>CM062527.1:49881270-51151770 GCA_031439595.1 Pterocarpus santalinus
CCTATGGGGGTCTTCCCTAGAGGTAAGTCAGTAAATGTCCAAGTATGGTTGTTCTCTCGTGCTTGGATCTTGGCTTGCATGGTTAGATTCTAGCTATCCAATTTAGCAGTGACAAAAGGATGTTGGATGAACAGACAATGAGATCGAGAGACTAAATTGTTAAGAGAAGGATAAATTTTGTAAAATGAAAGAGTGGAAGAAAGATGATTCACCGTACTTGTGGTATCATGGAATGGCTTTGAAGCGTACAACATAACTTTGTGTTTGCGGTTTTCTATGCCTTTGTAACTCTTCGCTTTTAAGAGGTTTGAAGAACAGATTAAGGGTTAGCGGGGTTGTCATTAGAATGCAACATGGACTTGAGCGGTTCATGCCTTGATGGAATCTAATTCAAAAAAATTTGGGATTGTACTTAGCGGTTGAAGTTTGATGAGGGAATGGGCAGCAATAGTAAAGCTCGGAGTGAGCTCTAACACCACAACATGAACATGATTTTCTGTGGATCGAGTGAACGTACGCAAGGAGTCAGCTACTCATATACACATACTTGGCTCTGCTGTTATACGAGTTACAGAGAGAGCAGCTAATGCGCATAATAATAATAAACAAACTGCAACTGAGACTTCAGCACAATTAACTAACCGAAAGGTGACACATCATAATCTGTTGGCTTATGAAAAAATATGTAGGTGCTGTTGAGTAGAATGTAGCAGTTCTCCAGCTATGGTTTGAAAAGAAATATACAGAATGAACCTTACATGCTAGCTTCCTGTTCTTACTGTCTGTTTGGTTTGAGTGCAAAAATGGGGATGAAAAATTCACGAATCGGTTTTCTATATAATTTTGCTAGTAAATCTAATCTATGAAATTTTCACCCCAAATTTTACCTCAAACCAGACTGATATAGATTTTCCTTTTACCAAAAACCGTATTGCTCCACATGATAGTCGATAATGTATTTTACAAGTTGATCCTTGCTTTAGCTACTCACCTCAAGCTTTTGAGATAGTTGGCAGTATTGGGAATCACTGGGACCCAAAATGCATGTTGCCTTTCTTCTGGAGTGCCATCAACGCGAAAAAATACCTCTGGTTGGTACCAAATATTGTTGACCAAGTTGTCATATGAGCCGTCATCACTGATGTTTGTTGAATAAATTGCATAGTTCAATTACCCTATTTCCCTTGTGTAGTCTTTGTTGGCTTCCAGCGGTAACTCATCCTCAGGCCCTTGCCCATAACGCTGCATGATGATAACACTCAAACTTTATGCCTGTTAACATTTGCACCATGACGTTCTGTTAACCAGAACTCTGCGTATAAGGAAAGAAACGTAAATTCCTGCCAGTTCCAAAGGGCTAAATGTGCCCAATATTGGGGAATAGTTGCATCTCCAACATTTAGGGATGGGTTTCCGCCCCCAGCAGTGCGATAATGCACCACTCCTATTACTTTGAAAAAGCTCGAGAAGCTAAGTAGCAATTGCTGCATTTATCTTCACAAGTCCATTCATGAGCAGAGTATATGTTACGATTGCGTAATTTGCCATTAACATTTACCCAAAAAAGACAAGAAGTTGGAATTAAAAAGATAATTTAAGGCACAACTATACCATGTCTAATCCTGTCATGACCACTATAACAGGCTTATAGCCAATTGCTCCAATCGAAATCTCTTTCCGTCACAATTAACATTATTTAAAAAAATTGGAAAGTATGAATAGAAAACTATCTTGCTTCTCTACAAGGTTCAAAATATTTTGCTACAAACAAATTATAGTTTTATTAACTTAAATCATTACCAGCAAAATCTGTGGTCTTCTTCCAAGAAGTGTAGTCCGGAGATTAAAGCAGAGGGTTCAGCTCAAAAAGTGTTTGGTATTACCAAACCAAGATAGGGTCCCTCTTCGCTGACTTCATCAATTTCTCTCAGAAATTCTGATGCCAAAGCTCCACTTGCATGTTGTGCATTAACCCACAAGAGTCCGAAAAGAAACATGTACATAACTCTTGTGCCAGCCATGTTTCCCAACCTAGATGGGTTTGAAGAAGAACAGGGCAGAGCAATGGAAGAAGTGCTAGCAAGTTAAGGGCACAAGTGGTAAGCACACTGCTGCATACAAAACTTCAAAATGCAAATTCCACATAAAGTAGCACAAAGTGTTGAAAGAGCAATCATATGGATGCCATAACAAGTACAAGGAAAGACAGTTAAATATTTTGATTAAAGTCTCCATCTTCTCTTTAAAAAATATGTGCACATCATAGTTTTGCTAAGGCCAAAATTTTTCTGGTGATCAGTCATCTTCCCAACTATTATATTGGAATCACTAATGCATAAAGATATATGCAAAGAAACAGAAGATTTTAGAATGCTCACTGTAAAATTTCAGAGATGGAGTTACATAGTGATCGTGGGCGTTGACCCGAACGCAATTGTGGAATGGCTGCACCAATTAGGATCAATGATGGAAACTCCATCATTATGAAGAGTTTGGTTTTATTGGAAATTCACTCTCATTTCTTTTTATAACAAGTAAAATCTCATCAAAGTTAACAGGTTACTTGATGGAGTATGATTCTTCCAACTCCACCTGTTAGTATACTAAATTTATCTGATCATTTTTCACTATTAGATCTATTGGAAGCTTTAAATCAATGGCTTATTTTTAGGTGAACATTGAATATTCACTTTTTTGGGAGAACACTTTAAATGCATCCAACAAGTGAGTATTTATATTAAGAAACTCTCAAAATTCTTAGAATATCTAATCGAGTATGTTTTGAGGCCATTAAGTTGGGTTGCGAGCTTAAGGATGTAAGCTTCTCTTTCTCCCTTGGTTTTACAATTGATGTCAGTGTAACCTTTACCATTCTATAAGGTTGGAAACTCCCTTTGATCCTCGCTATAATGGTAGATGTAACTGATCCTTCTGGCCTTGCAGTTAAGTTATAACACGTCTTCTTCCTACTAAAGGTAAGGGTGGTTGAGGTTCCATCCTAGACTAACAAAATATATATTCCTTTTGCTTTAAAATAACTATCACTTTGACCATTTATATGAGTCTTCTAAAACCCAAAATCAAGGATTAATTGCAAAGATATTTATTAATATAATCTTATTTAATAATTAATAATATTTCACTATTTGTTGTGCTTAGAATTGTATAGAGGGTAAAATAGGAAAACTTGTAATAAATGTTTCATTTGAAATATGAGAGTGACAGACAATATAAAACAAAAAAAATTGCTCAAAATGATAGTTATTTTAAATCGGAGGGAGCATTTTGGTGTCTTTGTTGTTTAGTTGTAATCCTTTTAAATTGACACTGATTGAAACTTTCATGCTAAAGATAGTTACAATTAAGTGATTTACTTTCTTAATTTATTTTGTAGGTTAACTTAATTTATTTTGCAATGATTTCACATCATAACGACCATTGTTTTAGAATATAATTAAATAAAGATTCTATCTCCTTAAATTGTCGATAGCTAGTTCAAATATATGATTAAAACTAGATTGAAATTACCAAAAATTCAAAGGAGGAGGTCTCAATCACAGCTTTAGAAAAGAAATAGGCACGACTTACCAACGGGCACGTTCCCGAAGGATCAACGCGAGTAGGCATCTTTCCCATGGTCTTGTGCCGAGGGATTGATGAAATAAATCTTATCATAGTGGCCAAATATGCTGGGCTAGCAACATCCTTACTAGTTGGGTTGGCCAAATCAATATACACCCATGTCTACTGCCGTTAGCATATAGTCTTATCAAAGATCACTTCCATGAAGAAAACCTTTTGTTCAAAATTCAAATAAAGTTTTTAAATAACCTTATTCTGGAAATCAAGTTCATCATAATCTAAACTAGCTATATTGGGCACATATTTAGGGAAAATATAGATAAGAAAACAAGCTAAAGATATACTATCACTCACAGTGCTAAACCAAGGAGAAAGAGTCCTAAGATAGCTCCAAGACTTCAAAAATCCCAATTTCCAAAAGCCCTAAGCTTCGTTAAACCCTAACCTTAAGCAAAAGTTTCATAAAACCCCTTTAAATTCTTAGAATAAGAAAGACTAGGAAACAAGCATGTAAAAAAAGATGTTAAGACTAAACAATACTAAGTGATCAAATTTCTCAAATTAATTCACTATGCTTAGGGTTTTTAACCCTCTTTCAAATTCTTGAAAGAGTGGGGGAGGCGGAGTTAGTCAAAATGGGAGGGTGTTTAGTGTAAGGGAGTGAAAAGGGGTAACTTGGACAAAAACACTCCCTCAACAAATAGCGTCCAGTTCTGTTTGCTACGGGGAACATTACTGTCAGTGTGTAAATAGGGGACATTGGGTGTAATATCATAATATCTTAAGGGAGATCAATATAATTCTACCAAATTTTTATGAGAATTTGATCCCTCTCTGCTCTACTAGTCAAATTTTGAAGATTTTAGACAATTTTGTAGACCACATTACTCTTTGCTTATTTTCTTCGAACACAATATGACTTTTAGAGTATATTTGGTTTAACTTATTTTGACAAAAAAAAAAGTGTTTTACTAACAAGAAAAATTATTTTTTATAAAAATTATTCATTTTAACTTTTATTCAAAAGCTAAAAAAAGAATTATTTTTAGCTTTCCAGTAACTACTAAAATAAATAACTTATGTGAAAACTGATTTTTTTTAATAGTTGAAAAAATCACTTTTCATTAAAAAAAAAAAAAAAAAAGATGAAACAACACACCCTATAACGTTGGATTTATTAATTTGTATTTAATTTCATTTATTAGTACCGTTATGACTTGCTTAACTGAGATACACATATTTGATCAAGTAAAATAAATGTAATCATTAAAAGATTGTGCCCAAAGGGTAAAAAATTTATTCCATCGAGCATATACACGGAGCATGTAAAAGTCTCTGAAAAATACATTTTAGGTCTAAAGAAAATTGATATCTAACTCTAAGACCTTGCTCTTTAGATTATACGTAAATGGCAGCTCGTCTAGGATATGATATCGGACCATGCGCGCCGTAAAGCGTACAAATGAAACCATTTTCTTTTTTTTTTTTTTTTTTTTTTTTTTGATACCATACACATTGGGATTTGGGAGTCAGATCTTGAGTACCGTGCTCTTGCCCCTACATTATAATGTCATGTTTTAATTTACAGTTTTACAGTATTTAATTGGAATGACAAAATTGGAGACATAAAGATATGACAGAGAATTTAATCTTGAGGAGTGAGAATAATAATGCCGGGCAGAGCTGAAGGTTGTTCTTATCGTACAGTCCTCAAGACATGAATAGGTCTTGTGGAATATCGTGCCTTCTGTTGGAATTCGTCATTCTTATGCTTATGCCTATGCTTTGAGCCCGAAATAAAGCCAACAGCTTGGTCGATTAAGGAAACGAGAATAAGAGCCATACCCAATTCAAGATCATCCATTACCATTTTGAAATACTCAGAAAGGATTGAAGAAAAATCGTACAAATCCAATAGGATAATTGAAGAAATTGCGAGGGAGAATGCAACTAAGAGAGCCAACAAGATGATGAAGATAGCGATAAGCAGCACGCAGCAAATGAATGAGGCATGGAGGATGGTAAGAAGAATGAGATCTAAGTTTGGTAACATATTACTGTGGTAATGAATAGGGATATAATTGAATGTGATTTCGAGAAAACCAAGGCATGTTATGTTCGGTTGTTAAAGGAAGGAGATGAGAAGGGACATTAAGTAAACTCGCAAATATTCTATCCTTCCAGTAGCATTTAACCTCTTCTGAACTCTTTGTATAAACAAATATTGAAAGAAATAAACTGGTTGGGATTCCCTTCCTCATCACAGTATCACATTATTGCTAAAGAAAAATTCATTATATACATGCAAGGAAGGAATGAAATATTCCATTGGTATAAAATTTATTGGTTAATTTGACTTGGCATGGAAAACCGGTTTCGAACATGCGCAGGCATGGCCCTTTAGTAACCGCCATCATTATTTTCTTTCACACTTTTTATTTCCACTTTAGTTTACTTTAGCGTCTAAGTGCGTGCCCCAATTCACAACATTAAAATCAACTGCTAATTTGTCATTTTTTGGAGGAAAGCATTTCTTTTCTTAAGTAGTATTGACAAAGCTGATGCTACTTGTATTCAATTTTTGTAACATTAACTTTAGAGAATCATGATTGAGTCTGACGCTAAAATTCAGGAATGATTCCTTACTTGTCATTGCTTATACCGACTTTATCGATATTATTGTTCGTACTATTGAGAATTGATATGCAGCAAACACAATTTCCTGGGTCTGTCCACCGGTTATTAAGATAGACGAAGGCCATATGACCCGGTTCAATGTAGCTTAGTGTTCTACAGAAATCAGGCAAACATGACAGGGAAGGTTGTTTGAGATATGTTAATTCGTATGTTATACATACCACCACAAAACTAGTTAAAGTAAAACAACGTGACCGTAGGCTCGGAGAACACGTTCCGCCTGTTCAGTTCAGGCCCCAAACATGCTTGTATTGCCACAAAGCAATTTCAGAAAACAAGTAAACAACAAGGTTAGAAATATCAGCAGCAGCTGGTGGCTGCTGATCCTCTTTTGGAGATGCACAAGTGAAACAGCTTTTGTTAAAGGTCTGTGATTTTGATTCCGTCCGCTAGGTGTAAGATTGAGGCCATTATACGCGTTTGGTGCAATGGGGTCACACATGATGCTTCTATTAGACAGAAACTATCGTTGATGTCGCCTCCGTACTATTAAAAAGTACAATTGTAATTTTAAATGACTATTTAGATACATATGATAATAATGGATGATACGTGACAAAAATTTTAAAAAGTAAATATTCCATGACAAAATTTTAGGTTTATAGAAAAAAGATACATGTTAAAATAGGTTCTAATGTGGCAGAAAAGAAATGCATATATCTTTTTATTACATCTTTATTAACAAGATTTAAGTTGAGGGAAAGACTTCAATGTTATCAAAATCACCCATCCACTCGTAAGTTCTTGTGTTGCAGGGATACGGGTACAGTACCCATATAGGGTATGGATACGGGTATGGAATACGAAAATTTTGTAAAAATTGGAGTATGGGTATGGTATATATATATATATATTTCACAAATTTTATAAAATAAGAACTGAAATTTTATATGATAAATAATTACTCCTTTGGATGATAAACTAACACCATCACAAGCTATCTTTTGGCAGCAACAACACAGAAAAGAGAAAGGCAATGTGAAAAAAAGAAAAAAAAAGAAAAAAAGAAAAAAGGAAAAACTAGGAGGCATCGAGAAAAAGGGAAAAAAAACTCAAAATGACACAGTTTTAATAAATCCCGTACCTAGAATCGTACTCAATCGTACCCGAGCCGTACCCAAGGCATACCCGTATCCTAGAAGTATCCGGTATTGGTACTTTTGCCAAACTAGAGTACCCATGCTTCATAGGTAAGTAGATTTTATGATTTTTGTTAAGGTATTTGATACTGACCATAGCCACCAACTCATTTCAGTGGGATTAGGTGGAATCAACGAGCAAAGTCGTAGAAGTGGTGGAATTGGACAATCCCCTATGCTTGTTGAGCCACCATTTCTAGGAATAGATTTTGGTAAAAAGAACACAACCCCTCCCTAGAAAACTAGACAGCACTAATAGCAAACCTTTCTTTGGTGGTTTCCCCATCTTTATGTTAACCCACCATCCCTATGTTGGTTTTGGCTTCAATATGCTTTGTGTTCCATCTTAATTGCTCAAGTGAGCTGTTGAGGGTGGTTCAATGCTTGGTTAGTTGCTAAGGGTGGTTGGGTGCTTCTGCTAGTTGCTTGGGATAGTTGGGTGCTTCTTATTGTTGCTTGTGTGAGACTAAGTTGCATGGGGTGGTGGGTGTTGCATGCATCGTTGTAAAGGATTAAGGGTGCTGCTTAAGTAAGCTTTAGACTATTGGGTGGCCGATATCAATAGGTGTCCAGTGTACCTACCTCGCTTGGTTTTTTCTTATATGATGAATTAAAGTTTAACACATATATTGAAATATAATTTTATTTTTTTATAAGATTTTACATTCGATGATATGATTTATAGTTTCAACTTTCACGTGTTTATCTTTAGTTCCAATCCTAAGTAAGATCTCAATTTTGACAAGACTAGAAGATTTGCCCCTGTCCAGGGTCAAGGTATGCTTCTAGGCTCAATGAGTGCTTCTAGATGTGGTTACAGACATACTTATAGATAACCTACTAATGGGGGAACTCAATAATCGAACCCAAATCATGGTAATATATGAGTGAAAGGCTAACCAAATGAGCCAACCCCATTAGCAGATCTTTCCATGATTTACTATTATATTAATTATATTAAACATTGATTGATAGATGATTGATTGATTGACCGACTAATTATATTCATTCATATTTATACGTGACAAAAGCTATTAAAAAGAAAAAAAAAAGAATTAAGGGCAAGAAGGACGTGAAAATTTAAAAAATTTCGTATGTTGGATGACCATCAGTTCTGTTCACCCGTCATGAGTCCATTTTTCCACCGACACGAGCCCTACGAGGATATTACCCTAGACAATGTGTGACCTTCTTTTCATTCACCAATATACCCCACTGATGGAGAGTTCAATTCAGACATCCAGTTGACCCTGATGTATTCAGTTGAGTTTGGCCCTTTAGAGTCATCGTACCCTTCGTTGATCCAGCTGACTTTGGATTCTTCTTCATCTGCTGCTAGCTAGGCACCATCCTGGGCTATGGATGAGGTTTTATCCTCACCCAAGCTATGCCATAAGGACGTGGGCGTGCCTATGGAGGAGGGCATGGAGATGATGCACTCGAAGGATTCAGGAATGGATTTATTCCATTCTAAGGTTGAGGATAACATAAGCTAGCACATGCGGAGTATGGATGCAAGAATAGCCCTTTTGTTTATAGTTCTAGGGTTATCATTTTATGGCATGTATGGGTGGTGGAGATTTATTATGCATTTTCTTTAGTAATTGAATCTTTGTTTGGCATGGATGTGTTGTAAGGCCGATAGTAAATATCAGCTCCTTGGTTACTTTAGTGGAACATATTATTACTATTTACATTTATATATACGATCGCTATGTATGACTATATGGTTAATTTGAATTGAATGTTCTTTATACGACTGTTATTTATTTATTATACCATGAATATGCATGGATTATCGCTTGATTATATATGTTCTCAATGCGCTCATGGCTCTTCTTTTTCAAAAAGGTTTACTTCCACTATTAAAAAAAAATTTACCCCTATTTTCATTATAAAGTAATTTAAAGACATTAGTTAAGTTTTCACAAGCAAAAGTAACAATTAATAATTCCCATAATACGACTTAAACGTAATATGGAGTTATTAGGGTGTTATATTTTGGTATCAAAGCAAGTCATCCTTGTAGAGCTTGGGGATGGTCTGACTATACTTCTAAGCATATGCATTAGTTAAATCATGATTTATGTCTCATCTGTATGATGGGACATAGGAATTAGAGATGTATGATGTCTCATCTGTATGATGGGACATAGGAATTAGAGATGTATGATTGCTTATTCTAAATGTAATTAGTTACTGGTCCGCTTAGCATAGGTGTTGAGCTTAATCAACTCAATGTCTTCTATTTTATGTACAAGGAATTACTAGCATCGGGAAGATGTGGTAGGGCCTGCAATGAGCCTGAAGGTCCTAAGGAAGTCATGGGGATACTTTGCAAAATGGCTACTGCCATTAGGGAATAAGCTACTGCTGCTTATCGTATGATGGAGCAGATAGAATGAAGGTCCAAGGAGAGCTTGGATGGACACAATGGTGGAGCTGAGGTAGATCTAGAATACGTCAAGTTTGCTGAGTTCAAGAAGGCGAATCCGTCGAGTTTCAAAGAAGCATATAACCCTAATTGGGCTAATGAATGAATCAAAGCCATGAGAAGGTCTTCACGATGTTAGCTTGCTCCAAGGAGCAGAAGCTAGCTTTGCTACCTATATGCTAGAAGCAGATGATGAGTTCTAGTGGGTCGCACCAAGAGTTTATTGGGGGGTGGTCAAACCCACATTACATGGGAGATTTTCAAGATGCATTTTAATGAGAAGTAGTTTCCCATTTTTGTGAGGAATGTGAAGGAGCCAAAGTTTGTGAGTCTGCATGAAGAACAATGCACTGCCAAATTTGAGGAGTTGTGCAAGTTCTTGATGATTTACCAAAGGAAACTAAATGAGCAATAGAAATGTGTCAAGTTTGAAGGGAGATTGTGAGAGGATATCCTGGCATTGATGGGACCCATGGAGATCCTTAACTATGCAGTGCTGATCAACAAGTGTTGCTTAGTAAAGGATTGTAATTGTAAGCTGACTATGGCAAAATCAGAGGTGGGCCAGAAGAAATTGGCACTGCAAGGACAGAAGTTTAAGCAACAACCCTCGAAGAAGCCATTTCAAGGTGGAGGCTTCAAGGGCAAGTAACCCCAGAGTTGGCTAGAAACTCACCAAAGCCCATTGATGGTCAAGCTTGTTCAAAGTGTGGCAAGTACCATGGAGGACACCCTTTCTACACTGGTCAAAATGTGTGTTTCTAATGTAGAAAGCTTGGGCACATGATCAAAGATTGCACAATCAAGTTGTCATTCCCTGCCTACAAACCCCAACATCAGGGACGGGTTTTCGTCCTCAGTGCTGACTTAATCTAAGGTAAGTGCGAAGTTAACGGTAGGGCCTTAACTGTGCTTTATGACTTTGGTGCTATACACTCATTTATTTCCCATGAATGTGTAGGTGGATTGTGTTTGCTTGTGTCCAAGTTACCTTACGTATTGGTAGTTTCTACTCTGACTGGGAAATTAGTTAAAACTTATTAATGTTGTTTGAAGTGTCATTTCTAAATTAATAGTGGGACTTTCATAACAAATTTAATTTTTCTTCCTCTGTCTGGTTTGGATTTGATTTAAGGCATGGATTAGCTTTCGGCCAAACTTGCTATGATAAATTGCTCTAAAAAGTCTATTGTGCTTCCCCCTATGCCTATTGAGCCTATTGAATCTATTTGCTTTTTCTTAAGCTTTGTTCGAGTAGGAAGTTGTGAGGCTAATAATTAAGAATATGTTCTCCTTATGACAAGTGATGTGAAACTCGAACAAGTGTTGGATGAGGACCCCTTAGTTAGGGAATACCCAGATGTGTTTCTTGACGATATACTTGAGTCTCCCCCAGAAAGGAAAATCGAATTTTCTATAGAGTTGGTATCGGGAACGGGGCAAATCTCCATAGCACCCTATAGGAAATCACTAATGGAGTTGGCAAAATTGAAAGGTTAGTTAGAAGAGTTGCTAGAGAAAAGGTTTGTGAGACTTAGTGCTTCACCTTGGGGAGCCTCGATGTTATTTGTAAAGAAAAAGGATAGGAGCATGAGATTGTGTGTGGATTACAAATAATTGAACAAAGTGATGGTTAAGAACAAATATTCCCTATCTAGGATAGATGATCTCATAAACCAACTACAAGGAGCAGTTATATTCTTGAAGATTGATTTGAGATTGGAGTATCACCAAATGAGGGTGAACGAGGATGATATACCAAAGATAGCCTTTAGGATGAGGTATGGGCATTATAAGTTCACGATGATGTCTTTCGAATTGACAAATTCCTTCATGGATTACATGAATAGAACTTTTAGACCTTTTCTGGACAAGTTTGTAGTTGTTTTCATAGATGATATTCTTATCTATTCGAGAGTGAGGAACATGAAGAATATTTGAAGGTTGTGTTGGGAATTTTAAGGGAAAAGAAGCTTTGTACCGAGCAATCGAAGTGCAAATTTGGATGGAAGAAGTGAAGTTCCTAGGGCATGTAGTGTCACAAGGAGGAATTGCAGTAAATCCCAATAAGATTAAGGCTATGATGAATTAGGAGAGACCGAACTCAGTAACAGAGATAAGGAGTTTTTTGGGTTTAGCTAGATATTACCTTAGGTTTATATATGGACTTTCCTAGATATCACTACCCCTAACCAAATTGACAAGAAAGAATGCCCTTTTTTGTGTAGATTGCTGAATATGAGAAAAGTTTTCAAGAGTTAAAGGAGAAGTTAACCTCAAACCCAGTGTTTGTATTGCCTGACCCAAGTGGACCATTTGAGGTTTTCTGTGATGCCTCTGGAAGAGGCTTAGGTTGTGTCTTGATGCAAAATTTGAATGTAGTGGCTTATGCCTCTAGGCAATTAAAGCCTCACAAAGCGAACCACCTAACCCATGATCTGGAGTTAGCAGCCGTAGTGTTTGTCCTGAAGATATGGAGGCATTACCTATATGAAGTAAGATTTGAAGTGTTTTCTAATCATAAGAGTTTGAAGTATCTCTTTGATCAAAAAGAGTTGAATATGAGGTAGATGGATTGAATTTTAGAAGGATTATGAATTCGGGTTAAACTATCATCTCAGGAAGGCTAACGTGCTGGTAGATGCTCTATGATGGTTAAGGACGTTGAACTGGTGGAAAAGTTTAAAGATCTTAACCTTAGAGTTGCCTTGACACCCTATAGTCTAAGATTGAATTAGATTAGGGTGATGAGCGATTTGAAAGGCCAAACTGCTCAAGCCTAAAAGGAGGAAGAGGATTATTTGAAAACCATAGCGATGGTGGAAGAAGGAAAATTGAAGGGTTTCACTCGAGGTATGGATGGAGTATGGAAGTTTGAAGGAAGTGTTTGTGTACACACGAGTGGTGACCTTCAAAGTCGGATTTTGGAGGAAACTTACAAGAGCCAATTCACCATACACTCCAGTGTGATGAAGATGCATCAAGATCTCAAAAAATGTTTTGGTGTCCGGGAATGAAGAAGGACATAGTTGAGTTGGTGAGTAAGTATTTAGTCTATCAAAAAGTAAAGATTGAACACCAAAAGCCCTCCGGTATGTTGTAACTATTGGAATTTCCAGAATGGAAATAGGAGAGTATCTACATGGACTTCATGATGGGTTTATCCAGAATGCAAGTTGGTTTTGATGCGATATGGGTGATTGTTGATGGGTTAACCAAATCTATCCACTTTTTGCCCATTCAAGCTACTTATTCTTCGAAAAAGTTAACCTAGCTATATATGATTAATTGGATTTTTATATATTTATTTTCTCTCATATTTATTTCATTAATCCTCTTTTGTGCTTAATTGGATTGATTTGGACCAATTTGTGTTTATTGGATTTTAGTTGGGCTTGATTTAATTTTTCCAACATTGGGATAATTCTGACACTGCTTTGGTTTTTGGGCCATATCTTGAGTTATAGAGCTCATTTGATCATGATATTTCATTTATAAGAAACCCGAGAGATAGGCCTACAATTGTTATGAGAGGTCAGAGGCCAATTCTAATTATAAGTAGCTACAATTAAGCCTAGAAGTGAGCTAAAGGGATGCAGTCGCAGATTCTGAATAGGCTGTAGTGTTTAGGCCATATCTCAATCCCTAAAAGCCCAATTGAGCGTCTTCCAGTGGATTTTTGAAGTTGACATCCAATGCTACAACTTACTTTAAGATCGCTAATCCAAACAGATGCATTTTCATAGCCAAAACTATAGAAGAACATTATAGGTCGAATTAGAGAACTTAATTGCATGTTTCTAGTGTAACTTTCTTTCTATAATTCAGAATTATGCAAATAAGGTGTCTAGATTCATTTGAGAGACAGGGGATTAATGTAATAAACCATTATTGATTTATTTTAGATGTTTTTAGTCTGAATGGTCGAGTTGAAGTGAGGCTAGAACTTTGTAACTCCTAGACAAAATCTGGAATAAAAATTTTCAGTTTTTTCTTTTCTCCTTCTCTCTACGCCCCCTCCTTCAACCCTGAGTTTTTATTTTCCTCCATCCATGGAGGAGTAGCTTCCTGTCTAATCCAAGGATTCAAAGAAGCATTGGCTATCTTGAGGATTAGAGCAACTGAACTTCATCAATTCAAATCGATTTTCTACTCCCTTTTCTTTCATTGTTAGTATTCCAATTTCGGGTTTGAAGGTTTTTGATTCATAATTGTGGTTAATTATATTTGATTTCTTGCTTGCATATTATTAGGTTGACTAATGTTGTAATGCAAATGCTTGATGAGTGTAATCATTTTCAGGTTTGAAATTAAGATTGACTACATTGGTGCTTGAAAATTAACACGAATTGGTTATGCTCTAGAGATTTCTAAATTTAATCATTTATCTATTAATCGAATGCATGAAGATTTTCATGTGCAATGTTATATCTGAATTGAGGTTTCATTTAGATTCGATGCCAGTCACTGATTTGTTTTGAATGATTATTTTTAGAATCCAGTGATAGAATAGCCACTATTTTTCTTAGTTCTTGGATTGGAGTTCCAAATTTTGTCAACTTGCATCCATATTTCTGTTTCCTTCATTTTCAATTTATAAACAAACCTCCCCCCCAAATTTTTTGATCATATAGCATTGGCATCGTTTGGGAGATGACCTAACTTACATCCTAAACTACAAGTTATTGTGATTCGGCTTTACAATTTGATCGAGCTTGACACTCGAGTCCAATTTTGGCACTATTGTCGGTGATGATTGATGCTATCTAATTGTGTGAATACGTGTTAACATCACTGCTAACTTTGTTTTTGTGTGCCTTTTCTTAGTTTATAAGTTTTAGTTGAATTTTATTGTGTTAGTAGTCGAAATTTACGGTTTTTGACCACTGACTTTTTTTAGTTTGATTTTAGGGACTTGCTCCTATAGGAAAACACCATTCTGAGCAATCCTTAAAAGGATTGATTCTGCCCCTATTTTTTCCAAATTCAATCTTTAGATAGAGTTTTTACTATATTTTGTTGTTTTCGTCATTTTGGGACTTATCAGGTATTTCTGCCAAAGTTTTTTGTTGTCTGATTGAACTGATTTTGGTAGACTGAAGGAAAGGGGTGTTCTGAGTTCAAGTCACCGCTATACGGTGATGCATGTTGTTTTTTGGTGCAAATCCTTTATTTAGATCACTTTTTTTTAATCTTTTTAAGATTTTTCTTCGGATTTTTGGACTCGTTAAGTATCAAATATTTGAGCTGTGGTGGTCCCATTATTTTTAAAAATCATTTGGTAGTGTTTTTAATTTTTTTTTGATTAATTTGAGTGTTCGTTTGCAATTTTTAGTGTTTTGTATTAGGAGGTGACATAGGTGTGCATATGGTTCTATTTGCTATCTTGTTATTGTATGACGAGGTTTGACCCGAATCCTAATTTAGTTGAATTTGATCTTGAAATAGAGAGGACTCTTAGACAAATTAGAACATTTGGGAGAAAGTTTTTTGACACTAGTTCTGCTAACAATTCTATTTTTGATTTCCCTATTTTTGGTTCTAGTCCTAACTTTGCTAGTAATTTTGTTTTTGTAGAAAATATGGCTAATAGGACATCGAAGGAGCTTGCAGCACCTGTTGTTAATTATCAAGCTCTAGCCACCCAATATCTTGTTGTGGATGCAAATTTTGAGCTGAAATCTAGTTTGATACACTTGCTGTCCAAGTTCTATGGCCTAGTTGGAAAGGATTTGCATAAGCACTTGAAAGAATTCCATGTGGTATGCTTAACCATGAAGCCACATTGAGTTGATGAAGACCGTCAAGCTGAGGGCTTTCCCCTTCTCACTTGATGGAACTGCCAAAGACTGGCTATATTATTTGCATCTAGGCTCTATCACATGCTGGCAAGACATGAAGAGGATGTTTTTGGAGAAATTCTTTCCTGCCTCAAGAGTTGCTGCCATTAGGAAAGACATTTGTGGCATAAGGTAGATTAGTGGTGAGACATTGCATGAGTATTGGAAGAGATTCAAGAAGTTATGCGCCCGCTGTCTACACCCCCAAATCAGTGACCAACTTCTGATTCAGTATTTTTATGAAAGTCTCTTGCCAATGGACAGAAGTGTGGTTGATACTACTTCTGGAGGAGCTCTGGTAGATAAAACACCTATTGCAGCCCGTGATTTGATTACAAACATGGCCGCTAATGGACAACAATTTGGCACAAGAGCTATAGTTCCAACTAGAGGAGTAAATGAAGTGCAGACCTCAGATGCCAACCAGTAGAGGATGGAGAACCGAATTGAGGAATTGACATCACTGGTAAGACAACTAGCTCTTGGTCAGCAACAACCCCAGCAAACCATGTCACCGACAGCCAACATTTGTGGCATTTGCTCTATACTAGGACATCCAACATATCAATGTCCATAACTGCAAGAGAATAATGAAACTGTTGCAGGAATTTTTCCTAGCAGACCTCACCAGTAACAGTAAAGAAATTATGATCCTTTATCCAATACTTACAACCTTGGCTGGAGAGACAACCCAAACTTGAGGTATGGTAACAACTTCAATCCATTTCAGCAGTAACCTCAGTTTAGGCAAAATTCTGCTAAACCAAGCTCAAGGCAATATCATCAACCAGTCAAGCATGACAAGCCACAAACCAACATTGCAGAATCGAGTTTGACAAAATTGGTGAAGTAGATGGCAACTAGCAACATTCAGCTCTAGTCGAGAATAGAAGCTAGTATACAAAATCTATAAACACAAATTGGTCAATTAGCCACCACTGTCAGTGAGCTAAAATCCCAAAGTTCTGGTCAACTCCCTTCCCAAACCATGAGCAATCCAAGAAATGTGAGTGCCATTACCTTGAGTAGTGGCAAGGAGTTGCAAGTAGAAAAACCAACTCAAGCAAAACAACAATATCCTGAAACAAAAAAATCAGATGAAGCAAACCATCCAAGAGCAGTCACAACAAGCAATCTGAACCTAACGTTCCACCACCCTTCCCCAGTAGGGTGACACAGAATAAGAAGCTGGCAGAGGCTAAATTGGACAAGGAGATCATGGAGACTTTTAGGAAAGTAGAAGTCACTATTCCACTCTTAGAAGCAATCAAGCAGATTCTTAAGTATGCCAAGTTCCTTGAAGACTTGTGCACTCATAGAAGGAAGCTGAAGGGAAATGAGAAAGTAAGCATGGGTAGAAATGTGTCCGCTATTATTCAGCCAACCATTCCTCCAAACTGTAAAAATTTTGGCACTTTCACCATTCCATGCATAATAGGCAACAAGCAATTCAGCCAAGCCCTGCTAGACCTTAGAGCTTCAATCAATGTGATGCCAAAATTAGTATACCAGTCATTGCACATTGGAAAGCTCAAACCAATGGAAGTGGTGATGCAGCTTGCCAATCGAAGCACAACTTATCCTGAGGGAGTATTAAAAGACATACTGGTAAGCGTAAATGATTTAATATTCCCTATAGATTTTTATGTCTTAAACATGGAAGATGATATGCATGCTAATCAACCAACATTGATCTTAGGTAGGCCATTTTTAAAAACTGCTACGGCTAAGATTGATGTATATGTTGGTACTTTATCCATGGAGTTTGGAGGTAACAAGGTTAATTTTAAATTGTGATGCCATGAGATATCCAGCTGAGGAGCATTCTATTTTCTATATAAATACCTTGGTTGATGATGTGCATGCTAATTTTGTAGTTGAATTTCCTAAACTTGTAGGCACTAGAGATGAATTCAAGTGTTCCAATTGTGATGGCATCGATTTATGTGCTGTTTGTGCTGAAATTGATGCATGCCTACATAGTTCTGATTCTACAAATTCTGATTATGCTCATTTTAATTCTACAGAATTAGATCCTAGAAATTCTGGTGGTGCTAACATTGCAAATTCTGTTTGTGCAGTTACTAATTTGGTTATAGCAGTTTTAGATTCTGTTTGTGCAACCTTTGATTCTACAGGAAAGCTTGTAATTTTTGACACTATAGTTTTTGATTTTGACCATGCATTTTCTAATTCTGTTAGTGCAAATTCTGTATATCCTGTTTATGCATGTACTAATTCAATTTTAGTAAATTCAAGTTCTGCTGATTTGCATTCTACGGGATTTAATTCTATTGGTTTAGTTTCTACAAGTTTTGATTCTAGCAATTCAAATTCTACAATTGCTGATTTAGTCCATTCTAATTCTGTTGTTGCATATTCATGTTCTATTTTTAAAGTTTTTGATTCTTTAATTTTGAACTTTGTTAATTTTTGTTCTACATTTTCTGATTTTGCTAATTCTATTATTGTAAATTCTAATTTTGTGAATTCTAGTTCTATTTGCACTGTTCTTGCATTTTCAGATTCTACAATTTTTTATTCTGTTTTTGCAAATTTGAATTTTGGAAATTTGATTTATGCATGTTCAGATTTTATAGGTTTTGATTCTGAACTTTTACATTCTGCACTTGTAGATTCTGCATTTGCTAACTTTGCATGTTCAAATTCTGCATTAGTCATAGGTAATTCTGCATTAGTCATAGGTTCTGCATATTTAGATTTTGCACTTTCGAATTCTGCACTTGTACATTCTGCATTTTTAAATTCTGTATTTCTAAAATCTACATTTTCTGATTTTTATTCTGCTTCTGTAGATTTGTTAGTCTTATATTCTGCATTTTTTGATGCAATTGACACAATTTATTTTATGATTTCTGCACTTCATGATAATCATGCCATTGTGGTGAATTTTGCTGATTTTTTGGATTTCATGGCATATGATCATGTTATTGTACAAAAGCTTCCACAAATTGTGTGCATGCAGAATTTTTTGCTATAGCCATCAATAATGCGATCCAAAGAAAAGAATAGTTTTAAAGCACAAGATATGATTTACATGTTATGGGATCTTGGTGGAAACAAGAGAAATTCACTACCTTTTCATTGTTGCACATTGTGGTTGAGATTCCTGGACCAATTCAAGCATAAGCCACCATGAGGGGGTTTTCATCACCTTTTCGCCTTTCCTTCACCTTATTTTACTTGCCATGCATTTTCATTGTTGCATTATGTAACATCCACTGGATTTTTCTTGTCGTTTTTCGCCTAGTTATTCGATTTTTATTGAATAATTGAGGTTAATTAAAAATTCAACCAAATATTTTTTTAGCATCAATTAATTAGCAATTAATTGATTTTAGATATAAGAAAATTATGTTAGAAGTATAGAAGATTTCATAGAAATTTTCTTAAAACTGATTTACCGATTTAAAGGAAATCGGTAAGGTTTCGGTATTTTAAACTGTCGGAACCGCATCAATAGAATTATATATCCAAAACCCTATGACCCAAAGGCTGAATACTCAACCATTTATTTAGCTATTAGTGGCACAAGGAAAGCCACAAAATAAGGAGATATGGCTGAAATTCAACCACAAAATTTTAGCCAATAACCACACACCTAACCAACTACCCTCTTTATGTTTGAATCAGATTTTCTCTCTTCATTTTTATGCTGATTGCTCCTTCCTTTTCCATTCCAGCCTCTTTCATCTCTTCTCCCTTCAATCTACTCTAACAACCCTCAAGATTTGGCAAGATTCCACCCACCAAACTCCAAAATTCAACAAGATCACATACAAGGAGGTAAAGATTCAACTTTGTTCTTGTTCTTGGGTTATCAGTGGCTGATTGGGGCTTTTGTTTTTCTCATTTCTTGATGTGATGTTGGATGTATATGATGATTATTTGCTGGCTTGATGGCTGTTTTTTGTGTTTAAAACTGATTTAGAAGTGAAAAGAAGTGAGAGAAGGATATGAGGAGAAATTTGGAAGAGTAAAACCCTTCAAAGAATCAGATGCGACGGAGTGTATGGCTCCACCTAGAGCCATTTAAATTTGATGAAACTATTTTTATATGAAACTAGACATTCAGGGCTTTCCATACAAATATAATATAAGGCTATTGAATTAATATTGAGAGAGATATGAATTTTGGAAATTTGACTTAGGTTTTTGAGTTTGATTCTAGGCAGACCAGGTTGTTCAGAGCAAACTTGCCCTATACGACGTGGAATTGAATAAAACTAACCTTTTTAGAAAGCTTACACATAGGAGAATATTCCAAAAATTTTTTAGACTTAGATAAGGTCCCGTTTGCTCGTAGTGGCTTAAGAAAATTGCCCTATGTCCAAACCAGGCCAAAATTGGGCAATTTAGGAAGATCAAATTTCGGGGCTTATAACTCAAACTCTACTAAAGCAAATGAAATGAAACTTATAGAAAATGAAAGCTTGTCCTATTGGCTTTAATATGATACCAATTTCGTATGATTTAAACTAACTTTCGATTTTTAGTGGATTTTTACTTTTAAGTGTACAATTTTGGCCAGCTACAGGGCAGACTGAGATAAAACTTAAATAACTCGAGTTACATTAATCAAAATTAGATAGGACTAAAGAGTTAGAAAATAGACACATAACATTCTAACATATACAAAATTTAGATCCAGATGAGTTAAATAGAAATTATGGCCTGATTTACAAAAATCGGGTTGAATGAATGTGCTGAGACAGCAAGCATGTTCTAAATGCAACAATTGTTCCTATGAAATTGATGATTGAATTGTGAATGAAATGTTATGATTTCTTTGAAAAATTGGTTTCTTGAGTATTGGCACTATTCATGGGGAAGCAAACACATTTTGTTATGCTGCCGAAATTTCGGTAAAGCCTATGCATGAGTTATAGTGTATATTCAGATCCATGTGCATTTGCAAGAAATTCATGAAGGTTATGTTATAATGAAAGTTCTATAATACTTGGGCCAATCCCAGATTAAAGTTAAGGGGAATAGATTGGTGGGGAGGTCAGGGAAAGTAAACGCGGCATTCATGTATAGGAACGAACTTGATTTTGAGAAGTAGACTATTACCCAAGAGTCTGAATGGCCAAGAACTCCTAGGGGACCAAGTAATGGGAAAGTTTATGAAGATAAGTTAAAGAATGAGCTTTTGGCATGGTCGCATTGAATAGTTATTACAAATTGTTTACAGTTTGACTGTTATGTTTATTTACTACTATATGTTCATTTATTCTGCTCATTGTTCGGTGTATCACTATTTAGTAGTTTATTCTGTTCCTTATGTTATCTTAAGTAAAATTAAACTTTGCCTCGGACCAGACGTTTCCTTAAACTTATTAAATGTGGATAGTTCAATTTGACCCCATATTTTTATAATTAAATAAAATCTGAGGCAACTGAGAACGAATATGACGTCAGTTTAGAACCGTACTCGAATCCTACTAAGAATTTCTTTAAATTCTCACCTCGCTTTGTGTTTCTGCATCATTCTCAAACTCTGGTGATGGACACGACAGCTACCTTATTTATTGAGATCCCAACCTACAGTTCTACCATGACCCCATGTGGGACTCATTGTACATAGTTGGCTCTTGCCATTTTCGCCTCTGCCTTTTTAGCAATAGGAATTTTGTTGTTCCTTTATTTCACCCTACTTTTGACCCTGCTGCTCCGTATTTTGCAGTCCCGTTGTATGTAGCACACCCACCTCTAGCACCCGCAGTGTAACATCCCCATATAACGTTACAGGAAATAATGAAAATGTCTTTGGGCAAATTTTTCTTATTTACAACCTTGCCCCTGAGCTTTTTAAAAAATGACCTTTATGTCCTTATATATTATTTACAGCCTTGCCCTTGAACATATTTATAAATGACATTTAGGTCCCTATATCAACAGGATTAGTAAAATAAGGTTTTAAACGAAGCAGAATCACGCAGCGAAAACGTAGAAACCTGAACCTCGGTCGATTGAGCCACGGAGGTATCCATATGTGAAATGACATGGGATGCCCCTAGACTTATCCATAATTACGAAAATGCCATTAGCCATTAACAATAAAAACCAGAAAGGCCCTCAACTTGCAAAACATTTAATTTACACTGTTAATCGATTTATTCGATTTTATTGAATCTTTAAGCTTGATTAGAAATTAATTAAAGGTTGATCAAGAGTTAATTAGATGTTAGATTAGAGATAACTAGAATAGAAACATATAAAAACCTCACAACATTCTTCAAAACCGTTTTGCCGATTTGCAGGTAATCGGCAGAGATTCGGTATTTTAAACCACTTGAACTAGATCAATAGAATTATACACTAGAAACCCTAGAAAGAGTGGCTAAGATTCAACAACCAATCCCCCGCCTAAGTGGCACTGTAACGTCCGAAAAAATTTTATCATTAACAACTGAGTTGTTCGGTTCTATCGAATAAGTGGGTTAAATCAGAACTTGATTAAACATTTACTTAAAGCCAATTAAGGGTGATTTGAGAAGATTAGGCTTGATGGAATTAAATTAGGAGCATAGAAAACCCCACAGAAAATTTTCAAGCCAATTTACCGATTTATGGGAAATCGGTAAGAATTTAGTATTTCAAACTGTCGGAACCGGATCAGTAGAATTTTTCTATGAGTGCCCTAGAATCAACGGCTAGGATTTAACCAAATACCTCCCCCAAGTGGCGCCTAGACAGCCATTGATGATGGGGAGTAAACCAGATTTTTGACCAAGATTAGATCCACCAATCAAAATCAAGCAACCTTGAAATATCTTCACTTTTTCTCCTTTTATCCTCATCCATTTTCAGCCTTCTTCCAGCAGCTGAAGCTCCTCTCTTTCTCTCCTCTTTGCTCTCATTTCTACTCCACTCTCCTCCATCTTCAAGTCTCATCCCAAGCCATCACCATCAAAGACACAAAATCAGCATAAATTACACAAGACAAGGTAGGAAATCCTACTTTTTCTCTTATTCTCTCTGATTTGAGGCTGTATGAGGAGCATGCTTAATCTGAGATTTGGATATTTTATAGAGTGATGATGATTTTTTATGACTGATTTTGCATGTATGTTGTGATTAAAATTGGATTTGAGGGCAAATAGCTTGAAGAAGGAAGACAAATCTAGAAGCTGTTAGGGTTTTCCCTCGACGGTCCATACGGCGGAGTGTACGGCTCCGCCTACTGCAGTTTAAATTGGATGAAACCATTTTTATATGAAACTAGACATCTAAGGCTTTCGACGCATATATCATATAAGGCCATTGGATTAGTATAGAATTAGTTATGAATTTTTGAAGTTTATCCTAGAAATCTAGATTCCTATCCGGGCAGTAGGAGTTGAGAAGGGTATAACTCACCCTATACAACTTCAAATTGAGTGAACCTAAGTTTGTTTGAAAGCTAACATGTAAAGGAATATCCCATAAAAATTTCAGAACCAAAATCATAGCCGTTTGCTCCCAGTGTACCAAGGGAGTTGGCTTAAGTCTAAACTGGGTTGAACCAGGGTAATTTAGTAAGGCCAAGTTTCGAGACTCATAAGTCAAAATATACTAATGAAAATGACATGAAAATTAATTCATTTGAAAGCTTATTCTGATAAATTTAATTTGAAATAAATTTTGTATGAATTCACCTAGTTTTCTATTTTTAGTAAATTTTTATTTAAGAGGACCTAATTTTGGCTGAGAACAGGGCAGTCTGAGGTAAATTGTTTGTATCTAGAGTTATACACATCAAAATGACATGGGACCAAAAGGGTTAGAATCTAGACATATGAGGCTATGACATATCCAAAAATTAGATCTAAATGAGTTGAATTGAATGAGAAATGAGGCACCCCAAATTCGGGCAGAGCAGAGGGGGTTAAATTGAAACTCTATTGATGTTTAAATTGAAATTGTTGATTGATGTTATGAATGTACATGTATAATTGCTGCTCTATACTGAAATTGTAAGTTGTATAAATATACTGGTTGTCTGGCACTATTCACGAGGAAGCGGACATGATTCGTTATGCTACCGAAATTCTGGCAGGAATATGGGCATTATATGAATGTGATAAATATTTATGTGTTATGTTCATAAGAGTCATATATGTAAGAATGATTTAGGTATGACATAAAGTATATTAATAAAATTATGATAGTTTCTGTTATGAATATTCATGATATGAATATGAAATTCTATACACAAGGATATATGAAAGTAAATGATGAAGCATATGCAAGCATCCCACTCACATGAGGCATGACATCGACCCAGCTAGTGTGAGTATAGGGGATAGGGCTTACATGAGGCATGGTATAACCCAGCTAGTGTAGGTATCAAAAAGGATATGATGAAGGTCCCATATTCCTAAGGATCGTGACATGGCGATCACGCTCTGATGGGGTATGACATGGCGATCATACTCTGGAATGTGGCATGATGATTCCACACCCTAAGGAATGTGACATGGCGATCACATCCTGATGGAGTATGACATGGCGATCATACTCTAGGATGTGGCAGGAAGGACCTATCCCTAAAGAGTGTGACATGGCGATCACACCCCGATGGAGTATGACATGGCGATCGTACTCTGGGATATGTGTAACAAGTAAAGAAAGATTAAGGAAAATATATGTATTCTGCATAAAATACGAATATCAATAAAGGTGTGTATAGATTTTACGTTTTCAGTATATCGGTGTTATTTTAAGTTAACATGTTCCAGTTATTATTCATAGTATAATTCATGAGTTGATCTTGTATTGGCTTGCCTAAATTACAAGTGTATGAATAAAATAAACTTTGCTTCGGAAAGTATATTTTTGAACTGTAAAATTTAATAGTTTGTACAACATGTTCACCTTTTTCATAATAAACCGAAGCAACTGGAGATGACAACGATGATATTATGTATGACCGTGAATGAATCCTACTAAGAATTTATAATTCTCACTCCTATTTTCCGTGTTATCTCCAGATAGCTCGAAAGATTTCGAAGACAGCTGAAGTTGCTGTGAAATAAGGTCCGCTCAGGCAACAGTAACAACTCTTGAGTGTGGTACTATGACTTAAGTATAGTACTGTACTTGGGAGGGTGTTACACGCAGCACCTGCAGCTCTTGCTAGCCCTCCACCAGAGTCAGCTCTGCAGGTGGTTCCTAACATTCGGCTTAGTTCCGAGAGCAATCCTTGTAATAGCCTACCAATTTAATGTTATGCTTAAGTCATTGCATGAAATTAAGTAGCTTGTGTTACCATGTTGATACTTTGCTTACTATTTATTTATCATATCATATATCTCTTTTTTCTCTTTTTTTTTTTTAAATAGGCAAAATGGTGCGCTGTATATGATGAACGTGCTCAACGTCACAGAATGTAACAAAGTTTAATAAAAAGCACAATAGAAGAGATAAAGACAGGTAATGTAGCAGCAGTTGTATGCATACATATATATATTAGAAGCCAACGCTTCAGTTTAAATATAGGTTCCAAAAGAGAATATATAAGTGAGGCCGATGTACCAAAAAGACATAAGGCCCATGTCAGTCAAAAACGATTGTATGTGGTCCTCAAAGGACATTTTGAACTAACTGATATACATGCAGCTAAGTTTATGACCTAATGTTGCATACTGCCAAAAGCGGGTCATATTGTACAATGCAACCTGCGGCCGGGACCTACACGGTCAGGTAGCCATTGGCCATGCCAAGCCCAGCTGGGGAGTAGTTAATACTAGATCCCAAAGAGGAGGATGATGAGCCAGTAGCCTCAGAAGGGTCGCTCTCAGAACTGAGCAGAATATCTAGAACCACCCACGGAGGTGACTCTAGTAGAGGGCTAGCAGGAGCTGTGCGTGCAAGAGATGCTGGAAGGGGGTGTGCTACATGTAATGGAACCGCAAAGTATGGAGTAGCAGAGTCAAAAGCAAGATGAAATAGAGGGACAGTAAAATTCCTATTACTAAAGAGGTAGAGACAGAAATGGTAGGAGCCGGCTATGTACAGCGAGTCTACTATGGGATCATGGTGGAGCTGCAGGTCTGGGATCTCAATAAAAAGAGTGGCTGTTGAGTCCATGACCAGCGTCTGAGAATAATGCAAAAATACAAGGCGAGGTGAGCATTTAAAGAAATTCTCAGTAGGGTTCGTCTGTGGCATTTAACTGATATCACATGTTCGTCTATGGCATTTAACTGATATCACATTCATTCTCAGTTGCCTCGGTTTTTATTTAATTATAAAAACATGGGATCAAATTGAACTATCCATATTTAATAAGTTCAACAAAATATCTGGTCTAAGGCAAGGTTCAATTTTACTTCAAACAGTATAAGAAACAGAATAACTACTAAGTAGTGATATATAGAATAATGAGTAGAATAAATGAGCATACAACAGTAAGTAAACATAATAGTCAAACTATAATCAACTTATAATGATTATTCAATATGATCATGCAAAACTCATTCTTGAACTTATCCTCATAAACTTTTTCCATTACTTGGTTCCCTGGGAGTTCTTGGCCATTTAGACTCCTGGGTGATAGTCTGCTTCTCAGGATCGAGCTCGTTCCTATACAAGAATACCAAGTTTACTTTCCCCGATCTTCCCACTGATTTATTCACCTTAACTTAAATCCGGGATTGGCCCAAGTAGCATGGAACTTTATCATAATATAACTTTGGTGAATCTCTTGAAAAATGCTCATGTATGTGTATGCATCTCATAACTCATGCATAGGTTTTACCGAATTTTTGGCAGCATAACGGATCATGTCCGTTTCCCCATGAATAGTGCCAGACAACCAGGAAATTTTAATCAAACAATAAACCCAATATAGAACATCATATCTCCATTAGTTGACACACACAACAAAGTCTTATGAGCAAAGCTTAGGTAGTTAGGTGTAAGTTTTAAAATCTCAAATCTTAATCTATCTTGCAAGTTTTAAACTTTTATTAATGTTCCCGAGTTTGAGCTTAGGACCGACTTCTGAGGTTACATTAGTTTCGATTTTCGAGATTATATAAGTTCCAACTTCCGAGGTTATGTAAATAAGGTTAATGTTTTAATTCCCGACTTTCGGGACAATGTTTAGAATTGATCTCTGCGATTGATTCTGGGTCGAGTATTGGAACTACATGTATAAGAGGTTTAAAGCATCCTAGTTTTCTTGACTTCCGGGATTCGGGTATGAGATTTCATATTCTGGTACCGACTTCCAAATTTATGTTGAAAATCTTCGACTTCCGGGTTTAAGTAGTTTAGGCTTTATATTCTTGTTCTTGACTTTCCATTTCAAAGTGTTTTATATGCTGTGTAATTTCGATTTTTGACATTAATCCATAATTGCTCTTCCAAGACTTTTATGAATGTGTTTCCTAAGTTCCAAGTTCCGACATTAATTTTTACCAATATAGTTTTCTATTTGCTTAGTTTCGAGTTCAATATTAAGTATACCTGATCTAGCTCTCTGTTTGCTAAGTTTCGAGTTCCGAGTTCCAATATTGACTCAAGTTATTTGTGTTTTATTCTAGACTACCTTATTTCTAGCCAGAATTGCACTCTTATAAAAGAAAATTCACCAAATATAGAAATCTTAGTGAAATTATACAGATTTTATATCAATGTAAAGTTAATAGAGCAAGCTTTCAAATGAAAGAAGTTGCATAGCATTTGCTTTAATAGAGCTCGAGTTATAAGCCCCGAAATTTGAACTTTCTGAATTGCCCTATTTTGGCTTGGTTTGGACATAGGGCAACTTCTTCGAACCACTGGGAACAAACGGGACCGTATCTAACTCTAAAATTTTTATGGGATGTTCTCCTATATGTAAGCTTTCTAACAAAGTTAGTTTCATTCAATTCCAAGTCGTGTAGGGCAAGTTTTGCCCTGAACAATCTAGTCTGCCCAAAATCAAACTCAAAAATTTAGGTCAAACTTCCAAAATTCATATCTCTCTCAATACTGATCCAATAAATTTATATGATATATGTATGGAAATCTCGAAATGTTTAATTTCATTTAAAAATAGTGTCATAGATTTTAAACAGCTGTAGGCAGAGCTGTATACTCTGCCGTGTGGACTATCGAGGGATTTTGGTTTTCCTGCCTCTTACATCTTCCCAGTTTCACCCTTTCTTACTTCTTAATCGATTCTAACATCAAAAACAACCAAGAAATCACCTAAAGATCATCATATTCATTCAATCATCATATCAAGAAATGAGAAAATAAAGCCACAATCAGCCACCCATAACCAGAATATCAAGAACAAGGTTGAACCTCTACCTTCTTGTATATGATTTTGGCTAGATTTTGGAGTTTGGCTTGATGGAACCTTATCAAGCTTGAAGGTTTGATGGAGTTGGTTGAGGGGAGAAGAGAAGAAGAAGGCTGAAGCAAAGAGAGGAGGAGGTGCAATCAGTATGGGATAAAACAAAAGAAAAAATCTAATTTAACATAAAGAGGGTAGTTGGAAACTTGCAATATGATTGGTTGAGAACTTAAGGCCAAATTTCAGCCAACTCTCGTCATTTTTGTGGCCTTTGTGGCGCCACCCTTAGAGGCTCAAATGGCTGAGTATTCAGCCATTGGGTTATAGGGTTTTGGGCATATAATTCTATTGGTTTGGTTCCGACAGTTTAAAATATCGTAATCTCACCGATTTTCTTTAAATCGGTAAACTGATTTCCTTTAAATCGGTAAACTGATTTTAAGAAAATTTCTATGAAACCTTTTATACTTCTAATTCAATTTCCTTATATCTAAACTCAATTAATTGCTAATTAATTGATTCTAAATAAATATTTAGTCGAATTTTAATTAATCTTAATTATTTGATAAAAATCGAGCAACTAGGCGAAAAATGATAAAATTCTGGTGGATGTTACAATCCTTCTTAGGCTACCGGCTCATCAACCTCCTCCTCGGGACCTAGTGTTGACTACTCCCCAACAGGACCTGGTATGGCCAACGACTACTTGACCAAATAGGTCCCAACCACAGCTTGCATTGCACAGTATGGCCCTCTTTTGGCAGTGTGCAGCATTGGGTCATAGACTTAGCTGCGTGTATATCAGTTAGTTTGAAATGTCCTTTGAGGACCCCATAGGATCATTTTTGACTGACACGGGCCTTATGTCTTTTTGGTACACCGGCCCCACTTATGTATCCATCTTTGGAACCTGTATATAAACTGAAGTGTTGGCTTCCAACATGTATATGTATGTATACAACTGACGATATATTACTTGTCTTTATCTTTTCTGTCGTGCTTTTTATTAAATTTTGTCACGTTCTACAATACTGATCACGTTTATTATATATAGCACGCCGTTTCTTAGGTATATTTTGTCAAATATATATATATATATATATATATATATATATATATATATATATATATATATCTCAAAGCAAAAGAGAATATAATATAATGAATACAACTATAGACAAAATACTCACATGGTAATGCAATCTACTCAATTTCATGCTATGACTTAAGCATAACATTAAATTGGTAGGGTGTTACACATTACATTTACATTCTGTGCAAGGTAGAATATAAGTGTAGGGGAATAGCTAGTTTTAGGTAGTATTTCATATGCTTTTGTTGTTTGTCTTTCGTTCTTGCATGTTTCTACTGTTCTGGAAATTTCGTTCTTTCCTTATTATTGTTCCCTTGTTGTTTTTCCCTTGTTTAGCTGTTGAGAATTGTTTTCTCTAAAAGAAAAAAAAAGTGAGCTTAGTTTTAATCTTGTTTTTCATTGATGAATTGGAAGTTGTTGAGCTAAGGACATTAGTGATCCAGGGAGGATAGGGACCCAACATGAGTGCATTTTCTTTTCCCTCTTGAATTTGGTGATTAAGTATGTTGGACTTGAGCCTTGTGAGCTTTTGAGCCTTATTTTGGATGGTTGCATTTCATGTCATTCTTTTCCTTCTTGTGTGTTTTCCCTTATAGATTTTGTCATTCTAGAACTTGCTTTGATTCTTCTTTGAGGCTACATTTTTTCATATGCCATCATGAACATGATAGAGGCATTTCTTTCATTTTAGCCACTTAGCCATATAGCCTACCTCATATTTTCCCTTTGTTTAGCCCACTTGAGCCTTCTTGACCATTCTTTGATTTCTAGCACATTGTAAGCCTAAAGTGAAAAACCATGTTATACCTAATCTTAAGGAATAGGGAGTGTATTGGTTTCATCATTAGTATTGTGTTTAGTATAAAGTATAGGGGTTACCCAGGATGTGCAAATGTTCAAGTGTGGAGGTGTGCAATGCAAGGATATATATATATATATATATATATATATATATATATAAAGAAAAAGAGAAAAAAAATTTGAAAAGAAGAAAAAGAAGAAAAATTGAATAAAATAGGGAGTTTTGATAAGGGAAAAGAGGGGTCAAAAGAAAGTTAAGTGTGTTATGGCATGATTTGGGAAACCTTCACTTTGTGACCATGCTTGACTTGTTGAACAACCAATGCTATTCCTATTTTCTTAGGTTTTAGCTAGTCATACCCATACCCTCATATTTCCCTACCCATACCTTGGCCTCATTACAACCTTGAATAAAGTCCTCTTGATTTGTGTTTGCATATAAGTAGTGGAGAAGTAGAAGATTAACAAGTTTATGGTAATGCATTGTCTATTGAGGTGACTTGAGTAAAACACTTTTGCCCATACACTTGAGAGTTGAGAGTTTCATACACCATCTTTCATACTTGATCTATATGCACTTTGAAGGATGTTGCTTGGCTTAGACTATTAAGAGGTGGGAAGTTGAATGCCTTGATTGTTGGGAAACGCTTGGTGCCTTGTATGTTCTTGTGTTCCTAAGCTTAGCGCTTTTGATGATTCATTGGAGAATTTTCTGTTTATTCCATGATTTTTAGGTTGAATGTTTTCATTAGTGTTTTCTTTTGGTTAAGCCTTAGTTGAGTATTGCAGAACGACATGCAAGAGCTAAAGGTGGGTGAATTTGATTAATTGGATTTTTATATATTTATTTTCTCTTATATTTGGTTGGGCTTGATTTAATTTTTCTAGCATTAGGCTAATTCTGACACTACTTTGGTTTTTGGGCCATATCTTGAGTTATAGAACTCATTTGATCATGATCTTTCATTTGTAGCAAATATGAGAGATAGGCCTACAACTCTTATGTAGAGGTCAGAGGCCAATTCTAATAATAAAGAGCTGCAATTAGGCCTAGAAGTGAGCTAAAGGGATGCAGCCTCGGATTGTAAATAGGGTGTAGTGTTTAGACCATATCTCAATCCACAAATGCCCAATTGAGCCTGTTCCAATGGCTTTTGAAACTGACATCCAAGGTTACAATTACTTTCAACCATAAATCCAAACGGATACATTTTCATAGCCAAAATTCCAGAAGAACATTACTGGCCGAATTAGAGAACTTAATTGCATGTTTCTAGTGTAACTTTCTTTCTATAATTCGGAATTATGCAAATAAGGTGTCTAGATTCATTTGAGAGAAAGGAGATTAATGTAATAAATTGTTATTGGTTTAGTTTAGATGTTTTTATTCTGAATGGCTGAGTTACAGTAAGGCTAGAACTTTGTAACTCCAAGATAGAATTTGGAATAGAACTTTTCGATTTTCTCTTCTCTCCTTCTCTTTATGCCCCCCTCCTTCAACTCCGAGTTTTCGGTTTCCTCCATGCATGGAGGAGTAGCTTCTTATCTAATCCAAGGATTCAAAGAAGCATTGGCTATCTGGAGGATTGGAGCAACCGAACTTCATCAATTCAAATCGATTTTCTACTCCCTTTTCTTTCATTGTTAGTAATCCAATTTCGGATTTGAAGGTTTTCGATTTAGAATTGTGGTTAATTATATTTGATTGCTTACTTGCATATTATTCAGATAACTAATGTTGTAATGCAATTGCTTGATGAGCAGAATCATTTTCAGGTTTGAAATTGAGATTAACTACATTAGTGCTTGAAAATTAACACAAATTGGTTAGGTTCTAGAGATTTCTGGATTTAACCATTTATCTATTAATTGAATGCATGAAGGTTTTCGTGTGCAATGTTGTATCTAAATTGAGATTTCATTCGGATTCAATGTCAGTCACTGATTTGGTTTGAATGATTATTTTTAGAATCTGATGATAGAATAGCCACTAGCTTTCTTGGTTCTTGGATTAGAGTTCCAAATTCTGTTAACTTGCATTCATATTTCTGTTTCCTTCATTTTCAATTTATAAACAACCCCTCCCCCCTAAAATTTTTTGATCATATAGCATTAGCATTGTTTGGGAGATGACTCAAGTTGCATCCTAAACTACAAGTTATTGTGATTCGGTTTTACAATTCGACCGAGCTCGACACTCGAGTCAATACGTCCAAGAGATAGTAAGATTGCATAGTGTATCTTCAACCATAATCTCAGATAGGGACCTGAGGTTTACCTCTAGATCCTGGGGAGACTTGCAAAAGGCATTTGAGACAAGGCTTTGCCTAAGTACAACTTATCACCTCCAGACTGATGGACAATTGGAAAGGACTATCCAAACTTTGGAAGATATGCTAAAAGCATGTGTATTGGATAATCAAGTAAGTTGGGATAAGTACCAACCTTTGATCAAGTTTGTCTATAACAATAGTCATCGTGCAAGTATTGGGATTGCACCCTATAAAGCTCTATATAGAAGGAAGTGTCAATCTCCCCTATGTTGATTTGAACTTGGTGAGCAAAGCTTATTAGGACCTGATCTTGTGAGACAAACCATGAATCAAATAAGGAGGATTAGGGACAAGATTCTTACAGCTCAAAGCTGCCCAAAGAGTTATGTAGATAAAAGGAGAAAGCCTTTAGATTTCTAAGAAAAAGAACATGTATTCTTGAAAATCACTCCTACAACGGGTATAAGTAGAGCCATGAAAGTCAAAAAGTTAAGCCCCTGTTTCCTTGGTCCTTTCTAAATTCTAAAGCATATAAGGTTAGTTGCTAACTAAATGGCCTTGCCTCCTGACTTGTCAATCCTTCGTAATGTCTTTCACGTGTCTCAATTGAGGATACAATTGCGATCCCAATCATCTACTTAAACCCGAAAGTGTACAGTTAAGGGAGGACTCAACCTTCAATCTACCGCTATCACGAATCGTGGATTGTGAGGTAAAACAGTTAAGGGACAAGACCGTACCCTTGGTCAAGGTGGCTTGGGGTAGAGGAAATATGGAAGAGCATATGTATGAGTTAGAGTCTAAGATAAAGAAGGAGTTTCTTGACCTGTTTATAGGTAACAAATTTTGAGGCCAAAATTCTTTCTAAAAGAGGGGAGAAAAGTAATATCCCCAATTTTCCGTTGTGCTATTTTGAGTAATTCGGCACTTAATGAGGAATTAAAGAATAAAAGCATAATTAAGGGTAAAAAAGGCAATTGTGAAGGGAAAAATTAAGAGAATGGTCAAACTAAGATTAGAGAATTTCTAATTAAGCAAATTGAACCTTTAAGAGCCTAATTAGACACTAGTTATCAATAATTAGCTTAATCAAGTTTAATTAATGGTAATTAAGCATAATTAGAAATTTAATTTCAATAATCATGATAATATGAGCTAATCACTATTCATTGATTAAAGAAGTCAATTAAGTTGCAAGAACACTTAATCACATTATTAGAATTTAAATTAAGTCAACTAGATAGTAAAGCATTCATGATGTTACTAAAGTAATAAAGTGGAAGACAATACTGCTTTTTGTAAGAAAGGGTAAAAAATTGGTCCCCTAACATCCACTTTGTCTCCCCTTAGCCTTAATTAACACAAAATAAAAAATATCTCCCCCAAAATGCTCTGTATATGCCGTGGCTTTAACATACACACACACTCATTTTAATTTTGCAACCTCACATTCTCTCTTTAACTCTCTCATCTCCAAGACTCTCTCTACTTCTTCTTTTTCTTCTTCCTTTTCTTCTCTATTTCTCTATAAACTTCATAGCCAAACTCTATCACTAGCCCTTCAAAGACCACATTTTTTGGTCTTTGGAGACAAGACTCAAAACACTCTAACCTCTATTTTCTCTAGGAGCCACAAAGCTCTCATCTTTTCCTTCAAGAAAGCCATGGCCATACCATCATGGAGGAGGTCATCCTCATCTTCTTCTCTTCTTCAAGAGGGCGCAAACTACACTTAGGTAGTGATTCTTCACCTTCTTCTTTTGATGTTCAAGAAAGCTTGAAGCTTTGGCATTCCCCATGGCCAAAAGCTTCAAGTGGCAACTTGAGAAAAGTTTCTTTTTCTAAGAAAAGCTTGCATCTTGAATCTTCTTTATGGAGTTTTCATGTTGTTTGCTAAAAGCTCTTTCATTGATGCCCTAAACCTTTTATCTTTTTAAGTGATCTATATGTTCTTGGTGTCCTTTTAGTTTGTTGAGAAAGAAATATGCTTTCTTGAAGTTATCATGTTCAAGTTTTGTTCTTCCTTAATATAAAGTGTTTATGATTAAAAAGTTCCTTTTTTTACACTCCCAACATGGTTTTGATGTGACCAAGAACGTTACCTAACATAAAAAGTTTAAAAAGTTTGCTTTTGACTCTAAAAAGTGGCATATTAAAGTATGATTCTTTAAAGGTTCACTTTGCTTTTCATGAAGACAAAATATTAAGCAAAGGTCCAAACTTTCTTAAACAATAAAACATTTAGTCATAAAGATTGAATCTTGAAACTTTATCCAAAATAAAATTTATGTCTTGACGATGGTAAGCACTAAAGGCTAGAGTGTGAGCATGCTTTATCATGACCTAAGGACTAGAAAGATCTCAAAATCCTTGGGAACAGAAGTATGATTAGGGCTCCAATGGCCATACCTTGAACCTAGGAATAACTTGTGTATTATCTCAAGGAGATTAAAAGATTTGAAGGCAAAATTTTCGCTAAAAACCTTATTTTAGGTTTCAGCCATAATAAGAAGAAAAGGGGAAAATAAAGTGTTAAAGATTTTAACTTGAGAAATATGAAATCCAAGGCTTAAGGAGATATAAACATGCCACGATTTTGATCCACTAAGTAAGGAAGGAAATGCTTAACACCTAAATTTGAAATAACTAAGGCTTAAGATGTATGATTGGATAAATAAACATTTCACCTAAACTAAGAATGAAGAAAGAAGTATGACCTTACTTGAAATGTAAGTGGCTAAAAGTTTATAATGCATACTTGTTCTAAATTATGCGATTCCCTAAGGAGTAGACATGAGGATTCTCATAATGACTCATAATACTTCTTACAAAGCACAAAGAAACCATAGATACCCTTTAGGGTATAAATGTGTAATGCTCTCATGCATGTTGTTTGACAAGATTGTTTGGCTATTGGATCATAAGTAAATGACTATTGATATTTGGTACGATGATGTAAAATGATTATGATTGGTTGTTGGTTGAGTTTCCATGCTTTACAATTTTGGGGAAGCTCCGGTCTAGCCATTATGTTGCCAAATTTTCATCAAAATTATGGGCTTAGAATATTTATTACATGTCTATATGCGCCTTATCATTAAGCTTAATGCATTTAAGATGTATGATGTAAGATCAAGTGCTATGTTAAGAAAGGAATCAATTAGATATGATCCTTCAAAAGGGAAGGTGATCTACAAAAACAAGATAAGCTGGTGTGATCTTTCAAAAAGGAAAGTAACCCATTAAGAGACCCCTCTACTTAGGAGGCATGTGGCCAAACTATATTCCTCCAATTTGGAGGTGTAACACCCTTTATTATATAAGCTATGCTCGAGTCATGGAGTTATATTAAAGGGGTGTCACTGTGATAAGAAAGCTTTAAAATATGAAAAGTATAATACATAGCCCTTTAACTGCACACTTTATTACTAACTAATAGTTCATAAACTTCGTCGTATCTAATACTTAGGATAAAATAATTACAATTTTAAAAGAAATTGTGACTAACACAATACACAGAACTTGCTTCGACATGGTCACTAGCTAGTTTCAATAGTCTCTTGGTCTGGTTTGCACCCAAGTCTTGCTTAGATAATGTCCTAGTACTCTATCTCGCATTTGATTTCCAACTTAGGTGCTGGAATGTTTATGGAAAAGAAAAACATACAAGCAAGCAGTGAGAACCTAAGGTTCTCAGTAGGTAAACATGAATTATTCTCATACAGTGTCATCATAAACATTCCAGGTGCTTCGATTTATTATGAAAATATGAGCTCATATACCCAAACAATAGTTCAATTTTAAGTGGAAAACATCTTTTTCGAAGCGGGTTATGTTTTAACAATCACTTGCCATATTATATGACAAACATAGAAATACATATGGTGCAATATGGTTCAACAAGAATTATAATAACATTATGACTTAATGGGATAATTGAAGATGCACATAAAGATGCTTGTACTTGTCTGTATGCAAGTTCACTTGACTTAATTCATATCTTTCCTTAACTTGCAACTTGATCTTGTTCTTTTCTGTACTTGGTCCCCTGGAGGTAAGTGGCTTCTCTCACCCCTGGGTAATAGCCTGCTTTTTAGGTTTGAGCTCATACCTATACATGAGTAACGGGTTTACTTTCCCTGACTCTCACACTGGTCTATTCCCCTTAAATCTGGTCGAGGGCTAGCCCAAGTCTTAGACAGTACTGCTCTGGCCCACGCTAGCTGGGTCTATGCCATGCCTCACATGGTAGCTTGCTACGTCCCTCTTACAAGTTCTTATTATCCTTTCCTTTCCATATTTTATCATGCATGCGGATGCTTTGAGCATTCATGGATATGTCTCTTACCTTACTTCTCATATCATATTCTAATTATGCTTGCATGCATGACGTACATGAACATGACAATAGATATAAATATATTCAAGGCATAATCACCCATAGCATAAGTTCTCATAAATTCCTGTCGAAAATTCGGCAGCATAATAGATAAAGTCCGCTTCCTCGTGAATAGTGCCAAACAACTAGTACAATTGTACAAACTTGCAATTCAATATGGACCAGCAATTATATACATATATTCATAGCATCATTCATCAATTTCAATTCAAGCATCAATAGAGTTTTCGGTTTATTCTCCCCTATTCTGCCCGAGTTTGGTATACTCCACCCTTATTTCAATTCAACTCATTTAAATCTAATTTTTGAATATATCATAGCCTTATGTATCTAGTTTCCAACCCTTTTGGTCCCATCTCATTTTGATTTGTCTAACTCAAGATATAAGTATTTTTCCTTAGACTGTCCTGTTCTTAGCTAGAATTGTGCTCTTATAAGTGAAAATTCACTAAAAATAGAAATCTAGGTTAAATCATACAAAATTTATATCAAATGAAAGCTAACAGAACAGGCTTTTAAATGAATTAAGTTTTATATCATTTTCATGAGTATATTTTGAGTTATTAGTCCCGAAACTTGACCATACTGGACTACCCTATTTCAACCCAGTTTAAACTTAAATCAACTTCATTGGCGTGCTGGGAACAGATGGCAACGAATCTGGTTCAGAAATTTTTATGGGATGTTCCCTTACATGTTAGATTTCAAACAACCTTAGGATCATTTAGAGTTATGTAAGGTGAGTTATACCCTTCTCAACTCATACTACCCGGATAAGAATCCAAATTTCTAGGTTAAACTTCAAAAATTCATAACTAATTCTATACTAATCCAATGGGCTTATATTTCATATATATGGAAAGCCTTGAAGGTCTAGTTTCATATAAAAATAGATTCATCAACTTCAAACAATTGTGGTTGGAGCCGTACACTCCGCCGTACAGACCATCAAGGGGAAAACCCTAACAGCTTCTTGAATTCTTCTTGAATTCATGTTTTCCTTAAATCAATCCATCCAATCATCAATTCAAACTCACATATACAACTTAAACCAGTCTTAATTCACCATTATCACTCAAGATAACATCAGAATCATACAAGAAAGTGGGAAGAAAGTGAAGTTCCAATCAGCCCAATTCAAAGAAAACAAGAAAAGAAGTTGGAATTCCTACCTTATCTAGTTGAAATCTTGTTGGTTTGATGTCCTAGATTGAAGAAACTCTTGATGAGACTTGAAGAAGGGTTGAAGATGGAGTGAATGGGAGTGTGAATAGAAGGAAAAGGATGAGAGCTCAGCAGCTTATATGGACGAAAATTGAAGCGGAGGAGAACAGAATTATTTCAAGATTTTTGAAGGAAGTTAGATTGTGATTGGTGGATTTCATCTCACATTCAAACTCAAGTTGGCTGCCATCTTTCATGGCTGATTGAGGCGCCACTTCTAGGGATGTTTTGGCTAAATCTTGGCCATTCATCCTAGGGTTTTCATAGTATAATTTCTATTGGTTCGGTTCCGACAATTCAAAGGACCGAAATCTTACCGATTTCCTTTAAATCGATATATCAGTTTTGGAAAAATCCTATGAAGTTTCCTATGCTTTCAATCTAATTCTCTCATATCTAATTTCTCTAAATGATATTTAATTGGCTCTAAGTAAAAATTTAATCGAATGCTAATTAATCTTAAGTAGTTGATAAAATCGAACAACTAGGTGAAAATGATAAAAATCTGATGAAGGTAAGGCCAAGTTTTTCCACTATACTGAACAACACTTGGCGCCACTCATATGTGGTAGGGGCGGCTGAATTTCAGCCACTTAAGTGAGGGATTCAGTAGAAAATTCTACTGCTTCGGTTCTGATGGTTTAAAATATCAGAATCTTATTGATTTTTTCAAATCAATTGAAACTTTACTAAATGATTGAGAGAAATTTTAAATCTCTATTCTAATTGTTCCTAAGCCTAATCCCCCCTAATTAATATCTAATTAACTCCTAATTAACCTTACTTAGTCAATAAGATTGAATAAATTGCTTGTTAACGTGAAATAATCATTTTTGCAAATTCGAAGTTTTTCTATTTTCTACTTTTCGTAGCTAATGGCATTTTCGTAATTTTGAGCAAGTCCAGGGGCACCCTACGTCATTTCACACCAGACTGCCTCCATGGCCCAATCGGTAGAGATTTAGACTTCTACGGTTTCACCACGTGATTCTGCTCTGCTTAAAATCCTATTCTACTAATCCCATAGATTTGGGGACATAAAGGTCATTTCATGAAAAGTTCTAGGGTTATTGGGGAAATATCCACTTGGGGTTAAAGCACAATTTCTAAAACTTTTGGGCCAGATTGAAATTAACAAAAGTTGATAAGGGCACTTTTATCATTTTCCTAATTTTTAGCATATGGCAGTGCCATATTTTTAACGGCAGTGTTATGCTACCTTATATTTCTGAGCGTGAGGATTTTCGGGGTATACCACTGCCTAAGAAATTTTCACACTACCTAAGAGAAGTAATTCAAAGTTTCTATTATACTCCACTTAAGAAGGTAAGGGATGTTACAAGAGGCATGTAGATCCCTTTGTTAGCTAAGTCTAATTTAGATTAGTACTATATGACAACAGTCATGGAATGAGCTCATATCCTAGAACAATCTATTTAAGGGCACATAAAGAAAAGAATGTTAAGCATGTGCTAATTATGAAAGCTAAGTAAACCAAGTTAAAAGAAAGTCAATGTCAATGAATTACATGAAAGTGCATGCATCTTTATTTGCTCATATTCATGAATGTGAATGTCTATACTATGCTTTCACATGTATGATTTTATCTTATGATTTTGTGTTATGTTTATAAGATTAAGATTAAAAGCAACCCACTTTGGAAACTTATGTTTTTCAAAACTCTTAAAATTGAATTGATGCATGTCCGCCTTTTTATAATAAACCCAAAGTAGCTGGGACAACAATGATGACAATTAAATTCTCTAATCTGAATCCTACTGATAAATCTTGTATTTCTCACTCTTATGTTTTCATATAATCTTCAGAGGACACCAAAGGGTAGCATAATCATCTTTGTTGAATTTCCTATCTTGCATTGGCACTTTGACCCGATGCCAAATGCATTTGTGATGACTTTACGTGCAGCAACTAAGGTCTACATGTTCCATGGCCGTCAATTCCATTCACTCATCGTGAGTCCATTCTTTCACCTACATCAGTCATACAAAGATATCACCCTGGACGATGTATGACCTCCTTTTCATCCCCCGATGTACCCTACTAATAGAGAGTCATATTTAGACACCTACCTAACCTCAAAGTATTTGGTTGAATTTGACCTTTCGGAGCCATCATACCTTTTCGTGATCTAATTGACTTCAAATTCATCTTTATTTTTTGTGAGCTAAGCAACATCCCGAAGCCATGGATGAGGTTTTATCCACACCCGAGCTGTGCCATGTGGACATGAGCCTGCCCATGGAGGAGGGTGTATAGATGATGCACCCGGAGGATTCAAGAATAGATTTATTCTATTTTGAGGTTGGGGATGACACGAGCTAGCACATGCGAAGCGTGGATACAAGGATAGTCCTTTTGTTTATAGTTCTAGGGTTATCATTTTATGGCATGTATGGGTGACAGAGATTTGTTATGTATTTTCTTTAGTACTTAAATATCTATTAGGTGTGGATATATTGTAGGGCCAACAATAGATATTGGTTCCTTAGTTACCTTTATGGAACATTTTATTACCATATATATATAGGGATATTATCACATGAGAGGAGTGGTTTATTATGAAAGTAGGAAGAGCAAATCTGGGCTGTATAACATACTTGGATGGTTAAGATTTAAAATTGTTTAAAGGTCACATGATCACTTAAAAAAGTCATGTGACTTTATGTTTTAACCTTGACCATTCACTTAAGAACCAACGGTCAAGATTTGCTCCTCTCACTTTCATAATATTCTTTGAGTTGATTTGAGTTGAATGTTCATTATACCACTATTATTTATTTATCATACCACAAATGTGCATGGATTATTACTCGATTATATATGTTCTCAATAAACTCATGGCTCTCATTTTTCAAAAAGGTTTATTTTTGCTATATATAAAAAAAAATTTACCCCTATTTTCATTATAAAGTAATTTAAAGAAGTTAGTTAAGTTTTTGTGAGTAAAAGTAACAACAAATAATTTTGATAATTTGACTTAAGCATAATATATGGGGTTATTAGAGTGTTACATTTACAACTACTTCATGGACTTAGACCTAACTACAATGCCTTTACAACCACTATGTTGTGTGCCTTATTCCATCATATCAATTTGATAACACTGCTATACTCTTCGTGATCTTCCTAAAATGCTTCATACTTCAATCTTCCTTAATCTTCCACTTTGGGTTTTGCATAGAGAATCAATGGGTAATGATCCAAGGACATAGCTGGTATTGCCTCCGCTATTACAGTCGGGCATGATCTTCTCCATCCCCAACTTGCTACAAATTGGTCTATCCGTTCCCTTGTTACACGGCATCCTTTGGATTACTAAACCATGTAAATTTATAGCCTTTAACATCAATATCCATAAAATCTTATTTTTTTTCAAAACTTCTTTGAAAATCTCTATCTGCCCTTGGCTACATGGTCTGAGGTCATTCCTTTCTTCACTATTGAGGAGTTGGTTAAAATCACTAATGCACATTTATGGCCAGCCATGGTCTAGTTGCAAGCTTTGAATTCTATCCCAAAGAAATCTTTTCCCAGCAAAGTTGGGATTTCCATATACAAAGGTACCATCCCAAAAAAGGCCTTTTTCCTTCTCATAACATATGGTATAAATGTAGTTCATGCTAACCTCCATAACTTGAATTATTACTTCCTTCTTCTAAAATGGTCATAGACCCCTTGAAAGTTTGTTTGTTTCTACAGAACACATCTCATCAAACTTTAACTTCAATCCTTCCATCCTTTACTTTTGTGCCCTTGCTTCTATTAGGAACAAGACTGCAAGTTAGACCCATTTACACAGATCTAAGAGATCCTGAGTTATTGAGAACCTTGCCACTCCTCAACAACTCCGACTGATTATATTCATGGTCATGGTGGGGGCATGATAAGGCCTGCTTCCTCAGCTGTAGAGTTCCTTTGCTGTGTTGAAATTGCTTTAATCGCATCTTCAATTATTTTCCTCCTCCTTTTCCCTTTGTCTTATGCTCTCATGCTTCCATCCAAATCCAATGCAAAGTGGTCTCTTTTCTTCCTTTTCTCATTTCATATTCATGAATTTAGTAAAAGCCTTTGATTAAATATCCTACCACCGCCTCCTAGCCTTGGTAACCTGCTTTTTCCATCTACCTTCATCCTTTTCAAGATATTGGCAAAGTAGTTCGAGCTGCCTTCTGTGCTTCCTGGGCCTTCAATTTGTGTTAACTACATGTGCTTTTTCACTCTTGTTAGGTCTTATTCAAATTGGTTTTGTGTTATTTCTAATCCAATTGCTTCTTTATCCTGACCTTTCTTTTCTCCCTAGGCTTGTAATATAGGCTCAAGTCGCAACAAACTAGTATTGGTTTTGGCCTACTCATGTATTTTTATTTGATCCTACTAAACATCCCTAATCAACATTGACCTAATTTTCGGGGAGTAATCTTTGAACTAGGCTTCCTTTATCTGCTCTAGCCCAAACTTAATCTCCTTTTAAGTCTTTGGCCTATCTACTTTTTCTTTTCCTTTGCTTTACCTAGAAGGCACCTAATAAGAAATTTTGACATTTACTTGTGGTTTGTGAGAAAGCATTGGGCCCCATGTGATATCTTGATTTTATCACCATTGTTTTCATAGCATTGCCATCCATTTTTAACTTAATCCGCTGTCGTTGTGGGATTTACACTATCTTTTTTTGTAGTTTCTCAAACTTGTATTATGTAATCTGCTCTTTTTCCTTACCCCACTTGCTAGTGCATGAGTAAGTATCATGCCCTCCCTATCCTCCACTCTTCCATGGCTCTTTCCCTTTTATTCGAGCTATTTCTCGGCTTTTAGGTGTGCTAAGCGTGCCAGACCTTGAAATCGGCTAGCCAAAGCCCTTTTGATTCGAAGTGCCACACAATTACTCTAAGGAAGGAAATTTGCCCCTTGGATATGGGTTCTTGAGTTAGTCAAAGGAAGCACTTAGCTAAGATCAAGCATGAAATTAAATGAAAAACACAAGTAGAGACAAGAAGAATATAAATGACAGGACTAGTATTAGATCTTGAACCAATTACAAAGTGTATCCTTCTCAAGCTTCCATGGCCAATCTACGTGGATAGCTTGAAGAGTGGGATAAATACAGTTAAAGATCTAAAAGGCTAAAAGTAAAGGTACAAGTAAAATAAGATAAATTAAATTGACAGGTCAGGTTGTTCATCTGGGGATCCTCAAAATGGTTGAGTCTTGTTCTATTTATAAACAAGGCTTATTCCATAACTGCTCTTAGATAACCGCTCTAGCTTCGTGCTCCTAGGTTAATTGGCTTGGTCTTTCCCTGGCCAAACTCTAGGAAGGTTGCCTTGTGTCTGCTTGCTGAGTATTGGTACTCCAAATGCTGGGCTTTGAAGTCTTTTACTCATGTCTCAACTCTTTTAAATTGACCATTTCGCATTCTTAGTTGGTTTCTCGTCCGAGCCTATCAGTCCATTATCTTCGTGCTTGGTCGATTAATGCTTTGGCTATTGCCCTTGGCCATTATCTTTCTTAGCCATGCTAAGCTTTTGATTCAGCTAATGCTAGGGCATACATTAACACCTCACTCGGCTAAGTTTTATCTGTAGCCAATGACACTTAATGATTTTTTGGTGCCAATATATTTCGCCCCTACATTGAGCTTGTTGTTTTACTACTAAGGCTAATTTAATGCAATGGGTAAATTTTTAGTCCCCATTAATCCAAATAACCATTAGCTATTTACTCGCTATAGCAACAACTAGTTAGAAGTTCATAGAGAGAGTAAAAAATTAGCCTATAACATTCATTCTTCCACTTTTGCTTGCATTCACTTTTTGGCGTTCATCTCTTTAACTTAAACAAACCTTTCATATTCACCATGTCTTCAACTTCCTTAGATTCTGCCAACCCTAATTTTTTAGAAGATTGTGAACCTTTAGTACACGAATCTTCCCCTCCTTCTTCTTTTTCTTCTTCTTTTTCCTCTTAATCCATAGAGCTTTTGCAAGAAAAACCCATGGCCTCTTCCTTTAAAATCTCTAACCTTTCTACTCTTAGGCCTTTTGATGAGGAAAATAGAAGGTTTATTCTCGACCCTTCCCTACATTCCATGGACCAAGGCATGGCCTAGGCTGATAATTTCATTTTTCCATCCGAGTATGAATTACCTCCGGCCACTTCATCGTACCATATCCATAATTGCCCTTCAAAGCTCACTGCTTGGCACAGCCCTTTGGACACAGTCAATGGCTTGATAGGGTAGTTACTGAGAAGGGCGAAAAGTGGAAGCAATTAAGGATTTATGATACAATCTTCTTATCCAAGAAGGAGCTTCCTCCCAACTTCAGGCTATTGTATAGCTTCCTCAATTTTTGGAACACATTGGGAAATGTCTTTCTGCTTACCTTTTGCCATGATAGGCATTACATTGTACGATATACAAGCTATTACTGGCTTGTCAATGGATGGAGATGAAGTGTCATTCCTCCATGATGTTCTCGGCACTGATTTGGGCTTCCAGGTGAATAAGAAGAACAACACCTACTTTATCTACATCAATACCTTCAACAGGCATAGCAGTCCTATAGGAGATGTAACACCCTCCTAAGCACAGTACTATGCTTAAGTCATAGCACTATACCCTGGAGTTTATTCTTTGTTACTGGCGGACCTCATCGTGACAAAGAACTTGGTAGTCTTGGAAACTTCTACAATCATTTGGAGACAACATGGAAATAGTAATGAGAATTATAAAATTCTCAGTAGGATTCTCTAATCTTCATACATAGTGTCATCATGGTCGTCTCCAGTTTGCTTCGGTTTATTTTGAAAAAGATAAACATGCAGAACAAACTGTTTAATTTTACATTTCGAAAAATGTCTTGTCCGAAGCAAAGTTCATTTTTACTCATATACTGGTCCTTTGAGGAAGTGTACACAAGATTAATTCATGAATAATACCATGGATAATAACTTCAACATATAAACCACACATAGCATTAATCTACTGGAAACATGACATCTGTACCTAACTTAACTTGCACTTGAATTCTTACATGTACATAAGATTTGCTTCTCTTTCATTCAGTACTTACACTAGCTGGGTCATGCCATGCCTCATGCAAGTTCTGTCTCTGGTACATACACTAGCTGGGTCGGTGCTAGGCCTTATGTGATTGGGGTGTTTGCATATACTTTAATCTTTAGTCTTTAATCTTTTACTTGGCACACCTAGGCGTTACGTATCACCGTCCCTAGGGTGCATTTACTGCCCTTGGGTAGCCTGGCCTTGGAGTGAGCTCGTCAGCATCACCCGTGACCGTCGTCACACCGACTCACCCGCAAGGGGATTCACGTGCCTCTAGTCTTGGAGGGATCTCATTCTGGTCACGTGCCTCTAGTTGAAGGGATCTCTTCTGGTCACGTGCCTCAAAATTGAGGGATCTCATCTGACCACGTGCCTTCAACATAGAGGGATCTCATCTGACCACGTGCCTCCAAGGTAGAGGGATCTCATTGTCTTAGCTGCCTTCACAGGGAGGGATTCAAGTGCAACTGCCTCCAAATGAAGGGATTTCATATCTTTATCATTTAACTGCCTTCACAGGGAGGGATTTCAAATAACTGCCTCCAAGTGAAGGGATTCACATTCAATATATTCACATTCCTTTATTCTCAAACATATTCAAGCATAGTTATACATATACTACATCACTTACCTTCACATACCTCATAACATAATTATGTCATTCTTGAATATAGGGTTTCTATATACCCATTTATATTTCAATTCATCCTTACATCTAAACATTCATAACTTCTTAGACTCCTGCCGTAAATCCGGCAGTATAACGGATCAGGTCCGTTTCCCCATGAATAGTGCCAGCTTTCATGGACAAAGCAGTCATAGCAACATAATCAACTTAACATATATATGTCAATGTCAAGCTGGCAATCCTCAACTCAACTTTATGTGTTCCACTAACACTTGTAAAATTATCATCTTGGCCATTCTGCCAATTCTATTCGGTTCTGCCCGAATCTTGTATAATCCACCTTTATCTCTATTCAACTCATTTAAATCTGAAATTTGCATATGTCATAGCTCTATGTGTCTACTTTCTAACCTCTTTCGTCCCATGTCATTCTGATTTATATAAATCAAGATATTCAACTTTTTCTTCAGCTTGTTCAGTCACTAGCCCGAATTACACTCCTGGGAATATAAATTCACTAAAAATCGAAACTAAGCTCAAATCTTACGAAATTGGTCTCATATCAAAGCTAACAGGACAACCTTTCATTTGCCACAAGTTTCACTCCATTTGCTTAAGTACATCTCGAGATATAAGTCCTGAAAGTCGACCTTCCTAAACTACCCTGTTTTGGTCTAAATTAGACATAGGACAACTTCCTCGAATCACTGGAAATAGTTGGAACCATAACAAACTCGGGATATTATATTGGGTGTTCCTCTGTGTGTAAGCTTTCTAACAAAACTGGTTTCACTCAATTTGGAGTTGTATAGGGCGAGTTATACCCTCCTCAAGTCACTCTGCCCGGATAAAAGTCCTGAACCCTAGGTCAAACTTCAAAAATTCGTATCTCTCTCAATACTAACCCAATAACCTTATATGACATATCTATGGAAAGCCCTGGATGTCTACTTTCACCTAAAATTAGTTTCATTGGATTTGACCGATTGTAGGCGGCGCCGTACGCTTCGCCATACGGACTGCCGTGGACTCTCCACCAAGACAGCACCCTCATCCATGTACTCCTCTTAGTTTTCTTCTTCTAATCTTAATCCCAACTCAATATTTCACGTTAACTCAATCATGATCCATCATAATACATCTATTAACTCATCGAATACATGAAGAAGAATACAAGTTCATACAGTCATAGGGCAATTAATTCAAGAATAAAAGTAGAATCCTACCTCTTTGGAGTGTGATCTTGAGTTAATTGTTGAAACTTGAATTATTAGGACTTGGCTAAGCTTGAAGGAGTGATGGGGTTGGGTGAGTTGTAACATCCCGATTTCCGATTTCGGCGAAGACTGATTCATTCTGATTTCCGACTTAGTCTTTGAAACACAGATAATAGTATTATTCCCGAGTTCCGAATTAGTCTTGCTGGATTTTCCCGACTTCGTTCCAAGGCTTTACAAAGGGGATGGCTATATCTTCCGACTTCCGACTTCAACTTAAGGTCTTGTGGCTGGCCGGATTTTCCGATTTACGACCTTAGTCTCCGAATGGACAAGAAATCCGATATCCGACTTTGTTTCAAGCGGGGGAACGAGGGATCAGATCTCTAAATTGGTTTACGAGTTCGAGTCATTCGAATGGAGATGCATGGATTAGACTTGAGCTTGGACCTCTCATCCGGACACATGAACGTGATTCCATGAGATCCGACTTCATGTCTCAAGGAAAATATAACCGGCTTCCGATGTCACCGAGCACACTGTATATAAGTCACGACTTCCGAGTTTAAGTACTTGGTTTGGAAATGTGATTCGAATCACACGAGTTCCGACATTTCAAGAAGTCCCGACTTTGAACTAGGGGTTCCGAGATCAGTGATTGTCAGCTGCATTTCTTACGACCTCCGATCTTGATTCCAAGTCTCAACATAAACCGATTTCCCCAAGTCACAAACAAGATGGTACGAGTTCCGATATCATGCTTCAGCTCCAAGCTCGAGTATAAAAGGCACGAGTTCCAACCTCAAGCATAAGAGGGACTAGTTCCGACTTAGAGCAGAATTGGAGCGAGTTCCGATTTTAAATAGTATGGCGGCAAGTTACTCTGAAAGGGAGACGTAGCTAAACTTTGTCCACAAGAAATTCAGCCAATCAATACCCTCCAAGTTAACTCCCACTCATGCCTATATAACACATCCTTCTCCTTTGATTCAGACCATAATTCACGTTGTTTTCCTCTTCTCCTTCAGCTCTCTTTCTCTCTTGCTCACACATCCAAAACTCAAGCTAAGTTCCAGCCTTGTTCATCCAAACTCCAAGTTTCAGCACTTAGCCAAATCTTGCTCCAAAGAGGTAGGATTCTACTTTTATTCTTGAATTATTTGCCCTATGGCTGTATGAACTTGTATTCTTCTTCATGTATTTGATGAGTTAATAGATGTATTATGATGAATCATGATTGAATTAATAGAAGATTTTGAGTTAGAGTTAGAATTAGAAGAAGAAAACTAAGAGAAAAGAATGGATGAGGGTGCTGTCTTGGTGGAGATTCCACGGCAGTCCGTATAGCGGAGCGTACGGCGCCGCCTGCAATCGGTGAAATCCGATGAAAGTATTTTTAAATGAAACTAGACATCTAGGGCTTTCCATAGACATATCATATAAGGTTATTGGATTATTATTGAGAGAGATACGAATTTTTGAAGTTTGACCTAGGGTTTAGAATTTTCATTCGAGCAGGGTGACATGAGGAGGGTATAACTCACCCTATACAACTCCAAATCGAGTGAAACTAAGTTTGTTAGAAAGCTTACACACAGAGGAACACCCCAATATAAGATTCCGAGTTTGTTATGGTCCCAATTGTTCCCAGTGATTCGAGGAAGTTGTCCTATGTCTAATCCAGACCAAAACAGAGTAGTTCAGGAAGGTCGACTTTCAGGACTTATATCTCGAGGTGTACTTAAGCAAATGGAGTGAAACTTGTGGCAAATGAAAGGTTGTCCTGTTAGCTTTAATATGAGACCAATTTCGCATGATTTGGGCTTAGTTTCTATGTTTAGTGAATTTATACTTCCAGGAGTGTAACTCGGGCTAGTGACTGAGCGAGTTGAGGTAAGATTTGAATATCTTGAAGTATATAAATCAGAATGACATGGGACCAAAGAGGTTAGAAAGTAGACATATAGAGCTATGGCATATCCAAATTTCAGATCTAAATGAGTTGAATAGAAATAAAGGTGGATTATACAAGATTCGGGCAGAACCGAATAGAATTGGCAGAATGGCCAAAATGATAATTTTTCAAGTGTTAGAGGAACATATAAGGTTTGAATTGAGGATTGCCAGCTTGACATTGTTATATGTGTGTTAAGTTAATTATGTTGCTTTGACTAATTTGTCCGTGAAATGCTGGCACTATTCATGGGGAAACGGACCTGATCCGTTACGCTGCCGGATTTACGGCAAAAGTCTAAGAAGCTATGAATGTTTAGATGTAAGGATGAATTAAAGCTTAAATGGGTATCTAGAAACCCTATATTCAAGAATGACATAATTATGTTATGAAGTATGTGAGGGTAAGTGGTGTAGCACATGTATGACTATGCTTGAATATGTATGAGAATGAAAGAATGTGAATATATTGAATGTGAATCCCTTCACTTGGAGGCAGTTATTTGAGATCCCTCCTTGTGAAGGCAGTTAAGTGATAAAGATGTGAATCCCTTCACTTGGAGGCAGTTGCACTTGAATCCCTCCTTGTGAAGGCAGTTAAGACAATGAGACCCCTCTACCTTGGAGGCACGTGGTCAGATGAGATCCCTCTGTGTTGAAGGCACGTGGTCAGATGAGATCCCTCTATGTTGAAGGCACGTGGTCAGAATCGATCCCTCAATTTTGAGGCACGTGACCAGAATCGATCCCTTCAGCTAGAGGCACGTGACCAGAATCGATCCCTCCAAGACTAGAGGCACGTAAATCCCCTTGCGGGTGAGTCGGTGTGACGACGGTCACGGGTGATGCTGACGAGCTCACTCCAAGGCCAGGCTACCCAAGGGCAGTAAATGCACCCTAGGGACGATGATACGGCTAGGCGTGCCAAGTAAAAGACTAAAGACTGAAGATTTTATGACAAAAAGGAAGATGAAGAAAGAAAAGCAAGTTTCATGTATAGGCATGAATTTAAGTACGAGTAATTTATGTGCAGATGTTATATTCCCAGCATATTGATGCTATCTGTGTTATAATATGCGACAGTTATTATTCATGGTGTTATAATTGAATGAATCTTCTGTGTTCTCCCAAATGCTGAGTATATGATTTAAATGAACTTTGCTTCGGATAAGACACTTTTCAAAATGTAAAGTTAAATAGTTTGTGCAGCATGTTCATTCTTTTCAAAATAAACCGAAGCAAACTGGAGACGAACATGATGACACTATGTATGAAGATTAGAGAATCCTACTGAGAATTTTATAATTCTCACTCCTATTTCCATGTTGTCTCCAGCTAATTTCAGAAGTTTCCGAAGACGGCTAAAGTTCTTTGTCGATTGAGGTCGCTCAGTAACGATATGACTCAGGGTATAGTACTATGACTTAAGCATAGTACTGTGCTTAGGAGGGTGTTACATGAGTGGAGAAGGGGAAAGAGAGCGGCAGTGAGGGAGAAGAGAGGGCGCAGAAATGGGTCTGAATGAGCAGAGAAGAAGGTGTTATATAGGCATGATTGGTAGTTAACTTGGAGGGTTTTGATTGGCTAAATTTTCTTGTGGACAAAATTTAGCTACATCTCTCTTTCAGTGTAACTTGCCGCCATACTGTTTGAAATCGGAACTCGCATTTACTCTATTTCAAGTCGGAACTCGTCCATATTACGTTTAAGGTCGGAACTCGTGTCGCTTTTACTTGAGCTTGGAGCTGAATCCTAACGTCGGAACTCGTACCAGCTTGTTTATGACTTGGGGAATCTTGAATCAAGGTCGTAGGTCGGAAGCCATGCAGCTAATAATCATATAATCTCGGAACTTCCTATTTGAACTCGGGAATGCCAATGCTGGATGTAAAATCGGAACTCGTGTAACTGAAGATTTGCTCAAGGGTCCGAACTCGTGTCCATCCCAATTGAGTTCAACACTAAGGTCGGAACTCGGGAATTCGAGTCACATTTCCAAATACAAGTTCTTAAACTCGGAAGTCGGTATCTTATGTTTGATTATATCGGAAACCGTGTATAAATACCTTTGAGACATGAAGTCGGAAGTCGTGAAGCAGTAAATTATGCCACTTTAAGTCGGATATCGATAATTATGCGCAATATACCTCTAAGTCGGAAACCGGCAATAATCAAAATTGAAGCTTAAATCGAAAGTCGGGTACATTTTCCTTGAGACATGAAGTCGGATCTCATGGAATTACGTTCATGTGTTCGGACTTGAGAGTTAAACTCGGAAGTCGTGGAAAATAATCCAGACGAATTCGGAAGTCGTACAGGACATGACGTCGAGAATTCAGCAAGACTAACTCGGAACTCGGGAATAATCCTCTTATCTGTGTTTCACAGATGAAGTCGGAAACCGGAATGGATCAATCCTGAGGGCGAAGTCGAACTCGGAAATCGGGATGTTACAGGAGACATAGAACATCAGGCATTCCTCCTCTTTTGGATCTGCCATTTCTTTGTTTACACCAGTTTAGTGGCTGTGGTAGCAGAATTTGCCCCCTATGTCTTGGTTATCCTCAGCTGAAGTTATCTCAACTTCAACACACTCTTCTTGTCCTTATTATAGAAGGCATGTTTACTTTGTTGCATTCGATGAAGATGGGAGAATCGGTGAAAATTGTATTTGGTCCTTTCTCGTCTTTATAGCTTTGGATTCGACAGTACTTTCTAGAGCTATTTGAAGAAACTGATCTTACCTGCACCATTCAACCAGTAGTGAATAGAGACATCTACATGCGGTTCCCATTTCTCTCTCTCTTTCTCTCTCTCTCTCTCTCTCTCTCTCTCTCTCTCTCTCACTCAAAGCATATGAGGTAGCCAATCTCTTTATCAAAATGAGAGTCAAGACCTTCCTCTAATTCTGCCTATGTCAAGACCAAGGGTATGACCTAGCTTGGCTTTGACAAAGACTCTTGTCGGCCATGGACTCAGAACTTTTTAAGGTTACCCTTCAATGGGGCAACGTACTCACAGTGCATGATCTGCTCAATGGGATGCGGCCAAGGTCAAGATATAACCACACCTTTGCCGAGCCCTATAATTCTCATTGCTTGGCTTGGCAATTCTGCTTGGTACAAGGTATCCCCCTCCCTTATGAGCCATTTTCAAAGTTTGATGAAAGGGCCAACTTGTATGCCAATAAGCTAGTAGATTGGAAGCTAAGTAGTAATGAGAAGATAAGCAACTTCTGCTTTAAAAAGTCCCAAATTGCTCCCGTGGCTACCCCAAAGTTCGCTTTATAGTGGGAAGCATTATTTAAGAAGATGTTAAGCAAACCTCCTAACACTCTCTTGCTCAAACTCAAACACCTAAGGGCTTCTACTTTAGTTCCCCACTTGCCATCACTACTCAGGAAAGAAGCAACAAGTCCTTCTATCCTTCTAAGGCTACTACTGCTAAAGAGGCCTCGGCTATCAAAAGTAAGTATTTACCTTACTTTAGTCCTCTGACACCTTTCATTATTTGATACATGACAAATTATCTCTCATTTCTTTCTTGTAGACATCTCCAAAAATCCAAAGGTACAGAACCTAGTCAGCCTATCATCTAAGAGGGTAGTGCTTACAGGTTGAGAAAAAGCCCTTGGTAGCCCCTCTTTCCCCAGTCAATCAGTGTAGCCTCTTCGGACGTGGTCATCCCTCCATCCAGGACTTGTCCAACACCTTAACCTAGCACAATAAGTTTCATGGACTGTTTGACACACTTCCTCTTTGCACTTCTTCTGACCTTTTGCCACTCCTATTGTAGAAGAAACACAAGGCTAGACTCACTACTCCTCCTCAGCCAATCTAAGCAAAAAAGACCAAGGCTTTATCTACACCTCAGAAGGTGATAATTCTCGGATTAGAAGGCGAAGAATATGTACGGTTGGATGTCCTTTTGCCTTAGCCACCACTGTAAGACATTATTCCAATAGTCGTTGCCACTCAGCATGTTTCCACCACTATAATGGAGGAAGAAGAAGAGGTGACTGTGCCCACTGAAGAACTAGATAGGTATTTCCTATCCCCTTCGGCTGATTCTACTTCTTCTCCTCTTTTGAGCCACTTGGAAGCTGTGCATGAGCACTTCTATGGCGCATTCCTTATAGACGTTGTAGTTTTGGCTTTTCTACAGAGATCTATTTTGAAGGTTGCTAGGTCAGCTGATCCTTCTATGGCTCCTAAAGTTAATGACCCTAGTCTTCAAATATAAGGTTCATGAAGAGCATAGGTCCTTAAGTCTTTAAAGCTTAAATTGGCTATCTGACCTAAGGTCGCAGAAGGAAAGCATTTAAAGCTAATTTCAGGCTGTAAATGTTGGGCACAAAACCAAACACTAGCAGCAACAAGTGGTGTAGGGCTCAATTGAAGAGATCCACCCAGAGATTGCTCTGTTACAAGCAGAGCTTAACTAGCTGTAGCTTGAGTTACCTGCTATTATAACTAATTTCAAGGCTGATTCTAAGCATAAGCTGCAGCATATATAACTCGGCTACGGCTTTGGATAGGGAAATCCACACCCTGGAAGAAAGGGAGCTGATCTTGTAGCATGAGGTGGAGGACAGCATTCGAGGCTTGGCTGAAGTAGAACTTTCTTGGGTTGAATATAGAAACTCATTAGCTTCGGCCGAGAAGAAAACTACCGATGTTGCAGTGGCCACAGTGGTGAATGACATAACCACAATCTCTGTCTCCCTCAAGCAAGCCCAACTGGAAGCTTTGGCTACTAATCCCAACTAATCCAGCCCTAACTCTACAAGTACGTTCTAGCACTAACGGTGAAGAGTAGTTTGGGACAGTTCAGCTTAGCGAAGTTAGCCAAAGCAATCTAGCAGAGGCTCTTGCCATGGATGACCCTTCTGACAAACCTTTGGATAATATTTAGAATGTGTTCCCGATAGCTACTCAGCCATTTTATGGTTGACTCTTTACTCTTTTTGAACATTAATAGAATCTCCCATCATAGGATAATATTTCTTTAGATATTTTCTATTAATGCTTCTTGGTAATGTTTCCTTCAAGAGTAAATAGTTTATATGCACCACCATACACAACTTATGTAACAATAAAAGGGCCCTCCCAAGTGGGTGACCACTTGCCGAACTTAGGAGTTCTAGTTCCGATAGGTAATATAACCTTCCATACTAGATTGCCTTCGGCAAAGCATTTCAGCCTAATTCTCTTATTATACATTTTTGATACCTTAGCTTTATTCTTGGATGTTTTCTAGAGCCATCAATCTATCTTCATCAACTAATTCTAACTCTTGAGATATAGCCTGTGAATATTCCTCTAGCTGTAGTTTGTGTTGTTTTGCCACCCTGAATGAACTCACAACTAATTCTAGAGGTAATACGGCATCTTGCCCATATGCCAACCGATAAGAAGTCAAACCAGTGGCATTATTCTTGGAGTTTTTGTAGGCCTATAAGACCTTGAACAAGACTTCATGCCACCTTCTTGATTTATCCTCCACTATTTTCTTCATCTTGTCGCTCAAGACTTTATTAGTAGCCTCTGCTTGTCTATTAGCTTGAGCATAATCGGGAGAGGAATGGACTAGCCAAAAGCCAAATTATTGGGCAAAAGTTCTCATTTTCTCCTCAGTAAACATAGTACCCTGATCTGTAGTAATGGTTACAAGGACTCCAAACCGGTATATGATTTGGGTTCTAATAAACCTAGTCGCATCAACTTGCGTCACGTTTACTAATGGCTGAGCTTCCACCTACTTAGTAAAATAATTAGTGGCTACTATAATAAACACATGACATTTGGATGATGGAGGATGAATCTTGCCGATTAAGTCCATAGCCTAGCCCCTATACGGTCAAGGTTTAACAATTGTATGTAATTTCTCAGTTAGCACCCTTTGGAGTGGCCTATGCATTTGGCAAGCTTTACACCCTTTAACATAAGCAATACAATTGGCTGCAATGGTAAGCCAATAATATCCATACCTATGTATTAACCATATCATCTTTGGGCCTAACTTGTGCGCTCTACAAATGCTTTCATACACCTCATGCATAATTCTCTTAGCTTCACCATTATGTACACATTTTAACGATAATTCTTCTTGGGTCCTTTTGAACAATTCATTATTAACCAACATGTACTTTAAAGCTTTTTGCTTTAATCTGTACTCGGCTATTGATGAAGGATTACTCAAATATTGTTTAAGCCCAAATCTCCAATCTTTATTCACCATCGGCTGTATCTTGGCTATGTCTATGGTGTTTACTTCATCTGATCCTAGCCGAAACCTAGAAGCATGTTGGGCCAACTCATTACCCATTTCATTATTATTCCAAGGAACATGAAGCAACAAACGAGCCAAAATTATTGCATTTATATTCCCCTACTAAATTTTTGATCATAAGCTGGGAATCTCCTAGAATTTTGATCACTTTAGCTTCCATGGACAACGATATTCTCAAGCCGATAATTAAGGCTTACTATTCTGCTTGTTTGTTAGAGCATTGCAAGTCCAGAGAGCACATGTATTTACTTTTGACTCCATTAGGGCTAGTGATCACAATTTCAACTCCTGCTCCCTTCTGGTGCTTAGATCCATCAAATGTCAACACCCAGGGTTCTAACTGAACATACCCTTGACTAAATTCTAATGGATCTTGAATTTCCATACATGAGTGCTCTCCTAGAAAATTGGCTAGAGCTTGGCCTTTAATAGCTCTTAAGGGAACATACTTTAAGGCAAAAGCATTAAGCTTTATAGTCCATTTCATAAATCTCCCTTGTAGGATTAGCCAATTTAGTAGGTATTTGACAATATCTATTTTATACATTACTAAGACTTATCTTGGTAACAAATAATAATCAAGCTTGGTGCAAGCATGGAACAAGGAAAGACACAATTTTTCAATTGGAGTATACCTTGTCTCAGCATCATCGAGTAACTTGCTCAAATAATATACTGCTCTTTTTGTGCCGTCTTCAATATCTTGAGTTAATAGACTACTGATAGAATCATCAGTGGCCAATATATAAAGTTTTAAAGGCCTACCAAAAAGTAGAGGTATGAGTACTGGATGATTTGTCTGTGATTTGATCAAACGCCTTTTCTTGGTCTTCCCCCTAGATGAAATCTTCAGCTACTTTTAACCATAATAAAGGCGAAAAAGCTTACATCTTGCTAGCCAAATTGGTTATGAACCTCCTAAGAAAGTTTACTTTATCGATTAGGCTTTGTAATTATTTCTTGCTCCTAAGAGGTCTAGCTTCCAACACAGCCTTTGATTTATTCTTATCTACTTCTATGCCTTGGAGATGAACCAGGAAGCCTAAGAAGTTTCCAGCCGAAACCCCATAAGCACACGTAGCTGGATTTATTTTCAAGGAATGTTGTTGCATCATTATCAAAGCCTATTCTAAATTGGCTAAATGCTGTGAGAAATCGGCTGACTTAACCACTACATCATCAATATAAACTTCCATACTTCTGCTTATTAGATCATGGAATGTTAAATTCATTGCCCTTTGATAGGTTACAACTGTATTCTTCAATCTGAATGGCATAACAACTCTCTCAAAAATCCCAATGGATCCTAGGCAACGAAATACTGTTTTATGAATATCTTCTTCAGCTAGATAAATTTGATTATAGCCTAAATATCCATGCATAATGGTCAATATTCCATTATTAACTACTGCATTAACTAGCATATTGGCTATGGGCATTACATACTCATCTCTGGATGTAGCTAAATTTAAATTCCTAAAATCTATGCAAATCCTAATTTGCCCATTTTTCTTAATTATAAGGGCTATATTTGACAACCAATTTACATATATATCTGTTCTAATAAACCCTACTTTAAGTAGCCTTTCAATTTCCCCTTTAACCTTCGGTAAGAGTTCTAAGTTGAACCTTCTTGTAGGTTGCTTGTATCCCTCTTTGATAGGTAGCCCTTCTTGTAGGTTGCTTGTATCCCTCTTTGATAGGTAGCCGATGCTCTACTAGTTTATGAGATAGCCCTAACATTTCATGGTAATCCCAAGCAAAACAATCCCAACACCTTTTAATCAGTTGAACTATTTGATCTCGACTTTCCTTTGGTAGCAGACCACTAACCTTTGGTATCCTTGGTTCTTCGTCTATACCTAGGTTAACTTCCACCAAGGGATCTTGGGACTTGAAACTTGGCTTCTTCCCTACTATGGCTGCTTCACTTTGCATCTTCTGTTCTTCCTCGTCTTCTTCCTTTGTAAAGCCTCTCTCGGCTAACTATGTTTCAACAATACCTTTCTGAATTCTAGACTCAGCAAAGTAACACGTTAGCCAACGCAAAGCTTCTTGCAAAATTTGTTCCTTAGACTCCATTATTATCACTTTTGTAAGGACATGCATCAAGCTCAATTGTGACCTCGAATCCATCTAATGATAAGTCAAATGATTTGATAGAATCTAGAGTAGTATCTTCCGATCAAGAGATTTACTAAATCTTTGGAGAGTATAGCATATCATCCTGCATTCTCATATCGGTGGTGAATAAGAAGGGATAAACCTCGACTATTTCAACCTAATCTCCATTCTAGAACTAAAGCTACTGGTGGAGCGTTGAAGGCATGCATTGATTAGCGTGGATCCATTCTCTACGTAGCAAAACTGCATATCTTGGTTTAGCATTGACCACAAAAAAAATCATATTAGTTATCCTTGATCCTACTGTGAGCTTGGCAATAAGGAATCCTAACACCAAAGTACATCCCCTAGTAAATTTGGGCATGGTCATGTTGGTTTCTTTCAGGTCTTTACGACTTTTGCCAAGCTTTCTGATAGTGCCACAAGGTATCACATTCAACACTACTACTCCATCAATTACCAATTGGCTGATGGGTTTGCTGTTGATATGAGCCTTGATGTAAAGCAATATGAGATATCCAACTCCAATCCATTTTTTAAATCTTACTGCTTCTAATTCGGCCAGGATCAGAGTAATGCATTTAGCTTCCTTGACCATCATATCTCCCTCAAAATACAAAAAATTGCCATCTTAGTTGAAAAATTCAAAAGGGATAATCCTAACAGTAGCTAGAGTGGGCACATCATCCTGAAGGTAATCCAACAAATCATCATTATTTAGCAAAATCATCTAACAGATTTTCCGAATACTTATCTTCATGAATGAATTATCTAGGTTTGGTTAATAATGCCTTAACATCTAACTCCTCTGTCAACTTGATCACTATTTGTTTAACTCTCTAGATAACTTAGAGGCTTGAACTAGTTTTGGAGTGTTAATTGGCAATTTCACTGGCTTTTTCTCAGTCTGCTTTGATTGCTCAAGCATGGCCATTATACACTTTATTTTTTCTTTAGCTCTTCTTCATTGTAGCTTCCTCAATTGAGTTCTGGTTAATGATGGTTTCTACTCTTCCTTCATCTTTTATTTTTTCGACCGCTGGTTTATCATCCATTTTTCTACCTTGACCTCCTTTGTTTGCTTGATCATCTTATTTGCTTAAGATTGTCTTTTATCCAATACTGTAATCTTAAGAAAAGGAGATCCTTTCTCAAAATGAAACTCTACAGCATGCTTGGACTCTCTCAGCAAGGGGTGGTCTGTTATCTTAGGTACTACAGCTTGTCAAAGTTGCTCAGCCTTCTTCTTGTGATCATTAAGGGTTCTGTTGGGATGAATGGGCTTTGCTCCAGTCTGGCTATGGTAACCTATTCTCCCTTGAAATGAACCTGGATGTTGTAGCCTTTGGAAGACCCTAACTTTCTTATTAGTATTTTGGCCCCAGTCTCTTGTGTTATTACCTTTGGTCTCCAAATCATCTTTCAAGAAGGCCCAGTTTTGTCTTTCTCTTTTAGTTTTCTTTCCCATCTAGGGGCCTTGTCTCATTTCCTTTCCTTTCAAGAAATGGACACTGACACCATATTCATAGACAGACCAAAGGGATTAGTGTCTATCGTCGTGTATCCTTTTTCGACTAGTTTAAGCCTTCCTTTCTTCAGGGCTTTCTGGATAGAATTTCTAAAGATAATGCAATTATTAGTAGTATGGGTCCAGGAGTGATGCCACTTCTAATATTTCTTACCCTTTATCTCATCTGCAGGAGGGATCTTATGACCTTCTGGAATTTGCTTGTCTTTTACAAGGCTATCGAATATTTGATCTGCCTTAGAAATACCAGACAAATAAGCTTCCCTATCAGGTTTGGCCACTTCTTTGCTTCGGAAGGTGTCAAGGCTGAGCAAGTATATGGCTTGCATTGTACAAATTTGGCTACCGTGATATCTGCCTGTACCTTAGGCTCCTTCCAATCCTCTTCAACCAAGTCATAATCTATGATAGAAACCATCTATGGTCCTCTAGGCCTTGCTCGATAAGACCTTCTCTATTCTTTCTCAACAATGTACTGTTCTACTCTGGAGGCTCTGGATGATAATTGTGCCAAATCAGAATATTCTATAGCTACAAGCTTTTCCTATAGTTGGGAGTGCATGTTATTGATAGCTACAGTGGCACATTTAGACTCAGGCAATTGTACATTACATCAACTCCTCACTCTCCTAAACTATTCCAAGAAATCAACCACAGGCTCATTCAGTAATTGCCTGAGACTCATCTCCTATAGGCTCATTCAGTAATTCACATATCCTATAGTAGACTTCCATCTTTACCAGAGAATGTAGAAAAATCTAGGGTTTTGTAACCTTTTGGCAAAGGGATCTTGTCAATCTTGTCAAGGTACGACTTCCAATAAATTGGCCTGTCCAAGGGCCTAAGTTGGATGCCAAAATGACGCCCGATAGCTTCGGCAATCATATTGGGGCCTATCAAAGGTTGCCTATTTGCGCGAGCATTTACTTGCACCAATGGAAGAACTTATGGTGGAACCTCTTGCCTATAGGATGGTTGATTGTTCAGACCTTACATATTGAAGTTTTGAGGTTGGGCACTTAGTTGTGGATAAGCAGCTTGAGTCAATGTGTATGGGTTATAAAATTGTGAACTCATATTTTGACTTACATATATATAAGTTGGTCTTCCCATTTCGGTTATTGACGATTGTTTGGCATATGGCACATTGGTACTGTTAACCGCTCCTGAATATGGTGGAATTAAAGGATAACTGTTATTCGCTGCTGCATCCCCACTCATTCCATACCTGGCCACTACGGGTTGATTGTAGGTTATGTTCCGTGCATTCCCATTTGGGTTAATGGACATTGTTGGCAATCCAATACTTCATGGAATATTGGGTGGTCTGTGCATTATACTTACTTGCCCATATTGCCAATTTCATTGCTAGGCTGGCTGCCCCCCTGGCTGGTTAGCTGAGGCATTGCCGTTGGCAATATTATGCCAAGATGCAACTACACTAGAGTTGTCTTTAATGTTAGCCTGTTGTTGAGCCACTTGGATTTTGTTATGAACCATGGGCTTAACAATATCAAATAATTGTTTGGATAACTTTAGCATTATGTTATTTAGGCCCATGTCAATTTGCTCACATATAAAAGACGTGGTCATGATAGTCGGCTATCCTTTTCTTCCCTCAGGTATTAGGGAATTGCTTGAAGAAGAGGCAGTCGTGCTAACTACAAGCTAAACCATGGCATCCTACATCAACTGCGACCCTACGCCCCTCAAAGAGGTACAAGGTGCTGCCGATATGGTCACCTGTGGACCTCCAGCCTTATGGTTACTCTGTTTCTATGGTTGAAGACTTGGCATGATTGCTTTTCCTAATCTTAAGATCATATGCCAAGTATGATCTAAACCTGGTTTCAGAAATTTCAATTGATGTATTAGAGAAAGTCCCACCAGGTGTGCCAAAGATATTTTTGGGCTATTTCTCGGCTTTTAGGTGTGCTAGGCATGCCAGACCTTGAAATTAGCTAGCCAGAGCCCTTTTGATTCCAAGTGTGAAATGATCACTCTAAAGAGGGAAATCTACCCCTTAGATATGGGTTCCTAAGTTACTCAAAGGAAGCACTTAGCTAAGATCAAGTATGAAATTAAACAAAAACGCAAGTAGAGATAAGAAGAATGTAATCGGCAGGACTAGTATTAAATCTTGAACTAATTACAAAGTGTATCCTTCTCAAGCTTCCATGGCCAATTGGTGTGGATAGCTTGAAGAGTGGGATAAATACAATTAAGGATATAAAAATGCAAAAGACTAAAAATTAAAGGAAGTAAAGGTAAAGGCAAAAGTAAAGGTATAAGTAAAATAAGATAACTTAAATTGACAAGTCAAGTTGTTCATCTGGGGATCCTCAAAATGGTTGCGTCTTGCTCCATTTGTAGGGAAGACTTTTTCCATAACCATTCTTAGATAACCGCTCTGGCATCGTGCTCCTAGGTAGGTCAGCTTAGCCTTTCCCTAGCCGAATTTTAGAAAGGTTGCCATGAGTCTGCTTGTTGAGTATTTGTACTCCAAATGTTGGGCTTATAGTCTTTTACTCATGTCTCAGCTCTTTGCAATCGACCATTTTGCATTCTAAGTTGGTTTTCTATCCGAGCCGATCAACCCATTAGCTTTGTACATGGCCGATTAATGCTTTGGCTATTGCTTTTGGCCATTATATTTCTTAGCCTTGCTAGGCTTATGATTTTGCTAATGGTAGGGCATACATTAACACCTCACTTGACTAAATTTTATGCACTTAATGGTTTTTTGGTGCCAACACCTTCCTAGTGATTGCCGAACTCTTAAGCATTGGAATGCCCAATCCTGGCCCATATCACAACATCTTTGGGTTAACTAAGGACATCAACCTTTCCTCCTTACAAACTTTCTAATCATGGCCTATTGTTCCACATTTGTAACAATGTCCTTGTAATCATTCATGGTTTATCCATACCCAAACATTCCCCTTGTCTCTCTTGGGAACCCAAAAACTAGTAATGAGTGGCTAGTTGAAGTTAATAGTAACTCTAATTTTGAGAAAGCTTTGCAACATTTGGCTATGGGAGAAAGGGTCTTCCACCTCCATGACAGCTCCAAGCATTCCCCCTACTTTTGTTCCTAATTTGGCAAAAGGTGCTTTCTAAAAGGACACTATGAACCTAAACCCAAAGTGTTAGTAAATTGAATATTGCCTCTAGGATGGAGCTCAAGGGACACCATTACTGCAAACTAAGCAAGTAGCCCATGATATTCCATGGCCTCTCTTCCATGATTCTCCTAAGGGTGCTTTCTTCTAAAAAATTAAACATGAAACAATTAGGCTTTGTCAATGATGGACAAAGATTCTAGTCTTCTACAGGCCTTGGTGATTATTATCTTTACTGCTCCTTTGTCCAAGGTCTTTGTGCATATTACCTTTCCCACCAGAGTGGTTGTTGTAATTAGTTTGTCCCTATCCTCACAGTCTTCTAGTGGAACCACATCCCATTCAAAGGGGACACTCCTATCTACCCTTCCAACATGTCCTCTGTTTGGTCTTGTCTCCTTGATGCTTTAGCCATTTTGAGTGACCAAAGCACTATTATGGCTACTCTATGAGGAAATCCTCACCTGCTGTTCACACAAAAGGGCCTTACATACCTTCTAAGTGATTCCCTCACCTCACCAACTTTCTAACTTTTAGTGTTTAAACTCACACTCTCAATCTAACAATGTTTCCACTCACTCTCTAAAACTAATAGTGTTTACTCTCACTCTTAAAGCACTTAGTGTTTAGATTCACTCTCAATGTTTACACTCACGCTCTTAATCTAACAATGCTTGCACTCATTCTCTAGGTCAATCAATGTTTAGGTGAATTGCACAAGAGCAAGGTACCTATTTTCATCAAGGAAAAGGAGACTCCAAAATGGGAAGAGAGATTGCATTTCTCTTGGATTACATATTCTAGACTCACCTCCCTCTTAGTATTTTACTTACTAGATTTTTTGTCAACCTTGTTTTTCTTTACTAATTAAGTAGATCTTTTTCCACATTAGAATAAGTAGGCCTTCGTTCATAATTAGGCCCATATTGTCACATACAATTATAAGGTTAAAGCCCATAATAATTTCATTCACCCACCCCATTAGCTGAAGCCAATTGAAGTATCTACTCATGATAAAGGAAATCCATGATTGACCAAAAAGAAAAAAAAAGAAGAGAAATCCATGACCAAATATAAATAAATAAATAATGGAAATCAAAACTCTAGATCAACAACACTGATGAACTGTTGTTCAAGTAATATCATCCTTTTTGTGTTAAGGGATTGTTGATATTGAGTTAAAGATTCTATCCTCGCATATCTATATTCTTTTCTCAATCTTGTAACTTAGCTAGGAGCTCATTAAAAAAAAAAAAAAGAAAAAAGGAAAGAAATTTAACACTATCTTACTTTACTTGGAATAGTCCAATATCATTCATTGCTTGGTGATTCACAGAGCTTATGGGTGCATTTCTTTCATTTTTTTGAATAAAAAAGTGATTCTTTGACTATAAAAATGACTTTTATAAAAATTATTTATTTCAACTTCAATTCAAAAGTTAAAAGAAATCTATTTTTAACTTTTGAATAAAAGCTGAAATAAATAACTTCTATAAAAAGTAATTTTTTCAATAGTTAAAAAAATTATTTTTATGAATACAAAACTGAAACAAATGCACCCAATGACAGTTCTTGACACTTGAAGAATGACTTGTTTGAACAATGACTTGTGTTCTAGCTTAATAATTTATCTCAAGGTTTGAGAGATAGGCTTAAAATTTTTCCATGCTATTTATTTGAGTTTTTCTATGAAAAATAAATAATTGACCAGTTTTTGTCAAGTAAGCGGCAAAATTTTTCACTTTGTAAAAGGAGACTAGTGTAATCAACACACAAGAAGAGAACTCTATACTAATTTCTACTTATAGGCATGCACATTTTATCTCTCACTATCAAATCTTAGCAAAAGAGACCCCCAACTGAAGTAAACGATGGAAACCAAGTGATAATCACCAGAACTACCACCTTGCTGCATTTGTTTCTATACCAAGACCTAGTCAAACTAAAGTGGCAATCAAATCTTTTGTTTGAGACTTTTAAAATGAAAAAAAGAATGATTTGGCAAATTCTACGAAATTGAATTGTTTTAGTTTTGAAATTCTATCAGATTTACATAATTCTGTAGGAATGAATTTCTAAATCAATTAAAATATCATTTTAAGCATTTTAAACATAGTAACTGATCTAAAACCAAATCTTCACTGATTAAAACCAAAACATAGTAACTGATTTCTAAATCAATTTAAATTTATATAATTAGTTCCATACTTGAGATTTTATTTGCTTATTAAATTAGTTCCAAACTAAAGCAAATCAAATCAATTCTCATTTAATCTTTTATTTCTATACCGGCAATTGTTCAAAATTATTTCTTTATACGTTCTGATTTAATTTATTTTTTTAGTTATTTTTTTCTCATCATCTTTTTTAAATTTATAACATTTTAAATTTTTAACGCATCATAGGAGGATGAAAATTGTCTCCGACTCTTATTTATTTTATCATTTAAAATTTGAGATTTAAAAAATAAAAAAAATTAGTCATGACAATAATTATTTTATCAATATCAAATTTTGAATATGAAAAAAATAAATAGAGAATAGAGATAAATAACTTTAGTTCATCCGTTGATGAGTAAAGGAAACAAGAGTTATATATATATATATATTGGTTTGAAGAATTAAACCCTAAACATTAAACTCCCTTTGGTGAACATTGTAAATTTCTCCTTGTATTCATTACATGCTTAATATCATGTCTTGAACCTCAAAATATTAGTCAAGACAAAAAAGAGCCCCATTATCTTTTTTTTTTTTTTTTTTGTTAATAACTAAATCTGCTTAACTTAACAAGCTGAAGAGAAGAATTGTGAAGTACAAAACAGGTGAAAAGAAGTACATCATAACATACTAATACCAGCCTTAAAATCCTTATATAATTACCTAGTTCCAACGTGAACCAAAACTCCTGTATATCTGTATGCCTTTGCATGATGTAGACACCTTAATGTGAGTGAGAACTGCTCTTGTTTCTTGAACGAAAGCTTGCCTTCTATTCTATTTTATCAGTGAAATTGTTCATCAACATAAAACTCTGGTTGTCTGCATATTTCCTACCGTTTGACTCTGTTACCTCTGCACACATGAATTGGGAACTTAATATTCAAGCTGAACTGCAAAACTGCCTTGCAACTCAAAATTACACTAGATCTTTGAACCTTAAATCTGTTGCCACCACTAATGTCCTTGCACATTATGCTACCACGACCGACTTGCAGCTTTTGCATTTGGAGCTAACAAAAACCTCATGCACAAAATACCACCAAGACTATTGATAATTCCACCAAAACTATTACTGACACACAAGTAAAAAGAAAAGAAGTTGCCTCAAGCCACAATTTATAACAGCAAAATGTGCAAACTGATATATGCTTCATAACATCTATGTCAGCACAAAAACCAAACATATTAAACTAGCTCGATTGATCTAAAAGTCATCAGACCTAATATGTCTATCACTTTTTGATTTTCTCTTTCCGTTTTTTTCCTCTTTTTTTTTTTTTTTCTTTTCTTCTCTTTTTTTTCCCTCTCCCGCTGTTTCTTTTGAACACACCAACCTGGATGCAAAAAGCAACCCTTATGAAGTAGATGCTTAATCACACTACTCATCGTTTGTCTCAACCATTGGTGTATCAACTTCTCATGTCATTGTAGCAACTAGAATCACCTCTTCACACCTTAGCCTATATAGTATAGATCACTATACTAGATACAAACTAAGTCCAAACACCTGTAAATTGCTATATGATATTTCAACAAGACATGGACATATGACCAATCACACATATCCCTAAGCCCCACTTGTAACATCCACCATTTTTCGCCTAATTATTCGGTTTTATCGAATAATTGAGAATAATCAAAATTCGGTTAAATAATTATTTAGAATCAATTGATTAGCAATTACTTGAGTTTAGATATGAGAGAATTAAGTTAAGAGTATAGGAGATTTCAGAAAATTTTATTGAAAACCGATTGACCGATTTAAAGGGAATCGGTAAAATTACGGTATTTTAAACTGTCGGAACCGAACCAATATAATTTCAATTCTTTTACCCTACCTTGAGTGGCTAATAACTCAGCCACTTAACCCCCAAATATGGCGCCACTTTAGCCACAGCTCATGGGGAGGCTTGGCTGAATTTCAGCCTTGCAAATCCAACCAATCACAAGCCAAGAAGCCACCTATTTATACTCCTTCAATCAGATTTTTCCACCCCTCCTTCACCCATTCAGACTGCGCCCTTTCTCTCCTCTCGTTTAGCTCTCTTCTTCTCTTCTTCAGTCACATAACTCCAGCCAACCATCAAGCTTAATTAAGTCTTGCTCATCCAAGCCTCAAAAATCTAGCAAAATCACTTATAACAAAGGTAGAGGTTTAATTCTTGCATCATTTCTGTGGTCTTGGCTGGCTGAGGTTGGATTATTTGCACAATCTTTGATATGTTAAATGAATGATTATGATGATATGTGACTGGTTTTGGGCTGTTTGTTTGATTAAAACCGAATTGGAAGCAAGAAAGAATGAAAATAGGAAGAGTTGATGGGTTGGAGAACCAAAAACCCTCGGCAGTCCATACAACGGAGTGTACAGCTCTGCCTATAGCCAATTAAATCTGATGAAACCATTTTTATATGAAACTAGACATCTAGGGCTTTCCATACATATATCATATGTGGCTTTTGGATTAGAATTGAGGGAGATATGAATTTTTGAATTTTGACCTAGGGTTTTGACTCTGGTTCTGGGCAGATTGGGTTGTTTAGGGTAGAACTCGCTCTATACTACTTGAAAATCAGTGAAACCAACTTTGTTAGAAATCTTACACATAGCAGAATGTGCCATAAAAATTTCAGAATTAGATAAGGTCCCAGTTGCTCCCAGTGATCCAAAAAAGTTGCCTTATGTCCAAACCAGGCCAGAACAGTATAGTTTAGGAAGATCAGAATTTAGGGCTTGCAACTTGAGCCCTACTAAGTCAAATGGAATGGAACTTTTGTAAATGAAACTTGAGCCTGTTAGCTTTAATATGAGTCCAATTTTGTGTAATTTGAATCAGTTTTCGATTTTTAGTGGATTTTTACTTTTAGTTGTCTGATTCTGGCTAGCCACTGGGTAGGCTGGGATAAAACCTAAATATCTTGAGCTATAGATATTAAAATTAGATGGGACTATAGAGGTTAGAAAATAGACACATAACACTTTAACATACCCAAAATTGAGGTCTAAATGAGTTAAATAGAAATTATGGCTTGATTTGGAAGAACCGGGTTGGCTGACTATGCTGAGGCAGAAACTTTGCCTTAAGATTATTGTTATTATGAGTTTCATGTTGGAATATGTATGTAATGTTGTGACCTTTGTGACAAATTGATGTTCTGGTGTGCTGGCACTATTCATGGGGAAGCAGACACGTTCCCTTATGCTGCCGAAATTTCGGTAGAATCCATGCATAAGTTATGAATTACATGTTAATGCATGTGCATTTCAAGAAAGCTAAGAAGGTTATGATAAGAATTATGCTACTATGAAAGTTCCATGCTACTTGGGCCAGCTCTGGATAAGAAGTTAAGGGGAATAGATAGGTGAGAAGGTTGGGGAAAATAAACCCGGCATTCCTGTATAGGAACGAGCTCGATCCTGAAAAGCAGACTATTACCCAGGAGTCTAAATGGCCAAGAACTCCTAGGGGACCAAGAGATGGAAAATGATGAAAAGTAATAGAAAAGCTTATAAAGAAAGGTTTATAATTAAGTCTACATGATTATGTGAATACATAAATACATGGAATAGTTATGTCAAGACGTTTGCGGCTATCTATTATGCTTGTTTACTGCCAATTGTTCAATTATTCTGTTTATTATCCTGTGAATCATTATCAATAATCTGCTCTGTTTCTTATGTCAACTAAAGTAAAATGGAACCTTGCCTCGAACCAGACATTTTCTTGAACTCATTGAAATAGATATTTCAGTTTGAACACATATTTTTTTATTAAATAAAAGCCGAGGCAATTGAGAATGAATGTGACGTTAGAAGAATGCCATACACGAACTCTACTGAGAATTTCCTTAAATTCTCACCCCGTGTTGTATTTCCGCATCATTCTCAGACGCTGGTAGAGGGCTCGACGGCCACTTTTTTCATTGAGATCCCAGACCTGCAGCTTTACCATGACTCCGAGTTGGACTCGTTGGACACAGCCTGCTCATGCTATTTCTGCCTTTGCTTTTTAGCAATGAGAATTTTTGTTGTTCCTTTATTTCATCTGCTGTTAATATGTATACATATATCTATATGTATAAATTGAAGCGTCGGCTTCTGACCTACATATGTACATATACAATTGAGAATATATCACTTATTCGTATATTTTCTGTTATATTACATTAAACTTTATTACGTTTTATAATGCTATTCACGTCTATTATATGACAGTGTGTCGTTTCAACTGTTTTGTGATACTAATCACAAGATTTAAGCAGAATGTTAACACGGTAATGCAGATTATCTAATTTCATGCTATGACTTAAGTATAACATCAAATTAGTAGGGTGTTACACCACTAACCTGACTGCACTTACACACCTCACATGCACCACATATGCAACAATTGAAAATTTTAGCACCCTTTGTTAATGAGCTATCTTCACTTCACATGAAACACTTCACGGTTCACTACCAATACATAACTACTCCCAATTTTTTTATCTCAGACATCTACACATCTCTACTTTCAACCTCTCCCTTCACCCTTTAAAATGACTCCCTATTGTGAACCAAAATGAGATTAGCCACCTGCAATAAACAATAATAACACAACTACAAAAAACCTCCCAACCTCCTTTCAATGATCAAACCTTTGAAAATTTCTTTCCCTCACAACTTGTAACTATATTCACCTCTTTCATACCTTTCAAAAGACTTTATCCTGTTCTTTCAAAGGCCTTCTTTCTCTTTTTTTTTTTCCCCTTACTTTTTCCTTTTTTTCTTCTCTTTTTTCCTTACTCCCTCTCTCTCTCTCTCTCTCTCTCTCTCTCTCTCTCTCTCTCTCTCTCTCTCTCTCTCTCTCTCTCTCTCTCTCTCTCTTTCCCTTCTTAGATTGCAGAAAGATTCTCAACTCACCATAACATATGATAGGAGACAAGAAAAAAGAAAACAAATAGCAGCACAATGACAAAGAAACCAAAGCATGACATCATTTTGCATCTAAAGAAACAATCTAGCCAATTTCTGCTTCTTGGTATTTACCTTAACTCGAGAACTTAGTAACATCTAGCCTGCACCTCCTTGAATTATGTCTCCCCTGCTTGCTGGTGACCCATCCAATTCCTCAATTCGTGGCTGCATTTTAGAAAGCAAATTTTCAGTCCATCGGTCATACCAGAATTTACCCATTTCAATTGTTTCCACCCAATTTGCTCTCATTTTATCAAATATGCATGTGTTTCTAGTCTTCCAAACTATCCAGATCTCAACAAAGAAAACGATCACCCATAGTTTCTTCTTTTGGTTACTCATCTTCATATCCATCTAAGATTGAAAAAAGATTCGTCTATCACTTGGACACACCCAACTTACGTTCCATTTACTCAACCAATAACACCAAATGAGCCAAGAGAATTCACAGGTAAAAGAAAGATGCTCAAAACTCTCCGCATCCTTGCTGACTAATGTGCATAACACTTGGTCTTCTTGTAGTAGGTTCAGTCTAGCCAGCCGTTCCTTTGTGTTCACTGTACCTGTCAAGACAAACCGGGTGAGAAGCTCCGCTCTTGGAGGCACAAGTCCTTTCCAAACAGCACTTATGAAGCTATAACTATTAACACCCAAATTAGCTATTTCATTCTCTTCCATTACTTGCAAACAAGATTTAATAGAAAAAAATCCCTTTCTTTTCAAATTTCCATAAGATTTTATCCTAATTCATAGATTAAGGAGGTAAAAAAAAAAAAAAAAAACAAATGTAGCATTAACACAAGGAAGCTGAAATTGGCGCATGCAAAAGCAAATGTCCCAAATCTATCTTAAACACAAATGTTTCTACCTGCTAGCCACTATTAAGCAAAGATATACCTAGCCTTTATAATTGTTTTCACCTTTTTTTTAAAGGTAAAATCTTAGAACTAAAATTGGAATTCTTCATAGCTTTCCTCATCTTGTAATCATGCCAAACATTCATTGCTTTAACCTTCTTCTTGTACCTCTTATCTTCGTCCTTGTACATCTCAGTTTCTTTAATCATTCTCTTAATTTCATCCGCTGACTGCCTTCCTTTGTCATTAATTATGGCAATCTCTTTTTTTCTTCCCCGTCGTTGAGTTCATCTTGAATGATTTCCAGCTTGTGAACTTGGCATCAACAAGACACCTCTCAATAGTTTCCATACGCTTTCTCAATAGGTCGTTGTTGAGTTCTTCAAACCTTGAACGAGTGATCAGTGAGCAAAAGTTAATGCCTTGAAACAAAGCATCTAACTCGATGGTCGCCTCATTATCATATGAAAGTATCCTTTTAGGCTTTAGCCCTTTCACACGCAATTCTCAACCTCCACACAATTCTTGGGCTTCCAGTTCCATTAATATCCATTTTTCTCTTTCTTTTAAACTCTTGTACGAAGTGACTCACCATTCTCTTATCAAATCCTCATCTCCAAAGTGAGTGTCTCCGGCAGTGGCCATAACTTCAAATATACCATCCTTAATTGTAAGTAGAGACACATCAAAAGTGCCACCAGGGAGCAGCTATTGCCACTCCTTTTTTTGTCTATTACCACTCCACCTAACAAATCTATCTACTAGTTTCTCTAAACTACGGCTCACCATCTTTCATAGCCAAATTAATAAAAATGTTCAATTTCACAATTTTCAATAAAATACATTAGATTAAACTTTTACAACAAAAAAATTAATTAAAATAATTTAGATGTGACCTATTTTTATTATTATGACAATCAAAATAGTTTGGAGGATGAATACAATATTTAGTTCACACATGTTTTATACTTTTATGTTGTCATATTATTTGAAAAAACATATGAAAAGGAGATTTGATAGATTTTTATGAAATTAATTTCTATATACTAACAGTGTAAAATAACTTTACACTTTTAGCCAATAGTATTGCACAAAAGTGACAAATCATGATAGGTAGTTATTCACTGTCATTTGTCACTTTCTTGCAATTTTATTGGTGTTTATATTATCAATTAATAGAAAATATTCTGAATTTTTATTAACATATCAAATTTTAAATTAAAAAGGATAGTGTCTAATAACCTCAACACTTGAATTCATCATAAAATAAATAAAATAATTTAGATGCCACTTATATTTATTATCATAGTAATAAAAATAGTTTGGATGCCAAATTCAATCCTTACCTTACATATTTTTTAAAGATATAATTTTTTTATACTTTATATTGTAATACAATTTTTAAAAATATATAAGAAAAAAATTTGATAAAGTTTTATTAATATATCAAAATTTTGAATTCAAAAGAATTGTTTATAGTAACCATATATATTATAAGAATCTATAATACATTTTAAGGATTTAAAAGAAAAACTTAAAATCATGTTAACTTCATACTTAAGGTTTAAATTTATATTAAATAAGTAAATTTATAAATTCATAAAATATTTAGTTGTCTCAAGCAAATTTAAAAATCAAGAGTGATAATAAGAAATTAAAAGAATATTAAAAATTTAATTAAAATTAGGAGTTATAATAAAAATAATTTTAAACAATTACATTAATTGTTGCATAAAAAAGAGTATTTTAGATAAATAGGAATAACAATTGACTAATAACTATCCAATAAAAGTTATATTCGTTAGTATTTTTCTCCTAGTTTTTTGGCTCTCGTGTATAATAGATAGTAATTTGGCATCATATTAGGAGTTTAGTTGTGTAGATGCATGGTATTAAATCCTATATGTTTTCTGAACATTTTCACTCATTATTGGTCCTTTGCATTGAACGTTTGAAGACCCAGGTGAAGAAAAGATAAATTTCAAAGCTTTGGGAGCACACTCGAGCGCGCAACCCCAAGCTTGAGTATGGGTCAAATAAAGAGTCCCAATTTCAATAAAAGGACTGTGCTTGAACGTGCAACCTCGTGCTTGACCGCAGACCTGAAATAGAAAACACAAGATTTTGGATCAATGGAGCACGCTTGAGTGCAGCATAGCACGTTCAAGCGTGGCAGCAATAAATCAGGAAAGTCTATTTTTCGAAGCAATCTCATAGGAGAAGATCTTAGGTCATATTCAAAGGATTTTTTATGTCATTTTTAGGAGGACTTTAGCCATTTTTACAACCTTAATCCTTGTCAAGAATCGTGCGAGCATTGGCGTGAAGATTAAAGGTTCTAAGAGTATAACGGAAGCTAGAGAGATATGTGTTCATCTTGTTTCTACACTTCCCCTATTCTCAATGGATTTCTTCTTCTTTACTGCATTTTCTTCTTCTATTTTTGTTTCTACTTTCATTATGAACTACGTCCTTCATGTTAGGGCACTAATGTAGCCACTCTTGACAATATGACTTTTGTTTTGATTTTATCCAATTTTCTATTTCTTTATGATTTATTGTTGTGACTATACCAAATGCTTTTAAGTGCTTGATTACCACTTGATTATTTTGATGCTTTGCAATCACTCGAGAGAGAAGTTGTGAAGGAAGCTTCATGTCATAATCACCATAGGTTGAGCAAAAACTAGAGATAGACAAACATGACCTGTGTGGCCTTTGTTGGGAATCCATAGAGCCTATCCTCCCTTAATCTAGGGTTTGCTAAGAGATTAGGTAATCATATTAAGTAAGAGAGAATTATATGATTTTGCAAGAGACTTGTAATTAATTTTGGGAATTTGGTCATAAATCTAGAGTAATAGAGATTGGATAATTGATTTTCAATATAACAAAGTTAATGAATAGGTGGAGCTAGTAGCCCTAGCACCCATTGAAGTTCAATCCGTATTTACCCATTTTTTTAGTTCCTCCAATTTGCTCTCCTTGTGTGTTAATTGTTACTACTTAGCTATTTTTATTGCTCAACTTGATACCCAATTAGTTAACCTTGCTACTTGAACTATCCTCAAGGGAATGATATCTTCTCACTACTTTATTACTTGAACTACCTAGTATACTTGCCGAAGCTGTATCATTGACCCTCCTTAAAAGTATAAAAATTATTATAATTAAAAAATGAAGTAAAGATCGATACCAAACTATTTTCATAATTGTAACGTCGTCCTTGATATAGTACTATGCTTAAGTCATAGTACCACACTCAGAAATTGTTATCAAGTTACTGAAAGGACCTTATCTGACAAAGAACTTCACTGCCTTCGAAACTTCTCGAACTATCTGGAGATAACACAGAAATAGGAGTGAGAATTTTTAAATTCTCAGTAGGATTCACTAAAAAATTTCATATCGTGTCATCGTTATTATCGCCAGCTACTTCAATTTACTATAAAAAGGTGAACATGTTATATAAACTATTTAATTTTATAGTTCGAAAATATATTGTTCGAAGCAAAGTCCATTTTATTCATACACTTGTCATTCATTTGTGAGAGCAAATACAAAATCAAGTCATGAGTCATACTATGAATAATAACTGCAACGTATTAAAATATAATAACACCAATATACTAGAAACATAAAATTTGCACATGCTTTTACTTGTACTTGAATTTATGCAGATACACATACTTTTCTTTTCTTTCTTTCTCTTCCTTTACTTGTCATATATATTTCATAATACAATCACCATGTCATACTCCATTAGGTGTGATCACCATGTCACACTCCTTAGAAATATGTTCATCCTGCCATATCCCAAAGTATGATTGCCATGTTATATTCGATCAGGGTGTGATCACCATGTCACATTCCTTTGGGTGTAGGATTATTATAACACATTCCAGAGTATGATCGCCATGTTATACCTCATTAGAGTGTGATCACCATGTCACGTTCCTTCGGAATATGGACTCATCATCATATCTTTCATCATTAAATCATAAATACATAGGCTTCATACCTTATTCTCAAATGATAATACTTGCATGGTATTCATACATGTTGCATAACAATATTAACACACCAACATTTAGAACTATCACTAATTTATGCCAGAAATTCGACAGCATAATAGACCAGGTTCGCTTCCCCGTGGATAGTGTCATTCTGGAACAAATAATCAGCCAATAGTACCAACACCATTATAGCACATTAAACTTCAACATCAACAAGGTATAGCAATGTTTTGGTTTTAATTGAAATCACATATGCCTTAGGGTGCCTAGTTCATCAATTTGGAAATTCTGCTTATGTTCCTTAATGTTGTTTGATTTTGTAAAATCTTCCATAAATTCTAGTAAACTCCATTGGGCTTAAATTTCATATATGTTGGAGTGTTATGTGTTTATTTTCCAACCTCTTTGGTTCTATCTCATTCCGATACCTAGAACCCAAGTTATTGAGAGTTTAGCTCAACCTATCCTATAACTAGGCAGGAATGCACATCTAAAAGTATAAATTCACTATAAATTAAAATTTCGCACAAAGCCTATGTCATTTTAAAGCTTATGTTCATCTGCAAAAAATTTCATCTCATTTGACTAAGTAGAGCTCGAGTTACAAGCTACTAAAGTTGGTTGTTTTAGGCTACCCTGTTCTAGCCTGATTTGGACTTAGGGCAACTTCACTAAATTACTGGGAGCAGCTCAGTTAGAATATAAACCCGAAATATTATGGACATTTCTCTATGTATTAGCTTTCTAACAAAATTAGTTTCATTCAATTTGAGATTTTGTAGGGCGAGTTATGCCCCTCGAGATCCAGCCTGCTCAGCATCAGGGATAGAATTCTAAGGTTAACTTCAAAAGTTCATATCTCACTCAATACTAATCCAATGGCCTCATATTTTATATGGTTGGAAAGCTCTAAATGTCTAGTTTTATGTAAAAATAGTTTCATTGAGTTTCAATGGCTATAGGCAGATCCGTGCACTCCACAAGTACAGATGCCGTGGGTTTTCTTAGTGAAACCCATTCTAGTTGCTTTCATTTTTTATTCTTTCACTAATTAAATCAAAACACAATATACACCCAATAATTCAGCCATAAACACCCACATAATCTCAATATGACACCAATCACATGAATATAGATGAGATTTCAATAGCCATCAGTTCACAAGAAATTGGTTAAAGAAGCCGAATCCTACCCTTATTTTGGTGTCATCACTAGCTAGTTTTGAGTTTTAGTGAAAGATTTGGGTGCAAGAAGCTTAATGGATGTTGAAAGTAGAAGAAGATGATGAAAGGAAGAAGAAAGAAGTCTAAAAGAGAGAGAAAGAGGAGGCCGAAATTCATATGGGAATTGAAAGGGAATTATGGCCATTTGTGTAAAGGTGGTAGTTGAGAAACTCAATTCTCAATGGGCACCATCACTTGGTTGAAAATTCAGCCAAGTTTCCCCCCTTTGTGTGGCTGTCTTGTGCCACCTCTAAGGGGCTAAGTGGTTGAGTTTTCAGCCAATAAACATAGGGTTTTGAGTGTGTAATCCTATTGATTCGGTTCTGACAGTTAAAAATATCGAATCTCTACCGGTTTCCTTCAAATCGGAAAAATAGTTTGGAAAATTTTTGTGAAAGTTTCTATGTGTCTATTCTAATTCCTTCAAGTCTAATTTCTCTAATTAACATCCAATGAATTTCTAATTGGCCTTTAGTTAATTTCTAATTATCCTTACATATTTAATAAAATCGAATAGATCGACTAACAACATAAATTAAATGTTTTAAAAATTTTTGGACATTTATGATAATAAATATAGAGCTTAAAAATTTAATGTAATACTTTTCATAAAAAATCATAAAGTTGAATATTTTTGCTAACTATGAAAGATGATGAAGGGTATCTTAAAGAAGCCAGTAAATAGAATTGTTAAGTGGGAGTGGCAATAGACAAAAAAAAAAAAAATGATAATAACCACTCCTGTGCCATTATCGAGATAAAAAATGAAAATATTGCGATTTCCAACATAATTACGTCTTTTTGGAAGGCCATATACATGAGCTGCACCAGTGGGTTCATTGATTATCCTCGAATATTGAGGCCAATGGTGGGTTAATATAACATCCATCATGATAGTTATAATAGGTAGTTATTATAATAGGTAATTATTCATCCTAATTTGACACTTTTTTGGTAACACCTTACCCAATACATTATTATGCTTAAGTCATAATATTATATTAGGAGTTGCTACAGTTAATTAAATGGACCTTGCTTCATTATTCACTTTATTTTCCATGCATATAACACAATATTCTTTTATATTGAACACATATTGTTATACAAGATAGCTTTGCAATTTACATGAGTAACTCTACTAGAGTTTCAACTAGGATAATAGCCATCAAAGGCTAACATATATATACACACACACACACATATACCAATTAACTTCAGCAACCAGTTCAGTCTTAGTCACCTCCCTCTGGGTTGGTCCTCTTTAAGATATTCTGATCTGTCTAGAGATGACATGGAAATACACATATAGGAATAAGAATTTTATATCCTCAGTAGGCTTCTTAGACTATCTAACAATCCATGTCATCGTTGCCGTCCCAACTGCTTCGGTTTATTAGAAAAAGATGATCTCATGCATTATGGCAAGGTTTATTTATTAAGTTCAAGAATTGTATTCTTCCGAAGCAAATTGATTTTAAATCATATACTTGGGTATAACATGGATACAATTACATGATTGCTAAATATGCATTTTCCCTTGACAAATCAACTAACAAACGTAAGTAAATATGGTACATGTTTATGATTGTATGATTGGGTACTTTCTTATATTTCTTTCTTACTTTGCATATGCATTTAATCTTTACTGCCCTTGAGTAGTCTGATCAGGGAGTAAGCTCAACTCATGACTGTTGTCATACAATACTAGCTTACAAAGGGATCTACCTGCCTCTAATTTGGAGGGATTTTATTTTGGCCATCTACCTCCAAATTAAGGGGATCTCATAGCTTTCATATGACTGCCTTCTTATTGAGGGGCTTCATAACTGCCCCTACAAGAAGGGATCTTATCTTATTTATTCACATGTACATATCATATGCTTGAAGAATCCATAATCATGATGCATAATTCATGTATTTTTACCAAAAATCTGACAGCATAACAGTTGAAAACAAGATATTCCCTAATACAGAAACAACATAATTTCAGCCAGCCAGTCAAAGTGAGCAAAATCATGGTATCAAAGCACCAATATCACATTAATATAATAGTGAATTTCATCAAAAACTTAGACATTGGCTCTTTATGTCTTATAGGGTTTTTAACCCTCAAAGTAGGCAACTCACATTAAATTCTTCAATTCTGCCATGTTCTTGTAATTTGTACCAAAATTACATTTTAACTTATTTTAATTTGAAAATTTAATATGTTGTAGCCTTAATAGTCTATTTTAAATCCTCTTTGGTCCTATTGAATTTTGATTAGTACATTTTGAGTTATTGAAATTTTACTTAAGATTGCCTTGATGTTGGGCAAATTTGAGCACTTAAATGTAAAAATTCATTAAAATTCCAATTTTTATTAGTTTCATCTGAACTTTGTATCTAAATGAAGCTTACTGATCCATCATTTTTTGCAAGTTTTATTTCATTTTGGTAAGTAGAGCCCAAGTTATGAGCTATCAAATTGGGCTGAAAAGGTTAGCCCTGTTTCAATCCAAACAGGACATAGAGCAATTTTGAAATATTTCTAGGAATAATGTATTTAAGATATGAATCTGAAAATTTTATGGAATTGATATCTATGTGTTAGATTTCTAACAAAATTAGTTACACTCAATTTGAAGCTGTATAGAGCGAGTTATGTCTTTCACAACCCATAGTGGTCAGAATAGTTCAAGTGTTTACTTCAAAAATTCATAACTATTTCATTGCAAGTCCAATGGACTTATAATTTATATGGTTGGAAAAATCTAAATGTCCAATTTCATATAAAAATGGTTTCATCAAATTTTTATTCCTATAGATGAAGCTATACCATTCGCCATATGGACAGATCTTAAGGTTTTAATTCCCAGCAATTCTATTTGAGTTTTTTTTATCAATTATCCAACCCAACCTAAGAATTTCCATGTTAAATCAATTGAAACAAGTTATATAATCATCATATATCATCATATTAAAGAGGAACATGAAAACCCTAATCAGCCACATAACATCTATTATCAACAAAACTAGAGAAATCCTACCAAGATTCCAAGATTGAGCTAATAAATAACAAGATTCAAATTATGAGAATCGAGTAGGATGAAGAAGTGAAGAGGATGGGATGAGATGAAGAAGAAAAATAAAGGAGAGAGGTCAATCTTTTGGGGCTAAAAATATGAGGGAGAAGATGGGAAATTTGTTGGCTTTGTGTCATGATGAAGAAGGGTAACTCATAGGAAGCTTATTGGTGGATTTTTGGCTCATCTTAATTTCTCTTTAGATTCCCCATCTTGTGGTTGAATTTGTGCAAGCCCAAGGGGTGTTGTGTCTCAATTTTTAGCAACTCAAATTAGAATTTTAACTGGTATTTGTAACACTCTAATAAACTCAAACTACGCTTAAGTCGTATTACGGCGTTTTATTAGTTGTTACTTATGCTCGTGGAAAACTAAACTTCACTTGAAATTAAGTTATGCAGAAAATACGGTAATTTTTTTTTTTTTGAAATACGTCGTCACTTTGGAAAGTAAAGCCTTGAGCAAGAAGGTAGATAGAGAAAGAGCGTGTCGTATAAGGTACATACCCAAATATCATAAAATAGTAGAAAAGGAAATAAATAGTAACTCACAAATACATTGCATTACATAGCTAACCATTACATTCATATGGGTTCATACTATATATACATACATATATACTAGCATTACATCGAAGGAGGCTCATGGACGTGCCATGACCCCATATACTAAATACAAACTTAATTTGACATCGTTCATCACAAAAAGGAATGTATGAAGATGCAGGGCTATGGCAACTACAAGTCCAAATCGACATCGTCTGGCATCCCACGTCATGCGCCCGCTCACAGTGTGGGGGATCCGTTCTCTACTCCACCGGATGCGCCATCAGAATCTGGTGACGATGCGAAAAATAACTAGAGTGAGAAATGGGATTTCTCAGTAGGACTCGAACCCGACATGGTGGTATCATCGTCATCGTCCCAGTCACTTCGATTTTTATTAACGAAAATAGTGAGCATTCATAAGGTTCACTTCTTAGGTTTTCGAAAACATGAATATCTGAAGTGGATTCAATTTTAACATACCCTCTAATCATTAATATCATAACATATATGGGCACAAATATAATCACATAAAACATGCAAGACTGTGCTATAAGCTTCTCTTAACTTCTTCCCTTCAAGGGTTTGGACCGAAGTCCCTTTTCTTTTCTTAACTTGACTTATCTTAAGTCCTTTTCTTTTCACCAACTAAACATAAGTGGTAATGAGCTCATACTGTGGCCGTCGCCACCATAACTTTTTGGTACTTACACTAGCTAGGTCATGTCATGCCTCATGTAAGCCCTATCCCCTATAGTCACACTAGTTGGGTCATGCTATGCCTCATGTGAGTCATGGGTGAGGGGAGCTTACTTTGGGTCACCTTCCCTTTTGAAGGATCACACCCTTAGTTCATTATCTACTTATTAAGGCTTATGATACAAAATTATTCTAATTCTTTTCCACATTTAGGCGTTACATATCGCAGTCCCCAAATGTGATCCCTTTATCACATATCATTAAGCATCATATCAGCAACATATCATATTAATATCATCATCATTCATTTTCATATCGTCATCATACCATTATCATAATCATCATCATCATATCATATCATATCAGTGTCATCATATGGACACATAGGGGCATACATATCACACAAAGTCTTATGAGCTTAGATTAGTAAATTTGGTACAAGCTTTTAATTGAGGTTGCCTCTTGTATAAATTCTTTTATTAGGCCTAGGGCCAATCTTGTCTATTATCCTCTTTGAAACTTTTTATGTTGAATTATGAAGGTTTTTCAATGCTTAATATAAGGGTCTTAATGTCTTAAAGCTTATTTCTCTTTAACCTTTAAAACTTAACTATAACCAGTTTTACTTTTATAGTGGGGCAATAATTTCAAAAATTTACCATAATTTCATCTTTTACTCTTTTGCTTTGAATTTTGGTATAATTATACTTCTCTGAGTTTGTTTTTAAACAAAAGAAACCCCACTCAAAAAATTCATTTTGTAACTTGAGATATGCACATTTTATTCTGACTGCTTAACTTTTAAGTTTATTTTCAGTACAGTGATTTTTAAACTTTACTACTAGCCCCTCACAAGAAATCTGCCAAAACTATTTTATGGGGATGTTCCTCTGTGTCTCAGCTTTCTAAAAAACTTGGTCCCACTCAAAAATATTTTGTATAACTTGAGTTATTAAGATTTTATTACATACTGCCCGAATAGAAACATATCCAGGAACAACACATTTTGAAAATTCATATCTTTCTCGTTTTAAGGCCAAATTTCACGAATTTTATATATATAAAAATCTCTATGAGTCTATTTTCATCTAAAATTAGTTTCGTTCCATTTGGAGTTATATTGAAAGAGTTATTAGTCGCGCCATACAGACTGCCAGAATTTTCCAGTTTCCACGATTTTGTTTTCAATGAATTTTCTTGTAAAAACATTCTTCAAGTGACCACTTTACATTTCCAAACCACTTTTATACTTTGAGGTCTTGGCAAAAATCAATATTTTGAGTTCTAAAAACTTGGGTTCAATATAAAACAAAATGGACAACCAAAATCATTTTCCAAGAAAAGAGCAAAAATCACTAACAACTTCATATAATGAAAGTATGGCCATAAGGCTTTTAGAGCAAGTCCTAAAACCAGCTAGTTATAAAGAGCTTAGGAGTTCTACAGCTTAAAAAACATAGAAGAGAAAGGGGTTAGAGTCACTACCAAATGAGTTTCTTGAGGAGTAGAAAGAGTTGATGGATTAGAGATGACCTTCCTCCTCCTTGAGCTTGATAATGGGGCTAAGTGAGTGTTTGTTTTGCTCTACCAAAGACCAAAGAATGTGATCCTTGATAAGTTATGACGGTGGTGATAGAAGATAAGGGTGATGGTGGTGGAAAAGTGACAAGAACAAGAAGGAGAGTAGAAAGAACAATGAGAGGTGGAGAGAAGTGAGAGCTTTTGTGTCTAAGAGATAGAGTGAAAGTTTGCAAAATGAGAGAGTAAATGAGGGGGCTGATTGATGTCTCACATCAAGGCCAAGGAATAGGTGAGTTTAACTTCTTTTTCAAGCAAGCAAGCTAGGGATCTTGAGGTAAAAGGGTGAGTTGTGTTTCCTTTGAGTCTTGGCATTTGGGTAAAGACCATTTAGTGTTTTCTCAAGTGATTAAAGGCATGACCACTCTTGGGATTGGCTTGGATGAATATAATCACTCCAAATGGCATAATCCTAGGGGAGGAAGGTACTTCTTTTGTCTAGACTAAAGAGATGCTACCAACATAGATCCTTGATCTAAAAGTACATGATGAGAAGGCAAATGGATGGTTGGATTTTGCTCTTATCCTTGGCCGAAATTTGGTGCATCAATTAGGAGAAAATTTTTAAATCTTTAAAGCTATTAGAATTACCTAAGTTGTTAATTCAATTTGATTAGTTAAATTACTCTTTAACCGATTTTAGTTAATTACACTTTTAAAACGTTTTCCTCTAAAAGAATTGCTCTTATGAATTGTGTAATTAGGGTGTAAGAATTAATCTATCTCAATCAATTAAGGTAGAACAATTGTCTTGTACTTAATTAATAGGATTGGATTAGCTTAATTATATTTCTAAGTTACGAATTAATGAGGTTTGAATAACTAGGTTTTAATTAAAACATTTAGTACGTTATGATTAATCATTGACTTGACTCAATTTACTAAGTTTTTGCTCATCGAGATTAGCTGATTAGTTCTTAATTAATTGTTAATCTTTCTAATTAGCCAGGATCACTGAGCTAATTAGGTTAGACAAAAATTGGGGATGTTACAGCATTCATGTGATCATATGGTATAAGTTCTTATTGACCCGGTTCTTGAGTTATAAAATATCGAAATCAACTTGATTTTTCCGAAATTAGCATGACATTAGTAATAGTTTTTCATAGAATTTTCTATATTGTAAAACTAAACATTCTAAACCCTAACATTCACATTTCAACCCTAATTACTCGTATCTCTCTAATGCGATGAAATCAATTAATTAACAGTGCTAACTAGATGCACTGTTCTTTGGGATATTACATTTTTACAATTTATTGACTGACGGTATAAAACTTTTTTATATTGTTAGTATAAAAGGAAATTTTTTAATGCATTTTAAATTATATTTTTTTCTAAAAAGGTAATTATAGAAATTAATTCCCTGTTTTCTAGTGCTTCTTAAATTATTTATTTTTTAAAAGTAATTTTTTTCTACTACCATTTTATTTTATTTTTCAATGTAAAAATTTTGTCTTTTAATTTTGAAAAATAGAAAGTATTATTGATTTTGAAAATAATTTTGCAAAATATTATTATTTTTAATCAATAATATTAGCGGAAGCAGTGCACTACTTGAATAACTCACTAAGAAAGTGCATGCACCTATATAAACTTGTTAGCCAGAGTGTGGTTTTAATCTCATTCTTCTTTTCTGAGTGTAACTCGACATTTTCTTTTATTTTAAGTCAATTCTCAGTCCCATGTTATGTCAATTCTCAAACCTTAACACATAATTTACATTCTTTTATCCACGGTATTCACAGAATTTTTATGCTTCATTTACTTCAAGTTGATGGCTTAGTATTAAAATTTAGGCGACCAGACGTTGCTGCAATCTGAACCGGATCAATATCTGAAATTTTACGCAAGGGGAAAAGTCTTGCTAAGTTGGTCATCTCTCCTTGATAAGAAAAAGGTAACAGTGTTTTTTTTTTTTTCCTTTGTTCTTTTTCTTTAAGTCTTGCTAAGTTGATCATTTCTCCTTCCAAGTTGCATTGTGGCTATTTGTCATTAGTATTGCTTTACTCCCCGTAGATATACAGGCTGTGGGCGTTTGTAATTAATATTGCTTTACTCGTCAAAAGTTCTTCGATAATTATTTTAAGAGTAAGGCTTGTTTCCACGAAATGTCATTGTTGAAGTGTCGCACGAATTGAACTGTTGTTACTCGTGGGTTAAATTATTTTTTCAGTGGATGATGATTTCGTATATAGTTTATATCCTTTAATTTATTATGCAAATGTTATGTAATGCATGAAAAATTTTCGTACCAAGCTGTCGTAGAACAAAGCATTGTTATTATTTTTATTTTAACATCCTCAATTAAAGTCGAGTAAACGGCTAGCACCATCTAATCCCTAGTCCCCGCTGGTTAGTTAATTCAATGTAAGTGTCACTAATTTAAGCAGAAAATGAGTCGACAAAAGAAGGTGAGATCTCAAGTTTTGATATTTTTTCTTCTTCTTTTTTTTTTTTTGTTTTAAGAAATTTCAATGTGTTCATAGAAATAAAATGGTGAATCTATTTCAAAGTTATTTCATTAAAACAATAGTAAAAAGTCAGAAACAGCCTACTAAATTAAAATTTAAACTATGTATGTATATAACATAAGTATAACTTTTTTCTTTTCGCCTCTATCGACACTGAAGAATTTCTTTCCTCTCTACTAAAGATTATACTTTAGTATATGCATAGAATATAGATATGTAGAAATTAATACAACAAATCCTTTTCCCTTCAGAATTAATAAAGCGTTATAGCTCGAGTATCAAGCAAGAATTCCCCCAAATTGATCGGATAGTGGTATATTTGGTGAAATTAGGGTGGGTGCCATTAAAGCTTTGTTTTTTATTCTTATTGATATGCAGCTAATAACTGACATGATCTAAATTATCCTAAGTTTTCCCTTTCAAGCTTTTTACGTATCAGTGGTATTTTCCTGATAGACAATTCCTATAAGATCTAGAAATGTGTAAAAACATCTAATTCAAAGATTCTTTTTTTCCTTTTTGGAGATACATAATGCAAACACATCTAATACGTAGCGTGAGTTATCCAGCGGGCTACTGACCTATATCTATCTATATGTATCTTAAGTACAGCATTGTCAATTGCCTCACGTTTCCAAAACATGGTTCATTTGTCGTTCTTCTTCTCCACTTTGTTTTAGTTTCTCTCAAATTCTTCTCAAACAGAGTCACATTATTTGTGCATTAATATTATAGTGTAAACATCTTAGTGGTATCAAACTTGACTTTATCTACTATCACTAAATATTCTGGCTTTTTTTTTATTTTTTTTGACGATATCTATCCTTAATATCCACTTTTAAAGTACAATTTTATATTGTACCCAAAAAATGTAAAATTAGATATAAGTATACTACGGTGCCATGTAACAACACGCTCACTTCTCTCACATATTCCAAAACATGGATGGTAGTTGATGACTCCCATAGTAAGTTATTTTTATTTTATTTTATTTAGTTATATTATAATGTGTAGACTGAGAATGACCGAGAGAGAGCGAGAAGGTGTGAGCGAGGGGGAGAGTGAAGGAGCGCAGGGAACAGCTAAGGCTAGCAACATGGTGCAAGGAGGAAAGGAGAGATGAGGAAGGCAAGGTACATGGAGCAAAGGTGGTGTTTCCTTTAGGGATAAGGTGATGCGAGGTTCCAAGATCTCAACATCAGTCCTAGAGGCTGATGGTGATTTTCCTATGGATCTAGTGTCTTATAGTTTTGAGGGAGGTGACGTGATAAGGCCAAAGATTCATTTTGATGACAAGATCATTGAGGAACCCTCTCAACCGTGGAAGGATTCATTGGTTGTCAAGCTCTTGGGGTTGAAGTTGGGGTATCTAGTTATAAGGGAGTGTCTTACGAATGTATGGAAGTTGTTTGCTGCTTTGACTTCATCACTTGGCAATGGATCTTGACAAGGAGAAGGTGATTGGGAATAGGCCATGGATGATTCAAGATCACAACTTAGCAGTCAAGAAGCGGTCTCTAGAGTTTAACCCTGCTAAGCAGTGCTTTAGGCATACGACGCTGTAGATTCGGATCCCATGCTTAAGTTTTTTTATATTATGATCTCAGAACGGTTCAAGCTATAGCAGCTATGGTGGGCAAACCTATGAGGATTGACATGACAACTATGAAGTTGGATCGGGGGAGGTATGCAAGGGTGTGTGATAAGGTTGACTTATTTCGCCTAGTGATTTCTCAAGTGTTTATTAATGATCACTAGCCTGATTTGGAATATGAGTCTGAGTCACATTTGCTCAAAATGTAAGTGCTATAGGCATGTTGCTCGAAGCTATAAGTGCAAAAACCAAGCTCCACTGTAGCAATGGAGGGGAAGCTGTTGTCAGTAGTGGAAGCTAGGGTTGACAATCGTGGAAAGGAAACCATAATGAAAAAGCAAGAAGAAGATTCTGGGTCGAATTTCAAGCAGGCTGATGGGTGGAAAACAGTTGAGAATAAGCGGAAATCAAGGAGCCGAAAAGGGATGGATATTGTGGTTGATACGCCACAAGATATTGGGGATAGAAGATTCATGGGGGTTTCAAATTGAGTGCAAATATTATGCAAACACCGCGTATGGAGAAAAGTGTTGATAATAAGCATGGAAATTTGACAAACCCACGTGCAAAGGCCCAACAATGTTTGCCTACAAGTCACGTGCAAATATTTTGCTTGCAAAACAACGTAACATACAAAGTGGGCCTACAAAAGCTGGGCTTAACAAGGGTGATACAATAAAGCCCATGGTCTTTAGTGTAATGAAGCCAAACTGGTAGTTAAGGGAGGTCAGTTCATGTTTAACACTAAAAAATGGCAATGAGTGAAGTCACCTTCATTATCACCTATCATTTAACAAATCCAACAAGTGCAAGATGGGGTAGTGGTGAATAAGAGAGCAGTAGAAGAAAAGATCCAAAACAAGGTCAAAGGTGTCTCTACTGATGGAGTTGGAATGCGGGAGGCATAGGAATTTTGCCAGTCTTCTAATCCTTCCTAGTATTGTCATGATGGAATTTAAAAAATTTCCAATCCTAAGTTGGAATATGAGGGGGACAATTCTGGCTTAGGGAAACAGAGTTACTAAGGAGGTGGTGATGCGATATAGACTAGACATGGTGCTCTTGTTTAAGACTCACTATTTGTTTAGCACGGTGAGTTCTTTCTAGGGAAGGTTAAATTTCAAGTGGTTGGTTTGGTGGAGGTTCAAGGACAAGCCGAAGGTATTTGGGTGTTGAGTGTAAATAATGGTTTATTAGTGGAAGTGTTGGATATCTTCCTGCAAGTGGTTACAGCAAAGATCAAGGCAAGGTTGAATGCTTCGGTTTATTTAGCTTGTTATGCCAATCCCAGTTCATCCATCCATGAAATTTGGTCTCTTTTGGTGAATCTTAGGATTGATATCCACTGGCCATAGTTGTAACATCCCCATTTTCATCTAAGCTAATTAACTTGGTGTCTCCGGCTAATTAGCGGAGTTAGCGATTAATTAAAAATTAATCGATTAATCTCGAGAGTAAGGCCTTAGTAAATTAAGGTAAGTCAACAAAATAAATGAAAGTCAATGACTAATTAGAAAAGTCAACAATTGAAACATAACGCATTAAAAGTTAAAATTAAAAGCCTAATGGCCCAATCCTCGTTAATTCATGACTTAGAATACAAAATCAAGGTGACCTAACCTTATTAACTAAGAGCATGGCAAGTATCACATCCTAATCACATGAAAAATTAACCCTCACACCCTCTTTATATAATTAATGAGAAAAATTCTTTTCAATAAAAATGTGTTAAGGTGTAATTGGATCAATCAAATTAATTAACATTTAGATAATTATAGCAAGTGTAAAAATGTTGAAACTTCCCTTTAATTATTATTTGAAAGTTTGGTCAAAGCAAGAGTTATATCCAACCATCTATTTACTTTCTCATCATACACCACTAGATCAAGAGTCTATATTAGTAGTATCTCTTGAGTTAAGACAAAAGATGTACTCTCCTCCATCAAGATTGTGACACTTGAAGTGATTATAGCCATCCAAGCCAAATCCTAAGAGAAATCATGCTTTTAACCACTTGGAAAAATATTAAATGGCCTTTACCCAAGTGTCAAGACTCAAAGGAAACACAACTCTCTCTTTTGCCTCAAGGTTTTTCCACTCTCTTGCTTATTGTAAGAAGCAAAGTCACCTCACTCCCTCCCCCTCATTTTGCCCCGCTTCAGCCCCCTCTCTTTCCCTTCATTCCATTTTTTATTTCCTCTCTCAAGACAGACAAAGCTGTCTCCTCTCTCCAAGTCTCATACTCACTCTCTTCTTCTTCCAACCTTCATTGTTCTTCTTCTAACCTCCTTACTACTTCCTACCTCATCTCCATCACCACAGTCATAATCCCTTCAAGGGCCACTATTTTTGGTCTTTGGAGAAACAAGGCCACTCATACACAAGCCCTATTTTCAAGCTTCCAAGTAGGAAGGCTTTCTTCAACCTCCTCCTTATCCCAAATCCTTCAAGAAAGCTCTTTTTGGTAGTGACTCTAACCTTTCTTTTTCATGTATTTTTCAGGCTCTAGAACCCCTAAACTCTTCATAGCTATGTGGTTTTAGCACTTGATTAAGGTCTCATGACCATATCTTGCTTTATGAGTTTTCTTGTCTTGTTGAAATTGTTGTCTTAAAATGAGATTCTGTGGTATGATGGTTCTTATGAGTCTTGCTTTATTTTTGTTTTAAATGCTGATTTGGTGACTAAAACCTTGAATATGATAGTGAGATAAAACATGAAATTGGTGATTTGAAGTGATATAACAACTTTTCCATAAGCTTGATATGTAAAACATAAAAACTAGTTAAGCTGGAATTCTGGTAGTCTATAATTCGTACGGTTTAACTCATCCTACAAAACTCAAAATGTAATGAAACAAACTTTCTGTGAAAGTATACTCAAAGAGCTTTTCAAGCATATAAAATATGTTAAATTTGGATTTAAAATAAGGGAGAAATGATTTTTCAAAGTAGGCTATTCCTGGACGGGTTTCTGTTTGGGTAGTCCGCACTAAAAACCTTCTAACTGAAGCTACAAAAATTAATTTTTGAGTGGGACCAAGTTTGGTAGAAAGCTAACACATAGAGGAACACCCTCATAAAATAGTTTTGGCAGATTCCTTGTGAAGAGCTCGTAGTAAAGTTTAAAAGTCACTGTACTGAGAATAAACTTAAAAGCTGAGCGGTCAGAGTAAAATGTGCATAACTCAAGCTACAAAATGAATTTTTGAGTGGGGTTTCTTTTGTTTAAAAATAGACTTAGATAAGTATAATCATACCAAATTTTGGAGCAAAAGAGTAAAAGGAGAAATTATGGTGAATTTTTGAAGTTACTACCCTACTGTAAAAGTAAAAACAGGTTAGGGTTAAAGTTAAAAGTTAATGAAGTATAAGCCTTAAGACCCTCACTTTAAGTATTAGAAAACCTTCGTAATTCAACTTAAGAGTTTCAAAAGAGATAATAGATGAAATTGGCTCTATGCCTAATAAAAGAGTTTACTCAAGAGGCAATCTCAATTAAAAGCTTGCACCAAATTTATTAAGCTAAGCTCATAAAACTTTGGTTGAGAATATGCCTATGTTTATGTGCAAGCATGATGTTATGATGATGATGTATGATGATAGTATGAATATGATATGTTGATGATATGATGCTTAATGTTATGTGATATTGGTTTCTCTGTTTGGCAAAATTTTGGGAAGATTTGGCCTAGCCGTTATGTTGCCGAAATTTTGTAAAAATAGTGGATATAGAAATATTTTGCATCATAAACTTTAATAAGAAGAGATTTAATAAGTGTGTGGTCCTTCAAAAGGGAAGATGACCTAATTTAAGCTCCCCTCACCCACGATTCACATGAGGCATGACATAACCCAGCTAGTATAAGTATAGGAGATAGGGCTTACATGAGGCATGGCATGACCCAGCTAGTGTAAGTACCGAAATTCTATAGTGGCAACGGCCACGGTATGAGCTCATTACCACTTATGTTTAGTGGGTGAAAAGAAAAAGAAAAAGACCTAAGATAGAGGTTATGTGAAGAAGAGGAAAAGACCTCGGTTCGACCCAAGTAAAGAATGAAACTCATAAGATGTGCATGCGTGATACGAATTGTCATATAAGTCCTTATGTATACCATGATGTTAGCACATGAGAAATACGTACTTAAAAATGGAACCCGCTTCGGACATTGATATTTTCGAAAACCTAAGAATTGAATCTATTGATTGCTCATTGTTTTTATTTATAAAACCGAAGTGGTTGGGACAATGATGATGACACTTATGTGTGAGGTTCGAGTCCTACTGAGAAATCTTATTTCTCACCCTAATTATTTTTCCGTTTCGTTACCAAATACCTATGGCACACCCAGTGGAGTGGAGCATGGACCTTCCCCACCATGAGTGGACCTACAATGGGGATACTCATGCTATTGTGGCCACGACCACCACAGTAGTTTGCACATATTTTTACCTAGGTCGAATTTTTGAGGAAGAGGAGCCAGAAGTCCTGCCAACCCCTGTAGATGTTTCTTCGGCTCACCTTGGACCGTCGTTGGGTCCTTGGGATTTCCCGCCTAAGCCGTTGCCAGACATCGAGATGGAGCCGACGTCTCCGGGCCTGCCCACAGCTGAGCCTGTGCCACCGCCAGAGGTCCCCGTGATAGATGTGAGTTCCACGGCCACTCCTAGGGCCGCAGCCGCTTCGCCGCCGCTCCCCGAGTATCATCCCGCCACGTCTGAGGAAGATCCCTCCGAGGAACATTCTTTGGTGGCCAGCTATACTCCAGGTCATCGCATCCGTCACATTGAGGTGATCAGTAAGCACCCTCACATTATCCGTACTCCTCATGTCCCTTGAGGCCGAGGAGCGAGGGGGATCGGGCACTCGGGGACTTGAGTCCATTTGATCGAAGGGCGCGAAAGGGGCAGAGAAGCCAGCACATGTCTACACGGGCCTATTCCATTATTGTTACTTATCCTTTGTATTTCATTTTGCAACGAACCTTGTCAGATTTGTTTACATTTGATATTTTGGGACCATGGCATGACCATGAATTTCCTTTTATGTATTGTCGAATATTATGAGACTATTTATATTTATATGATTGTTGTAGTAATGTGAATGCATGGTATTTTGATTTATCCCTTATTCCTTTAATTTATAACTGGAATCTTTGCGATACGCTCATTTATTGCTGTCTTCTCGCGCAAGGCTTTACTTTCCAAAGTGACGACATATTTCAAAAAAAAAAATTATCGTATTTTCCGTGTAATTTAATTTCAAGTGAAGTTTAGTTTTCCACGAGCATAAGTAACAACTAATAAAATGCCGTAATACGACTTAAGTGTAGTATGGATTTATTAGGGTGTTACAATGGTTACTTATGTGTGATTTTAATGAAGTTATCAAAAGTAGAAAGGTTAAGGATGGAGTACTTTCTTGTAATTGAGCTTAGAAGGTTCAGAAGGTTCTGGAGACTTGCGATTTGATGGATATTGACATGACAGGTTATATTTTTATATGAAGCAGGAATGTTCAAGGCCGAAGGGTAATGTTAAAGAGACGAAATAGAGCCTTGGTTAATATAGCTTGGTGGAGAACTTTTCCTAAAGCCTTTGTTAATGCTCTTTGTCATTTACACATTGATCATCATCCCTTGTTACTTAGGCGTAGGGGCCTTCCTTCTCCTACAGGACCTAGACCCTTTAGGTTTGAGGTGATGTGCACTTTTCATGTAAAGTTTAATGATGTGGTGGATGCAGCATGGCATAAGGATCATAGTGAGGTTAGTGCATGGTTGCATAACATTAGAGAGGATGCCAATAATTTTAGTAGAGAGATGTTTAGGAATGTATTTAGACAGAAAAGGAAGGTAGAGAATAGGCTAAAAGGGTGCTCAAGAGAGACTCGAGAGAGTGGCTTCTATCTCTTTGGCTATGCTTGAGCATTAGTTACAAAGGGACCTAGAGGTCCGTTGTAGGGAAGAGATGTTGTGGTTTCAGAAGTCAAGGGAGAATCACGTAAACCATGGGTATAAGAATACAACTTTGTTCCTCACTCAAACCCTTATCAGAAACAACAAAAACAAGGTGTTCAGGCTTTTTTTGGAGGATGGTTCTTGGTGTACCAAGCCTCATGAGCTTCAATAAACAACAGCATGATTTTACATGGATTTGTTTAGCTCCATGTAGAATATAAATGTAGACGTTCTCCCCCTAAGTGGATTGCCCTTGTTAAGTTCAGATGATCACATTTCTCTCCTCAAGCCTGTTATTAATAAGGAGGTGTTTGAAGCTTTGTAGTGGATGAAGCCTTTCAAATCTCCTGGAGCATATGGCTTTCAACTTTTCTTTTTCAAGAATTATTGTAGTTTAGTAAGGGATGAGGTTCGTTAGCTAGTTCGTGAGGCCTTTTAACATAGGATCTTTTGACCCTTCACTTCCAGAAGCTTGATCTGATTATGCTTAATCCTAAGGAAGACTAGCTAATTAGAATGAAAGACTTCTGCCCAATCAGCTTATGTAATGTTTTATATAAGTTGATTATGAAGGTTCTTGTTAATAGGCTACCCCCCATTATCCCATCTCTTATTGTCCAATGCAAAGTGATTTTGTGCTAAGGAGACGAACGTTTAACAATGCTATAATTATTCAAGAGGTGATGCATTACATGCAGAAGTCTAAGTCCAAGAAAGGTACAGTAGCATTTAAGATTGATTTAAAGAAGGCTTATGATCATTTGGATTGGAGATTCCTTCGAGCTAATTTGCTTGAATTTGGGTTTCCTACTCATATTGTTGAGTTAATTATGTTTTGTGTAACCTCTTCTTGTTTGTCCATTTTGTGGAATGGATCCAGGATGCTTCCTTTTGTTCTAGCTAATGGCTTTCGTCAAGGTGGTCCTATATCTCCTTACTTATTCATTCTATGTATGGAGAATTTGCATACTCTTATTTCTAATAAGGTTGCAGAAGGGGTGTAGAAGCTATTCAAGATTTGTAGAGGTGGGCTAGGTATATCTCATTACTTTTTTGCTGATGATATGTTGCCTTTTTCCAAAGCTTGTTCTTCTCAGGTTAAGTTAATCGGTGAGATTTTGGGGGTGTTTTGTTGTGCTTCTAGTTTAAAGGTAAATTTTTTCAAGTCTAGAGCCATGTGTTCTCCTAAAGTGACTAGGACAAGGCATGAGGCTTTTTCATCAATATCTTCTATTTGTTTCACTTCTAATGTTGGCAAGTGTCTAGGGTTCCTTTTTTTTTGTGTCTCAGCCTAAGAAATAGGATTTCATGTTTATTGTGGATAAGGTTAAATAGAAATAACTTCTTGGAAGGGTAAGCTATTGAACAAAGCTGGTAGACATACACTAGCTAGATCAATTTTAGCATCTATACCCATTTATCCTATGTAGGCTTTATGGATTCCTAGGTCCATTTGTGATGAGAATAACATGCTAATTCAGAATTTGAATAGGAGCAAGAAAGATTTATCTCGAGCTCTGCATCTGGTTGGTTAGGATAACCTTATTAAGTTTATGACTCATGGACGACTGGGGTTTAGATCCAACAGATTGGTGAATACTTCTCTTTTGGGGAAGCTCAGCAAGAGCTTAATGTATGATCAGGGTAAGCTTTGGGTTGATATCTTGCTGGCTAAATACAACTCAAATGGAGATTTTTGGAACATCAACAGGAGTTCTGACAGTTTGCCAGTTTGGCAGGCTATTTGTAAAGCTTTTTCTGTTTTAAAAAGTGGATTTAAGGTCAGAATGGGTGTTGGTAATGCTCCTTTTGGTGCACGAATTGGTCAGGTTTGGGTTTACTTTGAAATGAGGTCCCTTTTGTTCAAATCTCTAATACTCAACTTCAAGTAAAGGATTGTTTGAGGGATGGTGAATGGCAATTATAGAATCTTTACATCGTGTTACCTCCTACACTCATTCAGCACACTATGGATTTCCTAATCTCTTTGTCTTAAGGAGTTACGGATTGTATATTTTGGCAAGGTTCTTTGATGGGTGTTTATACATCTACCTCAGCTTACCATTAGTTAAAGTCTAATATTTTCAACTCTAACAATGATGTTCAATGTGGATTTGGAAGATCCAAGTGCCTGCCAAAGTGGCCTTTCTAATATGGCTCATATGGCATGATAATCTCCCTATTAATGTTATGAGGTACTGATGTGGATTGACCCATGTTTTTATATGTCCTTGTTGCCATGTACATGAGGAAATGGTGTCTCATTGCTTATGGGACTATGCTCATGCCCAAATTTGGCTCATGTGGGATTTCTCTAGTGTGCATGACTTCTAGAATATGGATATTAAGGTCTGGTTGCATTGCTTCTCGACAAGACAACATGGTCCATTGTTTCTTACTATTCTTTGGTCCATCTAGTGTTTTAGAAATTCTAAAGTTTTCAATGGGATTTCTACTAGCAAGGATGGGGTCATGAGATGAGTTAATTATATGTGGGATACATGCAAGAAAGCCTTCCCACAAAGCTATTGTTGGGCGCATTGAACCATGGTGGATTTGCTGGCTTGCTCCTCAGGAAGGATCTATTAAGGTGAATGTGGATGGTAGTTCACTGGGCACTCTTATAACCTCCAGTTATGGTGAGATCCTTCATGATGATAGGGGGTGTTGGATCAGAGGTTTTCATGGACATGTTTTGTATGCTAATAATCTTCTGGTTGAGTTGATGGCTATCCATAGTGGACTTTGCTTGGCTTAGGAGCTGGATTTTAGATGGGTTGTTTGTGAATCTGACTGTGCTAAGGCCATGCGCCTTATCGATAAGGCAATTCCTTCTTCTAATCTTTACGAGGTATTGATTACGGACATTTGAAACTTTATGGCAAGGGACTGGTGTTGTAGTGTCTCTCATGTCCTGCCAGAAAGTAACCAAGCTACAAATATCTTAGCTAAGGAAGGAGCTCACATTTATGTTGCTTTTGTTATGCTGCCAGACCCACCTCTTAGCTTGCACCTTCAATTGTTCGCTAATGAGTGTGGAACCTCCTATGTTAGGACGTGATCTTTAGCTTTTTGCTTTTCTTTGTTTCTTTGACACAATTTACCAAAAAAAACAATAGTGTTTTAGTTATTTTTAGTTGGTTATTTTGATTTAGGTACTTTTCAAATTCCATTAATCAATTAGAATTCAAATACCATACAATGTGTTAGAGTAATAGGACTATACAAATTCATAATCACCTTCATATCACATGAGGAGATGGAGAAAACCCTCAAAAGTGAGTCAAACATTCTCACATTCATCTTTGATGAAGTTAGGAAGTGGACAACAGATGAGTTTTGCTAAGAAAAGAGAGTTTGGCTAGAGTGCTTAGGTCTCCCAACAGATGGGTGGTTATGAGAAAACTTGACCACAAATGTTGAGACCTAAGGGATGGTGATTTCAGTGGATACCTTGATAGAAGAAGCATCGTATTTAAGTTCAACCAAGATTTTTATTGATACAACTTGGTTCCTATTCATTAATAATTGGGAATGATCTAGAAGCAGAGATTGCATATATGCTTATTTTTTTTGACAATGGATATTTTCCCCCTGAGATTAATATGACTTGGGTGACTTTTATACCTAAAGGTGATGATCCTATAAAAGTTAAGGATAGCAAGCCCATAAGCATGGTGGGATACTTGTACAAGATAATAGCAAAAATCTTGGCAAATAGTTTGAAATTAGTAATGGTGTGCCTTGTTGGAGAAACTCAATCCGTTTTTGTAGTAAGAAGACAAATTCTTAATGGTGCACTAATTGCTAATGAAGCTATTAGGTGGTTAAAGAAATCAAAAGCAAAAAGGATTCTATTGAAGCTAGATTTCCACAAGGCTTATAACATAATAAAATGGAGCTTTATTGATATGGTACTTGCTAACATGGGTTTCGGTGAAAAATGGAGAAGATGGATAATCACTGCATAACCACCACCTCAATGTCAATTCTTGTTAATAGCTCACCTAAGTAGTTGCAGTTTGCTAAACACTAACACTACCCTATTTTTTGATTCACAACCTCGGTAGCTCAATTGCAAAAATCCTCAAAAACTTAATTTTAGGTATAAAATCACCAAATTTTAATACAATGTATTTCTTCCTCTTAATTTTCAATTAAGACAAATTTCACTCAAATCCACCCACTATAGGTCTAGGAACCAATCATACAACAAAGGGGGTTTAACTTATAGCTTAATTGGTCTTATTCTAATAACATGCCCCATTAAATATTTTTAATTCACACTCTGCTAACCTATTCACTTGGTTCCTTCTCCAACAACTTCAAATTACATGATTTTGGTTACATAAGCCCCTGGTCACACTTATTTGGTTTCTTAACTTAAGATGACAAAAGCTTGAACAATCTAGCTAAGTGTTGGCCATATAAATTATCCTATGATCACCTTTGTTCCAATTAATCATATCAACCAATTTAACCTTTCCTTTAGCATACAAACATGCTCCACCAAATCAAACCCTCACCCTCAAAATTCTATCCCCATATAGCCATAGCATGCACAACACATTTTTATATCAACCATGCTCATAGACTACTACAATAACACCTCATAAGCTCAAAACTATCGCATATCTACATCAAACAACAACAATAATCCAACCAATTAATCATCAACATTAGTGAGGGACCTAGGGTTTGGACATTGATATGGCACAAGAAATTAGAGCAATAGAGCTACCTACCTCAAGATTTTGGAAGCTATGGAGTCAAAGGAACCGAAGATAACTCCTAGCCTTCTCTCTCACTTATGGCCACATCTTATGTAGAGGTGGGGAAGCTCCACTTGATGCTTGATCATCAAATTGATAAGAGGGTTTGATAGAAAGGAAGGTAAGGATCGATTTTCTCTAAAGGAGCAAAGTGATTTGATGCTTCAATGGCCATCGTGCAAGGCCATGAGAGCTTCAACCCTAGAGGACTTGGAGAAGAAGGTAGGGGTGAAGGTGCCATGGAGAAGGAGAGAATGAGGGAATGAGAGAGTTATGGTGGTGAAGTGAATATAAAGGCGGCCATGTATGAAAGTGGTGTAACATCCCAATTTTCGAGTTCGGCTTCGCCCTCAAGACTGATTCATTCCGATTTCCGACTTCGTCTTTGAAACACATATAAGAGTATTTTCCGAGTTCCGAGTTCATGGTTGCCCAATTCTAGACTTCATACCTTGCACGACTTCCGACTTCGTATGGATTATTTCCAACGACTTCCGAGTTTAACCTTCAAGTCCAAACACATGAACGTAATTCCATGAGATCCGACTTCGTGCCTCAAGGCAAGTATATCCGGTTTCCGAAGTGACCAACACCATACAGTATATAAATTCCGACTTCCGAGTTTTTAAGAACTTGTGTTTGGAAATGTGACTCGAATTCCCGAGTTCCGACTTTAATGTTGAACTCAATTGGAGTGGACACGAGTTCGAATCCTTGAGTTGATTTCAGTTGCACACGAGTTCCGATCTACGATATTGTATCCAGCATTGACATTCTCGAATTCAAATAGGGAGTTCCGAGATTATATGAATAGGAACTGCATGACTTCCGACCTCCGATCTTGCTACAAAGATTTCCCCAAGTCACAAACAAGCTGGTACGATTTCCGACATTAGTCTTCAGCTCCAAGCTCAAGTAAAAACGACACGAGTTCCGACCTCCAGTATAATAGTGATGAGTTCCGACTTGAAATGGAGTAAATGCGAGTTCCGATTTCAAACAGTATGGCGGCAAGTTACTCTGAAAGTGAGACGTAGTTAAATTCTGTCCACAAGAAAATTCAGCCAATCAAAGCCTTCCAAGTTAACTCCCACTCATGCCTATATAACACATCCTTCTCCTTTGATTCAGACCATTATTCACGTTGCATTTCCTCTTCTCCATCAGCTCTCTTTCTCTCTTGCTCACACACCCAAAACTCAAGCTAATTTCCAGCCTTGTTCATCCAAACTCCAAGTTTCAGCACTTAGCCAAATCTTGCTCCAAAGAGGTAGGATTCTACTTTTTATTCTTGAATTATTTGCCCTATGGCTGTATGAACTTGTATTCTTCTTCATGTATTTGATGAGTTAATAGATGTATTATGATGGATCATGATTGAATTAACATGAAATATTGAGTTGGGATTAAGATTAGAAGAAGGAAACTAAGAGAAATGGATGGATGAGGGTGCTGTCTAGTTGAGGAATTCCACGGCAGTCCGTATGGCGGAGCGTACGGCGCCGCCTACAACCGGTCAAATCGGATGAGACCATTTTTAGATGAAAGTAGACATTCAGGGCTTTCCATGGATATATCATATAAGGTTATTGGATTAGTATTGAGGGAGATACGAATTTTTGAAGTTTGACCTAGGGTTTAGGATGTTCATCCGGACAGGGTGACATGAGGAGGGTATAATTCACCCTATACAACTCCAAATTGAGTGAAACCAGTATTGTTAGAAAGCTTACACATAGGGGAACACCCCAATATAAGATTCCAAGTTTGTTATGGTTCCAATTGTTCCCAGTGATTCGAGGAAGTCGCCCTATGTCCAATCTAGGCCAAAACAGAGTAGTTCAGGAAGGTAGACTTTCAGGACTTATATCTCGAGATGTACTTAGGCAAATGGAGTGAAACTTGTGGCAAATGAAAGGTTGTCCTGTTAGCTTCAATATGAGACCGATTTCGTATGATTTGAGCTTAGTTTCTATTTTTAGTGAATTTATACTTCCAGGAGTGTAACTCGGGTTAGTGACTGAACGAGCTGAGGTAAGATTTAAATATCTTGAGTTATATGAATCAAAATGATATGGGACCAAAGAGGTTAGAAAGTAGACATATAGAGTTATGACATATCCAAATTTTAGATTTAAATGAGTTGAATAGAGATAAAGGTGGACTGTACAAGATTCGGGCAGAACCGAATAGAATCGGCAGGATGGCCAAAATGATAATTTTACAAGTGTTAATGGAACATATCAAGTTTGAGTTGAGAACGGCCAATTTGATATTGATATAAATGTGTTAAGTTGATAATGTTGTTATGACAGATTTGCCCGTGAGAGCTGGCACTATTCATGGGGAAACGGACCTGATCCGTTATGCTGCCGAATTTACGGCAAAAGTCTAGGGGACCATGAGTGTCTAAATTACAAGAAATTTATGATATAAGATATATGAAGAACACTGATGTAGCATATGTACGAGTACATTTAGCATGATTATGCTTGACAACGCATGAGAATGAAAAGATATAAGTACATTAAGTGTGAACATAAAGATGTGAATCCCCTTGTGGGTGAGTCGGTGTGACAATGGTCACGAGTCACGACAAGCTCACTCCAAAGCCAGGCTACCCAAGGGCAGTAAAGGTTAAAGAGTAAAGACTTAAAGTCTAAAGATTTAAGTATATGCCCCATTCACATCAGGCATGGCATCGACCCAGCTAGTGTGAGACTATGGGGGGTAGGACTTACATGAGGCATGGCATGACCCAGCTAGTGTAAGTACCGAATGAAGATACTATATTCCTAAGGAACGTGACATGGCGATCACGCTCTGATGGGGTATGACATGGCGATCATACTCTGGAATATAGCATGAAGATCCCATATTCCTAAGGGACGTGACATGGCGATCACGCTCCGACGGGGTATGACATGGCGATCATACTCTGGTATGTGGCATGTAAAGATATAATGATGAGTCTATATTCCTAAGGAACGTGACATGGCGATCACGCTCTGATGGGGTATGACATGGCGATCATACTCTGGAATATAGCATGAGGATCCCATCTCCCTAAGGAACGTGACATGGCGATCACACTCCGATGGGGTATGACATGGCGATCATACTCTGGGATATGGTATGATGCTGCACTTGAGGACGGCGATACGTAACGCCTAAGTGTGCCGAATGAAAGACGAGTAAATTTATGTATATGTATAAGTTCAAGTATAGGTAAAGTTATGTGCAGATGTTATGTTCTCAGCATATTGATGTTATGTGAGTGTCTTAGTATGTTGTAGTTCCAGTGAAGTATGTGTAGAAGTTATGCCTCTGGTACATTGCTGCTATCGTACTTTATGGTATTTCGGTTATTAGTCCTAATATAATTCATAATTTGATTTTATGGATTCTCTCAGATGCCAAGTGTATGATTAAAATAGACTTTGCTTCGGATCACATATCTTTGAACTATAAAATTGAACAATATATATATATTCATTTTTTTTTTTATAAACCGAAGCAAACTGGAGACGACCATGATGACACTATGTATGAAAACTTGAGAATCCTACTGAGAATTTTATAATTCTCACTCCTATTTCCATGTTGTCTCCAGATAATTGTAGAAGTTTCCGAAGACGGCTGAAGTTGTTGTCAGACGAGGTCCGCTCAGTGCAATGCATAACAGCTCCAGGTGTGGTACTATGACTTAAGCATAGTAATCGTGCTTGGGAGGGTGTTACATTAATGGTATCAGAGCAGTTCTATCCTCTCCGGACCTGAGGAATTGGACTGACTACGTTTCCAGTATACTCTGGAATCTTTAGGAAATGAGAGAATGTCATGCGACTAATCTTATCCGCTTGGATAAGATATAGGATATGAAAATCCAATTAGAAACGCATGACCGCCTAACTGTGATTGTTATTAGTTGCTGTCACACTTAACTTACTGTTGAGCCTGATCAACTCAATGCTTTATTGTGTGTGACTAGGAACTAATGGCTTCCAAAGGACGTGGTAGGCCACGAAATAGACCCACTCCAGAAGATCCTGCTAATTTTATGGACACGATGCGTGAAATGGCTCAAGCAATGCGGGAGCAAGCCGCATGACTCATCAGATGATGAACCAGTTGGGTAGGCGGCCCGAGGCCAGCCATGGAGGTAATCCACATGGCCTAGGAGCAGACTTGGATTATCTTAAATTTGCTGAGTTTAGAAAAGCAAATCCGCCTAGTTTCCGAGGAGCTTTCGACCCAGATAAAGCCGAGGAATGGGTCAAAGCAGTGGAGAAGATCTTTTCTGTCTTGGCCTGCACTGATCAACAGAAAGTGGCCTTTGCCACTTATATGTTGGAAACAGACGCCGAGTTTTGGTGGAATGGCGCAAAAAGGCTGTTGGCAGAACCCCACGTTGGTATCACTTGGGACATATTCAAAGAGGCATTCTATCAGAAATATTTCCCTGCATCGATGCGAAACGCTAAGGAATTGGAGTTTATGAAGCTTCAACAAGGAAACATGAGTGTTTCAGAATATATTGCTAAGTTCGAAGAACTTTGCAAATTTTCCACCATCTACCAGCGGAACCCAGATGAGGCGTGGAAGTGTGTCAAATTTGAAGGTGGATTAAGGGAAGATATCCTTGTAGCAATAGGCCCTATGGAGATAAGGGATTTTCCTACTTTGGTAAACAAGTGCAGACTTGTGGAAAACTATAATAAGAAATTGGAAATTGCCCAGTCTGATGTTTATGGAAAAAGGCCAGCACCTGAGAACCAGGAACTCGAATATGCCTCACCACCAAAGAAGCAATTTCACGTTAGTAAATATGAGGATAAGCAGCTACAGGAATCAGTGGTCAAACAACGATGTTCGAAGTGTGGGAAGAATCACGGAAATAAACCTTGCCTGGTTAAACGGTATGCGTGTTTCAGATGTGGCAAGCCAGGACATATGATTCGAGAATGCCCTGACCACTAACCACCGACTCCTAGACCGCAATATTCGGGAAAGATTTTCACTATAAATACGGAGGAGGCGACACCCCGAAGGAGCCATGGCGAGAATTAGGGATAAACCAGAATAAGGAATTGGCTAATTTAATTCTAGCCAATCCTACTATGCTGAATGGTTTTACATCTACTGTGTGCTTGTATGTGAACCTTACTTACACTGTTATAGCTATAACAAATTTTGAGGAAACTCGTCTAATTATACGTTATATCCGAATAGAGGCATGACTAATTCTGATACGAAAATGAAGTAAAGTTACACAATTAACCCGAAAGCATCCTTTAAAGTAAGGACAGGATATTTCCTATTAACTAGGAGGTTAGGGCGGCACATGAAGCAAGCTTGGTATTCTTTATCCGTTAAGGGTAAAAGAGGTATCGGAAGATCAGATTACACCGGGACTCTATTAATCTTAGACATTATAAGCACCATATGATGCGATTATTTTTAACATTAGTAAAGGGATGCGATTATCTGGAGGAGAAATGCGAGATGTAAAGGTCGTCAATGGACATCATTATGAATGTTATCAGTGGGGGAAACTTGAGAAGGAGTGTATTCAAATTCAGGTAAGAATCACAAGGAGTCAGAGTGTGCAATGGATCCCGATGGGACGAGATAGCAGTGTTATAAGAGGCCATAACGAGCCAAGACCAAGATAAGCTTCTACACAAATAATAGGATATTACAAGAGAGAGAAAGAGGTAGCTTCGATTTTCGAGTGACCTATTAATCAGTATGAAATTATGGTACAGGCAAGAGATTGCACTAGGTAACAAATTAGGTGGTCTTTTCACCAGTAAAAAGCCCAACCAACCCGATGCACCCTAAACAGGACTGGGGGATGCACTAATATGAAATTGAAAGATTTGAGAATATGTCCCATCTTGGTTTAAGTCACAATACAAGATCGAGGTAAGTCCGTTAAGTCTTCATACTCGAAGCTAGATTAGATACGCGCACAGTAGCGCTAACGTATCGAATCCCATTAGTACCCTATGGTTAAGCGTGCTTGGGTGAGAGTAATACTGATATGGGTGACCTTCTGGGAAGTCTCAATGTTGTAACCAAACAAAGAGACAAGACTATTAGTTCCTTCTCCCATATTGGGTAATCGCACTTGGGCACAAGATATTGCGATGAATAATAAAAAGGTCTAGTAATGAAGAGAGATATAGTACTTGACCACTAAGGCTGAGATGCATGGAGGCTAACCACTAATGGGGATGATAACTTTGAGGAACTGCAAGACTCCTTAAGTTAGCATTAAAAGATTCGGAGGAACAGATAACATCACATCAAATGAGGAACCCCGTGTTATTAAAATGAAGAAGATAGGCAAGGTAGGATCCTTGCAAATCAATATGGAAGCAAAGCTGCTATTTCCTCTTTCCCCATCTAGTTGATCCGGTTTGAGGAAATAAACTCATGAGGAGCACTAAGAGTTTTTGTAGAAAAGACAGTCTGAGACCTTTCTAACGCACGTTGAGACCTGCAATGAAGCTTATAAAGAAGAAGAAATTCTAAGATGAAGCTCCTACCCATAATTCCAAAGAGGAACTTTTTGAAACTTTATAAGGGTCGTACATCTGAACTAGTGGTGTCATCGATAGAGTGAGACTATGGGGGGTAGGACTTACATGAGGCATGGCATGACCCAGCTAGTGTAAGTACCGAATGAAGATACTATATTCCTAAGGAACGTGACATGGCGATCACGCTCTGATGGGGTATGACATGGCGATCATACTCTAGAATATAGCATGAAGATCCCATATTCCTAAGGGACGTGACATGGCGATCACGCTCCGACGGGGTATGACATGGCGATCATACTCTGGAATGTGGCATGTAAAGATATAATGATGAGTCTATATTCCTAAGGAACGTGACATGGTGATCACGCTCTGATGGGGTATGACATGGCGATCATACTCTGGAATATAGCATGAGGATCCCATCTCCCTAAGGAACATGACATGGAGATCACGCTCCGATGGGGTATGACATGGCGATCATACTCTGGGATATGGTATGATGCTGCACTTGAGGACGGCGATACGTAACGCCTAAGTGTGCCGAATGAAAGACGAGTAAATTTATGTATATGTATAAGTTCAAGTACAGGTAAAGTTATGTGCAGATGTTATGTTCTCAGCATATTGATGTTATGTGAGTGTCTTAGTATGCTGTAGTTCTAGTGAAGTATGTGTAGAAGTTATGCCTCTGGTACATTGCTGCTATCGTACTTTATGGTATTTCGGTTATTAGTCCTAATATAATTCATAATTTGATTTTATGGATTCTCTCAGATGCCAAGTGTATGATTAAAATAGACTTTGCTTCGGATCACATATCTTTGAACTATAAAATTGAACAATATATATATATTCGTTTTTTTTTTTATAAACCGAAGCAAACTGGAGACGACCATGATGACACTATGTATGAAAACTTGAGAATCCTACTGAGAATTTTATAATTCTCACTCCTATTTCCATGTTGTCTCCAGATAATTGTAGAAGTTTCCGAAGACGGCTGAAGTTGCTATCAGACGAGGTCCGCTCAGGTAACAGTAACAGCTCCAGGGTGTGGTACTATAACTTAAGCATAGTACTGTGCTTGGGAGGGTGTTACAAGTGGCATACAATCATGCATGGAACCTTCACACTTCATAATCCTATGTAAAGTTGTTTCAAAGGATTAAAATGTCACACCTAGAATTCATCACAAACAATATAGGACCCTTGAGGATTAATTCTAGGTGTCCAGCGATTATTACAGCACTCGAAATTACTTGGGGTATTATCTATGTGAGTGAGTAATCTTACACTTATTTTTAAATTATTATGTATCAAATATGATTAATATTATTATTACAAGTATTTTATTTATCTATTAGTGTCTTGAGACTCACATATTTTAGAACTAGGAATTTTACTCTAGCTCCCTTCCTAACAGCCATAATCAATATTTACAAGTTTACTATTGAACGACCGTAACTTAGCTGTTTACAATATTGCCACTACTTTGAGGCCGAGCATACTTGTATATAGGGTTGCTCTAGAATTGGGGGGTGTTTTAACAATTATTTGCAGAAAAGTAAGATTTCAAAAATCAACAGTTATTTGAGAACAAAAGTAGTAATATTTTTTTTTTTAAATTTTGTAATATTTTAATCCATTATTATTAACGGACACATTTAAAGAAGAAGAAATGAAGTTAAAATCCTATCAACGCTCTTACCTTTCCTTTTTTTTTTTTTTTGGTGCACCTTTCTTTTTTGGGTATATAATCGATGCCTTTACCTTTAGGTATTAATTAAAAATAAATAAATAGCTTTTTGTTTAATGTCCTTAAAATATCAATTGAAAAATATCTTCTTAATTATGGAATAATTTTTTTAATTTTTTAAGTTTTGATATATTAAATATATTAAAACTATAAAATATTTTAATTTATTAACAATATATATAAAACGCTCATTAAAAATATTCATAAATCTATAAATAAATAGATCAAGTTCATTCATGAAAAAAAAAATTTGCCATAGACATTTTCTAGTTCCCAAAATGCCACCAATCTCAAAGTGAACCAACTCTTATCTAGGGTCACCAAGCTAGTTACAATAGCAACAAATAAGTAATAACACAAAAGAAGTCCATGCATTTGCCTTGTTTGTATTGAAATTACATTTTTGGCAATCTTTCTATGTCTAAGGGTTCAAACTAGGCAGGCTATGTGTATATATGTTGTAACTTTTGTCCTCAGTCCGCGTCCACAAATATTGAGAGAAAGAGTAATGGCATTGATAACTTTGGTAAATAGACTAAGTTACTGTGTGATCCAACTTTAATGGCATGAGCTCCTACAAGGATCCAATCAGTGTTGCACATTGTGCCAACTTTTACCATATAATAGGCAAACTGGTTCCTATAATGAGTAGTTTGTGACGTCGAACAAATTTATTGTAATGGAATGAAAGACACATGGCAGCCTAAGCATTGTAAAGACATGGAAGATGATGGTTATAAATCATACTAACTGTGAAAGAAAAAGGCATTGTTTTCTATTGCGACATTTCACACCTTTTCCTCTTAATACATTATCTTTTTTTGCTTTAGCCTTCTTTCAATTTCCCTTTCTTGGCTTCAAACCTCTAACTTTGTTTTCACTTTTCCTCTCTTTATTTTCCTTCAAATATTACTTCCATTGGACATTCAGATTCATGATGGAATGAACTGGGTGTTACATTATCAGGTGATGACTATCAAGCGGGCTTGCCTTTACGAACTAATCTTTGGGCACAGAACCAATCTAACCTCTGTACCTTTCCTCTTCTTAGCCTAGATTATTGCGCTTTCACTTGAGAAATTCATGGCTATTACACTTCATATAAGACCAATTGAGTCCTATCTTCATATAAGACCAATTGGGTCCTATTGACCAAATGGTCTTTCACATTGAGTCCTAGGCCATTCACTTTGAAAGAACATGCCTAACATTCAATGTGAATGACCATTTTGTCAATGGGACTTGAATTATTCTTGTACGAAGTAAGGCAACCATGAATTTCCAAGTAGAATGACATCAATCTGGGCTAAGACAGAAGAAATGTATAAACGTTGATTTTGTAACCAAAGAATTGGTTTACAAAGATATGTGCCCTAGCCACCAATAGAGTCTTTATGGCATCGTATATATCATTCCCATAGGTAAGGGGTGATAATGCATTACGTTAGGATTAGTTATGTTGCCTATTTGTTTTGAATTCAAATGTCAATTATTAACTTTTTAGGATGTTATTACCATATTTCTTGTTACAAAGATTTGCTTTGCTTCGCTTTGCTATCATGAGTTATTTCCTTCTCATGTAATTCTTTAGCTATTTTAATAATGTTTAGGTCATTACTCACATTGAATTTAACCATTCCATCATTTTATTTCTATATGGTATTGGCAACGTTAATGGTTAACACTCCTTCCTATTGATACCCAAATTTGTCCATGATTAGTCAAACTAATTGCTAGTAATCTAATGTTGGTGCTCTCAATTTTAGCATTTCAAACACTACAAATATGTACAATTCTTTTTTTTTTTTTTCAGCAATCAAAATTTATTTTGCATGTGCACTTAATTTAAACAAAATTAAAAATAATTTGTAAAAATAAAAAAATCATTTATTAAGTCAAAACATTCTTTAACTCGTTTCAATACAAAAAATAAAATAGCCCATTCCACCTTTTTACCCAAATCCAATATTATCAACATACAAAATAAAACATACAAACAAAGAAAAGTTTGAAAAAAATAAAAAAAAAAATCTTAAAAAGAAAATAATTTTTTTTTTTGGGCTAGGCTGGACTAGAACTTTTAGCCTGATCCAATTCGTTATATTTTTTCTTCTTCCTAACCAATATTAAATAAATAAAAAGAAATTAAAAAAAAAAAAAGGTTACTGCAAGTTGCCTGTAGCAACTTGTGCAGCAACTTGCATTTGGGCGGTGTAAGAACACTATAAAAGGGGGAGAGACAGCTTCTTTGAGAGACGAGAAGAGAGGCAAAGGGAGGGGCGAAAAGAAATAAACATAAGGAGAAGGTTTCAGTGAAAAATTTTTAGAACAAAGGGGTTCTAGACAAGCAAGGAGAGAAGAATAACTGAAGACAGCAGGTTCAGCTTTACTTCCTCACAATTCATTTCAATTTTTCCCTGAGATAATGTGATAATTAAATGAATATTGTACTTGCTTGATTATTGCTTGCTAACTGACCTGTGGCATCATGATACACTCAAACACATTGATACATATGTGTAGATTTAAATAAATTTGTTCTAATTTGAAGAAAAAAGGAGCAGAGACCCCAAGGACAAATAATCGCCCACATACTCTAGAAACACAGATTCAATTTCACATACACCCCACGTCTTCATGATCACATACTACACATCCTATATTTTGCATTTTGTAAATACAAAAAATAATGAAAGAAGAAAAAGAATGATCTAAACAATTACCATAGCAACCAACACTTCCAATGTCAACCATAAATAAAAAAAAAAAAAACCAAACCCAAATCAGGAAGCCCATCCATTCCTCTCCTTGAGAACACAAACCAATAGCAAAATCAATCCAAACCCTGAACTCCAGAAAAAGAATCAGAAGAGAGCAGAAGCAACACATCACCATCTAAAATACCAATCCCACACAAATTAAATCCCCAGCCAAAACTTCAAAAAAATAAAATTAAATCAAATTAAAAAAAAAAAAGGAAAGCAGGAATATTATTTCCTTCACCAACGCAGGCCACCGCGCTCCATCTCGACCTACCGTCGACGGAGTGACTGTTAACCACCATCATCACCGCCGCGGCACCACCATCCTCTTCCTGTCGCTGCCCGCCGTCGTTGGAGCGGCTCCTAGCCGCACGGATCTGTGCGTGCATCGGACCTCCGTATTTGTCTTCGGGCCGAGGTTCCGTGGTTGTGGCGTGGTTCCGAGGTTCCGTCGTTGTGGCAGCGACCATGACCGGCATCCCCATCGCAGTCCATTGCTCCTCTTTATCCTTCTTTGTATTTGCATGCACCCCACCCCCAAAGGTCACTGGAAGTTTCCTGAACACTCTGTTGAGAATGCTTTCTCAGTTTTGTATGCGTTACCTTCATTGCTTTGCCTTGTATTTGTGCTGTTACTTTTTTCTTTTTATCTTATTAACGTTACCTGAGTGTTGATTTGATAACCATGGGCTTAGCCATTCTAAAGCCCAACGTTATCCAACGTCTTCATATCCTTTTTATTTTATTTTATTTTTTCATTTTTTTAATTATTTACGGGAACGTTTTGATGTATCCCTTATGTATATATTCAAACCTTTTGATCATAAAATGTGTCTTCTCAAATCATGAATCCCAAAAATGAAATTCGTTATATTTCGATGATAAACAATCAAAACTAACTGGAATAGTGATAATGTTTTGGCTTTCTTGATACATCCGAATTTTTATAATTTTATTAGAAGCGTTGGTGAGGTTATAAACTTTCTCAATAAAATCATTTTATCATTGTATTGTATACTATATTTTGATACTTATCTATCCTAATTCATGAATATTTTTATTTATTTTTGGTTCCAATTTAAGTTATATTTGTATTCATATTATTAAAATAATTAATCAATGATAAAAAAATCATAAGATAATTGGAGTGCCGATCAAAATAATTCTTTCTGAAATTCAGGTTTTATCAAGAGCGTTGGTGAAAACTGATTTTAATAGTAAAATTAAAATAAAATATTTTGACAATTTTATTATGCACAAAATAAAATCAATTTGTATAGTTTTGATACCATTATAAAAATATTTCAACACCCAATTAAATAGTACAAGAATATTGTTCTTCAATTTTTATCATTTCATTTAGGATTTTATAAAATTTGTAATAAGCTGACGATGGAAAAATCAGAAGAGGGTTGAGGTACCAATCATACAAGCTCTTTTTGAAACTCTTGAGGCTTTATATTAGATCTTGTCAGGAGTATTGATAAGATCTGATCTTAAATAAAAATAAAACTTAAAACATTTTTTATAGTCTTTTTTTTATAAATAATAATAAAACATAAATAAATAAATTTTTGCAATCTAGGCACTATAATTAAGCTTTTAAATAATCATCCGAATAACAAGAACCAATTTCCTTCAATTTATCTCTTTTTCTTCAAAATTTTATACTAATAAATTAATTTGAAACTAGCTAATGATAGAAATATTAAGAGAGGATTGGAGTACCAATCAAGTAAGCTCTTCTTTAAATTCTTGAGACTACATATCATATTCCTCCAAGAGTGCTGGTTGGATCTGACTATAATTGAAAGTATCAAATATATAATTTGATCATTCTTCCTTCATAAAAAAATATAGTTTCATATTTGCTCGAACTACTTGTATTATGTGTTGATAAATAAAAATTCAAAAATTAAATTTTCTTAATTATACTCTTTTTTATTTTTCTTTTTACAAATAATTGCTCAATTTTAATCTTTTTTTGAAGGAGATAAATAAATATCGTCAAGTTGTTAATCAATTTGCATTACTAACTTAAGGTAACCGTCAAAGGACGAATGTATTAGAGGTGCAGTGGAATTAAGTTTCCATCCTTTCCTATACATAATCAAACTCCCGAACCCAACTCTTATTTTTTAAAGACCAATTTTGTAAATTTAAAAGATTTTTTCTAATTTTTCTTATAAATAAAAATTGGTGGCGACTCCATTAATATATTGCTATTCTCCAATATTTTAACATCGCAGCACCCTCCAGACACGTTGTGACACTTCCAACACCAAAATGACCTCTTCCTCTACCTTTACCTCTAATGCCACAAACAATACTTCCCGATACCCTTACCTCGTCACTCTCAATATCAATGACTTCGTCTCTTTGGATCTTACACCTTCTAATTATATTTTACAGTGAGCTCAAACTTGACCGAGAGCTAAGACCTTAGTGGTTTTATCAATAGAGAAAAATTAGGGCCAATTCCATGAATTGCCTCTATACATGTATCATCTGGCATAAGACTTGATCTGCCGATGCTACTATGTTATTCGCTTTTAGTAACATTTATTAAAATGTTGTTAATACTTATAACACGATAGTTTTAGAAACATTTGTGAAAGTAAATGTTACCCTTTCTTTATTTTTTCATATTCAATTTCTTTTACAAGACCACCAGAATTACTTGGCTTTCTCTTTCTTACCTTCTTCACGTGATTCAAAACTCCCTTGCACTCTGACCCTAACTTCTACTACTCTATCTTTGGTGAAACCCACCATGTCACCCAATTCTGACACCTTCATGGATTGTGTGGTCTTCATTAATGGCATCAACAACCTTTGCATCGCTCCACTGAGGCCAGAGATTTAGTTGGTGGCAACACCACCATAGTCAAGAGTTTATAAAATGACGCACACAAAAGAAAAATACTGTTTTTTCAGTGAGTTTTTTGACATCAATAAACATCGTTGACAGGAATACCACAACAAGTTTTGTTTCTATTTTGTAATTCTATTCCTTTTTCTGGTTGACTCATATTTATTGATCATAGATCTTTCTTTTGTTTTTCTTTTTTACTTGCAATTGTCTTGTGTTATTCTCACATTAGGGTTTCAAATTCGATCATTAAATGTGCATGATTTGTTTTGTTTGATTGATATTCCAAGATTTGAGACTTGGTTTTTGTTTTTCTATGATTTGAATGTTTTTATCCACTCATTTACATGAATTTTCATCGAATATTGATATTCAAGTATCAACAACTGTGTTATGTTGGTTTGTAATTATGTAATCGTGTAGGACGAACAAAGTAGTGCATAGATTAGGCAAAATTGATTTTAGACTCAAGGTTTTCTATGGGAATAAAACCCTAATAGAGTAATAGTCTTCGGGCCATTAAATAATTCTAATAGCATGGAAGCATCTTGCTCATCACTAATTTGGTAGCTTTGTTCCTTTGAACATGCTACCAGGAAGAAGAAGAACTTTTTGTCTTTATATACTTCTAATTACCTATCATGTAAAGGATTTGTTCACTTCATTAGTGATATTCTCTTCAAAAATTTTGTTTAATTGGCTGATGTGGAGTGATTCTTTATGACATGTTGGTTGGAGCATATCCCTTTTGGGATCAGTATGACCCTGGGAATTTCAAGAAACAATTCAGGTAATGCTTTCCATCACCTTTCCATCTTACTTTGCTTATGGTTTATATGGTAATATAAGGACATTGTAAAATTGAGGCATATACAATAAGAATAGAAGTCTTTTGATATTGTAAACTTTGAACATGGATAACTTTGGGGCTATTTGGTTGAATATTTTTATTAAAACAATGAAAGGATATGATCTTTAGACTTTTGCTTATATTCCCTTCAACCATTATTTACCAAATTACTGAAAATGTCTATATATGTTGTTCTCTGTTTAGGTATCATTAATTAATATTGTGTCTTGAGTTCATTCTCGAGTTTATTTGACACATACTCAAAACAGAAAAGATTTTAAACATGATAACATCAAACAAGTTGTTTTTGAAAATATATTTAATTACATTTAAAATTAGTAGTCAAGATTGTGTTTATGTCAAGCTAATTGCCAAGGCATGTTCTCTTTATTATTTACATAGAATTACTCTTGAGGAAATTCATAACCACTTATGGTTTTAAAAAGAATCTTCCAAGGGAGCTAACTGAATTAGCTTAAGCTACTAGTTTCAATAAAGGCAACCCAAGCTTTTCTATTCAAAGTATGGAAGAGATAACGAAAATTGTACGAGAAGTAAGAAACCCTCTTCCTATATCTAGGCATGTCAAAGGTTTTGGCTGGGAAGGTGAAGAAGAAGGGGAAGAATATGCGGATGCAGAGGAGGATGAAGATGACTATGACAACCAAGTCAAAGAGGTTCATACAAGTGGAGAAGTTCAAATCAGTTAAGTAGGCTATTCTTGTGTACTTGTTCAAGAATCTTGCATCTTTAATATTTTATAGATATTGGAGATATTACATTTTTTTTTTTGATGAAATTTTAGCTTATGTTATCATGAATTGGTATATAGTTGGTTATCAAGTACATCAAGTTTGACACATTTACTCCTGCACTGGAGCACGGGCTTCCAATCACTAGAGCTATTAGTTGAATGGTTTTACAAGAAATCCTTGCTCATGTAGTTGGGAAAGATGTCATTACGAATCATAGTAATCTCGTTGATTTTGTTGATCATAGAAACATGGTGATTAAAGAAAGCTTTTATGTTGGAGATTCTCCTCATATTGCTATAAAGGTATTTTCTAAAACTTCTACTTCTTTTTTCAGTAAAATGCATTTGCAAGATATAGCGTGATTAATATGGTTTTGATCCCAGCTTGTGTCATCCTACATTCTATAATTGCAAGTAACAATGGTGTTGAAGCATGGTAAAAAAAAAATGAGGGAGATCTCTTAGTTAGAGCATACGGTATATGGTCCAAGGTCTTATTGAATTTTCTTTAATTTTGAACTTTTGCTTTTGTAGATAATTTCCCAAATAGAAATGTATGCGTACTTAGGATAATGAGTATAATGGAGTGCGTCAAAGGAATTTATGAGGTTTCTTATCCACATATGTTAAAATAACTTTTCGACAAAGTTGGTCTCATTATGTTTGGTGTGCTTGCATGGATGCCTAGATATTTGTTTGTGTGTTAGCCTTATTCTTATGATTAAAAGTGTTGAACTCTTTCTGTCATTCTATTTGTGAATAGTCTCTATGACCATAAATTCTACATCTTATTTTCACATAATCACAGATTGTGTTACTTGTAAATAGCTAAGGAAAAAGCTACTTGGGTCAATGTAACACCCTAATAATACCAAACTATATTTAAGTCATTTTATAGCATTACTAGTTGTTACTCTTAAACTAGTAGAAGTTCGTATAGTTGAAATTAGCATAATAAGCATAATATATGAAAATATCTTGTAATTTTTTTTAATTTTTTTTTAAATCTTTATACCTGAAAACTGAGCCTTTAAGAACATATTTACTCGCATACACATGGATGTTGTTCCTTATTATCGTGTAGTTACTAGAAAGATGTATGACGAAATTCAAATAATATAACACAATACCTTAAGCCGATAATATAATCATGGATAATCAAGAGTCATCATTACACTTAATAAGTATCATGTAAGTAATAGGTCAAATTAAGTAGCATAACTTCCCACATACTCTTAATTACACATAATCTGCCCAATTTGGGTTCTTAAGGAAATGAAAATACTATACTCTTATCTCGATCCTCCTTAGCAAGGTGAAGAAATATGGTAGCTCCTTGTCTTATTCAATCAAGTACCATCAAAAGTGCTACCATGGATGCCATCAGCTCCGTCTGAAGACGACAAGAAAACATAGGGGATGAGAAATACAAGATTCTTAGTAGGATCCCGACTAGACCATTAATATGTCATCGTCATCGTCCTAGCCACTTCAGGTTTAATTATGAAAACGGTCAGCATCGTAGATTCCATTTTTAAAGGGTTTGAAAACATAGATTCCCGAAACGGGTTTCTAATAATCTTCATGATGTAAACATAATATAAAAGGACACCAAGCTGTAAGGTAGAAACATATGTATGAAAACATATTATAAACATTCATAACCATGTATATGAGAGAATAAAGATGCATGCATATTCATGTGACTTCATGGACTTGACTATGGTTTTACTTTTATTCTTAGCACGTGTTTAACATTTTTTACTTTTCCTTTGAAATAGACTACTTTTTGACATGAGCTTATTCCGTGACCATCGTGATGCAGTATTAACCAAATTAGACTAAGCTGATAATGGTTATCTCTAAGTTGGAAGGTCCTCCATGTCACCCTACCTCTCCCATAGATGTTTCGTGAGTCTTTATAGGTCATCGTCTCTCGCTTCCCTGAAGTGATCGAGGGATCATATGCTATTCTTTCTTTTCTTATCATTATATGCATAGTACTTCTTGACAAGACACATGTGGATATACAATGATATAACTAAGTTTATAATTTTGACGGAAATCCGATAGCACGACGGCTAGATCGGAGCTTCCTCAAAATGCCAATCATGAAACTTTCAACGAAAAAATCATTATATCCATCTCATATCATCATACCAATCATTCAATCATCAGATAATGCTCAATCAAACTTGTCATACATAATGCCAAACGACATCATATATTCATATCCTAAAGAGTTCATAGTTATGTTATTCTTTGTGGAAAGTCTTATGAGCCATCATATCATTTTCTGTGGTTATCCATAAGAGAATCACATAGTTAAAATAAATATGTATGTAGTCTTTTAATTACTTAGCTTTTATGGAAAATTACTTTTTACTTGAGTGCATATCTTATGGAACATTGGTTCAAGCTAACTAAGTTAGGTAATTATTTTCTTTTCTCGAGATAGTGCACTTAGTGATCCCTAGGTTCATGATATGCTCAGAGGCTCTAATCATACTTCTATTCCTAAGGATTTCGAGATTCTAGTCCTTTGGTCATGACAATGTATAGCCTCACTCATGAACCCAACAACACCATCTTCACTAACCATCAAAGGTGATTTTTAACTTATCCAAGTTGCAAAGTTTCAAGCTTTTATAATTAACTCAGCAAGATTTCACCTATAATATTATAGAGTTGTCATTCTTTATAAAGTAATTATAGAGTTTCATTCTTTAAGAAAGTATGTGCCTCTAAACTATGTTTTTCTCTTAAAGATTCAATTTTTATGAAACAATGATGCAAGATATTAGCTTTAAAACTAAAAAGTCTTATTCTTTATAAAAGTTGACACTTTCAATTATTCTAAGACCATCAAGGTCTCAACTTTATGACTTAAAGTAGTTTCATGATTTAAAAGAATCTTTTCTAAAAGGAAGTTTAACACTTTATGCATGTTGACTCAAGATACAAACTTTATAAATCAAAAATTGCAAGTTAACACCTTTATGACTAAAAAGTGACATTCTTGAAGAAAGCTTAGAACTTTACTCAACATGTTCATACCAAGGTTTAATCTTTACAAGATTAAAGTGCAAATCTACAACTTTATGACCTAAGGTTGCCTTCTTGATTAAAGTTTAAAACTTTATGAAAGGTCTTACATTCAAGATTCTATTTTTAACACATGACGTGACAAGTTCTCATTTTTATGACTTAAGAAGACTTCATATTCCAAAAAGATTAGATCATTACACATATTCTTATCTTTAATAAGGACAAAATAAAGCTTTAGGGAGACACAAAACTTGTGCCACTTTAAAGTTGCAAAGAAATAAACTCTTTTAACATTTTTATGCATCAAAAATGTGTTTACTCTTGTCAAATCACGAGAAACATGTGAAGATGAAAACTTTTCTAATCATAAGCATAATCATAGGAACATAAACAACTCTTAAACCAAACACCACCAAGAAATCATTAATCTTTTTCCAACAACACACAAGAACATCAAGATCTCAAACATCAAGAAAGAAAAATAGAAACTTTGAAGCATTTAAAGAAAGAAACTTTCAAATAAATCAAGAACAACTCATGAACAAGAACATGAATATATTTTACCAAAAATGGAAACTTTTGCTCATGAAGAGTATGAGAGTTTTTCTCAAGCTTTCACTTAAAGATCTTGGTCATGAGAGGAGCCAAGCTTTAAGCTTTCTTGAGTAAATAAAAGAGATGAGTAGAGATCACTACCTCAGGTGAAAGTGGCGTCCTTAAAGGAGAAGAAGAAAATGAAGAAGACTCCTTTGGTAATGGTGGTGGCGGTTCTAGCTTGGAGACGATAGGAGCTCTTGTGTTCTTGAGGAAATGGAGGTTGTAGTGTTCAGATCTTGTCTTCAAAGACAAAAAAAAGTGTAATCTTTGAAGGGTTTATGAGAAGGAATGGTTATGGTGGTGGTGGAGAACGGAAGAAGAAAATGAAAAAGAAGGAGAAAGGATGTAGAGAGAAGTGAGAGGATTTGAGAGACTTAGAAAGAGAGTGAAAAGTTAAAAAATGAAAATGAATATATATGTAGGGGAGGTGGAGACCATAGCCTTCATATGGGCATGGGGAGGATATTTTCTTCATTTTGTTGTAATTAAGGGGACAGAACGGTTAATTAAGGGGTTTACTTTAGACAAGGGTTTACTTTAGATAAGACCTAATACTTTTCTTACATAAAGCAATCTTGTCTTATACTTTTTCACTTTATCAATGGAACTTCATGATCAATTTAGATTGAGATTATTTCAAATCATTATGGTAAACTATTGCTGAAGTTTCTGTTAAACATGCTTATTCTTAACTCACTTCAGAAAGGAAGTTTTTCCTCAAACTAGAAAGTTAATACAAACAACAAATCATATAATTTTGAAATGAATTTTTTTTAACAAAAGCTTTTCTTAAATATTGATTTGCCATCATAAAAAAAGAGAAGATTGTAAGCTCTAATACCTTTCTGAAACTGTCTCATGGTTTAAGACATATCAGGTTTTAAGGTTTTGATGTGTAACAAATCAAGTTTTAAGTAAACCTTTTGTCAATTAACTATTTGTTATGAAAAATATTTTCTTTTGTGAGCAGGTCGTTCAAATTGAACTAAAACTCAAAATAATTCATTCCTTTTTATTTTTTACTCAATATACTCCTCTTGGAATGAATACTTTTGTAGTATATGTGCTCTCTCACTTAAGAAATAGGTTAGAAAGTTCAGAAGAATAGAATTACAACATCAGAAAGAAAAACATGCCATTAGAAGAGCCACAGTCTATTCAGAGGGATGACTTCGTCCAGAAGGGTAACTATCAGAAACATGCTTCTCATGAAGTTTCTTACCTTCAAAGTTTTTTCTGCATGATTCATTGATGAATTCAAAAGTCAAATGTGATTTAACAAGATGCAAAAGAAGTGGTAACAAGTCTAAAGAGTTGATGAACACTTCAACGGCTATTTTCCTCTTCTGTGTCACTACTAACTATTGAAGAAAAAAGCTGCATTTTCTCTTTCTAGTCTTAGACTAGTAGATCAAAGATGCACAGGGCTCAAGATATGCAAGTTTCAATGGTTATATTTTAAAATCTATATAAAGTTGGAAATCGAAGATGAATGGGTTAGGCTGATTGAATATTTTCTATGTTGTAAAAGCTTTCATCCTTCAAACTTTTCAACCTTCTGAATCGCCAGAAGGTTACATATTGTAACTTTTGTTTGAAAATCTTCTTTTCTGATTTGTAATAAATAATATTCTCATATTGAGAATTTGAAGAAATCACACACACAGTGTTTCATTGAATATATTCTGCTAAGTTTTAGTATGAATGTTTCAAAACACAAACCTATATTTCTTTCATTGTAACCAGACCCGTTAGTGGTCATAGAGAGCTTAGAGAGGTTAAGATAAAGACTATTCATTTTAACTTGGAAAGACTTGGCAAAAACTACTTAGTTGTAAAAACTTAGAGAGGCTTGAGAAAAACTATTCTGTTGTAAAGTTTGGAGAAGTTTGGACAAAGAATACTTGTAATATAAAAATCTCAACAAATTTTTGGGGACTAGATGTAGGCAAGTTGTTGGCCGAACCAGTATAAATCTTATTGTGTGATCGTTCTATCCCTTCTACTCTTTATTACTTTACTTCACTAAATATTTAATTATGTTGTGCACAACTTCATGCTGCTTAAACTAACTTTTCTGAACGTGAAACAATTTATTTCACTAACTCAATCGCTTTCGTATTCCAAGTCTTAGGCTTGAGAAAGTTGTTTTGCAAAGAATTTTCAAGTTTTAATCTTTACTTAAAGCATGATTCAACCCCCCTTATCGTGCTACCTTTTCTAATAGATTTTTCCTTCAATATACACTTCAATTTCTATGAAAAAAGAGAAAAGGAAATAGAAACCTAGTCATCTTTCTTTTGCTTTGTCTCACATAGTATTTTCTAGGTTTAATTACTCTATAAGTTGCTATAGTTTTACTTAATTTTTAATTAAGTCTCTATAGTTTAAAAATTCATAATTAGGTTCTTAGGTTGAACAATATTTAAGTCCTTGTTTGTATTCACCATTACAAAAACGTGAATTTAAATAAAATATTCACAAAATATTCCTCTTAACCTAGATCCAATAGGGAATTGATTACAATTTTTTGTTTAATTTAGAACCCAATTAAAAATTTTTAAACTATAGTAACTTAGTTAAAAATTGAATGAAACTATAAGGACCTGTATATTAATTAAACCTTCAAAATATAAGAAAAGTAAATGACAAAACTATCAAATGCACATGAAAACTTGTTTGGAATACTAAACAAACACTAGTCGCCAGTCAAAGCTAGTCGTGAAGCACCATCCAACGCCCATAGCTCCAGTAGGTGGTGGGGGCGGCAATTGGTCTGAAAAGAGGAAAAAGGAAATAGTTTTGGCTCAAAACAATGATGGATTTTTTTTTTTTTTTGATTCGGTGCATGATCTTGTTTAGAGTCTTTTTGGTAGATAGCAAGGAAACAAAACAAATGAGGAAAGACAAAACACAATCATGGGAGTCGGATTGCCAGAGACTTATCCTGAGCAATCAAACCAACGATCCCTTCACAAGGCTCATGTCTCACTTTTAAGTCATCACATGCCAAAGCACCCTTCTTGGCCAAGCTGTCAGCACAATGATAAGAATCATGAAGGACCGGTGAGAACTGCACGCATCAAGGCCTAAGAATAAGCTCCTTGATCTCCAAAGCAACTCCACATCTGGATGCTGAGAAGCGATAGAGGACCTCTAGACCCAATGAAACACCTCCAATAAATTTGTCTCACAAACTACACTCCGCAAACCATAGCCCTAAGCAAGCTTAAGAGCCCACTTAATTGCCAAAAGCTCCACATTAAGGACTCGAAGCACCTGCAAACCACCAGACCAAGTAGCCATTCCTTCACCCGTAGCATTCCTAATGAACACACCAAAGCCTGCTCGATTCCTATCCCAAGGAACACTAACATCAACATTAATCTTTCAAAAACCATATGTAGGAGGCTCCCAGACATCAGTAGGTGAACAGTTGAAGGCTGAATTATGCTGACTCAAACATCTACTAGTTTCATCTGCCATAAATCTAGCAAAATGAGCAACACAAAAACTCAGCTAGTAATCTTGTTTGGAGTTTGGTTGTGATCTGGGAATAGGTTTTGTTTTTTCGGTTTGGAATTGATTTTAGTTTAGAGTGCGACTTCATATTCTCTGGTTTAGTTCTAGTTTGTTGCTTTGTTTGATTTTGGTTTGGTGGTGGGTGGAGAGGAGATAGCAAGCCCGCCGGTGGAGTTGAGGTGAAGGGAAGAAGAGAGTGGATGAATAATTTTAAGGGTGAATAAAGTGTGATTGAATATGGGTACACCACCACAATCTAAACCTTTAGATAAGGCAGAGCATGGTCCACCATATTTGTGAAGGTGCACAATATATAAATGCACCCTACACCATCAAACATTCTTGTAATAGTGATTAACTCTAGAGACTTGATTATAAAATTTTAACTATAGAGACCTCATTAAAAATGAATAAAACTATAAGAACCTCTATTTTTTGTTGTGTATCAAGTGTAGGAGAGAGGAAATTCTCTATTTAATCTCCAATTTTCTATTTTCACTAGCATAAGAATCCTACTTCTTGATTTTCGTGGTAATATTGTATAAAGCATCAAGTTATCAATATTAGGATTTCAATTCCAATTATAATAATATTTCTTCTTTCAACTTTTAAATAAATTTTTAAACAACTAGTCATTGAAAATTATAAAACTATTAAAATAAATTATATTTGAATTAAATAATACTAATTGAAAATCTTGGAAATTAAAACAATAAATGAATAAAAATTTACCTGTGAATGTAAAATAAAAAAATAAATTTATCTCTAAAACAAGTTTAAAAAAATTACATACCTCGCAAAATTTCATCTTTATGTATTTTTTTTTTTTTTTTCTCTTCTCCGGCCTTTTTCGGATACCATCAACGGCCCCATTTTGTTTTTTAGTGTGGTCTATGCCTAAAGACGTACGTTTGTGAAAATATCCATCCACTTAAAAAAAAAAAAACCAAAAAAAAAAGCGGCACCACATCTTGATTTGCAATTCAAGAAAGAAACTTTTGCAGTCACTTCTGTATCTACTCGTTCTCTAGCTCCCTTCAAAGCTTTACCTGTCTGTTTCGTCCTTTTCCCAATATAATAGCAGAAAGTGTTAAAAATCTTATTAAGTTAGCTATGAAGTAAACCAAGCGACATCCTGTAGGATTCCTCCGAGTTGGTCCGAATCCTTATTTTTCCCTCATTTCTCTTTGATCTTTTTTGTGTAAGTATTTTTAAAGAGGCTACCATCTTTTTTTTTTTTTTTTGGCAGTTCCACTAATTTTTTTTAAATCATTTTATTACCAGAGTTTTGTATTTTTGTTTTAGATTTTTTGTCTTCTTTGTAAATATTTTTTGTTATCCTATTTATGAATATTTTGATATCTTTATATGAGTATTTTATTTTCCTTTTATAAGTTTTTAGTTTCTTTTTGTAAATATTTTTATTTTAATAATTTTACAGATAATAAAAATGTCCAACATAAAAACTATTTAAATATCAATAATTTTTTATTAAGGAGTAGAGTCTCAAATTATTAGTAGATTCAGATTACAAAATAGATTTATTTTTTATTAAATTTGAATTTGGTATATCTTTTTTTGGGTTTGTAAGTATTGTTGGCTTGTTTACCGAAAATATTTTCTTTATATATACAACCCTTCCCTTCAAAGCTTACCGATCTATGGGGTCATCTCCGTATACAATAATTAATGGCATATTCAACACTGACAGAGAAGTCCCCCAAACAAACCAAACAAAAACACATAAAGCATCCAATTTTCCATCACACAAAATTCACCAGCAACAACAGCAGCACCATCATCATCCAAATGAGTAACTATTGCATTTGGTGGCTTCTGGCTGTCATTCACATACTTCCATTGATGTTTGGTTCAAACCCAATGATCCAAACGGTTCACGCGAGGACCCCACAATCCCCCGTTCAGTGCAACCAATCTGTCTGCACCCTCCACAACTCCTATGGCGCCTGGGGGGACCGCAGGGACTGCCACGCTCTCAACGTGACCTACCCAACAACAGAGGAACAGCTTCGTTTGGCTGTGTCCTATGCTGTTCAGAACAACCTCAAAGCCAAGGTTGTCACCAGATTCTCACACACCATCCCCAAGCTGGCTTGTCCAGAAGAGAAAGCTCTGCTTATAAGCACGGAGAAGTATGATTCTGGGATCCAAATTGATGCTGCCAATTTGGTTGTCACGGTTGATGCAGGTGTCGGGCTTAGGAAATTGATTGATGAAGTTGAAGGAAATGGGTTCAGCTTGGTGGCTGCGCCTTATTGGGAGGGTGTCACTGTTGGAGGGCTTATTAGCACTGGGGCACATGGCAGCTCTTGGTGGGGCAAAGGTGGTGCTGTTCATGATCATGTTGTGGGCCTGAGTATTATTATCCCTGCCTCAAAATCTGAAGGGTATGCCAAGGTTTCAAGGTTGGAAGCACAAGAACCCCTCTTTAATGCTGCCAAGGTATCACTAGGAGTGTTGGGTGCCATCTCCAAGGTCAGTATATTTTACTATATATAATTTCATTGTTTAATGCTTTGCCCAGAATTGTGCTGCCCCTACATGTTCACATATGGTCCTATTTGAAAAGTGAAAATCCAGTATCTCATTTTTAGATCTCGCTTGGGATGGTCCTATATCACGCGTACATAAATTTTCCGTAATAAGCGGAAGCATGTGTGGTTTGATTAATTTGATGAGTCTCAAAAACAAATAATCTTTTGACCAAATAGAGAAACATCCTCCGCTCCTTTTGAATCCGGGGTCTTCTAAATCGAATAAAAGAACAGTCAAAGTTTATGCAGTTTATGGTCTATTTAATGCGTATATTCTTGGGCAAATAGTCCTCGTAACTTATACATGTATATTTGTACCTGAACTTAATTATTAGTTACAGAAATTATATTTTGAAATTAAAAGTGGTGATTATGGACAACCATGAAAAAAATATAAAAGTCCACCTTGGAAGAGACTGTGTGTTTCTCTTTATACATGTCTGTTTAACATTCACTTTTAAATGACAAAGTAACATTTTTCTATTAATTATTATTGTCATGAAACTAATATTACATGTAAATAAATATAATTTTAATACTCTCGATTTACTTATAATTGATTTTAAGGTTTTTACACAATAATTGAGAATATCATTAAATAGGTTCCGATAAATATATGGTTTAATTTTATTAAATTGTTCTTTCTCTATTCTCATCAATGATAATCATTTGATTTAATTGAAAGAATAAAAGAATAGCGTAAAATTGTAATATATTGATCAATCCTTTTTTAATATTCACAAATGACATATATTTTGAAACACTTTTTTTCTTTTGAAAAAGAACCGAATAAGTATATTACTTGTTTAATTTTTTTTTAGAATTATTTAACCATGTATTGCGATATTATTAAAAATATTTAATTTATTATAATTTTTAAAAAATAATATATGATGGGCAATTAATATAAAAAAATTTACACTAATGTTAATTAAGTTAAAATTCAATTCTATGTAAAAATACTAGCTAGTACATATTCAACGGGATCTTCTGCTCCCCCCTCCCTTCTCTTCTCTTCTCTTCTCTTCTCTCTCTCTCCTCTCCCTCCTTAAAGTTTGATGAATTTTCAACGTTAACTTGTAGGTAAAGTTATCACTTGAGCATAGGTTCAAAAGAAGCATAACCTACAATTTCACGGATGATGCTCGTATTGAGGATTTGTACATAGACCATGCAAAGCAGTATGAGTTTGCAGACATAACTTGGTATCCATCAAGACAGACGGCTGTGTACAGATATGATTCAAGAGTTCCCTTAAATGCCTCAGGCGATGCAGTCTATGACTTCATTGGCTTTCAAGCCAATTCCATCTTGATCTCCGAATCAGTTAGATTAACAGGTAATGATATCTTCAACTCTTCTATGCTCCGACTTTGTAGAATTTAGATACATGCATGGTGTGGCATATTGTTCTTCGTTAAGCACACAACGACCAAGCCTAAAAGTTTTAACTAATGTCATATATAAACGTTGACATGTGTAGAGAAATTGCTGGAAAATTCAAGAAATGTTAATGGGAAATGCTTAACAGCAGCTACTACTTTGGAATACAAGAAATTAGTAGCCAATGGATTGAAGAATAACGGCCTAATCTTCACTGGTTATCCTGTAGTGGGTTATCAAGGTAAAATGCAAGCCTCAGGTTCATGCCTGTATTCAACAAAATTTGATACCGCATGTTCTTGGGATCCAAGAATCAAAGGGCTATTCTTCTACGAGAGCACAGCAATCTTCCCTGCTTCCATTTTCGGAGACTTCATCCGTGACGTGAGAAAACTCAGAGACATAAAGCCAGAAAATTTCTGTGGTGTGGACAACTATAATGGGATTCTAATACGCTTCATCAAAGCCTCAGATGCATATCTAGGCCAATCTGAGGACTCTGTGGTAATTGATTTCAACTATTATCGTGCAAATGATGCATCAAATCCTAGACTGAACCAGGATGTGTGGGAGGAAGTGGAGCAAATGGCAATCTTCAAGTATGGCGCTAAGCCACATTGGGCTAAGAACAGGAACATTGCATTCTTGGGGGTACAGCGTAAATATCCAAAGTTTAACAAGTTTGTTGCTGCTAAACAACAATTGGATCCACAAAATGTGTTCTCTAGTACATGGTCAGATGAAATACTGTATGGGAAGGAATTAGTAAAGGTTGATGGGTGTGCTCTAGAGGGATTATGCATATGTAGTGAAGACAGACATTGTAGCCCTCAGAAGGGGTATTATTGCAGCCAAGGCCTTGTCTACAAGGAAGCTAGAGTTTGTAGGTATTCACCATCCCCCAAGCCATCTTCCATAGCATGATAGATGTGCTTTTGATGGTACACAGCTTTATTTTTTGGTGCTCGATCAGAGCATAATTCCCTCCTTCCACTCTCTTGTTTCCCTAATGTTGTGAGAATAAAATGGGTTCTTCTTGTGTTTACATTTAGTTTGCACAAGATTATGTTGTTCCTTTTTAATTCCATATTTTGTTTCTAGTGCAACCGGTCTAAGTCTATTGAGATTTAGTTTGACTGAATAAGGAGTACGTAATTTCACAGCTGATAAAGGAAGAAGGTTAAGGAAGAAAATTACATTAAAAAGGGGTTCTTTTGGCGCATAATCAAGCCACAAAAAGTTGTTGGAACCATGCTATTCATACAAGCAACAACAGGTTGTTATCATCGGCATGCATTACGTTTGCAAGGCGTGGAAGTTTATTTTGCGGTTCGAATCAATTGCAATAGGCAAACATGTCGTAATAATAATCTTTTGTTTTATTAATACTAAAATTATATATCAGATAGCCTTATCATGAACCGTAATTAATTAGACTAATAATTGCAAATATAATGGTCCTAAATATACTAGATATAAATCTCACTTGTGTGCTAGTTAAATCTATATAAAACCCTGCAACTTTTTATTTTTTTTGGCTCTAAGGAGCTTCTACTAGAACTAGAAAGATAGAGAAAAAGATGAGTATTCAGAGATCTAATTCCTAACTCAATGCCACAATTTCTTGGCATAAAAATCAAGGGAAATGTTATTTGAATTACAACCTATTGACAAACACCTGGTACTATTTATAAGTAGAGAACTACATTCGCGTAAAAGTCTCTAGGCATTAGGTCAATTGGCAAACGCTTGCAACTATTTATGAGTAGGGAACTATGTTCGCCTGAAAGTCTCCAGGCATTAGGTCAGCACTCATTCTTTAAACTAAATCAATCTCATAATGAAAAACAAGTAAATATACTGATATTTCACTTAATTGCATCTCATTCTGCCTTAAAATAAGGTGTTGATATGTAGTTTCCTTCTTTTGAAGCATGTAATTTATAGTCCTATTTAAAAATTTTTCATGATTTTTCGATATGATGACTTGGAGATAATTTAGGATATTGTATATATGAGGTTAATTTTTATACATTATGGATTTAAAACCTTTTATATTGTCAACTAATAATATCTTAATTTATATTTTTTCAATTAACAAGTTATGCTATTTTTATTGTAAGGTCACAAAGTGTTTTTATTTTTTATTTTTTCATGTGTAACTAAACCCTACTCAAATATAAGATTGGTCGTAACCATAAATTACGTTTTCTATATTCGCAGCTATTAATAATTGTGCAAGTGCGTCTATCTGAATTTAAGGACGCCACTTTATATAATACCTACTTGATCTGTTGCGTACCGACATATACAATTTCATTTATCATTTTATTTGCGTTCCATTATTTTATATAATCTTCTGAAATTATTAGATTCAGGTTTATTACACGCACACACATATACATAAATATAAATAACACAAACCAGCCGCTTGATGGACTAATCTTAGTGTTTTGATTCGCGAAGAGTGAAACAAAGGTGGAGAAGAAAGAAAAAAATTAAAATGAAAGTCCAGTTAAACTACCACAGTGGTTGCATTTTATGCCTAATGGCCTGAACCAGACAGAAGCTTGAGACCCCGCGCGTGCGTGTGCATGTATCGCTTGCCCAATTAACATAATTAGTTAATGATTATGTAATGGCACTTGTATGACATCTAATTTTTAGTTCCTGGGTTATATAATAATCATGATTTTAAATTGCAATTATTATAGCTGCAATATTGCTCAACTATATCACTGTAGCAATTGCAGTAGCATCAGGAGCATTTTCTATAAATTTTATGTAATCACAATAATTGCAATGTAATTGCTAATGCAATTTAAAACCATAATAATTATAATTCATGTCCGCTAGAGGAAGGGTGTGGGGGTTATTTCTGCACTTTGACCAGCGATTTTTTCCCCAAAAGTTGATGATAGTACTTATATAGCATAGAGTTTTACGAGGCGACAACTTGAAGAGAGGAGTGAGGAGATTGAAAGGAAATTCTTTTAAACCCATGCTTACCGTATAAAAATTGTATATTAGTGTGAGTACGAGTGAATATATATGTGGATCGAAATATATACTCGATTCATTCTAGAATAACAGTCAAGTTGTTGGTATTTTAGTGTTTTGGAATATTTATCAATTTAAAATATTAAGGTAATATTAATTTGTTTTCAACAATACTTTTATTTTAATTGTGGTTATTAAATGATTATATGTGATCCTAGTAAAGAGAATATTATAGTATTAATTGTATTAATGAAAATATATTTTTTGTGGATAAGATAATTTTATTTTATACCATTACCAAGATCATTTATTATTTTTCTTAATTTGTGTGTAAACCCTAATTTAACAGTTATCTTGAAATGAAAAGAACATATTGATATGAGGAAGATATTATATATATATATATATATGGGATAAATTTCGTATATAGTGCTGAAACATGCCGTCTAAGTAACTCCACAGGGAGGTTGAAACAGAAGCTTGATGTTATTATCGACCAATAGCTGAACGTAGATTTGCTGAGTTGCTGGTGGAAGAAGCATTTTTGCCTACACTCCGCCAGCCGTACAAGATGCATTGATCTACAGGCTTTATGAACTCAATCTAATGGTATTTCTGCTCTCGTTTAACTCTAGACTTCTCTGCAAGGTTCCATTTTAGACTTTTACTCTGTTCAATTTTTTTCTATTTGGCTTTAGTCGTGGCATTAGATGACAGAAAACATATCATGATGTTGCAAGAATAAAATTGATAATTATATAATATTTTGAATTTTAGGTAAATTATTTGTTGAAAGTATGACGTGAAGAATTTTTAAGGTTTTAAGCAAAACTGCAGGACAGAATTAAGGATTAGTATCTTTTTTTCCAACTTTCACTCTAATTCATATAATCAGTTATTAATGGACAAGTCTAAGAGTTACAGTATACTGTATGCTAAGTTATACAATACAAAAGAGAGTTAATTATATATCAATATAACCTAATAGGTACGTTGTCCCATTTAAAGTCTATTCAGTAAAAGCATACACTAATAAGTATTAGGTGTCTTTTTATTGATGTGGAAGTATTACGTGTCTTGAGCTAATCAACACAAACGAATTATATATTAAATTAATAAACTCTAAAGCATCTTTAAAATAGATCATAAGCATAGCCAATTTTCGTCTAAACTAAAAGCCACAAGTAATTGGTATCTCTCGCAAGAATTATGTTAATTTCATTCTTTCACTGAATTCCGCGTCTTCACTGAATAGCGCCATGGATTGCAAAGCTCCAAAGTGGTGTTTGGACATAGTTTTGGCATATTGCCACTTTTGTTACTAGTCTCCTTGCTGGCCTTGCCAAAGAGATGCAGCATCGGGAACTCCTTTCTTGTAATCATAGTTTTAAGTTGTGGTTGTGATGCAGAAAAATTGCGGAAAAATGTAGCTAATACAGTTGCTGACCGCAATTCAAAACTATTCTTGTAATTGCTGTTGCTCTTGGATTTTAGCCGGCCTTTGAGACCTTATTATAGATGTTACTCATGTCAATCTTGTTTCGATTTCAGGCTATGTTAATTAAGCATGGGACCTTTCTAGCTTTTGCTACTTTGTAAGGTATGATGAGGAAGTTGGCTTGGTTTAGTTGACTTAATTTGTTGTAGATATTGCAGTGAGGCAATTCAATGAGAGCAGTGAGGAGGTTAAACTAGAAGCATGATTTTATCGTTTATGATAGGTGAACATGGGTATAGTCAGGAGAAGGATTTTGCCTGTCACTCCACCTCCCTAAACAAAGGCATTATTTTGCACGGCCAAATCTAATGGGAGTTCTGCTGTCATTTGATTCTATAATTCATTCTTTACTCTAAGTTTTTCTTCCATTGGTTTCTTCCATCTTGCTTTAGCCGCAGCATTAGAGGTTTTTTGAAAGAAAACACATATTGAATCTTTAACGAGCTAAATTCATGGCTTGGCCTGATGTTTCCGGAATGTGAAGCATGTTCCAACATAATTCTGCAGCAAAATTGTGAAATGCATGTGTACTTGGGAGAGTAAAATCAAAAAAGTTAAAAAAAGAAAAAAAAAAGTGAATAAATTATAAACGGGAAAAACATGGAAAGCGTTTTTGTCCTTGGATTAATCCTGTCCCTCTCTTCATTGCATAATTGTTGTCGCTTATTAATTCTCTCTTGTTATCCATTCATTCTTTTGTTTCTTCTGCTTTCCTTTGTGAAATGTTTTTAGCTCACTTTCTTTCGCAAAAGCAAGATATTTGCTTTTTTGATCTGGCAAAAGCAAGAGATGAAAATGAAAAATATCTTGTTTGAATATTAAACATGAACAAATCTAAATTACTTGAGAAACTCTATTTGCATATATCTGAAATAACGTCCGACCAACATCTCTCCATTGATAAGAGAGATGTACATAATTAAAAAAATTTAGGGAGAAAAAAAACTACAACTATTTTTGACTAGAGGATTTGATGGAATTCTTTTTTTTATATTTATTAAAAAAGGTTCAAAACTCTTCCAAAAAAAGAGAGGAGTAGAGTATAGACAAACACTTCATAACACCTCAACAACATCACAAAGGAAAATTACCATATCAAAAGACCAAAACTACCCACCATATCAACCCAAAGTGCAGTAGCATCCACAACTAACCATCTCAACCACACCATCTAGCCTCTGGACTTGACAACACCATAGAAACTAATAAAAAACATCAAAAATCATCTAAAAATAATCAACCAATAGAGAAAACTACCATTAAACACGCCAAAGGAAAACAAAACTATAGACAACTATTGATTATTTTACACACAATAAAGGATTTGATGAAATTCTTAAATTATGTTATGTGACTATCTACAAATAATATCGCCCTCTACTTTGACATTGTTTCAAATTAAAAAGCTCATTTGGATTTGCTATTTTGGAGTAAAAATATTTTTAATTTTTTAAAAAAAGTACTTATCATATTATTTGATATGTTTGAATAAATGCTTTTTTTTAAGAAAAGCAAAATACTAGAAAAAATGAAAAAAAATCATTTTTAAAAGTTATGATTTGATTTTGAGCTTTTGTAAAAAGATCATTTTTTTTATCATAAAAAAGATGTTCTAAAAATAACTTTTAGATGGAAAAAAATTCTAACCTAATTTTTATAATGACATCTTTAATTTTTATACTTTAAACCTTGTCTATACCCTAATTTTTTATTCACCTTGTTTTCTTATCTCTTGACTTTTATGGTTGTGCTTCATCTTCACCTCTTGTTCTTCACTTCTTTTTTTTTTTTTTTTTTTGGCATTGTTTTCGATGCTCATGATGCTACTTTCTTTTGTTATCTTTTTATTTTTAGCTGCTATGTATTTATATCGTTGCCATTAAATTTTAAGCTTATTATTCTAGTCTTTTCGTCATATATCATAAATGTATAACTGTATGGTAATTTTTAACATTTAAAATGAATCAATATAATTAGTTGAATTCTTCACATTTTAATATATTTCATATACTTTTTAATATTCATATACTTTTTAATTTAAATGTCATTCATAGAAGAACTTTCACGTCGTTCTAAATAATTTTACTATTGAAAATATATAATATTATATTTTTATACAAATAACAAAAACATAAAAATACTTTTAAATGAAGTACCCTAATAGAAAATTTTTGCGTTTTAGAAAAAAAATTAAAAAGATTATGTAATTTTTTTTAACAAGTTTAGCTAAACGAAGCCAAAAACTAACAATTTCAAACTTCGGCACTAAATAAAGAATTTTTTAACCCCACCGCTAATTCAGTCATCATCGATAATGTTGGGCGATTTAATTCTAACTCTTCTCTGTCCAAGTTCGTTTCATATTCCATCTCACAGATGCTCCTTCTTTCCCCAGCCACCGCTGCAATGAAATTGGCGCCGACAACAGCCAGTGTCCTTCAACGCACACGTGATGTCATATCATCGCCAACTAATTGAACGACCAAACTAAGCCCCTCACCAGTGAGTTTGCCATAGCAATGGCGATGCAGACGCAGACATATTCATGGTTGCAAAGGCTGAGGAATTAAGACGGCAATTCTATCACAATCAAGAGGTAATTTTCCAGCCACGTGTAGTTCATGCTGAGCATCCACCACACATAAGAACTTGCTATGAAGAAGATGGTGATTCTCCATCAATGATAAATAGTCTCTTTGTTTTTTTTGCAAAATTTTTTATTGACGTATCTGAACTTTGTTACTTTTAGTGTGTTTGGAATCAAAGAAAAATGGAAATAATTTGATTTGTAAATCAAATTATGTGTTTAGAATTAAAAAGAGTCAGAAAGGGATTGATTTGCTAAGTTTCGTATAATTTCATTATTCCTATTTTAAAATCCTGGCATTTTAGTAAGGATTTATTGGGATTTGAATTGATTTTACTTTTAAATATTTAAACAAATTAATTTATCCCTCTCTAAATTTGACAAACTCTACTTTCAAACTCGCTCTACTCCATTATGAACCTACAACCATGATACCATGAACGCTTCACTTACAGCTCTTTGATTTCACGAACCTATCACTTTACTTTTATTTTATGTTGACTAGCATCAAGAATTGCTGTAATTGGCTATAATTTTGGTATCCTTTTTGCTGGATTGCTTCGTGCTTCACTGCTTCTTGCTTATTATTTTCTTGTTTTGGTGACCAATTTGGTTATCCTGTTAAAATCAAATTTGTTGTTGTGTTTGTATGCTATAAGTCTGACTCTGTACGAGGAGGAGAGAGGAGAGGAGAGAGGGGGAAGGAAGAAAGGGAGAGAGAAAGGAAGGGAAGGGGAAAGAGGTGATATAATAGAGATAAAGATGTAAAATGATAAAATTAAATCAAATCAATTTTAATTTTAATAAATTCTAAATAAAATAATTGATTTATAAATCAATTCAAATCTTATTTTTTATAATTAATTTTAAATATAATATTTGATTTATAAATCAAATCAAATCATTTCAATTTAATTCAAATTATTTCTAATTTTTTTTATTCCAAATACACCCTTTGTGTCATGGCTAATCGAGTAAACTAACAACATTGACAGTTTTTTATGAGTAATGGGACGGTCAACCTCCATACCTTCACGCATAGAGATTAGCAAGTTTAATATTTTGTTTTGAGTTTAATTAGAATATACTAATAGTGAAAAACAGTTTTATACGGTCAACCAATAGAAATAGAGTAAAGCAAGAAATTATAGTGGGTCCCTCGTTATAATGGATGGTTATTTGTATAAATTGACACTTTCCATTATTTCTATTAGCTGACAGTGTAAAACTATTTTATATTGTTAGTACATTTAAACTAAATTCTTTCATTTTAGAGAAAAAAACTCATACTCATATTTTTAAAATTAATTTATAATTATGGGTAATTTTATAATTTTATTCAATCCACATTGATTATTATATTAATTTTTAATTTTCTAATTAATATTCACTTTTTTTCTATTTCTCTCCACCTTAATAATTTTTTTTCTTACCTTAATAATATATAAATAATTAAAAATTTAGGTAATATTATTATATAATATGGATAAATATGTTTTAATTTTATAAAAATTCATGAGCAATTAGTTGTCTTCTTAAATAATTCATGCTTTACACATGATGAAAACTAATTAATAAGGGAAATCGAATTTGTGGGAGTGTCACTTTCGTACAATTGTTATTTTTTGTTTCTAAAAAAGACTAAAAAGTTAGTAATTGGTGAAGTGTTCGAAATCATTTTAATGTTATACGCACTGCTAGCGCAATGTTCAACTACAGATGAGAAAAAAGATCGTATTTCATTTAACTGTTTACAAATTTTGTAAAGAAATATTTTATTCAAGTAATATTAAAATATATTTATTTAACATATAACAATATTACTTTTTTAAATATTTATATATTATTTAAGAAAGAGAAAATTAAAAAATAGTATTATTCAACCAAATAAAAATAGTAGAAAGAAAATATTAATTAGATGAGAGAATAAGCTAATATATTAATTAATGTGGATAGAATAAAATTGCAAAATTATTCATATATAATTATAACTTGATTAAAAAAAATATTCAAATAGGATTTTCTATTCAAAATAAAATAAAGAACTCGCTAATCTCTACATTAAAAGGTATGCATCGAAGGTTTTTATTTGTTTTCATTGTGGTTTGATCTAGAATTTTGCATTCTATCGCTCTAAAAATCAATATATCAAAATTGTGTTATCATAATTGATATTTCGTCCAAGTAATTGATGTAAACATTCTCAAACGCTAATGGTGTATTAAACATTAACTTAAGTTATTACCATCAAGAATTGGGTACAATGGAAAGCAATCTATAATATTAAGAAAATGATCAACGTTCAAATCCTAGATAATGTAATTGTTGGGAGGGCCTTTAAGTTATAATAGTATCCAATAATAGAGATACCTTGAAAACGAAAAAATTAAGTTATTAAATTTTAAACAGAAACAAGCAGAAGTATAAACTACAATTTTCACTTTATTCTTGATCAACCAAAGTTATAAAACTGGGAAAGACGAAAGAAAGGTTTGCAGAAAGGAAAGTCACACTATATGGAGGTGATCTGATTCCATGGTTGTAGTGAAAGCTAATCGCCATATGAATCATGACAATTGTCAATCTGCAATCATTCAGGATATTAAGAGCCTTCTTAAGCAGGATTGCGAAGTCGATATCAACATGTTCTATATATGACAGCAACCAAAGTGCAGAATATTTCTTGGACAAGTGACGGTCCAAGCATAATTCCATTTGGGACCTTTGGCACACCCCTTTAAAACGGATCAAACGTTAAAAGCTATAGCAGAAAATAAGATTAGCATAACTTATTAAAGTTCCTCACGAATGCATCTAATACAATAGAATGTGCACATTTAAAGAGTGATGAGTCAATATGTTAAGCCTATCGAATGCTATCACGTAAAATCAACAGATGAAATCTTATCTTCTTCTCTGATTTACTTGGAACTCATTTCTTAACTGCAGTTGTTTTGTTAATTTATCTCTTGTGTCAGAAAAAAAATCTTTGAGAAAATTGCAGCCCAGAATGAGAGAGACACCACCGGAGGTTGTGGCATGAAATTGAAGGTCTTTCACATTCAGTTTTGGTTGCCCTCAACTCTAATCAGAATACTCTTCCTTGTCCTTACCAATTTTTTAGAGCAACATATATAAATCTTTGATATAGAAAGGGAGTATATAATTGACTACTTTTTCTGCCACTAGCTGTCAACAAACATATAACAAATCATTAAATGCTTTTGATGAAGTTCGAATAAATAATAATGCAATGACATTGAACTTTATAAATATACTTTGAAAACGGGATGGAACGTGAGGGGGGTATCGAAATAGCTATTTAATCTAAATTAACTAGATGCTAAGCTGTTAATTCCGAAATATTCACTTCAGTTGGATGCATGTGCCTTTTCCTTTGGATTAGATTGCATCGTACCTACAACAAAGGAAAAGGGGTGGCTCTAAACACCCTCTTAATTCAAAATTTCACTCATATATTAAATAATTATTGGATATTATTTAAATTACAACTTATGTCATCGGGAGTGAAATTTTGAATTAGGAGGACTTTTATGATATATCAATACTCAAAAAAACTTAATCCAAGAAAAGTGATTTTGTCAAAACTTTTTGCCAAATAAGTTGATTTTCCGGATAACAATTATACAAAATAACTGCAACAACTGACATTTTGTCTATCTGATGCGTGATGAGTATGTACCTGACATCTTAATTAGAAGTACCAATAGGAAGGAACTAGCATCTCAGCAACAATTATATCTTTTACCTTGATTTTTTGGCATTTGTATGAATTAGACAAATTTTATTTGAACATCAATATGGCCAGCACCCGAGAAAATAGATTGGCTGACATATTTTCTCTTCCATATTACGACTATTAGAGGTTATTTTGAGCCTTCCGCACAAACTTTACACCAACATTATATACCATAACATGAAATTCGTTCTCATTCCCTGACTGCAAGTTAATTAAATACATGCCCTTCGATCCCTGCTTGATATAACTGGATCAGATTTGGACATGGCACCTGGCCAACTCCTCAAGTCAATGAAATTCAGTTTTACAATTCAAAGATCAGTTTCATTGAAAATAAAAAAATCATCCGCTATTCTAGTCTCATGTTTCCTGTGAAAGTCACCTGCAGAAATTATTTATGAAAAAACAAAAGGGAAGGAAGGAGGAGGTATTAAATAAGAGCTGTAACGTGGAGGTATCAAGGAAAAGTTGTAGCCTAACTCCACAGCTTTATAATGGTATTGAAAGAGAATTCTGAAAATATACCATATTATGGTGTAATGAGGGATCTCAATGTTTTTCATGTCCTTTCATTTTAGAACCCTTCAAATTCTTCTTATGCTTGCGTCCACGTGGAGCAGGTAAGCCAAGCCTTCCGTCGGGGACACTTTCCTCAATTTTCAGATCTTCTCCATTGATCATGTACGGATTCTCTTCTTCTGGCAAAGTGAACTCAGCCGGATTTCGGTTTAACATATTGGACATTTCAGAGATATTTTGCAAGGGCTCTGAAACATCTAATCTATGTTGCTCTGTTGTTTCTGTTTCAAGATTAGGCCTCCTAAGCTGCATACTAACTCCATTCTCCATGGATGAGTTGGAGCTATTCCTCTTTTCTCCCTTTCCATACTTTGACAAATTTTGATCAGTGAAATCAGGAGGACTACTAAATTTCTCACCATGCTGGTCTGACGAAGATGCAGCAAAGATTGGAGAGGCAGGAAAGGAGTTACGTGATTTATCTGATGAACTACTACTGCTGAAATCTTCAGACAACCGCCTTCTCAGGGAACCATGTATCTTTGATGTATCTTTCTCCAACCTTGTACTGCACACACCAGGATAAGAGGGTCTCTGAATCATTTTAGCACTGGCACCCACGCTGGATGATGTATCTGACTCCCTGCCTGCATCCATGAGGCTAAGTAAATGCATGGCAGGTATTGCTTCATTTGAATACAGATCCAGAGATTCCCTCTGATTTTGATGAGGTTCCTTTCCATTATTTTTTCCTCTAAATGTGTATTCTGCATTCATCCTGCTCAAGTTTCCAGAACCAACAGCTCTAGTAAGCTTCTCTGGATCAATAGCATTAAAATTTGGGCAGTTAAGATCAATACCCTTTTTGTTGTTCTGCCTATGCAGTGACCCAGATTGAAGTGAAATCAAGTCCATGTTGCTACTTGTAGGCTGAGAAACAGACTTTCTGGGTAAATCATCATATCCCAGGGATGCATTTTTTTGGTTCAATGATGCCCAATGTTGATAAGCATTACCATCCTGCTGCACAATAGTCTTGCATAGGCTAGATGCTCCCTTGGCTTGTGAGTTAGCACCAGAGGACCCACACTCTGCAATACTCCTATTCAACTTTGGCGTTTGAGCAGGACCAAGCTGCCTGGTATCAATTGGTGAAAAATGGACTCCACTTGATGACTTATTTTTTGATCGCGAAACTTCAAACCCAAACGGGGACTGAATTGCACATAGATTATTCGTTCCAAATCGGTTTCCCTCAAGTGGAGAAAAGCAGTTAATTGAATTTCCTTTTCTAGGCAATGCATTTTCTCCTCTTCTGAATATTCCATTCCCCCCATCACTTGCCTGATCTTTTTCCCTCTGGCCGGAATTTTCCAGAGAGCTGCTTAAATTTTCCACATCAGGTAGAGATCTCTCATATTGATTCCTTGCCATGATCTCTACAACTTCCATGGGAATATCATCTAATGAGCCATGCTCAGACTCCTCTGCTGTAAGATCCCAGCATCTTTCCGGACTATCTAGTTCAATGACTTCAACAGTTTTGTTCTTGTTTCTGGCCCCATTAGTTTCCTGTAAAAGGAGAATCATTATCTTCTTAAAACCATGTTTTTATGAAAAGTTGATTGTCTCAAGACTCTAAAGAACAAGACATTCATGTGATGGAAATTTTACACATGTAAGAAATTGATTTTGCAGTTTCAGTTCACTACCAACAAGTAAACTGAAGAAGTGCATTGCTTGAAGATTACATAAAGTATTTTCTCCCGACTGAAATTACAGAAGTTATTAACAAACGACTAGACTTCTCACAGGGATTCATAAGAGAATCTCAACAAACTACAGAATGCATAAACACTTGTAGCCTACAGGATAAATCTGGTTGCTTGAAGAATCGGATCAATCTACCAAGTAGCTTAATATGAAGCTAGTTAAATATTTCTGGTTCAAGAAATCAAAATAGTTGACCATGTTAAAGTTTCAAGGAACTATGAAGAACATAATTGATTAAAATAGTTGATGCTCACATAAAAGAATGTTCATACAGTGAAAATTGTGGGCAGGGCCAGTGGAATCAAATGGAAACAACTAAAAGCAATCTTCATAAAAACTTAACGGGATAATCTTAATATTCAAAAACAACATGAAATACAAAGAAATAACACCATTTTCTGATCATGGAAGTGAATCCCATCTTCATCCCAAAAGGTATACTTACTCATTTCATTATAAAAAAGGGAGTTGAAAAGGGGATTTTTATTGCTACTTACTTCAAGATGAACTCCTTTTCCTTTTACAGAACTTGCATTTGATATGTGATTGGAATGAATTCTTTGATCTCCAAAAAAATTCGTTTCACTGTCCTTCCTTGTAAGCTGAGGTCTAGAGGTACCCTCTTGGAAAGGCAATGAAAAAGGTAGCCGAATTTCTGTTTGATGGATATTTTGTTTACTGCAAACCTGTTCTGATGAATAGCATTTTAATGAAAGATGCAGTCCCTCAACCATTTCTTCTCCATTTGGTGTACATTTTGCTGAAGGAATTGCAATGCATACAGGCATGCTTGACATAATTTTTGCCCCTGCATGTGCAAATGAATCTTCAACTAGCTTGTCATTCTTCCTGCTGGATAAAGAATCCAGCTCCTCATCAGCTTGTAGCATCTTCCCTTTCATTTTGGAATTGCAGTCATTTCTTTTTCTGAGCAGATGCAAAGGAAAATCATCCATTCCTTTCTCAGTGGATGCATGAGGAAAGAATCCAGAAGGACTTTCAGATGGATCTTCCTTATTTGCAACATCCACCGTGCCCTCACTTTCTCTCCGCTGTCCTTGGTGTGGCCTAGAAATGAAGTGCTTGTCAACATGATGAACCTTTTTGTGCTTCTTACCCACTGTGTTAATTGTTTTAGCACCTGCCTCTAGGTTTTGAACTTCATTATCAACCCTCGGGGAGCACATATCTGCAGGTCTGGACTCTTCATCTATAAGAAACTTCCTTTTTCGACCCTGACCCTTATTTGTCAAACTCACGTCTCCTTGAACATCCACCTTATCCGGGAAAATTGACGGTGTCTCTGTAGCCGCAGACAGATTAGGAGGACAATGAGATGATGATCCTTTTATAGTGGCTTTATCAGTCTTCGGCTCACCATTTTCATTTAATAAGTCTCTTAGCAAGCGCATCTTTCTATGTCTCTTACGGGTCAAAACAGTTGACTTTTCTACATTATGATCCTGAAAATCCTTTTGAACAATTTTGTCTTTTCTTCCCACTGGCCCAACATGATTACAATCAACTGACTCTGGAGAGAGATCTCCAGTTGTGTGGTCAGTTACATTATCTTCTTCAGTAACTACTGTACCTTCCCTCAAAGTTGTACAGGATTTTCTTAAATCTTTCTGGCCTTGGTTATCTTCAGAAGTAGGTGTCCCTTCATGATAAATTGCAGAAAAGCTCTTATCTTCATTAACTTCACAACCTGTCTCAAAAAAAGAAAAATGTAGAAGAAATCAAAACATTGTTACTATAATATGCACAAAGTTGTCACTTCAGTATATGTTACTTCTGCCTGACTTTGATAAATTCTATTCAGTTTAACATACCTATTTTATTTATATTCAATTCTTCCACGGCACCTGGATGAACTTCTGGAGATGGAACACTTGATGCTTGATGGTTGAGGTTAATCAACAAGCTAATATCATGGTCTGAAGAAAACAGAGAAAATCAAGCCACATACAGTAAAATAGGAAACAAGAAACTCTTATATACTAATGTTGAAGTTACCTGTTATTCTGTTGTCTACAACTTCAGCATTATTTTCTATCTCATTTCGAATTGGCAAACAATCAGTGCCACAGCTCGGATCAATAGGTTTATTAAGATCAATCTCTCCACTCACTGGAGTACCGTTAGGCACTGGAGCTTGCTGAATACCAGAACTGGCAACTAAATTTCTACAGCTGCAACCAGATCTGCATGCATTCCTGCAACTTACTTCTGTTTGGTCATTTCCACGAATGACTTCAATAGCTGTTGCTTCTCGACACTTGTTACAGCACCACCATCTGTATTTTGGCACATCTAGTGGTGGAAGTGATGGTTTTTCCTCAGACTCATCCACTGGAAATGGCCAACACCTTTTCCAGTCTTTCTTTCGCATTTCAGATACGTAACCACTGAATTAACAATAAAGATGTGTTAAGGATTCTGAATTCCACATAATATACACACGCATGACTCCTAAAACAGAAATGCCCTTTATCAAGTGCAATAAGGCCCAGCGGTTGCTCTTCCCAATTATTACTATGCTAAATCCTTTCACACATAATTTTGTAATATCCAGAATTTCCATTTTTAGGCACCACTGTTCATTTGATGATAGTCCTATACTCCCACTTCTTAATTAATTGGCTTCTAAATTTAAAGTACTAGTATTTGCAGATCTTTACATTGTCCTATCACGAATATAAACACTGCAAACATCGTATCTTATAAGAATGAGGTACATCAACTGCAGACATCACATCAGCAACAAGAAACCATAGACTAAGTGAAGGCTGATAAAAACTGTAACTCATTGATCTGCTCCACACTCTAACACCGACAAAAAGTTTAAAACAAGGTAAAAGATATAACTCAGATAAAGACGCATAGTCTCAGAAAGTATAATCTGATATGTGACCACAAGTATAAATATGTAGAATAAGGATTAATACCGTATCGAGAAATGTTCACATTTTCCTTGATCAGTCTTATCGATGCTGTTGGCAAGATCTATACAGATTGAATCGATCTCAATGTATGACTCCATCAGCTTGATGACAGTATATATACTAGAATCGCGTTCAAAATTGTTCTCCACAACTATGTGTGTCTGTCTGCACAGTACAACCAACTTGAGCTATAAGCATAAATAGAGTTTCCCTATTCACAAAAGATGAAATACTGAATGTAAAATGGAAATAAAGGTTACAATAATCAATTCAAGCTACCATCAACGAGCGGTTTGTGGCAGGTTGATTCACATGTAAGGAAAACACCACAAACATATATAAGATTATGAATACATCATGAGCAAACCTTAGAGTAATATATTAGGGTTTATGCAAATCTGCTAACAAAAGAAAAGGAAAGAGAAGCTAAACAAGGTAAAAATTCAAGCTAAAGTAATACAAAACCAATGAAACCTTGATACACAGTGATTAATCACATAAAATGACAACATCCAGAATTATGAAAGCACATGAACCCTAGTTTTCCATTCAATAAATCCAACCATACAGATGCTCAATGTTAATAATATAATGTTCGAATTACAACCCTACAGAAAAAAGGCAGCCAATCCACCCTTATAATTAGCTCACAAAAGGATATATATATGTACCTAACAATGTCAACTACATACTAGGGTTTTCTAATTTCCATTGTGAAACTCGTCACCTTGCAAGCGAAAACGCTATCTGGGCACATGAATTAACGCTAGGCGAAAACCCCACCTCACAATAACGTCCAAGGAGTGAAAGCAATACATGAAAGAAAGCACATCTAATAACAACACCCAAATCTTAGGGTTCAGTGTGATACATAAATTCACCTCCCATTAAGACACATAAAATTAAGAAAGCTCAAATTACAAGGATAACAACCAAGGTGGCGAAGAAAAAAGACCACATGAGAAAAAAATAAATGCAATAAAGCAAAACCCAGATAATAAAAAGATAAAAATAAAATAAAATAAAGAACCCAAAGCAAAAGCTGAAGTGGACACACACCCACCGTAAACAGTACAGTGATACCTAAATATCTCAACACAAAAACAAAGCTCAAAAGCATCCAAACACCCGCCCCGATCGAAACTGAATCAAACACCGACTTGAAAACGAGAGCGAGAGAGTGAAATCCGAAGACGAAGAAGGTGAAGGACCACCAAAACTCACCAGAGGACGAACGCACACGATCCTTCCCCAGCTGGGGGCACCGATACTCCACGGCTCCTCGAAGAAACAACACCAAAGGATAGAGCACTCGAAGGAGAGTTCACAGAGGGAAGGTTGCAGATTGGATTTCGAGTTCAACGAGCAGAATTTGAGTGCGAAAACCCACAGAAACCCTAGAGAGAGAAAGAGAGAAGGGGTTTCGATTCTTTAGGGAGGAGAGAGAAAGTGAGTGAGTAAGGAGAGAACGAAGAGAGAGAGAGAGAGAGAGAGAGAGAAAGACAGAGAATTTTTATCATCTTGTACTTTGGAAGATTGGTATTTGCGTTCGTGCGTTGTTTGTAATTAAATATAAAAAAAAAACAACAAAAAAACCAACATGTAGTATCGTGTCATACGGTGCATTCCTAAACTGGCATAAAAGAATTGTAAATGTAGAGAGCAAAAGAAGCTGAGGAGAGAGAAACGAGCGACCAACGGGAGAGCGCCACGTGGCGGGAACATGAGGTTTCCATCAGTTGCTATTCATAATTGCTTGTGGATGATGGCATGAAAACCCTAGACGGAAGGGTTATAAAAAAAGGGAAAATTGGGTGGGCACAGTGCAAGAGCGTGTGTTCACGCGCAACTTTTTCGGGTGCTCCGTTGCGTGATTTTGTGCCTGTCGTGTCCACCAAGGCTTGAAAAGGTGTTCATGGATAATGCACATTCAACGGTTCTCATTGGTGCGTAGCGTGCACGTGCTTCCTTGGAGAGTAGTCGTAGGTGGGGAATGGCACTCCGAACCCTAGGTCTCTTATTCTGGAAGGTGAAACGGAGGGGAAGGCAAGGGTACGTAACCCTAACGTTACAAGAGGGGAAGAGTTTGGGTTTCGAAGATAAAAATGACATTCTCCAAAGTTAGAGATTTTCAAGTTTGGGGAATTTCAAGTTTTGGTATTTCATTTCAAGTGTTATAATGTTTATAAATATATAATACCTAATGAATACAGTACTGTATATGTGTTGTGTGTATATCCTGTATATAAATGCACGAATGACATGTGTCAAATTTTGTATCTGTGCACAATTATGAGAATAGGATTTGGCATGTAAAGGAATATAATAGAACTAAGGATGTGGTTGGTGGCACATTGTGTGAGGTAGTTTCCATTTTTTTTCTTTTCTTTTTTTAATTCTTTTTCCGTCTCTATACTACAGTTGAATTTGACAAATTTCAAAACCAAATTTTCGTAACTAGATTTTTAGTCTACAGGTCAAAACTTACATGTGTGTTAATGGTTTAACATCGTTCCACCAGGTCTTTCAGAATTTTACACAAATTATGTGTAGCTTTTTTACACGAATACAAAAAGAAATTCCCATACTTTTGGTTTAACTATACTTTTGATTCTTGAAATGACATTTTAGACGAGTTGAACAATCGAGTATATGAATCTTCTAACAAAAGGATCATTTCCAATTTCAGACAGTGCCATCTAAACATCTCACTTTTCTATTTTCATCTGAATCAATGTGGGCTTGATAAAGAGATACTTGCCGAAAGAAGGCCCTAGAATCGAGTATAGGTGACTGTAGATTAGTGAAACACCTTTCTTTTATGTAATAGCAAAACAGGACGCTAGCTATATATCTAGGAATTTATTACCTCCTCCAAAAGTTTATTTACCATACCAGCAATATTGTTTTACTTTGAAAGGTGACAAAATAATAAATCAGTGTCATTTTCGTGTGCAAGTTTCTTATTTGTATGTGACATTGACAACCATATAAGTTTTGTTAATAGTGGAGTTATATTATGTGTATACCCCATTATTTAGATACTATGTGGACACATACTTTTTTATCTAGTGTGGGATCCAATTTAAATGAGATATATATCTTTTCTAATCATAGATAAATGTGTGTTAGTATGATATCCAAAAATTGATTATTATATATAACATTTCTCTTAATAGTTATGCATAAAATCTACATGATTTAAAAATCACCGTAATTACCCTGACATCGAAATGGGCCCCCCAAAAGAAATAACATACCCAAAGAGATTCTTTCAGAAGGAAAGGATAAACTGCACCAGATAATCCCAACAATTACTAGTTGTTCCAGCTGGGTATACTAGGGATGAGAAACTTTACTATGGAGTATTGGTTGGTTGCTCTCTTCTATTATATCATTTCTGGATCGTATCTTTCCCTTCCATATATTTGCTTTCATGGGTCAGTTTGTACAAAAGCGATTGGGATGTGTTGGATGAATTTGGTAGTTAAAGTGAAAAACAACACGTACGTAAACATAGATATATATGGTAGGGATAGCTTGAACTTTCAATGCTGTGAGAGAGCCCCGCACACATATATACAAGGATTTAATTAATAAATATTTTCTGCAATATGACCCATACGGTCAATTGATATGAAACCGAGCGGAAAAAGAGGGTCTGGAACAAAAATTCACACTTGTGCACAACCCTCCACTTCGCCCAACCAAAGTACCATCATTCATATTCCCAAATAAAAGTACTAGCTCAAACATTTAATTTTTGCCTGATAGTGGTTAAGATATCCGCTGAAATCTAATGCTTTTCTTTACCAATGTCAGCATGTATACCTTTGCGTCAGATAATTCTCATTTAAACCTCTCCATGACTAGCTATCTATGTTGTTGATGAATAATATACGGATCGGCATGAATCTATATATTGTATATATACATATTCACCTACTTAATTTAAACTAATTAAATCATATCTATCTTGCAGATTAACCTAAAGAAAAGAAGGTGTATGTATATAAGTATCATCGATCTCTCAAAATCGTGACATAAAGAGAGTATAAGCATGAAATTGATTATGATAACTATTGCAAAAATAAGCATTTATTTGAGCAGTTCAGCACCATAAGAAAAATCTAATATCACGTACCTTCTGGTTCTACGACACGTACGTATTGCTAGCCAATCCACGAATTACCGTTAAGAAAAGCAGATATCTCGTTCACTTTGCCTGTCATGCATGTTACGAAATAATTTATTCATTTACTATATAAACATATGATTCCAGAATTACTAGTATAAGTTGTGATCTACTTATCAAAGTACAATTACTAGTTGTTCATTTATTATATAAGCATTTGGTCATGGAACAAATCACGGTATAAACTATACATGGAGGTTGCTTGTTGCCTACTCAAACTTAAGCGATGTGTTATGCAATGGCACCATTTTATTGTTTCATGGCGCCTGCTATATGCCTTACTGTTTCTCCCTCTGATTCTGATAATTATTGTGTATTTTTTATTAGCTCTTTCCTTTCTTTTCATTTTTATCCTGTATAGATACATTACAAATATTTCACCAAAGATAAATTTTCAGTTTATTTTAAATTGCTATTCTTTTTTTTTTTTTTGTCCTCCTCTCAAGCATCACCGTACTTTTTTAGCGTGACACTAATATTAAAGATACCAAACTGCACTTCCCAGCAATGCATTTCCATGTTGGCAAATTTGAGGTGATTTAATTATTCCTGTGTATCTTCTTATTCCAAAAGGTTAAATTACCCTGGGTATGCATGTCCTGGGACCTTTGTACCAGGCAATAATCACCTTCGCGTTTTTGGGCGTGTGTGTGAACTATTCATGGATATATATCATGCCCGAAATTAAGGATTGGTTCTCTAATAAATTGTAATTAATTACCCATCAACATTCGAAACTAAGGCTAGTTAAAACATAAATCATAAGTATTGAAAGGAAAACAAAGGTATACATGCCTAATAAATAATAATTTAAAAATTAGTTACCATAATTTAAATCATTTTCTCAAACTGATGAGATGATTTAGATAAAAAAAATTATAACATCAATTTAGCAAATTATTCTCTCTACTACTTAAACTCAGTATGTTATTTTAATTCACCTAGAAAGGTCTATGCAGATATACCAATCTATTACTAAATTAATTACCTTTTTAAGGAGACAATAGAGATAGCAATGCTCGATCTGGCTTTTTCAATTTTCAGTATCTGACAAGTCGTTTTCAAGTCCCTGACTCCCTGCTGATTCAGAATCCTCGCTTTAGATTAATTGCCGGTTTTGTCCTGCAATTGAAGGGCCAACTGTTAGGAAACGTATACATGTAATTGTACACTTGTTTTTGCTGGGGCATCGCTAGCCATTTGCTCGCTAAGATTGTGAGTTATGGCCGAACTTTTGCTAGCTATATATTCTTTCAATGAGTAGTGCTACTTTGATAGAATTTATTGTTAGGATTTTTGAAAGAATATAAAGATTGTTATTAAATGGAATAAAGTGATATAATTTATTTAAGAATTAATATACCATCATCTTTTTCTGGTAAATAAATTCGGGCAAAAATTATGGTTTTCAAGGCTTTTCCACTTTCAATATGCTAATTTCCATTATAAAAAATTAAATGGCTACGTTATCGATTAATTGATTCGACTCCTCTTTTTAGAACATTTTTTCTTCCATTCTGATGATGGAGATAATAGTCTGGATATATACTAGCTTGCAGGGAGAGATCATGAACAGTAATTAAAATGGTTAACATTATTTCCTTTTTTGTTTTTAATGCAAAATAGATAAAAGTTAAATCCTCAAAATACATGTCTAGCAACAAATTATAAAATGGCCATGAAAACTAAAACATTCAATTGTGTGTGTGTGTGTGGGGGGGGGGGGGGGGGGAGGGGTGCGCATGACACGAATGGACAGCACTACTTGTCTGCGCAATTTTTGGCTTCATAAACGTTGATGTCCAAAACCAAATGTTATTATTCAAAGGATTCAACTAATAGTTAAAGAAGGCAAACATTGTAATTCATAATGATATTGATATAGCAATTAATTAGAAACAAACCATAAAATTGGCAATCAGCAAACCAATCATATATCATTAATTGCGTGACTTTGAATTAACTCTCTCCATTTCAATTTATCTATTCATTTGGATAATTTGATATATTCTTAAATTAATGTATCTGGATATAACTATATCCAGATACATTGAATATATCAAATTGTCCAAAATTGTATCCAGATACGTTGATTTAAGAATATACCAAATGTCCAAATAGATAGATAAATTGAAATGGAAGAAGTAATTTTTATAAAAATTAAATATTTATAGTAATTTATTAATATATTTTTAAATAACATAACATAAAACTTTTATATTAGGACATTGTTAACATCTATATCTTCATATGGAGCTTAACAACCTCCATATTTTTATTTGGACCAAAAATCCCATTTTTCCTTCTCTTCCATCAATTCTAATTTTTGGTAATTTTGTACTATATATCTCTACTTGAAAATAACTGTTCAATTTTAAATATATACATGAATAAGAAAATAATTGAAAAAGTATCTATATTAGAGAAATTTACATATATTTTATAAAATTATTCTCATTTAATTCTCTCCCTTTCTTAATTATCTCTTTTCACTTATTCTTTTTCTCCTCTTTTTAATAGGGTATAATTAAAAAAAAAATTTAATATTATATAAATTTTCTAAATGGATAGTTATTTGTAAAAAAATAGACAGTTGTCTAGATTTCCAATTATTATTCCAACTTTTCTCTCACTTATTTAATATTCACTATTTACTATTTCTCCTTACATAATACTATTTGAAATAAAATTTTAATAATAATATTATTTTATTTCAAATGCCCATAATAATATTATTTGAAATTTTATGTAATTCATATGTTGTATAGCTTTATTATATTATTAATGTTGAGATTAATTTCTTAATTCTAAATTTATTAATAATAAATTGTAAAAAAAAAATTATTAGTTAAATCATTTTAAAGTATATATTCGTTAAACAATGCGGGATTTACAATGAATAAATTTTTGTGGCAGTGTACGTCCTGAATAGGCTCGTGCCCAGGGAAAAAACTTCAAGTTGCAAGTGAGAATAAAATAATTATATTATTTAAAATCTCCATAATAATATTATTTACAATGATATTTTTTGTGATGTTGAATAGTAAATAGTGAATATTAATTAAGTGAGAGAAAAATTAGAATAGCAATTAATATGAGAAAAATAAAATTATATAATTGTTTAAAATTGGAATTAATTTCAGAGAGAAAAATGTGACGGTTTTTGTTCAAATCAAAAGGTGGAGTTTATGAACCTCCATATATATATATATTTCATGAATTAATTCGTACTAACTAACACTATAACATATTTGAAATTCAGTAACATTTTAAAAACTTTTTAGTAACATAAATACAACGGTAGTTAAAATGTTGCTAAAATGTCTTAACACTTTTTATGTTTTTAGTAATATTATAATTTAAAAATATAATGCTGAAAATTAAATTAGTAAATAAGAAAAATGTACTTCACACGACTAATAGCTAGACCCAAGCTAGAAGTCCAAAACAAAACTTCAAATCAATGTTTGTGGCATGAAACCATTAAGTACTCTCCTCTTATTGATTGTTAGGGCTGCACATAGGATCAAGAAGATTCGATTATTTGACTAATCCAATCCAATTATCCTGTCAGTCCGGATAAAATTTGACCAAACAACATGCTATGAATTCCAAAGAGGATAACCTAACTCGGCGAACCAAAGGTAAATAATTTTTTTTTAAAAAAAAAAACCCTCTATTTTTCATCATATTCAACTAAGGCTTTAAGTTTTACATCACAACTCAAGGTTCTAGAGAAAATGAAGTCCTTGCCCCCAATTCCCTTTGTGATCTATTCATAGCCTCTTACACACTTAACCATGGTTTCAAATTGCGGCCGTTTCGAGTACGTTTTCTTACAATTTTCTACATTGCAACGCAACCACAACTATAACCACGATCCCAACCACAATGTAAAATCATGCACATAACTATCAACAACCCTTCATATTTTCAACTTATTACTACATTAATGTCGACAATGAGATAAAAAGGGTGAGGTGACACACATAGTTCAACTCTTCTCATCCTTGCAATTTTGGCACCTAAGCTGAATGCCCATGCACAATGGAAGCCTAGGTTTGGAAGGAGGAGATGTGACCATCATAGGTCAAATTTGTGATAAGGAGATACAATGTTGTGACTTGTGATTTAGTTTGTCTTCTATTTTAGCAAGCCAATTACAATATGTGAGTTAGAGTAAGGATGGAATTTGATATCTCAAATCTACATCTAAGAGTGAAGACCACATTTTTTGCTTTTGATTCTTTGATCACCGTTCATCTCCACTAATTAAGAACCATGATTCATTTGCTAAACATATGCCTTGATTTGTTGTTTTTCCTTATTTGTGGCAATAGATGGTACTACACATGGACCAAACTCTCTGAAACTAACCAACCTAATTCGAGTTGGTTTAGTTTGACTTGAGTCGGCTAAAGACTTTGTCAGACTTAACCCAACCCAACTCGAAACTAATTAATTTGTTTTTGGAGTAAGTTTTCTCTTCAACCTATCCGAACCTGACCTATGTGCAACCCTACTTTAAGTGACTTAAGCATGGAAAAGAATTTGCACAATGATAAGCCTTAAGGCATTGGTATTTATAAAACTTGGATTCAACATCAACTGAGGGAGATATTAGGTCACTAGTTCAACTAATAAATCATTCATCGAATCGTATAAAACAAAATAAATATGTATTTAAAAATAATATAAAATTACTAAATATAAATTAATTGAAAATTAATTAATTTTAACATACCAATAATTATTACCTATATTATGAGTTGAGTTGCATACAAATTGAATGGTTCAACTCAAATCATATGTGTTTGATAACAAGAATGAATTAATGGTCAATTTAAATTTATCAAGGAGCCAGATGACAATCCAAACAACCAGTGTGAGTCGAGTTTAATATATCAAGATTTGGGGGTGGGGGGAGGAAAGTTGAATTACAAGCTCTAAGATTATCAACATCAAAATTAAAGTTTCATGTTTTTTCATTGAATTCAGGGGTAATCACCTCTTATTTTTCAAAAACACACCTTAGAGCTTGTAACTAGTTCCCCAAATCTCAAAAATCAGACTTTCTTTCCCTTTCATTTTAACTGATGATATGAGCAATTAATCCAACTACACATTGAAAGAAATCAAATATGATCTTCTGTCTTTAAGCAAGAATGACAAAATACATCAATTGCTACAAAATTCTCATTCTTCAACCTTCCATTTCAAACAAACAAAGGGATTGATATATATCGAGATTAAATCAAGTTCTTTATGTAAAGATATAATCAAATTGCATATGAATTAAAACACAAAATTAAATAGAGTTTAGATCGTATACCTGATTTGGCTCTCCTAAATTGATTAGGAATGAACTCGGTGTATAGTTAGGTTTTTCTCTTCTGTTGTGTTGAAACGGCGGCTCTCAAAGGCAGAAAATCTCGAATAGTATTGCGTTCTAGGGTATAAAACAAAGAGCTAACCGACCATGTTTATATAGTATTGATCTCAAAGGCTCATCTACCATGGGCTATTGTAGGATTAGGCCACCTCCAATTTCAATAACCATGAAAATTAGGGTATAAAAAAGCCCAAGCCCAAAAACTATAATTGCCACAATCTATTAGCGAAAGGGAATCTTAGCTTATGGATGAGTCCTAAGGCATGATGGTAAAATTTGTCACCTTGTTAAAATTGCAACTAGGTTAAATTTCAACCCCTTCACGTTCTCGTCGAAAATTCTTCCCTTCCCTGATCAAGAAGGAAAGGGAATCTTAGCTTGTAAACTATAAACAAGTAGTAGCATGTTACAATTTAAAAATACTTAAATAGTTTAATTAGTTGAAAGTAACCTTTTCAAAAGAAAATTGAAACAATAATTCATTGTATAAAATAGGTTTTTTTTAAAAGAAATTGTAACAATTCTCTTTGATCTTTTATGAATGAAATGTGTCATATAACTTGAACAAGCTACTTATTTTTTTGGATGTGTCAACTATTCCCCTATAATTGAATTGGATGTGTCAACTATTGCAGTATTTGATTCTAGATCTCATTGTATATTTTAGATCTATAAACATTTGAGACTCAAATTAACCTCATTATTTCTAATGTACATATAAAAGATGCTTCATGGTCATATTAGATTTATTTCATACAATTAGCTAGTTCTTATACATGCATATTGAAATTTGCATACAAATTTTACCATGGTTAAAAATGAATAAACTTATGGTTAATATGTATTATTTAGTTAATGGACCAATTAATAATCAAATATCATATGGCATATTATGTAACCAACTATTAATATATTAATCAAAAAATAAACATTAAGAAATTTATACATCTTTAATCATCTTAAATGAAATTATTTCAAAATATCTTGACTTGAAAAATGCAATACGCGTATGTTTTCAAGGGGAAATGACACTGACATCCCTTTCTCTAGTTTGCACCCTACAAACCTTTCAAATTTTATATGGTAGCTCACATTACTAACCATATGTGTGATTTTCCAACAGTACCTTCTGTAACATCCCCATATAATATAATAGGAAATAATAAAAATAAACTTTTATTATTCACAATCTTGCCCCTGAACTTTTTAGAAAATGATCTTTAGGTCCTTATATCAATTGGATTAGCAGAATAAGGTTTTAAATGAAGCAGAATTGCGTAGTGAAAACGTAGAAACCTAAACCTCAGCTGATTGAGCCACGGAGGTGTCCACACGTGAAATGACGTGGGATGCCCCTAGATTTGTCCATAATTACGAAGATGCCATTAGCCATGAAAAATAGAAAATAGAAAACAGAAAGGCCATCAATTTGTAAAATAATTAATTTACACCTTTAATTGATTAATTTGATTTTAATGGATAAGTAAAGCTAATTAGAAATTAATTAGAGATTAATTAGGAGCTAATTAAGTGTTAATTAGAGATATTAGGATTAGAAATAATTAGAATAGAAACATATAAAACTTCACAAATTTCTTCAAAATTGATTTACCGATTTAAAGGAAATCGGTAAGATTACGGTATTTTAAACTGTCGGAACCGAACCAATAGAATTTCAACTCATTAACCCTACTTTAAGTGGTTGAGAACTCAGCCACTTAACCCCTAAAAGTGGTGCAAATAAGGCCACAAGAAGGGAGGAAGCTTGGCTGAATTTCAGCCTTTTGTGCTCCCACCAATCACATTGCAAGAAGCCAATTACCCTCATCATTAAATCAGATTTTTCTCCTTCTTTCTCCACCCAATTTTCGAGCTCCCTCTTCCAGCAGCCTTCCTTTCCTCTTTTCTTCATCCTCTTCATCTCATTCTTCCACTTTCAGCCTTCCTCAAGCTTCTTGCATCCAAATCCTTCACTAGAACTCAAGACTAGCTAGTTGTCACATCAAAATAAAGGTAGGATTCCAATTCTTGTCTTGATTTTCTGATTTGGGTGGTTGGTGGTGTTTATTTTCTCAATTTTTGATGGATTGATTGAATGATTATGATAATATATGGCTGGTTTATTGGCTGTTTATGAGGTTAAACTCGAATTAGAAGCAAGAAAGAATGAAAATAGAAAGAGCTGAAGGGTTGGAGAACCAAAAACCCTCGGCAGTTTGTACGGGAAGTGTACAGCTCTGCCTACCGCCAATCAAATTAAATGAAACTATTTTTATATGAAACTAGAAATCTACAGCTTTCCATACATATATCATATAAGGCTTTTGGATTAGTATTGTGAGAGTTATGAATTTTTGAATCTCGACCTAGGTTTTTGATTTTGATTCTAGGCAGACTGGGTTGTTTAGGTAGAACTCGCCCTATACTACTTGGAAATGAATGAAACTAATTTTATTAGAAAGTTTACACATAGAAGAATGTCCCATAAAAATTTCAGAATTAGATAAGGTCCCGTTTGCTCCCAGTGATCCAAGAAAGTTGTCCTATGTCCAAACCGAACCAGAATAGAGTAGTTTAGGAAGGTTAGTTGTCAGGGCTTATAACTTGAGCCCTACTAAGTCAAATGGAATGAAACTTCTTGTAAATAAAATATTGTTCTGTTAACTTTAATATGAGATCAATTTCGTATGATTTGAATCAATTTTTGATTTTTAGTGGATTTTTATTTTTAGGTGTCTAATTCTAGCCAACCACTGGGTAGGCTGGGATAAAATCTAAATAACTTGAGTTATAGTTATCAAAATTAGATGGGACCAAAGAGGTTAGAAAATAGACACATAACACTTCAACATATCTAAAATTGAGGTCCAAATGAGTTAAAATGAATTTATGGCCTAAGTTACAAAAATTAGGCAGAATCAAGGGAAGTGGCAGAAAACTAATTCAAAACCAAGGTTATGAAACTTTGTTTGATTATTGGAGCATCTATATCTTGCATTGATTTTATTCACGGGGAATCGGACTTGATCCGTTATGCTGCTGAAATTCTGGCAGAAATATGTAAATTATATGAATGTGTTAAACATTTAAGTGTTATGCTCATAAGATTCATATATGCAAGGATGATTTAAGTATGATATGAATATATTGAATATGGGTCCCTTCACCTGGAGGCAGTTACAAGAATCCCTCCTTGTGAAGGCAGTTAAATAAGATAAGATGTGGGTCCCTTCACTTGGAGGCAGTTGCACTTTGAATCCCTCCATGTGAAGACAGCTGAAACTTTTGGGTCCCTCTATGTTGCAGGCAGATGGCCAACTGAGTCCCTCCGACCTAGAGGCATGTGGGTCCCCTTGTGGGTTAGTTTGTGTGATGACGGTCATGAGTTGAGCTGACGAGCTCACTCCTAGATCAGACTACCGATGCAGTAAAGACTAAAGACTAAAGATTAAAGCATATGCAAGCATCCCACTCGCATGAGGCATGGCATCGACCCAGCTAGTGTGAGTATAGGGGATAGGGCTTACATGAGGCATGGCATGACCCAGCTAGTGTAAGTACCGAAAATTCATGATGGCATATACATATTCATGATAAAGGATATGATGAAGGTCCCATATTCCTAAGGATCGTGACATGGCGATCACGCTCTGATGGGGTATGACATGGCGATCATACTCTGCAATGTGGCATGATGATTCCACACCCTAAGAAATGTGACATGGCGATCGCATCCCGATGGAGTATGACATAGTGATCATACTTTGGGACGTGGCAAGATGGACCTATCCCTAAGGAGTGTGACATAGCGATCATACCCCGATGGAGTATGACATGGCGATCGTACTCTGGGATATGTGGAACAAGTAAAGAAAGATAAAGGAAAAATATGTGTATTCTGCATAAAATCCAAGTACAAGTAAAGGTGTGTGTAGATTCTATGTTTTCAGTATATTGGTGCTGTTATAAGTTAACATGTTTTAGTTATTATTCATAGTATAACTCATGAATTAATTTTGTAATGGCTTGCCTAAATTACAAGTGTATGAATAAAATGAACTTTGCTTCGAACAGTATGTTTTCGAACTGTAAAATTAAATAGCTGGTATAACATATTTGCCTTTTTCATAATAAACCAAAGCAACTGGAGATGACGACGATGACATTATGTATGACAGTGAATGAATCCTACTGAGAATTTATAATTCTCACTCCTATATTCATTTCCGTGTTATCTCTAGATAGTTCAGAAGTTCCGAAGAAGGCCATTCGAGGCGGAGTCAACTAGTAAGATTGAAGGTGGCCGAAGGTTGCTGCCAGACAAGATCCAATTAAGTGACAGTAATAACTCCTAGATGAGGTATTATGACTTAAGCATAGTACCGTACTTGGGAGGGTGTTACACCTTCCCTGTTAAAAACACATTTCACCAGTTTCCAAATATGAAAAACTAAATCTCAACCTTTTTTCTTGGCCATGGCAAATACCACATGATCCATAGCAACATTATTCATCTACACATCAAAGCTAATCTTATCCCTAGTGGACACGACCATGTTGTAAATCCTTGCAATGGCATTGCGCATGCTTTTCAACTCTAGTGGCATAACAAACCCTACCAAAATCCTTCTATTGCTGGCATAAAACTTGAATGTCGTTCGCCCTTCTTTTAACAACAAAGGGGCATCATTGCCATTGTCACCAATTGCAATACTCTCCTAAGTATAATATCATGCTTAAGTCATAACATCACACTTAAGAGTTGCTATTAATAAATTAGCGGACCTTGCTTAAATATTTACTTCATTTTAGAGGAAATAGTGTTATATCTATTTTGTAGTCTGGAACAAATATATATAATTGAATAGAGGGAATAGAAACTTCCTTTTATATATATATATATATTTATACTCGCCGAGTTATATAACAAGAATTTTAGTTTTGCTTAGTAGCTTTTCAAAATACATACGTAAACAACTCTAAGAAAAGCTTCAGCTGGCGAAACAACCATCCAATCTGGGTCAAATTCTCCGAAGGTTTTCATTATGAAGATTTCTTGAGCTATCTGGAGATGACACAAGAATACACATAGGGGGTGAGAATTTGACATTCTCAGTAGGCATCCTAAGCTATTAGGCAATTGATATCATCATTGTCGTCCCAGTTATTCCATTTTATTAAGAAAAGTATGACATCATACATAAGGATAAAGGTTCATTTATTAAGTTTAGAAAACATATCCTTTTGAAGCAAGTTAATTTTAACTCATATACTTAGTTCAAACATGTTAATAATCATAAAACTATTAGTGATACTTTGTTCTGACAGATTAAACCATCAAATATGCACAAATAAGCTACTTACTTATGAATGCACGACCTGATGCACTTTTTCATTTAGTTCCTTATTTAGCACGTGCTTTTAATCTTTGCTACCCTTGGATAGACTATTTTGGGAAATGAACTCATTTCGTGACCATCATTACACAATACTAACAACAAGGCAATTCAGGTGCCTTTAAATTGGAGGGATCTCATTTTGGCTAATTGCCTCCAAAGTAGAGGGATATTATAGTTTTAATATAATTGGCTCCAGTCGGAGGGATCTCATAGTCTTATAACTGACTCCAAGTGGAGGGATCTCATTTTCTCATGTTCTTAGCATGCATAATTTGTTCATGTGGTATACTATGTACTTTAACCGTGCCCATCAATAGAGAAAACAATCTCCATCATCTGTGACAAGTCTCAATCACTTTTGTAGTTATATGAGGCAAAAACTGCCCAATCTCAAGGAGTACAAGTAAATGGCTATCTTGTGGCACACATATCAACATGGCACTAAAATCAACATATATTCATCAAATTTTGAATTAGCTTTGGTCCGATATAGTTCGGAGATCACTAAGCTAAGTAATGGACCATTTAGCTACAAGTTAGGTTTAGGTGTCTTAATTCTACCCAAATTTGTAAATTACATTGAAATTCCAATTTAAACCATTATGATCTCAAATTCTACAGGAATATTGTTATATTAGTTAATGCGACTCTGGCAAGTATACCGGATCGTACAAGTAATAAAGTGATAAGTAAAGTATTGTTCCTATGAGGATAGATCAAATATTGAAATAGTATAAGGGAATAACTATTTGGATAGAATGGAATTACTGATGAAGAAATTAAAATTTAAATAAAGTAAAATAAAATAAATAAGAAAAATACTAATGCAAAAAATTCTAACAGTATGGATAAATGCAACGGGATGGATGTTAGGGCTAATTAATTTCACCTATTGCAGACACATTTATTATGAATTTTTGTTGATCAGTTCCTATCCTAATTGACTCACGGTCGGTTCCCCTTAATTTATTCCTAGCCTCTCTCGAGGTCAAGCAATATTCTTTATCCTAAACTGATTGCCTAATCTCTTAGCATAAACTAATCTAGGTAAAGGTTGAAGCTTTATGGGTTCCTATGTTGACCGCAAGAACCACGTTTGTCTATCTCTAGTTTTCGCTCAGTTGACGGTGTTTATGTTAAGAGGCTCTATTGACAAACCCTCTCTCGAGTTATTGTAAATCCCCAAATCAATTAATTGATGATCAAGCAATTCAAAGCATTAAGAACAAACAAAAACACTAAGCAATAGAGATAGAAAACAATATTAACATTAATCCATGAGTAAACTTGCCATACAAAAAGGGTCTATTAACACCCTAACAAAAGAAAACTAGTTCATAACTAAAGAAAAGAAAACGATGAAAGAGTATGAAGATGAGAAGATAGAAGAAACAAAAGTCATAAAGTATTGAAGCTAGAAACAAGAGATTTGGAAGAATGTGGATCTCTCCATGTTGAACTTGAGCTCTGGAATCCTTGAATCTTCGCCTTCAATCTCTCTGGAAGAAGTCTTCTATTTTGGGAGGTGTTTTGAAGTGTCTAGGGATCCTTTTTCTGACCTTATGTGTTGCCTTTTATAGTCTATGGATCCTTTTCTCGAATTTTGGCCCGAACCAGCAACTTGCTGCAAACGGCGTCATGTCATAGCGCAAGGCAGCGTGCTATAGGACGCCTGCCTAACAATGCTAACCATTTTTACACACTTCCAAGCTCTATAGTAGTCAGAATAGTTGGAATTTAGCCTTGAAGTAGAAATAGCGATTGTAGATCTTTGAGTAAGCTTTCCAACAAAATAAAAATCACGTCAATCGGAGTTTTGAAACTCAAGATATAAGTGAAAGAGTGATGAAAGGTCAGACTTGACAACATTACAAATAAGATAAAGCTTCAATCTTATTTTCCCTTTTTCGCCTAGAAGACTCGAGAACTGGAAAAGGTGTCCCACAACAAAGTTGAAGATATTCTTCCCTTCTTTTTAAAGAATCTTGAACTATCATAATCTGACTTCCAAAGAGCTAGATATTGAATTTCCAATACTGAACGATCTTGATTTTATACAACATATGCTCTCTTATGGCTCCAATTTCCAACTTGAGTGCTTCTACCTAATGACAATCAACATAAGCCTGAAATAAGTATCCAAAATATAAGAAAATAATAGAAAATGAAAATAGCACCAAATCTAAACTACTTAACTAAAATACAACAAAATAGCAGCAAAACTAAACAACTACGTCCTAAATTAAATAAAAACTAACTAAAAATATAACTCACCAAAGGGAGTTATCATTAGTCTATTTTCAAACCTCTTCGGTTCCACTATATTTTGATTATTATAACTTGAGATATTTATATTTGATTCACTGCTGCCCTATTTTAGGATAAACTGGGACACCTGAAAGTGGAAAATCACTAAAAGTCCATTCTTTATCATTTTGCCTTGAAATTTTACATGCTTATACTCACTTGAGCCCTCTTTCAAAAAAAATAAGTCTCACTCAATTTGACTAAGCAGAACTTAAGTGATAAACTCTACATTGGGGCTATCCTATAATTAGTAGGAGTAACTCACTGGGAATTTAAGTTTGAAAATTTACAAGCTTGTTCTTCTTTGTGTTAGCTTTCTAACAAAATTGGTTACACATAATTTGAAGATCTATAAGGCAGGTTATACCCGATAGAACACACCCTACTCGCATCCGAGTTACTCCATCTATAGCCCACTTCAAAATTTCATAATTTATTCATTTAAGTCCAATGGATCTCAAATTTAGTCGGCATACTCTCCTATAAGTTAGGTTCGTCTGAAATTGGTTTCACTTTAATTGAAGGTTCCTAGCTCAAGTTATCATCCATGAGTTCCCTATTGCCCAAAACTATCAAACTTAATTCTATTTGGGTCTTTTTGGGTTGTTGGCTTGTCCTTTTCACTAATTCATATTTTACTAGTTTTAATACACTAATATGAGCCTAAGGAGCATCATCATCCATCAAGATTTATGAGAAACAAAAAGAATGGAAACTCTTGGTCATCTATCCATATAATTATCTATAAGGTAGTTTAGGAGCTTACCTTACTTCTAAGCTTAAGAGTGCTTTAAATCTTGCTTCCAACAAATCAAACTCTCCTGGAGTCACAAAACCACACCTAAGCTCCTCCTTTCTTTTCCTTGGTTGAAGCTTGATATGGTCCAAAGAGGAGAGATTTGGCTCTTAAGTAGTTTAAAAACAACAAACAAGCTTGAGAATCAAGTAGATGGTGAAGGAACAAGAAGGAACCAAGGGTTTGTGAGTTTTTGTGAGCAAAATAGGAGTAAAGGGAGAGATAGAGAGAGTTTGGCTGGGGTGGGCTGAGAAGGAAAGAAAAATGATGAGAAAGTTAGTGTTTTAGGGAGATATTTAGAGAATGTGAGGGTGACCCACCATATTAGGTATGTTGCACTGTGTAATTTTAGCTATATGGCCCACTCTAGATCATATATAATGATATGATCTCCTGATGGGTAAACTCTCTTGTATTTTAAGTTACTATCGACTATATTTGTTATGTTCAGAGAAATTATTCTTAAAACTTTTACGATGCAGTTAAAATTCTATTTCCATAAAAATTTTAACCCTATACTATTACTACTTGTATTATTCTATATTCTCATCTCTATTTGTATATTTAGTGTTAGTTAATCTCTAACAATGTTAATTATATATACGGCTAAATTGGGGTGTTACAATACTACCTACCTTTTAAAAAAATTGTCCACAAAATTTATTATCTATAAATAAATTCAGATATCCATTCTGCATTCTTGGTTCTAGTTTAACAACAACCTAACACTTGAGAATTTACATACAAACACACGCAGTTTGCAGGTTCGATAGGTATGGTTGAAGAACACACAATAAGCCTATTTGAACAATTCAACATAGTATGGTTGGCCAGCCGAAAGCCAATCATTTCCTAAGATTATACTTAATCCTATTTTAGCTCCTCGAATTGTGTGGTCTCTTCAGTACTGAGGGTGAAAACCCTTCTCTAGTGTTGTAGTGTAGGGGCAGGTGGCGGATACCTATATGGGCATTCTTTGATCATATGCCCTATCTTTCCACATATGAAGCACACCTTCTGTTCGACCAATCAAGGTCTACCTCCATGATTTCTTTGACATTTTCGGCATTCTTGCTTCATGATTGGTCCCAGTGGCTACTTTCCCTCATAGTCACTAGGTTGAAACTGCTTCTTTGGCGGCAAGGTGTGCTCAAATCTCTGGTTTTTGGGTGCCAACCTTTTCCTATAAGCATCAAATTTGGCATTAGCAAGCTTTTCGTTGTATTCCTCCATTAGTCGGTTCTTGTTCACCAATGCAGCAAAATCCCTTATCTCCATTAGTCCTACTGATGCTACGATATCTTCTCTAAGTCCACCTTCAAACTTGATGTGTAACATCCCTATTTTCACCTAAGTTAATTAGCTCGGTGTTCCCGGCTAATTAGAGGGGTTAACGATTAATTAAGAACTAATCGGCTAATCTCAAGAGCAAGGGCTTAGTAAATTAAAGGGAAGTCAACAATTGAAACAATATGCATTAAAAGTTACAATTAAAAGCCTAATTGCCCAATCCTTATTAATTCATGACTTAGAACATAAAATCAAGGTGACCTAACCTTATTAACTAAGAGCACATAAGCATCACATCTTAATCACATGAAAATTAACCCTCATATCTTCTTTACATAATTAACGAGGAAAAATCCTTTTCGATAAAAATGTGTTAATGGCATAATTGAACCAATCAAATTAATTAACATTTAGATAATTGTAACAATTATAAAGATGTAGAAACTTTCCTTTAATTGTTGTTTGAAAGTTTGGTCAAAGCAAGAGCCAAATCCAACCATTCAATTGCCTTCTCATCATACACCACTAGATCAAGAGTCCATGTTAGTAGATTCCTTAAGTCATGACAAGAGTTGTACTCTCCTTCATCAAGATTGTGACACTTGGAGTGATCACAATCATCCAATGCCAATCCTAAGATAGCTCATGCTTTTAACCAATTGACAAAAATACTACAAAGCCTTTACCCAAGTGCCAAGACTCAAAGGAAACACAACACTCCCTTTTGCCCTATGGTTTTTCCCACTCCCTAGCTTGTGTAAGAAGCAAAAATCACATCACCTTTCCCCCTCTAATTGCGCCACCTTCAGCCATCCCTCTCTCCTCAATTCATTTTCATTCCCTCTCTCAAGACACACACACAAAGCTCTCACCTCTCTCTAAACCTTTCTTCATTCTTCCTACTCTCCTTCTTGATCTTCTTGTTTTTCCTACTCTAAGTCATCACTTTTCCACCACCATCACCCTCATCTTCTATCACCACCCTCACTAACTTATCAAGGATCACATCCTTTGGTCCTTGTAGAGCAAAACAAACACTCATTTAGCCCCATTTGCTAGCTCAAGAGGAAGGAGGCCATCTCCAACCACTTCATCTTCCAAGCTTCCAAGAAAAACTCATTTGGTAGTGACTTTATCCTTCTTCTCCACGTATTTTTTCAAGTTTTAGAACCCCTAATCTCTTCATAGTTAGGTGGTTTTAAAGCTTGCTCCAAGGTCTCATGACCATATTTTTCCCTATGGGATTTCTTACCTTGTTGAAAGTGTTGTTTTGAAATGAGATTATGTGGCATGATGGTTTTATGTATCTTGCTCTATTTTGTGGTAAAATACTGATTTGGTGACTAAAACTTTGGATATGGTGATGAGTTAAAACATAAAAATGGTGATTTGAAGTGGTATAGCAACATCTCCACAAGTTTGATATGTAAAACTTAAAAACGAGTTAATCTGGAATTCTGGCAGCCTGTAAAGCATGCGGTATAACTCACTCCACAAAACTCAAAATGTGATGAAACTAATTTTCTGTGAAAGTAGACTCAAAGAGCTTTTCATACATATAAAATATACGAGATTTGGCTTTAAAATGAGAGAGATACGAATTTTTAAAGTCTGCTGTTCCTGGATGGGTTTCTGTCCGGGCAGTAGGTAATAAAACGTGCATAACTCGAGCTATACAGAACATTTTTGAGTGGGACCAAGTTTGTTAGAAAGCTAAGACATAGAGGAACATCCCCATAAAAATTTTTGTCAGATTCCTTGTGAGGAGTTCACAGTAATGTTTAAAAGTCACTGACCCGAGATAAACTTTCAAGTCTGAACAGTCAGAATAAAATGTGTATAACTCAAGCTACAAAATGAATTTTTGAGTGGGTTTCTTTTGTTTAAAAATAGACTCAGGGGAGTGTAAGCATACCAAAATTCGAAATAAAAGAGTAAAAGATGAAATTATGGTGAATTTTTGAAGTTACTGCCCCACTGTAAAAGTAAAGCTGTTTAGGGTAAAAGTTAAAGGTTAATGAAGAATAAGCTTTAAGACATTAATACCCTTATATTAAGTATTAGAAAACCTTCAGAACTCAACTTAAAAAGTATCAAAAAGGACATTAGGCAACATTGGCCCTACAACTAATAAAAGAGGACACATAAGAGGTAACCTCAATTAAAAGCTTGCACCAAATTTACTAAGCTAAGCTCATAAAACTTTGCTTAAGAATATGCCTATGTTTACGTGCAAGCATGATGTTATGATGATGATATGATAATGATGATATGATGATGATGATATGATATGATGATATGATGATATGATGCTTAATGATACTGTGATATTGGTTTCTTTGATTGGCAAAATTTTGGGAAGCTTCGGTCTAGCCGTTATGCTGCCGAAATTTTGTAGAAATTGTGGACTTAGAAATATTTTGTACCATAAGTTTTAATAAGAAAAGATTCAATAAAGTGTGTGATCCTTCAAAAGGGAAGGTGACCTAATTTAAGTTCCCCTCACCCACGACTCACATGAGGCATGGTATGACCCAGCTAGTGTGAGTATAGGGGATAGGGCTTACATAAGGCATGACATGACCCAGCTAGTGTAAGTACCGAAATTTTATGATGGCGACGGCCACGGTATGAGCTCATTACCACTTATGTTTAGTGGGTGGAAAGAAAGGACTTAAGATAAGTCAAGTTAAGGAAAGAAAGGGACTTCGGTCCGACCCAAGTAAAGAGTGTAACTCTCAACATGTTCATGTATGTTATGAATAGTCATATAAGCCTTTATGTATGCCATGATGTTGTTACTACAACGAGAATAAGTACTAAAAATTGAATACACTTTGGGTAGTAATGTTTTTGAAAATCAAATAATTGAACCTATTGAATGCTCACAGTTTTCATTTATAAAACCGAAGTGGCTGGGACGATGACGATGACACTTAGGTGTCAGGGTCGAGTCCTACTGAGAAATCTTATTTCTCACCCTAGTTATTTTTCCGTCTCGTCACCAGATACTCATGGCACACCCCGTGGAGTGGAGCATGGAGCCTCCCCACCATGAGTGGGCATACGACGCAGATACTCATGCTATTGTGGCTACGACCACCACAATAGTCCGTACACACTTTTATCTGGGTCGGATTTTTGAAAGAGAGGAGCTAGAGATCCCGCTTGCCCCCGTAGACGTATCATCAGCGCACTTTGGACTGCCGCTGGGTCCTTGGGATTTCCCGCCTGAGCCCTTGCCAGAGATCGAGATGGAGCCAATGTTTCCAGGTCTACCTGTAGCCGAGCCCGTGCCACTGCCGGAGGTCCTTGTGATCGAGGGGAGTTCGACGGCCACCCCTAAGGCAGCAGCAGCTTTGCTGCCGCTCCCCGTGTATCACCCCGACGCATCTGAGGAGGATCCCTCCGAGGCCCGTTCTTCTGTGGCCAGCTACACCCCTAGTCGTCGCATCCGTCGCGTTGACGTGAGCAGCCGGCACCCTCGTATTATCCGTACTCCTTTCATCCCTCGAGGCCGAGGAGCGAGGGGGACCAGGCATTCGAGGACTTGAGCCCACTCGATCAAAGGCACGGAAAGGGCAGAGAAGCCAGTAGACGTCCACATGGGCCTATTTTTATTTGTGTTCCTTATCCTCTGTATTTCATTTTGTAATGAACCTTGTCAGACTTATGTACCGTTGATGTTTTGGGGCCATGGCATGACCATGAGTTCCCTTTTATGTATTTGTTGGATGTTATGAGATTAATTATAATTATATGGTATTTATTGTAATTTGAATGCATGGTATTATGATTTATTCCTTGTTCCTTCAATTTATGCCGAAATCTTTGCGATACGCTCGTTTATTGCTATCTTCTTGCGCAAGGCTTTACTTTCCAAAAGCGAAGACGTATTTCAAAAAAAAAAATTTTCACCGTATTTTCCGCATAATTTAATTTCAAGTAAAGTTTAGTTTTCTACGAGCATAAGTAACAACTAATAAAACGCCGTAATACGACTTAAGCGTAATATGGATTTATTAGGGTGTTACATGATGCACTTCCAATTTTCGTCAAGATTGCGCTTATGGATGGTGGAAACTTGCAGAGTGTAACACCCTCTAAATATATACGCCATGCTCGAGTAATGGGGTTATATCTAGAGGTTGCTACGGGTACTATAAAAGACTTTTAAATAACAAAATATAATATATGACCTTCAAAACTTCATACTTCTTTATGAATAAGGATTTATAATCCCAAATATTCGATACATATAAAATAAAAGAATTACAATTCAAAGAAACTTAACCATTATTATATACAGGGCATGTCTCGATCATCACTTCATAGTCATCGGCCTCCCACTTTAGCATTATATACTAACCTAACACTTCTTTAGTATGGAATTTGCATAAATATTTAAGCTCTTAATTTTCTCATAGTTTATGTCACCCCTAAATCAAGACATCATCAAGTTATCCCACTTCCCTTAAATCTGTTGTATTCTTCTAAATTGCATCAAAATTCTATTTTAACTCATTTTAATCTAGAAATTTAATAGGTTATAGCCTTATTAATCTACTTTTAAACCTCTTTAGTTTCACTAAATTTTGAGCTATATAACTTGAGTTATTAAAGTTTTACCCAAGGCTATCCTATTTCAAGAAAGACTTGCACATCTAAACTTAGAAGATCACTAAAAATCCCTTTTTCATCATTTTAATTCGAAATTTGTACCAGCATACACCTATTTGGACCATCTTTTAATCCTAAAAAGTTTCACTCTAATTAGCTAAGTAGATCTCAAGTTGTAAGCTCCTCAAATAGGCTACCGTGTTTCCACCTGAATAGAGCATAGGTCAACTTTAAGGAATTATTGGGGAAAATCTACTATGATTTGATTTTGAAGTCTTATAGGCATGATCCCCTATGTGTTAGCTTTCTAGAAAGTTAATTGCACTTGATTTGAAGTTATATAGGGCAAGTATGCCCCTCATATCACCTTCGAGTCAGGACAGAGTAAAATTTAATAGCCAATTTCTAAAAATCATAACTTTTTCATTTTAAATCCAATAGACCTATAATTTATATGTTGGATTCCTCTTGAAGTCTAGGTTTATTTAAAATTAGTTTCACTTGAATTTGAGATCTACAAGTTGAGGAATATCGTTCCCTACATGAATGGTAACTAAGGTTCATTTCACAGCTTCTCTATTTTGTGTTTTCTCTTGGTCTTTTAATTTATTCTTCGACCTAAATCAAAATTTTCTATCTCAAATCACTAAAGGGGTCATATTAACATTAGACAAGATTAAATAGAGGATGACCACAAAGAACCTCATCAACCACATAACCTTAGAAGATATCAAAGTTAAGAATTAGAGTTACCTATCTCAAGATGCTTGAAACTATGGAAGCAAGGAGGTCAAGAACAACTCGTAGCCTCCCTTTCCCTTCATGGAAGTAGCCTATATGAAGGTAGGGAGACTTCATTTGATACTTGATCATCAAATTGATGGGGGGGTTTTGTAGAGAGGGAGATGAGGATTAATTTTCACAAAAATAGCAAGGTGTTTTGAGGCCAAGAAGGCCATTGCAATATCCCCATTTTTTCTTAAAAATACCATAATAAAAACTTCGAATTATTTTCCTTAAGCAATGTGAGAATTTCTCAGGCAGCACTATGCTATGACGATTCTCGCATAGAAATATAGGGTAGCGTAACACTACCGTTGAAAATATGGCACTACCACATGTTAAAAATTAGAAAATGGCAAAAGTGCCCCAGTGAACTTTTGTTATTTGTCATGTTACCTAGAACTTTTAAAAATTACACTATGACCTCACAAGGTTATCTCCATAGTAAGTGTAATGTCCTCCCTGGTATAGTACTATACTTAAGTCATAGTACCACAGTCAGGAGTTGTTACTATTACCTAAGCGGACCTTATTTGATAGCAACTTCAGTCGTCTTTGAAACGTTTCGAACTATCTGAAGATAACACGGAAATAGGAGTGAGAATTTTAAATTCTCAGTAGGATTCTCTAACTATCATACAAAATGCCATTGTTGTCATCTCTAATTGCTTCGGTTTATTATGAAAAGGGTGAACATGTTATATAAACTATTTAATTTTATAGATACTGTCCAAAGCAAAGTTCATTTTATTCATACACTTGTCATTTGGGAGAGCCAATACAAAATAAATTAATGAATTTTACTATGAATAATAACTAAAATGTATTAAAATACAATAACACCAATATACTGGAAATATAAAATCTGTACATGCCTTTACTTGTACTTGAATTTATGCAGATATACATAATTTTCTTTTCTTCCTTTATCTTCCTTTACTTGTTATACATATTCCAGAGTATGATCACCATGTCATACTCCATAGGAGTGTAATCACCATGTCGCACTCCTTAGGAATATGTTCATCCTGCTACATCCTAAAGTATGATCACCATGTCATACTCCATTGGGGTATGATCGCCATGTCACATTCCTTAGGATGTGGGATCATTATGCCACATTCTAAAGTATGATCACCATGTCATACCCTATCAGAGCGTGATCGCCATGTCACGTTCCTTCAGACTATGAAATCATCATCATATCTTTCATCATAGAATCATAAATGTAACGTTCGAAAATTTTTTATCGTTAACAACTGAGTTGTTCGGTTTTATCGGATAAGTGAGTTTAATCAGGATCTGATTAGATACTTACTTAAAGCCAATCAAGGGTGATTTGAGAAGATTAGGCTTGATAGAATTAAACTAGGAGCATAGAAAACCCCACAGAAAATTTTCAAGCCAATTTACCGATTTAAGGGAAATCGGTAAGATTCAGTATTTCAAACTGTCGGAACCGGACCAGTAGAATTTTCTATGAGTGCCCTAGAATCAACGGCCAAGATTTAGCCAAATACCTGCCCCAAATGGCACCTAGACAGCCATTGATGATGGGGAGTAAACCAGATTTTATGACCAAGATTAGGTCCACCAATTAAAATCAAGCAACCTTGAAATATCTTCACTTTTTCTCCTTTTCTCCTCACCCATTTTCGGCCCCTCTTCCAGCAGCTGAAGCTCCTCTCTTTCTTTCCTCTTTGCTCTCATTTCTACTCCATTCTCATCCATCTTCAAGTCTCATCCCAAGCCACCACCATCAAAGGCACAAAATCAGCATAAATTGCATAAGACAAGGTAGGAAATCCTACTTCTCCTCTTGTTTCTCTAATTTGGGGCTGCATGTTGGGCATGCAGCCCAAATGAGATGTTGGTGTTTTATAGAGTGATGATGATTTTTTATGATTGGTTTTGCATGTATGTTATGATTAAAATTGGATTTGAGGGCAAATAGCTTGAAGGAGCAATACAAATCTAGAAGCTGTTAGGGTTTTCCCTCGGCGGTCCGTACGGTAGAGTGTACGGCTCCGACTACCATCATTTAAATTAGATGAAACAATTTTTACATGAAACTATACATCTAGGGCTTTCTATACATATATCATACAAGGCCATTGGATTAGTATAGAATTAGTTATGAATTTTTGAAGTTTACCCTAGAAGTCTGGATTCCTATCTGGGCAGTAGCAGTTGAGAAGGGTATAACTCAACCTATACAACTTCAAACCTAAGTTTTTTTGAAAGCTAACATGTAAATGAATATCTCATAAAAATTTTAGAACCAAATTCATAGCCGTTTGCTCCCAGTGCACCAAGGAAGTTGGTTTAAGTCCAAACCGGGTTGAACTAGGGTAGTTTAGTAAGGCCAAGTTTCGAGAGTCATAAGTCAAAATATACCAATGCAAATGACATGAAACTTAATTCATTTGAAAGCTTATTCTGATAGCTTTAATTTGACATAAATTTCATATGAATTCACCTAGATTTCTAGTTTTAGTGAATTTTTACTTAAAAGAACCCAATTCTGGATGAGAACAGGGCAGTCTGAGATAAATTGCTTATATCTAGAGTTATACAAATCAAAATGAGATGGGACCAAAAGGGTTAGAATCTAGACATATGAGGCTATGACATATTCAAAAATTAAATTTAAATGAGTTGAATTGAATGAGAAGTGAGGCACACCAAATTCGGGCAGAGCAGAAGGGGTTAAACTGAAACTCTATTGATGTTTAATTTGAAATTGTTGATTGATGCTATGAAGGTATATGTATAATTGCTCGTCTATATTGGAATTGCAAGTTGTACAAATGTACTGGTTGTCTAGCACTATTCATGGGAAAGCAGACTTGATCCGTTATGCTGCCGAAATTTCAGTAAGAAGTTCATATGTTATGAAATTTATGACAACTTGAGTGCATCATATGTAAATAGACAAGTTGGATGTGCATTCATTTCATGACATTATAAAGAATTCCACATCACTTGGGCCAGCCCCGGAATAAATTAAGGGGAATAGATCAGTGGGAAGGTCGGGGAAAGTAAACCGAGCCATCCTGTGTAGGAACGAGCTCGGTCCTAAAAAGCGGACTATTACCGAGGAGTATATGGCCAAAGACTCCCAGGGGACCAAGGATGGAAATAAGTTCTAATAGGCGAAAGCCTTCAAGAATGAGATGCATTCCTAATTTTCACATTCATGTGCACAGTGTAATGCTTATTAATTGACTGTCTTAGATACTTATTTATTTTTCGTGATATGCTATTATTCCTTTACAGTTACTGTTTAATTGCATTAATGTTTCTATTAATTAAAATTGAGCTTGTTTCGGTGTATGTTTCTTAATAAGTAATTAAGTTAAATATCACTTTCCATTGTACCACTAGAAGTTTTGAAAGACCGAAACAATTGGGAATGACAGTGATGACAGATGTATAGAACTAGGAATTCTTACTGAGAAATTTCTATTTCTCACCCTACTGTATATTACCGCATTATTCTCAGATTATGGAGCACGTAGCGGCAGGAGTCCTATTCATTAAGTTCCCCGAGCTTCACATCCACATCGACCCATTTCTAGATTCTGTATATAATCGGCGGTGCCGGTTTAAATCAGATTTCTTTTTTGAGAGAGACTTCGCATACCACTTTTTGACCCTGCTATCCCGTATATTGCCATTCCCCTTCATATGCCCCATCCATTTCCACCTCCTCCAGCAGCAGTAGTAGCACTAGCGGCAGCAGCAGCCCCCGCTCCTATGGCCCCTCCTGCTTCACCACCACAGCCGATGCTTTCCGCCTCGACGCCGAGGAGGACCCATCTGAGGCAGGGAGTTCCTCCTCATCCTCTGCTCCCAGCACGGGCCACCCTCCTGCAGATGCACCCATGGCGAATGGGTTTCTTTCTTCAGATTCCGATTAGATAGTGGGTTTATCGTAATGGTAGTAGATATATAGAATGGCCCTCTTTTGGCAGTCTGGGTCATGGATAGATGGGTAGATGTTAGGACATGTATATGAAATGTCCCATGGGGACCACTTAGGGTGCTGTTCATAGAAACTGGCCGTTTTATTTTATATTAACGGCCTCATTTTGTCACCTTGTATCATTTTGACAAACTTTAAAATCAGATGTCTATGTATATGTTTATGATGCCATTTGCAGTTGTTCTGTTCTTATTGTATTATTATTTATGTTACGCTATTTACAGTATACAGATTAACTGGTGTTTATCTCGCCGTCACGTAGGAAATTTATTATGCGATTAAGTATTCTTATGCGAGTAATTAATACTAATACAGAAAATCAAATTAAACTAGCGTTACATGTAATCACTTATCAGATAATTTATTATGACTTAAGCATAGTACTTTGTCTCATAAGGTGTTATATTTTTGGTATCAGAGTAGTTCATCCTAATATAGGCCTGAGGATTGGACTGGCTATGCTTCGCATATGCTCTGTATTCTCTAGATCTTATTATGTTTTGAGTCTTGTCCATATGGATAGGACGTACGTGAAGGAGTTTGCCTAACTGTATGCTATTATTTACTAGCACACCGAACTTAGTATTGAGCCTGATCAACTCAATTACTTTTATTTTGTGTGTTCATAACTTAATGGCTTCTGAAAGGCGAGGTAGACCGCGAGCTTTCCCAGCCCAAGAGGAATCCACGAAGTTCCTGGACGCAATGCGAGAGATGGCGCAGGCTATGCGCGAGCAGGTAGCTGCGGCAACTCAAATGATGGGCCAACTAGGAAGGTAATCAGAGGTAGAACGTGGGGAAAATCATAATAGGCCTGGGAAGGATCCGGAATACCTCAAATTTGCCGAGTTTCGGAAGGCTAATCCACCCAGCTTCAGGGGAACCTTTGACCTAGATAAAGCAGATGAATGGGTTAAAGCTATGGAAAAGATTTTCTTTGTGTTAGATTGCACAGGCCGTCAGAAGGTGACTTTTGCCACCTATATGTTAGAAGCTGATGCAGAATTCTGGTGGAACGGTGCACGGCAATTATTAGAAGGATCCCAGACAGAAATTACTTGGGACGTATTCAAAGATGCATTCTACCAGAAGTACTACCACGTAATGCATCGCAATGCCAAGGAGTTGGAATTCATGCACCTTCGTCAAGGAAATAGTAACATGTCGGAATACATTGCTAAATTTGAGGAGTTGTGCAAATTTTTCACTATTTATCAACGGAACCCCGATGAAGCATGGAAATGTATGAAATTTGAAGGCGGACTAAGAGAGGACATTCTTGCCACCATAAGACCAATGGAGATCAGAGACTTCCCTACTTTGGTAAACAAGTGCCGCTTAGTGGAAGATTGTAACAAGAAGTTAGTTGCTGCTAGAGCAACTGGCAACAACTTTAAGAGGGGGTTAGCTCCACAAGGTCCGAGGTTCAAGCCCAACTTACAACAGCGGAGGAAGTTCCTGCCGGCGAGTACAAAGGCAAGCAACATCAAAGGCCTTTTGGGAACCAGATTTGTAGCCAGTGCGGCAGGAATCATGGCCACTGCCCCTGCTTGGCAGGTCAAAATGTCTGCTTTGGATGTGGCAAACCAGGCCACAGAATCTATGAATGCCTTGCCAGAAATTCTCAACCGACTCCTAGGCCACAATACCAAGGGAGAGTTTTCACCATGGATGCACAGGAGGTCAAAAAGTCAAAAGATTTGATCCAAAACACGTGTGAAGTAAATGGTAAGACCTTAAACCATTTTATACAATTCAGGTGCATCTCACTCTTTCATCTCTCATGATTGCATGATAGCCCTGTAGCTACCTATTTCTGAATTACCCTATGACTTGCTAGTTTCTACTCTTACAAATGAGCCCGTTAGAACCAACCACATCTATATGAATGTCCCCTGTCAAATAGGAGGTCGAACCTTTCCGGCTAATTTAATTTGTCTTCCCTTGTCCGGACTTGACATTATCTTGGGTATGGACTGGCTCTCCGCCAACCAAGCCCTGCTAAATTGCTCCAATAAATCCACTATACTCCCCCCTGTTTCTTCTTCTGAATCAGTAATCCCCGTAAGTCTTTATTTAAATTCCTTAACAGTGCACCCTTGTGGGAATAGAAGTCCGGGGTATATTTTCTTATCAACCAGCATAACAGAGGTTGATTAGGAGTTAAACAATATTCCAGTTGTTAGGGAATATTCTGATGTCTTCCCTGAGGATATCCCTGAGTTCCCTCTCGAGAGAGAGATTGAGTTTACCATTGAATTAATGCCAGGAGTTAGACCAATATCTCTAGCACCATATCGCATGTCACCCTTGGAACTGGCTAAACTTATGGGTAGATTGAAGAGCTCCTGGACAAGAAATTCATTAGGCCAAGTGCATCACCGTGGGGAGCTCCAGTCTTGTTAGTTAAGAAGAAAGATGGAGGTATGCGACTCTGTGCAGATTACAGGCAGTTGAATAAGGTGACAATCAAGAACAAGTATCCGTTACCAAGGATTGATGATCTTATGGATCAACTACAAGGGGCTACTGTATTTTCCAAGATTGATCTACGGTCTGGATATCACCAGATTCGGGTTCGAGAAGAAGATATTTCGAAGACGACGTTTCGGACTCGTTATGGATATTATGAATATATTGTGATGTCCTTCAGATTGACGAATGCACCAGCAATATTCATGGATTACATGAATCGAATATTCAGGCCATACCTTGATAAATTTGTGGTGGTGTTCATTGACAACATTGTGGTGGTGTTCTTGATGTTCTTCATGTGTTCTTAAGTTTCCTCTTTTGGAAAAATGTGTTCTTAATGTTCTTCATGTGCTCTTAAGTTTCCTCTTTTGGAAACATATGTTCTTATTGTTCTCTTGCTTAAAGTTGTTCCTTTCTCTTTATGATGAGTGAATGATTAGAAAAGCTTCACCTTTCTATGTTTCCATGATTTGATAAGACTATGAACCTTCTAAAAGCTTTAGACTTTAAAAAGTTTGCTTCTTGATTCCTTCAAAGTGGCGTACCTTTTAAGCTTCCATAAAGTTTTATTTTGTTTTGTTTTGAAGACAAGAATACATGTGAAAGTCTAAACTTTTTGAGTTAGAAAAATGATATCTTGTCACTTTAGGCTTTAGAAATCAAACCTTAAAGAAAAGACCTTTCACAAAGTTTCAAACTTTATTCAAGAATAAGATCTTTAAGTTATAAAAATGTTGTTTTATAACATTTCATTCATAAAGTTTAGACTTTGACCAAAATAATGCAAAAAGGTGTTAACTTTTATAAAGAACAAGACTTTTTATTCAAAAAGCTAGTAACTTGTATCATTATTTCATAAAGATCCAATCTTAAGATAAGAGCTTAATGTCAAAGGCACTTACTTTCATAAAGAATAAGACTTTATGACTACTTTATAAAGAATGACAACTTTAATAATGTTTAAGGTAAAACCTTGGTATGTTATTAGTAAAAGTTTAAAACTTTGTAACTGAATAAGTTAAAAGTCACCCTTGGTGATTAGTGAACATTGGTGTTGTTGGGTTCATGATATGGTTATGTGTTGTCATGACCCAAGGATTAGAGGGATCTCGAACTCCTTGGGAACAGAAGTATGATTAGGGCCTCTGAGCATACCATGAACCTAGGAATCACTAAGTGCACTATCTCAAGAACCTAGGAATCACTAAGTGCACTATCTCAAGGAAAGGAAACCATCACATAATTTAATTAATTTGAACAAGTGTTTCATAAGACATGTACTTAAGTAAAGAATACTTTCATCCAAGCACCAAGTAACTAAAAGACTACAAACACATATCCTAACTATGTGATTCTATCATGGGTAACCATGGGAAATCATGTGATGATTCATAATATTCTTCACAAAGAACAACACAACTATAAACCCCTTTAGGGTATGAATGTGTGATGCCACTCGGCATGATGAATGATGAGTTTGATTAAGCTTTGTCTCATGATTGAATGATGAGTATGATGATATGATATAGATATGATGAACTATTGGTTGAATGCTGATGATTGGCATTTTGGGGAAGCTCCGGTCTAGCCGTTATGCTGCCGGATTTCCATCAAAATTATGGACTTAGTTATATCATTGTATGCGTCTAGTCAAAGGAATGTTATGCATGTAAAGTATAAAGATAAGAAAAGAATCAATGGGACGTGACCCTTCAATCACTTCGGTAAGGGAAGTGAGAGACGGCGATCCACAAGGAACCTCTATGAGGGAGGCAAGGGTGTTTTGGAGGACCCTCCAACTTAGAGGTAACCAATATCAGCTTAGTCTGATTTGGTTAATACTGCGTGACGACGGTCACGGAATGAGCTCATGTCCAAAAGCAGTCTATTTCAAAGGAAAGTAAAGAATGTTAAGCACATGCTAAAAATGAAAGTAACGTCTAAGTATGACCATGGTTACATCTATGATGATGCATGTCTTTGCATGTAAGTATATTGCCCATTTGCATTATGAATGTTTATTCTATGTTTTAGTACGTATGTTAGTCATGATGATGTGGTTATGATCTTAAGTTTAAAAGCAACCCGCTTCGGGGTCTAAGTTTTCAAAACCGTTAAAAATTGAACTTATATCTGTCCACTGTTTTTATAATTAAACCCGAAGTGGCTGGGACGATGACGATGACACTGTGTTTGTTTAGTCGCGATCCTACTGAGAAATTTAGTATTTCTCATTCCTACGTTTCTGTGTCGTCTTTAGAGGATGTCGACGTCGGGCACGGTGGTGATCTACATTGAGTTCCCGGTGTGGCATTGGCGCTTTGACCCGGTGCTGAATGCCTCTGTGCTGCTGGCGAGTGCAGCGATGAGGGTCTACATCTTCCATGACCGCCAGTTTCAGACTCCCGTGATGAGCCCACTTTTCCGACCGCATCAGCCATTCGGCAAGGTTACTATGGATGACATCCGCCCTTACTTTCAGCCACCGAGATACCCCAATTGATGATGATGAGACTGACTCGGATACCCGTTTGACTCCGACTATTTGACTGGATTCCGATCCCTTGGAGCCGTCTTATTCGAGCTTCCATGTGGAGATCGATCCGTCTAAGCCCCTCTATCCGACTCATTCTGGGGGATCTCACCGTTCAGGTTCGTCGCAGCCTTCGGTGATTCATCTATCTTCTGATTCTTCTGCTTCATCTGCTGGCCCAGTTTCACCCCCGGTTCACGGGCGTGGGTTCATTCGTACCCGCGTTATACCCCGTGGGCGAGGACGTGCTCGAGGAGGGGGATGTGGTGGCACTTCTCCCGGTGGATATGGGAACGATTTTCTCCCGCCAGATGCTTGATATGACGACTGCATGCGGAGCCAAGCACGAGGATAGCCCATTTGGTTGTAGTTATAGGGTTATCATTCTGTTATGTGGCATGCTTAGGTAGTAGAATTTTCTGATGTATTTCCTTTTACTATGTATTGGTAGGCTTTTTATGTAGGGCTGATGATAGACATCGGACCCATTATTATCTTATGTATGACTCTGGTATGACTATTATTGTATTATCATGGATGGCTGTGGAATGAATGTTACGTTTATCTAAGAATTGTGATTACTCTTATGGTTTCTATGCTTGTTAAATGGGATGTATATATGGTATAGCGGTGTTACTTTATATGTTCACGATGCACTCATGGCTCTCGATTTTAAAAATGGTTCACTTGTTTTGTAGAAAAAATTTTACCCCTATTTTCGGTATAAAGTAATTTCTAAAAGGTAATGATAGTTCCGCGAGCAAAAGTAACAACTAGCAATTCTACAATATGACTTAAGCATAGGATGGAACTACTAGGGTGTTACAATCAACACCTCTTCTGCATCTTGTCAAATCACCTTTTTGACTTTTTGAATTTGGCTATGAAGCTTGGAAAGGAAGCTTTGTAGGTATTTCGTGAGAAGCATGTTTCTGGAAATATCCTTTCTGGACAAAGTCATCTTTTCTGAATAAGCAGTATTTGTTCTTAAGCCACATTTTTTCTTTCTAATATTGTAGTTTCATCCTTCTGAACTTTTCTTTCTGTTTCTTTCGAGAAAGCTGAAGATGTACACAAAGCATATATTCCATATCAAGTATATTCAAATAAAAGAACGATGGAAAACAAAGCTTTGTTGATTCTCAAGCAGTTAAGGCACGCGATTAAGATCTTTTTCACGAAAGAAAGCATTTCTTAAAAACAAATTGTTCATATACAAAAAGATTAGCTTAAACTCTAATTTGGTATTCATCGAATCATCTTCCACTATTCCATTATCTTTCCCTAGTGATCTCTTTAATGACATTTATTCTTGAGTTTGTTGAGTTTGTTCTTTAGGAATAACCTGCTGATCTTGATTTGGGACATTTTTAATAATGTCTTGTGGTTCTAGTGTTGCTTCTTGAACGACATTAGAATAGAAGCTTGATCATTGTCAATAACATTCATAGGAAAAGGAATAGATTCCTTTACAAAGGCAAAGTCTCTAACTTCACTCCCTAACACAAAAATTATCAACATCCTTAAAGAACTAGGGATTTTCCATTTAAAAAATTAATCTAATTATGGGATCATAAAATATGTACCCTTAAGACCAACAAAGTATCTATTGACCATTCTTGAGTCTAGTTTCTTTTCATTTGGCCCATAAGGCCTTGCTTCAGCTGGACAACCCCAAACATGTAAATGCTTTTTATATCGGGCTTCCTGTTAGTCTTTATGAAGTGTTATTTGGTTCGAAAGCCAAATCACAAATGTAGTACAAATATGATGTGGACTAATAAAAATAATGGAAAAATGAAAAATAAAGTGGAAAGGCATAAATCAATCAATGATAAAGTGGAAAACGGCATTGCCCCATTACTATTCTAACAAGACTACGAATTTCAAATTTGTACCAAACATCTTTACTCTATTTTGGCCATTGCTTTAGTTGAAACTCTGTTAAAGATGTCACCTGCAGCTTTTAATATAGAGTGATTTTGATAAGATATCATATGAGTAATCATACACTTCGCCATGTCTTTTAATCTTCTATTTCATCTTTCAGTAACACCATTCATGCTAGGAGTGACTAACATGGTAGGAATTTGGCAAAATGTACTTGATGTTGTTCACTTGATTTATCATATCCACCATAGTTTTTAGCACTGTGGCCAGATTGGTAACCTTAATGCTTTTTACCAAGTTAGTTTTCAACCTCAACCTTGAATGCCTTAAGCATATTTAGTGAATGCGACTTCTCATAAATGAAATAAAGGTAGACATAATGCGATAATCGTTTATGAACCTATAAGAATATCATTGCCCATTCCATGAAGTCGTAGGGAAATGGGCCACAAATATCCCTATGTATAAGTTCTAAAACATTTGAAGCTCTTTTGGCACCTATTCTCTGTGTTTGTCTATTTCCCCTGAATACACACTTTTGTGAGTAGTAGCACCATAATCTATCCACCAAGTATGTCTTGGTACCAAATTTAAATTATCCTCAAACAAACCAAATGAGAAGTGTACCTTTTTTTACACGACAAGCATGATACTTGGCACGATCCTTCTTCATATGTCCAGAAATCCAATAAAAATAATAGCCAAATTCCTTATTTTATTTTTGTTGCTATTTCTTTTGAGGTAGACCATTTGCAACTTCTTTATCCTTCTTTATTTTCAAATTGTTGTCCTTAAAGGTCCTCACCAAGTGAGCACTTTCAGTCTTTTCTTGCTTTAGCCTTTCTTCTTTTTGTACAAATGAGCTCATTAAGAGACCATTTGTCCTTTTGTAGTTATAACTGGCCTTAAATTAACCGACTTCCATTAGAAGAAAAATCAAAACTAAATGCTCTAACCTTTAGAGCCATTAGTTTTGAAGCAATTGGGCAGGCGACTTGAGGCAAGCAGTGGAGAAAATCTACATGGCCTCGGAGCCAACTTGGACTATCTCAAATTTGTTGAGTTCAGGAAGGCAAACTAGTCCAGCTCTCGAGGAGCTTACGACCCAGATAAAGCTAATGAATAGATCAAGGATATGGAGAAGATTTTGTGTAACGACCGAAAAATTTACCGTTAGCAACTGAATTATTCGATTTTTAATTAAATAAGTGAGTTTAATCAGAACTTGATTAAACATTCACTTAAGGCCAATCAAGTGTAACTTAAAAGGGTTAGGCTAGATAGAATTAGGTTAGGAGCATAGAAAACTTCTTAGAACAATTTCAAACCGATTAACCGATTTAAAGGAAATCGGTAGGATTTCGGTATTTCCAACTGTCGGAACTGGACCAGTAGAAATTAAACCATGAGAGCCCTAGAATCAATGGCCAAGATTCAGCCAAATGCTCCCCCAAGTGGCGCCTAGATAGCCATTAGATGAGGAGGATTGAATCAGATTTTATGACCATTTTAGGTCCACCAATGAAAATCAAGCCAACTTCCAAATATCTCACTTCCTTTTCTCTTTATCCATCAGCAAAATTTCGACCCCTCCATCAGCTGAAACTCCATTCTTTCTCTTCTCCTTGCTCTCATTTTCTACTTCATTCTCATCCATCTTCAAGCTTCATCCCAAGCCACCACCGTCCAAGAACACAAAATCAGCCAAACTACTCAAGACAAGGTAGGAAATCCTATTTCTCATCTTATTTCTCTGATTTGGGGCTGCATGTGGGGTTTGTCTAATCTGAGATTTGGATGTTTTATAGAGTGATGATGATGTTTTATGATTGATTTTGCATGAGTGTTGTGATTAAAATTGGATTTGGGGGCAAATAACTTGAAGGAAGGAGATAAACCTAGAAGCAAGATAGGATTTCCCTTGGCAGTCCGTACGGCGGAGTGTATGGCTCCGCCTACCGCCGTTTAAATTTGAGGAAACCATTTTTATATGAAACTATACATTTAGGGCTTTCCATACATATATCATAATAGACCATTGGATTAGTATAGAATTAGTTATGAATTTTTGAAGTTAGACCTAGAAATCTGGGTTCTTACCCGGATAGTATGAGTTGAGAAGGGTATAACTCACCCTATACAACTCCAAATTAAGTGCAACCAACGGTGTTTGAAAGCTAACATATAGGAGAATGCCCCATAAAAGTTTGCGATTTTGATAAGGTCCCATTCGTTCCCTAGCAAGTCGAGAAAGTTATTCTATGTCCAATCCGAGTTAGAGCAGGATAAACCAGTAGGGTCAAGTTCTAAAGCCCATATCTACAATTATACTCATCCTAATGACATGAAACTTAATTCATTCGAAAGCATGTTCTGTTAACTTTACATGGATATAAATTTTGCATGATTTCACCCATATTCATGTTTTTAGTGAATTTTTCCTTTAATAGTGCATTTCTGATTAGAAGTAGAATAAGCCTCAAAGGAATTTGAGTTAATGTTGGAAGTCGGGAGATAGTGGATGAGAAGCCAGGTCGGTGATCTTGGAATTGAATTCTAAACTCGGTAAAACAAAAAGCTAGGTTGGGAGCATGTAAGGACGAACCCGGAAATGCATGCTTAAGGTTAGACTTGGAGGGATTTACTTAAGTGATTGAACTCGGATGTAGTAAATAGAAGTCCCTATCGGGTACATTGACGTCGAACTCAGGATTTAGTAGTTGGGAAGCTCGGGAATTACGAAATATAACTATCAGAGTCTCAAACGACTAATGGTGGATTAAGGTCGGAAGTCAAGCAACTCGGAAATCGGAAAAGAGACGTAACCTCGGGAGACCGAACGTAGTGTAGGGAACTCAGAACAAAGATAAAATCGGAACTCGGATAACGTTGAGTATTGATGTCGAGCTCGGAAACCTTAACAAAAATTAAAAAGCCTACAAGTTAGATTGATGCTTGAGAATTTGAATCTCGTACTTACCAATATTGTTATATTCTTGATACGAATATGATGTATTGTACGAAATTTACAAGTTGTATGAAAGTGCATTCATTTCATGATATGATAAAGAATTCCATATCACTTGGGCCAGCCCTAGAATAAGTTAAGGGGAATAGATCAGTGGGAAGGTCGGGGAAAAGTAAACGCGGCCATCTTGTATAGGAACGAGCTCGGTCCTGAAAAGTGGACTATTACCCAGGAGTATATGGCCAATGACTCCCAGGGGACCAAGGATGGAAATGAGTTTTAATGGGCGAAAGCCTCCAAGAATAAGATGCATCTTCTCATTGCATATGCATATGTACAGTATAACACTTTTCTATTGATTGTTCTAGATCTCTGTTTATTATTCAGAACCTGCTATTGTTCCGCTGTGATTACTATTTGAGTACCTTAGTATATTAGTTAATTAAAATTGAATTTGTTTCGGTGTATGCTTTACAAATGAGTATTTAAGTTAAATTTTTATTATTTTACCATATTATTTGAAAATTATTGCACGACCGAAACAACTGGGAATGACAGCGACGACACATGTTTAGAACTAGGAATTCCTACTGAGAAATTTCTATTTCTCACCCTACTGTATATTACCGCATCATTCTCAGACTATGGAGCACGCCGCGACAAGAGTCCTCTTCATTGAGTTCCCCGAGCTTCACGTACACATCGATCCATTTCTGGACTCTGTATATATATCTGGCAGGTGCCAGTTTCATTTATATTTCTTCTTCCAGAGAGATTTTGCCGTACCCCTGATGCATCCCCTGTTTGATCTCGCTGTCCCATACATCGCCATTCCACTTCATGTGGCCCAGCCATTCCCACCTCCTCCAAAGAAGAAGACCGCACCAAACTTTCGCCTCCTATGGCCCCTCCTGTTTCACCACCACGGCCGATGCTCTCCGCCTCGATGTCAGAGGAGGACCCATCGGAGGCAGCGAGTTCTTCCTCTTCCTCTGCTCCCAGTACGAGCCACCCTTCCACAGATGCACCCATGGCGAATGGGTTTCTCTCTTCGGATTCTGCTTAGATAGTCGGTGTACTGTAGTGGTAGTAGATGTATAGAATAGCCCTCTTTTGATAATCTGGGTCATGAATAGACGAGTACGGATTAGGGGTAGTATATGAAATGTCCCATGGGGACCACTCAGGGTAGAGTTCTTAGGGACCGGCCGTTTTATTTTGTGCTAGCGGCCTCATATTATATATATATATATATATATATATATATATATATATATATATATATGTTACAGAAATTCCGTCCTTATTGCACTCTTATTTATGTTATGTTACTTACAGTATACCAATTAATCAGAATTTATTCCGCCGTCATGCAGGAATTTTTATTATGCGATTAAGTGTCCTTATGCGAGTAATTAGTACTAATACAGAAAGTAGAATTAAACCAGTAGTACATGTAATCACTTATCAGATAATTTTATTATGACTTAAGCATAATACTTTGTCTGGTAAGGTGTTACATTTTGTCTGTCCTAGATTGTTCGGATCATCAGAAGGTGACCTTCGCCACCTACATGCTCGAAGCAAATGCAGAGTTTTGGTGGAACAGTGTACGAAGATTATTTGAGGAATCTCAGACAGCGGTCGCCTGGACGATGTTTAGAGATGTTTTCTACCAAAAGTATTTTCCTGCCTTAGTTCGAAATGCCAAGGAGCTAGAGTTTATGCAACTTCATCAAGGAAACCGGACGGTATCTGAATATATTGCCAGGTTTGAAGAGCTGTGTAAATTTTCTATAATTTACTAGAGGAATCTTGATGAAGCTTGGAAGTGCGTCAAATTCAAAGGAAGGTTACGAGAGGATATTCTTACTGCAATAGGGCCAATGGAGATTAGAGATTTCTCCACATTGGTAAATAAATGCCAACTTGTGGAAGATTGTAACTTGAAACTGGCTGTAGCCAAGGCATCTGGTGGCAGCTTCAAGAAGGGGTTGGCACCGCAAAGCCCAAGGTTCCAGCCCAACTTTCAACAATGGAGAAGATTTCAGCTAGTGGGAAATAGAGGCAAGTAGCCCTAGAAGCCTTTCCCAAATTCAACTTGCACAAAATGTGGTAAGAACCATGGTGATCGGCCGTGTTTGGCGGGCCAAAACATCTACTATGGGTGTGGCAAGCCAGGCCACAAAATTTATGAGTGTCCAACCAAATCCACCACAGCCGTCTCGACCTCAATGTCAAGGACGGGTCTTTACGATGAATGCAGAAGAAGCTGACAAGTCCGAAGAACTAATCTAAGGCACCTGTGAAGTGGACGGTGAGACTCTAACTACACTTTATGATTCAGGTGCCTCCCACTCATTTATTTCTTGTGACTATGTGGCTACTTTGCGATTACCAATTTCTGAATTGCCTTATGATCTACTGGTATCTACTCCTACCAATGAACCTGTTAAAACTAGTCAAATTTGCATCAATGTTCTTCTTCGAATTGAGGGTAGAACCTTTGCAGCTAATTTGATTTGTCTCCCTCTATCTGGACTTGACATAATTCTGGGCATGGATTGGCTTTTGGTAGCAAGTGTCGCAGCCTGCTCCAAATTACAATTTTAAAATACTTAATTACACTAAATTTGAAGTATAGTGCAAGCAAGGTCATATCACAAGGATGTTGTTGCTATCTAGTTAAGTAACAAGGGAGTATGTGTAAACATGCAGTCAATAAGCTATAAAAGAAAATTAGATGAAAATAAAAACACTAGTTCAAAGAGTTCCTTAGGTATAAGGTGAATCAATCATTAACGCACAATATATCAAGCACATGGAGGGCGGCTAATTTCAGCTATTAGAGAGACCTCTACTAATAACCCCACAATTCTACCTAAAGAACTCTAGGAATTCAACCAATACATAATTGATTAGATAATTGAGACCTCGACTCTAATTAACCTATGTTGATTTCTAGTCCCAATTGTATTAGCCTAGGTTTGAACCCAAACCCAATTCCTAATTTTTTAACTAATCAAGTTCATACCAATTGACAATTAGCAATCACCCAACTAATTTCTCATGCATAAACCCACATATCAATACCATTCAATGCAAGTTTACAAATAAAAGAGGGCAAAGAATCAAGAAAACAAACATGAATGAAATTCAAGCATAGGGTTTCAAGATTATAATCATAATACCCTTGTAGTCTCCTTGAACTAGCTTGAAGTCCTACTCCTCCATAGCAATGAAGGTTACAAACTAGAACCCAAAACAAGTATCTTGCAATATGAGAGGAAAAGAAAAGAAGAGGAGAGGAGAAGAGAACAGAAGAAAGAAAAATGAAAAAAAAGTTGGAGATGAGTCCTCTTTTTCGCATCTCGGATTTCTCTCTTCTTCTCAGACTTAAAACATGAAAATCCAAAAATACCCTTGAGCCCAAATTAATCCTTTGCCTCTTAGCTTTAAGCGGACACCCAATTTGCTTAATTTGGACTTGAAATGAGAGAGTTATGACCCAATCTTTATAGCATGTCCAGGTTGTACATTTTTTCATGTCAGTTAATTTAAACATCCAACAAGCCCATCGAGATGTCATTATTTTGGAGAATTCATATCAATTGAAGCTTTATATCTTAACTTTTGAATGGCACCAATTTCACCTCAATCCAATGTCTACAACTCAAATTATGGCCCAATTATTGCACACTACTCAGGTTCCAGTGCAATAGCCCTGTTCTGACTTTGTGGCCCAATTCCTCCTAATAGACATCTGAATTAGTTTTTGACTTCTTCATCAAAGTTATAGATCTTTCTCTCAGTTTTCCTACAATATAAAATTTGTAATTTTTAGAGATCGGAAACTCAAGATATGCTCATAATACAGAAACAGTATAAATTTATAATAATGCAAAAAAATATAATTAAGCTCAATTAAAGCCCAAACTCATAAAATGTGTCTAATATTAATCAATTAAGTACAAAAGAGGTCCAATAAACTAAATATGAGAGTTAATCAATGTATCAAAATGTTACTTATCAAATTTCCCCATACTTAGCTTTTTGCATGTCCTCATGCAAAATCCAAAATATACTCAAGGGTGTAGAAAATGAAACATGAAAATCTAAAACAAATACACAAGTCCTAGAAACAAAAAATGATCAAACACCATGAAAAATAAATTCCCAATGGATCCTCAAGAATGTCAAGCGTATAGGCAAAAAGCAAACCCAAGGCATCAAGAAATTCAACAATCAAGACACATCTCTACAAAGGTGCATGCAAGGCAAAAATCACTCCAAAAAGTATGGATCAAGCATAGAGGATCTCACAAGATAATGTATTTAGCTTTCTTACTCTCAAGTGTTTAAGGCTCAATTATACCACTTGAATCACCTCAAAAGGAGAAGCACTACCATAAGCTTGTTTATCATCTAATTCTCCACCGCTCAAACACATGCACACACAAATCAAGAGGACTTTATTCAAGGTTGTAATGGAGCCAAGGTAAGGGTACGAAAATAGTAAGGATATGCAAGATAAAAACCAAAGAGAATAGAAGAACATTGGCAAAGACATGAGGTCACAAATGTGAGGGCTTTCCTTAAATCCAAGCAAAGCAACAAATAACTGCTTTTTATCCCACTTTTTTACTTTCTTTTTTTTTTTTTCCATCAAAATTGCCTTAATTTATTGACTTTTTTCTTTTTCTATTTGTTTTTTTTGTTACATTTTCTTTGCTTCTTCTTCGTTTTTTTTAATCTTTTCATTTCTTTCCTTTTTCTCTTTTCATCACTTTGTACCCCCTACACCTAAAGTCTTGTATGTCCTTATCCAAACCCCTACACATATGTGAATGCACATTGCTAATGGTAACCAATGGTCTCCTAATCCCTAAGGCTAGGTAGAATTATGGTTTTTCGCTTTAGGCTTGTAATGTGCTAAAAACAAAGAATAGGTGAAAAGGCTCAAAGAGGCTAAGCAAGGGAAAAAAATGCAAAGGTGGGTATTTGGTTAAATGGCTAATCAAAAAATGAATGCCTCAATCATATTCATGTATGCAAATGAATGGTGTAGCCTCAAAAAGAATCAAAGCAAGTTCTAGAGTGACAAATCCTATGAGAGAATAAAACACACAAGAAAGAAAAGAATGGCATGTAACATAGCCATCCAAATATGGCTTAAAAGCTCACATAGGTCATGTCCAACATACTCAATCCAAGCAATTGAAGATCAATCTACCAAGCATGCAAGACATAAAGAATGAGATGAAAAGTCAAGCATGTTGAAGTCTCAAGCCAAGAATGTCTAATACCTAAAGCTAACAACTCAAACATCGCCATGGGGAAACATCCAACTAAACAACACAACTAGTATATGAAAACTAACATTAAACATACTTTATTCTAAAAGTAAAATGCAAGACAGATACTTAAAAAGGTAAAAAGTGATGAGAACTCCCTCATGGTGGCTTATGCTTGAATTGATCTATGAACTCCCACCAAGGCTTGCATCTCTTGCCTCCACCAGGATCCTACAAGGTTATTTTGTGTTCTCGACCATCCTTGTCACTTTTGCATTCACATCCCAGTGTAGAATACCTTAGTTCATTCCCATGATGCATCGCTATAGTAATGACATAGATGGCTCCGAGTTGAAAAACGCTCTCATTGTAACCATAATCCAAGCACCTCAATGCATCTATGGAAGATGTCTCCGGAGCCATGTCACAAATAGCTTGGAGTTGGGCAACATTTTCCAGGTAGGCATATTCAAATTGACCCAATAGATGCTCATAAGGAGGAAATTCCAACTTTAATTTTAGTGTTTGGACTATAGAGAGAATAATCTCTTTAACCTGAATCTCAGTTAAATGAATTTTCTCCACTGTGTCAACACTCATAGGCTTATCACCCATTAGATATGCATCCATCTCTACACACTTTAGACACAGCTCAACACCATCACATTGATCGCAAGAGAAACAATCAACGAAATCACTAAGGTCGAACAACTCAGGGAACTCCTCACAGAAACTATCATGAACCTCCTCAGCTGCATAATCAATGATATCCAAATGAAATATAGAGTGCTTATTTGATTTCTCCTATACAAAATTTGCATCTGGCTTTTCTTTCACTTCAGTTGCTTCATCAGAATGCTTAGTCTTAGCTATACTTTGATCAATTCTCTGTGCCAACTCTGGTAAAGTCCTACCTGATTGCTGCATAGCAACACTGACATTCCCCTTTGGATTGGGGATCAATAGAGATGGAGTCTGAGCAAAACCATGTGACTGCATCTAGCTCATGGAGGAAGCAAACTAACTAAGTAGAGTCTCTATATTCTCGATGGCTGCATCAGTTCTTTGCTGATACTGGAGGTTATTTTCTACAATTTGCTTCATCAGATCCTGTAATGATGGCTCCAGTGAGGTAATTGCTAATCTAGTCTATTGTTGCTGCTGAGGGGATAGGTATTGGTATTGAGGTTTCCCAGGGAATACTCTTACAGCAGCCACTATATAACCCTGAAGGTATGAGGTATCTTACTGAAGTTGGAGGCATCCATTAATAGAGTGGGATGGACACACTAAAATATCACATACTCTAGTAGGCTCTGGTGCAGATGTAGGAGTAACATGATGTCCCATGGTCAACCGCTTTATCAATGATGCCATCTTATCTAATTTGTGTTCGAGCCTTAGCTATTAGATCTCACCAACTCCTTTGGTCCTTGTGATCAGCTTAGAGCCAAATTGCTAGAAATTCATTGCCATGTTAGCTATTAGATCTCTGGTGGCAGCAGGTGTCTTATCCATTAGAGCTCCACCACTCACTACATCAATCAAGCTCTTACCCATGGGTATTAGCCCCTAATAGAAAAACGGGATCAACAAGTGTTCACTAATTTGGTGATGAGGACAACTTGCACACAACCTATTGAACCTCTCCCAATACTCATATAATGTTTCTTCTTGCATTTGCCTAATATTGCAGATCTCCTTTCTTATTGTTGCAGCTCTGGATATAGCGAAAAATCTCTCCAAGAAGAGCCTTTTCATATCCGTCCATTCTATTACACAACTAGGGGGAAGATAGTAAAGTCAATCCTTGGCTACTTCAACTAGTGAGAAAGGGAAGGATCTTAGCTTGACCTGATTCTCATGAATTCCTCGAAAGTTGAGAGTTGAGCATACAACATGAAACTCCTTGAGATGCCTGTAAGGATCTTCACTTGTATAACCATGAAATCTTGGAAGCAAATGAATCAATGCAGGGTTAAGCCCAAAGTTAGAATCTAAATCAGGATATTGGATACAAAATAAGTGATCTACGGCATTGGGAGCAAATAGCTCCTTCAGTGTCTTATCAAGGATAGTCATCTCAACAGAAAACATAGAAAAGAAGAAAAAGAACTAGCAGGATAATGTATAAAAATAGAACTAACATAACTACTACTACTAAAAGTACCAAAACACAAAAATTACTAAAAACAAATGACTTAGGAAATTAAAAAAAAACTGTACAAAATGATTTTTTTCAATTTATAGAAATATCACACAATAAAACTACACCTATCTAGAATCCGAAAATGCAATAAAAATTATTAAAAATTCAAAAAAGTGGTCAAAACAGTGGAATTTGGCCAAAATAGGGTGGGGCTCATGCTTTGCAATGAGTCTTGATTAAAATGTTGAAAAACTTTGGACTGGAAAGTTTCAAGGTAATCTAAGCATGAACAAAACAGGACAACATCCAAAATTAGCTTAAAAACACCAAAAATGATCAAAATACGCAAAACACAAACAAAAGGAAGTAAACACATATTTACAAACTAAATAACATCAACATCACCGGCAACGATGCCAAAATTTGGTAGCAAGTATCGCAGCTTACTACAAATTACAATTTTAAAATACTTAATTATACTAAATTTGAAGTATAGTGCAACCAAGGTTGTCTCACAAGGATATTGTTGTAGTTAAGTAACAAGGGGGTATGTGTAAATATGCAGTCAATAAGCTATAAAAGAAAATTAGATGAAAATAAAAACACTAGTTCAAAGAGTTCCTTAGGTAAAAGGTGAATCAATCATTAATGCACAATATATCAAACACATGGAGTGCGGCTAATTTGAGCTATTAGAGAGACCTCTACTAACAACCCCACAATTCTAACTAGCGAACTCTAGGAATTCAACCGACACATAATTGATTAGATAATTGAGACCTCAACTCCAATTAATTTATGTTGATTTCTAACCCCAATTGTATTAGCCTAGGTTTGAACCCAAACCCAATTCCAAATTCTTTAACTAATCAAGTTCATACCAATTGATCAATTAGCAATCACCCAACTAATTCCTCATGCATAAAACCATATATCAATACCATTCAATGCTAGTTTACAAATAAAAGAGGGCAAAGAATCAAGAAAACAAACATGATTGAAATTCAAGCATGGAGTTTCGGGATTACAACCATAATACCCTTGTAGTCTCCTTGAACTAGCCTGAAGTCCTACTCCTCCGTAACAATGATGGTTACAAACTAGAACCCAAAACAATTATCTTCCAAAATGAAAGGAAAATAAAAGAAGAGGAGAGGAGAAGAGAAGAGAAGAGAGAAAAACGAAAAAGAAGTTAGAGATGACTCCTCTTTTTCGCGTCTCGGATTTCTCTCTTCTTCTCAAACTTAAAACATGAAAATCCAAAAATACCCTTGAGCTCAAATTAATCCTCTGCCTCTGAGCTTTAAGTGGACACCCAATTTGCTTAATTTGGTCTTGAAATGAGAGAGTTATGGCCCAATCTTTATAGCATGTCCAGGTTGTACATTTATTCACATCAGTTAATTTCAATAGCCAATAAGTCCATCAAGATGTCATTATTTTGGAGAATGTTATTCATATGAATTGAAGCTTTATATCTTATCTTTCAAATGGCACCAATTTGACCTCAGTCCAATGTCTAGGACTCAAGTTATGACCAATTATTGTACACTACTCAAGTTCCAATGCAACAGCCCTGTTCTGAATTTGTGGCCCAATTCGTCCTAATAGATATCTGAATTAGTTTTTGACTTCTTCATCAAAGTTATAGATCTTTCTCTCAGCTTTTCTACAATATAAAATTTGTAATATTTAGAGATTGACAACTCAAAATATGCTCAAAATATAGAAATAGTATAAATTTATAATAATGCTAAAAAACATAATTAAGCTCAATTAAAGCCGAAACTCATAAAATGTGTCTAATATTGATCAATTAAGCACACAAGAGGTCCAATAAACTAAATATGATGGTTAATCAATGTACCAAAATATTACTTATCAGCTTTCTGGCAATCGAGTCATGCTCAATTGTTCTGATAAGATGGTAGTATTCTCCTCTGTCTCGTCTTCTGAATCCTAAGTCTCAACACTCTTTTACCTGAACTCTTTATCAGTAAACTGTAGTGGGTCGAAGAGTCAAGGATACATCCTCCTATCAACTAATGTGACGGAAGTTGAACAGAAACTGGAGGGGATCCCAGTTGTTAAAGAATATCCCGATATTTTCCCAGAGGATATTCTTGAATTCCCTCCTGAGAGGGAAATTGAGTTCACCATCGAGCTGGTTCCAAGTGCGGGACCAATATCTATAGCTCCATATCGAATGTCACCTCTGGAGCTGACAGAACTAAAGAAACAGATTAAAGAATTCTTGGAAAAAGGATTCATACGGCCAAGTGCATCGCCACAGGGAGCTCCAGTCTTGTTAGTTAAAAAGAAAGATGGGAGCATGCGCTTATGCGTGGACTATAGATAGCTGAATAAAGTGATGATTAAGAATAAATATCCACTACCAAGGATTCAAGACCCCATAGACCAACTACAAGGTGCAACGCTATTTTTCCAAGATCGATTTGCATTCCGAATATCATCAAATTCGAGTCCGGGGACAAGATATGCCTCAGACAGCTTTTCAAACTTGTTATGGACACTATGAGTATATTGTGATGTCGTTTGGGCTGACAAATGCACTAGCAGTATTCATGGATTATATGAATCGAATATTCCGCCCATATCTGGACAAGTTTGTAGTGGTTTTCATCGACAACATACTTGTCTATTCGACGACGAAGTGAGAGCACGCGGAACACTTGCGGCTGGTTCTGCAAGTTTTAAGAGAAAAGAAACTTTATGCTAAGTTATCCAAATGTGAATTTTGGATAGAAGAAGTAAAATTTCTCGACCATGTAGTATCCTATGGGGGGTCTCTATAGACCCCAGCAAAGTAGAAGTAGCACTAAATTGGGAGAGGTCGACCACAGTCATTGAAGTTAAGAGTTTTCTGGGCTTAGCTGGATATTATAGACGATTCATTAAGGATTTTTCTCGAATAGCTTTGCCCTTGACCAAGCTAACTAGGAAGAACGTTCCATTTGAATGGACACGGGGTATGAGCAGACTTTTCAAGATTTGAAAAGGAGTTTAACCACAACACCAGTGTTAGCCTTGCTAGACCCTCATGGACCATTTGAGGTCTATTGTGATGCTTCCAAGCAAAGATTAGGATGCGTGTTGATGCAAGCCGAAAACGTGGTCGCTTATGCCTCTAAGCAATTAAAGCCACATGAAAGGAATTATCCTACACACAATCTTGAGTTAGCGGCCATAGTATTTGCTTTGAAGATATAGAGACATCACCTTTATGGTGTGAGGTTCGAGGTCTTTTCTGATCATAAAAGTTTGAAGTACCTCTTTGATCAGAAGGAATTGAATATGAGACAGCGGAGGTCGATGGAACTTCTTAAGGACTACGAATTTGAATTGAAATACCACCCAGGCAAGGCAAATATTATGGCAGATGCTTTAAGCAGAAAATCGTTGACTATAGCCTAGATGATGGTGAAGGAGATACAGCTTATTGAGAGCTTCCGAAATCTTAATTTGGGAATCCTTATGACTCCTAAGACCATTCAGTTGCCCCAAGTTAAGGTAACCAGTAGCTTTAAGGAGTAGATTCGGCAGGCACAATAGCAGGATGCTAGTTTTCAGTGTACCATCAAGCTTGTGCAATCAAGGAAATTAACGGGTTTTGCTCAAGATAAAGAAGGCATATGGCAACACCGTGATAGGGTATATGTACCCGAGGGGAATGATCTTTGAAGAAGAATCTTGGAGGAAGCACATAAAGGTGAATTTACCGTACATCCCGACATTACCAAAATGTATCACGACCTCGAGGAAATGTTTTGGTGGCCAAGCATGAAGTCAGACGTGGCGAGCTTCGTGAGCAAGTGCTTGACCTGTCAGAAGGTGAAAGCGGAACATCAAAAACCCTCCAGGATACTACAACCTTTGGAAATCCCTAAGTAGAAATAGGAGAGTATCTCCATGGATTTTATAATGGGATTACCAAGAACGCCAGCAGGATATGATGCCATATGGGTTATCATGGATAGATTAATCAAATCTGCTTGCTTTCTACCCATTCGATCAAATTATCCATTAGAAAAGTTGGCGCAATTGTATATCCAAGAAATTATAAGATTGCACGGGACCTCGTCAACCATTATCTCTGATTAAGATCCAAGATTCACTTCACGATTCTGGGGAGCTTTACAAAAAGCATTTGGTACTAAGTTGTACCTAAGCACTGCATATCACCAGCAAACGGATGGGCAAATGGAGAGGACAATTCAAACCTTAGAAGATATGCTACAAGCCTATATAATGGAGCAACGTGGAAATTGGGATCAATACTTACCGCTAGCCGAATTTGCATACAACAATAGCTATCATGCTAGCATCGACATGGCTCCTTACGAAGCATTGTACGAACGAAAGTGCCAATCCCCATTATGTTGGTATGAAATAGGAGAATTAAGTCTATTGGGGCCTGATTTAGTTGAACAAACCACTGAGCAGATCAAGAAAATCTGAAGTAAGATGCTTACTGCTCAAAGCCGTTAGAGGAGTTACGCGGACACCAGGAGAAAACCTCTGGAATTTCAAGAAGGAGACCACGTATTTTTGAAGGTTATGCCCACAACAGGGATAGGCAGAGCTATTAAGGTCAAGAAGTTGAGTCCCCGCTTTATTGGTCCCTTCCAAATCTTGAAGCGAATCAAATCGGTTGCATACCGAATTGCTTTACCTCCACACTGTCAAACCTTTACAATGTTCTCCATGTTTCCCAACTCAGAAAATATCAACCTGACCCAACACACTTTCTAGAACTCTATTCAATACAGGTAAAAGAGGACCTGACTTTCCACATACAACCTGCACGGATCGTAGACAGAAGCGCAGGCAACTTCGAAACAAAACTATGCAGTTAGTAAATGTAACATCCCCATTTTCATTTAAGCTAACTAGCTCGGTGTCTCTTGCTAATTAGAAGGGTTACCAATTAATTGAGAACTAATCGACTAATCTCGAGAGCAAGAGCTTAGTAAATTAAAGGCAAGTTAACAATATAATTGAAAGTCAACGATTAATTAGAAAATTCAACAATTGAAGTATAATGCACTAAAAGTTAAAATTAAGAGCCTAATTGTCCAATCCTTGTTAATTCATGATTTAGAACATAAAATCAAGGTGGCCTAACCTTATTAACTAAGAGCATGACAAGCATCACATCTTAATTATATGAAAAATTAACCCTCACACCCTCTTTACATAATTAATGAGGAAAATCCTTTTCAATGAAAATGTGTTAAAGTAATTGAACCAATTGAATTAATTAGCATTTAGATAATTGTAACAATTGTAAAAATGTAGAAACTTCCCTTTAATTATTGTTTGAAGTTTGGTCAAGGCAAGAGCCATATCCAACCATCCATTTGCCTTCTCATCATACATTATTAGATCAAGAGTCTATGTTACTAGTATTCCTTGAGTCAAGACAAGAGATGTACTCTTCTCCATCAAGATTGTGAACTTGGAGTGATCATATTCACCTAAGCCAATCCCAAGAGTGGTCATGCCTTTAACCACTCGAGGAAATACAAAATGGTTTTTACCCAAGCACCAAAACTCAAGAGAAACACAACTCTCTCTTTTAGCCCATGGTTTCTAGCCTCCTTGCTTGCAAAAGAAGGAAAATCACATCACTCTCTCCCCTCTCCTTTTTGCGCCAATCAGCCTATCTCTCCCCTCATTTCATTTTTCATTTCCTCTCTCAAGACACAAAGCTCTCACTTCTCTCTAAACCACTCCTTGTTCTTCCTAATCTTCTTCTTATTCTTCTTGTTTTCCTACTCTAATTCACCTCATTTCCACCACCATTCTCACAAGCCCTTCAAGGACCACTCTCTTTAGTTCTTGAGGAAGCAAAATAAACACTCACTTAGCTCCATTGTCAAGCTCAAGAAGAAGGAGGCCATCTCCAACACCTTTCTTTCTCTTCAAGCTTTCAAGAAACCCAGTTGGTAGTGACTCTAACCCCTCTTTCTTCTATGTTTTTCAAGCTCTAGAACTCCTAAGCTCTCCATAGCTAGGTGGTTTTGGGACTTGCTCTAAAGGCCTCATGGACATGCTTTCATTATAAGAAGTGTTTGTGATTTTTGCTCTTTTCTTGGAAAATAACTTGTTGTGCATTTATTCTTCTTTTGAGCCAAACTTTTTAGAACTCAAAATATTGATTTTTACCAAGATATCAAAGTATAAAAGTGGTTTGCAAATGTAAAGTGGTCACTTGAAGAAAAGACTTAATGTTTTTACAAGAAAATTCATTGAAACCAAAACTGTGGAAGCTAGAAAATTCTGGCAATCTACATGATGCAAATAATAACTCTTTCAATATAACTCCAAATGGAACAAAACTAATTTTAAATGAAGATATACTCATAGGGCTTTTTATACATATAAAATATGTGAAATTTGGCCTTAAAACAAGAGAGATATGAATTTTCAAAATCTGCTATCCCTAGATGCGTTTTTGTTCGAGTAGTAAGTAATAAAATCTTAATAACACAAGTTGTACATAACACTTTTGAGTGGGACCAAGTTTTTTAGAAAGCTAATACATATAGGATCATCTCCATAAAACAATTTAGGCAGATTCCTTGTGAGGAGCTCGTAGTAAAGTTTAAAAATCACTATACCAAGAATAAACTTAAAAGCTAAGCAGTCAGAATAAAATATGCATATCCCAAGTTACAAAATGAATTTTCAGTGGGGCTTAAAAATAGACTCAGAGAAGTATAATCATACCAAAATTTGAAGCAAAAGAATAAAAGATGAAATTATGGTGAATTTTTGAAGTTACTACCCCACTGTAAAAGTAAAACTGGTTATGGTTAAGTTTTAAAGGTTAATGAGAAATAAGCTTTAAGACATTAAGACCTTTACATTAAGTATTGGAAAACCTTCATAATTCAACTTAAAAGTTTCAAAAAGGATAATAGATGAAATTGGCCTTATGCCTAATAAAAGAATTTTATGCAAGGGGCAACCTCAACTAAAAGCTTGCACCAAATTTATTAAGCTAGGCTCATAAAACTTTGTTTGTGAACATACCTACATTTATTGCAAGCATGATGCTATGATGATGATGAATGATGATGATATGAATATGATATGTTGATGGTATGATGCTTAATGATATGTGATATTGGATTCTCTATTTAGCAAAATCTTGGGAAGTTTCGGTCTAGCCATTATGCTGCCGAAATTCTACAAAAATTGTGGACCTAGAAATGTTTTGCATCATAAGCTTTAATAAGAAGATATTGAATTAAGGGTGTGATCCTTCAAAAGGGAAGGTGATCTAATTTAAGCTCCCCTCACCTACGACTCACATGAGGCATGGCATGACCCAGCTAGTGTGAGTATAGGGGATAGGGCTTACATGAGGCATGGCATGACCCAGCTAGTGTAAGTACTGAAAATTTATGGTGGCGACAGCCACGGTATAAGCTCATTACCACTTATGTTTAGTGGGTGAAAAGAAAAAGACTTAAGATAAAGTCAAGTTAAGATAAGAAAAGGGACTTTGGTCCAAACCCTTGAAGGGAAGAAGTTAAGAGAAGCTTATAGCACGTCCATACATATTTTATGTAATTATAGTTGTTCCTATGCTTGTTATGATAAAAATGATCAGAGGACATGTTAAAAATTGAATTCGCTTCTGGTGACTATGTTTTTGGAAATCTAAGAATTGGACCTTATGCTTGCTCATTATTTTCATTTATAAAACTGAAGTGGTTGGGACGATGACGATGACACTTTAGTGTTGGGTTCGAGTCCTACTGAGAAATCTTATTTATTACTCTAGTTACTTTTCCGTATCATCACCAGAATCCGATGGCACATCCGGTGCAGTGGAGCACAGATCCCCCATACTGTGAACGGACGTATGACGAGGGATGACAGACAATGTTGATTTGGACTTGTAGTTGCTGTAGCTCTGCATCTTCATACATTCCTTTTTGTGACGAATGATGTCAAATTAAGTTTGTATTTAGTATTTGGATCATGGCACGACCATGAGCCTCCTTTGATGTAATGCTGATATATATGTATGTATATATGTTATGAACTCAGATGGATGTAATGATTAGCTATGTAATGTAATGTATTTGTGAATTACTATTTATTTATCTTTCTCTTGTTTTATGATATTGGGGTATGTATTTTATGCGACACGCTCTTTTTCTATCTGTCTTCTCGCTCAAGGCTTTACTTTCCAAAATGCTGCAAAGCGATGACGTATATCAAAAAAAAAATCTTACCATATTTTCCGCATAACTTAATTTCAAGTGAAATTTAGCTTTCCACGAGCATAAGTAACAACTAATAAATTGTTGTAATACGACTTAAGCGTAGTATGGGTTTATTAAGGTGTTACAGTAAACGTAGCATTGGGAAAAGAAGATGCCGAGGATTACACTTGGGAATTAGAGTCAAATATGAAGAAAGAGTATCCTGAACTATTCTCAGGTACCAAATTTTGAGGACAAAATTTTTTGTTAGGAGGGTAGTAATGTAACATCCACCATGAGTTCCGACCTTCGAATTGATTTCCAAGTTAGACACGAGTTCTGATCTCTGAATTTATTTCCAAGAGCTTTTCATTTTTATTGATGTTCCCGAGTTTGAGCTTAGGACCGACTTCCGAGATTAAATTGAGTTTTGATATTATATAAGTTCCAACTTCCCGGTGCATAAGGTTAATGTTTTGATTTCCGACTTCTGGAGTTGTTAATCGATCTCCGAGATTGATCCTGGACCGAGTTTTAGAATTTCGTGTAATAAGATTTTTAAAGCATCCTTGTTATCGACTTCCAACATGCGGGCATAAGGTTTTATGTTCTGGTACTAACTTCCAAGTTTATGTTAAAGATCCTCAACTTCCTTATTTAAGTATTTTAGGTTTCATATTCTTGTCTTTGACTTTTGATTTTAAGGTGATTTGTTTGTTGTGTGATTTCCGATCTCCGATTTTAGGCCACAATTAGTCTTCCAAGACTTTTGTGTTTTCTAAGTTCTGAGTTCCACATTAGCTATAAAATGGACATGAGTTCTGACTTTAAGCAGAATGGAGACGAGTTCTGATTTCAGACAGAATGAAAATGAATTCCAATATTTAGGCAAAATGGAAAATAATTTGTAGCCACAAAAGAAGGGAAACATGACCGAACTTTACCCACAAAATTTCAGCCAACCAAAACTCACAAAGCTAACTACCTCTTCAATGCTTAAATCAGATTTTTCTCCCTTGTTTCCTACTGATTTGCGCCACTCTCTCCTTGCTTCAGTCTTCCTTTTTCTCTTCTCCTCTTCTTCTTCTCTTCTCTTCTCAACCAAACTCCAAGACTTAGCAAGATAACATATAAAGAGGTAAAGGTTCAATTTTGTTCTTGTTATTCTGATTGTGGATGACTGATTTTAGCTTTATCTTCTCACTTCTTGATGTGATTAGTGAATGAATATAATTACGTTTGGCTGTTTTTGTGTTTAAATTTGATTAAGGAATAGAAAAGTGTGAGAATAGAAATATATGAGGGGCTGGGGGACCAATTTACCTCGATAGTCCGTACGGCGGAGTGTACAGCTTCACCTACAGCCATTCAAATTCAATGAAACCATTTTTATATGAAACTAGACATTCAGGCCTTTGCATAAGTATATCATATAAGGCCATTGGATTAGTATTGAGAGAGGTATGAATTTTGAAATTTTGACCTAGGTTTTTGAGTTTGATTCTAGATAAACTAGGTTGTTTAGGGCAAAACTTGCCCTATACAATTTGGAATTGAATGAAACTAACTTTGTTAGAAATCTTACACATAGCAGAACATCTCGTAAAAATTTCAGAGTTAGATACAGTCCCGTTTGCTCCCAGTGATTCAAAGAATTTGCCCAATATCCAAACTCAGCCAAAACATGGTAGTTTAGGAAGGTCAAATTTTGAGACTTATAACTCGAGCTCTACTAAAGCAAATGAAATGGAACTTCTTTCAAATGAAATATTGTCCTATTAGCTTTAATATGATGCTAATTTTGTATGATTTGAGTTCGTTTTCGATTTTTAGTAGATTTTTACTCGTAAGTGTGTAATTCTAGCTAGTCTCAGGGTAGGCCGGGATAAAACTTAAATAACTTGAGCTATACTTATCAAAATTAGATGGAACCAAGGAGGTTAGAAAATAGACACATAACACTCCAACATATCCAAAACATAGGTCTAGATGAGTTAAATAAGGATTTTGACTTGATTTACAAAAATCAGGTTGAATGAATGTGCTGAGACAACAATTATACTTTAAATGCAACATTTATTCCTATGAGATTGATGATTGAATTATAAATGAAATGTTATGAGTTCTCTACAATTGACTATCTGAGTATTGGCACTATTCATGGGAAAACGGACATGTTCCATTATGCTGCCAAAAGTTCGATAAGCCTATGCATAAGTTATACTCTACATTCAAATCCATGTGCATTTGCAAGAAGTTCATAAAGGTTATATTATGATGAAAGTTCCATAATACTTGGGCCAGCCCTGGATTGAAGTTATGGGGAATAGATCGGTGGGAAGGTCGGGGAAAGTAAACCCGGCATTCCTATATAGGAACGAGCTCGATCCTGAAAAGCATACTATTACTCAGGAGTCTAAATGGCTAAGAACTCCTAGAGGACCAAGTAATGGAGGAGTTTATGAAGATAAGTTCAAGAATGAATTTTGCATGATCACATTGAATAGTCGTTATAAGTTATTTATAGTATGACCGTTATGTTTACTTACTGCTGTATGTTCGTTTATTCTATTTATTATTCTATACATTACTATTTAGTAGTTATTTTGTTTCTCATGCTATCTTAAGTAAAATTGAACATTGCTTTAGACCAGACATTTTTTCTTAGACCTATTAAATGTGGATAGTTTAATTTGATGCCATGTTTTTATGATTAAATAAAAACCGAGACAACTGAGAATAAATGTGAAGTTAGTTAAACACCATACGCGAACTCTACTGAGAATTTCTTTAAATTCTCACCTCGCTTTGTATTTCCACATCATTCTCAAACATTGGTGATGGACTCAACGGCCACTTTATTTATTGAGATTCCCGACTTGCAGCTCCACCATGATCCCGTAGTAGATTTGTTGTACATAGTCGGTTCCTGCAATTTCCATCTTTACCTTTTTAACAATAGGAATTTTGCCGTTCCCTTTTTCCACCCTGCTTCTGACCTTGTCGCTTCATATTTTGCGGTCCCGTTGCATGGGACACATCTTCCTCCAGCACCTCCAGCGCCCGCAGTACCTATCGCACCTACTAGTCCTCCACCCGAGTCACCTTCGCAGATGGTTCTAGACATTCCGCGCAGTTCTGAGAGCGATCCTTCGGAGGCTACCGACTCATCATCCTCCTCCTTGGGACCTAGTATGGACTACTCCCCAGCCGGGCCTGTGAGGCCAACGGCTACCTAACCGAGAGTTCTATTATACAGCATGGCCCTCTTTTGGCAATGTGCAGCATTGGGTCATAGACTTAGCTACATGTATATCGGTTAGTTTGGAATATCATCTGAGAACCCCATAGGATCAATTTGACTGACACGGGCCTTCTTTTTGGTACGCCGACCCCACTTATGTATCCTATTTTACACCTATACATAAACTGAAGCCTTGACTTCTAATCTATATACACACACAAACACACACACACACACACACACATATACAGTTGATGATATATTACTTATTCTTATCTTTTTTTGTTACGTTCTATGATGTTAAGCACGTTCATTATACAATATGTTGTTTTGCCTATTTACAAAAAAGAAGAAGAAGATGTAATATGATAAATAAATAGTAAGCAGAGTATTAACATAGTAACACGATCTACTTAATTTCATGCTATGACTTAAGCATAACATCAAATTGGTAGGGTGTTACATCCTCCTCGGTACAGTACTATGCTTAAGTCATAGTACCACACTCTGGAGTTGTTATTGTTACCTGAGCGAATCTTATTTGACAACAACTTCAGCCGTTTTTGAATCTTCTCAAACTATCTAGAGATAACACGAAAATAGGAGTGAGAATTTTAAATTCTCAATAGGATTCACTAAGAAATTTCATACCGTGTTATCGTTATTATTTCCAGCTACTTCGGTTTATTATGAAAAAGGTGAGCATGTTATACAGACTGTTCAGTTTTATAGTTCAAAAATATATTATGCCAAGCAAAGTTTATTTTATTCAAGCACTTGAATCACATTGCAATTATATGATCAATTCCTGTTTCATAATTAGCATGCCAATCACAACACTCACAAATATAGTAAATTTTAGCATAACAAGATATATATATAGACACACACAAAGGCACTTATTTAACCTTCTTTTACTTTTCTATAACTCTCTTTCCTGACACACCTAGGCGTTATGTATCGCCGTCCTTAGAGTGCAGTTTTTCTTAATTTTCTTTACTTGTCATGCACATTCTAAAGTGTGATCGCCATGTCACATTCCTTAGGATGTGCTTATCATGCCATATTCCAGAGTACGATTGCCATGTCATACTCCATCGGGATGTGATCGCCATATCACACTCCTTAGGAATATGGGACCTTCATCATATCTTTTAACTACTTTCATAGGGAGGAATCCAAATAACTACCTTCGAGTGAAGGGATTCATCCTCACATATTTATATATCTCTTCCTTTGCATGCAAAGATGCCTTCTTTCAAAAAAGAAATCATGATCATATCATCATGCAATGTTTATATGCATTATAGTGCACTTATTTTCGAACACTCTTACTTTTAGAATTTCATATTCATAACTTAAATCTTCAAAACACAAGCTATCATAACTTCATATGCTTCTGCCGAAAATTCGGTAGCAAGACGGATCAAATACGATTTCCCATGAATAGTGCCAGTCAACCAGATAGTCATTCATGCAAAAAAATTAATGCGAGATATAGATGCTCCAATAATCAAACAAGGTTTCATAACCTTGATTTCGAATTAGTTTTCTGCCACTTCCTATTGATTCTACTCGATTTTTGTAACTTAGGCCATAAATTCATTTTAACTCATTTAGACTTGAATTTTGGATATGTTGAAGTGCTATGTGTCAATTTTCTAACCTCTTTAGTTCCATCTAATTTTGAGAAATGTAGCTCAAGTTGTTTAAGTTCTATCTCGGCCTGCTTTGTAGCTGGCTAGAATTATATACTCAAAAGTAAAAATTCAGTAAAAATCAAAAATTAGTTGAAATCATATGAAACTTGTATCATATAAAACATAACAGACAATCTTTCATTTACAATAAGTCCCATTTCATTTTCTTGAGTAGAGCTTGAGTTATAAGCTCTGAAATTTAACCCCTCTAGATTACCCTGTTTTAGCCTAATTTGGACTTAGGATGATTTCCTTGAACTACTGGGAGCAATTGGGATCAAATATAACTCTGAAATTTTTATGGGAGTTTTATCTATGTCTTAGCTTTCTAATATAATTGGTTTCACTCAATTTGAAGGAGTATAGGGTAAGTTATGCCCCTTGAATTCTAATCTGCTTAGAATCAGGGTCAGAATTCTAGGGTAAAATCAAAAAATGAGTATCTCACACAATACTAATTCAATGGCCTTATAATTTATATGGTTGGTAAGCGCTAGATGTTTAGTTTTATATAAAAATAATTTCATTATATTTAAACAACTATAGGTGGAACCATACACTCTGCCGTATAGACTGCCATAGGATTTCTCACCTAGACAGCATCTTGATTCTCCACGTCTTCTAGTTTTCTCCTTCTAACTTCAATTTCAACTCAATATTTCATGATCATCCAATCATAAACTATCAAATACATCCAATATATCACCAAATGAATGAAGCAAAGTGGAATTTCAAATAGCCACAATCCATAGAAATCAAGAACAAAAATTGAATCCTACCTCAAATTGATGTAGAAACTAGCTAGATTTGAATTTCTGGTGGAGAAAGTAGGTAGAGCTTGGAGATGGGAGGAAGAAGGAGTGAAATTGGAGAAGAGAGAAAGAAGAATGGTTAGCTGATGGAAGGAGCACGAAAATGAGGGGAGTTAGGAGAGATTTTGATTTTTTAAAACATGGTTAGTTAGGTTTTGTGGCTTGTGATTAGTGGAGGCTTTGGTGGTGGTGAATGAGCCAAGTTTCTCCACTCTTTGGGCAGCTACTTGGCACTGCTTAGGTGGAAGAATGGTGGCTGAATTTCAGCCACTTATCCTAGGTTTTTCATCACATAATCCTATTGATTCGGTTCCGATAACTTGAAATACTGAAATTCTACCGATTTCCTTCAAATCGGCAAAACGATTATGAAAAATTTTATGAGGTTTACTATGTTTCTATTTTAATTGTTTCTAATGCAAATCTCTCTAATTAATATCTAATTAACTCCTAATTAACCTTTCATTAACTTCTAATTAATTCTGCACTTTCAATAAAGTCAGATAAATCGATTAATAATGTATATTAAACTTAGCGTAATTTCGAACATTATCCTAAATAATTTCTCATGGTCTTTTACACAATAATCTAAATTCCCTTTAGCTCTAGTATTTATAATTCATCCCTAATTACTTTTATTTTTCTAATAAATTCATTAACAGCACAAATCAATTGCACTATTTTTTGGAATTGTTATCTTTTCGCTTTTTCATAAATCCTTTAATGTTTTTTGTTTGGTTTCTATAACTAATGGTACTTTCGTAATTATGGACAAGTCTAGGGGCATCCTACGTCAATTCATATATAGATACCTCTGTGGCCCAATTGGCCAAGAATTGGGTTTCTATGTTTCCGCTACGTGGTTCTGCTTCGTTTAAAACCTTATTCTGCTAATTCTATTAACCTAAGAACCTAAATGTCATTTTTAAAAATATTGAGGGGCAAGGCTGTAAATAATAAAAGTTTGCCCAATGACGTTTTCATTATTTCCTATAACATTATATGGGGATGTTACAAGCTTGAACATGTGGTCCAGAGTGGCCACACGACTCAAATTACATGGCGCAATAGGAGCCACGCACCTAAACTACCAAGCCTCCTTATTTTTCCCTAAATACCCTCAAGCCCTACATTTTTTTACACTATCCTCTTCCCTCATTATTGTGCCACTAGCACCACCCTCTTCTCTTCCTCATTTTCTTCTCCACCTCCTCCATGGCTATGAGCTTCAAGCTCATAGTTCATGGCCTTTTTGGCCTTAAATCCTCTTACTCCTTTTGTGAAATTAATCTTCTTGCTCCTTTTATGAAAATTAGCCATCATCCTCTTTTCTATAGAACCCCTCTAATAATTTCATGATTAAACATCAAATTGAGCCTCCCTACATTCATATGAGCTGCTACCATGGTGGAGAAAGAAGGCTAAAGTTAGTTCTTAGCTTCCTTGCTTCCATGGTTTCACGGATTTTCAGGTAAGTAGCTCAAATTATTGGTTGTTTGGTGTGCACTTTGATTATATGGCTGCTATGCTCTTTTTATGCTGTGCTTGGTTCATACTTGTATAATGGTGTTATGATGTTTTTCTAGTGATTTGTAATGGATAAATTTAGTTTGAGTTGATGAATTCAGGAAAAACCTAAAGGAAATCCAAAACAAGTTTGATAGGTTTGAAAAACCTTACGACTATCCGTATTGTGAAGTGTATGGCTTCGCCTACAGACATAAGACTTTGATGAAACCAATTTTAGATCAAACTAGACATTTAGAGATTTCAAAAACATGAATTAAAAGGCCATTGGATTAGTATTGAGGGAGATATGATTTTTTGAAGTTTACCCTAGGTTTTCACCTCTAGATTTGACAAGAATGGTTTGTGCAGGGCATAACTGACCCTATACAGCTTCAAATTGAGTGCAACCAATTGTTTTAGAAAGCTTACACATAGGACAACATCCCATAAGAATTTCAACGTAAATTCAGTCCTGTTACTCCCACTAATTTATTGAAGTTGCCCCATGTCCTGACTGGGCTAGAATAAGGCAAATGGAGTTAGCCAAATTCATGAGCTCATAACTTGAGTTCTACTTATTCAAATGAAATGAAACTTATTGGAATGAAAGCTGGTTTAGTTAAATTTAAGATGATATAGGGTTCGTATAATTCCAACCAGTTTTCTATTTTTACTAAATTTTTACTTTTTGGTGTGCAAAGATATGCATGCATGAGCATGTCTAAAGAAAAGAATGAAAATTATAAGAACCTACAAGAGAGACATACCGGGCCTCCACCTTGTAGTAGGCTAGGGCGATATCGTGCAAAGCTTGGGCCAGCCCCTGACTAGATTTAAGGGGAATAGACCAGTGTGAGGGCTAGGGAAAGCAAACCTGTTACTCATCTATAGGTACGATCTTGGACCTAAGAAGCAGGCTATTAGCTAGGGGTCAAAGAGGCCATTCACTTCTGGGGGACCAAGTATAAAGGAGCAAGATCAAGTTGCAAGTTAAAGAAAGAGATAAGTAAAGTCAAGTGCACTTGTATAAAGTTTAGTACAAGCATCTGCATATGCATCTTCAAATATCTCGTTATGTCATACTATTATTATGATTCTTATTGGAGTATACTCTATTATTCTTGTTACTATGTCTGCTATAGAATATGTCAAGTGAATGTTAAAAGTTAACTTGCTCCGAGAAAGTTGTTTTCAACTTAAAATGGAACAACTGCTTATGTGTTTGTACTCACGCTTTCATAATAAACCAAAGTGGCTGGAATGTTTATGATGACACCCTGTGTGAATTGTGATTTGAGTTTTTCTACTGAGAACCTTAGGTTCTTACTACTTGTCTGTATGTATACCCGTAAACGTTCCAGTACTTAAGCTAGAGTTCAATGATGAAGCAAAGTACTGAGATGTTCATTGTGCAAGACCCGGTGTGAGCTAGTCCGGGAAACTATTAAGGCCAGCTAATGATCAGTGGAAGAGTCAACTACAGTTCCGAAACAACTTTTATGAATAGTATCAGTTACAGTTGCTTTTAAGTTGTGATTATTTTATCTTATATGTACAGGGATGTAGAATCTATGAACATTGTTACGTAATAAAGTATTCCATTAATGGGCCATATATTATATTTTCCTTATTTTAAACATTTCACAGCATCGTAGCAAAGTCTTGGTATAACTCCATGACTTGAGCATGGCTTATATGATAGAGGGTGTGACACCAATCTCGTGGCCCTTCAAGCCCAAGCCTAGAATGTAATGTCCAAAAAAGTTTATCATTTTTAACCGAGTTATTCGATTTTTAACAAATAATTGGGATTAATTAAAATTCGATTAAGTATTTAGCCAAAGCCAATTAAGTAACATTTAAAAGAATTAACCTTGAGGAAATTATATTAGAACCACAGGAAATGTCATAGGAATTTTCTAAAATCGGTTTATTGATTTAAAATAAATTGGTAAGACTTCAATATTTTAAACTATCAAAACCAAACCAATAAAAATTATACTGTGAAAATCCTAGGATGGATGGCCAAGATTCAGCCACCACACCCTTACATGTGGTGCCACCATCAGCCCCAAAAAGGGCAGCTACATCAAGTTGAATTAGCAAAACACATCCACCAATCATATGATAGCTTCTCTCCAAAGTTTTTGTATTTTTCCCTTCCTACCCCTTGCAATTTAGGCCGCTACATGTAGTTGATCCCTCTCCATTTCCTTTCTTCCTCATCTCATATCATCTTTATCTCTAACAAACCTTCAAACCACATCAAGATTTCTTCAACTCAAAACACAAATCTAGCAAGAATCACACCTAGGAAAGGTAGGAATTCAATTTAGCTTCTTATTTTCTTTGAATTGGGCAGATTAGGACTCCACTTTCTTCCTACTTTCTTGCATGATTCTGATGTTATCTTGAGTGATGATGATGAATTAAGATTCATTTAAGGTGTATATGTGAGCTTGAATTGAGGATTGGATAGATTGATTTAAAGAAAACATGAATTCAAGAAGAATTCAAGAAGCTGTTAGGGTTTTTCCCTCGATGGTCCGTACAGCGGAGTGTACGACTCTGCCTACAGCTATTTAAATTTGATGAATCCATTTTTATATGAAGCTAGACATTCAAGGCTTTCCATATATATAAATTACAAGGCCATTGGATTAGTATATAATTAGTTATGAATTTTTGAAGTTTGACCTAAAGATCTAGACTCTCATCTGGGTAGTATGAGTTGAGAAGGGTTTAACTCACCCTACACAACTCTAAATTGAGTGAAACTAACATTTTTTGAAAGCTAACATATAAGGGAACATTCCATAAAAACTTCAGAGTCAAATTCATTGCCCATTATTTCCAGCACGTTAATGAAGTTACCTTAAGTTGAAACCGGACTGGAATAGGGTAATCTAGTAGGGTTGAGTTACGAGGTTCTATCTCAAAATATACTCATGAAAATGATATCAACTTCTTTCATTTGAAAGCTTGTTTTGTTAGCTTTAATTTGATATAAATTTCGTATGATTTGACCTAGATTTCTATTTTTACTAAATTTTCACTTATAAGAGTACACTTCAGGCTAAGTACAAGGCAGTCTGAGGTAAAATGCTAATAACTTGAGCTATACAAATCAAAATGAGATGGGACATAGGGTTGGAAACTAGACACATAGAGCTATGACATATTCAAAATTTAGGTTTAAATAAGTTGAATAGAAAGGTGGATTTTACAAAATTCGGGCAGAAGAGAGTAGAGTGAGCAAAAAACTCTGTTGATATTTCTATTGATTTTGACATACCATATGATTAATAATGTTGCTGTAACTTGCTATTTTACATTGAATTGCATACTTAATTGATTGTATTGGTAGCTTGGCACTATTCACGGGGAAGCGGACTCGATCCGTTATGCTGCCGAAATTTCGGCAATGAATTCATATACCTTATGAAATATTTGTATGAATACATGATGTTCAAGTAAAATAATGTTAGTTGTGCATGCAAATTATGAAAGATATAAAGGATTCCAAATTACTTAGGCTAGCCCCTGAATAAGTTTAAGGAGAGTAGATCAGTGGAAAAGTCAAAGAAAGTAAACCCGGCAATCCTGTATAGGAACGAGCTTGGTCTTGAAAAGCAAACTATTACCTGGGAGTATATGGCCAATGACTCCCAGGGGACAAAGGATGGAAAATATAAGTTTTAGAAGGCGAAAGCCCTCAAAGATAAGATACATTTTCTAGTTTGTATATTTATATGCACTATATGATAATTCTTAATTGATTGTTATAGTTACCTGTGTATTTCTCATGATATATACTGTTGATTTACGGTTACTATCTTAGTTATATTAGCATATCTGTTTAACTATATTTTCATTGCTCCAATTTAAAATTTAGTTTGTTTCGGTTTATGTTTTCTATAATAAAAATTTAAGTTGAATATTACCATTATGTCGTACTATTTAAAATTAAGAAAAAACCGAAACAACTGGGAATAAAAGCGATGACAGATATGTATAGGATTAGGATTCCTACTGAGAAACTTTTATTTCTCACCCTACTATATGTTTTCGCGTTATTCTCAGATCATGGCAAACGCGGCGACCGGCATCCTCTATATTGAGTTCCCTAAGTTGCTTATCCACCTGGACCCATTTTTAGACTCTATATATGTATATCCAGTAGATGTCAGTTTCATTTTTATTTCTTCTTACATAGAGATTTTGCTGTCCCCCTGACTCACCCATTCTTCGACCCCACCGCACCTTATATTGCTATCCCGCTATACATGGCCCATCCCTTTCCACCTCCGCACGCAGCAGCAGCACCACCACCAACACCAGCAACTCCCATGGCTCCGCCCGCTTCACCATCGCAGTAGATCCCCTCTGTTTCACTGTTTGAGGAGGATCTGTAACATCCGCGATTTCCGACTTCCGATCCCCTCTATTGTTGATATTTCCGATTTCCAAGTTGCCTTACATTCCGCTTCCGACCTCAATATTAGCTTCGACTTCCGACTTCGTTTCAAGGCTTACAAGGGACTTCTTCCGATTTCCGACCTCATGCATGCAGCTTATAGTCTCCGATTTAATGGAATGAAGCTTACGATTTCCGACCTTGTAAGCATGTATAAATTTTGACCTCGTCAGTATGAATTCCGATTTCCGATTTCAAGAGCTGAAATGAAGTGACTGATGCTTCCCACTTACTAGTTCATCTTCGACTTCAGCACAATTTACGACCTCCGACCTAAGCGATCAAAGAGCAAAATGTTCGATTTCCAACTTCTTTCCTAAGGTTCAAATGAACTGGCTATATTCCGAATTCCGACATTATGATTCACAAATGGTACGAGATCCGATCTTGAGTCCAATATTAGTAGCTCTCACTTCTATATCTTTTCGAGTTCTAGGATAGAAATTTTATAATTTCCGAGTTCCGACCTTAAGTGCTTGGCTTCACACCAGGCTCTGCTTTCAAGTTTCAATTAGACTGGATGTTTTCTGAGTTCCGACTTCATATACAAGAGGTTCACGAGGTCCGACTTTATAGAGCGTACGAGTTCCGATTTCGTTTCCAAAATATGCTAGAAACTACTCCCACTTTAGGCGACGTGGAGAGTGATTCTACCACACAAAGAGGGCAACGTGGAGAGTAAGGTTGGCTGAAACTTGGTCTTATGTTTAGAGGCCAATCAAAACCTTCCAAGTTAACTCCTACTCATGCCTATATAACACACCCTCCTCCTTTGATTCAGACCCTCATTCACGTTGCATTCCTCTTCTCCTTCAGCTCTCTTTCTCTCTTACTCACACATCCAAAACTCAAGCTAAGTTCCAGCCTTATTCACCCAACCTCCAAGAATTCAGCACAAAACGCTTAAATCAAAGGTAGGGGTTTTTAATTTCTTGCATCAAATCCATGCACTTGGCTGGCTGGGCTGAATCATTTTCACCTTAATTGATGTGTGAATTGAATAATTATGCTTGGATTAATAGAAGATTTCGAGTTAGAAGTAGAATTAGAAGAAGAAAACTAAGAGGATTAAATGGATGGAGGTGCTGTCTTGGTGGAGAGTCCACGGCAGTCCATATGGCGGAGCGTACGGCGCCGCCTACGATCGGTCAAATCCGATGAAACTATTTTTAGATGAAACTAGACATCTAGGGCTTTCCATAGACATATCATATAAGGGTTTTGGATCAGAATTGAGGAAGATATGAATTTTTGAATCTCGACCTAGGGTTTTGACACTGGCTCTGGGCAGATTAGGTTATTTAGGGTAGAACTCGACCTATACTGCATGAAAATGAGTGAAACCAACTTTGTTGGAAAGCTTACACATAGGAGAACAATATCCAAAGAAATTCCGAGTTTGTTATCAACTCAGTTGTTCCCAGTGATTTGAAGAAGTTACCCTATGTCCAAACCAGGCCAACACAGGGCAGTTCAGAAAGGCTAAGTTTCGGGGCTTGTAACTCGAGCCCTACTGAGGCAAATGAAATGGAACTTTTTGTATATTAAAGGTTGTCCTTTTAGCTTTAATATGAGGCCAATTTCGTCTGATTTGAGTGAGTTTTCGATTTTTAGTGAATTTCTACTTTTAGTTACCTGATTCTGGCTAGCCAATGGGCAGGCCGAGATAAAGTTTAGATATCTTGAGTTATAGACACCGAAATTGGATGGGACCAAAGAGGTTAGAAAATAGACACACAACCCTGTAACATACTCAAATTTGAGGTCCAAATGAGTTAAAATGAAATTGTGGCATGAATTATAAGAACCGGGTTGGTTGTATGTGCTGAGGCAGGATTTCTGCCTTAATGAAATTGATATGGATTTGAGTCCTATGTTGAAATATAAATGTGAATTTGTGTTTCTTGTGATACATTGATGTATTGATTGGCTGGCACTATTCATGGGGAAGCGGACACGTTCCGTTACGCTGCCAAAATTTCGGTAGAACCCATGTACAAGTTATGAATTACATGCTAATGCATATGCATTCTTAAGAAAGCCATGAAAGTTATGAAAAGAAGTATGTTATTATGCAAGTTCCATACTACTTGGGTCAGCCCCGGATAGAAAGTTAATGGGAATAGATCGGTGGGAAGATCGGGGAAAGTAAACCCGGCATTCATATATAGGAACGAGCTCGATCCTGATAAGCAGACTATTACCCAGGAGTCTAAAATGGCCAAGAACTGCTAGGGGACCAAGAGAGATGGAAAATGATAGAAAGTAATGAAAGAGTCTATGAAAGAAAGTTCAAGAATGAGTCTACATGATTATATGAATGCATGAACACATGAAATAGTTACATCAAGATGTTTACAATTGTCAGTTATAATTGCCCACTGCTATTCATTCATTTATTTCGTTCATCATTCTATGTATCAGTATTAGTAATCTATTTTGTTTCTTAAGCCGATTAAAGTAAAATTGAACATTGCCTCGGACCAGACATGTTTTTAAACTCATGAAAATGGACTTTTTAGCTTGAACACATATTTTCATAATTAAGTAAAACCCGAGGTAACTGAGAATGTATGTGATGTCAGTATTAGTATAACCAAACCCTACTGAGAATCTTCTTGAAATTCTCACCCCTTTTGCATCTCCCGCATCATTCTCAGACTCTGGCGATGGACTCCACAGCCACCCTTTTTATTGAGATTCCTGCATTACAGTTCCACCATGACCTGGAGTTGGACTCTTTGTACATAGCCGGTTCATGCAACTTTCGTTTGTACTTATTCAGCGACAGGAACTTTGATGTTCCTTTACACCATCCCCTCTTCGACCCTGCTACCCCGTATATTGCCATCCCTCTACATATGGCGCACCCACATCCTGCACCTCCTGCACCCGCAGCTCCCGCTGACCCTGCCTCTGAGTCACCACCGCAGGCAGTCCTCGACATCCCGTCGAGTTCAGAGAGTGACCCCTCCGAGGCCATTGGCTCATCGCCCTCTTCCTCCTCGGGACCTAGCGCAGACTATACTCCGACCGAGCCTGGCATGGCTAACGGCTACCTGACGGAGTAGCTTAGCGGCAGGGGATGTTGTACAGTATGACCCTCTTTTGGACAGCATGTAGCTTTGGGTCATGGGTTTGACTGTAGAGTTAGTAGTAGATTACGAAATGTCCTTTGAGGACCATAGGGTATATTGGTAGATGAGGGCAATATGATCTTTTGATACGCCAGCCCATGTATGTATTTCTACTTTAAATCTTTGTACATAACCTGAAACAGTGATTTCTGATACATATACATGTTTACATGTTTACACGTATGCAGTAACATTGTTGTACTATACTTATCTTGGTGATATTTTGTTTGTTTCATTTTTAATATAACAGTACGCCGTTTCGTCAATAGAGACGATTTAAAGAGAAATTAAAAACAAGAAAGGTAAGTAAAGTATGAACACAGTAACACAACCTGACTAGTTTCATGCTATGACTTAAGCATAACATAAAATTAGTAGGGTGTTACAGGATCCATCTGAGGCGACGAGTTCATCTTCCCCGTCCTTTACCCCGAGCGTGGATTACACTCCAGCTGATGCCAGTATGGCGAGTAGATTCTTTTCCTTGGAATCCATCTAGGATGCCCATGTAGTATTGCAGTAGGGAATGTATAAAGTGGCCCTCTTTTGGCATTATTGGGCAATAGGTAGTAGTTTAGCGTATGGTATATGTGGATGGTTAGTACACGAAATGTCTCGTGGGGACCAGTAAGGGTTTTGATTATAGAGACAAGTCGGTTTTATTTTGTTATAGTGGCCTCATTTTTATACTCTATACTATTTATATATCTTTTTGGTAACTTGGGAAACGGAAATCTATGTACATATACATATATAGTGAAGTTAAATAGTTCTATCTACTCCGCATTTTTATTTATTTTATTTTATTTCTGTTACAATGATTATCCATTATTTATTCCGCAACCAAACGGAAATTAATTAAGTGAACAGTTAACTCTATATAGGTAATTAACATTGAATCAGAAAATGGAATTTAATTAGACTGCCACACATAATAACTTATCAGGTAATATAGTATGACTTAAGCATAATCTTTTGTCTAGTAAAGTGTTACACAAAACTCCACTAATTCTTTGATGTACTGCAAAAGGGTCTTATAGGGTCTTTGGGACCCATTTTGCACCCCGATAAGGTTATTTTTGGTTAATTATGAAATATTGCTCAATTTTACTAAAAATTGATATTTATCTTCAGAAATATATAAAAAAATATACTTTTTCTAGAATTTTTTGAGGTCTTTCAGTTTGTTTTTGGCCTTTTATAAGCCTTTAAGTGTTTCCTGTCTATACTTTATTGAAGTTTTTGTTGTATTTTCTATTTTTTGTAACAAATGGCATTTTCATGATTTTGAGCAAGTCCATAGGCATCTCATGTCATTTCACACTTGGATACCTCTATGGCTCAATTGGCTGACATTTAGGTTTCTATGACTAAAATTCAAGTGAAGGTAAACTCATCAATGGTTAATTATGGTCTTTTAGAGTAAAAAGGAAAGCTTAACGAAGGGTTTCCATGTAACACCCCAGCCTGAGTTATAGTTACCGTTGAAACTAGAACATGAAAAATTCTGAGTCTGAACCCTATGCCTCCTTGGAGGGCTATAGGATTGAGGCATTTTCCAAAGATCAAAAGTCCCAGTAATGGTTCCCTAGGCATCAATGAGTTGAAGAGGGATTTTTAACGAATTTTAGGGAATGGATAACCACTTTATTTTCAACCCTCAAGTTTATAAAAATGCAAGTTTTCGGAGAATTGTACTAAAATCCAATAGTTGGATTCTGATTCCTAAGGATTTCGAATTTTTAGATATTTTTATTGAACCCAAATAGGGGGTATTCCCTTATTTATATTTATGTTTTAAAGTTAACGGAGATTAAAGTTAAAGAGGACATTAACTTAAAATTAGTTAATGGATATTAAAGTTAAAAAGGACATTAACTTAAAATTACTAAATGTAAATAAGTCTTGGCAATATCCTGGACCTGGGGAAGGACTATAGAAGGAGGGAACCAAGTTTTTAGAGTTGGTAATCGATTACAATCCTCTTTGTATGCCATGGGTTAAAATTTTCTGCGTGGTAATCGATTACCAGTATTGGTAATTGATTACTAGCTCTTTGGCTGTGGTAATCGATTACCACAGGTCAATATATAAGACAAGACGTGTAACATCCTCCCAAGTATAGTACTATGCTTAAGTCATAATACCTCACCTAGGAGTAGTTACTGTCACTTAATCGGACCTTGTCTGACAGCAACCTTCGGCCACCTTCGCCTCGGAGGGCCTTCTTCGGAAACTTCTGAATTATGTGGAGATAACATGGAAAAAGAATGAGAATTTTTAAATTCTCAGTAGGATTCATTTAACTACCATATGCTGTATCATCGTTATTATCTGCAATTGCTTCGGTTTATTATAAAAGTGTGAGTAGGTTAATAGGTTGCTCAATGTTATAGCTTGAAATATATTGTCCAAAATAGAGTTCATTTTATTCATGCACTTGGATCACATTGACAATATTTCATATTTAGAATAAAAATCACTACATAAATAGATAGAACAGGTTCAACATCAATAAAACATGGGATATAATAATGGTGAGCATTAATAAGATTCAGTTTCTTAGATTTTTGAAAACATAATTATCCGATACGGATTCAATTTTAACATATCCTCTGATCATTTATATTATAATGAGCATAGGTACAATTACAATTACATAAAATATGTATGGCTGTGCTATACGCTTCTCTTAACTTGTCACCACCATAACTTTTCGGTATTTACACTAGCTGGGTCATGCCATACCTCATGTAAGCTCTATCCCCTATACTCACACTAGCTGGGTCATGCCATGCCTCATGTGGGTGAGGGGAGCATACTTTGGGTCACCTTCCCTTTTGAAGGATCACACCCTTAGTTTACTTTCTTTACTTGTCATACATATTCTAGAGTACGATCGCTATGTCATACTCCATTGGGGTGTGATCACTATGTCACACTCCTTAGGAATATATTCATCCTGCCATGTCCCAGAGTATGATTGCCATGTCATACTCCATCGGAATGTGATTGCTATGTCACATGCCTTAGGGTGTGGGATCATCATGCTATATTCTAGAGTATGATCGCCATGTCATACCCCATCAGAGCATGATCACCATGTCACATTCCTTAGGAGGTACTCATCATGCCATATTCTAGAGTATGATTGACATGTCATACCCTATCAGAGCGTGATTATCATGTCACTTTCCTTAGGAATATGGGACCTTCTTTATATCTTTTAACAGCCTTTATAGGGAGGGACCCAACGTGCAACTGCGTCCAAGTGAAAGGACCCACATCTTTATCCTTTAACTTCCTTCATAAGGAGGGATCTCATAACTACCTCCAGGTGAAGGGATCCACATTAAATATATATCATATCCTTTCATTTTCATACATAATCAAGCATAGACATGCTGAATGCACTCATACATATACTTCATCATTTATTTTCATATATCCTTGCTACATGATTTCCACATACATATTCATAACATGTAAAGGCTCATAACTTCCTTACAATTTTATCGAAAATTCAGCAGCATAACGGATCAGATCCGTTTTCCCATGAATAGTGCTAGTCTCAGCAGACAGTCAGTCACAGTAAGAGATCAAATATAATATGTCAATCTTTCAAGAACCAACATGGAATTTGCAACACTTAGACTTTAATTGAACTCATATATGCATTAAGGTACCAAATCCTTCAATTCTGGAAATCCTGCTCATATTCTTCAACTTTGCCCATTTTTAGAAATTAAGCCTTAGATTCATTTTAACTCATCTAGACCTAAATTTTGGATATGTGAAAGTGTTATATGTCTATTTTCCAACCTCTTTAGTCCCATCTAATTTTGATAAGTATAGCTCAAGTTATTTAAGTCTTATCCCAGCCTACCCTGAAACTGGCCAAAATTACGTACTTAAAAGTAAAAATCGACTAAAAATCGAAAACCAACTCAAATCATACTAAATTGCATCATATTAAAGCCAACAGGACAACCTTTGATTTGCAAGAAGTTTCGTTTCAATTGCTTTAGTAGAACTCAAGTTATAAGTCCCGAAATTTGACCTTCCTAAAGTATCCTCTTTTGGCCTAGTTTGGATATAGTACAAATTCTTCAAACCATTGGGAGCAACTGGGATAGTACCAAACTCGAAATGTTTTTAAAAATGTTCTTCTATGTGTAAGCTTTCTAACAAAGTTGGTTTCACTCAATTTGGAGTTGTGTAAGGTGAGTTACACCCTTCTCAAGTCACATTGCCTGGATGAAAGTCTTGATTCCTAGGTCAAATTTCAAAAATTCATATCTCTCTCAATATTAATCCAATGGCCTTATATTATATATGTATGGAAAGCCCTAAATGTCTAGTTTCATATGAAAATATTTCATCATGTTTTGGTGGCTATAGGTGGAGCCGTACACCCTGCCAGTATAGACGCCATAGAATTTCAAGGTTCCAGCTTCTGTTTTGCATCCTTTTGTTTGAATTCTCACCCAAGTTCTCATCCAAACTCAACATTTATACATTAATCCAGCCATAAACATTTATATAAACACCATATATCATCAATTTAATAGAGAGAATAGAAACTCTACTCAGCCACTGTAGCACCAATAATAGAAGAAATTGAAGAATCCTACCTCTTTGAGTGGGATTTTGCTAAGTCTTGGAGTGTGAATTGATAGAACCTTGTAAAGCTTCAAGGTTTGATAGATTTGGTTAAGAGAAAGAGAGAAAAGGGGAGTGAAATCAGAGGAGAGAGTGTTGTAAATAAGAGAGAAAAATCTGATTTAAGCATTGAAGAGGTAGTTGGCTTTGTGAGTTTTGATTGGATGAAATTTTGTGAGTAAAGTTTAGCCACATCTCCTTCTTTTGTGGCTAAATCATCCTCCACGTCACCTAAAAGTGGAACTCGCCTCCACTCTAACTGAAATCGGAACTGGTCTCCATTTTGCTTAAGGTGAGCTGAAGTCGAATATCGGAATTCATACCCTTCCTATTTGAAACTTGGAAATAAATACAGAAATCGAAAATCGCGTTCATTTTATTTGAAGCTTGGGAATAAAGTAGGAGATCGAAACTCATGTAAATTTTTGGTCGAACTTGGAGAGCAACTCAGAGATCTGAACTTGTGTCCATTCTAGTTGATATTAACTCTAAGATCGGAATTCGTTACATTCGACCCGAAGGTCGGTACTTGTGACCATTCTAGTTAAACTATCAACTCGGACGTCGGCAACCATGTACACTTGTTTCAAAGATGAAGTTGGAAGTCAGAAATTATGTTCGCTATATTTCAAAGTCAAAGTCGGAGGTCGGAACTCGTTGTGGATGTTACAAGACGCATCCCTCCCCCTCATTTCGCAATTTTCTTTCTCTCCCTCCTTCTCAAACTTTCTCCCTTCTTTCTAAAACACATCTCCCTTCATTCCTAAGCACAATCTTTTTAATCCTTCCATCAAATTACACCATTCCACTCACTTAACCTCAATTTCTTTCTCCAATCCCAAATCATATCTTCATCCAAAAATCAACACATTTGGTCTTGGAGCTTGGAAGAGGTGACACCAAGGCTTCTAAAGATTTCTTCTTCCTTTCTCCCTTCAAAAAGGTAATCTTCAAACTCTTTTCCTCTTCCTTTCCTATGAATTACAAATTATTTCCCCTATAGTGAATTCCTGGAGAACCCTAGGTTAGAAGAATTAGGAATTTTCATATCTGGGAGTAAAGTATATTAATCCATAGTCTAAGGGACTAACTGTGAAATAAATTGCCTTATTATTGATAGTATATACCACTGGAGGACTGGCTTTGACTCTCAGAGTTCATAGGATTAGGATTCCGCTATTGGCATTAAGTCTGTGAGTAGATAGTTTATCCTTATCTTAGTTCTAATGTATTTTATTTGTATACATACATATGCAAATGATTTGATATGCCTTAGAAATATAATTTAAATTTTGGTAGCTTACCTATTTCTACTTGATCACATGAGACAATGACTTGATTTTCGGGAAGAAAATATGATAAATGTTTATTGCATTGGTTTCCTATTAAACATTGGAAATTATCTTGGTTTTGAAAGGATTTGATATACTTAATGGGTTATGGTTTGGTATGGATTGCTCTGCATCTGATTTATGAATGATTATGTAAAAAGTGAAGTGAAAGCTTTTCCGATAAAAGCTTTGGATTTTTGTTCATTTTTGATTTATTGAAGTGTTAAAGCTTTATTTTTCTTGAAGTTATGATTTTATTGTTTTATATAAGGTATATTGGTATGTTTTATAAGAATCTTTATTAAATGTTCTATATAATGGAAAAGAAAGACTTAGTAAAGTCTAGGCCAGGATCTGTAGGCTAACGATAGTAGGTGTTAGCCCTGGGTGCAGATGTTGTATTTCACAGCCACTCAAGGGAGTGGTACGTGCCTGATATTCGCAGCCATTGAAAAAGTGGTGCGTGCCTGATTACAGGATTCACATGAAAGAAAGACCATCTAAGTGTGATTCCTGCTTGATTATCCTGGAATAGATGGACCCTACTTTTGGAAAAGAAAATTTGGATAATATTTGATTAAGATCTCTATTTTGATTTTGTTATACATATTATTGTATCACCTTCTATAAGTTTGTATATTGTCTCATATGGGTTAGGGACATTCTATCTCTCATTGAGTTTCATAAACTCACCTTGTTGTTTCTTTCTCTTTTTCAGATATAGATGTTCAAGTAGAATCTATCCTTCGTTCCCCCATACTAGGATTGCAAGTTTTGGTGGTTGAGCCCTTTTCTATTCAATGGTATTTTGTAAATGTTTTTGTATGAGAATTCTTAGATTTTGTAGCTCCATAGTACTACAGGCAGAGTCTGAACCTTACTAGTGTATTAATGTGAATGTTGGACAATGATATATGTTAGACTAAATTGATTATTATATGTTTGATTTTGAATTGAATATGAAAATGTTTTGTAACCTTCTGTATTGGTTTATAAATATATATATGAGGAGATTGATGTGCTTGTAAATAATTTTGCCATGTGTTGAGGGGTGCATTTTGAAAATGCATGGATCCCCGATAAAAGAGTGTGTTTGTTAATGTTGCAGGTGACCTTTTGTAATTAGGAAATATCCTAATTACAAAGGGGACTTTGTTGAAATTTTTATAAAATTTCTGTGGTAGATGGCTTGCATAGGGACTTGTCCTTATGCGCTGGTCATGGCCTGGATTTGGGTCATGTCAAAGATGGTATCAGAGCTTTAGGTTTCCCTGTGTACTATGGAGCAACTATCCCTTGGTAGGATCACGACTGTGCAAATGGAAGCACGCCCATTTTCACAAATTGTGGCATTACCAGAGGCCTCTAGGAATGTCATCATTGTTTACACTATGTCAATTGTTGTTTATTCTTATTCTGGTCACACTTCTTGTCTTTCCCTTTTGCTCTAAATGTTCATTTTGCTAAGTGAACATATCCTCCTAATACATGTGGAAGCAATAGATGCAAGGCTTCCACTGTGCGATCTAAATGCGATACCCCCTTTTGTGGCAAGAGAGTCTGAGATGAAGTAGGGTTGGATATTAGGGCATAGTGGATTAGGCAAGCTAGAAGGTTGTTTGGGCAGAGGACATGGGTCAGGTAGCCATGACCCGACGTAAGGATGTGGTTACGATGGAAAAGATCAAGAGGGCCTGCTAAGTCATTAAGCAATAAGCAGGCTTAGTCTAGTAGGATTAGATAAAGTATGAGGGCAAGGAGAACCCCCGTCTCAAAGGTTGTTTCTATGGCTAGTGGAAAGAATGCTAGAAATCTTAGAGAGAAGACAACTTAAAAATGATCAGGATGCGTAAAGACCTTCCTTATGCTTGGCTTCTTCAAGAATGCAAGTCACATGCTTTAGAACCTATGGTGAAGTTCATCCTATCGTTTATTGCAAAAAGGGGCATAGAGGAGCTTACTATGCAAAGCTTTCGAGTATTGATTGAACGTGTTGACTTCAAGAAAGAAGATCACCCTGGTTACCACAACAAACAATTGACGGGCTTAGGCCAATGAGTAATTCTCTCGTTTCAAAGGATGCAAGATGTTGGAAAGTGATTACCAATTACCTCAATTGGTCTTGATCATTACCTCAATTGAGTAATATATTGCATGAAGTTGAAGTCGCTATTTGACTTGTCGAATGGATACACTCTAATTATTTTGGGCTACTTGAACAATGTGACCTATCCAAGAGCTACTCCTTGTATTGGTTATTCTGATTCTGGTATGATTCCAAGCTCTCAAGGATTGTTGTAGCCATTGCAGCCAACGGAGTCAAAGGATTTCCTCCCAACTGTGGCCGACAGTAACTTATGTTAAATATTCTCAAGCAGATCATGTTAGTATCATGGGCATTGTTTTCGTACCACATGAAGCTGGAAAGAAAGGCTATCCACTTTTCATTGGTAGCTCAAGATGTATCCAAAATCATTTGGTGGAGCATTACATAGTGTAAGCTACACTTGGGAAGTGCATTGGAGAGTTTTGAATGGTGACAACTATACTCATGATGAGGTTTCTCAAATAGGTATATTGTTTGGATAGAGAAGGTTAATAGGCTGAAGGTAGCAATTAGGATGTACAGTGAAGGCAAAGCAGGAGTTAAGGAGACATTAAAACTTGAGATTTTGGACTAAATCCGAGGGTGAGGAAATGGAGTCTTATCAATTGCATCAAAGAGAACAATGTTGAGGAAAAGTTGGAGGTTCTAATGTTTAAATGAGGGATTCTCATTTCAAGTAATAGGGAGAATCTTGAACCCGCTTGGACCTAGTAAGAAAGGAGAAAGAGGGGTCGGGATACATATAGACGTTACAGTGAGGTTGACTAAGCGAGTTAGAAAGGACCAGTATACGAGTGCTATGAATCCAGCTATTAAAGGCGAGTGTAATGCTCAAGATCTTCGTGCCATGCCCTTTATGGCATTAATAAAAGTGAAGGGATAGGAAGAGTTATTCCAAGATCTTTTGGTCTTTTGCATATGACTTCATCACCTAGAGAGGAAGAATTAAGAGACAAAAGACGATGATGGAATATCAAAGGGTAGGGGATACCTTTTGGTATGGTATTACGTAACCCTAAAATCTTATCAATGGTGTTAGGAAGTGAGGAGTATGGAAAAGAGATAGCACACTAGCTTGCTTCAATGGCAACAGGGTTAGGAAAGATTACCCAGTCTTTAATCAGAGAGGTCTTGGCTACCAAGGAGTTCCCGAGGGCATGATAAAAAGGTAAGATGGAAGTTGAAGGTTAATCTTTGATGGTGTAACCCAGGTTTGAAATCTCTCGGCAGAGTTTTCGAGAGATATCTTAGATGGAGGAGAAATTATAGATTGGTAGCAGGATAAAAATGTTCTAGGGGATTAGATGATGACTTCCGCATTGATTAGTGGCGTAGGAGAGAAATTGGTACAAGTGTTGTAAGTGTTGAGCTCTAAGATTTGAAGGAAGGCACGGAAGGTTGGGATAATTTCTAGTTGTTTAAGAATTCGGGGACGAATTCTTTTGAGGGGGAAATAATATAACACCCTCACCTGAGTTACAGTTACCATTGAAACCAGAACCTGAAAAATTCTGAGTCTGAACCCTATGCCTCCTTGGAGAGCTATAGGATTGAGGTATTTTCTTAAGATCAAAAGTCCCGATAATGGTTCCCTGGGCATCAATGAGTTGAAGAAGGATTTTTAACGAATTTTAGGGAATGGATAACCCCTTCATTTTCAACCCTCAAGTTTATAAAAACACAAGTTTTTGGAGAATTGTACTAAAACGCAAAAGTTGGATTCTAATTCCTAAAGATTTTGAATTTTTAGATATTTTTATTGAATCTAAATGGGGGGTATTCTTTATTTACATTTACGTTTTAAAGTTAATGGAGATTAAAGTTAAAGAGGACATTAACTTAATAAGTCTGTGCAATATCGTGGACTTGGGAAAGGACTGCAGAAGGAGCGAACTAAGTTTTTGGAGTTGGTAATCAATTACAGAGGTCAATATATAAGCTGAGACGCGTCCCTCCCCCTCATTTCACGATTTTCTTTCTCTCTCTACCTCTCAAACTCTCTCCCTTCTCTCTAAAATACATCTCCCTTCATTCCTAAACACAATCTTTCTAATCCTTCCATCAAACTACACCATTTCCACTCACTTAACCTCAATTTCTTTCTCCAATCCCAAATCATATCTTCATCCAAAAATCAATACATTTGGTCTTGGAGCTTGGAGGAGGTGACACCAAGGCTTCTAAAGATTTCTTTTTCCTTTCTCCCTTCAAAAAGGTAATCTTCAAACTCTTTTCCTCTTCCTTTCCTATGAATTACAAATTATTTCCCCTATAGTGAGTTCCTGGAGAACCCTAGATTAGAAGAATTAGGAATTTTCAGATCTGGGAGTAAAGTAGATTAATCCGTAGTCTAAGGGACTAACCTTGAATTAAATTACCATATTATTGATAGTATATACCACTGGAGAACTGGCTTTGACTCTCAAAGTTCATGGGATTAGAATTCTGCTATTAGTGTTAAGTCTGTGATATTTATCCCTATCTTAGATCTAATGTATTTTATTTGTATACATACATATGCAAATGATTTGATATACCTTAGAAATATAATTTAAATTTTGGTAGCTTATCTATTTCTACTTGATCACATGAGATAATGACTTGATTTTCGGGAAGAAAATGTGATAAATGTTTATTGTGTTGGTTTCCTATTAAACTTTGGAAATTATCTTGGTTTTGAAAGGATTTGATATACTTAATGGGTTATGGTTTGGTATGGATTGCTCTGCATCTGATTTATGAATGATTATGTAAAAAGTGAAGTGAAAGCTATTCGAATAAAAGCTTTGGATTTTTGTTCGCTTTTGATTTATTGAAGTGTTAAAGCTTTATTTTTCTTGAAGTTACGATTTTATTATTTTATATAAGGTATATTGGTATATTTTATAAAAATCTTTATTAAATGTTTTGTACAATGGAAAAGAAAGACTTGGGAAAGTCTAGGCCAGGATCTGTAGGCTAACGGCAGTAGGCGTTAGCCTTGGGTGCACCTAGGATGTTGTATTTCACAGCTACTCAAGGGAGTGATGCGTGCCTGATATTCACGGCCATACATATAGTGTGGTGCGTGCCTGATATTCATGGCCACTGAAAGAGTGATGTATGCCTAATTACAAGATTCACACCAAGGAAAGGCCACCTAAGTGTGATTCCTGCCTGATTATCCTGGAATAGATGGACTCTATTTTTGGAAAAGAAAATTTGGATAATATTTGATTAAGATCTCTAGTTTGGTTTTGTTATAGATATTATTGTATCACCTTAATATCTATAAGTTTGTACATTGTCTCATGTGGGTTAGGGACATTTTATCTCTCACTGAGTTTCATAAACTCACCCTGTTGTTTCTTTCTCTTTTTCAGATACAGATGTTCAAGTAGAATCCATCCTTCGTTCCCCCATAGTGGGATTCTGACTTTTGGTGGTTGAGCCCTTTTCTATTCAAGGGTATCTTGTAAATGTTTATGTATGAGAATTCTTAGATTTTGTAGCTCCATAGTACTACAGGCAGAGTCCGACCCTTGCTAGTGTATTAATGTGAATGTTGGACAATGATATATGTTAGACTAAATTGATTATTATATGTTTGATTCTAAATTGAATATGAAAATGTTCTGTAACCTTTTGTATTGGTTTATATATATATATATGATGAAATTGATGTGCTTGTAAATAATTTTGCTATGTGCTGAGGGGGGTGCATTCTGAGAATGCCTGGATCCCTGAAGGAAAAGTGTGTTTGTTAATGTTGGAAGTGACCTTTTGTAATTGGGAAATATCCTGATTACAAAGGGGACTCTATCGAAATTTTTATAAAAATTCTGTGGTTGAAGGCTTGTGTAAGGACTTGTCCCTAAGCACCGATCATGGCCCGGGTTTAGGTGATGACATTCTAGGTTCTCCATATGTTAGGTGTAACATCCCCACTTTAGTAAACGGAACGTAATGGAAACTTTGAATTATTTTCCTTAGGCAGTGTGAGAATTTCTCAGGCAGCGCTATGCCATGACGATCCTCACACTTGGAATTATAGGATAGTGTAACACTGCCATTGAAAATACAGCACTACCATATGTTAAAAATTAAGAAATAACAAAAGTACCGCTATAAACTTTTGTTAATCACAGAAATGCCCAAAATTTTTGGAAATTATATTTTTAACCCTAAAGAATTATTTCGACAATAACCCTAAAACTTTTCATAAAATGACTTTTATATTCCCACATCTGTAGAATTAGCAGCATGGGGTTTTAAGCGGAGCAAAATCACGTGGCGAAACCATAGAAGTTTAAGTCTCTACCGATTGGGCCATGGAGGCAGTCTGGTGTTAAATTACATGGGGTGCCCCTGGATTTGCTCAAAATTATGAAAATGCCATTAGTTACAGAAAATATGAAACAAAAAGGCTCTGAATTTACGAAAATGTCTAATTTATGTCGTTAATTCACTTATTCGGTTTCAATAGTTATGTAAGGGCAATTAGAGGCTAACTAAATATTAATTAAGAGTTAATTAGATATTAGTTAGAGATATTAGGCTTAAGATAAATTAAAATGAACATGTGGATATCTTACGAAACTACTAAGTAACGTTTACCGGTTTGGAGGAAATCGGTAAATATTCGGTGTTCTAAACTTCCAGAGCCGAATCAGTAGAATTCTACACTAATAATCTTAGGTTGAATGGCTGAAATTCAGCCACCTCCACCAACATAGATGGCACCATATGGCAGCCATATGATGGGGAAATTTGGCCAAATCATGACCATTGAAACCAAATATCTCAAGCCATCCTTAACTAGGTCACAAAGCCTAGAAACATCTCACCCCTTTTAACTTGCGCCCTCCACCATGCTTCAGCCTCCTTCCATTTCTTCTTCTTCTTCTTCCTTTTTTTCCTTACCTCCATCACCAAGAACTTCAAGCTCAAGATTAGAAGCCCTTTTGACCTCAAATCCTCTTGCTCCTTTTATGAAAATTGATCCTCACCTCCTTCTCTACAAAACCGCTCTGACAATTTCATGATTAAGCATCAAATAGAGCCTCCCCACATTCATATGAGCTACTGCCATGATGAAGGAAGAAGGTTAGGAGTTGGTTCTTGGCCTCTTTGCTTCCATAGTTTCAAGGATTTCAAGGTAGGTAGCTCAAATCCTTAATTGTTTGATGTAACATGTGATTATGTGGCTGCTATGTTCCTCTTATGCCATACTTGTATGGTGGTGCTTTGATGTTCTTCTAGTGTTTTGAGGTGAGGAAACTTGGTTTAAGTTGAGGAATTTATCAAAAACTCAAAAAGGAGCTAAGCAGAATTTGTTTTTGTGAGAAAACCCTACAGCATCCGTATTGGCGGGGTGTACGGCTATGCCTACAGCCATAGAAAGTGGATGAAACTATTTTTATATGAAACTAACCATTCAGAGCTTTCCATACATATAAAATATAAGGCCATTGGATTAGTATAGAATTAGTTATGAATTTTTGAAATTCAACCTAGAAATCAGGACTTGCACCCGAATAGTATGAGTTGAGAAGGGTGTAACTCACTCTATACAACTCTAAATTGAGTGAAACTAACTTTTTTAGAAAAATTACACATAGGAGAATATCCCATAAAAATGTCCGAATTTGATAAGGTCCCGTTTGTTCCCAGTGAGTCGAGAAAGTTGCCCTATGTTCAATCCGGGTGAGAATCGAGTAGTCTAGTAAGGTCAAGTTTCAGAGTTTATATATCAAATTATATATCAGAGTTTCACCCAAATTTTTATTTTTAGTGGATTTTTCCTTACAAGGGTCCAATTCTAGTTGGAAGTAGAATGAGTCTGGAATAAGACACAGACAACTTGAGTTAATCTTGGAAGTCAAAACATAGTAAATAGAGAGCTAGGTCGATACACTTAAAAATTGAACGCTAAACTTAGTAAATAAGGAGCTAGGTGACGGATCTTTGAGGTTGAATGCAGGAATGTGTACTTAAGATTGAACTCGGAAAGCACACTTAAGGTTTAACTCGAGGTCATGCTTAAGACTGAACTCGGAAGGTATACTTAAGGCTGAGCTCGGGACTTAGTAAATAGGAAGTTACATCGAATGTAGTTCAAGTCGGGAACTTAGGGTTCAGGAAACACTCAAAAGTCTTGAAGGATCAAATTGTGGGTTCAGGTCGGAGGTCGGAACCATAGGCACATAAAACCCTTATACACGTAATTTCGAGACTTAACCCAGAATCAATCTCGGGAGATTAAACACAATCCCGGAAGTCGGAAATTATATAATCTAGGAGATCGAACATAACCCCGAAAGTCGGGAATTATATGATATCGGAGATCAAACATAACAAGGAAGTCCGAAATTATATAAACTCGAAACTCGGAATTCATTTAACCTAGGAAGCCGAACTCGGGAACCTTAATAGAAATTGAAAGCTTTCGAGATAGATTGATGCTTAAAATTCTAAATCTTGCACTTATTGATATTGCTATATTCTTGGTATGAATATGCTTTGAATGTATTTACATTTACATGTCATATTCATGTACGTCATGCTTGCAAGCATAATTAGAGTACGATATGAGAAGTAAGGTATGAGGCATATCCATGAATGCTCAATGCATCCACATGCATGATAAGATATGGAAAGGAAAAGAAAATAAGAACTTGCAAGAGGGATATACCAAGCTACCACGTGAGGCATGGCATAGACCCAGCTAGCGTGGGCCAGAGTGGTACTGTCTAAGACTTGTGCCAACCCTCGACCAGATTTAAGGGGAATAGACCGGTGTGAGGGTCGGGGAAAGTAAACCCATCACTCATGTATAGGTATGAGCTCAGACTTGAAAAGTAGGCTATTACCCAAGGGTGAGAGAGGCCATTCACCTCCGGGAGACCAAGTACAGAAAAGAGCAAGATCAAGTTGCAAGTTAAAGAAAGATATGAATTAAGTCAAGTGCACTTGCATACAGACAAGTACATTGCATCTTCATGTGCATCTTCAATTATCCTATTAAGTTATAATACTTTTATGATTCCTGTGGAAGCATATTATACTATTCGTATTTATAAGTCTGTCATATGAAATGGCAAGTGGCTGTTAAAATATATCCCGCTTCGAGTAAGGTGTTTTCAACTTAAAATTAAACCACTATTTGCCTATATGTACTCATATTTTCATAATAAACCGAAGCGGCTGGAATGTTTATGATGACGCTATAAGATTGGGTTGAGTTTACCTATTGAGAACCTTAGGTTCTAACTGCCTGCTTGTATGTTTTTCTTTTCCGTAAACATTCCAGCACCCAAGTTAGAAATCAAGTGCGAGGTGGAGTACTGAGCCTTCAATTGAGCAAGGATCAGGCGTAAACCAGACCAGGAAACTATTGAAGCTAGATAACGACTAGTTGGATGTAAACGCTGTGTACTATGTCAGTTATAGTTTTTTTTAAAGTATAGTTATTTTATTCTCTATGTATCAAAGATTATTATTCAGTAATAAAATGAGTAGTTCGAGGGCTATGTATTATATTCTCCATATTTTAAAGATTTCTTAGCACAGTGACAACCGTTTAATATAACTCCTTGACTCGAGCATGGCTTATATGATAGAGGTTGTCACATTAGGGTTAATTTTTGACACTGTTGTAACTCGAAACTCAGAACTTGGGAAAACAACAAAGAATCGAATTATCTAATGAACTTGGAACTCATTGTTTAGGGACAAGGACATAGTGAACACTTATGAATTCGGAACTTGGAAGTAACTCTCCTTTGAATTTGGAACTCGGTATCATGGAAACATGGGAGATAAAGTGATCTCTTTTTATAAATCGAAACCTAAATCTCAGGGATCAAGAGGAAGTGAACTTCCCCACTTAACTTGGAACTCAGAATATGGGGATAGGATGTGAGCTTTCTCATGAGATCAAAACTAGCAACTTGGAGCAACTCAGATTTTGAAGTAAATGCGAGGTCGGTTCAGATGAACCCAAAAGTCTATCAGTCCAGGGTAACTTCGCTATCTTGAGGTCGAGTCTTGGAAATTGTAACTTTTGAAAAGGTTATAAACTCACTTGAAATAGTGTCATGTCCAATTTGTTAGGGATGATATATATAAACTCGAAAGTCGGATACCAAAAGTCATACTCCTAATCATTAGATATCCCTAACCACAGTTTCCTATTTTCGTTTTTCAGATTTGAGTAATAATGCATATAGTTCTAAATATGAGAATCCTAATGGCATAACATTGCCTGAGAAATTCTCACTCTACCAAAGTGAAATAATTCAAAGTTTCTATTATGCTATATTAAGTAAAACGGGGATGTTACACATATGAGGCTCATAATAAGCTATAAACTCAACTACCATGTTGGAAGGAGCAATGAGTGTCTGCTTGGCATTCTTCCATGAGATAACTCCTCCGGCAAGCATATAAATATAGACTATATTGGATCTACAATTCTTTTGGAATCCAGTAAAGTTGGAGTCTAAATATCCAATGATGTCTAACCTATCCGACTTCCTATATGCGAGCATGTAGTGTTTCACATGTAATGTGTTCTCTAAAAGTACCATAAGATCTATTCGACTTCTACTCGAGAATCTATTTCTAAATTGATCAAATATCTGCTTAACACTCCAGTAATGTATGGAATTTCTGGACACATATAAACTTGAGCATACACTAGACTTCCCTCTATCAAAGCATATGGAATCTTTTGTATTTCTTGAGTTTTAAAATCATTCTAAGGGCATTGATTGAGACTAAACTTGTCTTCCTTAGAAACAAGGGCGTCTCCTGCTATGTAATCATGCATGAAAAATCTCTTGAGTATGTTTTTAGTATAGCTCTTTTGTGATAATCCAAGAATACCTTGAGAGTGATCTTGATGTATCTGAATCCCCAGTACAAAAGAGGCATCTCCAAGATCTTTCATTTCAAATTACTTTGATAAAAATCTCTTGGTTTCATGGAATAAGCCCATATCATTGCTGGCAAGCAGTATGTCATCTACATATAAACCAAGAAAATGTGTGTACTCTTACTGAAATTATGGTATATATATAACCATCAACCACATTTATCTCAAAACCTGTTGAGTTTAATGTTTTGATGATAAGTATTTTGTTAACATGTTTAAATATGATATTATTTGATGTTAATATTAATTGATTATATTATTATTAAAAGAAAATATTGTTGGATTATAATCTCCCTATTTAACTCGTGAGAATCTATTTTGTTAATATCAAATACCTATTTATAAAATAAGTTCAAATTCCATAAACCATTTTGATCTTGATTTTAGTCAGAAATAACAAGATTAAGGAATATAATTAAGAGTTAATGGTCATATAGCTGAAATCTTAGATGTTTAATTTAACAGCTTATTAGGCAAAATACTATACTTAAGTCATAATATGTTACCTGATAGGATATTACATATGGCTATCTAATTAAATTCCATTTTCTGATTTAATGTTAATTACCCATACAGAGTTAACTATTCACTTAATAAATTTCTGTTTGACTATGAAATAAGTAATAGATAATCATTATAACAGAAATAAAGTAACATAAATAAAAATGCAAAATAGATGGAACTACTGAAACGACATCATATACATATATACATGGACGTATGTTTTGAAAGTTTGTCAAAAGACATATAAAACAGTATAGGGTAATAAAATGAAGCCGCTAATACAAAATAAATCGGCTTGTCTCTATGGACAGTACCCTAACTAGTCCCCAAGGGACATTTCGTGTGCTATCCATCCACATACAGCATACACCAAACTACTGCTTATGACCCAATACTGCCAAAAGAGGGCCACTCTATACATTTCCTACTAGAACACTACACAGGCACCCTAGATGGACTCTGAGGAAAGGAATCCATTCCCCATGTCGGCATCAGCTGGGGTGTAGTCCATGCTCGGGGCAGAGGACGAGGAAGACGAGCTCGCTGCCTTCGACGGATCATCCTCAGACAGTGAGACCAAGGGATCTGCTGCAGTGATGAAGCTGGCAAAGCCATGGGAGCTGCTGTTGCTGCCGGTGCTGTTGTTGCTGCCGGTGCTACTGCTACGTGTGGAAGTGGAAAATGATGCACCATGTATAGGGGGATAGCAATATAAGGTGCGACGGGGTTGAAGAATGGGTGAGTCAACAGAACAGCAAAATCTCTACGAAAGAAGAAATAAAAACAGAACTGACATCTACCGGATATACATATATATATATATAGTCTAAAAACGGGTTCAGGTGGATATGAAGCTCAAGGAACTCGATGAACAACACACCTGTTGCCGCATTCTCCGTGATCTGAGAATGACGTGAAAACATATAGTAGGGAGAGAAATAAATATTTCTCAGCAGAAATCCTAAATTTATACATATGTGTCATTGCTGTCATTCTCAGTTGTTCGATTTTTTAATAATTTTAAATAGTACGACATAATGGTAATATTCAACATAAATTCTTGTTATAGAAACATACACCGAAACAAACTAAATTTTAAATTGGAACAATGAAAATATAGTTAACAGATATACTAACAGAATTAAGACAGTAACCATAAATAAATAGTAATATATTATGAGAAATAAATAGATAACTATGACAATCAATTAAGAATACATATAAATGTGCAGCTGGGGAATGCAGCTTATCTTTGAAGGCTTTTGCCTCCTAAAACTTATTTTCCATCCTTGGTCCCCTGGGAGTTATTGGCCATATACTCCTGGGTAATAGTCCGCTTTTCAAGACCGAGCTCATTCCTATACAGGATTGCCGGGTTTACTTTCCCCAACTTTCCTACTGATTTATTCCCCTTAAATTTATTCAGGGGCTGGCCCAAGTAATATGGAATCCTTTGTAATATTCATGAATTGCATGCATAACTAACTTTATTCTTTCAAACATCATGTGTTCATGCAATTGTAACTCACACAACATATGAATTTCTCGTCAAAATTTCTGTAGCATAACGGATCGAGTCTGCTTCCCCATGAATAGTGCCAGACTACTAGTAAAATTATTCAAACTTGCAATTCAATATGGGATAGCAATTGTATATTCATAATATCATTCATCAAATTCAATTCAAATATCAATAGGGTTTTCTGTTTACTTCCTCTTATTTTGCCTGAATTTTGTATAGTCCATCCTTAGTCCAATTCAACTCATTTAAACTTGAATTTTGGATACATCATAGCTCTATGTGTCTAGTTTCCAATCCTTTTAGTCCCATCTCATGTTGATTTGTATAACTCAAGTTATTAGTATTTTACCTCAAACTGCCTTATTCTTAGCCAGAATTGTACCCTTATAAGTGAAAATTCACTAAAAATAGAAATCTGGGTGAAATCATACAAAATTTATATCAAATTAAAGCTAATAGAACACGCTTTCAAATGAAATCAGTTGCATATCATTTGCATGAGTATTTTTTGAGACATAAACCCCATAACTTGACCTTACTGGATTATACTACTCTAGCCCGGTTTGAACTTAAACCAAATTCATTGACGTGCTAGGAATAATTGACAACGAATCTGACTCTGAAATTTTTATAAAATGTTCCCTTATATGTTAGCTTTCAAACAACATTGGTTTCACTCAATTTATAGTTACACCCTTCTCAACTCATATTACCTAGATGAGGATCCAGATTTCTAGGTCAAACTTCACAAATTCATAACTAATTCTATACTAATCCAATGGTGTTATATTTTGTTTGTATGGAAAGCCCTGAATGTCTAGTTTCATATAAAAATAGATTCATAAAATTTAAATGGCTGTAGGCAAAGCTGTACACTCAGCTGTACACACTGTCAAGTAAAAACCCTAACAGCTTCTTGAATTCTCTTTATTCTTCAAGTTCTTTCATACCAATTCCAATTCAAATCACAACATACATGCAAAATCAACTATAATCCATCATCATCACTCCAAGTCACATCAGTATCATGAAAAATAAAGATCTCGACATAGCCCAACATCAAGGAAAATAAGAAGAGAAGTTGGATTCCTACCTTTCCTAGGCGTGATTCTTGTTAGATTTGTGTTTTGAGTTGAAGAAATCTTGATGTGGCTTGAAGGTTTAGGAGATGAAGATGATATGAGATAAGATGAGGGAGAAAAGAATGGAGAGGGGTCAGCCACATAAGAGGCCGAAATTTGCAAGGGAAGAAAAGGAAAAAAAGAAAACTTCTAAAGCAAGTTGCATTTGATTGGTGGATTTGTGTTGGTTGTTCAACTTGATTTGGCAGCCCATATGGAGGGTTGAGATTATGCCATTTGCATGGGTAAGTTGGCTAAATCTTGGCCATTCATCCTAGGGTTCTCACAGTATAATTTCTATATACCGAAATCTTACCGATTTCTCCTAAATTGGCAAACCGGTTGTAGAAAAGATTCTATGAGGTTTCCTATGTGCCTAATCTAATTCCATCAAGTCTAATCCTTCTAAATCACACTTAAATGGGCTTTAAACGAATGCTTAATCGAATTCTAATTAATCCCAATTATTCAATGTAAACCAAACAACTTGGTTATTAACGATAAAATTTTTTAGACATTATATTTCTACCCTCCTAAAAAAAAAAATTATGTCCTCAAAATTTAGTACCTGAGAATAAATCAAGATACTCCTCCCTTATATTGGACTCTAATTCCCACATATAGTCCGCTGAGTCTTCGTTTCTCCATGCCACCTTCACTAATTGTATGGCTTTGTTCTGAAGGTGTTTGATGCTCCTATCCACTATCTATGCTGGGGGAACATGAAAAGTTAAGTCATCCCTTAACTGGATTGATTCAGGCTCCAAGAAGTGAGTGGGGTCAGGTTGGTATTTTCTGAGTTGAGAAATATGGAAAACATCATGGAGGTTTGATAGATGTAGAGGTAAGGCAATTCGATATGCAACTGGCCCGATTCGCTTCAAGATTTGGAAAGGACCTATAAAGTGAGGGCTTAGCTTTCTAACTTTAATAGCTCCACCTACTCCAGTTGTGGGTGTGATCTTTAGGAATACATGGTCTCCTTCTTAAAATTCCGAGGGCTTTCTCCTGACATCCGCGTAGCTCTTTTGATGGCTTTGACCTGCAAGTATCCTGTTACGGATCCTTTTGATTTGCTCTATAGTTTGCTTGATTAACTTCGGTTCTAGCAGGCTCTGCTCCCCGGATTTGTACCAACATAGTGGAGATTGGAATTTCCATCCATATAACACTTCGTATGGGGCCATGCCAATGCTCGCATGATAACTATTGTTATATGCATATTTGGCTAGTAGTAAATATCGATTCCAGCTCCCGTGCTGCTCTAAAATATATGCTTGTAGCATATCTTCCAGAGTCTAAATAGTTCACTTGGTCTAACCATCTGTTTGCGGATGGTATGCTGTGCTTAGACACGATCTGGTGCCGAATGCCTTTTGAAACACTCCCCAAAATCGTGAGGTAAATCTCGCATCTCTGTCTGACATGATTGTTGAAGGAATACCATGTAGTCGCACCACTTCTTGAATGTACAATTAAGCTAGCTTCTCCAGAGGATAATTTGCTCGAATGGGTAGAAAGTGAGTAGACTTCGTTAGTCTATCCACTATGACCCATATAGCGTTATATCCCGAGGGTATTCTTGGTAAGCCTATCAGGAAATCCATAGAAATGCTCTCCCATTTCCATTCCAGAGTCTCTAAGGCTTGCAAAGTTCCTACCGATTTTTGATGCTCTATTTTTACTTTTTGGCAAGTTAGACATTTATTCACAAGACTCGGCACATTCTTCTTGAGGCCTGGCCACCAAAACATCTTCTTGAGGTCTTGATACATCTTGTTAATGCTAGGATGTATAGCAAAATCGCCCTTATGGGCTTCCTTTAGGATTCTTTGCCTAAGGTTGTCCTCCTTAGGTATGCATATCCTTCCCTGATATCGCCATACACCTTCTTCGTCTCGAGCGAATCCTGTTAACTTTCCAGATTGCACTAGTTACACTGTATGCTGAAAGTCATCATTCCTTTGTTGTGCTTGTCGGATATGGTCTTTGAAATCACTGGTTATCTTAAGTTGGTTTAACTGAATGGCATTGGGGGTTATAGAGATTCCCAGGTTGAGATCTCGAAAACTCTCTATAAGTTCTGCCTCCTTGACTATCACCCATGCCACTGTTAAGGACTTCCTACTTAGGGTGTTTGCCACCATGTTTGCCTTGCCAGGATGGTACTGTAGCTCAAACTCGTAATCTTTAAGAAACTTCATCCACCTTCGCTTCCTTATGTTTAATTCTTTCTGATCAAAACGATATTTCAAGCTTTTGTGATCAGAAAATACTTCAAACTTCACTCCGTTGAGATGGTGTCTCCATATTTTCAGAGCAAATACCACTGCCTCTAACTTTAGGTCATGTGCATTAACACGCACCCTAATCCTTTCTTGGATGCATCACAGTAGACTTCAAATGGTCCATGAGGATTCGGTAGAATAAGTACTGGGGTTGTTGTCAACTTTTCTTTTAATTCTTGGAAACTCTTCTCGCACTCGGAGGTCCATTCAAATGGAGCATTCTTCTTAGTTAGTTTTGCTAGGGGCAGGGCTATTTGAGAGAAGTTCTTGACAAATCTCCTATAGTATCCTGCCAGACCTAAGAAACTCCTGACTTTTATAACTATTGTTGGCCGTTCCCAGCTTAGTACTGCTTCCACCTTACTGGGATCCACAGAAATTCCCCCATGGGATACCACATGGCCAAGAAATTTTACTTCTTTCATCCAAAATTCATATTTGGATAGCTTGGCATAAAGTTTCTTCTCTCTTAGAATTTGCAGAACCAATCGCAAATGTTCTGCATGCTCCTACTCCGTCTTCGAGTAAACAAGTATGTCATCAATGAATACCACCACAAATTTGTCAAGATATGGTCGGAATATCTGATTCATATAATCCATAAATATTACTGGTGCATTTGTCAACCTGAAAGACATCACAGTGTATTCGTAATGTCCATAACGAGTCTGAAATGCCATCTTCGAAATATCTTCTTCTCGAGCCCGAATCTGGTGATGTCCAGACCGTATATCAATCTTGGAAAATACAATAGCCCCTTGTAGTTGATCCATGAGATTATCAATCCTTGGCAACGGATACTTATTCTTGATTGTCGCTATATTCAACTACCTATAATCCACACATAGTCGCATGCCTCCGTCTTTCTTCTTAACTAACAGGAATGGGGCTCCCCATGGCGATGCACTTGGTCTAATAAATTTCTTTTCCAGGAGCTCTTCAATCTGCTTTTTAAGTTCGGTCATCTCTAAGGGTGACATTCAGTATGACGCTATGGATATCGGTCCTACTGCTAGTACCAATTCAATGGCGAACTCAATCTCCCTCTCGAAAGGAAAATCAGGGATATCCTCAAGGAACACATCGGGATATTCCCTAGCAACTAGAATATCATCTAGCTTCTGATCAACCTTCGTTACATTGATTAATAATAGAATGTACCCTTGACCCCTATTTCCACAATGGTGCACTGCTAAAGAGCTTAAATAAAGGTTTACAGGGATTACTGATTCAGAAGGTGAAGCAGAGGGAAGCACAATAGATTTATCAAAGCAATTTAACAGGGCTCGGTTGGCAGAAAGCCAATCCATACCCAAAATAATGTCAAGTCCGGATAGGGGAGACAAATCAAATTAGCTGAAAAAGTTTGACCTGCTATCTGATAGGGGACATTCATACAAATATAATTGGTCTTAACGGGTTCACTTGCAGGAGTAGAAACTAGCAAGTCATAGGGTAATTCAGAGATAGGTAATTGCAAGGTTGACATGCAATCATGAGAAATAAAAGAGTGAAATGCACCTAAATTGTATAAAATAGTCAAGGTCTTACCATGCACTTCACATGTATCCTGAATCAAATCTTCAGATCTTTCGACTACTTGTGCATCCACGGTGAAAACTCTTCCCTGGCGTTGCGGCCTGGGAGCCGGCTGAGGGTTTTTGTCTGGACATTCATAGATCTTGTGGCCTGACTTGTCACATCCAAAATAGACATTCTAACCTGCTAAGCATGGGCGACTGCCATGATTCTTGCCACACTGGCTGCAGTTTTGGTTTCCAAAAGGCCTTTGAGGTTGCTTGGCCTTATTGTTTGCTACTTGAAACTTTTTTCTGCGGCTGAAATTTGGGTTTAAACCTTGGGCCCTACGGTGCCAGTCTTTTCTTGAAGTTGCTGACAGCTTATCTAGTAACGGTTAACTTCCTGTCATAATCCATAATCCTCCATGAATCGGCACTTGTTCACTAAAGTAGGGAAGTCTCTGATCTCCATTGGCCCTATGGTGGTAAGAATGTCTTCTCTCAGCCCACCTTCGAACTTCATGCATTTCCAAACTTCGTCGAGGTAACGTTGATAGATGATGGAAAATTTGTACAGCTCCTCAAATTTAAGAATATATTCTGATATGCTACTATTCCCTTGACGAAGGTACATAAACTCCAACTCCTTAGCATTGTGGATAGAGGCAGGGAAGTACTTCTTATAGAATGTGTATCTGAATAGGTCCCAAGTAAAATCCATTTGGGATCCCTCCAATAGCCACTGTATACTATTCCACCAGAACTCTGCATCTGCTTTCAGTATATAGGTGGCAAAGATCACCTTCTGATGATCTGTGCAGTCTAAAATAGAAAAGACTTTTTCCATGGCCTTAACCCACTCATCTGTCTTATCTGGGTCAAAGGCTCCTTTGAAGCTGGGCAGGTTAGCCTTTCGAAACTCAGCAAATTTAAGATATTCTAGTTCCACTCCTGGACTATTAGAATTCCTCCCATGACCAACCTCAGGCTACCTTCCTAGTTGGTCCATCATCTAGGTTGTCATAGCTGCTTGTTCTCACATGGTGTACGCCATCTCCCGCATTGTATCCATAAACTCAGCAGACTCCTCCTGAGCTGAATTCATTCATGGCCTACCCCACCTTCCAGAGGCCATCAAGTTCGAAACACCCAAAACAAGAGTGATTGAGTTGATCAGGCTCAATACTAAGTCCAGTGTACTACTAAATAATAGCATACGGTTAGGCAAATCCCTCACATGCATCCTATCCATATGGACAAGACTCAGTGCATGATAATATCTAAGGAACATAGGGCATATGCGAAGCATAGTCAGTCCAATCCTTAGGCCTATATTAGGACGAACTGCTCTGATACCAAAAATGTAACACCTTACTATGCAAAATACTATGCTTAAGTCATAATATGTTACCTGATAGGTTATTACATATGGCTGTCTAATTAGATTCCATTGTCTAATCTAATGTTAATTACCCATACAGAGTTAACTATTCACTTAATAAATTTTCGTTTGACTACGGAATAGGTAATAGATAATCATTATAACAAAAATAAAGTAAAATAAATATAAATGCAGAATGGATAGAACTACTGAAATGACATCATATACATATATACATAGACGTCTGTTTTCAAAGTTTGTCAAAAGATACATAAAATAGTACAGGGTAATAAAATGAGGTTGCTAATACGAAATAAATTGGCTTGTCTCTATGAACAATACCCTAACTGGTCCTCAAGGGACATTTCGTGTGCTACCCATCCACATATAGCATGCACTAAACTACTGTCTATGACCCAATACTGCCAAAAGAGGGCCACTCTATACATTTCCTATTGCAGCACTACATAGGCACCCTAGATGGACTCCGAGGAAAGGAATCCAGTTGCCATGTCGGTGTCAGCTGGGGTGTAGTCCACGCTCGGGGCAGAGGACGAGGACGACGAGCTCGCTGCCCCCGATGGATCCTCCTCAGACCGTGAGACTGAGGGATCTACTGCGGTGGTGTGTAACATCCCCATTTCTACCTAAGCTAATTAGCTCGGTGTTCCCGGCTAATTAGAGGGATTAGCGATTAATTGAGAACTAATCGATTAATCCCGAGAGCAAGAGCTTAGTAAATTAAGTCTAGCCAACAATTTAATCATAATGCCCTAAGCGTTTTAATAAAACCTTAATTGTCTAAATCCTTAATTACTCGAAGTTGCCAAAACAAAAGTAAGACAACCTAACCTTACTAATTAAGTTTATAATGATTAAGACACTTAAGACAACTCTTGAAAAATTAAACCCCAAATTAAGCATATGCTTAACCTTAATGCAAGACATCATAAAAGTGTAATTGACAAGAGTTAACTCATGGGTAATTAAGCCAATTAAGTTAAGTTACATTTAAATAATTCTAATAACATTTAGAGATAAAAGTTCTTCCATGCATATGCCCTAGAAAGACACACCAAGGAGGAGCAACATCTCACCCTTCATTCAATCTCTTTAATCCTACACCATTAGATCAAAAGCCAAGACTAGGATCCTTGTCATCCACCATTAGATCTTGACACTTGGATGAGTGTTAGACAAGCAACCAAATCCTAAGAGGGGTACTCCCCTTTAACCCCTAGAGAAAAGCATAAAATGGGCATTAGAATGCCTCCAAGACTCAAGGAAAAACAACTCACCCTTTTGCCCCATGGTTTTTCCCACTCCTTAGCTTGTGTAAGAAGCCAAAGTCACCTCACCTTTCCTCCCTCAAACTCGCCACCCATCAGCCCTCCTCTCTCCTCATTTTCATTCTTTCACTCTCCCAAAGACACACACAAAGCTCTCTTCTCTCTCTTCAATTTCAAATTCTCCTCCTTCTCTCTAAACTCTCCAACTTCTCTCTAGAATCCTTCCACTTCTCTCATCCTTTCCTCTCCTCATCCCACTCACAAACTCTTCAAGAGCCACCATTTCTTGCTCTTGGAGAATCAAAGACACTCACATATCAAGCCTCTTCCAAGATCCAAGAGGAGGAGCACCACCCCCACCACCATCTTTTCCATCACAAGAAAGCTTCTTGGTAGTGGCTCTAAACCCTTTTTCTCTCTTGTTTTTCAAGCTTTAGAACTCCTATGCTCTCCATAGCTAGGTGGTTTTAAGGATTGATTATGGACATCATAGCCATTCTTGTCATAAAATGAGATGTTGTTGCTAGTATGGTTGTTTGTTGAAAACATGTTTTCGGTTTGGTGTGATGCATGGCTGAACTCAATATTTTTGAACTCCAACATGTTAGTTTTTCACTAATCTTTCATGGAATATGAGTGTTTTATAACTTGAGAATGGTTTCTTGAAAGTGAGGTTGAGTGTTTTGGAGAAAATATGAGAAAAAGCAAAACGTGAAATCTGGATTTTCTGTCAGTCTGTAAAGCGAACGGTATAACTTTTTCCAGAAAACTCAGAAATTAGTGGAACAATTTTATATGAAAATAGACTCAGAGAGCTTTCCATACATATAAAATATATAAGATTCGGAGTTAAAATGAGTGAGATATGATTTTTCAAAGTGGACTGTTCTCGGATTGGCCTCTGTCTGGGCAGTCTACACTAAAATGTGTATAACTCGAGCTACAAAAATGATTTTTGAGTGAGACCAAGTTTCAATGAAAGCTAAGACATAGAGGAACAAACCCCTAAAACAGTTTTCTCAGATTCCTTCTGAGCAATTATAATGAGAAGTAACAATCCACTGTACTGGGAGTGAACTTAGAAACTGAACAGTCAGAATGAAATATGCATAACTGGAGTTAGAAAATGAATTTTTGAGTGGGACTTGTTTTGTTAAAAACTAGACTCAGAACCCTATAATTATATAAAATTTCGCATTAAAATGATAAAATACCAAATTATGGTGAATTTTTAAAGTTACTGCCTAGGGTAAAAGTAAAACTGTCAAAACTTAACCTTAAGTAAGACTATGCATAAATGACTTAAAAAGGTAAAAGGCCTTAGCCTAAAGTAATGAAACTTTATAATTTACTTAATGAGGACTAGATAAAATAAAATACTAAGCTCACCTAATCCTTAACAAAAGAAGCGAATAAAACGAAAACCGAATGTAAATGTAGTTAATGTACTCGATTAAGTTCATAAGATTCTAATCAAACTATAATGCAATACCTAAGCTATAAATCTTCCAAATTAAAATATGAGAATCATATAAGTCAAGTTAGAATAATTGAGAAGAAGGAATCAATAAAACGAAAGCCAATGTAAAAGCTTGCACCTAATTTACTAAGCTAAGCTCATAAGACTTTGCTTGAGAATATGCCTATGTTTAGGTTGCAAGCATGATGTGATGATGATGTGATTATGATGCCATGATAATGATGATATGATATGATGATATGATGATGATGATGATGATGATGATATGATGATTATGATATGATGCTGTGATACTGGTATTCTGTCTGGCAAAATTTTGGGAAGCTGCGGTATAGCCGTTATGCTGCCGAAATTTTGTAGAAACTGTGGACTTAGAAATATTTTGCATCATAAGTTAATAAGAAAAGATTTGATAAAGTGTGATCCTTCAAAAGGGAAGGTGACCTAAGTTAAGTTTCCCCTCACCCACGACTCACATGAGGCATGGCATGACCCAGCTAGTGTGAGTATAGGGGATAGGGCTTACATGAGGCATGGCATGACCCAGCTAGTGTAAGTACCGAAATTTTATGGTGGCGACGGCCACGGTATGAGCTCATTACCACTTATGTTTAGTGGGTGGAAAGAAAGGACTTAAGATAAGTCAAGTTAAGGAAAGAAAGGGGCTTCGGTCCAACCCAAGTAAAGAACATAACTCTCGATCTGTTTATATATGTTATGAATAGTCATATGAGCTTTCATGTATGCCATGATGTTGTTAATACAACGAGGATAAGTACTAAAAATGGGACCCACTTCGGATAGTAACGTTTTCGAAAATCAAATAATTGAACCTCTTGTATGCCCACAGTTTTTCATTTAAAAACCGAAGTGGCTGGGACGATGACGATGACACCAGTGTGTCAGGGTCGAGTCCTACTGAGAAATCTCATTTCTCATCCTAGTTGTGTTTCCGTCTCGTCACCAGATACTCATGGAGCCTCACATGTCATGGAGCATGGAGCCTCCCCACCATGAGTGGGCCTATGGCGAGACGCCCACGCTATCGTGGCCACGACCACCACGATAGTTCGCACCTACTTCTATCCGGGTCGAGTTTTTGAGGAGCCAGAGATCTCGCCAGCCCCTGTGGACGTATCATCATCACGCCTTGGACAGCCGTTGGGTCCTTGGGATTTTCCGCCCGAGCCATTGCCCGAGATCGAGATGGAGCCTATGTCTCCCGGTCTACCCGTAGCCGAGCCTGTGCCGCTGCCAGAGGTTCCCGTGGTCGAGGTGAGTTCGACGGTCACCCCTAGGGCCGCAGCAGCTTCGCCGCCACTCCCCGAGTATCGGCCCGTTGCATCTGAGGAGGATCCCTCCGAGGCACGTTCTTCGGTGGGCAGCTATGTTCCTGGCCGTCGCATCCGTCGCATCGAGGTGATTAGCAGGCACCCCCGCATCATTCGCACTCCTCGCGTTCCCCGAGGCCAAGCAGCATGGAGGACTAGACATTCGAGGACCTGAGTCCGTCCGATGGAAGGGCATGGAAGGGGCAGAGAAGTCAGCATGTGTCTACGTGGGCTTATTTTGATTTGCGCTCCTTAACTATTGTATTTCATTTTGTATTGGATTTAATCAGACCTATGTACCTTTGATATTTGGGGCCATGGCATGACCATGAGTTCCCTTTATATGTATTTGTTTGGATATTGTGAGATTAAGTATATTATGTAATTGATGTTATAATTGGAATGTATGACTTTATGATTTATCTCATGTTCCTTCTATTTATATCGAAATCTCTGCGATACGCTCGTTTACTGCTATCTTCTCGCGCAAGGCTTTACTTTTCAAAAGCAACGACATATTTCAAAAAAAAATTTACTGTATTTTCCACGTAATTTAATTTTAAGTGAAGTTTAGTTTTCTACGAGCATAAGTAACAACTAATAAAACGCCGTAATACGACTTAAGCGTAATATGGATTTATTAGGGTGTTACATGGTGAAGCTGGCAGAGCCATGGGAGCTGCTGCTGCTATCGGTGCTGCTGCTGTTGCTGCTACGTATAGAGGTAGAAAAGGATGGGCCATGTATAGCGAGATAGCAATATAAGGTGCGGCGGGGTCAAAGAGTGGGTGAGTTAGGGGAACAGCAAAATCTATACGAAAGAAGAAATAAAAATGGAACTGGCATATACCGGATATATAAATAAAGTCTAAAAACGGGTTCAGGTGGATATGAAGCTTAGGGAACTCGACGAACAGGATGCTTGTTGCCGCATTCTCCATTATCTGAGAATGATGCAGAAACATATAGTAGGGTGAGAAATAAAGATTTCTCAGTAGGAATCCTAAATTTATACATATCTGTCATCGCTGTCATTCTCAATTGTTTTGGTTTTTTAGTAATTTTAAATAGTACATCATAATGGTAATATTCAACTTAAATTCTTATTATAGAAACATACATCGAAACAAACTAAATTTTAAATTGGAACAATAAAAATATAGTTAATAGATATACTAATACAACTAAGACAATAACCATAAATAAATAGTAATATATCATGAGAAATAAACAGATAGCTATAACAATCAATTAAGAATTATCATACAGTACATATAAATATGCAGCTAGGGAATGCATATTATCTTTGAAGGCTTTTGCCTCTTAAAACTTATTTTCCATCCTTGGTCCCCTGGGAGTTATTGGTCATATACTCCTAGGTAATAGTCCGTTTTTCAGGACCGAGCTTATTCCTATATAGGATTACTAGGTTTAGTTTCCCTGACCTTCCCACTGATCTTTTCCCTTTAAACTTATTCAGGGGCTGGCCCAAGTAATAAGGAATCCTTTGCAATATTCATGAATTGCATCCACAACTAACTTTATTCTTTCAAATGTCATGTGTTCATGCAATTGTAACTCACAAAACATATGAATTTCTTGTCGAAATTTCGGCAACATAACGGATCGAGTCTGTTTCCCCATAAATAGTGCCAAACTACTAGTAAAATTATTCAAACTTGCAATTCAATATGGGATAGCAATTATATATTCATAATATCATTCATCAAATTCAATTCAAACATCAATAGGTTTTCTGTTTACTTCCTCCTACTCAACCTGGATTTTGTATAATCCACCCTTAGTCCAATTCAACTCATTTAAACTTGAATTTTGGATATATCATAGCTCTATGTGTCTAGTTTCCAAGCCTTTTCGTCCCATCTCATTTTGATTTGTATAACTCAAATTATTAGTATCTTACCTTAGACTGCCCTGTTCTTAGCCATAATTGAACCCTTATAAGTGAAAATTCACTAAAAATAGAAATCTAGGTAAAATCATATGAAATTTATATAAACTTAAAGTAACAAAACAAAATTTCAAATGAAATAAGTTGCATACCATTTTCACGAGTATATTTTGAGATATAAGCCCCATAACTTAACCCTACGGGACTACCCTATTCCAACCTAATTTGAGCTTAAGGTAAATTCATTGATGTGCTGGGAATAATTGGCAATGAATTTGACTTCGAAATTTTTATGGGATGTTCCTTTATATGTTAGCTTTCAAAAAACATTAGTTTAACTCAATTTAGATTGTGTAGGATGAGTTACACCCTTCTCAACTCATACTACCCAGATGAGGATCTAGATTTCTAGGTCAAACTTCAAAAATTCATAACTAATTCTATACTACTCCAATGGCCTTATATTTTAATGTATGGAAATCCCTAAATGTCTAGTTTTATATAAAAATAGATTCATCAAATTTAAGTGGCTGTAGGTAGAGCCATACACTTCGTTATACGGACCATCAAACCCTAATAGCTTCTTGAATTCTCTCTATTCTTCAAGTTCTTTCATACCAATTCCAATTCAAATCACAACATACATGAAAAATCAACTATAATCCATCATCATCACTCCAAATCACATCAGTATCATGAAAAATCAAGATCTCCACACAGCCCCAAATCAAGCAAAGCAAGAAAAGAAGTTGGATTCCTACCTTTCCTAGGTGTGATTCCTGTTAGATTTGTGTTTTGAGTTGAAAAAATCTTGATATGGCTTGAAGGTTTATGGGAGATGAAGATGATATGAGATGAGATGAGGGAGAAAAGAATGGAGAGGGGTCAGCTACATAAGAGGCCGAAATTTGCAAGGGCAGAAAAGGAAAAAAATGAAAACTTCTAAAGCAAGTTGCATTTGATTGGTGGATTTGTGTTGATTGTTCAACTTGATTTGATAGTCCATATGGAGGGCTGAGATTGCACCATTTGCATGGGTAAGTTGACTAAATCTTGGCCATTCATCCTAAGGTTCTCACAGTATAATTTCTATTGATCCAGTTCCGACAGTTTAAAATACCGAAATCTTTTTTATTTCTCCTAAATCGGCAAACCAGTTTTAGAAAAAATTCTATGAGGTTTCCTGTGTTCCTAATCTAATTCCATCAAGTTTAATCCTTCTAAATCACACTTAAATGGGCTTTAAGCAAATGCTTAATCGAATTCTAATTAATCCCAATTATTTGATGTAAACCGAACAACTCGGTTATTAACGATAAAATTTTTTGGACGTTACATTTGAACACACTAGATAAAAACAACAACTATAGGCAAAAATTAGCAACTACTATGTAGGATACAACAACTACACAAATTTCATCGTGTGAGCAAATTCTTTGTTCTAAATGGAAGCCTAAATGTTCTCTAACTACTAGCAGGCATTCAATGATCAACACTTTATAGCAAGGCATGAAGAGCAAAGAAGATAACAACCTCCACCAAGAAAATTAAGAGCTCACCTTGTTTATCATAAGCTTTGTTCTTTCACTTCCATATCTACTGTAGATGAGAATAAGCAATAACTTTGTCTTGAAAATGCCTCTTTGAAAGAAAAAGATTGATGATCTTTTGAAGTTAGAAAATGCTTCTTTGCCAAAAAAAAAAGAAAAAGAAAAAAGGTTGATGAGCTTACTAAAGCTCTTGCAAAATTTGTAAAAGGAAAAGAGAACTTAGAGTTCTTTTGGGAAAATAAAAATGCTTATTTGATAAAGCTAGAATTGGTTTAAATCAATGGAAAAATGAAAAATATTACAAAAGTTTCTTTGCCAAGGGAAGTGTCTCTATAACTCCTTATGTGACTTATAACTATTGTGGCCAAAAAGGACACACACGTGTAATATCAAGAAATATGGTTCTAACAAGATATGGGTTCCTAAGGTCACTGAGGAATTATCTTCAAGTTCTAAACCTTATGGACCCCAAAAGATTTGAGTACCAAAAGCAAAATCTATTTTGTAGGTGTGCATGAACAAAAAAGTCAAAGAACAATGGCTCCTTAATAGTTGGATGCTTGCATGAAAGGAGCTAGTCAATTTCATCTCAGATAAGCTTAATGTGAAATAAACATCACATTGGAGATAATTATGAAGGATAAGTTTTGGAGTTGGTAACATTAGTATAATCTCATCTTCCAAAAATATGTGCTTTTTATACATAAATTGTTAATTTTTGTTTTATGTGTTAAAATGCATCAAATGATGAATTTATATGATGATTATGTTATTTATATATAACAAGAGTCATATATAAGCTTTTCCCAAGTTTTTGTATTGAAATTTCATGATTTTATATTTGTTGTCAAAAGCAACAACTACGTTTGTTTTCTTCGCCAAAACTAGCAATTACTATGTAGTTGTTGAAACTAGTTGTTGTTCTTCTTTGGTTTTAAGTCTATGATTTGTCTCATAAGTCTGCAATAAAACTAAAGGCATTTAAACAAAAAATCAATATCACCTTACTAACACTCACTTTCACGATCACAAACCTGCAGTCCGTGGTTAGAACCCTTGCGTCCAAATCATCTGACTAGCATATAATATCATCGGTGGCCTTGAATCTTAAGCTACACCTCCCCAGTGACAACCCAGCAATAACAACAAGTGGAAAGCTGTGGCAATAACAGCCACAACTAGTTATCTTTAGCATCATGCTTCTACTATTGTTCAATGAGCAATGATTCTCAACCTCATTCAATTTGTGTTTTTTGTGCTTTTACTATTTATGTCTTTCCATCTTGGGTCTTAATAGGAAGCAGTGATTCAATAGGGATGTGCATTTGATGTGGGTATTTATATAGCTTCTTTTATCAGCACTTGGTTATATCTGATACCTAGTATTTTTAATTTTGTTTTGCTATAGCTTGAGTAATTGCCTATATTTGACATTGGTGTAACAATGCACATAAGTCTGATTATTTGCTTAGTTTTATAGTGTTAAGAAAGATGCTATCTAGGTCTCTATATGATTTTTTAAGAATCAAAAGATCATATATAGAGAAGTTTCATTATGGGAAAACATCTAAATTATAGCTTCTAATGTCTCTTATTCTTAAAAGTGTGAGACTGAATTACTAGTTTGAATTTATTTTGCTAAAGCTTTAGGTATTGGCACTATTTTGGTACTGGTATAACAAAGCACATGCCTCTAATTTCTTAGTAGTTTAACTTGTTGATTTGATGTAAAGTGTGAGTGCTTTTCTCTAAGATTCATGCTGTGATTCTAGTGTGCATTTGCATAATTATTATTATTATTTTATTGTGTGACTGTGATTGCTGCTTGGTGTAACATCCTCAATTTCATATCATGCTAAATTACCTCAGTAACCTTGAGTAATTAGGCACGTAATGAGAAATTATGAGATTAAGGCTTAATTAAGGGGTTAACAAAGAGTTTATGAGTTAACTCAGATAAGAAAAGTCAAAAGAATGCTTAATCGAGAGTAGATGATCTCTAATTAAGCAAGTCAGAGCCTTTACAGCTTAATTAAGTACTAATCACCCTTAATTAGCTTAATCAAGTTTAATTAAGGTTAATTAAGCTTAATCACAAGATTAATTTTTGTTAATTATGTTCTTGTGTATTAATCACTAATCCATGCTTAATCATCTTAATTAAGTTGTATGATCACTTAATCACATGATTAAATTCAAATTTAGTCAACTAGATAATAAAGTAAAAAGTGATGTCATAAAAGCATAAAGCATAAGACAAGAGTGCTTTATGTAAGAGTTTTACCATGCTTTGTCCCCCCATCATCCACTTTGTCTCCTTAATCACAAGATAACACAAAATTAAGCAAAATATCTCCCTCCCTCCCTTGATATAGTTGACGCCACTTTCTCTCTCTCGCTCCCCCATCCATTTTCATTTTCACTCATCCCATTCTCTATCTTAAAATCAAATCCTCCAACTTCTCTCTAAACAATTCTTCATATTCTTCATCTTTTTATTCTTCCTTTCTCCACCACCACCACCAAAACCACTCACTTAGCCCTTCAAAGACCTTATCTTTGGGTCTTTGGAGACAAGATCAAAACACTACAGCCTCCATTTCCACAATATCTCAAGAGTTTCTCCTTCCTTCTTGCAAATCGCCACCATCATCATCAAGAGGAGCCATCATCTTCTTCTTTCTCTTCTCTTGTTTTTGCGACATCTTCAAGAAGAGGTAGTGATCTTCATCTTCTTTATTTTGTTTGCTCAAGAAAGCTTGGAGCTTGGTTCTTTTCTGACCAAGATCTCTAAGTGAAAACTTGAGAAATCCTTCATGCTCTTCAAGAGCAAAAGTTTCCATTTTTGGAAAAATATGTTCCTGATGTTCTTCAAGTGTTCTTTATGTTTCTACTTTTGGAAAAATGTGTTCTTAATGTTCTTCAAGTGTTCTTAAGTTTCTACTTTTGGAAAGTATGTTCTTATTGTTGAGTGTTCTTGATGGTATCTTGTTTAAAGTTCTTCCTTTTCTTATGATGAGTTGATGTTAGAAAAGCTTCATCATTTTATGTTTTCATGATTAGATAAGACTATGAACATCCTAAAAGCTTAAAACTTTAAAAAGTTTGCTTCTTGATTCCTTAAAAGTGGCATCACTTTGAAGCTTCCATAAAGTTTTATTTTGTTTTGTTTTGAAGACAAGAATACATGTAAAAGTCTAAGCTTTTTGCTATAATAAGCTTTCTTAAGTTAGAAAAATGATATCTTGTCACTTTAGGCCTTAGAAATCAAACCTTAAAGAAAAGACCTTTCATAAAGTTTCAAACTTTAATCAAGAATGAGACCTCTAAGTCATGAAAGTGTTGTTTTGTAATATTTAATTCATAAAGTTTAGATCTTGAACCAAAACAATGCTAAAAGGTGTTAACTTTTATAAGGATCAAGACTTTCTAACCTTAAAATTAATGTTTCATATCACTATTTGATAAAGTAGGAACCTTTTTAATGTAGAGACAACTTTAAGTCATAAAGTTGAGACCTTGATGGTCTTAGAATAATTAAATGAGTCAACCTTCATCAAGAACAAGACTTTTTAGTTAAAAAGCTAGTAACTTGCATCATTATTTTATAAAGATTTAATCTTTAAGATAAAAGTTTGAAGCTTTGTAACTTGATTAAGTTAAAAATCACCCTTGGTGTTTAGTGAACATGGTGTTGTTGGGTTCATGATGTGGTTATGCGTTGTCATGACCCAAGGATTAGAGGGATCTCGAACTCCTTGGGAACAGAAGTATGATTAGGGCCTCTGAGCATACCATGAACCTAGAAATCACTAAGTGCGCTATCTCAAGGAAAGGAAACAATCGTTTAACTTAATTAATTTGAGCAAGTATTCCATAAGACATGAACTCAAGTAAAGAATAATTTCATATGAGAGCTAAGTAACTAAAAGATCACATACACATATCTTAACTATGTGATTCTCTCATGGGTAACCATGAGAAATCATATGCTGATTCATAATATTCTTCACAAAGAATAACACAACCATAAACAACTTTAGGGTATGAATGTGTGATGCCATGTGGCATGATGAATGATGAGTTTGATTGAGCTTTCTCTCATGACTGAATAATGAGTATGATGATATGATATAGATATAATGAACTGTTGGTTGAAAGTTGATGATTGACATTTTGGGGATGCTCCGGTTTAGCTATTATGCTGTTGGATTTCTGTCAAAATTATGGACTTAGCCATATCATTGCATGTGTCTAGTCAAAGAAGAACTATGCATATAAAGTATAATAATAAGAAATGAAAGAATGGGACATGACCCTTCAATCACTTTCGGGAAGTGAGAGATGGTGATCCACAAGGAACCTCTATAAAGAAGGCAAGGGTGACATGGAGGACCCTCCAACTTAGAGGTAACCAATATCGGCTTAGTCTGATTTGGTTAGTACTGCATGACGACGGTCACGGAATGAGCTCATGTCCAAAAGTAGTCTATTTTAAAGGAAAGTAAAAGAATGTTAAGCACGTGCTAAAAACGAAAGTAAAGCCTAAGTATAACCATGGTTAAGTCTATGATGATGCATGTCTTTGCAGGTAATTATATTGTCCATTTGCATTATGAATGTTTATTCTATGTTTCAGTATGTATGTTAGTCATGATGAGTGGTTATGATGTTAAGTTTAAAAGCAACCCGCTTCGGGGTTTAAGTTTTCTAAATCGTTAAAAGTTGAACTTATATCTGTCCACTATTTTTATAATTAAACCCGAAGTGGCTGGGACGATGACGATGACACAATGTTCATCTAGTCACGGTCCTACTGAGAAATATTGTATTTCTTACTCCTAAATTTTCGTGTCATCTTCAGATGGAGCTGATGGCATCCATGGCAACATTTCTGATGGCACCTGACTGGATAAGACAAGGAGCTGCTATGTTCTTCACCTAGCTAAGGAAGATCGAGATAGTAACGTAGTATTGTATTTTCTTAAGAGCCCTAGTTGGGCAGTTTATGTGTAATTAAGAGCATGTAGGAAGTCATGCTACTTAATTTGACCTATTACATATGTGATACTTATTGAATGTAATGATGACCTCGATTATCTATGATTACATTCTTGGCTTAATGTATTGTGTTATGTTGCTTCCATTTTGTCATATGTCTTATTAGTAACTCTGCAATATGAAGAACAACATTCGTATGTATACGAGTAAGGGAGTGCTTAAAGGCTCAATTTTCAAGCATAAAAGTTTTACAAAAAAAAAAATTATATGCTATTTTCGTATATTACGCTAATTTCAAAGATAAGGACTTCCGCTAGATAAGAGCAACAACTAGTAATGCCATAAAATGACTTAAGCATAGTATGGTATTTGTAGGGTGTTACATTATGGTATCAGAGCAGTTCGTCCTTGTAGAGCCTGGGGATGGAATGACTATGCTTCTAAGCATACACTATCATGTGTTAGAAATCATGCCATGGATCTTACCACAACGGTAAGATATAGGAGTTAGGTAGGTATGACTGTCTGATTATGAATGTGATTAGCTACTGCTACACTTAGCTCGGTATTAAGCCTGATTAACTTAATATCTTTGTTTGTGTATCCAGGAACTGATGACTTCCGATGGGCAGAATAGGTTGCGAGGCGAATTTGCCACCTTAAGTATGGCAAATGTGATGAATGTTTCTCCTACACTGGTCTCTGCTATGAGGGGACAGGTTACTGTAACTAATCGAGCCTTAGGAGGAATAGTAGGAGCTGATGCTGACCCAGAATACTTGAAGTTCGTTAAGTTTGTAAAGACCAACCCACTAGCTTTCCATGGAGACTTCAACCCTAAGGACGTTGAGGGATGGATCGAGGCACTGGAAGGGACATTTTCTGTGATAGGTTGCATAGGGCTGCAGAAAGTAACATTTGCTACCTATATGCTGGAGGTTGATGCTAAAGCTTGGTGGGCCAATGCTAGAAGGATGATCGAGGATTCCCATACCCCTATTACTTAGGAGGTGTTCAAGGCTACACTTTATGGTAAGTGCGCCGTGCCAAAGAAAGATGCTCCTAGGAAAAGGATGGTTTCCAACGCCAAAGGACTAGGCACAATCCGTATTGCAAGATACAACCGCAGTTTGGGAAGGACACGTGCGGTCAAGTACCAAAGCAAGTGGTGATCCCTTGGTGCCCTAAGTGCGGCAAGAATCATGGAGGACGACCCTATTTAGCTGGACGAGATGTTTGTTTCCGTTGTGAATAGCCTGGACATGTGAGCAAGCATTACACTGTCAAGTTGGCGTTTCCTGCCAACAAGCCCTATCACCAAGGAAAGGCCTTCGCCCTTAATGCTAGGGAGGCTACTCAGTCCGAAGATCTGATCCAAGTTAAGTGCGAGGTCAATGGTAGGACCTTAACTGTGCTGTATGATTCTAGAGTATACACTCCTTTATTTCTCATGATTATGTAGATAGATTGGGATTGTCTATGTCTGAATTACCTTACATGTTAATTTTTTCTACTCCTGCTGAGAAACTAATCAAGACTTGTCATTGTTGTTCAATTATCAGTTTCAAATTGATGGCAGGTCTTTCATAGCAAATTTGATTTGTTGCCTTTGTCTGGTTTGGATTTGATTCTAGGCATGGATTGGCTCTCTGCTAACCATGCTATGATAAATTTTTCTGAGAAATCTATTATTCTTCCTCCTATACCTGTTGAGCCTGTTGAACTTGTTAGTTTGTTTTTGAATTCTGCTAAAATAGGGAGTAATGAGTCTGGTAATCGGGGATATGTTCTTCTTATGGCAAGTGAAGTGGAACTTGAGCAAGTATTGGAAAAGATCTCCATAGTTAGGGAATACCCAGATGTGTTTCTTGATGGTATACCCGAGTTTCCCCTGAAAAGGGTAATCGAGTTTTCTATAGAGTTAGTACCGGGAACGGGGCCAATCTCTATAGCACCCTATAGGATGTCCCCACTAGAGTGGTTGGAGTTGAAGGGACAATTGGAAGAGTTGTTATAGGAGAGATTTGTTAGACCTAGTGCCTCACCTTGGGGAGCCCCGGTGTTGTTTATGAAAAAGAAAAATGGGAGCATGAGACTCTGTGTGGATTATAGGCAGTTGAACAAGGTGACTGTTAAGAACAAGTACCCTTTTGCCAAGGAGAGATGATCTTATGGACCAATTTCGAGGTGCCGCTATTTTTTTTCTAAGATTGATCTGGGATCCGGATATCATCAGATAAGGGTGAAAAAGGAGGATATACCCAAGGTAGCTTTTAGGACAAGGTATGGGCATTTTAAGTTTACGGCGAGATCGTTTGGTTTGACTAATGCCCCTGCTGTTTTCGTGGAGAATCTTTACACCCTACTTGGATAAGTTTGTAGTTATTTTCATAGATGATATTCTTATCTATTCGAGAATAAAGGAGGAACCCGAAGAGCATTTGAGAGTTGTGTTGGGAATCTTGAGGGAAAAGAAGCTTTGTGCCAAGCTACCTAAGTGTGAATTTTGGATGGAGGAAGTAAAGTTCTTAGGACATGTGGTGTCACAAGAAGGTGCTGCTGTGGATCCAAGTAAGAATGAGGCTGTGATGAATTGGGAGAGGCCGACCTCAGTAACTGAGATAAGGAGTTTCTTGGGTTTAGCCCGTTACTACCGTAGGTTTATAAAAGGATTTTCCACGATATCTTTACCCTTAACCAAGTTGACAAGGAAGGATGCCCCGTTTGTGTAGATGATGGACTGTGAGAAGAGCTTTCAAGAGCTAAAAAGTAAGTTAACCTCAACCTCAGTATTAGTTTTGCTAGACCCTAGTGGACCGTTTGAGGTTTACTGTGATGCCTCTGGGAGAGGTTTAAGTTGTGTCTTGATGCAGAATAAGAACGTGGTGGCTTATGCCACTAGATAGTTGAAGCCTCATGAAGTGAACTACGCAACCTAAGACCTGGAATTAGCGACTGTAGTGTTTGCCCTGAAGATATGGAGACATTATCTATATGGTGTGAAGTTTGAAGTGTTTTCTGATCATAAGAGTTTGAAGTATCTCTTTGATCAAAAGGAGCTAAACATGAGGCAAAAGAGATGGATGGAGTTTCTAAAGGATTATGACGTTAAGACGATGTTTTGGTGGCCGAGATTGAAGAGGGATATTGTGAAGTTGGTAAGCAAGTGTTTAGCCTGCCAAAAGGTAAAGATTGAACACCAAAAGCCCTCTGGTATGTTGCAACTATTAGAGATCCTAGAATGGAAATGGGAAAGCATCTCTATGGACTTTGTGATGGGTTTACCCAAAATGCAAGCTGGTTTTGATGCGATATGGGTAATCATTGATAGATTAACCAAGTTTGCTCACTTTCTACCCATTCGAGCTACTTATCCTTTAGAAAAGTTAGCCCAACTGTATGTTCTAGAGATAGTAGGCTCCCTGGTGTGCCTTCAATTACAATCTTAGATAGAGACCTGAGGTTTACCTCTAGATTCTGGGGAGCCTTACAAAAGGCATTTGGGACAAATACTTACCTTTGATCGAGTTTGCCTATAACAATAGCCATCATCTATGTATTAGTATACACCCCATGAAGCTTTGTACGGAAGGATGTGCCAATCTCCTCTATATTGGTTTGAACCGAGTAAGCAAAGCCTATTAGGACCTGATCTTGTGAGGCAGACACAAAGCAAGTCAGAAGGATTAGGGATAGAATCCTTACAGCCCAAAGCCATCAAAAAAGCTATGCAGATAAGAGGAGAGAGCCCCTAGAGTTCTAAGAAGGAGAACATATGTTCCTGAGAATCACTCTTACAATCAGTATAGGTAGAGCCATGAAGGTCATAAAGTTGAGCCCCTGTTTTCTTGGCCCCTTTCAAATTCTAAAATGTGTCAGGTCAATTGCTTATCGAATGGCCTTACCTCCAAATTTGTTAAACCTTCATGATGTCTTTCATATGTCTCAATTGAAAAAATACCATTCCGATCCTAGTCATCTACTTGAGCCTGAAAGCGTATAGTTAAGGGAGGACCTAACTTTCAGTCTACCACTGTCTCAGGTCGTGGATCGTGGATCGTGGGGCAAAAGAATTGAGGAGTAAGACGGTACCCTTGGTCAAGGTGGCTTGGGGTAGAGGAAATGTGGAAGAATATACATGGGAGCTGGAGGCCGAAATGAAGAATGAGTATCCGAATTTGTTTACAGGTAATGAATTTTGAGGGCAAAATTCTTTTTAAAGGTGAGGAGAAATGTAACATTCTCAATTTCATGTCATGCTAAATTATCTCAGTAACTCTGAGTAATTAGGCACTTAATGAGAAATTATGAGATTAAGTCTTAATTGAGGGGTTAACGAAGAGTTTATGAGTTAACTCGGATAAGAAAAGTCAAAAGAATGCTTAATCGAGATTAGATGATCTCTAATTAAGCAAGTCAGAGCCTTTACAGCTTAATTAAGCAGTAATCGCCCTTAATTAGTTTAATCGAGTTTAATTAAGGTTAATTAAGCTTAATCACAAGATTAATTTTAATTAATCATATTCTTGTGTATTAATCACTAATCCTTGCTTAATCATCTTAATGAAGTTGTATGAGCACTTAATCACATGATTAAATTCAAATTTAGTCAAATAGACAATAAAGTAAAAAGTGATGTCATAAAAGCATAAAGCATAAGACAAGAGTGCTTTATGTAAAAGTTTGACCATGCTTTGTTCTCCCATCATCCACTTTGTCTCCTTAATCACAAGATAACACAAAATTAAGCAAAATATCTCCCTTTCTCCCTTGACGTAGTTGATGCCACTTTCTTTCTCTCCCTCCCTCATCCATTTTCATTTTCACTCATCCCATTCTCTATCTTAAAATCAAATCCTCCAACTTCTCTCTAAACATTTCTTCACCTTCTTTATCTTCTTCTTCTTTCTTTCTCCACTATCACCACCAAAACCACTCACTTAGCCCTTCAAAGACCTCATCGTTGGGTCTTTGGAGACAAGATCAAAATACTACAACCTCCATTTCCACAAGATCTCAAGAGTTTCTCCTTCCTTCTTGCAAAATCGCCACCATCGTCATCAAGAGGAGCCATCATCTTCTTCTTTCTCTTCTCTTGTTTTTGTGCTATCTTCAAGAAGAGGTAGTGATCTTCATCTTCTTTATTTTGTTTTCTCAAGAAAGCTTGGAGCTTGGTTCTTTTATGACCAAGATCTCTAAGTGAAAACTTAAGAAATCCTTCATGCTCTTCAAGAGTAAAAGTTTCCATTTTTGGAAAAATATGTTCTTGATATTCTTCAAGTGTTCTTGATGTTCTTCAAGTGTTCTTGATGTTTCTACTTTTGAAAAAATATGTTCTTGATGTTCTTCAAGTGTTCTTAATTTTCTACTTTTAGAAAAACATGTTCTTGATGTTTCTACTTTTGGAAAAATGTGTTCTTGATGTTCTTCAAGTGTTCTTAAGTTCCTACGTTTGGAAAGTATGTTCTTATTGTTGAGTGTTCTTGATGGTATCTTGTTTGAAGTTCTTCCTTTTCTTATGATGAGTTGATGGTTAAAAAAGCTTCATCTTTTTATGTTTTCATGATTAGATAAGACTATGAACATCCTAACAGCTTAAAACTTTAAAAAGTTTGTTTCTTGATTCCTTAAAAGTGGCGCAACTTTTAAGCTTCCATAAAGTTTTACTTTGTTTTGTTTTGAAGACAAGAATAAATGTAAAAGTCTAAGCTTTTTGGTATAATAAGCTTTCTTGAGTTAGAAAAATGTTATCTTGTCACTTTAGGCCTTAGAAATCAAACCTTAAAGAAAAGACCTTTCATAAAGTTTTAAACTTTAATCAAGAATGAGACCTCTAAGTCATGAAAGTATTGTTTTGTAATATTTAATTCATAAAGTTTAGATCTTGAACCAAAACAACGCTAAAGGTATTAACTTTTAAAAGATCAAGACCTTTTAACCTTAAAGTTAATGTTTCATATCACTATTTGATAAAGTAGGAACCTTTTTATTGTAGAGACAACTTTAAGTCATAAAGTTGAGACCTTGATGGTCTTAGAATAATTAAATGAGTCAACCTTCATCAAGAACAAGACTTTTTAGTTAAAAAGCTAGTAACTTGTATCATTATTTCATAAAGATCTAATCTTTAAGATAAAAGCTTGAAGCTTTGTAACTTGATTAAGTTAAAAATCACCCTTGGTGTTTAGTGAACATGGTGTTGTTGGGTTCATGATGTAGTTATGCGTTGTCATGACCCAAGGATTAGAGGGATCTCGAACTCCTTGGGAACAGAAGTATGATTAGGGCCTCTGAGCATACCATGAACCTAGGAATCACTAAGTGCACTATCTCAAGGAAAGGAAACAATCGCTTAACTTAATTAATTTGAACAATAGTTCCATAAGACATGAACTTAAGTAAAGAATAATTTCATATGAGAGCTAAGTAACTAAAAGACCATATACACATATCTTAACTATGTGATTCTCTCATAGGTAACCATGAGAAATCATATGATGATTCATAATATTCTTCACAAAGAATAACGCAACCATAAACCCCTTTAGGGTATGAATGTGTGATCCTATGTGGCATGATGAATGATGAGTTTGATTGAGCTTTTGTCTCATGATTGAATGATGAGTATGATGATATGATATAGACATGATAAACTGTTGGTTGAAAGTTGATGATTGGCATTTTGGGGAAGCTCCGGTTTAGCCGTTATGCTGCTGGATTTCTATCAAAATTATGGAATTAGTCATATCATTGCATGTTTCTAGTCAAAGAAGAACTATGCATATAAAGTATAATAATAAGAAATGAAAGAATGGGACATGATCCCCTCGTTCACTTCCGGGAAGTGAGAGATGGCGATCCACAAGAAACCTTTATGAGGGAGGCAAGGGTGACATGGAGGACCCTCCAACTTAGAGGTAACCAATATCGGCTTAGTCTGATTTGGTTAGTACTGCGTGACGATGGTCACGGAATGAGCTCATGTCCAAAAGCAGTCTATTTTAAAGGAAAGTAAAAGAATGTTAAGCACGTGCTAAAAATGAAAGTAAAGTCTAAGTATAACCATGGTTAAGTCTATGATGATGCATGTCTTTGCATGTAATTATGTTGTCCATTTGCATTATGAATGTTTATTCTATGTTTCAGTATGTATGTTAGCCATGACGATGTGGTTATGATGTTAAGTTTAAAAGCAACCAGCTGCGGGGTTTAAGTTTTCAAAACCATTAAAAGTTGAACTTACATCTGTCCACTGTTTTTATAATTAAACCCGAAGTGGCTGGGACGATGACGATGACACAATGTTCATCTAGTCATGATCCTACTGAGAAATCTTGTATTTCTCACTCCTAAATTTCCGTGTCGTCTTCAAATGGAGCTGATGTAATCCATGATAACATTTTTGATGGTACCTAACTGGATAAGATGAGGAGCTGCTATGTTCTTCACCTAGCCAAGGAGGATCGAGATAGTAACGTAGTATTTTTATTTTCTTAAGAGCCCTAGTTGGGCAGTTTATGTGTAATTAAGAGCATGTAAGAAGTCATACTACTTAATTTGACCTATTACATATGTGATACTTATTAAATGTAATGATGACCTTGATTATCTATGATTACATTCTTGGCTTAATGTATTGTGTTATGTTGCTTCCATTTTGTCATATGTCTTATTAGTAACTCTGCAATATGAAGAACAACGTTCGTATGTATACAAGTAAGTGAGCGCTTAAAGGCTCAATTTTCAAGCATAAAGATTTTACAAAAAAAAAAAATTATATACTATTCTCGTATATTACGCTAATTTCAAAGATAAGGACTTCTATTAGATAAGAGTAACAACTAGTAATGCCATAAAATGACATAAGCATAGTATGGTATTAGTAAGGTGTTACACTTGATATAATACCCTCCCAATTATAATACTATGCTTAAGTTACCTTGTTATATCTGAAAATCTGCTACATGTAGAAAGTTACTTTTATTATTCCTACGATGATTAGTTCTTGCAAGGTCCAATTAAATAAAATTCTAGATTATCTATGTTCTTTATTTAGTAACAACCATTCTTTGTGAATTCGTAAGAGTAAGCGTAGTACATAATAATGTAAAGAAAATAAAGATATGGAAAGAAATTTATAGTAAATATTTATAGCACACATACAAAACTATATTCAATCTCATATATTCAAATATAAGTTTCTGAGTACAAAATCGAGAAATATAAAAAAATTATGCATCTAGTCCATGTCTTTGCATCGCAGACTCAGAATATATCCACACAAGGATATCAACTGAAAGTATGTATGAATACATGAGAACAAAAGAAAATAGAAGCTAAGTTAATGGCTCGAGCTCACTATTGTACACTTTCCTCAGCTTTTGGAATATGTTAGCAAATGCCTTCTGCTTACTATCATTGGCTTGCTCATGGATGGAGATAAGGTTCTATTCTTACTCGACGTCTGTAACACCCTAATTATCCTATACTATACTTAAATCATATTATGGAATTATTAATTGTTACTTTTGCTCATGGAACTAACTTTACTGTTTCAAATTACCTTATACAAAAAATAGGGGTAAATTAATTTTGAACAACAAGAACAAGATAAACCTTTTTAAAAACCAAGAGCCATGAGCACGTCATGAATGTATAATATCAAACATTGCCATCTCATACATACGGTGCGATAAAATAAATAAAGGCAACATAAAGATTAATCATCCAGGATAAATATAATATCATTCCATAGCCAGAACAGTTTATCATAGTTAATAATAGAGTAACAAGTCATACATGATAAGTAATGGGTCTGATATCTATTGTTAGCCCTACAAAAGAGAACTAACCCAATACATCAGAAAAGAAAGACATCAGAAATATCATCCACCCATACATACCAAAAGAAAATGATAATCCTATAATTACTAACCAAAAAACGCTATCCTCATGCTCGACTCCACATGCGCTACCCAAGTCAACCATCGAACGAGAGGTAACCATTCCCGAAACCACCGAGGGCATTATTGCCACATCCTCCTCCTCAAGCACACCCATATCTATGGGGCACAGCCTAGGTACAAATAAACCCACGACCACGAACTAGGGGTGGTGCATGATGAGGAGTTGCAGAAGAAGGAGACGAATCAGAAGTTAGGTGAATCACTAAAAGGTAGGAGCGCTCGGATGAGTCAGACTCCACATGGTAGCTCGGGTAGGATGGCTTCGAAGGATTGGAATCCAAGGAAATCGTCGGTGTCAGTCAGGTGTCGGAGTTGGACTCTCCATCAGTCAGATACCTCATCGAAGAAAAGTATGGGTGGATATCATCCAAGGTGATATTGTTAAACGACTAATGTGGACAGAAGAACGGGCTCATAATTAGTGCTTAGAAATTACGGCTATGGTGGAACATGTAGACCCTCCTAGCTACTTTTGCTACCATCACAGATGTGTTTAGCACCGGGTCGATGTGCCAATACATGATTGGAAGCTCAATGAATATGACCACCGTGCCTGATGTCAACATCCTCTAAAGAAAACACGAAAATGTAGAAGTGAGAAATACTAGATTTCTCAATAGGATCACGACTAGACAATTACTGTGTCATCGTCGTCGTCCTAGCCATTTCGGGTTTATTTATAAAAATAATGAATATACATATATTCAATTTTAATGATTTTGAAAACATAAGTTCCGAAGTGGGTTTCTTTTAGTGTTAGCATCATAATCATAACACAATATAATATCGACAAGAATAAAAATACTAAAGCATAACATAAACATTCATGAGGCATATAGGAAATAAGGGTACATGCACTTCTATGCAAACTTATATACTTAAACATGGTTTTACTTTAACTTTACTTTCATATTTAGCACATGCTAAGCATTCTTTAACTTTCCTTTGAAATAGACTGTTTTTGGATATGAGCTCATTCAGTGACCATTATCATGCTGTGGAAAACTAAATCAGGCTAAGATGATAATGGTTACCCCTAAGTTGAAGGGTCCTCAATGTCACCCTTATCTCCATTATAGAGGGTCTTTAAGTCTTTGTAGATCATCGTCTTTCACTTCCCTTACTAAAGTGATTCAACGGTCATATCCCATTATTTATTTTCTTATCATAATATCTTACATGCATTGTACTTACTGGCAAGACACATGTGGACAAACAATGATATGACTAAGTTCATAATTTTGATGGAAATCTGGTAGCATGACGGCTAGATCGAAGCTTCTTCCTCAAAATTTGCCAAACATGGAAATTCCAACCAACAACTAATTATATTTATCTCATATCATCATACCAACCATCCATAATCATTCAATCATGAGTCACCGCTTAACCACACTTATCATACATCAAACTTAATGGCATCATATATTCATATCCTAAAGGGTGTTAATAATCGTATTATTCTTTGTGAGAAGTCTTATGAGTCATCAAATGATTCCTTTTGTTTACTCGTGAGAGAACCATTTAGTTTAGTGTGAATATGTATGGTAAACTTTTAGTTACTTAATTCTTGAGTGAAGTCATCTTTCACTTTGGGGAGTGTTTTTACCAACCATCTTATTGATTTGCTTATGTACATGTCTTAGGGAATGGTTTGTTTAAGTTAGCCAAGTTTTCATTCAAAACTTCTAATTTCTCTTGAGATAGTGCACAAGTGATTCCTAGGTTCATGATATGCTTTAAGGCCCAAATCATGCTTCTGTTCCCATAGAATTTCGAGATCCCTCTAGTCCCTTGGGTCATGACAACGCATAACCACATTCATGAACCCAACAACACCATATGCTTACAAATCATCAAGAAGTGATTCTTTTACTTATTCAAGTTGTAAGATTTCAACATTTATAATTACTACAACAAGATCACACCTCTAATATTATAAAGTTTTTATTCTTTATGAAAATAATTATAAAGTTTCCTTGTTTATGAAAATATAAGTCTCTTATTCATGCCTTAAAGTTTCATCCTTTATAGAATAATGTTATAAGATGCTAGCTTTATGACTAAAAGCTTATTCTTTATGAGAGTTGACACTCTTAATCATTGTAAGACCATCAAGATTCCAACCTTATGATTTAAAGTTGCCCTAAAGCTTAAAAGATTATTTCTTGAAGAAAGATTGGAACTTTACTTCACATTTCTATGTCAAGGTTTATCCTTTACAAGATTAAAGTAGAAATCTACATCTTTACGACTTAAAAGTTACATTCTTGGTTAAAATTTGAAACTTTATGAAAAGTCTTATCTTCAAGATTTAATTTTTCAAGACATAAAGTGACAAGTCTTCATATTTATGACTTACGAAGCTTCATGTTCTAAAAAGTTTGAACTTTTACATATATCCTTGTCTTAAGAAAAATAATTGACAAGTCTTCATTTTTATGACTTACAAAGCTTCCCTAAAAAGTTTGAACTTTTACATATATCCTTGTCTTCAAGAAAAACAAAGTGGAACTTTATGAAACACATGAAATGTAGCGCCACTTTTATGCATCAAGAAGTAAACCTTTTAAAGTTTCATGCTTTAAGGAATGTTCATAGTCTTATCAAAGTTATGAAAAACATGTAAAGATGAAAACTTTTCCAATCATAAGCCCATTATAAGAAAAGAAACAAATTTTAAATCAAATACCACCAAGAACATCATTCTTTTCCAATAACTTACAAGAAACATCAAAAACTCATGTATCAAGAAAGAAAGATGCAAACTTAAAGCATTCAAGGAGAAAAAATTTCAACAAACAAGAACAACTCATGAACAAGATCAAGAACATATTTTGCTACAAATGGAAACTTTAGGGCATTCATGAAGAAAACTTAAGGCATTCACATGAACACTCATAAACAAGGTTTAAGAAGCAAACTTTTTTCCAAAAAGGGAAATTTTCTCAAGTTCTCACTTGAAGTTCTTGGTTATGGTGGGAATCAAGCTTCAAGCTTTCTTGAGTAAATAAAAGAGAAGAGTAAGGATCACTACCTAAGGCAAAAAGTGGCATCCTTGAAGGAGAAGAAGAAGATGAAGAAGACTCCTCCTTTGGTGATGGTGGTAGAGATTTTGAGAGATGAAGATGGAAGCTCTTGAGTTCTTGATGAAAATGAGTCTTGTTGTGTTTGAATCTTTTCGTCAAAGACCAAAAGATGCAGTCTTTAAAGGGCTACGTGAAGAAGCCTTGGTTATGGAGGTGGAGAATGAAGAAGAAGAAAAGGAAAAGTAGAAAGAAGTGAAAGGATTTGAGTGTCTTAAAGAGAAAGTGAAGAATCACAAAATGAAAAATAGATGTGCATGTGGAGGGTTAGCCGTAGCCTCCTTAAGGGCATGGGGGAGATATTTTGCTTTACTTTGTGTTATCTGGTGTTAATTAGGGATTAAGGGGACAAATTGGATCATAGGGAGACAAAACATATACTAACTCTTACAAAAAATATTCTTGTCTTATGCTTTATGCTTAAGTAACATCATTTTTTATTTTATCCTCTAGTTGATTAAATTTGAATTTCAATGATGTGATTAAGTGCTCATACAGCTTAATTAACATGATTGAGCAAGAATTAGGGATTAATTCACAAGAATATGATAAACTTTTAATTAAACTTGATTAAGCTAATCATGGATAATTAGTGCCAGATTAAGCCATTAAGAGTTTGACCTACTTAATTAGAGATCCTTTAATCCTAATTAAGTATTCTCTTGACTTTTCTCTTCATAAATGTAACATCTTACTAGACAAAGTACTATATTTAAGTCATAATAAATTATCTGATAAGTGATTATGTGTAATACTGGTTTAATTCTATTTTCTGTATTAGTATTAATTACTCACATAAGAATACTTAATCGCTTAACAAAATTTCCTGCGTGACGGTGGAATAAATACTAGTTAATCGGTATACTGTAAATAACGTAACATAAATAAGAATACAATAAGGACAGAACAACTGCAAATGGCATCATAAACATATACATAGATATCTGATTTTAAAGTTTGTCAAAATGATACAAGGTGACAAAATGAGGCCGCTAATACAAAACGAAATGGCCAGTTTCTATGAATAGCACCCCAAGTGGTCCCCATGGGACATTTCATGTACATCTCCTAATATCTACCCATCCACCCATGACCCAGACTACCAAAAGAGAGTCATTCTGTACATCTACCATCACTATGGTAAATCTACTGTCTAACCGGAATCTAAAGAAAGAAACCCATTCGCCATGGGTGCATCTGCAGGAGGGTGGCCCGCGCTGGGAGCAGAGGACGAGGAGGAACTCTCTGCCTCAGATGGATCCTCCTCTAACGTCGAGGTGAAAAGCATCGGCTGTGGTGGTGAAGCAGGAGGGGCCATAGGAATGGGGGCTGCTTTGCTGGTCTTCTTCTTCTGCTTTGGAGGAGGTGGGAATGGATGGGCCATATGAAGGGGAATGGCAATATACAAGACAGCGGGGTCAAACAGCGGGTGCATAAGTGGTATGACGAAGTCTCTCTAGAAAAAGAAATACAGACAAAACTAGCACCTACTAGATATATATACAGAATCTAGAAACAGGTCGATGTGGATGTGAAGCTTGGGGAACTCAATGAACAGGACTCGTGTCGCTGCGTGCTCCATAGTCTGAGAATGACACGATAATATATAGTAGGGTGAGAAATAGAAATTTCTTAGTAGGAATTCCTAGTTCTATACATCTGTCATCGCTATCATTCCCAGTTGTTTCGATCTTTCAAAAATTTCTAGTGGTACAACGCAAAATGATATTTAACTTAATTACTTATTGAGAAACATACACCGAAACAAGCTCAATTTTAATTAATAGAAACACTAATGCAATTAAACAGTAATTGTAAAGGAGCAATAGCATATCACAAAAAATAAACAGGTATCTAGGACAGTCAATTAATAAGCATTACACTGTGCATATGAATATGAAAATTAGGAATGCATCTCATTCTTGAAGGCTTTCGCCTATTAGAACTTATTTCCATCCTTGGTCCCCTGGGAGTCTTTGGCCATATACATATACATTCATAGCATCAATCAACAATTTCAAATTAAATATCAATAGAGTTTCAGTTTAACCCCCTCTGTTCTGCCCGAATTTGGTATGCCCCACTTCTATTTCAATTTAACTCATTTAAATCTAATTTTTGAATATGTCATAGCCTCATATGTCTAGATTCTAACCCTTTTGGTCCTATCTCATTTTGATGTGTATAACTCTAGATATAAACAATTTACCTCAGACTGCCTTGTTCTCAGCCAGAATTGGGTCCTTATAAGTAAAAATTCACTAAAAATAGAAAAATAGGTGAATTTCATACGAAATTTATGTCAAATTAAAGCTATCAGAATAAGCTTTCAAATGAATTAAGTTTCATGTCATTTGCATTGGTATATTTTGACTTATGAGTCTCGAAACTTGGCCTTACTAAACTACCCTGGTTTAATCTGGTGTAGACTTAAGCCAAATTCCTTGGTGCACTGGGAGCAAACGGCTATAAGTTTGGTTCTGAAATTTTTATGGGATATTTCTTTACATGTTAGCTTTCAAAAAAACTTGGGTTCACTAAATTTGAAGTTGTATAGGGTGAGTTATACCCTTCTCAACTTCTACTTCCCAGATAGGAATCCAGATTTCTAGGGTAAATTTCAAAAATTTATAACTAATTCTATACTAATCCAATGGCCTTTTGTGATTTATGTATGGAAAGCTCTAGATGTCTAATTTTATATAAAAATGGTTTCATCCAATTTAAATGGTGGTAGGCAGAGTCGTACACTCCACCGTGTGGACCGCCGAGGAAAACCCTAATAGCTTCTAGATTTGACTTCCTCCTTCAAGCTATTTGCCCCCAATTTCAATTTTAATCACAACATACATGCAAAACCAGTCATAAAACATCATCATCACTCTATAAAACATCCATATCTCAGATTATTCATGCTCCCCATGCAGCCCTAAATCAGAGGAAATAGGAGAAGAAGTAGGATTTCCTACCTTGTCTTGTGCAATTTATGCTGATATTGTGTCTTTGATGGTGGTGACTTGGGATGAGACTTGAAGATGGATGATAATGGAGTGGAAATGAGAGTAGAGAGGAGAGAATGAGAAGACTTTCAGTTGATGGAGGAGTGGCCGAAATTTTGATGAGGAGAAAGGAGAAAAAGGTGAAGATATTTGGAAGGTGAAGGCATGTGATTGGTGGACTCCATCAAGCTCTTCATTTTGGTTTGGCTTCAACCATCAAGGGCTGTCTTAGGCGCCACTTGGGTGGGTTATTTGGCCAAATCTTAGCCATTGATTCTAGGGCACTCATAGAAAAATTCTATTGGTCCGGTTTCGACAATTTGAAATACCGAAATCTTACCGATTTTCCTTAAATCGGTAAACTGGCTTGAAAATTTTCTGTGGGGTTTTCTATGCTCCTAATCTAATTCCATCAAGCCTAATCCATCTAAATCACACTTAATTGGCTTTAAGTAAGTGTCTAATCAGATCCTGATTAAACCCACTTATTCGATAAAACCAAACAACTCAGTTGTTAATGATAAAATTTTTCGGACGTTACATTTCTATCCTCCTAAAAAAAATTTTGTCCTCAAAATTTAGTACCTGAGAATAATTCGAGATGTTCTCTCATCATATCAGATTCTAACTCCCATGTACAATCCGCTGAGTCTTCATGTCCCCATGCTACCTTCACCAATTGTACAGTTTTGTTCCGAAGGTGTTTGATGCTCCTATCCACTATCCGTGCTGGGGGTACATGAAAAGTCAAGTCATTCCTTAATTGGATTGATTCAGGTTCCATCAAGTGAGCAGGATCTGGCTGGTATCTTCTGAGTTGCGAAATGTGGAAAACATCATGAAGATTAGATAGATGCGGAGGTAAGGCAACTTGATATGCAACTGGCCCGATTCGCTTTAAAATTTGAAAGGGACCTATAAAGCGAGGGCTTAGCTTTTTGACTTTAATGGCTCTACCTACCCCAGTTGTGGGTGTGATTTTTAAAAACACATGGTCTCCTTCTTGAAACTCTAAGGGTTTCCTCCTAACATCCGCGTAGCTCTTTTGATGGCTTTGAGCTGCAAGTATTTTGCTACGGATTCTTTTGATTTGCTCTGTAGTTTGTCTGACTAGTTCTGGACCCAATAGACTCTGTTCTCCTAGTTCATACCAACATAGCGGAGATTGACATTTTTGTCCATATAAAGCCTCATATGGAGCCATGCCGATGCTAGCATGGTAACTATTGTTGTAGGCAAACTCGACTAACGGTAAGTATCGATCCCAATTCCCCTGTTGTTCCAGAATGTATGCCCGCAGCATATCTTCCAAAGTCTGAATCGTCCACTCTGTTTGGCCATCCGATTACGGATGATATGCAATACTTAGACATAGTTTAGTACCGAATGCCTTCTGGAGCGCTCCCCAAAACCGTGAGGTGAACCTTGGATCTTGATCGGAAATGATTGTTGAAGGGATACCATGTAGCCATACTACTTCTTGAATATATAGTTGAGCCAACTTTTCTAGAGGAGAATTCGCTTAAATAGGTAAAAAGTGAGCAGACTTGGTTAGTTTATCCACTATGACCCATATTGCTTCATATCCTGAGGGAGTTCTTGGTAAACCCATCACGAAATCCATGGAAATGCTCTCCCACTTCTATTCTGGAATCTCTAAGGGTTGTAATGTCCCTGCCGGCTTCTAATGCTCTATTTTCACCTTCTGTCAAGTTAAACATTTATTCACAAAATTGGCCACATCTGTTTTAAGGCCTGACCACCAAAACATCTTCTTGAGGTCTTGGTACATCTTGTTAATGCCAGAATGTATAGTAAACTCACTCTTATGAGCTTCCTCCAAGACCTTCCTCCTGAGGTTGTCCTCCTTAGGTACACATATCCTCCCATGATATCGCCATATTCCGTCTGCATCTTGGGAAAATCCTGTTAGCTTGCCGGATTGTACCAGTCGCACTATATGCTGGAAGTCATCACTCCCTTGCTGTGCTTGCTGGATTTGGTCTTTAAAAGTACTAGTTATCTTAAGTTGATGCATTTGAATGGCACTGGGGGTTACAGAGACCCCCAAGTTGAGGGTTTGGAAACTTTCTATAAGTTCTGCTTCTTTGATCATCATCCATGCCACTGTCAAGGATTTTCTGCTTAGGGCTTCTGCTACCACGTTTGCCTTGCCTGGATGGTACTTCAAGTCGAACTCGTAATCTTTAAGAAATGTCATCCACCTTCGCTGCCTCATGTTTAATTCCTTTTGATCAAAAAGGTATTTCAAGCTTTTGTGATCAGAAAATACTTCAAACTTCACTCCATAGAGATAATGTCTCCATATCTTCAAGGCAAACACTATCGCTTCCAGCTCGAGGTCATGTGTTGGATAGTTTCTTTCATGAGTTTTCAATTGCCTAGAAGCTTATGCCACGACGTTTCTGTTCTGCATTAATACACACCCCAATCCTTTCTTAGAAGCATCACAGTACACTTCGAACGGTCCATGATGGTCCGGTAAAATAAGTATTGGGGCTGTTGTCAATCTTTCCTTTAATTCTTGAAAACTTTGCTCGCACTTGGGTGTCCATTCAAATGGGGCATTCTTTCTGGTTAATTTGGTTAAAGGTAGGGCTATTTGAGAGAAGTTGTTAACAAATCTTCTGTAGTATCCTGCCAGCCCTAAGAAGCTCCTGACTTCCGTAACTGTCTTGGTCGTTCCTAGTTTAATACTGCTTCGACCTTACTGGGATCTACTGAAATTCCCCCATGGGATACCATGTGGCCGAGAAACTTTACTTCTTTCATCCAAAATTCACATTTGGATAACTTAGCATAAAGTTTCTTCTCTCTTAAAATTTGCAGAACTACTCGCAAATGTTTAGCGTGCTCCTCCTATTCTATCTTGGAGTAGACAAGTATGTCGTCAATGACCACCACCACAAATTTATCAAGATATGGCCTGAATATTTGGTTCATGTAATCCATGAATATTGCCGGTGCATTCGTCAATCCGAAGGACATCACAGTATATTCATAATGTCCATAACGAGTCTGAAACGCCGTCTTCGGAATATCTTCTTCTCGGACGCGAATCTGGTGATATCCAGATCATAGATCAATCTTGGAAAATACAGTAGCCCCTTATAGTTGATCCATCAGATCATCATTCCTTGGTGACGGATACTTGTTCTTGATTGTCACCTTATTCAACTGCCTGTAATCTACACAGAGTCGCATACCTCCATCTTTCTTCTTAACTAACAAGACTGGAGCTCCCTACATTGATGCACTTGGCCTAATGAATTTCGTTTCCAAGAGTTCTTCAATCTACCCCTTAAGTTCAGCCAGTTCCACGGGTGATATGCAGTATGGTGCTAGAGATATTGGTCCAACTCCTGGCACTAATTTGATAGTAAACTCAACCTCTCTCTCAGGAGGGAACTCAAGGATATCTTGGGGGAACATATCAGGATATTCCCTAACAACTGGAATGTTATTTAACTCCTGATCAACCTCTGTTATGTTGGTTGATAAGAAAATATACCCTTGACTTCTATTCCCACAAGGGTGCACTATTAAGGAATTTAAATAAAGACTTACGAGGATTACTGGTTCAGAAGATGAAACAGGGGGGAGTATAATGGATTTATCGGAGCAATTTAGTAGGGCTTGGTTGGCAGAGAGCTAGTCCATACCCAAAATAATGTCAAGTCCGGACAAGGGAAGACAAATTAAATTAGCCGGAAAGGTTCGACCTCCTATTTGACATGGGACATTCATACAGATGTGGTTGGTTCTAACGGGCTCATTTGTAGGAATAGAAACTAGCAAGTCATAGGGTAATTCAGAAATAGGTAGTTGCAGGGCTATCATGCAATCATGAGAGATGAAAGAGTGAGATGCACCTGAATCGTATAAAATGGTTAAGGTCTTACCATTTACTTCACACGTGTCTTGGATCAAATCTTCTGACTTTTTGACCTCCTGTGCATCCATGGTGAAAACTCTCCCTTGGCATTGCCACCTAAGAGTCAGTTGCGAATTTCTGGCAGAGCATTCATAGATTCTATGGCCTGGTTTACCACATCCAAAGCAGACATTTTGACCTACCAAGCAGGGCCAGTCGCCATGATTCCTGCCGCACTGGCTGCAAATCTGATTCTCAAAAAGCCTTTGAGGTTGCTTGCCTTTGTTACTCGCCGGCTGGAACTTCCTCCGTTGTTGTAAGTTGGGCTTGAACCTCGGACCTTGTGGAGCTAACCCCCTCTTAAAGTTGTTGCCAGATGCTCTAGCAGCAACTAACTTCTTGTTACAATCTTCCACTAAGCGGCACTTGTTTACCAAAGTAGGGAAGTCTCTGATCTCCATTGGTCCTATGGTGGCAAGAATGTCCTCTCTTAGTTCGCCTTCAAATTTGGTGATATCTAGAATGCAAGTCGATCTTGGAGAATACCGTTGTACCCTGTAGTTGGTCCATGAGATCATCAATCCTTGGCAGTGGATATTTATTCTTAATTGTCACTTTATTCAGCTGCCTATAATCCACGCATAAGCGCATGCTTCCATCTTTCTTTTTGACCAACAAGACTGGAGCTCCCCATGGCGACACGCTTGGCCGTATGAATCCTTTTTCTAAAAGCTCTTCGATCTGTCCTTTTAGTTCCGTCAGCTCCATAGGTGACATTTGATACAGAGCTATAGATATTGGTCCCGCACTTGGAACCAACTCAATGGTAAACTCGATCTCTCTCTCTGGAGGGAATTCAGGAATATCCTCTGGAAAAACATCCGGATATTCCTTAACAACCGGGATCTTTTCTAGTTCCTAATCAGCTTTTGTCACATTAGTTGACAAGAGGATATACCCTTGATTCTTTGATCCAAAAGAGTTTAGATAGAAGAGCGTTGCGGTTTGGGATTTAGAAAGTGAGACAGAGGGGAGTACCACCGTCTTATTAGAGCAATTGAGTATAACTCGATTGGCAGAAAGCTAGTCCATGCCCAGAATTACGTCAAGACCAGATAGAGGGAGACAAATCAAATTGGCGGTAAAGGTCCTACCCTCAATTCGAAGAGGAACATTGATGCATATTTGACTAGTTCTAACAGGCCCATTGGTAGGAGTAGAAACCTGTAGATCATAAGGTAACTCAGAAATTGACAATTGCAAAGCAGTTACATAGTTATGGGAAATAAACGAATGTGAAGCACCCGAATCATAGAGTATAGTTAGAGTCTCACCATCTACGTCACAGGTGCCTTGGATTAGTCCTTTCGACTGGTCAGCTTCTTCCGCGGTCATTGTAAAGACCCGTCCTTATTGTTGGGGTCGAGGCGGCTGTGATGAATTTCTGGTTAGACACTCATAAATTTTGTGGCTTGGCTTGTCACATCCGTAGCAGACATTCTGGCCTGCCAAACACGACCGATCGCCATGATTCTTACCGTATTTTGTGCAAGTTGGACTTGGAAGAGGCCATTGGGGCTGCTTGACCTTGTTGCCTGCCGGTAGAAATCTCCGCTGTTGTTGTATGTTGGGCTTAAATCTTGGGCCTTGTGGGGCCAACCCCCTCTTGAAATTTCCACCAGATGCCTTGGCTACAGCTAATTTCAAATTGCAATCCTCTACAAGCCAGCATTTGTTCACCAACATGGGGAAATCCCTGATCTCCATTGGCCCTATCGCGGTAAGAATGTCTTCTCGTAACCCTCCTTCAAATTTAACGCACTTCCAAGCTTCATCCGGGTTCCTCTGGTAAATCATGGAAAATTTGCACAGCTCTTCAAACTTAGCAATGTATTTAGATATGGTCCGGTTCCCTTGACAAAGCTGCATAAACTCAAATTCCTTGGCATTTCAAACAGAAGTCGGAAAGTACTTCTGGTAAAATACATCCCTAAACATCGTCCAGGTGACTACCGTCTAAGATTCTTTGAACAATCTTCGTACGCTGCTCCACTAAAACTCGGCGTCTGCTTCGAGCATGTAAATGGCAAAAGTCACCTTCTGATGATCCAAGCAATCCAAGACAGAGAAAATCTTCTCCATGGCTTTGATCCATTCATCAGCTTTATTCAGATCATACGCCCCTCGAAAACTTGGCAGATTTGCCTTTCTGAACTCAGCAAACTTGAGATAGTCCAGATCAACTCCTGGGCCATGAGGGTTCCCTCCATAGCTTGCCTCAGGTCATCTGCCTAGCTGATCCATCATCTGGTGAGCCACTGTGGCTTGCTCCCGCATTGCATGGGCCATTTCTCGCATTGTGGCCATAAAATCAGTCGGGTCCTCTGGAGCAGGTTCTGCCCGTGGTCTGCCTCGCCTTCCGGAAGCCATTAAGTTTTGAGAACACAAAACAAAAGTTATTGAGTTGATCAGGCTCAAAACTAAGTCTAATATGCTAGTAAATAACAGCTCACACGGTCAGGCACTTTATACACATGCACAACTATACCTCAACCGTACAAGCAAGATCTGGTGCATATTATCAACAAGGAATATAGAATATGCGCGAAGCATAGTCAGTCCAATCCTCAGGCCTTAACTAGGACAAACTGCTCTAATACCAAAAATGTAACACCCTACTAATTTTATGTTATGCTTAAGTCATAGCATGAAATTAGTTAGTCTGTGTTACCGTGTTAACACTCTGCTTAATTTTCGTGATTAGTATCACAAAATAGTTGAAACGGCGCGCTGTTATATAATAAACATGAATAGCATTATAAAACGTAATAAAGTTTAATATAGCATAATAGAAAAGATGCGAATAATTGATATATTCTCAACTGTATATGTACATATGTAGGTTGGAAGCCAACGCTTCAGTCTATACCCATATATATATTAAAAGCGGATGAAATAAAGGAACAGCAAGTTTCCTATTGCTAAAAGTAGAGGCAGACTAGCAGGAGCAGGCTGTGTTCAACAAGTCCAACTCGGAGTCATGGTGAAGCTACAGGTCTGGGATCTCAATGCAAAGAGTGGCCGTTGAGCCCTTCGCCAGCGTCTGAAAATGATGCGGAAATACAACACAGGGTGAGAATTTAAGAAAATTCTCAGTAGAGTTCGTGTATAGCGTTCATCTGACGTCACATTCACTCTCAGTTGCCTCGGTTTTTATTTAATTATAAGTGTAACACCCCCCAAGTATAGTACTATGCTTAAGTCATAATACTACACTCAAGAGTTGTTACTGTTGCCTGAGCGGACCTTATTTCACTACAACTTCAGCTCTTCCTATTTTCATCTTTTCTTGTTTCCAATTCGAAATTAACCTCACAAACAGCCAATAAACGAGATATCATCATAATCATCCAATCAATATATCAAAAATTGAGAAAATAAACCACCACCAGCCACCCAAATCAAAAAATTGAGACAAGAATTGGAATCCTACCTCCAATTGATGTAGAAACTAGCTAGAATTGAGCTCTTAGTGGAAGAAGTGGATAAGGCTTGAAGTTTTAAGGAAGATGAAGTGAAAACGGGAGAAGGAAGAGTGAGGAATGGCCAGCTGAAGAGGGAGCTCGAAAATAGGTAAGGAGAAAAGGAGAAAAAAGTGAAGATATTTGATGGTTGCTTGCTTGTGATTGGTGGATCCAAGTTGATCATGAAATCTGGTTTACCTCTTCTCATTAAGGGCTGTCTAGGCACCACTTGAGGGGGTATTTGGCTAAATCCTAGCCGTTGATTCTAGGGTACTCATAGAAAAATTCTACTGGTCCGGTTCCGACAGTTTGAAATACTAAAATCTTATCGATTTCCCTTAAATCGGTAAACTGGCTTGAAAATTTTCTGTGGGATTTTCTATGCTCCTAATCTAATTCTATTAAGCCTGATCCATCTAAATCACACTTAATTAGCTCTAAGTAAATGTTTAATCAAGTTCTTATTAAACTCACTTATTCGATAAAACCGAACAACTCAGTTGTTAACGATAAAATTTTTCGGACGTTACAATGCCACTTAGGTAGGGGAATGGTGGCTGAATTTTAGCCACTCTTTCTAGGGTTTCTAGTGTAGAATTCTATTGATCTGGTTCAGGTAGTTTAAAATACCGAATCTCTGCCGATTTCCTGCAAATCAGCAAAACAGTTTTGAAGAATGTTGTGAGGTTTTTATATATTTCTATTCTAATTATCTCTAATCTAACATCTAATTAACTCTTGATCAACCTTTAATTAATTTCTAATCAAGCTTAAAGGTTCAATAAAATCGAATAAATCAATTAGCAGTGTAAATTAAACGTTTTGCAAGTTGAGGGCCTTTCTAGTTTTTGTTGTTTATGGCTAATGGTGTTTTCGTAATTATGGGTAAGGCTAGGGGCATTCCATGCCATTTCACATATGGATACCTCCGTGGCTCAATCGGCTGAGGTTTAGGTTTCTACATTTTCACTACGCGATTCTGCTTCGTTTAAAACCTTATTCTGCTAATCCAATTGATATAAGGACCTAAAGGTCATTTTTTAAAAAGCTTAGGGGCAAGGTTATAAATAATATTTAAGGACCTAAAGGTCATTTTTTTAAAAGTTCAGGGGCAAGGTTGTAAATAACAAAAAAAAATTTTGCCCAAAGACATTTTCATTATTTCCTATAACGTTATATGGGGATGTTACACAGTATTCTGCATAAAATCCAAATATCAAAAAAAGCGTGTATAGATTTTACATTTTCAGTATATCAGTGTTATTATAAGTTAACATGTTCCAGTTATTATTCATAGTATAATTCATGAATTGATCTTGTATTGGCTTGCCTAAATTACACGTGTATGAATAAAATGAACTTTGCTTCGGAAAGTATGTTTTTGAACTGTAAAATTTAACAGCTTGTATAGCATGTTCACCTTTTTTATAATAAACCAAAGCAACTGGAGATGACAACAATAATATTATGTATGATAGTGAATGAATCCTACTAAGAATTCATAATTCTCACTCCTATTTTCCGTGTTATCTCCAGATAGCTCGAAAGATTTCGAAGACAGCTGAAGTTGTGTTATCTCCAGATAGCTCGAAAGATTTCGAAGATAGCTGAAGTTGCTGTGAAATAAGGTCCGCTCAGGCAACAGTAACAACTCTTGAGTGTGGTACTATGACTTAAGCATAGTACTATACTTTAGAGGGTGTTACAATAAGAGCATGTGTTCAAACTAGTTATCCGTTTTAATGAGTTTAAGGAAAAGTCTGGTCCGAGGCAAGGTTCAGTTTTACTTTAGTTGGCATAAGAAATAGAATAGATTACTAATAATGCTTCACAGAATAGTAAATAGAATAAATAAATAAATGGCAGTAAATAAACTTAATAGACACTGCATCCAACTTGACATAATTATTTCATGTAACCATGCATTCATGTAATCATGCAGACTTAATCATGAACCTTTTCCATCTCTTGGTCCCCTGGGAGTTCTTGGCCATTTAGACTCCTAGGTAATAGTCTGCTTTTCAGGATCGAGCTCGTTCCTATACAGGAATGCTGGGTTTACTTTCCCTGACCTTCCCACTGATCTATTCCCCTTAACTTCTTATCCGGGGCTAGCCCAAGTAGCATGGAACTTTCATAGTAACATAATTCTTATCATAACTTTCATAGCTTTCTTGAAAATGCAAATGCATTAACGTATAATTCATAACTTATGCATGGATTCTACCAAAATTTTGGCAGCATAACGGAACGTGTCCGCTTTCCCGTGAATAGTGCCAGCACACCAGAACATCAATTTATCACAAAGGTCACAACATTGCATACATATTTCAATATGAAACTCATAATAACAATAATCTTATCAAGGCAAAGTTTTTGCCTCAACATAGTCAGCCAACCCGGTTCTTCTAAATCAAATCATAATTTCTACTTAACTCATTTGGACCTCAATTTTGGGTATGTTAAAATGTTATGTGTCTATTTTCTAACCTCTTTAGTCCCATCTAATTTTGATATCTATAGCTCAAGATATTTAGGTTTTACCCCAACCTGCCCAGTGGCTGGCCAGAATCAGACACCTAAAAGTAAAAATCTACTAAAAATCGAAAACTAGCTCAAATTATACAAAATTAGACTCATATTAAAGCTAAAGTTTCATTTACAAAAATTTCCATTCCATTTGACTTAGTAGCGATCTAGTTATAAGCCCCGAATTATGACCTTCCTAAACTTCCCTGTTCTGTCCTGGTTTGGACATAGGGCAAATTTCTTGGAACACTAAGAGCAACTGGGACCTTATCTAATTCTGAAATTTTTATAGGACATTCTCCTATGTGTAAGATTTCTAGAAAAGTTGGTTTCACTCATTTTCAAGTAGTATAGGGCGAGTTCTACCTTGAACAACCTAGTCTGCCCAGAACTAGAGTCAAAACCCTAGGTCAAAATTCAAGAATTCATATCTCTCTCAATACTAATCCAAAAGCATTATATGATAAATGTATAGAAATCCCTAGATGTCTAGTTTCATATAAAAATGATTTTATCAAATTTAATCAGCTGTAGGTGGAGCCGTACACTCCGCCGTACGGACTACCGAGGGTTTTTGGTTCTCCAACCCATCAGCTCTTCCTATTTTCATTCTTTCTTGCTTCCAATTCGTTTTTAACCAAACAAACAGCCAAAAACCAGCTATATATCATCATAATCATCCATTTAACACATCAAAGATTGTGAAAATAATCCAACCTCAGCCAGCCAAGACCACAAAATTAATGCAAGAATTAAACCTCTACCTTTGTGATATGTGATTTTGCTTGATTTTTGGGGCTTGGATGAGCAAGACTTGATTAGGCTTGATGGTTGGCTGGAGTTGTGTGAGTGAAGAAGAAAAGAGAGCTGAAAGGAGAGGAGAAAGTGGCGCAGAAACGTGGGTCCGAATGGGTGAAAAAGGGAAGAAAAAATCTGATTACATGAGTAGTAGTAGTTGGCTTTCTTTGGCATTTGATTGGTGGAACTCGTATGGCTGAAATTCAGCCAAGCCTTCCCATGAGTTGTGGCCAAAGTGGTGCCACATTTGGAGGTTAAGTGACTGAGTTATCAGCCACTCAAGGTAGGGTAAAAGAATTGGAATTCCATTGGTTCGGTTCCGATAGTTTAAAATATCGTAATTTTACCGATTCCCTTTAAATCGGTAAATCGGTTTTCAATAAAATTTTATGAAATCTCCTATACTTCTAACTTAATTCTCTCATATCTAAACTCAAGTAATTGCTAATCAATTGATTCTAAATAATTATTTAACCGAATTTTAATTATTCTCAATTATTCGATAAAACCGAATAATTAGGCGAAAAACGGTGGATGTTACAGAAGGAATATAGGAATATAGAGAGAAGTTTAGGAGTTTGAGAGTTTTGAGAGAGAAAGGAAGTTGAAAAATAAAAAGTGGATGTGTGTGTCCTGTGGCCTTAGGTATGTACCAAGAGGAAGGGGATATTTTTGCTTCACTTTGGTGTTAATTAAGGATTAAGGGGACAAATGGGATGATAGGGGACAAAGCATATACAAACTCTAACCAAAAGCATTCTTGTCTAATGCTTTATGCTTTAGTGACATCACTTGTGCTTTATTGTCTCGTTTACTAAATTTAAATTTTATTAATATGATTAAGTGCTCATACAACTTAATTAACTTGATTAAGCTAGGATTAGTGATTGACTCATGTGATCATGATTAACAAAGATTAAACTTGTGATTAAGTTTAATTATCCTTAATTAAAATTAATTAAGCTAATTATGGGCGATTAGTACTTAATTAAGTCATTTAAGAGTTTAACTTGCTTAATTAAAGATTCACTAATCTTAATTAAGCGTTCCCTTAGCATTTCTCTTCATAATTACCTTATTAATCCCTTAGTTAAGCCTTAATCCTATAATTTCTCATTAAGTGCCTAATTGGTCAGGGTTATTGAGGTAATTTAGCACAATAAAAAATTGAGGATGTTACATTTCTCATCACCTTCAAAAAGAATTTTGCCCTCAAAATTTGTTACTTGTAAATAGGTCAGGATACTTGTTCTTTATCTCGGACTCCAGCTTCGACGTATATTCTTCCATAATTCCTTTACCATAAGCCACCTTGACCAAGGGTATGGTCTTATTCCTCAACTTTTTTAGTCCACAATCCACGATCCAAGATGGCAATAGATTAAACATTAAGTCCTCCCTTAACTGTACACTTTTGGGCTCAAGTAGTTGACTAGGATCAAAATGGTATTTTCTCAATTGAGACATGTGAAAGACATCATGTAGGTTTGACAAATTCAAAGGTAAGGTCATTTGATAAGCAATTGACCCGACATGTTTCAGGATTTGAAAAGGACCAAGAAAATGGGGGCTCAACTTTTTGACCTTCATAGCTCTACCTATACCTGTCGTAGGAATGATTTTCAGGAACATACATTCTCCTTCTTGAAACTCTAAAGGCTTTCTCCTTTTATCAGAATAACTCTTTTGATGGCTTTGAGTAGTAAGGATTCCATCCTTAATTCTCCTTATTTGCTTTGTGGTCTGCCTCACAAGATCAGGTCCTAATAGACTTTGCTTACCCAGTTCAAACCAACACAGTGGAGATTGACACTTCCTTCCATAAAAAGCTTCATAGGGTGCCATACCAATACTTGCATGATGGCTGTTATTATAAACAAACTCAATCAGAGGCAGTTACTTATCCCAACTTCCTTCATTATCCAAAACATATGCTCTCAATAATGTGTTTTAGAGTTTGGATAGTCCTCTAAGACTGTTCATCAGTCTGGAAGTGATAAACTATACTCCGGCAAAGCCATGTCCTAAATGCCTTTTGCAAGGCTCCCTAGAATCTAGAAGTCAACCTCGGGTCTCTATCCGAGATTATGGTTGAAAGTACACAATGCAGCCTTACTATCTCCTGGACATACAACTAGGTTTTCTAAAGGATAAGTAGCTCGAATGGGCAAAAAAGTGAGCAGACTTAGTTAATCTACCAACAATCACCCATATCACATCAAACCCAGCTTGCATTTTGGGTAAACCCATTATGAAGTCCATGGAGATGCTCTCCTATTTCCATTCTAGGATCTCCAATAGTTGCAACTTGCCAAGGGCTTTTGGTGCTTAATCTTTACCTTTTGATAGACCAAACACTTACTCACAGACTCAATAATGTCCTTCTTCAATCCCAGCCACCAAAACATCTTCTTAACATCCCGATACATCTTCAACACATCAGAGTGTATGGTGAAATGGCTCTTATGAGCCTCCTCCAAAATCCTTCTGTAGAGGTCACCACTTGCAGGAATGCAAACGCTTCCTTCGAACCTCTATAGTCCATTCGTACCTCGAGCGAAACCCTTCAATTTTCCTTCTCCCACAAATGATATGGTTTTCAGAAAATCTTCTTCCTCCACTTGGGCTTGAGCAATTTGACCCTTGAAATCGCTCATCACCTTAAGCTAATTCAATCTTATACTATCAGGGGTCAGGGCAACGCCAAGTTTAAGGTCTCTAAAACTCTTCACCACCTCATATTCCTTAACCATCATCCACGACACATGTAATGACTTCCGACTAAAGGCGTCAACCACCATATTAGCCTTCGCAAGGTGATAGTTTAACCCAAACTCGTAATCCTTCAAAAACTCCATCCATCTCCTCCGCCTTATGTTCAACTCCTTTTGATCAAAAAGATACTTCAAACTCTTATGATCCAAAAACCCCTCAAATCCTACTCCATATAAATAATGCCTCCATATCTTCAAGGAAAACACTACAGCTACTAACTCTGAATCATGGGTTGGGTAATCCACTTCATGAGGCTTCAACTACCTAGAGGCATAAGTCACCACATTCCTATTTTGCATTAAGACATAACCTAAACCTCTTCCACAGGCATCACAATAAACCTCGAATGGTCCATTTGGGTTAGGCAATACTAACACTGTGGTTAAGGTTAACTTTTTCTTTAGCTCTTGAAAGCTCTTCTCACAATCTTCAGTCCACACAAAAGGGTCATTCTTCCTTATTAACTTAGTTAAGGGTAGAGATATCTGGGAAAATCTCTTTATAAATCTATGGTAGCAGCCAGCTAAACCCAAGAATCTCCCTATCCTTATTACCAAGGTTGGTCTCTCTTAATTCATCACAACCTCAATCTTACTTGGATCTGCAGTAATTCTTCCTTGTGACACCATATGTCCTAAAAGCTTCATTTCTTCTATTCATAATTCACACTTAGACTACTTGGCATAAAGCCTCTTTTCCCTTAAGATTCCCAATGCAACCTTCAAATGCTCTTCATGTTCCTCCTTTGTTCTCAAATAGATAAGAATATCATCTATGAAAACAAGTACAAACTTGTCAAAGTAAGGTCTAAAAATTCTATTCATATAATCTATGAAAATAGCAGGGGCATTAGTTAAACCAAACGACATCAACGTAAACTCATAATGCCCATACTTTGTCCTAAAAGCGGTTTTGGGTAATCCTCTTCCTTTACCCTTATCTGGTGATATCTAGGCCTTAAGTCAATCTTGGAGAGCACAATTGCATTTCTCGGTTGGTCCATAAGGTCATCTATCCTAGGTAGAGGATACTTGTTCTTAACCGTCACCTTATTCAATTGCCTATAATCCATATATAGCCTCATGTTTCCATCCTTTTTCTTCATAAACAACATCGAGGTTCCCTAAGGTGAGGCATTAGATCTCACAAACCTCTTCTCTAATAACTTTTCTACTTGACCCTTCAACTTTGATAACTCCATTGGAGAAATCCTATAAGGTGCTATAAAGATTGGCCCCGTTTCCGGCACCAACTTTATAGAAAACTCGATTTCCCTTTCCATAAGAAATTCAGGTATATCATCAAGAAACACATCCTAGTATTTCCTAACTATGGGGATCTCATCCAATACTTGCTCAAGTTCCACATCACTTGCCATAAGGAGAACATATCCCTGATTATCAGACTCACTACTCCTTACTTAAACAAAATTCAAGAACAAGTAGATAGGTGATAAGTAACAATTTAATACATTGTTTAACCCTCATATTTAGTTTATTGGACCTCTTTTCTGCTTAATTGATCAATATTAGACACATTCTATGAGTTTGGGCTCTAATTAGGCTTAATTGTATTTTTCTACATTATTATAAATTTATACTATTTCTGTATTTTGAGTATATCTTGAGTTGTCGACCTCTAAAAATTACAAATTTATATTGTACAAAAGCTGAGAGAAAGATCTATAACTTTGATGAAGAAGTCAAAAACTAATTCAGATGTCTATTAGGACGAATTGGGCCATGAATCAAGAATAGGGCTCTTGCACTAGAACCTGAGTAGTGTGCACTAATTGGGCAATAACTTGAGTTATAGACATTGGATTGAGGTGAAACTACTGCCATTTGAAAGCTAAGATATAAAGCTTCAATTCATATGAAGAACATACTCCAAAATAATGACATCTTGATGGATTTATTGGCTATTGAATTTGACTAACATGAATAGAGGTACTACCTAGACATGCTACAAAGATTGCGCCATAACTCTCTCATTTCAAGTCCATATTAAGCAACCTGGGTGTCCAGTTAAAGCTAAGAGCCAGAGGATTAACTTAGGCTCAAGGACAATGTTGGATATTCACATCTTAGATCTGACAAGAAAGGAGAAAATAGAGATGGGAAGATACTCATCCCGAACATTTTTCATTTTTCTCTCTTCTCTTCTTTTCTTTTCTTTTCCTTTCATTTTGTAAGATACTTGTTTTGGATTCTATTTTGTAACCTTCATTATTATGGAGGAGTAAGACCTCAAGCTAGTTCAAGGAGACTCCGAGGGCATTATTGTTATAATCTTGAATCTCAATCATGTTTGTTTTCTTGATTCTTTGCCCTCTTTAATTTGTATACTTACATTGAATGGTATTAATATGTGGATTTATGAATGTGGAATTAGTTGGGTGATTACTAATTAGTTAACTGGTATGAACTTAATTAATTAAAGAATTAGGAATTGGGTTTGGATTCAAACCTAGGCTAATGCAATTAGGGCTAGAAATCAACATAGGTTAATTAAAGTTGAGGTCTTAATTATCTAATCAGTTATATGTTAGTTGAATTCCTAGAGTTTTCTAGATAGACTTGCGGGGTTGTTAGTAGAGGTCTCTCTAATAGCTCAAATTAGTCACACTCCGTGTGTTTGATATATTGTGCATTAATGATTTATTCACCTTATGCCTAAGGAACTCTTTGAACTAGTGTTTTTATTTTCACCTAATTTCCTCTAATAGCTTATTTACTGCATATTTGCACATACCCCCTTGTTACTTAACTAGATAGCAACAACATTCTTGTGAAATGACCATGGTTGCACTATACTTCAAATTTAGTGTAATTAAGTATTTTAAAATTATAATTTAGAGCGGGCTGCGACACTTGCTAATAACAGGTTCAACAGGTATAAGGGGTAATATAATAGATTTCTCAAAACAATTTATCATAGCACGATTGGTCGAAAGCTAATCCATACCCAGAATCAAATCCAAATCAAATAGAGGCTAACACATCAAATTTGCTATAAAAGAGCTACCATCAATCAGGAAACGACAATTTAGGCAATAATGACAAGTTTTGGTTGGTTTCCTAGTAGGGGTAATGACTATCAACATGTAAGGTAATTCAGACATAGACAATCCCAATCAATTTACACAATCATGAGAAATAAAGGAGTGAATAGCTCCAGTGTCATAGAGCATAGTTAAGGTTCTACCATTAATTTCGCACTTACCTTAGATCAGATCGTTGGTCTAAGTGGCCTCTTCAGCATTGAGGGCGAAGACCCTTCCTTGGTATTGGGGCTTATTGGCATGGGGTGACAACTTGATCGTGCCTTCTACCCAGCTAAACAAGGGTGTCCTCCAGGTTCTTGCCACACTTAGAGTAAGCTTGACCGTTTGTAGGCTTTGGTGGATTCCTAGCAGGTTTCTAGGGTTGTTTTCCTTTGAAGCCTCCACCTTGAAACGGCTTCCTCAGGGGTTATTGCTTGAACTTTTGCCTTTGCAGTGCTAACTTCTTCTTGCAAGCTTCGGACCTTGCCACAGCCAGCTTATGGTTACAATCTTTTACTAGGTGGCACTTGTTGACTAGTGCAGCATAATCATGAGTCTCCATGGGTCCTACAGACGCTAGGATTTGCTCCCGCTGTCCTCCTCCAAACTTGACATATTTCCATTGCTAATCTAGGTTCATTTGGTAGATAGTCGAGAATTTGCACAATTCCTCGAACTTGGTAGTATACTCAGCAATGTTCATGGTGCTTTTACGTAGGCTCATGAATTCCAGCTCCTTCTTGTTCCTCATGGAAGCGAGCAAGTACTTCTCATAAAAGTGTCTTGAAAATCTCCCATGTAATATGGGTCTGGCATCTTCCAACAGCCTTTTGGTGCATATCCACTAGAACTCATCATCTGCCTCAAGCATGTAGGTAGCAAAGGCTACCTTCTACTCCTCTATGTAAGCCAACAGCGTGAAAATCTTCTCAATGGCCTTAATCCATTCATCAGCTCAGTCAGGGTTGTAGGCTCTTTTGAAGCTTAGCAGATTCATCTTCCGAAACTCAGCAAACTTAAGGTATTCTAGGTCTACCTCAGTTCCTTCATTGTGTCCTTCTAGGTTTTCCTCATCCCTTTGCTTTATTCGCTCCATCATACGATGAGCAACAACAACCTACTCCCTCATGGCAACAGCCATTTTATGGAGCATCCCCATGACTTCTTCGGAACCTTCAGGCTCGTTATAGAGCCTCCATGTCTCCATGATGCCATTAGTTCCTGGTGCACAAAACAGAAGACATTGAGTTGATCAGGCTCAACATTTAGGCTGTAACACCCTAATAAATCCATCTTACGCTTAAGTCGTATTACGGCGTTTTATTAGTTGTTACTTATGCTCGTGGAACACTAAACTTTACTTAAAAATTAAATTACGCGGAAAATACAGTAAATTTTTTTTTTTTGAAATATGTCGTTGCTTTTAAAAAGTAAAGCCTTGCGCGAGAAGATAGCAGTAGACGAACGTATCGCAGATATTTCGATATAAATGGAAGGAACATGAGATAAATCATAAAGTCATACATTCAAATTATAACATCGATGACATAAAATACTTAATCTCATAATATCCAAACAAATACATATAAAGGAAACTCATGGTCATGCCATGGCCCCAAATATCAAAGGTACACAAGTCTGATGAGATACAATACTAAATGAAATACAGGAGTTAGGGAGCACAAATCAAAATAAGCCCTCGTAGACATATGCTGACTTCTCTGCCCCTTCCATGCCCTTCCATCGAACGAACTCAGGTCCTCGAATGTTGAGTCCCCTATGCTGCTCGGCCTCGGGGAACACGCGAAGTGCGAATGATGCGGGGGTGCTTGCTGATCACCTCGATACGACGGACGCGGCGGCCGGGAACATAGCTGCCCACCGAGGAACGTGCCTCGGAGGGATCCTCCTCAGACGCGACAGGCCGATACTCGGGGAGTGGCGGCGAAGCTGCTACGGCCCTAGGGGTGGCCGTCAAACTCACCTCGACCACGGGAACCTCTGGCGGCGGCATAGGCTCGGCTACGGGTAGACCGGGAGACATAGGCTCCATCTCGATCTCGGGCAATGGCTCGGGCGGGAAATCCCAAGGACCCAACGGCTGTCCAAGGCGTGACGAAGATACGTCCATAGGGGCTGGCGGAATCTCGCTCCTCTTGTTCAAAAGCTGGACCGGATAGAAGTAGGTGCGAACTATCGTGGTGGTCGTGGCCACGATAGCGTGGGCGTCCTCATCATAAGCCCACTCATGGTGGGGAGGCTCCATGCTCCACGTCACGTGAGGCTCCATGAGTATCTGGTGACGAGACGGAAAAACAACTAGGATGAGAAATAAGATTTCTCAGTAGGACTCGACCCTGACACAACGGTGTCATCGTCATCGTCCCAGCCACTCCGGTTTTTTTAATGAAAACTGTGGACATACAATAGGTTCAATTATTTGATTTTCGAAAACGTTACTATCCGAAGTGGATTCCATTTTTAGTACTTATCCTCGTTGTATTAACAACCCCATGGCATACATGAAAGCTCATACGACTAGTCATAACATACATAAACAGATTGAGAGTTATGTTCTTTACTTGGGTTGGACCGAAGTCCCTTTCTTTCCTTAACTTGACTTATCTTAAGTCCTTTCTTTCCACCCACTAAACATAAGTGGTAATGAGCTCATACCGTGGCCGTCGCCACCATAAACTTTCGGTACTTATACTAGCTGGGTCATGCCATGCCTCATGTGAGTCGTGGGTGAGGGGAAACTTAACTTAGGTCACCTTCCCTTTTGAAGGATCACACTTTATCAAATCTTTTCTTATTAACTTATAATGCAAAATGTTTCTAAGTCCATAATTTCTACAAAATTTCGGCAGCATAACGGCTAGACCGCAGCTTCCCAAAATTTTGCCAGTAATACCAAGATCACAAAGATCATATCATATCATCATATCATATCATCATCATATCATCATTGTCATGGCACCATAATCACACCATCATCACATCATGCTTGCAACCTAAACATAGGCATATTCTCAAGCAAAGTCTTATGAGCTTAGCTTAGTAAATTAGGTGCAAGCTTTTACATTGGCTTTCATTTTATTGATTTCTTCTCCTCAATTATTCTAACTTGACTTATATGATTTTCATATTTTAATTTGGAAGATTTATAGTTTAGGTTTTGCATTATAGTTTGATTAAAATCTTATGAACTTAATCTAGTACACTAACTACCTTTACATTCAGTTTTCGTTTTATTCGCTTCTTTTGTTAAGGTTTAGGTGAGCTTAGTATTTTATTCTATCTAGTCTTCATTAAGTAAATTATGAAGTCTTATTACTTTAGGCTAAGGCCTTTTACCTTTTTAAGTCATTTATGCATAGTCTTATTTAAGGTTAAGTTTTGACAGTTTTACTTTTACCCTAGGCAGTAACTTTAAAAATTCACCATAAATTGGTATTTTATCATTTTAATGCGAAATTTTATATACTTATAGGGTTATGAGTCTAGTTTTTAACAAAAGAAGTCCCACTCAAAAATTCATTTTCTAACTCCAGTTATGCATATTTTATTCTGACTTGTTCAGTTTCTAGGTTCACTCCCGGTACAGTGGATTGTGACCTCTCATTATAATTTCTCAGAAGGAATCTGAGAAAACTGTTTTAGCGGTTTGTTCCTCTATGTCTTAGATTTCATTGAAACTTGGTCTCACTCAAAAATCATTTTTGTAGCTTGAGTTATACACATTTTAGTGTAGACTGCCCAGACAGAAGCCAACCCGAGAACAGTCCACTTTGAAAAATCATATCTCACTCATTTTAACTCCGAATCTTATGTATTTTATATGTATGGAAAGCTCTTTGAGTCTATTTTCATATAAAATTGGTTCCACTTATTTCTGAGTTTTCTGGAAAAAGTTATACCGTTCGGTTTACAGACTGTCAGAAAATCCAGATTTCACGTTTTGATATTTCTCATGTTTTCTCCAAAACACTCAACCTCACTTTCAAGAAACCATTCTCAAGTGGTAAAACACTCATATGCCATGAAAGATGAGTGAAAAACTAACATGTTGGAGTTCAAAAATAGTGGGTTCAGCCATGCATCACACCAAACCGAAAACATGTTTTCAACAAACAACCATACTAGCAACAACATCTCATTTTATAACAAGAATGGCTATGATGCCCATAATCAATCTTTAAAACTACCTAGCTATGGAGAGCATAGGAGTTCTAAAGCTTGAAAACCAAAAGAGAAAAAGGATTTAGAGTCACTACCAAGAAGCTTTCTTTGAAGGAACTTGTGATGGAAAAGATGGTGGTGGTGGTGCTCCTCTTGGATCTTGAAAGAGGCTTGATATGTGATGGTCTTTGATTCTCCAAGAGCAAGAGATGGTGGCTCTTGAAGAGTTTGTGAGTGGGATGAGGAGAGGAAAGGATGAGAGAAGTGGGAGGATTCTAGAGAGAAGTTGGAGAGTTTAGAGAGAAGGAGGAGAATTTGAAATTGAGGAGAGAGAAGAGAGCTTTGTGTGTGTTTGGGAGAGGAGTGAAAGAATGAAATGAGGAGAGAGATATGGCTGATGGGTGGCACAAAAGAGGGAGGGAAAGATGATGGGACTTTGCTTCTTACAACAAGCAAGAGAGTGGAAAAACCTTGGGGCAAAAGGGTGAGTTGTTTTTCCTTGAGTCTTGGAGGCATTCTAATGCCCATTTTAAGCTTTTCTCTAGGGGTTAAAGGGGAGTACCCCTCTTAGGATTTGGTTGCTTGTCTAAGACTCATCCAAGTGTCAAGATCTAATGGTGGATGACAAAGATCCTAGTCTTGGCTTTTGATCTAATGGTGTAGGATTAAAGAGTTTGAATGAAGGGTGAGATGTTGCTCCTCCTTGGTAGGTCTTTCTAGGGCATATGCATGGAAGAACTTTTATCTCTAAATGTTATTAGAATTATTTAAATGTAACTTAACTTAATTGGTTAAATTACCCATGAGTTAACTCTTGTCAATTACACTTTTTATGATGTCTTGCATTATGGTTAAGCATATGTTTAATTTGGGGTTTAATTTTTCAAGAGTTGTCTTAAGTGCCTTAATCATTATAAACTTAATTAGTAAGGTTAGATTGTCTTGCTTTTGCTTTGGCACCTTCGAGTAATTAAGGATTAGACGATTAAGGTTTTATTAAAATGCTTAGGACATTATGATTAAATTGTTGGCCAGACTTAATTTACTAAGCTCTTGCTCTCGGGATTAATCGATTGGTTCTCAATTAATCGCTAATCCCTCTAATTAGCCGGGAACACCGGGCTAATTAGCTTAGGTAGAAATGGGGATGTTACATAGGCCGAGTGAACCAACAACTAACTACATTCAGAGCAAATAATCATGAATGTCTAATACCTATGCCTCATCATACAGACGAGACTCAAAGCATGACTTAACTAATGCGTATGCTTAGAAGCATAGTTAGTCCATCCCTAAGCTCTTTAAGGACGAACTGCTCTGATACCAAAATGTAACACCCTAATAGCTAGACCAGAGCTTCCCCAAAATTTGTCAAACATGGAAATTTCAACCAACAACCAATAATATCCATCTTATATCATCATAAAATATCTCATCAAGCATCAATACTCCGTCATATCCACAAATTCATACCCAAATCAACCACATGAACCAATAATCATATATGAGAGTGACATATACACATGCCCTATTTTGTATCTAATATTTCCATGTACTTTGTGTAATATTTTATGAATGATGGTAAGACTCCTCATGTTTCTCATGAGAGAATCATACCACCTAAAGAGGATCTATGTTTTAAATTTTTAATCTATAACTCCTCAAGCGAGGCTTCACTTTAAGCTTAATAGATTCTTTATATAAATAGCATATTCTTGGATTTAAAGTTTAACACGTATTTGTCTCTTACTTACTCCATTATGGCCAAAGCTTATTATAGATTTTTAATCCAAAGTTCTTCATTCAAAGTTTTTAATTTCTCCTTAAGGTAATGCACAAGTGATTCCTAGGTTTATAGTATGCTCAGAAGCTCTAATCATACTTTTGTTCCCAAAGGATTTTGAGATCCCTCTAGTTCATTGGGTGATGACAACGCATAACCACAGTCATAAATCCAACAACACCATATGCTCACCATCATCAAAAAGTGATTCCTTTACTTATCCAAGTCGCAAGATTCCAACTTTTATAGTTACTATAACAAGATTCCACCTTTAATAATTACTACAACAAGATTCCACCTTTAATAATGTAAAGTTCTCATTCTTTATGAAAATGATTACAAAGCTTTGTCCTTTATGAAAATATGAGTCTCTAAAATTGCATTCTTTTCTTAAAGATTCCACTTTTATAAGAAAAAGATACAAGATGCTAGCTTTATGACTAAAAAGTTTTATTCTTTAAGAAAGTTGACACTTTTAATCATTGTAAGACTATCAAGACTTTAACTTTATGATTTAAAATTGCCTTAAAGCTTAAAAGATTCTTTCTTGAAGAAAGTTTAATACTTTACTCATTATTTTGACTCAAGATTCCATCTTTACAAGTTAGAAGTTGCAAGTCAACATTTTTTTGACTTAAAGATTATATTCTTGATTGAAGTTTGAATCTTTGTGAAAGTTCTTTTCTTCAAGATTCCATTTTTCAGGCATAAAATGGCATGTTCTCATTTTTATGACTTAAAAAGCTTCATCTTCTAATAAGTTTACACATGTTCCTATCTTCAAAAAGAACAAAATGAAACTTTATGCAGTTTGAAATGTAGCACCAATTTTATACATCAAGAAGCAAACTTTTTAAAGTTTCATGCTATAAGGAATGTTCATAGTCTTACCAAAGTTACGAAAAACATGTAAATATGAGAACTTTTCCAATCATAAGCTCATTATAAGAAAATAAGAAAAGAAACAAACTTTAAATCAATTACCACTAAGAACATCATTCTTTTTCTAACAACTCACAAGAAACATCAAGAACTCATGCATCAAGAAAGAAAAATGGATACTTTGAAGCATTTAAGGAGAGAAACTTTCAAATAAACAAGAACCTTCTCCAGAAGGATATCACTACCCTAAAGACTAAAATTTCATAAGTTAGTCGGAACACATCTTCTAATGTTTCTAAACTGCAAAAAACTATCAAGCTTCTCAAGTCAGATCTTGAGAAAATGGTAAATGGCTTCAAGAACTTAGATCTTATGCTTGGTGTAACATCCACCGTTTTTTGCCTAATTATTCGGTTTTATCGAATAATTGAAAATAAATAGATTTCGGTTAAACCATTATTTAGAATCAATTAATTAACAATTACTTGAGTTTAGATAAGAGAGAATTAAGTTAGAATATAGGAGATTTCATAAACTTTTTATTGAAAACCGATTTACCGATTTAAAGGAAATCGGTAACTTTACGGTATTTTAAACTGTCGGAACCGAGCCAATACAATTTTAATTGATCAACCCTACCTTGAGTGGCTGATAACTCAGCCACTTAATCCCTCAAGTTGGCGCCACTTTGGCCACAAGAAAGGAGGCAAGCTTGGCTGAATTTCAGCCATGCAAAGCCAACCAATCAAATGCCAAAGAAAAAGCCAACTAAGCACCCTTTGTGTCATCAGATTTTTCAGCCCCATTATCACATATTCTGACCCACACTTCTACACCACTTTCTTCTCCTCTTTCAGCTCTCTTCTCCTCTCTTCTACTCACATAACTCCAGCCAATATCAAGCCAACATCAAGCTTTGCTCATCCAAGCCTTCAAAATCCAGCAAAATCACCTAGAACAAAGGTAGGAGTTCTGATTTCTTGCATCAAATCCATGCACTTGGCTGGCTGGGCTTGAATTATTTTCACCTTATTTGATGTGTTAAATGAATGTTTATGATGATATGTGATTGGTTTTGGGCTGTTTGATTGATTAAAACCGAAGTGGAAGCAAGAAGCCATGAAAATGGAAAGAGTTGATGGGTTAGAGAACCAAAACCCCTCGGCTGTCCGTACGGCGGAGTGTACGGCTCCGCCTACAGCTGATCAAAGTGGATGAAACCATTTTTATATGAAACTAGACATCTAAGGCTTTCTATAGACATATCATATAAGGCTTTTGGATTAGAATTGAGGGAGATATGAATTTTTGAATTTCGACCTAGGGTTTTGACTCTGGCTCTGGGCAGATCAGGTTGTTTAGGGTAGAACTCGACCTATACTACTCGAAAATGAGTGAAACTAACTTTTTTAGAAAGCTTACACATAGTAGAATATCCCATAAAAATTTCAGAATTTAATAAGGTCCCAGTTGCTCCCAGTTCTCCACGCAATTCACCCTATGTCCACACCGGCCTAGAACAGGGCAGTGTAGGAAGGTCCAAATTCGGGGCTTGTAACTCGAGCCCTAATAAGCAAAATTGAGTGGAACCTTTTCTAAATGAAACTTTGTTCTGTTAGATTTAATATGAGACCAATTTCGTATGATTTAAGTCAGTTCTCGATTTTTAGTGGATTTTTACTTTTAGTTGCTTGATTCTGGCTAGCCAATGGGCAGGCCAAGATAAAATCTAGATATCTTGAGTTGTAGCAATCAAAATTATATGGGACTAAAGAGGTTAGAAAATAGACACATAACAGTTTAACATACTCAAATTTGAGGTCCAAATGAGTTAAAATGAAATTATGGCTTGAATTATAAAAATCGGGTTGGTTGGATGTGCTGAGGCAGGAATTCTGCCTTAATGAATTTGATGTTGATTTGAGTTTTATGTTAGAATATAAATGTGAAGTTGTGTTCCATGTGATGAATTGATATACTGGTTGGCTGGCACTATTCATGGGGAAGCGGACACGTTCTGTTATGCTGCCGAAATTTCGGTAGAACCCATGTACAAGTTATGAATTACATGTTAGTGCATATGCATTCTTAAGAAAGCTATGAAAGTTATGAAAAGGATTATGTTATTATGCAAGTTCCATACTACTTGGGCCAGCCCCGGATAAGAAGTTAAGGGGAATAGATCGGTGGGAAGGTCGGGGAAAGTAAACCCGACATTCCTGTATAGGAATGAGCTCGATCTTGATAAGCAGACTATTACCCAGGAGTCTAAATGGCCAAGAACTCCCAGGGGACCAAGAGATGGAAAATGATGAAAAGTAATGGAAAAAGCTTATGAAGGAAGAATCAAGAATGAGCATGCATGATTATATGAATGCATGATTACATGGAATGGTTATGTTAAGATGTTTACAGTTATTCATCATGTTTATTCACTGCCATTTATTCATTTATACTGTTCATTATAATCTATTCTGTTTCTTATGTCAACTAAAATAAAACTGAACCTTGCCTCGGACCAGACTTTTCCTTGAACTCATTAAAGCAGATAGCCTAGTTTGCACACATGTTTTTGTAATTAAATAAAAATCAAGGCAACTGAGAATGAATGTGATGTCAGAAGAACGTTATATATAGACCCTACTGAGAATTTCTTGAAACTCTCATCCCGTGTTGTATTTCCGCACCATTCTCAGACGCAGCGAAGGGCTCAACGGCTGCTCTTTACACTGAGATCCCAGTCTTGCAGCTTTGCCAGGACTCCGAGTTGGACTCGTTGGACACAGCCGGCTCCTGCTAGTCTGTCTCTGCTTTTTTAGTAATAGGAATTTTGCTGTTCCTTTATTTCGTCTGCTTTTAACATATATATATGTATAGATATATAGACTAAAGGGTTGGCTTCCAACCGACATATATACGTATACAGTTGATAATGTATCACTTATTCGTACCATTTCTGTTATGTTATATTAGACTTTATTACGTCTTATAACGTTATTCATGTCTATTACGTAACAGCGCGCCGCTTCAACGATTCAGTGATAATAATCACGAGGTTTAAATAGAACGTTAACACGGTAACACAGACTACCTAATTTAATGCTATGACTTAAGCATAACATCAAATTAGTAGGGTGTTACACTTGGAAATCATAAACCATATTTTGACAAAACAAGACTTGGGTATGGAAAGGAAGATAATGAGAAATCATCTAAAGATTCTCAAAATAAATTTCCTACCTGCATATATGGTCTCAAAAGGGGCACTCTTCTAAAAGATGCTCTTCTAAAACAAAGGCAAAATAGAAAGTGAAAAATCCCAAGAAATGAACTAACACAAAAGGACCCAAGAAAATATGGATATCTAAGGTAAAAATTACTACTAATGTAGGTGTGTCTTAAATCACAATGCCAGAAGGAAAAAAAAGTGGTATCTAGATAGTAGATGCTTTGGACTCATGACTGGAAATAAACCCTAGTTCATAACATCAAACTTAAAGATGGTGGAGTAGTGGAATTTGCATATGATATCAAATCCAGAATCATAGGCATAGGTAAATATTGGTAGGAATGATTCTGATTTGATTATTGATATTATGTTAGTAGAAGGATTAACTCACAACCTTCTGAGCATTAGTCAATTTTGCGACCAAGGCTACAGAGTTGTGTTTGAACCTTCTCAATGTGATTAAAGATTCCACATCTGATAAAATCATTCTCACTAATAGAAGGCCTGATAATACTTATGCATTATATCTAGATGACCTCGTAGATCAAAATTTAAAATGCTTAGCATCCTTTGTGCATAAAAAGTGGTTGTGGCATAAGAAACTTGGTCATACTCATATGAGACTAATCTTTGAGATATCTCAAAAAGAGCTAGTTAAAAGTTTACCAAAGATAAGTTTTGATAATGACTCTACCTATGAGTTCTATCAGAGAGGTAAATAGACCAAAAGTTCTTTCCACAACAAAAATATAGTCTTGACTACTAGACCACTTGAGCTTTTACATTTTGATCCTTTTGGATCAACGAGGACTACTAGTTTAGATAGTAAGAAATATGGTCTCGTTATTGTGGATGACTTATGTAGATTCACATGGATATTATTTCTAATCCATAAGGATAAAGCTTGTGAGACCTTCAAAATTTTTTCAAAAAGAGTTCAAAATAAAAAAGGTTTCTGCATCACTTCCATTGAATCAAATTATAGGGGAGAATTTGAAAATCATTCTTTTGAAATTTTCTATAACAAAACAGCATTTTGTATAATTTCTCTTCTCCTAGAGCTCCTCAACATAATGAGGTAGTGCAAAGGAAGAATAGATCTTTATAAGAAATGGCCAGAATTATGCTTCTTGAAAGTGGTTTGACAAGAGGATTTTGGGCAGAAGCAGTTAATAATACCTGCTAAATTCAAATCTGTGTTTTCTTAAGGCCAATGGTCAAGAAAACCCCCTATGAATTATGGAAAGGAAAGAAACCCAACATTTCATATTTTCATGTATTTGGATCTGAATGTTTCATACTTAACACCAAGGACAAACTTTCAAAGTTTGATCCTAGAGTCTTTCTAGGATATTTGTTTATGTCAAAAACTTGCAGGGTATACAATAAGAAAACTCATAAGTGGAGGAAACCATATATGTCACTTTCAAAAAGAAAAATGATGTAGTTCAGAAAGTTGAAAATTTGGAAAATACAATGGAGAATCTGTCTCAGAATGAAAATGCTCAACAAACTTTGCAAGTAGCTACTAGAAATAATAATGAAGTTTCTGACTTGCCTATACATCAACATGTTTCTGATGACATTTTTGAAGCTCCAGAAGATACACCCATCAAGAGAAGATACACTAGCATAAGAGATTTAAGAGCTATCTCTCAAAATCAAATTATTGATGAATCTTCTTAAGGAATTAGAACTAGATTTTCTCTCAGAACTAAATCGAACTTGACTCTAATCTTTGAAATTTAACTAGAAAATGTTGATGAAGCCCTACAAGATAAAGGTAAATTAAAGCTATGAAGGAAAAATTAATTCAGTTTGAGAAGAATAATGTCTGGAATCTAGTCCCTTTACCAAAAGGACAATCTGCTATTAGGACAAAATGGGTATTTAGAAACAAACTTGACGAAAGTCGGAAAGTGATAAAAAATAAAGCAAGACTAGTGGCTCAAGATTAGAACCAATAAAAAGGCATCAATTATGATGAGACATTTGCTCTTGTAGCTAGACTGGAAGCAATCAGAATGCTACTTGCCTATGCTGCTTATAAAGGGTTTATGCTATTCCCAATGGATGTAAAATCTGCATTTTTAAATGGGTTCATATTTGAGAAAGTTTATGTCAAATAACCTCCTAGTTTCAAAAATGAAAACCTTCCTCAGCATGTTTTTAAACTTTCAAAAGCTTTGTATGGTTTGAAACAAGTACCTAGAGCTTGGTATAAAAGACTTAGCTCTTTTCTACTCAAAATTAGTTTTGAAAGAGGAAAGATTAACACTACTTTATTCATTCTGCATGAGAAAAATAATATTTTGATTGTACAGATTTATGTTGATGATATCATTTTTGGTGCAACTAATCAAAATTTGTGAAAGAATTTTTCTAATCTTATGCAGAGAGAATTTGAGATAAGCATGATAGGAGAACTAAAATTCTTTCTAGGGTTGCAAATCAAGCAACAGAAGGATGGAATCCTCATTCATCAAGAAAAACATGCTAAGGATATGCTGAAATAATTTGATATGGACAAGGCTAAAAGCATCAATACTTCCGTGCACCCTTCTCAAGTTTAAGAAGCTGATAAAGATGGTAAGAAAGTTTCTGAGAAACTTTATAGAGATATGATAGCTAGTGGACCTGACCAACAATTAAGTGTGAGGATTTGTGCTAGATTCCAATCCAATCCAAAATAATCACACTTAAATGCTATTAAAAGGATTTTAAGATATTTAGTAGGTATTACTAATCTTGGTCTTTGGTACGAGAAATGTACCGTTCATGATGTTATTGTGATGCTGACTTTGCTAGAGATAGAGTTGAAAGGAAAAGCATAAGTGATTGCTGCTATTTTCTTAGAAAATCTCTAATAACTTGGTTAAGCAAGAAATAGAACGCAATTACTCTTTCAACTATTGAAGCCGAATATTATTTGTAGCAAACTACTATACTCAGATTCTGTGACTTAAACATCAATTGGAAGATTTCAATATGAGATATAACCAAATTCCCTATCTTGTGTAATAACACTAGTGAAATTAATCTCACTAAAAATCTCATTTAACATTCTAGATCTAAGCATATAGATATCATGCATTATTTCATAACAGATCATGTTCAGAAAGGAGATACAGAGTTAAGATTTATAAATACTAAAGGTTATATTGCTGACATTTTTACAAAACCATTAGCAGAAAATCATTTCTGTCATATAAAGAACCTTCTAAACATGATTAGTTTCTGAACATGCATTCACATTGCATATGTACTTCCCCTCTCTTGAGCTATATCTTAAAGTTGAGATTGCCGCCTCCCAAGTAGATTTCCTTTATGAAGAAAAGTGCTCAAAGTTCAATCTCAGATCATAACCAAAAAGGTTTAACAAAGTATGCTTCAAAAAGATCATATCAAGATGAATTAAAAATTGGTTTAGAAAGATGATTCAGAATAGGTGGCGGACTTGGTTGAGAAAAAAGAATATGAAGTTCAAGTTGAGAAAGATGGGATCGGCATTAGTTCAAAAAGAAGAAATTGTAATGTTCTTTTCAGAAAACAGATCAAACTTATGCAAAAAAGGTTCAATTAATTAGAAAAATGGCCTAAGTCTCAAATCAAAAATTGAGCTGTGCAGAAGTTGTAACAACTTTGAAATGTGGGCCAAATTGGTAACTTCCCACTCTATCATGATGGCATGATCTATTTAAGTGGGAAAACCAATAGCCACAAATGTTGCCGTTTTTCTTTTTAAAACCTTTCACATCCCTTAGCCTTCATCTATCAAATCAACTTTTCATTCACTAAAACATTTCATATCCCAAGTTATTGAGAACTTGTTCACTATTCATCTTTTTCTTTCAGAACTCTAACCTTCACTCTCCCCACTTCATTCTTAGCCTACACGCATTACCTACTTTTGTCTTTAAACTCCTACCTTTGTTGTTCATCATGATGAAAAAAGGAGACTATAGCATTTCTTACATATTCGATGATGAAGAGATGCAAACAAACTTTCATAGAAACTTCTTCATCAGGCCAATTACCTTTGGAAGAACCTTTGCAATAGGAAACTTCTCTTCCTTCTCTTAGATTGTTGAGGTGTACGAGTTCCAAGGGTGGCACAACTTTCTAAGGATTTCTGAAGATGCCTACATTGGATTGGTTGCTGCTTTCTATAGTACTCTGGTCTTTATAAATGAAGACAACACCTCTCTTAAAAGTATCATTGGAAGCTTCCAGATTCAAGTTCTTCCATTCTACATTAGTCAGATCACCAATACAACAAATGAGGGTATTCTATGTCGCAGTAGTGCAAAATGGTGGGAAGAGCTTGGGGCCACTAAAGAGGAAGTTTCTGAAGTCCTCACTAGCAAATGTCATATGCAATTAAGGGACATTCACACTTCCCATCTTCTCATAATTGTTAGGGCTGTGTATTCTGTAATCCAATATACTGTGCTGCCCAAGATGGGAAACACTAATGTTTTGACAGAGGTGGACCAAATGATCATGTTCTCCCTCATAACTACGACTAGGATAAACCAAGTTAGGTTGATTTTGGGTTGCACTTCTACTATAGATGTTGCAAGAAGGAGTCATGCCACTCTATGTAACATCCTCAAATTCTTGTTGTGTTAAATTAGCTCAGTAACCCTGAGCAATTAGGTGCTTAATGAGAAATTATGAGATTAAAGCTTAACTAAGGGATTAATGAAGTGTTTATGAGCCAACTCTGATGAAAATAGCCAAGAGAATGCTTAATTGAGATTAGATAATCTCTAATTAAGTAAGTCAGAGCCTTAATAGCTTAATTGAGCACTAATCACCCTTAATTAGCTTAATCAAATTTAATTAAGGATAATTAAGCTTAATCACAAGATTAATTTTTGTCAATCATGTTCTTGTGTGTTAATCACTAATTCTTGCCTAATTATCTTAGTTAAGTTGCAAGAGCACTTAATCACATGATTAAATTCAAATTTAGTTAACTAGACAATAAAGTAAAGAGTGATGTCACTAAAGTATAAAATATTAGACAATGGTGCTTTATGTAAGAGTAAGTACTTGATTTGTTCCCCTATTATCCAATTTGTCTCCCTAAACCTTAATTAACACAAAATTAAGGAAATATCTCCTCCCCACCCTCCCTACATGTTACGGCCAACACACACAAACACACACATTCACTTTTCATTTTTCAACTTCTATTCTCTCTCTAAGTTTCCTATTCCTCCAACTTCTCTCTAAAACTCTCTTCTTCTTCTTCATTTTCTTCTCCATTCTCTACCTCCATAACCAAACCTTCATCACTTAGCCTTCAAAGACCACATCTTTTGGTCTTTGAAGAAAAGATTCAAACACTACAAGCTTTATTTTCAAGAGAGCTCAAGAGTTCTCTCTTGGTTCATCCAAAACCGCCACCATCATCTACCACGGAGGAGTCTTCTTCATCTTCTTCTCTTTCCTCAAGGATGCCACTTTCATCACTAGGTAGTGATCTTCTCTCTTCTATTTTGTTTATTCAAGAAAGCTTGAAGCTTGGTTCTTCTCATGACCAAGATCTTTAAGTGAAAACTTGAGAAAATCTTTCATGCTCTTCACGAGCAAAAGTTTCTATTTTTGGTAAAATATGTTCATGTTCTTGTTCATGAGTTTTCTTGAGTTCTTGAAAAGTTCCTTTCTTTAAGTGCTTCAAAGTTTCTATTTTTCTTTCTTGATGCATGAGATCTTGATGTTTCTTGTGAGTTGCTTGAAAAAGAATGATGTTCTTGGTGGTATTTTGTTTAAAGTTTGTGATTAGAAAAGTTTCATTTTTACATATTTTTCATGATTTGATAAGATTATGAACATTCCAAGAGTTTAAAGCTCAAAAGTTTGCTTCTTGATGCATAAAAAGTGGTGCAAGTTTTGGTGCCTTCATAAAGTCTTATTTTGTTTTGTTTTGAAGACAAGACTACAAGTTAAAGTCTAAACTTTTTGAAATATGAAGCCTTCATAAGTTATAAAAATGATATCTTATCACTTTATGCCTTAGAAATCAAACCTTGAAGACAAGACCTTTCATAAAGTTTCAAACTTTAGTCAAGAATGAAATCTTTAAATCATAAAAGTGTTGTTTTGCAACCTTTAATTCATAAAGTTTAGATCTTGAGCCAAAACAATGCTTAAAAATGTCAACTTTTATAAAGATCAAGACTTTCCAACTTTAAAGTTAATGTTTTATATCCCTAGTTCATAAAGTAGGAACCTTTTTTGACTTTGAGACAACTTTAAACCATAAAGTTGAGACTTTGATGGTCTTAGAATAAATAAAAGTGTCAATTTTCATAAAGAACAAGACTTTTTAGTTCAAAAGTTAGTATCTTGTATCATTATTTCATAAAGATTTAATCTTTAAGTCAAGAGTATAATTGTAGAGGCACTTACTTTCATAAAGATTCAAACTTTATGACTACTTTATAAAGAATGATAACTTTTATAATACTTAAAGTAAGATCTTGTCATGATAATGATAAAAGCTTGAAACTTTGCAACTTGGATAAGTTAAAAATGACCCTTGGTGATTAGTGAACATATTGTTGTTGGGATCATGAGTGTGGTTATGCATTGTCATGACCCAAGGATTAGAGGGATCTCAAACTCCTTGGGAACAAAAGTATGATTAGGGTCTCTGAGCATACCATGAACCTAAGAATCACTAAGTACGCTATCTCAAGGAAAGGAAACAATTACTTAACTTAATTAAATTAAACAAGTATTCCATAAGACATGTACTCAAGTAAAGAGTAATTTCACATGAGAACTAAGCAACTAAAAGACCACATACATATATTTTAACTATGTGATTCTCTCATGGATAACCACGAGAAATCATATGATGATTCATAAGATTCTTCACAAAGAACAACATAACTATGAACCCCTTTAGGGTATGAATGTATGATGACATTTGGCATAATGAATGACAAGTTTGATTGAGCATTGTCTTATGATTGAATGATTAGTGTGATGATATGATGCATATATAATGGATTGTTGATTAAAAGTTTTATGATTGGCATTTTGGGGAAGCTCCGGTCTAGCCATTATGCTACTGGATTTCTGTCAAAATTATGGACTTAGTCATATCATTGCACGTGTTTAGTCAAAGAAGTGCTATGCATGTAAAGTATAATGAGAAGAAAAGAAAGAATAGATATGACCCTTCAAGCACTTTGATAAGGGAAGTGAGAAACGGCAATCTACAAAGACTCAAGAAACCTCTATGGGGGAGGCAAGGGTGACATAGAGGACCCTCCAACTTAGAGGTAATCAATATCAGCTTAGTCTGATTTGGTTAGTACTGCGTGACGATGGTCATCATGTCCAAAAGTAGTTTATTTCAAAGGAAAGTAAAGAAGTTAAGCACGTGCTAAAAATGAAAGTAAAGTCATAGTATAACCATGGTTAAATCTATGACGTTGCATGTCATTGCATGTATTTGTATTGTCCCTATGCATTATGAATGTTTATGCTATGCTTTCATATGTATGTTTAGTTATGATGTTAAGTTTAAAAGCAACCCGCTTTGGGGCTTAAGTTTTCAAAACCATTAAAATTGAATCTATACATGTTCACCATTTTCATAATTAAAACCCGAAGTGGTTAGGACGATGACGATAACACAGTATTTGTCTAGTCACCATCCTACTGAAAAATTTAGTATTTCTCACTTCCATGTTTTCATGTCGTCTTTAGAGGATGCTGGCATCGGGCAGGGTGGTGATTTTTTTTTAGTTCCCGGTGATGCATTGGCACTTCGACCCAGTGCTGAATGCATCTATACTGACTGCTCAGGCAGCAATGTAGGTCTACATGTTCCATAGCTGCCAGTTCCATCCACCTATGATGAGTCCATTTTTCCGCCCACACGAGTCGTTTGAGGACATTACCATGGATGACGTTTGTCGCCTTTTCATCCTTCGAGGTGCCCGATGGATGGGGATTCCGACTCTGACACTCGGTTCACGCCGACTGCTTCTATAGAGACGGATCCTTCAAAGTCATCATACCCGAATTATTCCGTGGGATCTTACTATTTGAAGCCGTCTAAGCCTTTGGTGATTCGCCTATCTTCCAATTCTTCTGCTAGCCCAACTCCACCCCCAATTCGTGGTCGTGGGATCATTCGCACCCGTGCCGTACCCCATGGGTGTGGACGTGCGTGAGGAGGAAGATGTGGGGATGATGCTGCTAGTGGTTATGGGAATGGATACCTTCCGTTCGATGGATGACTCGAATAGTACACTCAAAGCCAAGCATGAGGAGAGCCCTTTTTGGGTGCTGATTTTAGGGTTATCATTTCCTTAGGCATGAATGAATGGATAGATGAGATTTCAGATGTATTTTCCTTCCCTTGTATTTCAGTTAGGCTTATTTTGTAAGGCTAACAGTGGATATCAGACCCATGACTATTTATGTATGACTCTTTGCACTATTATTATTACCTTAACTATGATGGATATAGAATGAATGTTATGTTTATCTAAGTTCTAGTTATTCATGTCACTTGTATTTATTTTATTCGCACTGTATGTATGAGATAGGGATGTTTGTATTATATGTTCACAATGTGTTCACAGCTCTTAGTTTTCAAAACATTTTATTCGTTATTGCTCAAAAAATAAAATTACCCCTTATTTTCATTACAAGTATTTTAAAATCGTAATGTTAGTTCCACGAGCAAAAGTAACAATTAGCAATTCCATAATATGACTTAAGCATAGTATGGGACTATTTGGGTGTTACACTCTACCTTATGGCATGCTCCTTACTCACGTTTTCACAGGAGCACAACTTTTGATTGATAGGCATAGGAAGGATGACAAACGCCCTGCAAACACCAAGAAAACATTTTCTGCCATGGGACTGAAGCCTCAAGGCCATGAGAAGGAAAAAGTAAAGAAGAAGAAGGAAGAGAAGAAAAAGGACAAGAAGAAGAAAGATTCTTCTGTCCGAAAGAATGTTGCTCTACAAAAGGGAAAAGTCAAGCCCTCTGAGAAAAAAAAAATAGAAAAAGGAAACCAAAAAGAAATCTCTCCCCTATCTCAGAAGAGAGGAGAGTCAGCAAGAGAATATTGCTTAAGCTTGCTGAAGAAACCTCATCTTATTCCGATGCAGGAAATGAAACCTCAGTAGTTGCTATAAAACCTATGAATGCTGCATCCCTTGCTCGACCTCAAGTGAGAGCCTCAAGACCTGGAGAAAGAGGCAATGGAATTAGAGAACCTATTCCTCTTGAGCAATAATACAAACAAACTGAAATAGAAGCTTCAGATGGAAATAGGGACCCTGAGTACAAAAGAAAGGAGAAGAAAAAGATGAAGAAGGCGATAGTGGCTACAAATGTAGAAGAATAAAGCTGCTAGTATTGGAGCTTCAACTAGAGCAGCTAAAAGCTTATTTATATCGCTGGAGGTGGAACAACAAGTTATGGTTATTGAAGAGGTTAATCCACCACATGAGATGAGAAGGGTTGTTGTACCCTCCAAAGAACAAAGCAAAGAAATAGTACATTTTGCTCCAGAAAGGAAAGAACCTAATAGGCAAATTTCCCTGGTGACAGAAAAAGTTACCGCTATCTCTGAGCCCGAAGTTACTCCTACTGTTACTCCGATGCCCACAATGCCTGCACTTCCTACCACTAACCTCCAACCTCAAACTGCACTAGTCACTACAACCATCTCCCAAGATATTCCTACTACACCAATAACTGCAAAGACCTTGCTGCTACTGACCTCTAGCCTCAATTTGACAGAACAACAACCCCAGCTTGTTCTGAGCATGCACAATTTATGGCAAGTCAAAGCCACCACACTATGAAACTACCTTCTAGAGCCCCTTCAAATGTAAAAGCATTTCCTGATGCTACTAAAGTCCAAATGGATCTATTGTTGGCCAACCAACAGACAATTATGGCTAATCAAACTGAACTTCAAGCTCATCAGCAAGCATTGGAGAGAAGAATGGACAAAATGGAAAACTTCATGCTGCAGATTTTGAAGGCTCTTAAAAAAGGAAAAGGCAATCAATGATGGCTCTTCTATGATCCTACATCCTCACCTTGTTTTGATGATGTCAAAAAAGGGAGAAGACTTAAGAAAAACTCTAACTGAGGGGAAGCACATGTTAGGGGGAGCCAGGATTTAGAAAATGGCTAGAAAATTTCTTTTCAAGATTTAGAAATTTTCTTTTAATTGCTACTGCATTTATCTCATATTAGAATTAGGACTTTATTTATTTTGGTATTCTAGAAACATATTTATCTTTCCAGTTATCATTATATTATTCTAGACAATTCATTTATATCAGTATTAGATCAATTCAGCTTTACTACATTATCACATTAATGATCTTATATAAATTCTCTGATGATCATGCGCTGATACCTTATGATCTAATTTCTTACCTCACTCAGTACATTATTGCTCTGATATCATATTACTCTATTTATTATTCATACTCAAAATATTAGTGTGCTTTTAAATGCTCTAATATCATAGTTATCATTGCCAGTTTATTATTCTGATAAGTCCATTTATTACTCTGACTAAAATCATCTGTACTATCAATTTATGATGATTCTGAACTGAGAATTTTACTCCTTGAATCATATAATCTGTGTAGTTATTTTATCTTATCTCTGATAGATTATGAAATTTGTTCAGTTAATTATTAACTGAATGCATGACTGTTTAAGGGTTCTTAATTAGCTCTAGTACTTAAACAATCTGTTCTATTTTTTTTTTTAAGATTGAACTCAAATTCCTTTATTCTTGCTATGATACTTTATGCTCACATCTTTTTTAAGAAAATTCTTTTTTAGCAAAAAGTTGTGGCTTTATCAATCCTTGTAATTTTATGCAATTTTTGTTTGAGAAAGGTACTAAAGTTTCTATATGTCATATCTATTTGCTACATGTTTTAGAAAGTAATTTAATTTCAAACAAATCGTCTTCTTCTGAAATGAATTTGTCAATAAAAGCTTTTCTTAAGTATTGATTTGCCATCATCAAAAAATGGAGATTATAAGCTCTAATACCCAACTGAAACCGTCTCATAACTTAAGATGTTTCAAGCTTCAAGGTTTCGATGAATATCATATCGAGCTTTAAGTAAATCTTTTGTTTAAGAACGATTTGTTTTGATTAACCAAACTCTTTCATGAGAAAAATCATTTATCTCGAGCTAAAATAGTTTTTGAATCAAACAAAGAATCTTAATCCATTGTAACTCTATTGAATATACTTATGTTGGAACAACCGCTTTGTGCTTTATTTGTTTACTCAATTAAGAAGCAGAAAGAAAGTTTAGAAGGATGATTTTGTAGCATCAAAGCTTCTTCTACATGATTCATTGATAAATTCAAAAAGTCAAATATGATGTGACAAGATGCAAAAGAAGTATTGATAAATCTGAAAGTTGGCAAGCACTTCAATGGCTATTTTTCCTCTTCTATGTCATTTCTACTTATTGAAGAAGAAAATTGCATCTTTCTCTTTCCAATCATAGACTAGTAGATCAAAAAGGCACAATGCTCAAGATCTGCAAGCTCCAATGGTCATATCTTGAAGTTTATATAAAGTTGGAAATCGAAGAAGAAATGGTTAGACTAATTGAATACTTTTCAGTGTGTAAAAGACCTTCTTCTTTCAACCTTCTCGATCTTCTGAATCATCAAAAAGTTACTCATCATAACTTCATATTGTAAAATTTTCTCTACTGATTTGTATTAGATAATATTCTCATTTTGAGATTTTAGAGAAGTCACACACTTTGTGCTTTGTTGATTATACAAACCTTTAGAGCTTAAGTGTGAGCGTTGAAAACACAAACCACAAACCTTCCCATATTGTAATCAAACTCATTAGTGGTCACCGAGAGCTTATGTAACGTCCGATTTCCGACTTCCGATCCCATCTAATGTTGAAATTTCTGATTTCCGAGTTTGTCTTATAAATCGGCTTCCGACTTCAATATTAGCTTCGAATTCCGACTTCGTTCCAAGGCTTACAAGGGATTTCTTCCGATTTCCGACATCATGCATGCAGCTTACGATTTCTGACCTCATGCATGACTTACGATTTCCGACCTTATGCTCAGGTAGGAACAAAGGTGATATACGAGTTCCGACATCAGGTGATTCAAAATGTACACGACATGCGACTTCCGAGTTTATCTGATTTGGATTTCGAGTTCATTACCAAGGTCTTTTCTCCTCGTTCCCGAGTTCCGATATCGAGCTGGAGTGCCAGATCCTATAAATTACGAGTTCCGACTTAATCCGAATATATGTGCACAAATTCCGACTTTAAGAACCTCACGAGTTCCGATGTCACGTTCATATGCGCTGGCAGCGAGTTTCACTTCTTAAGAGACGTGGAGAGCATTTTTGTCACACAAGAGGGAGACATGGCTGAATTTTACCCACAAGAATTTCATCTAATCAAAACCACCCATCCTAACTACCACTCCAGAGCCTTGCGTATATATATACTCTCCTCCTGCCTCTTCAGCCCCATTCTTCCAACGTTGTCTTCTCTTCCTCAATTCAGCCCTCTTTTCTCTTCTCCACTCACCCACTCCATCCAACTTTCATCTTAGCTACCAGCTCAAGCCTAACTAGATAATAAGAGGTAGAGGTTTTCTTTTTCTCCTTGCCTAATTTTCTGACTTTTGGATGATTGATGGTGATTTAATTCCTTAATTTGATATGTTGATTGATTGATTATGATGAACTACAGCTGGTTTATTGGCTGTTTGTGAGATTAACACTGAATTGAAAGCAAGAAAGGAGGAAGATAGGAAATATTGAGAGGCTGGAAAACCCAAACCCTCGGCAGTCCGTACGGCGGAGTGTACGGCTCCGCCTCCCGCTGTTCAAAATTAGTGAAACCATTTTTATGTGAAACTAGACATCTAGGGCTTTCCACACATATATCATATAAGACTATTGGAGTAATTTTGAGAGAGATATGAATTTTGGAAGTTCGACCGAGGAATCAGGACATCCACCCGGGCAGTATGGGTTGAGAAGGGTGTAACTCACCCTATACAACTCCAAACCGAGTGAAACCAATTTTGTTAGAGAGCTTACACACAAGGGAACACCCCAATATAAGATTCCGAGTTTGTTACCAACTCAGTTGTTCCCAGTGATTTGAAGAAATTACCCTATGTCTAAACCAGGCCAATACAGGGCAGTTCAGGAAGGCTAAGTCTCGGGGCTTGTAACTCGAGCCCTACTGAGGCAAATGAAATGGAACTTTTTGTATCTGAAAGGTTGTCCTGTTAGCTTTAATATGAGGCTGATTTCATATGATTTTAGCCAGTTTTCGATTTTTAGCAGATTTTTACTTTTAAGTATGCAATTCTGGCCACCCACAGGGCAGGCCGGGATAAAACCCGATTAACTTGAGTTATGGTTATCCAAATCAGATGAGACCAAAGAGGTTAGAAAATAGACACATAACACTTCAACATATCCGAAACTGAGGTCCAAACAAGCTAAATAGAAATTATGGCATAATTTACAAGAACCGGGTTGAATACCAGCAGTGAGGCAGTAAGCATATTCTAAAGTGCAATACTTATGTCTTGAATTGAGGATTGAAGCATGAATGAAATATGTTGAATTATGCATGGAATGAGGTGTTTCTTTTGATAAATTGATATGCTAAATACTGGCACTGTTCATGGGGAAGCGGACACGTTCCGTTATGCCGCCGAAATTGCGGTAAAGTATATGCATGAATTATGAGATACATGTAGAGGCATATGCATTTTCAAGAAAGCTATGAAAGTTATGTTATGATGAACTCAAAGAATATGTTATGATGAAATTTCTATGCTACTTGGGCTAGCCCCGGATGAAAAGTTAAGGGGAATAGATCGGTGGGAAGGTCGGGGAAAGTAAACCCGGCATTCCTGTATAGGAACGAGCTCGATCCTGAAAAGCAGACTATTACCCAGGAGTCTAAAATGGCCAAGAACTCCCAGGAGACCAAGTGATGGAAAATGATGAAAAGTGAGAGGAAAAGTTATGAAGAATGGTTCAGGAATGAGATTTGCATAATTACATCAAGTGCATGATTGCATTTAACATGTCATCAATAGATATTTGTGGCTTGTCCACTGTGTTTACTTGTGGTTGTATATTCACTTATTTTGCACTTTATTCTATGTTTTAATGTTGGTGGTTTGTAATGTGGTGATTTATTCTGTTTCTTATGTCATTTTAAGTAAAACTGAACCTTGCCTCGGACTAGACATTTTTCTCAACCTTACTAAGTATGTGTAGTTAAGTTTAATCTCATGTTTTAAGAAAATTTAATAAAAACCGAGACAACTGAGAATGAACGCGAAGTCAATATACACTATATGCAAACCCTACTGAGAATTTCTCCAAATTCTCACCTCGTCCCGCATTTCCGCCTCATTCTCAGACGTGGACGATGGACACGACAGCTACCCTCTTCGTTGAGATTCCAGACTTGCAGCTCCACCATGATCCGGGCAAAGAGGCTCGTTGTATATAGCCGGCTCTTGCCAGTTTCGCTTGTATCTATTTAGTGATAGGGATTTTACTGTCCCCTTACATCATCCTACTTTTGATCCTACCACCCCATACTTTGAGGTCCCGTTGTATGCGGCACATCCTCCACCGCCTCGCACTGCACTGCGGCACTGTGGGCCTGGCGACCCTACACCGGAGTCACCTCCGCAGGTGGTACCAGACATCCCGCTCAGCTCCGAGAGCGACCCCTCAGAGGCCACCGACTCATCTTCCTCCTCCTCTGGATCAGTTCCTGACTACTCACCAGCCGGGCCCGGTGTGGCCAACGGCTATCTGACTAAGTAGGTCAGCCACAAGCCGTATTGTACAGCATGACCCTCTTTTGGTAGCATGCGTCTTTGGGTCATACATGCAGTGATAGATTTTGAAATGTCCACTAAGGACCACGTAGGATCGGATCGACTGACATGGGTCTTATGTTTTTTTTGGTACTCGACCCCACTTATGTATCCTATTTTGAAACTTGTCTGTAAATCAAAATAGTGGTTCCTGTCTATATATATATATATATATATATATATACCTATATGCAGTTGATAGTATGTGTGTTATTTATGCTTACCGTGTGGTTATAATGAAATAAACTCTATCACGTTCATTGTATGGCATCCCATTTCCCCCAAATAATTCGGATAGGTGAAACATAAGTAGAATATTAACACAGTAACACAAACTACTTAATTTCATGCTATGACTTAAGTATAACATTAAATTAGTAGGGTGTTATAGCTTACAGAGGCTTGAGAAAACTACTCTATTGTATAAGCTTGCAGAGGCTTGAGAAAGAATACTCGTGTGTAAAGCTTGGAGAAGTTTGGAAAAAAGAATACTCTATATATATAAATCTCAACAAAATGTTGAGGACTAGAAGTAGACAGGTAGTTGGCCAAACCACTATAAAACTCTGCTGTGTGAATTTTTCTATCCCTTATCTCTGTATCATTTTATTTTCACTAAGTTATTATACCTATAGGCAATCTTTTATTCAACCTGATCATATTCTCCAATAATCAAAAATAACTTATACTACTAACCAAATAGCTTCCGCCTTCCAAGTATAAGACTTGAGAAATTTGTTTTGAAAAAGTTTCAGGTTTTAAATAGATTTGAAGCACAATTTAACCTCCTTTCTCATGCTACCCTTATCAACATTATCAATATTTATTTGTAAAGAATCAATAATTATGGTTTCTATCCCTAAACCTAAGTTACGTGGCAATTTTCTAATTGTCTACACAACTTATTATTTAGTTTAGTTTTCATAATATTCTTATAATAATTGATTTTTTAATTTGTCACAAATAAACATTTGAAATTCAACTAATAAAAAATGCAATCAGTAAATATTTAACAATTCAGTTCATGTGTCCATACTCAAGACAAAGAATATGTATATATATTGTGGCTATTAAACTCTCAAATTAACTATTAAACTCATACCAGTTCATAAGTTTTGTAACACCCTACCAAATTAATGTTATGCTTAAGCCATAGTATGAAATTGAGTAGATTATATTACCGTGTTAGTATTTCATCTATAGCTGTATCCATTATATTATATTATTTTTTTTCTTTGATATATATATATATATATATATTTGATAAAATATACCTAAGAAACAGTGCGCTATATATAATGAACTTGATCCATATAGTAGAACATAACAAAATTTAATAAAAAGCATAACAGAAAAGATAAAGTCAGGTAATATAATATCAGTTGTATGCATACATATATATGTTAGAAGTCAACACTTCAGTTTATATACAGGTTCCAAAAGAGGATACATAAGTGGGGCCTATGTACCAAAAAGATATACGGCTCATGTCAGTCAAAAACGATCCTATGAAGTCCTCAGAGGACATTTCAAGCTAACTAATATACATACAGCTAAGTCTATGGCCTAATGCTGCCCACTACTAAAAGAGGGTCATATTGTACAATGCAACCTGCGGCTGGAACCTACTCGGTCAGGTAGCCATTGGCGATGCCAGACCCGGTTGGGGAGTAGTCAACATTAGGTCCCAAGGAGGAGGATGATGAGCCGGTAGTCTTAGAAGGATCGCTCTCGGAACTGAGTGGAATGTCTGGAACCACCTGCGGAGGTGACTCTGGTGGAGGGCTAGCAGGAGCTGCGGGTGCTCGAGGTGGGCGTGCCACATGCAACGGGACCACAAAATATGGAGCGATAGAGTCAAAAGCAAGGTGAAATAAAGGAACAATAAAATTCCTATTGCTAAAAAGGTAGAGGCGAAAATGGCAGGAGCCGGCTATGTACAATGAGTCCCACACGGGGTCATGGTGGAGCTGTAGGTCCGAGATCTTAATAAACAGGGCTATCATGTCCATCATCAGGATCTAAGAATGATACGGAAACACAAAGCGAGATGAGAATTTAAAGAAATTCTAAGTAGGATTCGAGTATGGTACTAAACTGACATCACATTCATTCTCAATTGTCTCGGTTTTTATTTAATTATAAAAACATGGGGTCAAATTGAACTATCCACATTTAATAAGTTTGAGGAAACATCTGATCCGAGACAAAGTTCAATTTTACTTAAGAAGGCATAAGGAACAGAATAAACTACCAAATAATGATACACAAAATAATGAATAGAATAATTGAACATACAGTAATAAATAAACACAATAGTCAAATTATAAACAATTTATAATGACTGTTCAATGCGACCATGTAAAAACTCATTCTTAAACTTATCTTCATAAACTTTTCCATTACTTGGTCCCCTGGGAGTTCTTGGCCATTCAGACTCCTGGGTAATAGTTTGCTTTTCAGGATCGAGCTCGTTTCTATACAAGAATGCCGAGTTTACTTTCTCCAACCTTTCCACTAATCTATTCCCCTTAACTTTAATCTAGAGCTAGCCCAAGTATTATTAAACTTTCATCATAATATAACCTTTATGAATTTCTTGCAAATGCACATGGATTTGAATGTATATTATAACTCATACATAGGCTTTATCAAAATTTTGGTAGCATAACGGAACGTGTCCGCTTCCCCATGAATAGTGCCAGTACTCAGGAAACCAATTTTTCAGAGAAATCATAACATTTCATTCACAATTCAATCATCAATTTCATAGGAACAATTATTGCATTTAAAACATAGTTGCTGTCTTAGCATATTTATTCAACCTAGTTTTTGTAAATTAGGCCATAATTTCTATTTAACTCAACTGGACCTAAATTTTGAATATCTTAAAGTGTTTTGTATCTATTTTCTAATCTCTTTGGTCTTATTTAATTTTGATAAATGTAACTCAAGTTATTTAAGTTTTATCTTGGCTTGCCCTGTAGCTGGCCAGAATTGCGCACTTAAAAGTAAAAATCTACTAAAAATCGAAAATTAGTTCAAATCATATGAAATTGGTATCATATTAAAGCTAACAGGACAAAATTTCATTTTCAACAAGTTCAATTTCATTTTCTTTAGATAAAGCTTGAGTTATAAGCCCCGAAATTTGACCTTCATGAACTACCCTGTTTGGCCTAGTTTGGATATAGGGCAACTTTCTCGAGCCACTGGAGCAAATAAGACCATATGCAACTCTGAAATTTTTATGAGATATTCTATAATCTTTCAAACAAAGCTGTTTTCATTCAATTCCAAGTCGTATAGGGCAAGTTTTGCCTTGAACAACCGGGTCTGCCCAGAATCAAAATCAAAAACTTAGGTCAAACTTCCAAAATTCATATCTCTCTTAATATTAATCCAATAGCCTTATATTATATATGTATGGAAAGCTCTGAATGTCTAGTTTCATATAAAAATAATTTCATCAAATTCAAACTGCTATAGGCAGATCCGTACACTCCACCGTACGGACTGCGGAAGGATTTTGGTCTTCCAACCTCTCACATCTTCCTATTCTCATCCTTTTCTACTCCTTAATTGATTTTAAACACAAAAACAGCTATCAATTCAACCAATAATCATCATATTCATTTAACCATCATATCAAGAAATAAGAAACAAAAGCCCCAAATGAGTCACCCATACCAAGAAGACAAGAATAAAGTTCAATCTCTACCTCCTTCTATATGATCTTGCTAGATTTTGGAGCCTGGATTGATGGAACTTTATCAAGCTTGAAGGTTTGATGGAGTAGGTTGAGAGGAGAAGAGAAGAAGAAGGCTGGAACCAGAGGAGAGGGAGGCGCACCAGCATGAAATGAAAAGAGAAAATCTGATTTAAACATAAATAGGGTAGTTGGCTTCATGGGTTTTGATTGGCTGAAATTTTGTGGCCAATTTTCAGCCATGCACCTTTCTCCTTGTGGCCTTGGTGGCACCACCCATAGAGGATTGAATGGCCAAGTATTCGGCCTTTGAGTCATAGGGTTTTGGGTATATAATTCTATTGATTCGGTTTCGACAGTTTAAAATACCGAAATCTTACCGATTTCCTTTAAATCAGTAAATCAGTTTTAAGAAAATTTCTATGAAATCATTTATGCTTCTAACCTAACGAACTTATATCTAAACTCAATTAATTGCTAATTAGTTGATCGTAAATAAATATTTAGTAAAATTTTAATTAATCTTAATTATTCGATAAAAATCAAATAACTAGACAAAAAACGATAAGAAAAACCCGGTGGATATTACAAGTTTAGTTTCCTAAATCGGGTTAACTCACTTCAAAACACAAACCTGACTAAACTCAGATAAACTTGAATAAACTCAAATAAACCCAAGTAAACTTAGGTGAACTCACAAGTTTACAATTTTAGTCAAAATTCAGCCTTTCAAGCACCAAAATGCAAAGTATTTCACAAGTAGCACTCTTTGTTACAACTACATGATTGAAGATTTGGACTTAAATTTTTTTATTTTTAGCACCATGAAGTTCTGCTCTATTAATTTTTATATGATTTGAATCTGTATTTCATAATATTTTATGACTTGTGCTCATTATGTTGTTTCAAGTAGCATTTTGACCTATGTTTGATTTATTATGAATTTAATATATTATACTTAGATATTATAAATAATTTTTAATAACTTTTAAAATAAGTAAACACCTACTTATTTTACGAGTCATAGATTCAAATTTCATTATCAACAATGTAACCAAAAAAAAAAAAGTAAATACCTACGAGTTTACGAGTCAATTTTACAATTCGAGTTTACCTAAGCTCCATGAGTTAAGATAAACTTGTGAGTTTGACATCCATGATATCTACCTAATCCCTTCTATCCTTTGCACTCTAGTTACTTCTCACTCATTGTGATCTAAGCGAAATTTCTAAGCAAATACATCAATATATAATACTTATTACATCCCATTCTGGGGTGCCATTCTCGAAGGGTAATTATTATTTAGCATTTAAGTTTTTTTCTTTTAAGAGTACCGATAGATTTAATGACTTGTCAAAAATTTATTTATTTTTAATAAATTTCACAAATAAATATTTAAAATCAATCTAGCATCTCACATTTAATAAATATTTTAACAAATTATGAATAATTAAAATGTGTGCATGAATTATAGTAGTTTTCTTTTTTGTAAAAAGAAAAAATTCATACAAATTCTAATAAAATAATGTAAAATTTAATTATTAATGTACAATACCGCAATCACAATCACATACATGTACACATACATTACACCAACCCGAAAAAAATCTCATATCCTCCATGGAGTAAATCTACTCTTTCTCCACAACATCATCTCAATCTTTGATTCTCTCTCTCTCTCTCGCTCTCATTTTTCCGAGAAAAATCGAGAGCTCTCATGTGACGTGGAGTAAATCCACTCTTCCTCCATAGAGGAGGAAAGTATCACTCCGCCAACCCCAGCACTCCCTTAATCACTTACAGTTGTCACCATCGTTCACCATCTATCTCAGCCTAAAACCCAAGAAACCGCATCTACGTTCCCTTTCTCCTATAAAATATTGAAATATTCACTCCTCTCCACTCTATCCCATCACAAAGGAATGTTCAGAATAAGTAGTCTCAATTCTCATATATAAATAGCCGCCCTGTTTCTCTATCTGACCATAACACTTTCTCCATCTAAAATCTATCTCTGTTTTGTTCCCTCATCCCAATATTTGATTCTTTGAATTTGTAACAATTTTCTTTTCCTCAATGGAATCAAAAAAGCCTTTGCTCTCAAGTTTGGCCTTAACCTCTTCTGTTGACGATGCTGTTCTCGCTGAGCATTTGGCCAAGGAGATGGAGTCCATGGTAGGATATCGGTTCTACCCAAATGATGAGGAACTAGTGTTGTTCTACTTGAAGAGAAAGATTTGTGGGATGAACAAGATGCTCGAGGTGATCCGTGTCATTGATATTTATAAGTGTGATCCAGAGGATTTGCATGGCAAGTAATCTCACTATTTGTTATTGAAACTTTTATTCACAAGAAATTGCCATATATATATATATATATATATTAGACATTGCCATAGTGGTTATCCCGCAACTTGTTGAGCCATGTCAAATGAGTTCAACTCCTATCATATGGGTCAGTCCACACTCCTCCCCTCCCCCAGACTAAAAAAAAGAGATAATTTTACACAAGGAATAAAAATATTATTAAATAATTTTACTTTTAAAACTCTATAATTGATTTGATAGTATTGCCCTCCTATTCCATTAATGTTATTTTAATGCACTTGATAATATTAAAAAATAAAGAAAATGGTTTTAAAAATAATTAGTTTTTTAAAGTAACATATAAAATAAAATAAATTTTATCACTGACATCATTATTGTTTATTGCTTTAATAATATTTTAAATGTTATTACCAAGGCGACATATACTAAACGGTATATACCAACAAATTTTTCTTACTCCAACAATTTATAAGAATTTCTCTTTTGCATTTTCTTTTTTACTTTTCTTGCTTGGTTATTCTTGAATGTGGCTGTCCATGCATCTTAGTCTCTTGCAATTCGGGTTCTTTGTATTCTTGATCGTTTTTACAAGCATAGTTGGATCTTTTTGGTTTAAACAGGAAATGATTCAATGTGTTTCTTTTGTTATTATTATTATTATTATTATTTTTTTTTAATTTGAGATGTCTCACATACATGCTTCCCTTTGGTTTGGAATAATGTTTTGCAGCGCTATCCATCCTCCAAAATGGAGCCAGGGAATGGTTCTTCTTTAGTCTTGTAGAGAGGAAGCATCCCAACAGCCTAAGACTTAATCGTGCAAGTGCACATGGGCAATGGAGGATCACAGGAAATAGTAAAATTATTGAATACAATTCTCGTAAAGTTGGTGTCAAGAAGACACTGGTTTTTTATCGACGCAAAATTGGCCACACCAATTGGGTCATGCATGAGTTCTCCCTGCATGAAGATGAGCTTAAGCGATGCAAGAAAGTGCAGGTACGTATCACACCACCTTTAGTTGGCCTTTTCATTTTAAATTCCTTGTTTGATTCTTTGTTACCTGTTTCTATCACCAGAAAAAAAAAAAAAAAAAAAAAACAAAACAAAACAAAAAAGAAGATTACTAATGTATGCGCATTATTAGGACCACTATATTCTTTGCAAGGTTTTCAAGAAACGCGGACCTGGTTCTAGCATGGGGGAAGAGCATGGTGCACCAGTTGTAGAAGAAGATTCGGAAGAAGATGATCCTATGGAATTTGATATTGACTTATCTGGTGTTGGTGAGGGCACTCCTGCTGATGTGCTCCTCGGTAATGAGCCTTCGTTGGATGTGCCTGCTCCTGCACCTGCCCCTTTTCCTGTCCCTGAGCTCGATGTGGATGATTACTTTATGATACCTTATGTATGTGATCGATCTTCCCAAAACTTCTTTCAGATTAACCTTACTTCTACTCTGTATAGAGTCTTAAATTTAAGCAATAATATTTGAGGTACTTGTAAATATAGTCTTGATGCTAATAATCAATCGGTCGTTATGTAATTTGCACACTTTATATTCAGAAGAGATTGTTTATAATAGGCTTGTCATTAATCATGCAGACTGTCCTCGATCATCCACAAGACGCTGGAGAGGAGGTATTCCCTCTGTCTGAGCAAGAGCCTCCCAGAAACGCTCTCCCAAATGGAAATGGAACTGAAAATAGTGGTCAACCACATGAATCTTCGCTGGAAAATCATAGTCCCGCCGGCATTCATGTCGAGGAGATTCAGCCTAACATTAACGACATTTTGGAACTTGATGATCTCCTCAGTCCTTTCCTTGCATCTCCAAATTTCGAAGCTTCTCTCCAGAACGTGGAGTTGGTCGAAAACAATGGATTCTTTATGATTGATCCTTTGCTGAGTCCAGGGATCATTGTCCCTGAGGATGCCCATGAAAATGATGAGGATGCCAATGAAGATGATGATGATGTGTGGCCTAAACAGGATGTTATTTCACATTCATATGCGAATTCCCATGCAAGTAATATAGATAGTGAAAATTCTGTGTTGCGGCCCAATCAAGAAGCTAAAGTTCAGATTCATGGTGGCGGTGAGAACAAAGTCTTGGGTCAGGCAGAAATTGGTCATGTTTGCCCTCAACAAGGGCCAAACAATGACTTTTTTCCCGCTGTTGATGCGGATGGAGGTGCAAGCTCCTCATCATCCCATGTGCATTGAGCTCTTTAGGGTTTACTGCTCTTGGTTGGCGTGGCAATGCTGAGAGTATGAATTGTCTGCCAACTTGGGCATTCTTACATGAGAAAGAAGGGGGAAGATAATAACAAAAAAGGGGGTCATGGTTGTCTTGTTAATGATCATGTTTAATCAGGTATACTATGTAAATCTGCTACTGCAGAGAAAACCAAAGTAGCACTGTGGGAGCTGTTGCTACAAGTAGTTTCTCGAGTTTCTCTCTTTTGGAGTTTGTTGTGTCAATACCTACGACTCCTGCATCATCAGCTTGTGAATTTGCTTTGCTTAGCTAGACTTTCTGGCAAATATTTGGAACGATAAGATTCAGTATGAAGCTCACAAACGTTGCTATAGGTGATAGCAATGCAACTATAAGGAGGGCAAGGAGAAAGGGTGCTCCATTCCTTTATTTCCTGTTTCTTGTCGCTTTATCTTCATTTTTCTGTGTTTCTGTCGGAACTATAAAGTTATTGAGGAGCATGTCTCGAATTATGCACTTGCTGCCATATGATACATATTATTTGAATTTCTCTCTGATAAATATAAAATATTGATGCTTTAATCATGGGTTTACTCGTGTTCGTCTGTTCTTTTTCTTTTATTGTTTGCAACATCTTGAGCATTGTTTTAAACAAAGCAAGGTTTAAATATTATCAAAATTTGTTTGTGCAAATAAATATGTTATCTCGAATCCATGTATTGGTTGATGATGTCTCCTCAATTAAGTCTATTTCATATGAAAATCAATAATGTAAAACAGAAGAACAACTGAACAAGTCAACTAGCAAGTAATCGTTTTTTTTTTATTAAAAAAAAAAAGAGAGAGAAGTGTGGCAAGTATGTTGTGTATTATATAGATGTTCTTAAATAAAAACAAAATTATAAAAATTTGAAAATAATGATTAAATAAAATACAAATAATTAATTTAGATTAAGTTTACAAGACATGTCTTAAAAATTAAAAGTATTTAAAAACATAAAAGCATGCATAATAATTTTTTAAAAATTATTTAAATTAAAAAATTAAGAATGGCATAAAAGTTTTAATTTTTAAAGAAATAGAAGATTAAAAAATTAAATCATTCTCAAAAGAGTATATTTTATTTAATAAATAAGATTTAATTTTCTTATACATTAGTTTTTAATTTCATTTGGTTATACATGGATTTCTGATTTTAGAAGTATGTATGTGGGGAGGTAACTCCAGTGTTATACATTAATTCTTTATAAAAAATATTATTTATACATACACAATAGATATAGTGCAAATTAGTTTTAAAAAAGATGACACAGATGCGGATTCACCACCCTTTTTTTTAACATCTTCAACTTCTGTATTTTTCACTCTCTTACTAGGTTGAAGTTATGCCTATTTTGTTCTTGCGAGTCCTTATTTTACTCGACATATGAACAGAACGCATCACTAATAGATTCTATTTTAAATCTTTTTTTTTTTAATTTTTTGCAAAGAAGGAGGTGCCTGTAAAAAAAAAAAAAAAAAAAAAGAACAAAAACAAAGAGGGTGAAAACTAGCACTACAGGATAAGGAAGACTTTCTTGAATATTCTCCAACTACCTAGCCTTAGCTATCAATTGTTAATTAGTTTCATGTAATCAATGATGTAGTCTCTTACCGTTGAGTTTGTTACACAGCACGTGGGTGTTACTTATCTATGTACCTCTATATACCCTTTCTCATTCACAATAATACAAGTTTCATGATTCAGTTAGTTACATTTTTGTTATGGTATCAGAAGACCATTTCTTCACCGCGCTGTCTCCCTGACTCTTCTTCCCTTTTCTCCCTCATTCTTCGTTTCCTATCCTTCTCTCTTTTGCTCTCATGGCTAAAAATGCCAACAATGCAGCTAATCAATACACTCTTGCTAACATGCAAGATCCAAACAACCCTTTATACTTACATCCCAGTGAGAGCCCCTCACTTGTTCTGGTTTCTGCACCATTGACAGAAACAAACTTCAATGGTTGGCAACGAAGCATGAAGATGAGTCTTCTCACAAAAAACAAGTTGGGGTTCGTTGATGCTTTATTAGGGAACCTGAAGCAAGTAGTGTTCTACACCCTTTTTGGAAGACCATGGTCTTGGCATGGATCCATCGTTCTCTCAGTCCTATGATTGCTCAAAGCTTTCGATGATTGAGAGTGCTCAAGTTCTTTGGAATGTGTGGCAAGAAAGGTTCTCCCAATCTGATTTGTTCCGAGTTTCTGATCTCCAAGAAGAGATTTTCGAAATTCGACAGGGTTATCTCTCTGTTACTGCATGTTTCATAGGTCTTAAGATTATGTTTGATGAATTTAATGTTCTTATATATGCCTGTTCCTATTTGTAATTGTGGCTCCAATTGTACCTGCATTCCTAATCCTCTACAAGAAGTCAAAAACCAAAGGAACAACCTCCAAGTTGCACGATTCTTGAGAAGGCTTAGTGACCAGTATTCAAGTGCAAGGTCACAGATCATGCTTATGTCTCCTTTGCCAACCCTCAACGAGGTTTTTGGCATGATCATTCAATAGGAAAGGCAATTTTCTGTAGAAACTGGCGAACGTGGAGAAGCCTTGCTACAATTGCATCTTCTTATCGGAGAAGATTCGACACTGATTGACCCACCAGGAATCCTCAATATAGGGCGGGTTCCAGCAAAGGCCCAAGGAAGCAGTGCACACATTGTGGATGTTTGTTAGAGGAAACATGGTTTTCCCCCACGCTATAAGTCCTCAAGTTTCAACCATGCTAAAGGTGCTAATATTGTGGCTTCTGACAATGCTGATGCTGATACTGTTACCACTCATACCACTCAAGTTGACCTTGAGCCAAGATTTGGCTTTGCATCCAATCATTACCAAAGTCTCCTGCCTTTTTGCCTCCTTCAAGCACTCAGCAACCTACTGCTTATGCCAATGTTGCTTCTGTGAATCACAACTCTGCTATGCCTTTCCAAAATTGTAACATTTCACAACCTCAGTGGATAATTGGCACTATGCACACACTATGGCAAAATGGCCACACTATGGATGTTTGTTACAAGAATCATGGTTTTCTTCCGAGCTATAACCTTAAGAACTCAAGTTTCAACCATCCTAAAGGTGCTAATATTCTGATAATGCTGATGCTGATACTGTCACCACTCATACTACCCAAGTTGACCTTGAGCCAAAATTTGGCTTTACAATCTATTGATAGCAAAGTCTCCTTTCCTTGTTGCCTTCTTCAAGCACAACTCAGCAGCCTACTGCTCGTGCCAATGTTGCTTTTGTGAATCATAGCTCTGCTGTGCCTCTCCAAAATTGTAACATTTCACAACCTCAATGGATAATTGACATTGGGGCTACATATCATATTTGCAATTTTGTTACCTTCTTTACTTCCTATCGACTTAGCAAACCTATTTTTGTCAATCGCCCTAATGGCCAGCGTATTATCTCATAGTATAAAGGAACTATTCATTTATCCAATGATCTTGTTTTACTTGGTGTCCTTTACATTCATAGTTATCATTATAACCTCATGTCTGCTACCAAACTTACCCTTGATTTGCAATATCATTTAACTTTCTCTCATGATTGTTGTGTTATTCAGGCTTCCAGTGTCTTGAGGATGGTTGGAAGTGCTAGAGTGGATGGTGGCTTGTACATTCTACAGCATTCTTTCACTCCAAAACTAAGGATTGCGGATACTATCATTCTTTCTTCTTTTGCCTGTCAAAACAGTAGTAATAACTCACTGTGGCACCATAGATTGAGCCAATTATCCCTAGACAGATTACATGTAATGAATAAACAATTGCCTTTCACTTTTATTGATATGCGTCATTCTGCTAAATAGAAACATTTACTTTTCCCTCTAGTATTACACATAGTTGCAACATTTTTTATTTGGTGCATATGGATATATGGGGGGCCAGCCTTCTTTGCATGGTTGCAACTATTTTCTAACTATGGTATGTAATCATTCTAGGTTCACTTGGATATATTCAATGAAATCTAAAGCAGAGACCTCGTCCTTTGTGATGGCACCAATCCCTTGGCCAAGGACAAAACTTAGCTGAGTGTGGTGTTAGTGCTACCCCTAGTACTAGCCGAGCCATAAGTTTGCATAGCCAAGGAAGATTGTGGCCGAGGATAGAGCATAAGCATTGATCGACCAAATACAACTTCAAATGGCTGGTTGGCTCAGGAGAAACTAATCTGGGATACAAGATGGTGGATTTGAAAGAGTTGAGTCCTAGGAGAAAGGTCCCTAAGTCTAATTCTTGGGATGCAAACACAGAGTAAGTAGACACATATCAATCTCCCTATAACACAGCCTTGAAGGGTAAGCCAACTAAGGTTACAAGCACACAACCATAGCAGTTACCAAAGGGTAGTTATAGAAGAAGTCTCGCCTATAAATAGAGCAAGACTCAGCCACTGCAAAGAATCCCTAGAATCCGCAACAGGAATCCAGATTTACTTTACTTTACTCTATTTTACTTTACTTGTACTTTTACCCTTTTCATGCCAATTTAGTTTCAGCCTTTTTAGTCCTTTAGGCCCTCACTTGTACTTATTCCTTTCATTAAGCTTTCTACAGGGACTAGCCATGGAAGCCTAAGAAAGATACTCATTATAATTAGTTAGAAATTCATTACAAGTTTTGCTGATCGCACTATACCTCCTACTTTTTACTTGTGATTTTGGTTACACTCGTGTTTGATCTTAACCAAGTTCTTTCTTTGGGAAACTTGGGAACCCATATTCAAGTAGCAGATTTCCCTCCTTGGAGTAATCATTTGACTCATGGAATCGAAGGGCTTTGGTTAGCTGATTTCAAAGTTTGGAACGCCTAGCACATTAATTCACCCACACCCAAAAAATAGCCCGAACATATTTTTTGGCACGCCAAGTGGGACTCCAATAGATCAAGCTAAATTTCCAAAACCTAGTTTGGATCATACTTGGCATATGAATAACCAAAGGAATGTAGGTCCACAGGTGACCAAATCAGTAGCATCTTGTACCCCTCTGAGAGGCATAGGCTCGCAGCTAATGTAGGATGCCATGATCCAGCTTGTGGTTAACACGACTCCTTCTTCATCAAGTAATTCCCCATCATCTTGGGGAAGAAGGGGATAGCCGACTATTATGACCACGTCTTTCATATGTGATCAAATTGATATAGGGCTAAACAACATAATGCTTGAATTATCCAAGCAGCTAGCCAATATTATTAAGCCCATAATTCATAGTGAGATCCAAGTAGCCCAAGAGCAAGCTAATGTGAGGGATAATTCTATATTAGCTGCACCCTAGGAAAATATTGCCAATGCTAATGCCTCGGCTAATTAGCCTAGGGGCAAACTGCCTAGTTGGCAATATCGACGAGTGTCATGCCCAGGCCACCCAATGTTCAAAGAAGCATTGGATTGCCGGCAATACTCGTGAACCCGAGTGAGAATGCATGGAACACTACCTACAATCCATCCATAGTGGGCACTTATGGAATGAATGAGAATATGGATGCAGCTACATACAACGGTTACACGATGGCTCTACTATACATAGGAGCGGTTAATGGCACTAACATGCCATATGCTCAACAATTCCCCATAACCGCTATGGGAGGACCAACTTATACTTACACAAATCAAAATGTGTATTCACAGCCTAAGAACTCACACACAAGCTCAAACTGTGTATCCTCAATTGACTACTCACATTCCCTTACCCTAAAATTGTAACATGCAAGGCCCTAATAATTAAGTTGCCTACAGGCAGGAAGTTCCACTGTAGGCTTTGCCTCCAGTGTAGGTGGACCCTTGGGCGAATGGCTAGCCTCTGATGGATCCCAACATGATTTCCAAAGTTATCAGGTGACATTTTGGTGTTTGTAGGGAGAAGTAGTATGAGAAAATGGGGTTGAATTATGCTTCTAAAAGCTTTTTGCTCCTAAAAAACTTTGGACAAATTTTTCTCAAGTCTTTGGATTTGGATTGTGGAAGTGTTTAAATTAGAGAGAAAAGTTCTTGTTCTCACAATGCCTTTGTTTTGGCAGCAAGTATAAATATGTATGCATGATCATACAGGAAAAATAAATCTATTGTGAAGAATGTAAAAGTGATAAGGATAGAAAATTACACCAGAGGATTTTATACTGGTTAAACCATGTACCTATGTCTAGTCCCCCAACAGATTAGTTGAGATTTTATAAACTGAGTATTCTTTGTGTAAGCTTCTCCAAGCTTTTACAACATAGTAGTTTCTACCAAACCTTTCCAAGCTAACAGTGACTATTATTTTATCCTAGTCTCTCCAAGTTCATAAAGACCACTATCGGGTCAGTTACAGTATAAAGAATGAATGGTGGTAGACTTGCATTAAATCACTCAAAAGTGTATAATCACTTAAGTACAGTGTATAGTGACTTCTCAAAACTCTCAGTAAGAGGATGTTTGTTAATACACAACAAATGAGAAGATTTTTATTTTTTAGAAGTTACAACAAATAACTTTTTGGATGTTTGGAAGGTTGAGAAACATGAAGCCTTTGTAGATATTTGAACGCTTAGATTGCTTGACTAACTAACCAACTCTTCGTTGCCTTCAAGGTTTATATAGACTTCAAAAAATCTAGCTGTTGAGACTTTCAAACCTTGAGCCCAGAGCCTTTTGATCCACTGGCCTAAGACTGGATAAAGAAGAAGTTGCTTTCTTTTTTAGCAAGTAGAAATATCATAGAAGAAGAAAACTAGTTGTTGATGATTCATCAACTTTTCAGACTTGTCAACACTTCCTTTGGATTGTCAACTCTTCTTTTAGGAATGATCTATGAATTGTTTAGAAAAATTTTGAAGGTGAAGTACTTCATGTGAATCAACTTTCTAGAAGTTACCCTTCTAGACTGTTCACCCTTCTGAAGTGGTTGTGACCTTTCTGATGGCTTGATTTCCTTCTAAAGACATAATTGCATCTTTCTGGACTTCTTTATATGCTTCTAAAGAGAGAATGATCATAGACTTTCTTGATATAAGCTCTTTTCTTGCAAATATACGAGATACTCATAAGAACTTCAATCTTTGCATTATCTAATCTTCATCTCTTTGCGCGTTTAAGTGATCTAGTGTGAAAGAAGATAAACATTTGAATAAATTGTTAGTTCACATAAAAGCTTTTATTAAGGATTGATTTGTTGTTTATCAAAACCCTTAACTCAGTAAAGTTTATATAGCTCAGTGGCTTCTGAAGGCCATTGGAGCTTACGATCTCTCTTTTTTTGATGATGGTAAACCAATGCTTAAGAAAAGCTTTTGTTCAATAAGTGAATTGAAAGCGTATAAGGTTTGTTATTAGATTTAAATTTTCTAATTCATAAGGGAAATTTCTGATGTTAATATCAAGAATTTAAATTAACTAGAAGTTTCAAAAATAAGTATAATTAAACAAAATAGAATTTCGATCACAAAACTTTTCTTTTGACAATTTTTGAAACTAAATAAGAAAAGTCAAAATAAATTCACGATTGATTAGTGCAAAAAGTGTATAAAAAAATTTAAAAAAAAAATTTGAGGATGATGTATGTAATATCTAAGCAATGAAAGAATAATAATAATAAGAGTAATGATAATAAAGAATAAAGCAATTTATTCGTAATTTTACTCAATTTGCATAATCAAAGCTATTGAGTGATCGTGTTGTAAGAGTAATAATAATCAGAACAAGAAATGCAATTACAAATGCCAATGAATTACAATAACAGAGCAAAAACTTAAAATAGAAGTATTCAATGATAAATATCAGAGCAGAGTTTCCAAGACAAGTATCAGAGAATAAGAATATTATAGCATACATTTGCATAAAATATCTAGGCATCATAATATCATAACATAAGTATGAAGATAAATAATAATATTAGACCAGATGATCAAATGAAATGAAATAAATTAAAACTGTTTTGAAATCAATCTAAATGTAACCAAAAGAGAAATAACAAAAGTTCTTAACAAAATAAATCTAAACAAAAATGAATGATGTATGAATATGCAACAGCTTCAGTTTGTTCTCCCTTCAAATGAGCTTCCCCTCAACCAAGCTTTTCTCATTCTTTTCCCCCTTTTGACATCATAAAAAAAGATGAGTAGGGATCAGAGAAGACAATCACTGATTACTCTTAGAATTTCCTTTCTGAAGGGCCTTGAGCATTTGCAGCAGCAAAGTCTTCATTTTATTTATTCTCCTCTTAAGTGTATACTAATTAGCTTGGAGTTCCTGTTGATTAGCCATAATTGTCTGTTGGTTAGCCAAAATCAGATTCATTTGGACTTCAACAGCATTAGGAAGGACCTTTGCAATAGATAGTTCTTCAAAAGGCAACTTTTTAATGTGTCTAGCTGATGACTTTTCAGATTCAGATCTAGCTTGAGTTGCTATTTTATCAAATTTAGGTCTAGAAGTCAACAGCGGTAGAGTCTTAGTAGTGGTTGGGGTGGTTGGAATTTCCTGGGAGGCAATGGTAGAGGTTAGATTGGGCATTGCTATGGAGATGTGTGTATCCTCAATAGTAGGGACATGAGCAGCTTGAGGTTCTATTTGTGTCAATTCTTTCTGGTCTAGTAGCTACTCTTAAAGTCTTATTCCTCTCAACCATTGCTCTTTCTTGCTCAACAGGCACCAATGGTAGGTTCAAAGGTTGAGTAGCAGTTTGTCCTGCTTGTTCTTCTCGATGCACAGAAGGCATAACAACCCTTCTCATCTTAGATGGCAGATTAGCTTCTTCAATCACCACATGTTGCTGTTCTACTTCCTGAGAGATAAAAGAGCTCTTAGATTCTCAAGCTGCAACTCTAGTAGCCAAGTTCCTTTATCTTTACAGTTAAGCTTTTTCTCTTAGCTTATTTTCAGCAGCTTCTTTTCTTGCTTTTCTCAAAGAAAAGGGAGTGGAATTTCTAGAACATTCAACAGGGGCTTTCTTCTTGCCTTTTCCAATCTAGAATCTCTTCTTGTGCTTGTTGTTCTTGAGGCATAGATTCCTTTATTATTATTTCCCTCTGAGTTTGTCTAGTAGCTTTGGTTACAGGTTGTTAGATAGCAGGCTCTGCCAGATTTATAGGTTCTACACCAATTATAGAAAGCTCATCTTCAGTCTTTCATGAAGAAGAGGACTTTTCAGCAAGCTTTAACAATCTCCTCTTCCTTGTCCTTGTCCTTCTTTCCTAAAAAATTGGTGAAAGGATCCTTCTTCTTTTCTTTTTCTTCTTTTCCTCTTCACTAGAAGGCTTGGATTTCACCTTCTTGACACAAGTTTCTTGGACAGAAGAATCTTTCTTCTTTTTGTCCTTTTTCTCTTTCTCTTTCTCCTTTTCTAGAGCTTAGGGTTTCAGACCCAAGGCTGAGAAGGTCTTTATTGTTGTCATTGGTCATTTGTTGTCTGTTCAGTGCCCATCTATTGGCAACCGATGAAGACTCTTATAAGGAATATGCCACAGGCAAAGTGGTATGCCTTTTTTTCTCAGCATTAATAGTAGCAAGTATGAAGTCTAGAATCAACCTAACCAAGTTTATCCTTCTCTTGGTCATGAGGTAGAACATCACCATCTGGTCCACCTTAGTCATAACATCTATGTTACCACTCCAGGGTAGCACAGTACGTTGGACCATAGAATATACAGCCTTAAAAAAAGTGAGCAAGTGAGAAGTACAAATGTCTCTTACATGCATGCTTCTCTTCCCTATGAGGACTGCAGCAACTTCCTCCTCTATAGCTCATAGTTCTTTCTGCCATCTCTCTCTAACTTTACACAGAATGCCCTCATTTGGAGTGTTTGTAATTTGTGCAATGTTGGAGGGTAGAACTTGCAGCTCAAAGCTTCCAACAATGCTTTGGAGGAAGGTGTTATCTTCATCAGTGGGGACAAGGGTGCTATAGAATACATTAAGCAGCCCTGTATAGATATCCTCTAATATCCTCTGATATCCTCAAAAAATCATTCCAACCTTGAAACTCAAAAATATCAAAAACCTTAGGGAGTGTAGTGAAGTTCTCTAAATAGAAACTCCTCCCCCTGGCTATGGGTCTACAAAAGAAATTTCTCTGGAAATTTTCTTGCATTTCATCATCTTCAAAAATGTATGGAACACTTTGATCACCCTTTCCTGACATAGTGTAGTGTGAACGTTGAAGCTTGAATAAAGAAAAAGGAATATGTTTAGGTAGGAGATCAAAGATGGATAGTAGAAGGTTTGAAAGTTTGAGGCTTGGGGACAAAAATGAATAGTCATAAATAGTGTTTAGGCTTCTGTGACTTGGGAGAGAAAAGGTTTCAGAGTGAAAGTGAAAATGATTTAAAGATAATAACTAATGGTTAAAGGTTTCAAAGTGAAAGTGAAAGCGATTTAGTGGTTAAAGATAATAACTAATGGTTAAATAAATGTGAACGGTTTTAAGACTAAAATGATGACATTTTTGTGTGAGAGAGGGTTTTGGTTTTCCTGCTTCATTGAGTTGTGGCAATATGGCAAAAGGGAAAGTTACAAAATCATCCCACATTCCAAAATTGCCTTGACTCTTCACACTCAAGTTTTTGATTAGGAGCAAGAGTCACCTTTGTAATGAATGTCTTCTTTTTGAATTCAAGAATCTGAAGACACCTTTCTGATTAACCCTTTCTGAAGCAATATATTGAACCCCCATCTTTTTGAACACAATCTACATACCCATCTGATTTGATCTTTTTGAAACATTTCTGAAGACTATTCTAAACTGTTCTTTCTTAATCAATTGTGTAAAACATTTTGAGTTGATCTTTCTGAACAAGTTTTGAATACCATTCTTCAAAAGTCTTCTTTAAAAGGGAAACACACTTGGATGGAGCAATCTTAGCTTTAAGCATTTACTTAAGGGGATAGGATTCGAGTCATATGAATGCATAGCTCAATATGATCTCTTATGAAATGATGCTTAATGTCTATATGCTTAGATCTAGAATGCTGAATGGGATTTTTGGCAAGATTAATTGCACTTGTATTACTACACAAGATAAGAATCTTGGTATACGTTAAGTTGAAATTTTCCAACTAATGCTTAATCCACAAAACCTGAGTATGACAATTTATTGCAGATACATATTCAGCTTTAGTAGTTGAAAGAGTGATAGTGCTCTACTTCTTCCTTGACTATGTTACGGGGATTTTCTAAGAAAATAGTAGCAACCACTTGTGTTTTTTCTTTCAACTCTGTCTCTAGCAAAATCAGCATCATGATACCCTGTAAGTCACAAATAGTACCTTTCTCATACCAGAGACCAAGATTAGTAGCACATACTAGATATCATTCTTCTGACAGCATTTAAGTAGGATTGCTTTAGATTAGATTGAAATCTAGCACAAATTCCCACACTTAATTGTAAGTCACGTCTACTAGCTATAAGATAGAGTAATAATCCAATCATACCTTTATAAAGTTTATCAGAAAATTTTTCTCCATCTTCATCAACTTCTAGAACTTGAGAAAGATTCATGAGAGTACAGATGTTTTTGACTTTGTCCATGTCAAACCTTTTAAGCAGATCCTTAGCATATTTTTCTTGATGAATTAGTATCCTATCTTTTTATTGTTCTATTTGCAAACCTAGAAAATATTTGAGCTCTCCCATCATACTCATTTCAAATTCTCCTTACATAAGCTCAAAGAGACTCTTGCAAAGATTTTGATTAGTAGCAGCAAAAATTATATCATCTACATAAATCTGAACAATAAGAAAATCATTTTTCTCATGCATGATAAACAAAGTTTTATCAACTTTTCTTCTTTTAAAGCCATTTTTAAGTAGAAAAGAGCTAAATCTTTCATACCAAGCTCTTGGAGCTTGTTTCAGACCATATAAAGCTTTTGTCAGCTTAAAAACATGATGAGGAAAGGTTTTATTTTCAAAACTAGGTGGTTGTTTAACATACATTTCTTCATAAATGAAAGCATTCAAAAATGAAAATTTAACATCCATTTGATACAAAACAAAACCTCTATATGCTATAAAGGCAAGCAACATTCTGATTGCTTATAATCTTACAATAGCAGCAAATGTCTCATCATAATCAATTCCCTCTTGTTGATTGTATCTTTGAGCTACTAGCCATGCTTTATTTTTTATTATTTTTCTACTCTCATCAAGCTTGTTTCTGAATACCCATCTTGTGCCTCTGACACAATGTCCTTTAGGTAGAGGAACCAGAGTCTAGACCTTACTTTTTTTTTTTTTTTAGACTGATTTAGTGCTTCTTGCATTGCATCTATCCAACTTTGATCTTGAAGTGCTTCATCAATACTTTCTAGTTGAATTTTTGAGATTAATGCCAAGTTGGATTCTATTCTGAAAGATGATTTGGTTCTGACTTCTTGAGATGGTTCACCAATGATTTGATTTTGAAGATGGCTTTCAAATCTCTTTCACTAGTGTATCTTCCCTTATTGGATTACTCCTTCAAATCTTTTGTAATATCATCATAAACATGTTGAGGATGGGGAAGTTCAAAATCATCATTGTTTTGTCTTGTGGCTATCTAAAGGGATTGCTAATTTTGAGCATCATTATTTTGAGAAAAATTCTCTAAATCTTCCTCCAGGTCTTGAACATTCTTTTCAATATTTCTCTACTTTTCTTTGAAGGTTATGTGTATAGTCTCTTCCATAACTTGAGTCTTCTTGTTATATACCTTGTAAGCTTTAGACATAGAAGAATATTCTAGGAATATATCAGGATCAGATTTAGGATCAAACTTTGACAATTTATCCTTGGTGTTAAGAATAAAGCATTCAGATCCAAAAATATGAAAGTAAAAAATATTGGGTTTCCTTCTTTTCCATAATTCATGGGGTTTTTTTTTTATTACTAGCTTTATGAAAACACAATTTTGAATATAGCAAATAGTGTTAACTACTTCTGCCCAGAAGCCTTTTAACAAACCACTTTCTAAAGCATGGTTTTGGCCATTTCTTGCAAAGATCTATTCTTTCTTCCAACAACCCCATTTTGTTGAGGTGTTTTAGGAGAAGAAAAATTATGAGAAATGTCAGTTTTATTACAAAAATTTTCAAAAACACAATTTTCAAATTCACCACCATGATCTGATTTGACGGATGAAATGGAAAATCCTTTTGCATTTTCAACTCTTTTAGAAAAAATTTTGAAGGCCTCACAAGTTTCATCCTTATGGACTAGGAGTATAACCTATGTGAATCTAGAAAATTCATTCACAATGACTAGACCATATTTCTTACCACCTAGACTAGTAGTTCTAGTTGGTCCAAAAAACTCAACATGTAAAAGCCTAATAGTCTAGTAGTTGAGAATACATTCTTGATGTGGAAAGAACTCTTGGTTTGTTTACCCCTTTGACAGAATTCACAAGTTAAGTCATTATCAAAACTGATCTTAGGTAAACCTTTAACAAGCTCTTTTTGAAAAATCTCAGAAATTAATCTCATATGAGCATGACCAAGTTTCTTGTGCCATATCCACTTTCATCCACAAAGGATGTCAAGCATTTTACATTTTGATCTAGAAGGTCATCTAGATATAATACATAAATATCATCATACCTTTTAGTAATGATAATGATTTTATCTGATGTGGAGTCTTTTATGATACAATGAGAATGTTCAAATACAAAACTAACTAATGCTCAAAAGGTTGTAAGTCAATCCTTCAACTAACATAACATCAGTAATCAAGTCAGAGTTGTTCTTACCAACATTACCTATACCAATGATCTTTGACTTGATACCATCATCAAATTTCATGACTCCTCCATCTTTGGGTCTGAGGTTTTTGAACTAGGACTTATTTCCAGTCATATGTCTGGAGTAGCCATTGTCCAGATACCACTTCATCTCTTTTTGGTGTTGTGATTTAAGATACACCTACATCAAAAACAAGTTTCACTTTAGATACCCACATCTTTTTGGATCCTTTTGGGTTATTTGTCTTTTTGGGCTTTTACACTTTCAATCTTTTGCTTTTCTTCTGGAGAAACATTTTTCAAAAGAGTATTCCTTCTTAAAATAGCTTATATAGTATAGGAATTTTGCTTTGAGAATTTTTGGTTGATTTCTCATTATTTTCCTTCTCAAATCCAAGTCCCGTTTTATCGAAATATGGCCTTTGGCTTTTAAGCATCAGGTCCAGATTTTTTAAGCGATTCACCATCTTCTTAATATCTAATTTGGGAAGCTTAATAGTTTTCTGAAGTTCAGATACAACAGAGGATCTGTTCTGAGCAACTTTAGAAGCTTCCATTCTTAAGGCACTAATATCCTTCTAGAAAAGAGTGTTTTCTTTTAAAATCTTAGTTTTTTTGTGCCCTAACTTCTCTTTCTCATTCTTTAGGTTTTCAAACTTATGGGATAGTTTTTGAAAATTTTTCTCTAAAGAGGCATAATGAGAAGCAGGTGTTTGAGAGTCATCCAAAAGTTCATCATATGCTTTTGGAAGACTATCATATGATAGTTTAGGTTCAGAATCTAATACCTTAGTCTCTTGCTCAAATACTATATCTACCATGAAGTAGAGATATGCAACTATCTCTGCTTTTTCTTGAAATTTTGTACCTTCCTGCTTCTTATCTGGGTCTTCCCATGTAGCCATCATGGCTTTCTTCTTGGATTTACATTTTGATCTTACATGTTCGGGCACTTTGCATTCAAAGCAAGTGACTTTATGGTACTTAGCCCTTCCATTTTTATCCTTTTTAGGGACAAAGCCTTTCCTCTTTTTTCCTTTTGATCTAGGCTTTGGATATCCTTTTAGCTAGATAAGCAATTTCATCCTTCTCTTCATTATCATCATCAGAGGAATCTTCTTCTTCTTCTTCTGGTTCTTCTATAACTTTCATGGTCTTAAAAGAGCCAGATTTTCTTTGGGTGGACTTCAACGCAATGGATTTGCCCCTTCCATTGGATTCCTCGAAGGCTTAATTTAACTCAATCTCATAAGTCTTTAAAGACTTAAGATTGAGCATATTCAAGTCTTTGGCTTCTTGAATAGCTGTCACCTTAGGGCACCAAGCCTTGAAAAGGCTTCTTAGAATTTTTCTCACAATTTCAGCATTGGTATACCTCTTGCCCAATGCTTTCAACTAATTTATGATGTACATAAATCTAGTTATTATCTCATCAATATTTTCATGCTCTAAATCTTGAACATTTTACACTGATGCAACAATGTAGTTATCTTAGTTTCTTTCATTTAATCAATTCCTTCAAGAAGAGTATGGAGTCTGTCCTAGATCTTTTTAGCAAAGTCACATGAAATGATCTTCTCCTATTCATTCTAGCTTAAAGCACATGTGAGGTAGGATTTTGCTTTGGCATTCATCTATACTTTGGCCTTATGCTGATCAGTCCACTGACTTCTAGGAATAGTTTTAACAACTATAGGTAGAGCCTGATCAAGATCAGCAACCACATGAGGCATAGGCTCAATAATCTCCTACATGTTGATGCTAGTAGACTTAATAAAGGGTCTCATTCTATCCTTCTAAGAGGGATAATCTTCTCCAATGAAGTACAGAGGGTGGTTAATAGAATATCCCTCAACAATATGATTGTTCTATTTGCCATCCTCAAGATATTTTTACCTTAGCAATCGTTTGGAAGCTCAACCCTAGAGGTTGAGCTCTAATGCCAATTATAGGAAGAAGTAGTACAAGAAAGGGGGCTGAATTGTGCTTCTAAAATCTTTTTGTTCCTAAAAAACTTTAGACAAATTTTTCTCAAGTCTTTGGACTTGGAATGCAAAAGCATTTAAGTTAGAGACAAAAGTTATTGTTCTCACAATATCTTTGTTTTGGTAGTATATATATATGATCACACAAAAAGGTAAATCTGCTGTGAAGAAAGTGAAAGTTATAAGGATAGAAAATTGCACAAGTGAATTTTATACCGATTTGGCTAAATCACATGCCTACATCTAGTCCCCAATAGATCAGTTGAGATTTTATAAACTAAATATTCTTTGTGCAAGCTTGTCCAAGCTTTTACAACATAGTAGTTTTTCTTAGCTTCTCCAAGTTAACCACATGAGTAGTATTTACTAAGCTTCTCCAAGCTAACAGTGAGTAGTATTTTATCCTAGCCTCTCCAAGCTCACAAAGACCACATCGGGTTAGGTTACAATATAGAGAATGAATGGTTTGTGTTTAGGGAACACTCACACTAAATCATTCAAAAGTTTATAATCACTTAAGTACAGTGTGTAGTGACTTCTCAAAACCCTCAATAAGAGAATATTTGCTAATACACAACAATGAGAAGATTTTTGTTTTCAAAAGTTATAACAAGTAATTTTCTGGATGTTCAAAAGGTTGAGAAAGATGAAGTCATTTTTGATATTTGAACACTTAGATTGCTTGACTAACCAACTAACTCTTCATCATTTTCATGGTTTATATAGCCTTCAAAAATCTAGCCGTTGAGGCTCTCAGATCTTGAGCACAGAGCCTTTTGATCCACTAGTCTAAAACTCAACAAAAAAGAAATTGCTTCCTTTCTTAGCAAGTACAAATGTCATAGAAGAAGAAAACTAGCTGTTGACGATTCACGAACTTTTCAGACTTGTCAGGGCTTCTGTTGAATCTTGTCTTGTCAAATTTGACTTTTAGGAATGATCCATGAATTGTGTAGAAGAAGCTTTGAGGGTGAGATACTTCATGTGAATCAATTTTTGGGAAGTTACCTTTCTAGATATAGCTTTCCGGACTATTCACCCTTCTGAAGTGCTTGTGACCTTTCTAATGGCTTGATTTCCTTTTGAAGACATAAATCCATCCTTTTGGACTTCTTTATATGCTTCTAGAAAAAGAGTGATCATAGACTTTCTTGATATAAGTTCTTTTCTTGCGAATATACAAGATACTCATAAGAACTTTAATCTTTGCATTATCTAATCCTCAGCTATTTGCATGTTTAAGTGGTCTGGTGTGAAAGAAGATAAACATTTGTACAAACTATTAGTTCACACAAAAGTGTTTATTAAGAATTGATTTGTTGTTAATCAAAACCCTTAGCTCAATAAAGTTTATATAGCTCAATGACTTCTGAAGGGCATTAGAGCTCATAGTGCTTAGCTTAGGGCATTGGATAAGCCAGTCTATAGGAAGCCATACCCTGACTGGGTTGATAGGATTCCTTTGCTAATAAGCTATAAGACTCTGAATTCCTCCACCTTTTTCTGGTGAAGATGGGAAGTCTACTATAGAGCATGTAAGCTGCTTTATGGCTCAGTGTGGTGAAGCAAACCAAAGTAAATGATACAAGTTGCAATTGTTCCCATTATCTTGGACAAGGGCTGCTTTTCTCCTAGGATTGCTTTTTGGCTCCAAACTCAGTCCAAGGTTAGGCTGACATGGAAAGATTATTCCATGATCACTTCTGCAAGCCTCAGCTTGAGGTTTCTATTGCCGAGTTAATGAGTCTCAAGCAATTGCCAAACGAGCCTATGGTTGATTTCCTATAGCGACTATAGAGAATGACGAGCCGATGTAGTGTGTAGTTGCTTGAGTCTGAGTATGCTACGACTATTATGAACAATATGCATCCTCAATTGAGAGAGAGATTGGTAGCCATAGAATACTCAGACTTGGCACAATTGTCATTTAGAGAATCCAGAGTGGAACAATGCATTGTGGAGGGAAAGCAAAAAAGATCCAACTATGTAGGGCCTAGAGGGCCACAAATGATCTCTATTGTAGACTGTGACTCAACTAAAGAGGATGTCTAGGAAGAACTTGAAGTACAGGCATATATAATGGCAACTGAGTTTCTACATGGCAAGGCATATATTTGCCCTGCTTTGACGCCTTCTAAAGGTAAAGAAGTGGCCAAGCCTAATAAGGAGGCTTATTTGTTTGACATTTCCAAGGAAGACCTGATATTTGATTACCTTATGAAAGACAAGCAAATCAAGCTTCCAGAAAGATTAGATATTTGATTTCCTTGTGAAAGATAAGAAATCAAGCTTCCAGAAGGCCGCAAGATACCTTCAACCAATGAGATAAAAGGCAAGAAGTATTGTAAGTGGTACTACTCTTGGATTCATACTACCAACAATAGCATTATCTTCTGAAATTCTATTCAGAAAGCCTTGAAAGAAGGAAGGCTCAAGTTGGCTGAGAAAGGTGACATGATTGTAGACACCAATCCATTTGGTTATTGATAAACATGTTGTCAATCTTTGTCACCCAGAAAGAAAAAAAAGAAGGCAAAGTCCTTAGATGGAGAAGAAAGCTCAAGGAGAAAGACGAAGCAGGGCTTTCTCGAAAAGTAGTATAAAGGGCCAAGACTATCAATCCACAAGAGATTGGCGAGTTAAATACTATTCAGAGAGTGTCTTCTAGAGACTACAGTATCCAGGCTAGTTTTAAGGAAGGATTGGACACCGTGGCTATTCCAAAAAGGAACCTATTCATCTTAGTCCAACCCAGAAAGCCAAAGATAAGAAAGGGAAAAAGCTTGAACAAGCTGCAATGCCCAAAATCACATATCACCCCTTCCTGAAGGAGTCTAAATGTGCTATGGAGTTTCATTTTGAGAACAAGCTCCTTCTCTCAAAATCACAATTTTAGACAATGAGCAATCATAGGCAAAGAGAATGATCAAGCCAAGAAAGTGGTCAAAGTAGAAGAGTGGGTGGTAAACCGACAACCAAAAAAGCAAAGAGTAAAGGAAGAATAGAAACCACCACTGACCAAGACCCAAAAGAGAAGGCTATAGTGAAGAAGGACCAAAGAGAAGATAAAAGGCATAATGACTATGCTCGAACAATCTAAGAAGATTGAAAGAGCCAGTGGAATCCCCAATTGCCATTCCAAAGCCAGAGCAAGCCACTGAGTTGTCCAAGGATTTGGACAAAATGGTTGTCGAGCCATTAGAGGAGTTGGATGTTGAAGCTCTACTTGTCAAACCTATAGAAATCATTAGAGAAAGTGAGTATTCATAAAATATGTTGGATAAGCTTCAAGATGACCTAGTTACTGTGGCTACAACTAGGATCATTCCTTTGGAGCTTACCAATCAGGATGGTAACTCCAAGTACTTAGAGGGGGATATAATGGTAGAAGAGGCCGAGTATGCGACTTTGGTACCAATAGAGCTAGAAGAGATAAAATTAAAAAAATGGACCGAAGCTAGACACCTTAGGCCTATCTATATCAAAGCTCATGTGAATGGAAAGCCCATCAGTATAGTTTTGAGTGATGAAGGAGCTGTGTTGAATGTGATGCCTTACAGCATTGTCAAGAAGCTTGGGAAAAGTTGCAAAGACCTCAAGGAGACTAATATGACTATGTCCAACTTTACTCGGGAAAGTACTCCAGCATTAGGTTTCCTTATTGCTGAGCTCGTAGTAAGGACCAAGACAACTAACAACATGTTCTTTGTGGTAGATGCTAAGCTAGGGGTACATTATCTTGCTAGGCAGAGAGCAGATTTAGGCCAACCAATGTGTGCCTTCCACACTCCATCAGCAGCTTCAATTTTGGAATGGAGATCAGGTTGAAGTGGTAGATGCTGACCCTTTCCCTTTCACGGCCAATGTAAGGATGCAGGATGCTATGCTCTATTCTCCCAAGATTAAGCCTATTTCCCGGCTAGAAGATGTTACACCAAACTCCATCAAATCCTTTGACCTATCATTAGATGGCTTTGAAGTTGTAGTAGAGGCTGACCCAAGGCCTATAAAGAATCATAGTGATGGAACTTGAAGAGCAAGTATTGCAAGAGGTCTTGTAATAGCTAACATGGTACTTTGCTGAATCTAGAATTAAGGAAGGAATTATGGAAACATAGTTAGCTGAGAAAGACCAAGCAAAAAATGAGAATGATGAAGAACATAATGCAATGAATGAAGAAGTTATGGTAGAAAAGAAGACAAATTTTGAAGCCCAGGATCCTCTAGTAAAAGTCAATATAGGAACAAAGAAAAGCCAAGAATGACAAAGATCAGTGGTTTGCTACCAGAAAAGAGTCGAGATCAACTAATCCGACTCATCAAAATATATCAGGATTATTTTGTCTGGGATTACCATGGGATGCCAAGATTGTCTCAAGAGCTAGTGCAGCATCGACTATCTATCAAAGAAGGGTACAAGCCACATAAGCAGCCAACAAGAAGGTTCAACCTAGAACTATTGCTGAAGGTCAAGGGAGAGATCGAAAGGTTGCTTAAAGCAGGGTTTAATAGGATAGCTAGATATGTAAATTAGTTTATCAAATATAGTCCCTGTAATTAAGAAAATAGGCGAGTTAGGATTTCTATAGATTTTAGGAACTTAAATCTAGTTACAGCTAAGGATGAATATGTAATGCCCATAGCTGACATGCTCATTGATGCAACGGCAAATAATGGAATATTAACTTTTATGGATGGATATTCAGGCTATAAGAAGATTTATTTAGTTGAAGAAGATATTCATAAAATGTTCCATTGCCTAGGATCCATTGGGATCTTTGAATGGATTATCATGCCATTTGAATAACCTATCAAAAGGCAATGAATCTAATATTCCATGATCAAATAGGCAAAAATATGGAAGTGTATATTGATGATGTGGTAGTTGAGTCAACCGACTTCTCACAACACTTGGCTGATTTAGAACATTCTTTCACAAGAATGTGGCAACATTCCTTCAAAATGAATCTGACTAAATGCACTTTTGGAGTCACTAGCAACTTCCTAGGCTTCCTCGTCCACAATCAAGGGATTGAAGTAGATAAAAACAAAATAAAGGCTGTATTAGAAGTAAGACCTCCTAGGAACAAGAAAGAATTACAAAGCCTGATTAGCAAAGTTAACTTTCTAAGGAGGTTCATAGCAAACTTAGATGGCAAAATGAAAGCTTTCTCACCTCGATTAAGGTTAAAAGTAGCCGAAGAGTTTATCTAGTATGAGGAGCAACAAAAGGCCTTTAACCAAATCAAAGAATACCTTGCGAATCCTCCAATACTTACACCTCTAGCTTTCGGCAGGCCTTTGAAATTATACATATTAGCCACTGATGATTCCATCGGTAGCCTATTAGCTCAAGATGCAAAGATGGCACTGAGAGAGCAATGTATTATTTGAGTGGGTTGCTCAATGATGTTGAGACAAGGTACATACCAATTGAAAATTTGCGTCTATCCTTGTTGCAGGATTGTACTAAGCTAAAGTACTATTTGTTACCAAGGAAGGTCTTGGTAATGTGCAAGATACACATTTTTAGATACTTGCTAAATCAACCAATCTTGTAGGGGAAACTTATGAAATAGGCTATAAAGCTTAATGCTTTTACCTTGAAGTATGTCCCTCTAATAGCTGTCAAAAGTCAAGCTCTAGCTGATTTTCTGATAGAACACACTTATGTAGCTATCCAAGATCCATTGGATAATTGCCAAGAGTATTTTCAATTAGAACCCTAAGGTTGGCATTCGATGGATCCAAACACCAAAAGGAAGCAAGACCTGGACTTGTGATTACTAACCGCAATGGACTAGAAAGCAAGTATATGTGTTCACTAGACTTACAATGTTGGAATAACTAAGCCGAGTATCAAGCTCTAATTCTAGGCTTGAAAGTACTATTGTCCATGGAGGCTAAAGTAATCAAAATTGTAGGAAACTTCCAACTTGTGATCAAACAGTTGATTGGGGAGTATAAATGCAATAATCCAATTCTAATGAAGTTGTTGGATTTAGCTCATTCTTTGCTATAATGGTTTGCTGATGTAACAATTTCTCATGTCCCTTAGAGTTGCAATGAAGTGGCTAATGAGCTTGCCCAGCAAGCCTCTAGGTTTCGACTAGGATTGAATAAGATAAATAACATAGAAATAGCCGAGGCACAGCTAAGGGAATATAAGGATTCAAGATTAAAGCTCAAGCAATATTTGAGCAACCCTTCATCTCAGACCGAATACAATCTAAAGTAGAAAGCTTTGAAGTGCGTATTGGTTGATGATGAATTGTTCAAAAAGAGCCAAGAAGTGATGTTGAAGCCAAGAGACTCATGCATGAAGTGCATGAAGGCATTATTGGAGCACATAAGTTAGGCCCAAAAATAAGATAGCTAATCCATAGATACAGATATTATTGGCCTACCATTGTAGCCAATTATGTTGCCTATGCAAGAGCATATGAGGTTTGCCAAGTGCATGGACCACTCCAAAGAGTGCCAACCAAGGAATTACATGCAATTGTGAAACCTTGTTCATGCAGAGGGTGGGCCATGAATTTAATTGGCAAGATTCATCCTTTGTCATTGAAACATCATGTATTTATTGTAGTGGCCATTGACTATTTTACTAAATGAGTAGAGGCTCAACTGTTAGTCAACATGACTCAAGCCGATGTGATCAGATTCATTAAAACTCAAATCATATATCGATTTGAAGTCCCTAAAACCATAACGACGGATCACAGTACTATGTTCATAGAGGAAAAGAAGAAGGTTTTTGCCCCAATAGTTTGGCTTTTAGCTAGTTCACTCTTCTCCTTATTATGCTCAAGCCAATAAGCAAGCAGACGCTACTAAAAAAGTTTTGATTGACATGATCAAAAAGATAGTAGAAGACAAACCAAGAAGATAGCATGAGGTCTTGTCCAAGGTCCTATGGACCTATAGGAATTCTAAGAGTAATGTCATTGGTTTAACTCCTTATCGGCTAACATATAGGTAGGATGCTATGTCACCTTTGGAACTAGCCATGAATTCATTCAAGGTAGCAAAATAGCATGAGCCACAACCAGAAGAATATTCGCAGGCTATGTTCCAAGAGTTGGAATCAGTCGATGAAAATAGATTGATAGCCTTGGAGAACATCCAAGCAAACAAAGCTAAAGTATCGAATTTATACAATAAAAGGTCAAGTTAAAACACTTTTTCAAAGAGGATCTAGTGTGGAAGGTTATATTATCCATTAGAACTAGAGCTACTAAATTCGACAAGTGGTCACCTAACTGGGAAGGACTTTTTATTATTACCCAAGTTATCTATGGTGGTGCATATCAGTTGTCTACTCTCGAGGGAGAAAAATTGGCAAGAAGCATAAATGGAAAGTATTTAAAGAAATACTATCCCATGATAGGGGAATCCATTAATATCAGAAGAAGTAAGTTATCAGCCACATGCCGATCAAGTAGCTAAGAGAAATACAAAATACAAAAGTAAAAGAAAAATAATGAAAACTTAAGCTACTAAGGCTATGATTCAGGAGGAACGTCAAATCAACCATCAATTGTAGTGCCTTCTACAAGACTGGTGGTATCTTTAGGCTAGATCTCCTTAAGCTGATCTACTTACTCTGCTTGTTGAGTCTCTTGTAGAATAGGGGTAGGTACAGGAAACTAATAGGTAGCAATCATGTCAGTCACTACTAAGGCCATGGTAGCTTTAGCAACCTTCTTTTTAGCTAAGGGCATCAAGCTCCTGTATTTTGCCCAAGCCAGCTCTACATCAGTCAAGCGTTGCACACTACTTTCTACCTCGTGTTGCAAGATGGGTTCTCTTTCCTCAAGAGTATGATTCTCTCCATCTAATGCCTTGACCTGGTTATACAACTGCAAGTTATTCTTGGAGTCAGCCTAAAGATTGGCTATGACAGCAGATAGTTTAGGCTGCAGTTGATTGAGCTCTACCTAGAGCTGAGCAATCTTTGTTTGGATTTCATTGATAAACCCTACACTACTTGCTACTTTTGTTGTTTTGCCTTCTAGCCGAGGTCTATACTTTGGAACTGGCCTCTATGGTTTTCCTTTTGTGCTATAATTCTAATAGCTAATTCAAACTCTTTAGGCTGAAGACTAGCATTACTCCCGTGGGAACATCCTACTAAGATGGTCATGCACAATTTCTAAATGCCTGGAGATAGAAGAAGAAGCTGAGCTTACTGCGGGAGAAATGAAATACCTATCCAGCTCCTCTGTAGGCACTAGTACATCTTCCTCTTCCTTTTAGATGATAGTAGGGACTAGCTGAGTTGTAGGTGTTACTAGTGTAGAATCCTAGGAATCGGCTGAGCTCCTGAAGCCACTAGCCTTGTTCCTTCCTCTTCACCCCTCAGATTGAAGGATCATTTCCCTCCATTGTGGAGATTGAGTTTTGGCCTTCTTGGTCTTAGTTGGCTGAGAGGAAAGAGTAGCCGCCCTTAACTTGCATTTCATCTACTAAAAAAGGAATAAGATCTAAGTCAGAAGAAATATGGTGATATGTCTATGAAATTTGGCGAAGACCGATTCTATGGCTTACCATGCTAGCTGATTCTTGTGCTGGAAGAGTCTTGGCCGAAGAAATGGCAACCTCTGGAGAAACCACATTAATAGGCTGGGGAAATTTTGGTTACTGAGGACTCTTTCTCAGTTTTTGGGCATTGCTTTCCTAAATTGCAAACCTGCTAGTCTTTGTACCTTTGGATTTCTTAGGAGCTTCTATGAAAAGGAGTAACAAGCAATCAGCTAGTAATCCATTGACAAAAGGTACAAGGATGTAGACAATGAGAGGAGTACTTTCCCTTGGAAGCTAAAGCTTCCTTAGTAGAGGTTGCTTAAGCATGGGTAGAAATACCAGTGACCTCTTTCCTGGTAGGTGGTGATGAGTGTAGAGTCAGCAAAAAAGCATCCATTTGCTTGAGCTTTAGCAAAAGCAAGCTTGGTGTAACATCCCCATTTTTCTTCATATAGCATAGTAGAAACTTTGAATTATTTCGCTTAAGCAGTGTGAGAATTTCTCAGGCAGCATAATGCCGTGACAATCCTCACACTTAAAATTATAGGGTAGTGTAACATTGCTGCTGAAATTACGACACTACAGTATACTGAAATTAGAAAAATGACAAAAATGCCCTTTTAGTGTAAACTTTTGTTATTTATAGGATTGCCCTAGGATTTTTAATAATTACACTTAGACCCCAAAAGTTATTTCTAGTTTGACCCTAGAACTTTAAAAAGAATGACATTTCGATCCCTGCATCAATAGAATTGGCAGAATAGGAGTTTAAGCAGAGCAAAGTAGCATAACAAAATTGCAGAAACCTAAATCTCAGATAATTAAGCCACAGAGGTATTCAAGTGTGAAATGATATAGAATGCCCCTAAACTTACTCAAAATTATGAAAATGACATTAGTTATAGAAAATAGAAAATACAATAGAAATTCCGATAGAAAATAAACAGAAAACGCTAAGGACTTACAGAAGGCCAAAAACTGCCTGAAAGACCTCAAAAAAATTCCAAAAAAACTATAAATACATTTTTAACATATTTTTTAAAGATAAAATCAATTTTTAACAAATTTGAGCAATACTTACATAATTACATTAAAAAAAAAAAAACCTAATTGGGGTGCAAAATGGGCTTCGAAAAACCTTATAAAACTACTTTAACTTGCAGTACGGCAAAGAATTAGTCGAGTTCTAGGCCTAGACTTGAACAATCATGAGAGTGGGCCTCTAATTAGGCCTAGGCAAATGCTAAATTGGGTTGCACCATTTTTGAATTAATTTTGGGCCTTAACATACCAAAAAGGCCATAATTCCTTTATAAATTATAAATAAATTAAATAAAAATATAAAACCCTAACCCCCAGCCTAGGGACGCCCCAAAATGCTTCTCCAACCTTTTAATTCAATTTTAGGAAGAATGTGAAAAGGATTAGCTAAAATTTTACTAATCTCAATATCAAGTCAACATTTTATTAATTGAACTTTTACTAAATCCTTTGAATTTTGACCTAATTTTTTACCAAGATGATTCTTGTCCCTTAAATCAGATTTAAGGGCGCAGCTGCACATGGATGAGCTGCTAGAAATTTTATTATTTTTTTATAGGTGATTAATTATGTTAATTAACTCAAAAAAGGCTTGATTAAGGTAAAAATTCACTAAAAATACTAAAAGTTGTAAAATAATTCTAGAAAGATTTAGAACATCATCTAACATATAATTAAACTTGGATTTGATGATAGATTTAAGAAATTTAATTCTTTGCTAATTATTTTATTAATTAAAGCTTAAATTGACTAAATCAATTTTTAGGAAAATCACTAATTAAGCACTAATTAAGTAATAAACCATTTTAATCTTTTCTTAAACCTTAATCACCATATAATATGAGTATTATATCATCTCTAAATTAGTTTAGTGTGGCGGTTAGATTAATTAATCATTGGTGGTTTAATTAGTTAACAAAACTACCTAATTAAGTCAATAACTAATCATGTGATTAAAACTAATTAAAATCACCTTTTGTGCAATATCCTCAATTTCTTGTCATGCTAAATTACCTCAGTAGCCTTGAGTAATTGGGTAATTAATGAGAAATTATGAGATTAATACTCAATTAAGGGATTAACGAAGTATTTATGGGTCAACTCTAATGAGAAAAGTTAAGAGAATGCTTAATCAAGATTAGATAATCTCTAATTAAGCAAGTCAAATCCTTAATAGCTTAATTAAGTACTAATCACCCTTAATTAGCTTAATCAAGTTTAATTAAGGATAATTAACCTAAATCGCAAGATTTATTTTTTCATTAACCATGTTCTTGTGTGTTAATCACTAATCCTTACTTAATCATGTTAATTAAGTTGCAAGAGCACTTAATCACATCATTAAATTCAAATTTAGTCAAGTAAACAATAAAGTAAAGAGTGATGTCACCAAAGCATAAAGCAGTAGACGATAGTACTTTATGTAAGAGTAAGTACATGATTTGTTCCTCCATCATCCAATTTGTCTCCCTAAACCTTAATTAATACAAAATAACACAAAAATATCTCCCCACACCCTTATGCAGGTTACGGCCACAACAACAACACACACACACATACTCACATTTTCATTTTGTGTCTTCCTATTCTCTTTCTAAAATTCTATTCTTCTTCATCATCTGCTTCTTCCTTTTTTCCACTCCCACCATGACCAAAACTCTCACTTAGCCCTCCAAAGACCACATCTTTTGGTCTTTGGAGACAAGATCTAAACACTACAAGCTTTATTTTTAAGAGAACTCAAGAGTTCTCTCTTTGTTCATCTAAAACTGCCACTACCATCATCAAAGGAGGAGTTTTCTTCATCTTCTTCTTCTCTTTCAAGGATGCCATTTTCAAGCTTAGGTAGTGATCTCTACTTTTCTCTTTTGTTTACTCAAGAAAGCTTGAAGCTTGATTTCTTCCATGACCAAGATCTTCAAGTGAAAGCTTAAGAAAGACTATCATGCTCTTCATGAGCAAAAGTGTCCTTTTTTTAGCAAAAAGTGTTCATATTCTTCTTTATGAGATGTTCTTGGTTATTTGAAAGTTTGTTTCTTGAATGCCTCTAAGTTTCTATTTTTCTTTCTTGATGCATGAGATCTTGATGTTTCTTGTGAGTTGTTTGAAAAGAACGATGTTCTGGGTAGTATTTTGTTTAAAGTTTGTTCCTTTTCCTATGATGAGCTTATGATTAGAAAGTTTCATCTTTACATTTTTTTCATAGTTTCATAAGACTATGAACATTCTAAAAGCTTAAAACTTTAAAAAGTTGCGCCTCTGAAACACTCATAATTCCTTGTTGAAGCTTCATGAATTCTAATTCCTTAGCGTTTCATACAGATGCAAGGAAATATTTATGATAAAATGCCTCCTTGCATATGTCCCAAGTGATACCGACTTGGGGTTCCCCCAATAGTCTCTTCGCGCCATTCCACCAAAACTCGGCGCCCGCTTCCAACATATAAGTGGCAAAGGTCAGCTTTACGTTGTCGATCTGCCAAGACAGAAAAGATCTTCTCCATTGCTTTGACCCATTCCTCGGCTTTATCTGGGTCGAAAGTTCCTCAGAAACTAGGCAGATTTGCCTTCCTAAACTCAGCGAATTTAAGATAATCCAGGTCTGCTCCTAGGCCATGTGAATTGCCTCCATGGCTGGCCTTGGGCCGCCTACCCAACTGGTCTATCATCTGATGAGCTGCAGCGGCCTGCTCCCGCATTGCTTGAGCCATTTCACGATTCGTGTCCATAAAATTAGCAGAACCTTCTGGAGTGGGTCTATTTCGTGGCCTACCATGCCCCCTGGAAGCCATTAGTTCCTAGTCACACACAACAAAGCATTGAGTTGATCAGGCTCAATAATAAGTTAAGTGTGACAGCAACCAATAACAATCTCAGTTAAACAGTCATGCATATCTAATTTAATTTCCTATCCTATATCTTATCTAAGCAGACAAGATTAGTCGCATGACATTCTCTCATTTTCTAAGGATTCCAGAGTACATTGGAAACGTAGTCAGTCCAATTCCTCAGGTCCGGGGAGGATCGAACTGCTCTGATACCATTAATGTAACACCCTCCCGAGTACAGTATTATGCTTAAGCCATAATACCTCACCTAGGAGTTGTTACTGTCACTTAATCGGACCTTGTCTGGCAGCAACCTTCGGCTACCTTCAATCTTACTAGTCAACTCCGCCTCGGAGGACCTTCTTCGAAATTGCTGAACTATCTGGAGATAACACAGAAATAAACATAGGAGTGAGAATTATAAATTCTCAGTAGGATTTATTAAACTAACATAAATTGTGTCATCGTTGTCATCTCCAGTTTGCTTCGGTTTATCATGAAAAGGGTGAACATACTATATAAACTGCTAAATTTTATAGTTCAAAAATATAATGTTCGAAGCAAAGTTCATTTTACTCACATACTTGGCAATTTGGGAGAGCCCATATGAAACAAATTTCATGAACTATATTAGGAATAGTAGCTGAAACATAATAAAAAACAATAGCATCAATATACTGGGGACATAACATCGGCTCATAACTTTACTTGTAATTAAATTCATGCATATACATAAAGTTTACTTTTCTTTCTTTTCCTTTCTTTTCATCATAAAATTTTTACATGCCACATTCCAAAGTATGATCGCCATGTCATACCCCATCAGAGTGTGATCGCCATGTCACATTCCTTAGGAATATGGGACCTTCATTCGGTACTTACACTAGCTGGGTCATGCCATGCCTCATGTAAGTCCTAGCCCTTATACTCACACTAGCTGGGTCGATGCCATGCCTCATGTGAGCGAGATGCTTGCATATACCTTAATCTTTAGTCTTGAGTCTTTAGTCTTTAGCCTTTACTGCCCTTGGGTAGCCTGGCCTTGGAGTGAGCTCGTCAGCTCGACTCGTGACCGTCGTCACACCGACTCACCCACAAGGGGATTCACGTGCCTCTAGTCCTGGAGGGATCTCATTTTGGTCACGTGCCTCTAATTGAGGGATCTCTTCTGACCATGTGCCTCCAAGGTAGAGGGTAGCTGCCTTCACAAGGAGGGATTCAAAGTGCAACTACCTCCAAGTGAAGGGATTCATATCTTATCTTATTTAACTGCCTTCATTAGGAGGGATCTCGTAACTACCTCCAGGTGAAGGGACCCACATTCAATATATTCATATAATTCACATGTTTCCGCCGGAATTTCGGCAGCATAACGGATCAAGTCCGCTTCCCCGTGAATAGTGCCAGTACATCAGAATACCAATTTATCATAGAGATCACAACATTGCTTACTTGTTTCAACATTGAGCTCATAATAACATGTATCTCATTAAGGTAGAGTTTCTGCCTCAGCGAAGTCTGTCAACCCGGTTTTTATAAATCAAGCCATAATTTCTACTTAACTCATTTGGATCTTAATTTTGGATATGTTAAGGTGTTATGTGTCTATTTTCTAACCTCTTTGGCCCTATCTCATTTTGATAAGCATAGCTCAAGTTATTTAGATTTTATCCCGGTCTGCCCAGGGGCTAGCTAGAATCAGACACCTAAAAGTAAAAATCCACTAAAAATAGAAAACTAATTCAAATTATACGAAATTGGTCTCATATTGAAGCTAGCTAGACAAAGTTTTGTTTACAAGAAGTTCCATTCCATTTGAATTAGTAGGGCTCAATTTATAAGCCCCGAATTCTGACCTTCCTGAACTGCCCTGTTCTGGCCCGGTTTGGACATAGGGCAACTTTCTTGCATCACTGGGAGCAAACGGGACCTTATCTAACTCTGAAATTTTTATAGAACATTCTTCTATGTGTAAGATTTCTAAAAAAGTTTGTTTCATTCATTTTCAAGTAGTATGGGGCGAGTTCTACCCTGAACAACCCAGTCTGCCCAGAATCAGAGTCAAAACCCTAGGTCGAAATTCAAAAATTCATAACTCCTTCAATACTAATCCAAAAGTATTAAATGATATATGTATGGAAAGCCCTATATGTCTAGGTTCATATAAAAATAGTTTCATTGGATTTAAACAGTGGTAGACGGAGCCGTACACTCCGCCGTATGGACCGCCGTAGATTTCTTCAACTTAAAAGATTCTGTTTTGTGCCTCTTGGTGTTTTCTCATTCAAATCTCACTCCACCCAAATAAAAACATGATAAGTCAGCCATAAAACATCACACCACCACCATATATCATCGATTACATAATAGAAGAAATCAATCCTAACAGTTATTAGTTCAATAAAATCATGCAAAGAAGTTGAATCCTACCTTAAGTTTAATGCAAATCCAGTTAGATTTGGGTTTCTCTTGATGAAGAGGATGATTAAGGCTTGAAGGTCGGAGGAAATAATATGAAATAGAAGAAGAGAAGATGAGGAGAAGGCAGCAGAAAAGGGGCGACCAAATGAAGGAGATGAGAGGAAATATTGAAGCTTTAATAAGCCTTGGTAGTTAAAATCCTCAATTTCTATTGGATGTTGCTTGAATGGCTAATAATTCAGCCACACCTCCCCATTTCTTATGGCTGAGAGCAGCACTTACAAGGGTAAGGTGGCTGAGTTTTTAGCCTCTAATGTTAGGGTTTTCAGGGTGTAATTCTATTGATTCGGTTCCAACAGTTTAAAATACCGTAATTTTACCGATTTCCTTCAAATCGGTAAAACGGTTTTGAAGAAATTTGAGAAGTTTTATATGTTTCTATTCTAATTATCTCTAATCTAACATCTAATTAACTCTTGATCAACCTTTAATTAATTTCTAATCAAGGCTTAAAGATTCAATAAATCAAATAAATCGATTAACAGTGTAAATTAAACATTTTGCAAGTTGAGGGCCTTTCTGGTTTTTGTTGTTTATGGCTAATGGCATTTTCGTAATTATAGGTAAATCTAGGGGCATCCTACGTCATTTCATAGATGGATACCTCCGTGGCTCAATCAGCTGAGGTTTAGGTTTCTATGTTTTCGCTACGCGAGTCTGCTTCGTTTAAAACCTTATTTTACTAATCCTGTTGATATAGGGACCTAAATGTCATTTTTTAAAACGTTCAGGGATAAGGCTATAAATAATATATAAGGACCTAAAGGTCATTTTCTAAAAAATTTAGGGGCAAGATTGTGAATAATAAAAGTTTATTTTAATTATTTCCTATTACGTTATATGGGGATGTTACATTAGTAACCACGCGAAATCATATGATGGCTCATAAGACTTCTTACAAAGAACAACACAACTATAAACCCCCTTTATGATATGAATGTATGATGCCATAGGCATGAGGTATGACAAGTTTGATTGAGCATTATTTCCTGATTGAATGATTGGTGTGATGATATGAGATTGATATAATAGATTGTTGATTGAAAGTTTTATAATTGGCATTTTACGGAAGCTCCAGTCTAGCCATCATACTGCCGCATTTCGATCAAAATTATGGACTTAGTCATATCAGTGCATGTATCTAGTCAAAGAAGTACTATGCATGTAAAGTATAATGATAAGAAAAGAAAGAATGGGATATGACCCTTCAATCACTTCGGCAAGGGAAGTGAGAGACAGTGATTCACAAAGACTCATGGAACCTCTATGGGGGAGGCAAGGGTGACATGGAGGACCCTCTAACTTAGAGGTAACCAATATTGGCTTAGTCTGATTTGGTTTAGTACTGCGTGACGACGGTCCCAGAATGAGCTCATGTCCAAAAGTAGTCTATTTCAAAGGAAAAGCAAAGAAAGTTAGACACGTACTAAGAATAAAAGTAAAGTCAGAGTAAAACCATGGTCAAGTTCATGAAGTCACATGAATGTGCATGCATCTTTATTCTCTCATATGCATGGTTACGAATGTTTGTAATATGTTTTCACATAGATGATTATACTATATGGCTTTGTGTCCTTTATATTATGTTTTCATGATGAAGACTAAAAGAAACCCGCTTCGAAAACCTATGTTTTCAAACCCCTTTAAAAATTGGAATCTATGCATGCTCGCCGCTTTCATAATTAAACCCGAAGTGGCTGGGACGATGATGATGACACATTAATGGTCTAGTCAGGATCCTATTGAGAAATCTTGTATTTCTCACTCTTACATTTCTGTGTCATCTTCAGCGAAGCTGATGGCATCTATGGTAGCACTTCCGAGGATACATGACTAGATAAGATGAGGAGCTTCCATGTTTTTTCACCTAGCTAAGGAGGATCAGGATAGTAGTATAGCGTTTTCACCTTCTTGAGAGCCCTAGTTGGGTAGTTTATGTGTAGTTAGGAGCATATGGGAAGTCATGCTACTTAATTTGACCTATTACACATGTGATAATTATTAATATAATGATGACTCTGGATTATTTATGAGTACATTATTGGCCTAAGGCATTGTGTTATGTTATTTCAATTTTGTCATACGTCTTTCTAGTAACTTCGCAATATAAGAAACAAGGTCCATATGTATGCGAGTAAGTAAGCGCATAAAGGCTTAGTTTTCAAGCACAAAGGTTTTACAAAAAAGAAAAAAAAATTCAACAAGCTATTTTCGTATATTACGCTAATTTCAACTATAAAAACGTCTGCTAGTTAAGAGTAACAACTAGTAATGCCATAAAATGACTTAAGCATAATATGGTATTATTAGGGTGTTACATTTTGTCTATAAAAGGACTCGTTTAGGCTGACCACTACACACTTTAGAAGCCTACCCATTAGTCCCAAACACCCCCAAACCATGCAACCTCTCCTTCCCCCTTCCCCCTTCCTCCTCTATTTCCTCTCAAGTTCTTCACAAAAACTCCATTGAAACATCACCAAATCTTCACCCTTTCCAATCACCCTCAAACACCATCAATCCTCACCCTCAAAGCTCACATTCAAGCCTTTAAAAGAGAGCATATCCACGAGCTAAGCTGTTGCCACAGTTGGTGCACAAGCTTGGTAACATGTAAGGTTCTTCTTTTTTGAATTTTTAGGCCATATCTTGATATTCATACTTGTTTAAGTGTTCGCTATGCTTTCTTTTCTCATATTTCAGAATTTATACTCTCTAATATGTAGGTTGAAAGTTCTAAAATGGTTTGGGAAGTTTGGGGTTTTGTGATTTTCTTTTGAGGTTTTGAAGTTTTGATTAATAGTTTTGATGTTTTCAAGCTCTATACCTTCTTATAGTTTGATTTTAATGAAAAATCTCTCGGTTTTCTTTAGATGAACTTCATGATCTGAAGAGGGCTAAAGCTCTAGTGTGACATGTTGAGCTTGATTTTGATGAACTTGATGTTATTTGCATGCTTGTTTCATGTAACTAGGATGTAGAAGCTTGAATCTTGATTTTGAGCACGAAAGGCTTTTTATTTCTTTTTGTTTTCATTTTCGACCATATGCAGGGCAGCCTTATACCATGATTTTGTAATGTTTTGGGTTGTATTTTGATGAAATTTAAATGTTGGATCCATATAGATATGTATCCCTTTGTTTGTGAAGCATAAGAACTTGAAACATGATTTCGGTGATGTTTTGTGAGGATGGTGTATGCTATATGAGAAAGAGCTATGGAGTTGCATCTTGTCTCATGTTTTTCATATGGCTTTGGGGTTGGCCTTATGCCTTCTCTCTTGATTAATTAAAAATAATGCATTAATATGTTGGTGTGATCTATTTGATCTTGAATCTTGAATAGATTCCAATTTAAGATATGTATAAGCTAACTTAATCTCATATATGTTTACTATCCTATTCTGTTTTGTTACTTTTCAGCATGTTTCTCTTAGGCTTAATATGCGTATAAATGTTATTTTTAAGTTACATGACATGTATATTGGTCCTATGCGCCTATATGTTAATTATACATGAGTTTGGCACTTTAAACTTGGTTTTGAAATGTTTTTGTGGACTGCCTTGTTTTGGGCATAACTCAAGTTATTTCACCTATTTTAAGTATTTATATTGTTGGTTTTATGTCTTAGATGATGAGTTTTCACTTGATCAAGTTTGTGAATTGATTTGTGTAGGATACATGTCTATTTTCCTAATTCATGCACTTGAAACATGTGAATTAATCTAACTTTAAATTCTGGTCTATGTAAACCCTGACTTTATGACATGAATTTAATGTTTTTTAATGTTCTTAAAATGGTGGTTTGATGCTTGAGAGTCTATATAACCATCTTATGTGTTTGTTTACTAAGTCTCTTGAATTTTAGAAATCCTTTCATGCATTAAAAATTGAGTTTCAACTCTACCCTATTTTAGACAGCATGTTATATATTTTTATTTTATTCAGTTTAATGTTTTATAAATTTGGTTTGATGTCTCATATCACGTATTTTCACTTGATGAAACATTGTGCACAAGTTTGAGAAGTTTCAAAACAAAAAGACTTGTTTTAGCTTTATATGAGTTTTTCGGCCATGAGTTCTTTTGAAGCATGGAAGTTAATTTATTAACTTAGCTATGATGAAATGTTTTCAAACCTTTGAGCATGTTTGAATTGGCTTAGTTTATGTGATACTTTCTTTGGGACCATTAAGACTTAATAAGCTTCTAAAAGACACTTAAACATGTTAAAATGAACCATGACCTATGCTATGGAGTTTATGACTTTATGGACTTACACCTATGCTATTGGACCTTGTATGGACTATGTTTGGATTGATATGAGTCTTTGAGACTCACTTGGACCTATTTGAGACCATTTATGATCTTACCTATGCTTTGGACTATAGACTATGGACTTTAGACCTTGGACCATGGACTTAAACACACATCTAATCACATGAATAAACCTTAATCATAAAGATGTAAGCTAAAGTCCCATTAGAAATTTCATGTAAGCTAGCTAGTTCCTTGCTTGACGTGGCTTTCTTAAGGCTTTGGTTTATGAACAAGTGATTTTTTTAAAAGCTTTGGTTTATGACTAAAGGGTTTTGTAAATTTTTATTAAAAGTTGTTTTAAGGCTTTTGTCTAATATGTGTGAGAACATGGCTATCCTTATTTGTGTATATTTTGAATTTCAGCATGGAAGTATTGGCTTGGAATATGTGCTATTATTTGTGCACTTGTGATATGAGTTGATAAAGGATTTGGCTATTTGGTTTAAACATGCTTTGTGAGCACATCAGTTTGAATAAGACTATTATGTTCACTAGGTGAATATGGCTATTTTAAAGGATTATGGTATGTTGTTTTAGTAGATATCTATGTTTTGTAAACTTATGAACATTATGACCATGTAATCAATACATGCATGAGGGAATTGTGGAATCTTATGGTAGTTAAGCAATATGTGAAGAAATATGAGTTATGTACACTTTACGTTGAAAGGATACGAGTCATGATAAGATATCTTATGGCATGAATTATGCATTCTCATAATTACTATGAATATGCACAATATGGGCACTATGTGATCAAATATGAGATCTATGATATTGTTCACTATATATTGAGTATGAGATTCTAGAGTATACAGCATGAGAATATGTTTACTCTTGCCTTAAGCATGTTTCGAATATGAGCATGAATGTTTTGATTGAAATGTATGTTACTATATGTGCACTTGTGTCATGAATTATTAGTTAAGACATCCCATGTCTAAATGCCTTGGAATTGTGCATGCTATGGTAAATAGTGGTTATTTGCCAGGGATTGAATGTGATATAAAATTAATAAAGTGTGCACATGAATAGGGTTATGAGTTGAACTTAGAAATTGTTAACATGTGCTCTTTGATGAAGTTTGGAGTCTTAATTGATGGCATTATGAGATAAATGTGAGACTATGTGCACCATGAATTGAGAATGAAATTGTATATGTGCACCATGAGAAATGGTTGTTATGTGAAAATAAATGAATAAACGAAACCTCGAGCCCGCCATGCTAGCAGACAAGGACTTGGTGGTCACTCTGTGACACCTCAGGCCCTGCCCTGCCAGGGAACAAGGACTTAGTGATCACATAGTCTTGCAATGGTTAAAATGACATCTCGAGCCTTGCCATGCTAGCTGACAATGACTTGGCAATCACTAATCTGACTAGGGGACGCCCTAGCAATGAGAGCTCTTGCAGATCGGGATATATGATGTAGATCTTGCAGACTTCAGCCATCAGAAAAGATCAGTAAGCAGTAGAAAGGAATTTGATAGTACACTTGCCGTTAATTACGAGTTATATAAATGATGATGATATTTGCCTTGCTATTTTATTGTTCATGCTTATTACTATGCACTTCCATCTCGCTTAACATTATGAAATGGCTGGGAATGATAATTTATCTTATTTATTGCTTGTGACTTATTACGGATCATTTTACTGCTAATGTTTTGATGATTTTATGTGACGTGAACTATTATGTGTTATGCATATTGCTGTACTCCTGCCTTATTGTTTGTATTTTTGGGATGAAGCAAGACTCCCCTAAAAACACTACCCTATTGGGAGACTTCTCTCACCCTATTTTCTTGGTGTTTCTAGATTAGTAGGATTCGCCATAATGATGGAGATAAGAGTAGCACAAGATCTTCTCTTTACGAGGGAGGAGATTTGTAACACCTCTATCATATAAGCCATGCTCGAGTCATGGAGTTATATGAAAAGGTCGTCACGATGCTAAGTAAACTTTAAAATGTGAAAAATAGAATATATGGCCCTTGTACTGCTTCCTTCATTTCTGACTAATAATCTATGATACATGGATAATAAAATAATTACCCTCTAAAAGAAGTTGTGATTAAGATAACTCGCTTCGACAGTCTTTTGATTTGGCTAGTGCCCAATTCTTGCTCAATGAGTGACCTTGTACTCGGCCTCGTGTTTGACCTCCACTTGGGTACTGGAATGTTTACGGAAAGAAAGCATACAGCGGTGATGAACCTAAGGTTCTCAGTAGGTAAATTTAAACAAATCTCATAATGTCGTCATAAACATTCCGGCCGGTTTATTATGAAAATGTGAGCACAGGATACACAAAGGTGGTTCAATTTTAAATGGAAAGCATCTTTCTCAAGCGGGTTATGTTTTAACAATCGCTTGCCATATTATATATGACAAACATAGAAATACCAGTAGTGCAATATGCTTCAACAAGAATATTAATGATCTTATCATTTAATGGGATAGCGAGGATGCACATGGAAATGCTTGTGCTTATCTGTATGCAAGTGCACTTGACTCAATCTGTATCTTTCTTTTTCACGTCATTTGGTCTTACTTCTGTGCTTGGTCCCTCGGAGGTGAATGGCCTTTCTCACCCTGGGTAATAGCACCTTTTCAGGTTGAGCCATTGCCTATACATGAGTGACGGGTTTACTTTCCCGACCCTCACACCGGTCTATTCCCTTAAATCGTCGAGGGTGGCCTAAGTCTTGACAACGATCTTGCTCTACACCGCTAGTGGGTCTATGCCATGCCTCACGTGGTAGCTAGTGCGCCCTTCTTGAAAGTTCTCGTCATCTTTCCTTTCCATATCTTGTCATGCGTGCAAATGCTTGTGCATATATGAATATGCCTCATATCTTATTTTGCATATCATATTCTAATTATGCTCGCATGCATGACATACATGAACATAACATGTGAATGTAATATATTCAAAAAGTATAATCTCTCATAACTCATATAATACTTAAATTCATACTTGCATATCTAAACCTTATGAGCATAACATTCATAGATTTACTGCCGTAAATCTGACATAACGGATCAAGTCCGTTTTCCCATGAATAGTGCCAGGCTCTCACGACAGTTCAATGATAGCAACATAAGTCAACTTAACACTTACTTATATCAATGTCAATCAGGCAATCCTCAACAAACCTTATATGTCCACTAACTCTTGTAAAATTATCATTTTGGCCATTCTGCCAATTCTATTAGTTCTGCCCGAAACTTGTATAATCCATCTTTATCTCTATTCAACTCATTTAAATCTGAAATTTGGATATGTCATAGCCCTATATGTCTACTTTCTAACCTCATTGCTCCCTTATCATTTTGATCCATATAACTCAAGATATTTAAATCTTACTTCAACTCGTTCAGTCACTAACTTGAGTTACACTCCTGGAAAGTATAAATTCACTAAAAATCGAAACTAAGCTCAAAACTTACGAAATTGGTCTCATATCAAAGCTAACAGGACAACCTTTCATTTGCCACAAAGTTTCACTCCATTTTCTTAAGTACACCTCGAGATATAAGTCCTGAAAGTTGACCTTCCTGAACTACCCCGTTTTGGCCTAGATTGGACATAGGACAACTTCCTCGAATCACTGGGAACAATTGGGACCATAACAAACTCGGAATCTTATATTGGGGTGTTCCTCTGTGTGTAAGCTTTCTAACAAAACTGGTTTCACTCAATTTGGAGTTGTATAGGGTGAGTTATACCCTCCTCATGTCACCCTGCCCGGATGAACATTCTAAACCCTAGGTCAAACTTCAAAAATTCGTATCTGCCTCAATACTAATCCAATAACCTTATATGATATAGCTATGGAAAGCCCTGAATGTCTACTTTCATCTAAAAATGGTTTCATTGGATTTGACCGATTGTAGGCGGCTCCGTACGCTCCGCCATACGGACTGCCGTGGAATCTCCACCAAGACAGCACCCTCATCCATCCATTTCTCTTTGTTTTCTTCTTCTAATTCTAATTCTAACTCAAAATCCTCTATGAATTTAATCACAATCCATCATAATACATCCAATAATTCATCACATACGCAAAGAAGAATTCAATCTCATGCAATCATAGAGCAAGGAATTTAAGAGTAGAAGTAGAATCCTACCTTTCAGGTGTGATCTTGCTGAATTGGAGTTTGGATTGATGGAACTTGCCATAAGCCTTTGAAGATTTGATGGAGTTAGGATTTGGGACGGGAAAGGAAAGCGAAAACGAAGGCTGCAGCAAGGAGGAGGGAGACATAAATCAGCTGGGAATGAAGAAGAGGAAGTCTGACTTAAATAGATGGGGTAGTTGGAATTGTGGGTGTTGATTGGTTGAAGTTTTGTGATTGAATTTCGGCCATGTCGCTTTGTTTTTGTGGCTGTGTTGCTCTCCACGTCGTTCCAAAAATTGAAGTGCGCTCGCTCTATCTGAAATCGGAGCTCGTCTTTCTTACACCTTAAGTCGGAACTCGTGTTATACCAGTTGAGACTTGAGGAAATCTTGTATCAAGGTCGGAGTCGGAAGTCATGCAGTAGGCAATCCTATAATCTCGGAACTCCTATTTGAACTCGGGAATGCCAATGTCTTGGATGTAAAATCGGATACCGTGAACTCGTGTGGAAATTGGCTCAAGGGTCGAACTCGTATCACCCCAATTGAGTTTAACATTAAGGTCGGAACTGGAATTGAATCACATTTCCAAACCCAAATACTTAAACTTCGAAGTCGTGACTTATACGGTGCGACATGGGCGGGTATATTTTCCTTGAGACAAGTCGGGATCTCGTGGAAATAGTTCATGTGTGTTCGGATGAGGAGGGCGAAGTCAGTCGTGAAATGGCAAAATATAATAGTTTAAATCGAAGGTCGGAAATTATACTCAATATACTTGAACTTGGTCGGAGATTGGAACTGGAGTCCAAAGTAGAATATGAAGTCGGAAATCCGGAATAATCAAAATTGAAGATGAAATCGGAAATCGGGAAGGACATGAAGTCAAGACTAACTCGGAACTCGGAAATAGTCATCCTATTGAAATCCAAAAATGAAGTCGGAAATTGGAATTGGTCAATCCTGATGGCGAAGCCGAAACTCGGAAATCGGGACGTTACAAGATTATATAGCGGAGTTGTATTTTAGTAAGCACTAGCTTCATGAGAAGTTATGGGCATCTATGTTAGTCCTTTGGTTTGTAACTCAAGTGTCACCATCATAATTTTAGAACTATATCTGTATAATAGATATTTTATAGTGGTCAGTTGTTTAAAACTTAGGTTACCTGTGGGATATAATGTAAAGTAACTGTTTAATTTATGTAGCTATTTAATTTATGCTTAGAATTGATAAATGAATTTAATATATATCAGGTAAAATCATCGTTAAAACTAACTGAATAAAGAAAGGAGTTTGTAGCTTCCGCAAATAAAAAAACAAAAATCTCAAATTTTACTTAAGGAAAGGGTGTTACACTTGGCAGTTGGTTCAGTAGCTTCTCAAACACTACCTCCCACCATAAGGCAAATTCTTGGGTAGCTGAGGGACCAATTTTAAACTTCTCAAAGCAAAAGCTATTGGTCCTCTTGTAGTTGCTCAACTTCCAGTCAACCTACTTGCTGGCATACAAGTTGGCCCATTCATCAAACTTAGCAAATCATAAGTAACATTTTGATACATTGATTAACCCTCATATTTAGTTTATTGGAGCTCTTTTGTGCTTACTTGATCAATGTTGGACACATTTTATGAGTTTGGGCTCAAATAGGGCTTAATTGTATTTTTTTTAGCATTATTATAAATTTATACTGCTTCTGTATTTTGAGCATATCTTGAGTTTTAGACCTCTAAAAATTACAAATTTTATATTGTAGGAAAACTTAGAGAAATATCTACAACTTTGATGAAGAATTCGAAGCTAATTTAGATGTCTAGATAATCGAATTGGGCCACAAAATCAGACTAGGGCTGCTATCACTGGAATCTAAGTAGTATGTACCAAATTAGGCCATAACTTGAGTTGTAGACATTGGATTAAGGTAAAATCGATGCCATTTGAAAGCTAAGACATAAAGCTTCATTCATATTCACTTTCCAAAATAATAACATTTTGGTGGGCTTATTGGCTATTGGAATTGACTGATGTGAATAGAAGTACATCCTCGATAAACTATAAAGATTGGGCAATAACTCACTCATTTCAACTCCAAATTAAGGAAATTAGGTATTCACTTACAACTAAAAGGCAGAGGACTAATTTGGACTCAAGCACAATGTTGGATTTTCATATTTGAGATCTGATAAGTAGTGAGAAAATAGGAACATGAGAGAAGTCTTATTTTTAGGAATTTAGATTCTCTCTTTCGATTAGAGTAGATTAGTTTTCTCTCTTTTCTTTTCTCTTCTCTTCTCCTCTCCCTCTCATCTTTCCATCACCATTCTTTATTTTCTATTTTGGTTGTAAATTCCCATGAAGGAGTAGAGCTAAAGGCTAGCTTAGGGATTCTCCAAAGGGTTTCAAGGGTTGTATCTTGAAACCTTACTCTTTAATTTCAATGCATGATGTGTTTTCTTAATTCTTTGCTTCTTACTCTTTTATATGCTTGTATTGAATAGAATTGATATATGGGTTTATGAATGAGAAATTAGTTAGGTGATTACTAATTGGTTAATTGGTATGAACTTAATTAATTATAGAATTATGAATTGGGTTTGGGTCTAAACCTAGACTAATGCAATTGGGGCTAAAATCAACATAGGTTAATTAGAGTTGAGATCTCAACTATCTAATCAATTGTATGTTGGTTGAATGCCTAGAGGTTTTCTAGTTAGAATTGTGGGGTTGTTAATAGAGGTCTCTCTAATAACTCAGGTTAGACACACACCATGTGTTTGATCATATGTGTGTTTGTGATAGATATGCTTTTGGCTTTAGGAAATCCTTAAGCTAGTGTTGTTTTAATTGTTAATTTCTTTTCGTAATTAGTTTTCTTCTATGCAAACAAAACCCCCCTGTTACTAATCAAATAGTCATCAACATCCTTGTAAGACAACCTTGGTTGCACTATCCTACAAGTAGCGTAATTAAGTTTCAAAATTGTAATTTGGTTACAACACTTGCTACCAAATTTTGGCACTGTTGCTAGGGATGTTGGTGCTATTTGACTTGTAAATACTTGCATAAACCTGTACTTGCTTTATTTTGGTCATTTTTGGTGTTTTTGGTCCATAAATAGGTGCTATCCTATTTTGGACTATCTTAAATTGATCTGAAACTTGGTGTTCCAAGCTTTTTGGCCAAGACTACTAATTGTAGTGAGCCCTACCTTATTTTAGGCCAATTCAATCGGTTTGACCATATTTTCAATTTATTTTGATTTTTCATGCATTTTTTAATATTTTCTTTTGTGTCTTCCATTTTTGTTTCTTATTTATATAACCCAAAACATCTTTTACAATATTTTCTTAGTTGTTTTAAGTCATTTTAGAGTAGTCATTAGTTTCTTCTTGCATTTAGTTTTGTTATTTCAATTTTTCTAACATGTTCACTAACGCACCTTTTAGTTCCTAAACATATGGTTGTTGGAATGTTGCAGGAACTAAAGCGGCTGATGAGGATCCTTAATGAGATAAAGTACTTACTAGAGCAATATGCCATGAGGAGTCACGCCTATCATCCATAATAGGGATATGACCCACATTCCAATATGTACCAATTTGATTGGTATGATCCAGTTGACCAAGGATATGGGGACGTTCCATCATAGCAACCCCCATATTTTCAGTAGCAGTTCCAGCTCTCACTCCCCTTTATTCAAGAGCACTTGCATTCACTCCTAGAGCTGTATGAGCAACCACAGCTCGAGTCACTACCTGCATATTACCATGTCGATGCACTAACTGTAACATCCCCCACGAGTTCCGACTTCATTTTTCGTAACTTCTGACTTCCAATTTCATCTTCAGGTCAATGGTCATTGCTTCTGACTTCGAGCTTCAAATATGGTGGACAGAATTTCCAAATTCCGACCTCATTTCTAACTCATGTACCTTATTTTTGAATTCCTACCTCGTAATTAATGTTCAAGATTAACTAGAATAAACACCAGGTACGATATTCAAGTTTATATGCAAGTTAACCAGAATGAACACGAGTTCTGACATAAGTAGTGATTTCCATATGTATACGAGTTCCGATCTCCGAAGCTACTTCCAAGAGCTTCTTTTCGTTTCTATGGATGTTCCCAAGTTTGAGCTTAGGATCCACTACCTATATTTCCGAGTTCCGGTTCCCCGAGATTGGCTCTTAGTCGAATTCCAAAGTTACGGCTTACTGAGATGCCGAGTTTAGGAATTTCAGATACGAGTTTGAGCATCCTAATTTCTGGACTTCTGGGATTCGAGTACAAAGTTTCATATTCTGATACTTACTTCCGATTTCCGGTATTAGGTCGTCTTCAAGTTTCAAATCAAATGGACATTATTACCGACTTCTGACTTCACCTAAGTTCCCAATAATATGACGTGATTCCCGAAATAAAGAGAAGGTGGTCGAGTTCCGATTTAAGATAGAGAGAGAACGAGTTCCACTTTTAGGCGACGTGGAGAATGGTTTAGCCACAAAAGAGGAAGACATGGCTGAACTTTGTCCACAAAAAATTCGGCCAATTAATACTCTCAATCCCAACTACCACTCCACTATTTAAATCAGATTTTCCTTCTCATTCCATGCTGATTATGCCTTCCTCTTCCATTCCAGCTTCCTCCCTTCTCCCTTCACTTTACTCCAACAATCTTTAAGTCTTGACAAGGTTCCATCAACTCCAAACTCCAAGACCTAGCAAAATCACCCACAAAGAGGTAGGATTCACTTTCTATTTATTGATTTCTCTAAACTATGGTTGCATGTAATTTTACTCTTCTTCATGTATTTGAGGTTATATTGGATGTATATGATAGAGTATGGTTGGATTAATATGTAATCTTGAGTTGGAATTGAGGATAGAAGGAGAAATCTTGAAGAAGTGGAGATTTGGGATGCTGTTTAAGTGAGAAACCCACGGCAGTCCCTATAGTGGAGTGTACGCTATGCCTACAACTGGTTAAATCTGATGAAACCATTTTTAGTGAAACTAGACATTTAGGGCTTTCCATCCATGTATCATATAAGGCCATTGAATTTGTATTGATAGAGATATGAATTTTGGAAGTTTAACCTAGATTCTACAGGTTGATATTGGGTAGACTGGATTGTTCAGGATATAACATGCTCTATACAATACCAAATTAAGTGAAACCAATTTTGTTAGAAAGCTTACACATAGGAGAACATCCCATGAGAATTTCGGAGTTTGTTGTGGCCCCAGTTACTCCCAGGGATTGGAAGAAATTGCCCTATGTCCAAACCGAGCCAAAATAGGACAGTTCAGGAAGGTCAAATTTCAGGGCTTATAACTCAAGTTATACTAAAGAAAATGAAATGGAACTTGTTGTAAATGAAAGGTTGTTCTGTTAGATTTCATACGATACCAATTTCGTATGATTTGGACTAGTTTTCGATTTTTAGTGGATTTTTACTTATAAGTATGTAATTCTGGCTAGCTACAAGGCAGTCCGGGATAGAAATCAAATATCTTGAGCTATACAAGTCTAAATGAAATGGGACAAAAGAGGTTAGAAAATAGACATATAATACTCTAACATATCCAAAATTGAGGTCCAGATGAGTTACATAGAAATTATGGCCTAATTTACAAAACCGAGCTGAGTGAAAATGCTAAGACAGCAACTATACTTTAAATGTAACTAATGATCCTATGAGATTGATGATGAATTGTGATGCTTTAAATACACTAATGTTCCTATGAAATTGATGTTGAAATGTGAGTGAAGTATTGTGAAATTTCTGTAAAATGGATTGTCTGAATACTGGCACTATTTATGCGGAAGCGGACACATTCCGTTATGCTGCTGAATTTTTGGTAGAGTTATAAGCATTTATGTGTTAAGAACATGTATGTAGTACTCATATATGTAAGGTTATATGAAAGTAAATGATAAAGCATATATATGAGTGCATTCAGTATGTCCGTGTATGATTATGTATGAAAATGAAGTGATATGAATATATTGAATGTGGGTCCCTTCACTTGGAGGCAGTTATGAGATCCTTCCTTAGGAAGGCAGCTAAATAAGATAAAGATGTGAATCCCTTCACCTGGAGGCAGTTGCACTTTGAATCCCTCCTTGTGAAGGTAGTTAAATAAGATAAGATGTAGGTCCCTTCATTGGGAGACAGTTGCACTTTGAATCCCTCCCTGTAAAGGCAGCTAAAACTATGAGATCCCTCTACCTTGGAGGTACGTGCTCAGATGAGATCCCTCTACATTGAAGGCACATGGTCAGCTAAGATCCCTCTATTGAGGCACGTGACCAGAAGAGATCCCTTCAATTTAGAGGCACGTGACCAAAATGAGATCCCTCCAAGACTAGAGGCACGTTGGTCCCTTTGTGAGTCAGTCGGTGTGACGACGGTCACGAGTGGAGTTGACGAGCTCACTCCCAGATCAGACTACCTAAGGGTAGCAAAGACTAAAGATTAAAACATATGCAAGTACCCCACTCACATGAGGCATGGCATCGACCCAGCTAGTGTGAGTATAGGGGACATGACTTACACGAGGCATGGCATGACCCAACTAGTGTAAGCAATGAAAATGTATGGTGGCAATGTCCATGACATTAACTCATTACAGAGCAAAGGAAGTTAAAGAAAAGCATTAGTGCGTTTGCATGAATTCAAAGATAAGAAGTTGCATAACATCATCCAATGCTTTATTGATACTGAAGCTGTTCTATCTACTTATGCAGTGATCTATATTCTAAAGGTGTCTTAAATACATGAAATAAAATGAATTCTGCTTCGGACTATGTGTTTTCAATCTATAAAACAGAACAATTTGTATAATGTATTCACTTTTCATAATAAACCAAAGCAGCTGGAGATAATAACGATGACACAGCATGTAGTAGTTGAATGAATCCTACTAAGAGTTTAAAAATTCTCATTCTTTTTCTGTGTTATCTCTAGATAGTTTAAAGGTTTCCGAAGAAAGCCTCTGAGGCGAAGGTGGCCGAAGGTTGCTGCCAGCGAATGTCCGACTAAGTGATGGTAACTACTCCTAGGTGAGATATTATAACTTAAGCATAGTACTGCACTTAGGAGGATGTTACAAAATGGTATCAGAGCAGTTCGATCCTCCCCGGACCTGAGGATTTGGACTGACTACGTTTCCAGTGTACTCTGGAATCCTTAGGAAATGAGAGAATGTCATGCGACAAATCTTATCTGCTTAGATAAGATATAGGATAAGAAATTAAATTAGATATGCATGACCGCCTAACTGTGATTGTTATTGGTTGCTGTCACACTTAACTTATTGTTGAGCCTGATGAACTCAATGCTTTGTTGTGTGTGACTAGGAACTAATGGCTTCCAGGGGGCGTGGTAGGCCACGAAATAGACCCGCTCCAGAAGATCCTGCTACTTTTATGGACACAATGCATGAAATGGCTCATGCAATGCGGGAATAGGCCGCTGCAGCTCATCAAATGATGGACCAGTTAGGCAGGCGACCCGAGGCAAGCTGCGAAGGAGACCCACATGGCCCAGGAGCTGACCTAGACTATCTCAAGTTTGCTAAGTTCAGGAAGGCAAATCCGCCCAGTTTCCGAGGGGTGTATGATCCTGATAAAGCTGACGAATAGATCAAACCCATGGAAAAAGGTTTTCTCTATTTTGGATTGTACGAGTCGCCAAAAAGTGGCCTTCGCCACTTATATGCTCGAAGCAGAAGCGGAATTTTGGTGGAATGGTGTGAAACGACTATTAGAAGAGTCCCAGACGAAGATCACCTGGGTTATGTTCAAGGATGCGTTTTACTAGAAATACTTTCCTCCATCAGTTTGGAATGCCAAGGAGTTAGAATTTATACAACTCCACCAGGGAAGTAGCAGCATGTCAGAGTATATTACTAAGTTTGAGGAACTATGCAAGTTTTCCACAATCTATCAACGGAATCCAAATAAGGCATGGAAATGTGTCAAATTTGAAGGCGGATTGAGGGAAGATATCCTCGCAACAATAGGTCCTATGGAAATTAGGGATTTTCCTACCTTGGTAAACAAGTGCAGACTTGTGGAAGACTATAACAAGAAATTGAAGATTTCCCAGTCTAATGCTTATGGAAAGAGGTCGGCACCTAAAAAACCAGGAACTTGAATATGCCACACCACCAAAAAAGCTACGTCAATTTAATAGATGAGAGGACAAACAATTTCAGGGGCCAAGTGTAGGGCAAGTATGCCCTAAGTATGGAAAGGCTCATTGAGGTAGACCTTATTTAGCTGGACAAAACGTATGTTTTAGGTGTGGGAAGCCGGGTCACATGATCAGAGACTGCTTATATACGCATCAGCTGCCTACTCCTAAACCACAACAACCATGACGGGCCTTCACCTTGAATATTGAGGAGGCTATTTCCCCAAAGGAGTTGGAGTGAGGATAAAGATTCCCTTTTGCTATTAACTAATATAACTAGGATTACTGTATTTTCTTCGACTATATTTTACAACTTCAATGTAATTATGTGTAAACTTTCTTCAAAACTCGTACGATAATAAATAGTTAGTTTCGTGACTAAATTTTGAGGACAAAATTTTTTTTAAGGAGCGTAGTAATGTAACATCCCCCACAAGTTCCGACTTCATTTTTCGTAACTTCCGACTTCCAATTTCATCTTCAGGTCAATGGTCATTACTTTCGACTTCAAGTTTCAAATATGGTGAATAGAATTTCCGAATTCCGACCTCATCTCTAACTCATGTACATTATTTCCGACTTCCTACCTTGTAATTGATGTTCAAGATTAACTAGAATAAACATGAGCTACGATATCTGAGTTTATATGCAAGTTAACCAGAATGAACACGAGTTCCAACATAAGTAGTGATTTCTAGATGTATACGAGTTCCAATCTCTGAAGCTAGTTCCAAGAGCTTTTTTTCATTTCTATGGATGTTCTCAAGTTTGAGCTTAGGACCGACTTACTATATTTCCGAGTTCCGGTTCCCCAAGATTGGCTCTTAGCCGAGTTCCGAAGTTACGACTTACTAAGATGCCAAGTTTAGGAATTTCGGATACGAGTTTGAGCATCCTAATTTCCAGACTTCTGAGATTCGAGTACAAAGTTTCATATTCTGATACTTACTTCCGATTTCCAGTATTAGGCCGTCTTCAAGTTTCAAATCAAATGGACATTATTACCGACTTTCGACTCCACCTAAGTTCCCAATAATATGACGTGATTCTCGATATAAAGAGAACATGCCCGAGTTTCGATTTAAGATAAAGTGAGGACGAGCTCCACTTTTAAGCGACATGGAGAATGGTTTAGCCACAAAAGAGGGAGACATGGCTGAACTTTATCCACAAGAAATTCAGCTAACCAATACTCTCAATCCCAACTACCACTCCACTATTTAAATCCGATTTTCCTTCTCATTCCATGATGATTACACCTCCCTCTTCCATTCCAGCTTCCTCCCTTCTCCCTTCACTTTACTCCAACAATCTTCAAGTCTTGACAAGGTTCCATCAACTCCAAACTCCAAGACCTAGCAAAATCACCCACAAAGAGGTAGGATTCACTTTCTATTTATTGATTTCTCTGAACTATGGCTGCATATAATTTTACTCTTCTTCATGTATTTGAGGTTATATTGGATGTATATGATGGAGTATGGTTGGATTAACATGTAATCTTGAGTTGGAATTGAGGTTACAAGGAGAAATCTTGAAGAAGTGGAGATTTGGGATGCTGTCTAAGTGAGAAACCCACGGCAGTCCGTATGGCAGAGTGTACGGCTCCGCCCACGACCAGTTAGATCTGATGAAATCATATTTAAGTGAAACTAGACATTCAGGGCTTTCCATCCATATATCATATAAGGCCATTGGATTTGTATTGAGGGAGATGTGAATTTTGGAAGTTTAACCTAGATTCTAGAGATTGATATTGGGCAGACTGGATTGTTCAGGACATAACGTGCTCTATACAACTCCAAATTGAGTAAAACCAATTTTGATAGAAAGCTTACACATAGGAGAACATCCCATGAGAATTTTCGAGTTTTTTGTGGTCCCAGTTACTCCCAGTGATTGGAAGAAATTGCCCTATGTCCAAACCGATCCAAAACGGGACAGTTTAGGAAGGTTGAATTTCGGGGCTTATAACTCTAGTTATACTAAAGAAAATGAAATGGACTTAATGCAAATGAAAGGTTGTTCTGTTAGCTTTCATAGAATCCAATTTGTATGATTTGGATTGGTTTTCGATTTTTAGTAGATTTTTACTTGTTAGTATGTAATTCTGGCTAGCTGCAAGGCAGTCCGGGATAGAACTCAAATATCTTCAGCTATACAAGTCTAAATGAGATGGGACAAAAGAGGTTAGAAAATAGACATATAATACTCTAACAAATCTAAAATTGAGATCCAAATGAGTTACACAGAAATTATGGCCTAATTTACAAAACTAGGCTAAGTGAAAGTACTAAGACAGCAACTATGCTTTAAATGCAACTAATGATCCTATGAGATTGATCATGATTTGTGATGCTTTAAATGCACTAATGTTCCTATGAAATTGATGTTGAAATGTGAGTGAAGTATTGTGAAATTTCTATAAAACGGATTGTCTGAATACTGGCACTATTCATGGGGAAGCGGACACATTCCGTTATGCTGTCGAATTTTTGGTAGAATTATAAGCATCTATGTGTTAAGAACATGTATGTAGTACTCAAATATGTAAGGTTATATGAAAGTAAATGATAAAGCATATGTATGAATACATTCAGTATGTCTACGTATGATTATGTATGAGAATGAAATGATATGAATATATTGAATGTGGGTCCCTTCACTTGGAGGCAGTTATGAGATCCCTCCTTATGAAGGTAGCTAAATAAGATAAAGATGTGAATCCCTTCACCTGGAGGCAGTTGAACTTTGAATCCTTCCTTGTAAAGGCAGTTAAATAAGATAAGATGTGGATCCCTTCATTGGGAGGCAGTTGCACTTTGAATCCCTCCCTGTGAAGGCAGCTAAAACTATGAGATCCCTCTACCCTGGAGGCACGTGGTCAGATGAGATCCCTCTACATTGAAGGTACGTGGTCAGCTGAGATCCCTCTATTGAGGCACATGACCGGAAGAGATCCCTTCAATTTAGAGGCACGTGACCAAAATGAGATCCCTCCAAGACTAGAGGCACGTGACCAAAATGAGATCCCTCCAAGACTAGAGGCACGTGGGTCCCCTTGTGGTCACAAGTGGAGCTGACGAGCTCATTCCCAGATCAGACTACCCAAGGGCAGCAAAGACTAAAGATTAAAACATATGCAAGTACCCCACTCACATGAGGCATGGCATCGACCCAGCTAGTGTGAGTATAGGGGACAGGACTTACACGAGGTATAGTATGACCCAGCTAGTGTAAGCAATGAAAATGTATGGTGGCAACGTCCATGACATTAACTCATTACAGAGCAAAGGAAGTTAAAGAAAAGCATTAGTGCGTTTGCATGAATTCAAAGATAAGAAGTTGCATAACATCATCCCATGCTTTATTGATACTGAAGCTATTCTATCTACTTATGCAGTGATCTATATTCTAAAGGTGTCTTAAATACATGAAATAAAATGAATTCTGCTTCAGACTATGTGTTTTCAAACTATAAAACAGAACAATTTGTGTAATGTATTCACTTTTCATAATAAACCGAAGCAGTTGGAGATAATAACGTTGACACAGCATGTAGTAGTTGAATAAATCCTACTGAGAGTTTAAAAATTCTCACTCTTTTTCCGTATTATCTCCAGATAGTTTAAAGGTTTCCGAAGAAAGCCTCCGAGGCGATGGTGGCTAAAGGTTGCTACCAGGCAATGTCCAACTAAGTGATCGTAACTACTCCTCGGTGAGGTATTATGACTTAAGCATAGTACTGTACTTAGGAGGATGTTACACTAACCACCTCACTTGAGCCCTCTTTAGAAGATTTTGTGAACTACCTGATAGAGAGTAACCTCTAATGGCAGTAGAGGACTAATGTAACCATTTAGGGCTTACAAACACAATTGAGCCAATTAACTTCTACATGGAGCTAGTTGCAAGCTAATGAGTCCACTCGGCTCTTTTCCCATACAATTTTGACTCATGAGGGGAATATGCGAGATATGAAATCACATGAGCCAGCTGAGGGGATTGGTGAGAAGCAAGATGTAGTTGGGCCACTAGATGAGACGCCATAGGAAACATTGGTTGAGGAGATATCTCATGATCTTGTTGGTGCTAAGGGTATGACCATGTCTACATGCTTGGATATTTCTGCTTCTTTAGAAGACCCCTTGAGTGACCTTTTGGCAAAATTCCCTGAGCTAACTATTGTTGACACTTTTGCTGGATTCACATGTGCTGACTATGGGTATGAGTATATCCGCCCCTTGTGTACAGAGATTGAGGCATGCTTGAGAAGAGATCCTTCGATGCTAGAAAATGGCGAGATTGTAGCTGATATTCAAAAAGCTGAGCTATTGGAGAAACAAACTAAAGAAACTACCCAATCTGTCCTCTCTACTGTCCTTCTACCTGTGGCTAAGACATACTCTGGTGGTTTAAAGTACGCAACTACACTTTTCCTAAGGCAATTTGAATATACCTACTTGTAGAGCGATACACAACTCTAAACATTTGCAACATGACAGCTGGCTTACTTCATTCGGGTACACGAAGGTGCTTGGATTATGCCTATGTGAAAAAAAATCTTCCTCCTAAGTCGCTTGTTTCATCATTGTAGAGGCGGTACCTAGGAGGATGCTAAGGCCATCAATACTGACATATTAAGGCACCAATAGCAAGGATGACAATGAATTCAAGATCACCTTACGGGATCCTGGAGGAGGCCATAGATGCAAGCCTTGGTGGGAATTCCTGGATCATTTCAAGCATAAGCCACCATGAGGGAGTTCTCATCACTTTTTACCATTTTAATTTTCCATCTTGATTTTACATTTAGAATAAAGTATGTTTAGTGTTTAACTTTCGTATGCTAGCTATGTGTTGCTTAGTTGTGTCTTTCCTATGGTGACTCTTGAGTTGTCAATTTTATGCATTTGGCATTCATGGCTTGAGATTTCAACATGCTTGACTTCTCATTTCATTCTTTATGTTTTGCATGCTTGATAGATTGATCTTCAATTGATTGGATTGAATATGTTGGACATGACACATGTTAGCTTTTGAGCTTTCTTTTGGGATGGTTGCATTGCATGTCATTCTTTTCTTTCTTGTGTATTTTGTTTCCTCATAAGATTTGTTACTCTAGAACTTGCTTTGATTCTTTTTGAGGCTACACCATTCATTTGCATATATGAACATAATTGAGGCATTCTTTCATTTTAGCCACTTAGCCAAATAGCCACCCTTGCATTTTTTTCTCCTTACTTAGTGACTCAGTGTTAAGCTTGGTCAAATCGTAAAAACCAAATCACATTAATTCGTAGTAAAGGGTGCAACTTGTAACATCCTACTAATTTAATGTTATGCTTAAGTCATAGCATGAAATTAGTAGGTTGTGTTACTGTGTTAATGCTCCATTTTTTTTTTTTTTGAAACGGCGCACTGCTATGCTAAAAGTGAAACGAATTCATCTGAATATCATAACGATGGGAATAGTGCAATAACATTACTGACTACATGCTTATATATATATTTATATACATATCAAAAGCCTCTGCTTCAGTTTATATACAACATATCAAAATGAGAGGGACCGTGTACCAAAGGATCTAAGGCCCATGTAAGTCTACCTAATCCTATGTGGTCCTCAGAGGACATTTCAAAAAGCCTACCACTAGGTCTATGACCCAAGGCTGCACACTGTCAAAAGAGGGTCATGCTATACAATACTGCCTACGGCTAATCTACTCAGTCAGATAGCCATTGGCCATACCTGGCCCGGCTGGTGAGTAGTCAATACTGGGTCCTGATGAGGAGGATGACGAGCTGGTGGCCTCTGACAGGTCGCTCTCGGAGCTAAGGGGGATGTCGGGTACTACCTGCGGAGGTGAGTCTGGCGCAGGATCGGCGTGAGCTGCAGGCACTGCCGGTGCAGGGGGTGCTGGCGAAGGGTGTGCCACATGTAGTGGGACCTCAATGTAAGCGGTGGCAGGATCAAAAGCGGGATGGTGCAAAGGGACGGCAAAGTCCCTATCACTAAAAAGATAAAAGCGGAACTGGCAAGAGCCGGCTATGTACAGTGAGCCTACCGCAGGGTCATGGTGAAGCTGCAAGTCGGGCACCTCAATAAAGAGGGTAGCTATCATGTCCATCGACCACGTCTGAGAATGAGGCGGAAATGCAAAGCGGGGTGAGAATTTAAGAAAATTCTCAGTAGGGTCGTGGGTGACGTTTAACTGACGTCGCGTTCATTCTCAGCTGCCTCGGGTTTTAATCAATTATGAAAATATGAGATTAAACATAACTATTCATTTTTAGTAAGGTTGGGAAATGTCTAGTCCGAGGCAGGGTCCAGTTTTACTTTAATCAATATAAGAATCCAACTAAACTACTAACAATAACACACAGTACAATGGACAGAATAAGTGGACATATGCTATAAGCAGAATAAGTAGACATATGCTACAAGTAAACATAATAGTTAAACTATAAATAACTTGTAATCATGCAATTAATACATTCTTGCGGAGCTTGCTTTTTAACCTTCTTTAATAAACTGTTCCTTTACTCATAAACTTTTTCCATTACTTGGTCCCCTGGGAGTTCTTGGCCATTTTAGACTCCTGGGTAATAGTCTGCTTATCAGGATCGAGCTCGTTCCTATACAAGAATGCCGGGTTAACTTTCCCCGACCTTCCCACCGATCTATTCCCCTTAACTTCTTATCCGGGGCTGGCCCAAATATCATGGAACTTTCATCATAACATATTCTTTGGGTTCATCATAACATAACTTTCATAGCTTGCTTGAAAATGCACATGCATCAACATGTATCTCATAACTCATGCATATACTTTACTGAAATTTTGGCGGCATAACGGAACGTGTCCGCCTTCTCATGAATTGTGCCAGTACATTAGAATACCAATTTCTCATAGAAGTCACAATGTTGCATGCACAATTTATTATAGAACTCATAAAAGCATTAGTCTCCTTAAGGCAAAGTTATAGCCTCAATATAATCATTCAACCCGGTTTTTATAAATCATGCCATAATTTCCATTCAACTCATTTGGACCTCAATTTTGGATATGTTATAGTGTTATGTGTCTATTTTCTAACCTCTTTGGTCCCGTCTGATTCTGATAATCATAACTTACGTTATTCAGGTTTTATCCTAGCCTGCCTTGTGGCTGACCAGAACCGCTCACTCAAAAGTAAAAATCTCTTAAAAATCGAAAACTAGGTCAATTAATACGAAATTGGTCTCATATTAAAGCTGATAGAACCATCTTTCAGTTTCAAAAAGTCTCATTCCATTTGACTTAGTAGGGCTCGAGTTATAAGCCCCGAAACTTAACCTTCTTGAACTGTTCGGTTTTGGCTTGGTTTGGTCGTGGGTTAACTTCTTCAAATCACTGGGGACAAATAGTATAGTAACAAACTCGGAATTTCTGAGTAGGATTTTCCCCTATGTGTAAGCTTTCCAACAAAATTAGTTTCACTCAAAATGGAGTTGTATAGGGTGAGTTACACCCCTCTCAACCCATACTGCCTGGGTGGATGTTCTGAATCTTAGGTCGAACTTCAAAAATTCACATCTCTCTCAATATTACCCCAATGGTCTTATATGATATATGTGCAGAAAGCCCTAGATGTCTAGTTTCACATAAAAATGGTTTCATTAAGTTTGAACGGCAGGAGGCGGAGCTATACACTCCGCCATACAGACTGCCGAGAGTTTTGAGTTTCCCAGCCTCTCAACTTCTTCATATCATCATTCTTACTTGTTTCTATTTCAATTTTAATCTCACAAACAGCCAGTGAACCAGCAATAATTCATCATGATCGCTCAGTGAATATGTCAAGATTGAAGAATAAAACCACCAATAGTCATTCAGAATCAGAAAAAACCAAGACAAGAAATCAAAAACCCCTACCTCTTGCTTTGAGTTTGAAAATAGAGCTGGGCTGAACTTGAAGGCTGGACAGAGTGGGAGAGTTGAGAAGAGGAAAGGGAGCTGAAGTGAGGAAGGGAAGGCAACATAAGAAATGAACTGAAGAGGCAGGAGGAGGATATCTATATATATATATATAGACAAAGCTTCGAAGTGGTAGTTAGAATGAGTGGCTTTGATTGGATGAAATTTTGTGGGTCAGGTTCAGCCATGTCTCCCTCTTTTGTGTCAAAATTGCTCTCCACGTCACCAGAGAAATGAAACTCGCTTTCAGAATATCTGAACATGACATCGGAACTCGTGAAAATTTTGGTTGAACTCGAAATCCAATTCAGCTAAACTCGGAAGTCGCATTTCCTGTCCATTTTGGATCACCTAATGTCGAAACTCGGATATCACGTTCGTTCCTACTTGAGCTTAAGGTCGGAAATCGTAAGTTTCGTTCATGAGGTCGGAAATCAGAAAAATACAGCCATCTCTTTTTAAGCCTTGGAACGAAGTCGGAAATCGAAACTAATATTGAGGTCAGAAGCGAAATTATAGGACAACTCGAAAATCGTAAATTTCAACATTAAATGGGATCGGAAGTCGGAAATCGGACGTTACATTACCACCCTCCTTAAAAAAAATTTTGTCCTTAAAATTTAGTACTTGAGAATAGTCCAGGATACTCTTTCCTCATGTCTGATTCCAGTTCCCAAGTGTAATCTTCAGCATCTTCTTTTCCCCATGCTACCTTTACTAGTTGTACGGATTTGTTTCGAAGTTGCCTGCTGCTTCTGTCTACAATCCGTGCTGGTTGAAAAGGGAAAGTCAAGTCCTCTTTTAAATTTATTGATTCGGGTTTTAGCACGTGCATGGGGTCAGGCTGATATCTTCTAAGTTGAGAAACATGGAACACATCATGAAGGTGTGACAATCGTGGAGGCAAAGCAACTTGATATGCAACCGATCCAATTCGTCTCAAAATCTGGAAAGGGCCAATAAAGCGAGGATTTAACTTTTTGACTTTAATGGCTCTGCCTATCCCCGTTGTAGGCATAACCTTCAAAAATACATGGTCTCCTTCTTGAAACTCTAGAGGCTTCCTCCTGGTATTCGCGTAACTCTTTTGGCGGCTTTGAGCGGCAAGCATCTTGCTCCGTATTTTCTTGATTTGCTCCGTGGTCTGCTCGACTAAATCAGGCCCCAATAGGGTTGATTCTCCTGTTTCGTACCAACACAGGAGAGATTGGCACTTTCGTCCATACAGTGCTTCGTAAAGAGCCATGCCGACGCTAGCGTGATAGCTATTGTTGTATGCGAACTCGGCCAATGGTAAGTATCGATCCCAATTTCCGCGTTGTTCCAGTATATAAGCTCGTAGCATATCTTCCGAAGTTTGAATCGTCCTTTCTGTCTGGCCATCTGTTTGTGGGTGATATGCAGTGCTTAAACACAGCTTTGCACGAGCATATACGTAAAGCTCCCAAAACTGGGAGGTAAACCTTGGGTCTCGATCAGAGATAATAGTTGAAGGGGTCCCATGCAACCTTATAATCTCTTGAATGTATAGCTGAGCTAGCTTTTCTAGCGGATAATTTGCTCGAACGGGTAGGAAATGAGCAGATTTGGTTAATCTGTCCACAACGACCCATATAGCATCGTGTCCCGCTGACGTCCTTGGTAACCCCATAATAAAATCCATGGAGATACTCTCCCACTTCCACTCAAGGATTTCCAAGGATTGTAACATTCCAGAAGGCTTCTGGTGTTCTGCTTTCACCTTCTGACAGATCAAACACTTGCCTACTAAGCTTGCTACATCTGACTTCATGCCTGGCCACCAAAACATCTTCTTGAGGTCTTGATACATCTTGGTTATGCCAGGATGTACGGCAAATTTGCCTCTATGTGCTTCTTCTAAAATTCTCTTTCGGAGGTCGTTCCTCTCAGGAACACATACTTTGTCACGGCACCGCCAGATGCCCTCTTTATCTTGGGCAAAACCTGCTAGTTTCCCTGATTGCACGAGACTAAGCATATGTTGAAAGTTAGCATCCTACTGCTGTGCTTGCCGAATCTGGTCCTTAAAGCTACTGGTTATTTTAATTTGGTGTAGCTAAAGAGTCTTGGGAGTTGTAAGAATTCCCAAATTAAGATTTCGGAAACTTTCAATAAGTTCCGTCTCTTTAATCATCATCCAAGCGACAGTCAATGATTTCCTGCTTAACGCGTATGCCACGATGTTTGCCTTACCCGAGTGGTATTTCAATTCAAATTCGTAGTCTTTAAGGAGTTCGATCCATCTCCGTTGCCTCATGTTTAATTCCTTTTGATCGAAGAGGTACTTCAAACTCTTATGATCAGAAAAGACCTCGAACCTTGCTCTATACAGGTGATGTCTCCATATCTTCAAAGCAAATACTACTGCTGCTAATTCGAGGTCGTGAGTCGGGTAGTTCCTTTCGTGTGGCTTCAATTGCCTAGAGGCATACGCGACTACCTTTCCGGTTTGCATCAACACTCACCCTACCCCTTGTTGGGAAGCATCGCAATAGACCTCAAATGGTCCCTGAGGGTCTGGTAAAGCTAGCACCGGTGTCATGGTCAACCTCCTCTTCAAATCCTGAAAACTCTGTTCGCACTCCGGCGTCCACTCAAATGGGACGTTCTTTCTGGTTAGCTTGGTCAAGGGCAAGGCTATTCGAGAAAAATCCTTAACGAACCGCCTGTAATATCCAGCTAAGCCCAGAAAACTTCTGACTTTGGAGACTGTAGTTGGCCTCTCCTAGTTCAGAATTGCTTCTACTTTGCTGGGGTCGACAGAGATTCCTCCAGAGGACACTACGTGGCCGAGAAATTTTACCTCCTTCATCCAAAATTCACATTTGGATAATTTGGCATAGAGTTTCTTTTCTCTTAAAGTTTGCAGAATTAGCCGTAAGTGTTCCGCATGTTCTTGTTCCGTCTTCGAGTAGACAAGTATATCATCGATGAAGACCACTACAAATTTGTCCAGATATGGGCGGAATATTCGATTCATGTAATCCATGAATATTGCTGGTGCATTCGTCAGCCCAAACGACATCACGGTATACTCATAGTGCCCGTAACGAGTTCGAAAAACTGTCTTAGGAATATCTTGTTCCCGAACCCGAATTTGGTGATATCCGGAACGCAAATCAATCTTGGAGAATACAGTTGCACCTTGTAGTTGGTCCATGAGATCATCAATCCTTGGCAGTGGATATTTATTCTTAATTGTCACTTTGTTCAGCTGCCTATAATCCACGCATAAGCGCATGCTTCCATCTTTCTTTTTGACCAACAAAACCGAAGCTCCCCATGGCGATGCACTTGGTCGTATGAATCTTTTTTCTAAAAGCTCTTCGATCTGTCTTTTTAGTTCCGTTAACTCCATAGGTGACATTCGGTATGGAGCTATAGATATTGGTCCTGCACCTGGAACTAACTCGATGGTAAACTCAATCTCTCTCTCCGGAGGGAATTCAGGAATATCCTCTGGGAAAACGTCCGGATATTCCCTGACAACCGGAATCTCCTCTAGTTCCTGCTCAGCTTCTACTATATTAGCTGACAAAAGGATATACCCTTGGTTCTTTGGCCCGAAAGAGTTCAGATAGAAGAGTGTTGCGATTTGGGATTCAGAAAGTGAGACAGAGGGGAGTACCACCGTCTTATCAGAGCAATTGAGTACAACACGATTGGCAGAAAGCCAATCCATGCCCAGAATTATGTCGGGACCAGATAGAAGGAGGCAAATCAAAATGGCGGCAAAGGTTCTGTCCTCAATTCGAAGAGGAACATTGATGCATATTTGACTAGTTCTAACAGGCCCATTGGTAGGAGTAGAAACCAGCAGATCATAAGGTAATTCAGAAATTGGCAATTGCAAAGCAGCTACACAACTATGAGAAACAAATGAATGTGAGGCACCCGAATCATAGAGTACAGTTAGAGTCTCACCGTTCACATAACAAGTGCCTTGGATTAGTCCTTCTGACTTATCGGCTTCTTCCGCATTCATAGTAAAAACCCGTCCTTGTCACTGGGGTTGAGGCGGCTGCGATGAGTTCCTGGTTGGACACTCGTAAATTTTGTGGCCTGGCTTGCCACATCCATAGCAGACATTCTGGCCTGCCAAGCACGGCCGATTGCCATGATTCTTGCCGCATTTTATGCAAGTCGGGTTTGGAAAAGGCCCTTGCGGCTGCTTGCCTTTGTTGCCTGCCGGCGGAAATCTACGCCGTTGTTGTACGTTGGGCTTGAATCTTGGACCTTACGGGGCTAACCCCTTCTTGAAATTTCCACCAAATGCCCTAACTTCAGCTAATTTCGAGTGGCAATCCTCCACAAGTCGGCATTTGTTCACCAATGTAGGGAAATCCCTGATCTCCATTGGGCTTATTGCAGTGAGAATGTCCTTTCGTAACCCACCTTCAAATTTAATGCACTTCCAGGCTTCATCTGGGTTCCTCTGGTAAATTGTGGAGAATTTGCATAGCTCTTCAAATCGGGCAATATATTCGGATACTGTCCGATTTCCTTGACGCAGCTGCATAAACTCAAGTTCCTTAGCATTTCGAACCGAAGTGGGGAAGTACTTCTGGTAAAATACATCCTTGAACATCATCGAGGTGACTACTGTCTGAGATTTCTCGAACAATCTTCGTACGCCGTTCCACCAAAACTCGGCGTCTGCTTCAAGCATATAAGTGGCAAAAGTCACCTTCTGATGATCCGAGCAATCCAGGACGGAGGAAATCTTCTCCATGGCCTTGATCCACTCGTCAGCTTTGTCCGAGTCATATGCCCCTCGGAAACTTGGCCGATTTGCCTTCCTAAACTCCGCAAACTTGAGATAGTCCAGGTTAGCCTCTGGGCCATGCGGGTTCCCTTCACAGCCTGCTGCAGGCTGCCTGCCTAGCTGCTCCATCATCTGGTGAGCTGCCGCGGCTTGTTCTCGCATTGCGTGAGCCATTTCCCGCATTGTGGCCATCAGGTCAGTCGGTTCTCTGGAGCAGGTTCTGCACGTGGTCTGCCTCGCCTTCCGAAAGCCATTAAGTTCTGAGCACACAAAACAAAAGTTATTGAGTTGATCAGGCTCAATACTAAGTTTAATGTGTCAGGAAATAACAGCTCATACGATCAGGCACTTCACATACATGGACAACTATATCTCAGCCATACAGGCAAGATCTAGTGCACGTTATTAGCTAAAAACACAGAATATGCGCGAAGCAGAGTCAGTCCAATCCTCAAGCCTTAGCTAGGACGAACTGCTCTGATACCAAAATGTAACATCCTACTAATTTAATGTTATGCTTAAGTCATAGCATGAAATTAGTAGGTTGTGTTATTGTGTTAATGCTCCATTTTTTTTTTTGAAACGGCGCACTGCTATGCTAAAAGTGAAACGAATTCATCTGAATATCATAACGATGGGAATAGTGCAATAACATTACTGACTACATGCTTATATATATATTTGCAAATATATTTATATACATATCAAAAGCCTCTGCTTTAGTTTATATACAACATATCAAAATGAGAGGGACCGTGTACCAAAGGACCTAAGGCACATGTAAGTCTGCCTAATCCTATGTGGTCCTCAGAGGACATTTCAAAAAGCCTACCACTAGGTCTAAGACCCAAGGCAGCACACTGTCAAAAGAGGGTCATGCTATACAATACTGCCTACGGCTAATCTACTCAGTCAGGTAGCCATTGGCCATACCTGGCCCGGCTGGTGAGTAGTCAATACTGGGTCCTGATGAGGAGGATGACGAGCTGGTGGCCTCTGATGGGTCGCTCTCGGTGCTAAGGGGGATGTCGGGTACTACCTGCGGAGGTGAGTCTGGCGCAGGATCGGCGTGAGCTGCAGGCACTGCCGGTGCAGGGGGTGCTGGCGGAAGGTGTGCCACATGTAGTGGGACCTCAATGTAAGCGGTGGCAGGATCAAAAGCGGGATGGTGCAAAGGGACGGCAAAGTCCCTATCACTAAAAAGATAAAAGCGGAACTGGCAAGAGCCGGCTATGTACAGTGAGCCTACCGCAGGGTCATGGTGAAGCTGCAAGTCGGGCACCTCAATAAAGAGGGTAGCTATCATGTCCATCGTCCACGTCTGAGAATGAGGCGGAAATGCAAAGCGGGGTGAGAATTTCAGAAAATTCTCAGTAGGGTCGTGGGTGACGTTTAACTGACGTCGCGTTCATTCTTAGCTGCCTCGGGTTTTAATCAATTATGAAAATATGAGATTAAACTTAACTATTCATTTTTAGTAAGGTTGGGAAATGTCTGGTCCGAGGTAGGGTCCAATTTTACTTTAATCAATATAAGAATCTAACTAAACTACTAACAATAACACACAGTACAATGGACAGAATAAGTGGACATATGCTATAAGCAGAATAAGTAGACATATGCTACAAGTAAACATAATAGTTAAACTATAAATAACTTGTAATCATGCAATTAATACATTCATGCGGAGCTTGCCTTTTAACCTTCTTTCATAAACTGTTCCTTTACTCATAAACTTTTTCCATTTCTTGGTCCCCTGGGAGTTCTTGGCCATTTTAGACTCCTGGGTAATAGTCTGCTTATCAGGATCGAGCTCGTTCCTATACAGGAATGCCAGGTTTACTTTCCCCGACCTTTCCACCAATCTATTCCCCTTAACTTCTTATCCGGGGCTGGCCCAAGTATCATGGAACTTTCATCATAACATATTCTTTGTGTTCATCATAACATAACTTTCATAGCTTGCTTGAAAATGCACATGCATCTACATGTATCTCATAACTCATGCATATACTTTACCGAAATTTTGGCGGCATAACGGAATGTGTCCGCCTTCTCATGAATAGTGCCAGTACATCAGAATACCAATTTCTCATAGAAGTCACAATGTTGCATGCACAATTTATTATAGAACTCATAAAAGCATTAGTCTCCTTAAGGCAAAGTTATAGCCTCAATATAATCATTCAACCCGGTTTTTATAAATCATGCCATAATTTCCATTCAACTCATTTGGACCTCAATTTTGGATATGTTATAGTGTTATGTATCTATTTTCTAACCTCTTTGGTCCCGTCTGATTTTGATAATCATAACTTACGTTATTCAGGTTTTATCCTGGCCTGCCTTGTGGCTGACCAGAACCGCTCACTCAAAAGTAAAAATCTCTTAAAAATCGAAAACTAGGTCAATTAATACGAAATTGGTCTTATATTAAAGCTGATAGAACCATCTTTCAGTTGCAAAAAGTCTCATTCCATTTGACTTAGTAGGGCTCGAGTTATAAGCCCCGAAACTTAACCTTCTTGAACTGCTCGGTTTTGGCTTGGTTTGGTCATGGGTTAACTTCTTCAAATCACTGTGGACAAATAGGATAGTAACAAACTCGGAATTTCTGAGTAGGATGTTCCCCTATGTGTAAGCTTTCCAAAAAAATTAGTTTTACTCAAAATGGAGTTGTATAGGGTGAGTTACACCCTTCTCAACCCATACTGCCTGGGTGGATGTCCTGAATCTTAGGTCGAACTTCAAAAATTCACATCTCTCTCAATATTACCCCAATGGTCTTATATGATATATGTGTAGAAAGCCCTAGATGTCTAGTTTCACATAAAAATGGTTTCATTAAGTTTGAACAGCGGGAGGTGGAGCCGTACACTCTGCCATACAGACTGCCGAGAGTTTTGAGTTTCCCAGCCTCTCAACTTCTTCATATCATCATTCTTACTTGTTTCTATTTCAATTTTAATCTGGCAAACAGCCAGTGAACCAGCAATAATTCATCATGATCGCTCAGTGAATATGTCAAGATTGAAGAATTAAACCACCAATAGTCATTCAGAATCAAAAAGAAACCAAGACAAGAAATCAAAAACCCCTACCTCTTGCTTTGAGTTTGAAAATAGAAATTTGAAATTTGAACTTGAAGGCTGGACAGAGTGGGAGAGTTGAGAAGAGGAAAGGGAGCTGAAGTGGGGAAGGGAAGGCAACGTAAGAAATGAACTGAAGAGGCAGGAGGAGGATATATATATATAGACAAAGCTTCGAAGTGGTAGTTAGAATGAGTGGCTTTGATTGGATGAAATTTTGTGGGTCAGATTCAGCCATGTCTCCCTCTTTTGTGTCAAAATTGCTCTCCACGTCGCCAGAGAAATGAAACTCGCTTTCAGAATATCTGAACATGACATCGGAACTCGTGAAAATTTTGGTTGAACTCGGAATCCAATTCAGCTAAACTCGGAAGTCGCATTTCCTGTCCATTTTGGATCACCTAATGTCGGAACTCGAATATCACGTTCGTTCCTACTCGAGCATAAGGTCGGAAATCGTAAGTTTCGTTCATGAGGTTGGAAATCGGAAAAATACAGCCATCCCTTTTTAAGCCTTGGAACGAAGTCGGAAATCGAAACTAATATTGAGGTCGGAAGCGGAATTATAAGACAACTCGGAAATCGTAAATTTCAACATTAAATGGGATCGAAAGTCGGAAATCGAATGTTACACAACTCAGGTCGTCTCCCAATGATGACAATGCTATGTGATCAAAGCTTTTGGGGGGGGGGTTGTTTGTAATTTAAAAATGGAAGAAACAAAATTATGAGTGCAAGGAATTAAAATGAAATAAAACAGAATTCAAAATTCTAACCCAAGAATCAAAAGGAAGTAGTTATCACTCAATCATCGGATTCTAAAATTATATATCAACAATCCAAATCAATGATTAACAATGAATCCAATTGAGACCTCAATTCGATTACAGCATTGCACATGAAAACCTTCAAGCATTTAATCAACACATAAGTGATTAACTTCATAATCCTCTAGAACTTAACCAATTCGCGTTAATTTCAAGAACTAATGCAGTTAATCTCATGTTCAAACCTAAAACATGATTCTACTCATCCAACATATTAATTAATCGAAACAATATGCAAGTTATTAACCATGGTTTCAAATTGAAAACCTTCAAACCGAAATTGGATCAAGCACAAAGAAAGGGAGTAGAAAAATCGGTTTGGAATTGTTGAAATTCGAAGGCACCAATCCTCAAGAGCATAACTGCTTCTTAGAATCCTTGGATTAGATGTTAAACTACTCCTCCATTAATGGAGGCACACTGGAATTTTGAGTTGAGAAAGGAAGGCATAGAGAGAAAGAAAAAAAAAATTGAAAACTTGTTATTCCCCAAATTTTGCTCAAAACCCTATATTACAAAGTTCTTGGCCAATGATTAAACTCGGCCATCACCAAATGAAAACATCTAAAATAATTAATTGGTCATTAACGACATTAATCCTATATCTCTCCTTTGAATCTGGACGCCATATTTGCTAAATTCTAACTTATAAAAAGAAAGTTACACTAAAAATATGTAATAAGGTTCCATGGTAAATTAGTAATGTTCTTAACAGATTAGGCAAAGAATATGCATCAGCTTGGATTTGCATTCTGAAGAAGAATTGTAGCCTTGAATATCAACTTCAAAATGCCACTAGAACGGCCTCAATTGGGCTTCTATGGACCGAGATATGGCCCAAATACCACATGCTACTCAAAATCCGCAACTACACCTCTTCAGCTCATTTCTAGGCCCAATTTCAACTCCTTAACACTAGAATTGGCCTCTAAGCTCTGTATAAAACTTGTAGGCCTATCTTTCAACTTTCCTATAAATCAAAGATCATGATCAAATTACTCTATAACTCAAGATATGGCCCAAAAACCAATACAATGTCAGAATTAGCCTAATACTAGAAAAATTAAATCAAGCCCAAATAAAATCCAAACAATATAAAATGGTCCAACTCAAACCAATTAGGCACAAAAGAGGATTAATGAGCTAGGAATAAGGGAAAATAAGTATATAAAAATCCAATTGATCACTTAGCTCCTTTGAACCTTTTTACCTATTCTTTGTTTTTAGCACATTACAAGCCTAAAGTGAAAAACCATGATTCTACCTAGCCATAGGGAATAGGAGACCATTGGTTACCATTAGCAATGTGCATTAACATAAGTGTCGGGGTTTGCATGAAGACATGCAAGACTTTAAGTGTAGGGGGTGTAAATAAGTGAAACAAGAAAAGATTTAAAAAAAAAGAAAAAAGATAAAAATAAAATGTAAAAAAAATGCAAATAAAAAAAAGGCAAAGTCAATAAACTTGGGCAATTTTGATGAAAAAAAGTAAAGAAGTAAGGTAAAAGAAAGTTGTTTGTTGCATTGTTTGGATTTGAGGAAGGCCCTCATATTTGTGTCCTCATGTCTTTACCAATGTTTTTCTATTCTCTTTGGTTTTTACTTTGCATATCATTACAATTTCCCTACCCTTACCTTGGTGCCATTACAACCTTGAATAAAGTCCTCGATTTGTGTGTGCATGTGCTTGACTAGTGGAGTATTAGATGATAAGTAAGCTTATAGTAGTGCTTTTTCTTTTGAGGTGATTTGAATGGTATAATTGAAACTTCAACATCTGAGAGTACGAGTGCTAAATACAATATCTTGTGAGGCCTTCCATACTTGATCCATGCTTTTTGGAGTGATTTTTGCCTTACTTGCACTTCGTAGAGATATGCCTTGGTTGTTGAATTTCTTGATGCCTTGTGTGTGCTTTTATCCTATATGCTTGACACTTTTGAGATTCCATTAGGAATTTGTTTTTCACGGTGTTTGGTCATTTTTTCATTTAAGATTTGTGTGTCTGTTTTAGATTCATATGTTTCCTTTTGGCACCCTTGTGCATATTTTGGATTTTGCATGAGGACATAAAAAAAGCTAAGTGTAGGGAGAATTTCATAAGTAATATTTTGATACACTGATTAACCCTTATATTTAGTTTATTGTGTAACGTCCAAAAGATTTTGTCATTTTAATCGATTTGTTTGGTTTTAACGAATCGATGAAATTAATTAGAAATCAATCCGATATTTAATCAAAAGCCAATTAAAGGCTAATTAAAAATTAGTTAGATATTAATTAAAAAGATTAGAGTTGAATGAATTATAATAAACATATAGAAAGCTTCACAAAGATTTTTCCAAACCATGTTACCGATTTGAAAGAAATTGGTAGAGATTCGTTATTTTAAACTATCAGAACCGAACCAATATAATTACACACGCTAAACTCTATGCTTAATGGCTGAATACATAGCCACATAACCATTCAATTGGTGGCGCAAAATGTAACGTTCGAAAAATCTTATTATTTTTAACTAAATTGTTTGGTTTTTATCGAACAATTGAGATTAATTAGAATTCAATTAAGTATTTACTTAAAACCAATTAAGTATCATTTAGAGAGATTAGATTTGAGGAAATTAGATTAGAAATATAGGAGACCTCATAGGATTTATCCAAAATTGTTTTACCAATTTAAAGGAAATCAGTAGGATTTTGGTATTTTAAATTGTCAAAACCGAATCAATAGAAATTATACTGTGAGAACCCTAGGTTGGAAGGCTAAGATTTGGCCACCTCACCCCTTTAAGTGGCGCAATATCATCCCTTGAAGTGGGCAACCACATTAAATTAAAATGAACAAAGAAATCCACCAATCATATTCAAACTTCCTCCAAAAGTCTTCAAATAATTCCTTCACACTCGCTTGAATAATTCTGCCCTAATAAACAGCTGACCCCTCTCCATTTTCCTTCTTTCTCATCTCATCTTCACTTCATCTTCATCAAGCTTTCAATCTCCAACAAGCTCCAACAAATTTCTTCAACCCAAGACCTAAATTTAACAAGTTCAACACCTAGAAATGGCAAGATTCTAATTTCTGTTCTTGGTTTCTATGGATTAGGGCTACTAGAGGTTCTTCTTTCTTTCATATTTCCGATGCTATATGGGGTAGAGATGATAATTTAGGGTTGGTTAGATATGTATGTTTAGATTAGAATTGAAGTTAGAATGGAAGGATTTGAGAATAGAAGGAAGTAGGATGTGGTTTGGGTGAAAACCCTACGGCGTCTGTACGTTCATCTTGTATGGACCAAAATCAATCCATCAAAACTTGACGAATCTATTTTTATTGAAATTAGACATTTAGGGCTTTCCATCCATATAAAATATAAGGCCATTGGATTAGTATTGAGTGAGTTATAAATTTTTGAAGTTTAATCTAAAATTATGGGTTCTCTTCTGGGCAATATGAGTTGCGAGGGGTGTAAATCGGCCTGAAAAACTCTAAATTGAGTGCAACTAATTAGGTCTGAAAGCCAACATATAGGGAAACATTCCATAAAAATTTCAGAGTTAGATTTGATCCCAAATATTTCCAGTAATTCGATGAAGTTGCCTTAAGTCCAAATCGGACTAGAACATGACAATCCAGAAGGGTCAACTTATGGAGCCTATAACTCGAGCTCGACTTATGTAAATAAGATGAAACTTGTTGCAAATAAAATCTTTTCTGCTAGATGTAATTTGGTAAGTTTCGTATAATTTCACTTAGATTTGTATTTATTGTGTATTTTTACTTCTAAGTGTGCAATTCAGGCTAGTTGTATGATAGACTGAGGTAAATTTCAAATAGCTTGAGCTACATAAATCAAAATGAGATGGAACCAAAACAGTTGAAAACTAGACAAATAGCACATGATATATCCAAAATTTAGATATAAATGAATTGAATAGAAATTATGGTAGAATTTACAAAATCTTGCAAAATTGAGTGGAGGTAGCAGAAAAGTCCAATTTATGTTGAAATATCATATTGTTGATACACTGTTAAAAGTTGAGGCTTTATATCGATATTCTTGTCTAATTAGTCTTCTTGGTAGCCTGGCACAATTCATGGAGAAGCGGACTCGATCCGTTATACTGCTGAAATTCTGACAGAGAATTCATATTGTAACAACCTCTATCATATAAGCCATGCTTGAGTCATGGAGTTATATAAAAAGGTTGTCAGTATGCTAAAAAAATCTTTAAAATATGGAAAATATAATACATAGTCCTTTAATTTATTACCGACTAATAGTTCATAAACCTCGTCGTCTCTGATACATAGAAAATAAAATAATTACAATTTAAAAGAAATTATGACTAACACAATAAACAGCATTTGCTTCCAACTAGTCGTTAGCGAGCTTCAATAGTTTCTTGGCTGGTTTGCGCCCGAGTTTTGCTTAGTGAATGTCCTAGTACTCTCTGTCTTGCACTTGATTTCCAACTTGGGTGCTAGAATATTTACGGAAAAGAAAAACATACAAGCAGACAGTGAGAACCTAAGGTCCTCAGTAGGTAAAGTCGAACCATCACTGTTACAGTGTCATCATAAACATTCCAACCACTTTAGTTTATTATGAAAATATCAGCACATATACGCAAGCAGTAGTTCAATTTTAAGTTGAAAACATATTTCTCGAAGTAGGTTATATTTTAACAACCACTTGGCATACTATATGACAGATATAGAAACACGAATAGTGTAATATACTTCAGTAAAAATCATAATAACATCATGACATAATGAGATAATTAGATATGCACATATAGATGCATGTACTTGATTGTATGCAAGTGCACTTGACTTAATTCATCTCTTTCTTTAACTTACAACTCGATCTTGCTCTTATGTGCTTAGTCCATCAGAGGTGAATGGCCTCTCTCACCCTTGGGTAATAGCCTGCTTTTCAGGTCTGAGCTCGTACCTATACATGAGTGATGGGTTTACTTTCCCCAACCCTTACACCGGTCTATTTGCATTAATTCTGGTCGAGGGCTGGCCCAAGTCTTAAACAGTACTGCTCTGACCTATGTTAGCTGGGTCTATGCCATGCCTCACGTGGTAGCTTAGTATATCCCTCTTGCAAGTTCTTATTATCTTTTCCTTTCCATATCTTATCATGCATGCGGATGCTTTGTGCATTCATGAATATGTTTCACACTTTACTTCTCTTATCATATTCTAATTATGCTTGCATACATGACGTACATGAACATGACATGTGAATGTAACTATATTCAAAGCATAATCACCCATAGCATAAGTTCTTATAACTTCATATCATACTTAAATCATTCTTGCATATATGAATCTTATGAGTATAACATATAAATGTTTATAACATTCATATAATTCACATATTCCTGCCAGAATTTCGGCAGCATAACGAATCAGACTTGCTTCCCCATGAATAGTGCCAACTCCCACGAACAAATCAATCATAGCAATATAATCAATCTAACATGTCTATCAATGTAAAATTTGCAACCTTCAACCCAAATCTTATATGTACACTAATACTTGTGAAACCATCAATTTGGTCATTTCTGCCAATTCTATTTAGTTTTGACCAAATTTTGTACACTCCACCTTTAGTCCAATTCAACTTATTTAAACCTAAATTTTGGATATGTCATAGCTCTATGTGTTTAGTTTTCAACTCTTTTCGTCCCATCTCATTTTGATTTGTATAACTCAAGTTATTAGTATTTTACCTCAGATTACCCTATACTTAGCCAGAACTGCACTCTTATAAGTGAAAATTCACTAAAAATAGAAATCTGAATGAAATCATACGAAATTTATATCAATTTAAAATTAACAGAACAAGCTTTCGATCATTTTCATGAATATATTTTGAGATATAAGCCTTGTAACTTGACCTTACTGGACTACTCTGTTCCAGTCCAGTTTGAACTTAAGTCAACTTCATTGATGTGCTGGGAATAAATGACAAGGAATCTGACTCTAAAAATTTTATGGGATGTTTCCGTACATGTTATCTTTCAAACAACATTGGTGCACTTAATTTAGAGTTGTGTAGGGTGAGCTACGCCCTTCTCAACCCATACTGCCTAGATGAGAATCCAGATTTCTGGGTTAAACTTCAAAAATTCATAAACAATTCGATACTAATCAAATGGCCTTATATTTTATATGTATGGAAAGCTCTGAATGTCTAGCTTCATATAAAAATGGATTCATCAAATTTAAACAGCTGTAGGCGGAGCCATACACTCCGCCGTACGGACCACCATATGTTTTTCACCTAGACAGCATCCTAATTCTCTATTTCTTCTAGTTTCCTCCTTCTAACTTTAATTCCAACTCGAAATTTCATATTAATCCAACCATAAACCATCAAATACATCCAATACATCATCAAATAAATGAAGAAAAGTGAAATTTCATGCAGCCACAATTCAGAAAAATCAAGAACAGAAATTGAATCCTACTTCAATTTAGTTGAATAACTAGCAAAAAGTGAAGTTCTTGAAGGAGTGGAATGATTGGAGCTTGAAGATGGAATTAAATGAAGAGAATATAGAAGAAATAAAATGGAGAAGGGCTGCTGTCATTAGGGTGCAGAAATGAGGGATAATGAAAAGAAAATGGAGTTCAATAATGAGGGTAGTTAACTTACTAGCTTCTCATTGGTCCTTGGCTTTGGGTGGTTAATATTTAACCAACACTTCTCCTCTTCTAAGGCTAATGGTGGCACCACTTGGGGGTGGGTGTGGCTGAGTTCTTCACCACTAATCTTATGGTTTTTAATGTGGCAATCTATTGATTCGGTTCCAGCGGTTTAAAATACTGAATCTTCACTGATTTCCTTCAAATCAGTAAGACTGTTCTAAATAGCCTCCTAAGGTTTTCCACTCGTCTATTCTAATTTTATTAAGTCTAATCTCTTTAATTAATATCTAATTAACTCCTAATCATCCTTCAATTAATTTCTAATTAACGTTACTTAGTCAATAAAAATAGAAATAATCGATTAATGGCATAAATTAAACATTTTTTGCAAATTCAGGGCCATTATATTTTCTATTTTCCGTAGCTAATGGCATTTCCATAATTTTGAGCAAGTCCAGGGGCACCTCCCGTTATTTCACACTAGACTACCTCCATGGCCCAATCAGCAAAGATTTAAACTTCTACGGTTTCACCGCGTGATTCTACTTTGTTTAAAATCTCATTCTGCTAATTCTACAGATGTGGGGATATAAAGGTCATTTCATAAAAAGTTCTAGGGTTATTGTGAAAATAATTTTTTGGAATCAAAATATAATTTCTAAAAATTTTGGGCATCACTACAATTAACAAAAGTTTATGGGGGCACTGTAATACCCTAATAAATTCATACTACACTTAAGTCGTATTACGGCGTTCTATTAGTTGTTACTTATACTCGTGAAAAATTAAACTTCATTTATAAATTAAGTTACACGAAAAATACAGTAAAATTTTTTTTTGAAATACATCGTCGCTTTGCAGCGTTTTGGAAAGTAAAGCCTTGAACGAGAAGATAGCTATAAACGAACGTGTTGCATAAATTCAAGTCATAAAATAAAGGAACAATGGATAAATAGAAATATAATGCATTCACTTTACTAAAATAACCATATATATAAAGTCTCATAATATTCAACAAGACATGAAAAGGAAACTCATGGTCATGCCATGGCCCCAAAATATCAAACATAAGCAAATATGACAAAGTTCGTCACAAAATGAAATATATAGGATAAAGAGCGATAATAAAATAGGCCCAAGTAGACACGTTCTGGTTTCTTTGCCCCTTCTGCGCCCCTCGATCGGATGAAATCAAGTCCTCGAGTGCCTGGTTCGCTCGCTCCTCGGCTTCTGGGAACATGAGGAGTACGGATGATACAAGGGTGCCTACCGATCACCTCTATGCGACGAACACGACGACTTGGAGTACAGCTAGCTACCGAAGAATGTTCATCGGAGGGATCCTCCTCAGACGTAATGGGGTGATACTCAGGGAGTACCAGCAAAGCAGCTGCAGCCCTCAAAGTGGCCGTGGAGCTCGCGTCGACCACGGGAATCACAGGCTGCGGCACGGGCTCAGCTGCGGGCAGGTCTGGAGACATCGGCTATATCTCAACATCTGCCAAAGGGACCAGGGGGAAAATCCTAAGGACCCAGCGGCTGTCCAAGGTATGCCAGGGCTGGCGGAACATCGAGTTCCTCTCTCTCATGTATACGACCCAAGTAAAAGTAAGTATGGACTACCATGGTGGTCGTAGCCACGATAGCCTGGGCATCAGCATCATAGGTCCCCTCTTGGTGGGGAGGGTCCATGCTCCACTCCACCAGGTGCGCCATAGATATCTGGTAACGAAACGGAAAATAACTAGAGTGAGAAACAGGATTTCTCAGTAGAACTCAAACCTGACACGAAAGTGTCATCGTCATCATCTCAGCCACTTCGTTTTTATAAATGAAAATAGTGAGCATCCAATAGGTTCAATTCTTAGGTTTTTCGAAAACATCAATATCCGAAGCGGATTTCGTTTTAAGTACGTATTCTTATATGCTAACATCATGGTATACATAAGAACTTATATAACAATTCGTATCATGCATGAATATCTTGAAAGTTTCATTCTTTGCTTGGGTCGGACCGAGGTCCCTTTCTTTTCTTTACTTAACCTTTATCTTAGGTCTTTTTCTTTTCACCTACTAAACATAAGTGGTAATGAGCTCATACCGTGGCCGTCGCCACCATAAAATTTCGGTACTTACACTAGCTGAGTCATGTCATGCCTCATGTAAGCACTATCCCCTATACTCACACTAGCTGGGTCATGCCATGTCTTATGTGAGTCATGGGTGAGGGGAGCTTAAATTTGGTCACCTTCCTTTTTGAAGGATCACACACTTAATTCAATCTCTTCTTATTAAAGCTTATGATGCAAAATATTTCTAAGTCTACAATTTTTGCATAATTTTAGCAGCATAACAGCTAAACCGAAGCTTCCCAGAGAATCTAATATCACATATCATTAAGCATCATATCATCAACATATCATATTCATATCATCATCATCATCATAGCATCATGCTTGCACATAAACATAGGCATATTCTCAAGTAAAGTTTTATGAGTTTAGCTTAATAAATTTGATGCAAGCTTTTAGTTGATTTTTGTATTATTCGATTTTTTCATTATCCATATGGCGAACCTCATCTAATTTCTCCTTTTAAAGTTCTTAGGTTAAATTATGAAGTTTCATCATCTTAAATTAAGAGTCTTAGTGTGCCTAAGTGAGATTCTCATTAGTGCTAGAAATTTTACTTTGACCAATTTTTACTCTTACTGTAAGGCAGTAACTTTCAAAATTCACCATAAAATCTTCTTTACCGTTTTAACTTGATTTTTGGTAGGGTTGTACTTTTCTGAGTCTATTTTCAAATGAAAGAAGTCCCACTCAAAAATTCCTTCTATAGCCTGAGTTATACACTTTTTACTCAGACTGTGCAGACTTGAAAGGTCATCTCAAGTCTGTGGCTTGTCAATTCCACTGGGAGTTCCTCACATGGAATCTGATAAAACTTTTTATGGGGTGTTCCTCTGTGTCTTAGCTTCCTAAAAAACTTGGTCCCACTCAAAAACAATTTTTGTAGCTTCAGTTATAAGGTTTTTAGTGCAGACTGCCGAAACAGAAATCCATCCGGGAACAGCCCACTCTGAAAAATCATATCTCCCTCATTTTAAATCCAAATTACACGTATTTTATATATTTGGAAAGATCTTTAAGTCTACTTTCACAGAAAATTAGTTTCATTACATTTTGAGTCTTGTAGAATGAGTTATGCAGTACATATTACAGACTGCCAAAATTCTAGCTTAACTAATTTTTATGTTTTACATATCAAACTTGTGGAGATGTTGCTATACCACTTCAAATCACCATTTTTATGTTTTATCTCACCATCATATTCAAGGTTTTAATCACCAAATCAATATTTTAAAATAAAAATAAGATAAGATACATAAAAGCCATCATACCATATAATCTCATTTTAAGACAACATTTTCAACAAGGCAAGAAAAACTCATAGAACAAGGTATGGTCATGAGACCTTAAAGCAAGTCCTAAAACCACATACCTATAAAGAGTTTAGGGGTTCCAGTGCTTGAAAAATATATGAAAAAGAAATGTTAGAGTCATTACCAAAGAGAGCTTCTTGAAGGATTTGGAGTGTGGAGAAGGTTGGAAAGAGCCTTTCTACTTGAAAGCTTGGAAATGGAGCTTGTGTATGGGTTGTCTTGTTTCTCCAAAGACCAAAAATGGTGGTCCTTGAAGGGATTGTGAGGGTGGTGATGAAAATGAGGTAGGAAGTAGTAAGGAGATTGAAAGAAGAACAAGGAGGGTTGAAAGAACAAGAGAGTGGGGATGAGACTTGGAGAGAGGAGAGAATTTTGTGTCTTGAGAGAGGAAATGAAAAATAAAATGAGGGGGAGAGAGGGGGTTGATGGCGCAAATTGAGGGGGGAGAAGTGATGTGATTTTGCTTCTTGCAACAAGCAAGAGAGTAGGGGAAAACCTTGGGGCAAAAGAGGGAGTTGTGTTTCCTTTGAGTCTTGGCACTTGGGTAAAAACCATGTAGTATTTTTCAAGTGGCTAAAAGCATTACTACTCTTAGGATTGGCTTAGATGAATATGATCACTCCAATTGTCACAATCTTGATAGAGGAGAGTACATCTCTTGTCTTGACTCAAGGAATACTACTAATATAGACTCTTGATCTAATGGTGTATGATGAGAAGGCAAATGGATAGTTGAATATGGCTCTTATCTTGACCAAACTTCAAACAATAATTAAAGGAAAATTTCTAAATTTTTACAATTGTTACAATTATCTAAATGTTAATTAATTCAATTGGTTCAATCACACCTTAACTCATTTTTATTGGAAAAGATTTTCCTCATTAATTATGTAAAGAGGGTGTGAGGGTTAATTTTTTATGTGATTAAGATGTGATGCTTGTCATGCTCTTAGTTAATAAGGTTAGGTCACCTTGATTTTATGTTCTAAATCATAAATTAACAAGGATTGGTAAATTAGGCTCTTAATTGTAACTTTTAATGCATTATGCTTCAAGTGTTGAATTTTCTAATTAATCGTTGACTTTCACTTATCTTGTTGACTTGCCTTTAATTTGCTAAGCCCTTACTCTCGAGATTAATCGATTAATTCTTAATTAATCACTAACTTCTCTAATTAGCCAGAGACACCGAGCTAATTAGCTTAGATGAAAATAGGGATGTTATAGGCACTTTTGTCATTTTCTAATTTTTAATATATGGCAATGCCATATTTTCAATGGTAGTATTACACTACCCTATAATTTTGAGTGTGAAGATCGTTATGGCATAACGCTGCCTGAGAAATTCTCACACTGTCTAAGGGAAATAATTCAAAATTTCTATTATGTTCTATTTACAAAAGTGGGGATGTTACACATATATTATGGGAAATATTTATATGTACATGTACTACTTAAGAAAAATAATATTAGTTGTGCATGTAGCTTATGAGGATTATAATAATTCCATATTACTTGGATCAGCCTCTAAATAAGGTTAAGGGCAATAGATCAATCGGAAAGTCGGGGAAAATAAACCCAGTAATCCTGTATAGAAATGAGTTTGGTCCTGAGAAGCAGACTATTATCCAGGAGTTATATGGCCAAAGACTCTCAAAGGACCAAGTATGTATAAGTATAAAAACAAGCACCTTAGGGACGGCGATACGTAACAACTAGGTGTGCCAAGAAAAGAAAGTTAAAAAAGAAATGGAAGCATCTACATCAAAAATTCATGTTGCATTCATATTTGCATATTATTCATTTATTCTTTAGATTGCTATACTTATGCTTCAATTCCTTTCTCTACTTGTCAGGAGCCTAATTGCTTCCATATATATATAGATTATTTAGTCTGCTGCACTTATGTTTGGACTTCTACTTTGTTTAATCATGTGAATGAATAATTCCAATGTACTGATATGATTCAAAACTTGTGCATCTGCACACATCTCTATCTACTAGCTAGTTCTTATTATTATTGACTTTACCTATTACCGTTTCATAATTACTCCCTCTTTGTTTAATCAGTGTGTGAACAAAACAAACTCTGCTTCGAATACTTTTCAAATGGTTAAATTGGGCAGATTACATAACATTTCACCTTTTTCTTAATAAACCGAAGTAGCTGGAGATAATAACGATGACATGGTATATGGTATATGGTATATGGTATATGGTGAATAAGGAATCCTACTGAGAATTTTTAATTCTCGCTCCTATTTCTGTGTTATCTCCAGATAGTTCAAGAAATATTGAAAACAGCCAAAGGTAGCTGGCAAACAAGGTTCGTCCAGAAAATAGTAAGTAGGCTATACCTAGTGGTGTTTCTATCTGGACAGCCTACACTAAAATCCTCATAACTCAAGTTATATAAAATATTTTTTTTTAAGTGGAACCAAATTTGTAAGAAAGCTATGACATAAGGGAACAACCCATAAAAATATCTCGATCAGATTGCTTTTGTAGAACTCCCAATAAATTCGAGAAGTTACTGTTACCTAGGTAAATCTAAAAATTTGATAGTAATGTGGTTTAGTGCATAACTTAAGTCACACTTCGAATTTTTTAAATGGGATTTTTTATTTGAAAGAGGGTTCAGGGAGGTATAATCCTATGAAAAATCAAGTTAAAATAGTAAAAGTTGAAATTGTGGTAAATTTACCAAATTGCTGCCCCACAGTAAAAATGTAAATGTGGTTAAGGCTAATTTTAAGGGATAATGAAAAACAAACTTAAAGACCATAAAATCCTTAACTTAAAATATTGAAACTTCATACTTTAAATTAAAAAATTTAACAAGAATGATAGAAGAAACTTGCTGCTATGAGAAATAAAAGAATTGAACAAATGAAAATCCAACTAAAATCTTACACATAATTTACCAAGCTAAACTCACAAAACTTTGCTTGTGAGATATATCTCTATGTGCAAGAATCATGATTATGATGAATATGATGATGAGGATTATGATCGATATGATATTGTGATATGCTTAATTATGTTTTAATGATTGAGATGCTCTATTTGGCAATTTTGGGGAACCTCCGGTCTAGCCGTTATGTCGCCGGATTTCCGTAAAAATTATGGACTTAACATAATTCTAGCATCATGTGCATTATTCAAGATAAGATAAGACTAAGGATATGATCCTTTAAAAAGGAAGATGACCCTCAAAGACAAGATAAGAGGACATGATCCTTCAAAAGGAAAGATGATCCTTAAGCTTCAGATGATCCTTCAATAAATGAAGGTGAAACCTACTTTTTCCCCTCTCCTGCAAAAGTTTCAGGAATTTATGGTGGCGACAACCACAGCATAAGCTCATTACCATTCAAGTTAGGAGGCTGGTAAATAAAAGACATGTGATAAAGTCAAACTAATGAAAGAAAGGGGCTTCGATCCTACCAAAGAAAAGAAAAGAAAGAAAATTTCATGATATCTATGCCTAATGCATCTGTCTGTGTTTCATCTTATATATACATGCTAGTGAAATTATCATGATAAGAATGTATGTCTAAAAGTGAATCCACTTCGGATAATTATGTTTTTGGAAACCTAATAATTGAACCTCATATATGCTCACTAATTTCATTTTGACAAACCCAAAGTGGCTAGATCGATAACGAATACACTTTCGTGTTGAGTTAGAGTCCTGTTGATAAATATCATTTTTCACTTCCATTTTTTTACCGTATCGTCACCAGGCTCCGATGGCGGACCGAATAGAGTGGATCATGGGTCCACCTGAGCACAAGTGGTCATATGACGCAGACACTAACACAATCGTGGCTACGACCACCACGGTTGTCCATACTTGCATCCATCTTGGTCACACGCATAAGGTGGCAGAGCCCGACATTCCACTAGCGCCAGTGGTCATTCCGAAGACATCGCCTGCACCGCTATTGGCACCATAGGACCTGTTGCTATCACCACTACCTGACTTCAAGATGGAGCCGATGTCCCTCGGGCTACCACCGGATGAGATCCAGTCCTAGCAAATGATTCTGCTCTTTGAGTTGAACTCCATTGCCACTCCTAGGACCGTAGCTACCTTTCCTCCCTAACTTGAGTATCACCCAAGCGTCACCCTAACTTGTGAGGAGGACCCGTCCGAGGAGCGATCTTTTGTGGCTAGCTATACTCCACAGGAGACCGAGTCCAGTCATCGTGCTTGCCATATTGAGGTGCATAGTAGGCACCCCCGCATTATCCGAACACCCTTTGTACCCCAAGGGCGAGGAGCTAGGGGACGCAGATGCTCAAGATCATGACTTTCGTAGGACCGAAGGGCATATTGTAGAAGGTATATGTTAGGGTTATGTTTCACATTAGGTGAGTAGTTTGCCGTAGTTGTACCTCATCATGTATTTTATATTGTGTCAAACCTTGCTATGTCAGTTTGTACTTAATATATAGGCCATAGCATAGCCATGAGTCATTTTCTATGTAATCCTCGACATTATGGATTTAATTATCTGAAATGAAAGTGTTAAGCCTTGTTATGTATTAATGTTCTATATTATGTTTCTATGCTTTATTTATTTACGATGTGATTCTTATCAAGGCTCAAGTTTTAAAACGCACTAGGCGATGAATCTTTTTCAAAAAAAAAAAAAGATATACCTTATTTTCCATGTAATATATTTTCCAAAAGAGTTTAAGTTTTCTGCGAGTATAAGTAACGACTAATAATCGGACATAATATCACTAAAGCATAGCGTGGGATTATTAGGGAGTTATACAAGAAGTATCTCTCCAGCCCACCAATCTTGTGCAAGCCCGAGATCGGCCATCCGTTATATCTATACCTCTTGGTGAGCAATATGGCTATAGCCAGCACGTTGATCCAAGGAAACACAAGGCAGCAGCACCCAATCTACTTTGCTAGCAAAGCACTTCAAGGGCCAGAGCTCTGACATTAGAAATTGGAGAATTCCACCTTTGCACTATTAGTTACTGCCGAGTTTCTTCAGCAATACTTTCAAGCCCATTATATAGTAGTAAGGATCGACAACAAACATCGTAAGAAGAATAATGGCATGGTCAATGGAGCTCTTCGAGTTTGAAATCCGATATGAGCCTAGAACTACCATAAAAGCCCAAGTACTAGCAAATTTCCTAATGGAGATGGTAAACGAAAAGGAAGCATAGGACCCGAGCTAGACGTTGCATATAAATGGAGCCTCCAGTGCCAAAGGATGCAAAGCCAATGTTATATTGGAGAAAGAAGGCCACGTTGTGGTCAAACTATAAATCAAGTTCGATTTCCCAGTGTCCAACAACCAAGCTGAGTATAAAGCACTAATTGTGTGACTTTAGCTATCCTCCAATGTAAGTGCAACCTGACTCCCGATCTTTAGCGACTCTCAGATCGTGATGTAGCAGATAATCGGAACCTATCAGGCAGTAATACATTGTTGCAAAAATACTTGGCCAAGGTGAAGGATCTGATGAAGAAGCTCAAGGCTTACAAGGTCCAACATGTTCTAAGAGAAAACTGTCAGAGGCAACATCCTTTCCATGCTGGCCAGTACAAAGCCAAGAGAGAATAACAAGAGTTTGATTAAAGAAACTCTGAAGATCCTCTCCATAGTTGAAGGAGTTCCAACTTTGCCTATTGAGGAATCTCTAGGTTGGATGAGTCCAATTTTATAGTACTTAAAAAATGGAACCCTTCCCAAAGACCCTATGGAAGCGAGAAGACTATCAAAGAAAGCATCCTACTACACTATCATCGAAGGACAGTTGTGCAAAAGAAACTTTTCTCAGCCACTTTTGAAATGCCAAAGCCCAGCCCAAATCTCTTTCATCCTTGAAGAGATCCATGAAGGGTGATGTGGCCATTACATTGGACGGAAGGCATTAGTGCTGAAGGTTTTACAGGCTAGAAACTGCTGGCCAACAATGACAAAAGGCAAAGTAGATTTTGTGAAGAGATGTCTTAAATGTCAATAGCCATGTCGCCCTAGTTAAAGAACTCATAACCATCATGTCCCCATGGCCATTCAATAAGTGCGGAATCGATCTCTTAGGTTCTTTTCCACTCATCTCGGGATAAGTGAAGTACTTCATCATAGGAATTGAATACTTTACTAAATGGACAAAAGTGGAGCCTTTGTCCACCATAACGGCCGCTCAAGCTCAGAAATTCATTTGGAAAATATTTCCACCTGCTTTGGGGATCTGAAATTCGTAGTAACCGATAACGGAACTCAATTCATAGATCAAAAGTTTCGAGGTTTCCTTGTTAGTATAAAGTGAATCATCATTTCACCATGGTAGAGCACCCTCAAGCCAATGGTCAACGAAGCTACCAACAAGGTCATGCTCCAAGGTCTAAAGAAGAGGCTTGATGAAGTTAAGGGTGCATGGGTCGACGAGCTCAAAAGTGTTCTATGGTCATACCATAAGTCAGCAACAGGTGAAATCCCCTTTAAGCTAACTTATGGGGTAGACGCCATAATCCTAGTAGAAATTGAAGAGCCTAGTCCGAGAGTCATCTTTTGGGCTATGAATTCCAAGATCATCAAAGAAGAAGCGGACTTCTCCAGCAAAGCCAAAGAAATAGCACATATCCAGGAAAAAGCCTTGAAGCAAAGAATTGCTAAAAGGTATAATTCTGCCATAGTTCCTCAAAAATTTGAAGAAAGGGACTAGGTACTCTGATGTGCTAATATCGGACCACCACCCACCTAGCATGGCAAGCTAGCAGCAAACCGGGAGGGCCCATATCAAGTCAGTAAAGTTTTAGAAAAAAGGGCATATAAACTTTCTACATGTCAAGTTCTGAGGTTCTAAGGTTCTAAGGTCATGGGATGACTCAAACCTTACGAAATTTTACATACGACGTAAACCATGCAAGTCAACATACATTTTTTCCTACGGTAGGTTTTGTGCCACTAGGTTTTCCCGATGAGGTTTTAGAGAGGCGGGGCTTTCATGGGCTAAGTGGTATTCACACACTGCCACTTGATTTTTTCTTGTTTAAGTTTGGATTTATTTATATGCTCTGATTCATTATTAATAAAGATACTATTTTTCTCTCCTTATTTATTGTTGTTTAATTCCTAAGGGACTAATCACCCCTTAGTCAAAAGGTTTAAAGCCCAAGTCCAAAACCTTGGGTATAGTTTTAGTTTAAAATCTGAGCCAACAATGGCCTCAGAAGTCACCCGGGTTACCAACAATCTCGGAATAGCTATAATCCTTAAGTATCTAACTTAAGCAAAATAAAATATGCAGATCTCACATGACCTCAGAAATCAATCAAAAATGAGTTCCCATAGGTTATTAAACTTAAGCGTAAAAACAAAATATAGGGGACAAATGCGAGAAATAAGGTTCCTAATATTAAAACCCTAGAAGTCGGGTAGCTAGTTCATTACAAAGCCCATGAAAGGGCATATACAAAATACACAAGAAATAAAAATACAAAAGTAGGAGGCCTAAGGGTCGGACTCCGAGTCAACACTATTGCCTTCAACTGGGATATCCATGATCCGGTCATCCGCGATGTGGCGGTAGAGCCCAATCTCATTGAAATCGGCCTCAGGATAGATAATCTTGGCATAAGCTAAGAAATTTTGCTTGATCTCATTAGTCAGTTTTGTCCACTAATCCTCCATGTACTTAATCTCCTCTTTAAGCTCAGAGTTCTTTCTAGCCGAGTCAAAGTGAGCCTTCTCGGACTCCTCAAACTAGTCGTTCAGCTCCTGCAACAGTCGGTCCTTGGTCTTGACTTGCTCCTTCAATCTTTCAACTTCAGAAATCAGGTCCAACTTGCCCTTATCCAAAGCCGCCTTCTCATTTTGAATAAGGGTCACCTTTTTCTCCAAGTCTCTCATTTCTTGGTGGGCCTAGATCTCGAAAGAAACCATTAACTCCAAGTATCAACAAACCATCGCTAGGAAGGACTCCGGAACCACTTTCTCCTCAAGCAAAAGATTATCCTCGTCCACCCAAGGTACCTCGAAACTTTTATTTAGTAACAATTTATTTTGAGTTCCCTTTCTTGGATCCGCCAGAAAAGGGTTGTACCTAGAGCACCAAAAACCTTGAAATAAACGAGCTTGAAATTATGAAAAGACTCCTCGTACAGCAAAAAAACTTTTTGATTCACATGAGCTCAAAAAGATATCCAACTCTTGGTTACATCTCCACTGTTGGGACGGGTAAGAATGAAAAGGTAAAAGAAGATGATGAATGAAGGCGAAACTCTGAGATACTGCCATATTATCTCAAAGCCCTTTATCATGGTCTAATTATTGAGATGACACTGGGAAAGGGCTACCAAGGTCTGCTCCAAGATCATAAACTGCAAGTCGATAAATAGGATTCGAACAGCAAACTTCGAGATGAGGATGTCATACATCCACATCTAGTTTGGGCCGCTCTTGTGATTGATATAATAGGCCCTCTCATCGACATCAGGAACCTCGACAATATAGTCTTCGTCGTACTCACCACCCAGAGGTATAAGATTCTCATCCCTAAGAGATCTCAAAAATTCAAAGGTCACTTGCAAAGTTGTTTCAAGTACATCCCAGCCTATCCACTAGTATATGAAACTAATACAGGGTGGAAACCGAAGAATTTAAGGAGCCTGTTTCTTGCCCATCTCCGAATCTAGAGTGAACCTACATAGGGAAACCACCTTTATCACTATCTCGGGTAAAAAACAATAATACTTTGGGTTCTAAAGGCCTATAGTGGTTTCCCCACTAGGAAACTTCACCGCCGGGGCAAGCGACAAAGAGAAAGGACAAAAAGAGTCCTAAACCCACTCTTACTAAGTAACATGCGAGAATGGATCAGTAGTGTAACATCCCCATTTCTACCTAAGCTAATTAGCCCAGTGTTCCCGGCTAATTAGAGGGATTAGCAATTAATTGAGAACTAATCGATTAATCCCGAGAGCAAGAGCTTAGTAAATTAAGTCTAGCCAACAATTTAATCGTAATGCCCTAAGCGTTTTAATAAAACCTTAATCGTCTAATCCTTAATTACTCGAAGGTGCCAAAACAAAAGTAAGACAATCTAACCTTACTAATTAAGTTTATAATGATTAAGACAACTCTTGAAAAATTAAACCCCAAATTAAGCATATGCTTAACCGTAATGCAAGACATCATAAAAGGTGTAATTGACAAGAGTTAACTCATGGGTAATTAAGCCAATTAAGTTAAACTACATTTAAATAATTCTAATAACATTTAGAGATAAAGGTTCTTCCATGCATATGCCCTAGAAAGACCTACCAAGGAGGAGCAACATCTCACCCTTCATTCAAACTCTTTAATCCTACACCATTAGATCAAAAGCCAAGACTAGGATCCTTGTCATCCACCATTAGATCTTGACACTTGGATGAGTCTTAGACAAGCAACCAAATCCTAAGAGCGGTACTCCCCTTTAACCCCTAGAGAAAAGCTTAAAATGGGCATTAGAATGCCTCCAAGACTCAAGGAAAAACAACTCACCCTTTTACCCCAAGGTTTTTCCACTCTCTTGCTTGTTGTAAGAAGCAAAGTCACATCACTCTTTTCCTCCCCTTTGTGCGCCATCAGCCCACCTTTCTTTCCCCCTCATTTCATTCTTTCACTCCTCTCCCAAACACACACACAAAGCTCTCTTCTCTCTCTCTTCAATTTCAAATTCTCCTCCTTCTCTCTAAACTCTCCAACTTCTCTCTAGAATCCTCCCACTTCTCTCATCCTTTCCTCTCCTCATCCCACTCACAAACTCTTCAAGAGCCACCATTTCTTGCTCTTGGAGAATCAAAGACACTCACATATCAAGCCTCTTCCAAGATCCAAGAGGAGGAGCACCACCACCACCATCATCTTTTTCCATCACAAGTTCCTTCAAAGAAAGCTTCTTGGTAGTGACTCTAAACCCTTTTCCTCTCTTGTTTTTTAAGCTTTAGAACTCCTATGCTCTCCATAGCTAGGTGGTTTTAAGGATTGATTTGGGCATCATAGCCATTCTTGTCATAAAATGAGATGTTGTTGCTTGTATGGTGGTTTGTTGAAAACATGTTTTCGGTTTGGTGTGATGCATGGCTGAATCCATTATTTTTGAACTCCAACATGATAGTTTTTCACTAATCTTTCATGGTATATGAGTGTTTTATAACTTGAGAATGGTTTCTTGAAAGTGAGGTTGAGTGTTTTGGAGAAAACATGAGAAAAAGCAAAACGTGAAATCTGGATTTTCTGACAGCCTGTAAACCGAACGGTATAACTTTTTCCAGAAACCTCAGAAATTAGTGGACCAATTTTATATGAAAATAGACTCAGAGAGCTTTCCATACATATAAAATATATAAGATTCGGAGTTAAAATGAGTGAGATATGATTTTTCAAAGTGGACTGTTCTCGGATCGGTTTCTGTCTGGGCAGTCTACACTAAAATGTGTATAACTCGAGCTACAAAAATGATTTTTGAGTGAGACCAAGTTTAAATGAAAGCTAAGACATAGAGGAACAAACCCCTAAAACAGTTTTCTCAGATTCCTTCTGAGCAATTATAATGAGAGGTCACAATCCACTGTACCGGGAGTGAACCTAGAAACTGAACAAGTCAGAATAAAATGTGCATAACTGGAGTTAGAAAATGAATTTTTGAGTGGGACTTCTTTTGTTAAAAACTAGACTCAGAACCCTATAAGAATATAAAATTTCGCATTAAAATGATAAAATACCAATTTATGGTGAATTTTTAAAGTTACTGCCTAGGGTAAAAGTAAAACTGTCAAAACTTAACCTTAAGTAAGACTATGCATAAATGACTAAAAGGGGTAAAGGGCCTTAGCCTAAAGTAATGAAACTTCATAATTCACTTAATGAGGACTAGATGGAATAAAATACCAAACTTGCCTAATCCTTAACAAAAGAAGCAAATGAAACGAAAAACCGAATGTAAATGTAGTTAGTGTACTAGATTAAGTTCATAAGATTTTAATCAAATTATAATGCAAAACCTAATCTATAAATCTTCCAAATTAAAATATGAAAATCATATAAGTCAAGTTAGAATAATTGAGAAGGAGGAATCAATAAAATGAAAGCCAATGTAAAAGCTTGCATCTAATTTACTAAGCTAAGCTCATAAGACTTTGCTTGAGAATATGCCTATGTTTAGGTTGCAAGCATGATGTGATGATGATGTGATTATGATGGCATGACATGATGATATGATGTGATGATATGATGATGATGATATGATATGATGATATGATATGATGCTGTGATACTGGTATACTGTCTGGCAAAATTTTGGGAAGCTGTGGTCTAGATTATCTTTGCCGAAATTTTGTAGAAATTATGAACTTAGAAATATTTTGCATCATAAGTTTAATAAGGAAAGATTGGATAAAGTATGATCCTTCAAAAGGGAAGGTGACCTAATTTAAGTTTCCCCTCACCCACGACTCACATGAGGCATGGCATGACCCAGCTAGTGTGAGTATAGGGGATAGGGCTTACATGAGGCATGGCATGACCCAGCTAGTGTAAGTACCGAAATTATATGGTGGCGACGGCCACGGTATGAGCTCATTACCACTTATGTTTAGTGGGTGAAAAGAGAAGGACTCAAGATGAGTCAAGTTAAGGAAAGAAAGGACTTAAGATAAGTCAAGTTAAGGAAAGAAAGGGACTTCGGTCCAACCCAAGTAAAGAACATAACTCTCAATCTGTTTATGTGTGTTATGACTAGTCGTATGAGCTTTCCTGTATGCCATGATGTTGTTAATACAGCGAGGATAAGTACTAAAATGGGATCCACTTCGGATAGTAACGTTTTCGAAAATCCAAGAATTGAACCTATTGTATGCCCACAGTTTTCATTTAAAAACCGAAGTGGCTGGGACGATGACGATGACACCGGTGTGTCAGGGTCGAGTCCTACTGAGAAATTTTATTTCTCATTCTAGTTATTTTTCCGTCTCGTCACCAGATACTCATGGAGCCTCACGTGACGTGGAGCATGGAGCCTCCCCACCATGAGTGGGCTTATGATGAGGACGCCCACGCTATCGTGGCCACGACCACCACGATAGTTCGCACCTACTTCTATCCGGGTCGAGTTTTTGAACTAGAGGAGCCAGAGATTCCGCCAGCCCCTATGGACGTATCTTCGTCACGCCTTGGACAGCCGTTGGGTCCTTGGGATTTCCCGCCCGAGCCATTGCCCGAGATCGAGATGGAGCCTATGTCTCCCGGTCTACCCGTAGCCGAGCCTATGCCGCCGCCAGAGGTTCCCGTGGTCGAGGTGAGTTCGACGGCCACCCCTAGGGCCGTAGCAGCTTCGCCGCCACTCCCGAGCATCGACTGTCGCGTCGAGGAGGATCCCTCCGAGGCACGTTCTCGGTGGGCAGCTATGTTCCCGCCGTCGCGTCCGTCGTATAGAGGTGATCGTGAGGCACCCGCATCATTCGCACTCCGCGCGTTCCCTGAGGCCGAGCAGCATGGAGGACTCGACATTCGAGGACCTGAGTTCGATGCAAGGGCATGGAAGGGGCAGAGAAGACAACATATGTCTACGAGGGCTTATTTTGATTTGTGCTCCCTAACTCTTGTATTTCATTTAGTATTGTATCTCATCAGACTTGTGTACCTTTGATATTTGGGGCCATGGCATGTCCATGAGTTGCCTTTATATGTATTTGTTGGATATTGTGAGATTAAGTATATTATGTAGTTGATGTTATAATTTGAATGTATGACTTTGTGATTTATCTCATGTTCCTTCCATTTATATCGAAATCTCTGCGATACGCTCGTTTATTGCTATCTTCTCGCGCAAGGCTTTATTTTTCCAACGCAACGACATATTTCAAAAAAAAAATTTACTGTATTTTTCCGCGTAATTTAATTTCAAGTAAAGTTTAGTGTTCCACGAGCATAAGTAACAACTAATAAAACGCCGTAATACGACTTAAGCGTAATATGGATTTATTAGGGTGTTACAAGTAGCTACTAAAACTATCTACATCTACACTAACAAAAATAGTAAATAATGAAGAAAAGCAAAAGAAACATACTTTTGGTAGGGAAAAATTGGAATTGCAGCAAAAGCACAATCACTTCTTCTTACTTAGAAGCACCTTACTTCGCACACCCAATTTCTAGAAAGAAAGCAAGAGATTATAAGAAGAGGGAAATGGAGTGCTAGAAAAAAAGGCAAGGTATTTAAAGAGGAAGAGATGCCCCTCTGCTGTGAAACTTAAGCGACACAAAAGGCATGAAGTGTCTTTTGACATGGTTAAGATGGGGTAATTTGCTAAAAGTATCAAATTTTTAAATGATGGTGACTCATAAATCGGGGCACCAATCGACATGCGTTATGTCGGGGGTCAAAGGACATGACTTCATGTTGGAGAAGAGAGGAATACGTCTCTAGAAGACGCTTGTTCAAGTCCTACGACACTCATTCATCCTCCGAGATCCTAACTGGAGACGAAGAAACATAATGAAATTGGGTACCCGAGGTCGTAACCTTGGAATCGAGTTGGGGGCACTATTAAGGATTAGAGTTCCAGCCGAAATCGTGTAAGTCCAATTCAGGCCTAAGGACAGAAATCTAATATTGGTCCAAGATCAATCTATGGGTTAAAGACCTTAGAGCCCACTTTGCCAATGATGTGCAACCCACGACCTAATCTATTGAAGGGCCTCAAGAAAGACTCCATGTAACACCCTCCCAAGCACAGTACTATGCTTAAGTCATAATACCACACCCTGGAGATGTTACTGTTACCTGAGCGGACCTCATCTGAAAGCAACTTCAGCCGTCTTCGGAAACTTCTAAAATTATCTGGAGACAACATGGAAATAGGAGTGAGAATTATAAAATTCTCAGTAGGATTCTCTAATTTTCATACATAGTGTCATCATGGTCATCTCCAATTTGCTTCGGTTTATTATAAAAAAGTGAACATGTTATGTAAACTGTTTGATTCCACAGTTTGAAAAATACATTATCCGAAGCAAAGTACATTTTATTCATACACTTGCCAATTCATGAATTATATTATGAATAATAACTGAAACATAAATAGAGTATAATAGCATCAATTTCCTGGAAACATAACCTCTACTCATAACTTTACTTGTACTTGAATTTATACATATACATAAAATTTACTTTTCTTTCATTCGGCACACCTAGGCGTTACGTATCGCCATCCCTAGGGTGCTTGCATCTGTCTACACTTGAGCGTTACGTATCGCCGTCCTCAAGTGCAACATCATACCATATTCCAGAGTATGATCGCCATATCATACCCCATCAGAGCGTGATCGCCATGTCATGTTCCTTAGGAATATGGGACCTTCATTTGGTACTTACACTAGCTGGGTCATGCCATGCCTCATATAAGTCCTACCCCCTATACTCACACTAGCTGGGTCGATGCCATGCCTGATGTGAGTGGGGTGCTATGCATGTACTTCAATCTTTTGTCTTTAAGCCTTTACTCTTTAACCTTTACTGCCCTTGGGTAGCCCGGCCTTGGAGTGAGCTACTCAGCTCAACTCGTGATCGTCGTCACACCGACTTACCCACAAGGGGACCCATATCTTTATATTCACATTTAATATACTTATATCTTTTCATTCTCAAGTATAGTCAAGCATAAACATGTTGAATACACTTATACACATGCTCATCATTTATTTTCATATATACCTCGTATCATACTTATATCATTCTTGAATATAGGGTTTCTATATACCCATTCATACTTTAATTCATCCTTGATAACTCATATCATACTGCTTCTTGATTTATTCTCATATATCTCATATCACACTTATATCATTCTTGCATATAAATATTTCTAATTGCATAGATTTCAGTGAATTCGGCAAAGATAACTGAAACAGATCCGCTTCCCCATGAATAGTGCCAGTTCTCACAGACAATTCAGTCATAGCATTATACTCAATCTAACATATATATATCAATGTAAAACTGGCAATCCTCAACTCAAACCTTATGTATCCATTGACACTTGTTTAACCATCAACTTGGCCATTCTGCCAATCTTACTCAGTTCTGCCCGAATTTTGTATAATCTGTCTTCACTTCTATTCAACTCATTTAAACTTGGATTTTGGATATATCATAGATCTATATGTCTACTTTCTAACCTCTTTGGTCCCATGTCATTTTGATCTATATAACTCAAGATATTCAACTTTTGCTCAACCTATTCAGTCATTAGCCCGAATTACCCTCCTGGAAGTATAAATTCATTAAAAATCAAAACTAAGCTCAAATCATGCGAAATTGGTCTCATATTGAAGCTAACAGGACGACCTTTCATTTGCCATAAGTTTCATTCCATTTTCTTAAGTATACCTCGACTTATAAGTCCCGAAAGTTGACCTTCCTGAACTACCCTGTTTTGGCCTAGATTGGACATAGGGCAACTTCCTCGAATCATTGGGAACAATTGGGACCATAACAAACTCGGAATTTCATATTGGGATGTTCCCCTATGTGTAAGCTTTCTAAAAAAGTTAGTTTCACTCAATTTGGAGTTGTATAGGGTGGGCTATACTCTACTCTTGTCACCCTGCCCGGATAAAAATCCTGAACCCTAGGTCAAATTTCAAAAATTCATATCTCCCTCAATACTAATCCAATAACCTTATATGATATATCTATGGAAAGCCCTGAATGTCTACTTTCATCTAAAAATGGTTTCATCGGATTTAACCGGTTGTAGGCGGAGCCGTACGCTCCGTCGTACGGACTGCCGTGGAATTCTTCATCCAGACAACATCCTAATCCATCCATTTCTCTTAGTTTTCTTCTTCTAATTCTAATTCCCACTCAAGATTTCATATTAATCCCATATTAATCCAATCATACACATCCAATATATTATCAAATAATCATAAAAAGTAATCTTTCATGCATCCTCAGTTTAGAGAAATCAAGGTTAGAGATTGAATCCTACCTCTTTGGAGTGTGATCTTACTGAATTTGAATTTGAGCTGAAAGAAGCCTTGACAAAGCTTGGAGGTTTGAGAGAGTAGATTGAGAGAGGAAAGGAAGAAGAAGAAGGCTGGGAAGGGGAACGTAAATCAGACCAAAATGAAGAGAAGAGTCTGATTTAAATACATGAAAGTTGTGGTATTGATTGGTTGGAATTTTGTGGTAGTAATTTGGCCATATCTCTCACTTTTGTGGCCAAATTGCTCTCCACGTTGCCCCTAAAGTGAGACACGCTTCCGGTCTACCTGAAATCGGAACTCGTCCCTATTAGCTTAAAGTCGGAACTTGTGCCATTTTGCCTGAGCTTGGGGCTGAAGCCGGATGTCGGAAATCGTCCCTTTCTTGTTTGGGACTTGAGGAAATCGTTTATTTTGAGACTTGGAATCAAGGTCGCAGGTCGGAAGTCATGCAGCTGACAATTATAAAATCTCGGAACTCCCTATTTGAACTCGGGAATGTCAATGCTGGATGTAAAATCGGATATCGGAACTCGTGTGCCTAGAAATCGGCTCAAGGATCCGAATTCGTGTCCATCCCAATTGAGTTCAATACTAAGGTCGGAACTCGTTACATTAAACTCGGAGTTCGGTATTTGTACCATTGTGTTAAACTATTACTTCTGAGGTCGGAAAGCACTACACTATTTGAAGCATGAGGTATGAGGTCGGAACTTGGGAACCTTTATCTGAAACTTGAAGCTACATTATGAGACCGAAAATCAGATACATTAAGTCGGATATTGGAACTCGGAAGCCTCTCATTATGAAGTCGGAAATCAGGAACAATCAAACTTAGACGAAACTGGAAGTCAGACAAGACATGAAGTGGGGAATTCAGCAAAACGAACTCGGAACTCGGAAATCGAATGTTACACTCCACCCCACAAACGAGATGTAACTACGCACGCTTGTCGAACGCTGCATGTGTCTCAAATTCCTCAACATGCACAGAGCCATTGGAGGAGCCCGAGATTGCATCTCCAAATAGCGGAACCCAACCGCATCCACATTATTATCCGCTTTTGCCTATAAGTAGGTGGTAAAATCTCGAAAACCAAGTACGTAATCACACCCCTTACACTCATATCTCATTACACTCCCTGACTTGGGCATTGGAGTCCCTGCAGGTACATCGCCACCAGACTGGAGGTCGAGCCATCTAGCCATTCCCATTAGAGTTTAACAGTTTCAAAGCTCCAGTTTCGTTCTGAGCACTTCCGATTTCCAGAGTCTAGCACCCACCTTTGAATAATTATCTACCCTCAGTTCTGCTCTTATCTCTCAAAACTATGCTTAGTGCACTTCAAGTTCCACTCTTTTCATCAAGCATAGCTCTACATCATTCACTGCCTTCCTTGTTCATGTGGATGATATGGTACAACAGGCAATGCATCAATGAAATCACTTCAATCAAACAAAATCTTCACTCAAAATTCATAATTAAAGACATTGGCAACTTGAAGTACTTCCTTAGATTGGAAATTGCTTGCTCCTCTCAAGGAATTGTTGTCTCTCAATGCAAGTTTGCTCTGGAGTTACTAGAAGATTCTAGTTTGTTAGCCTTTAAACCACTCTCTAATCCCATGGATGCTTGCACCAAGTTATCCAAAGTGGGTGGCACTCCTTTGTCTGATATATCAAACTAGAGAAGACTCATTGGTGGTCTCCTATTCCTAACTACAACAAGGCTAGATATCTCTTATGTAGTTCAACAACTTAGCCAATTCATGTCTTCTTCTACTGACTTACACCACAAAGATGCCATATGTGTTCTTCAAGATGTAAAGAAATCTCCTTGTCAAGGATTATACCTTCCTGCTGATTTTGACCTCAAATTAAGAGCTTTTAGTGACTCTGACTGGGAAGGATGTGTTGATACCAAAAGGTCAATCACCGGATATTGTACGTACTTGGGTAGTTCTCATATTTCATGGAAGTCAAAGAAACAAACTACAATTTCTAGATCCTCTATTGAAGTAGTGTATAGTGCACTAGCAACTACAATCTGTGAGATTTAATGGTTGCAATATATACTCAACGATCTACATAGCCCTCCCTGCCTTCCCATTGCCTTTTACTATGACAATCAATCAACCATCCACCTTACCAAAAACCCTTCCTGCTATGAAAGAACAAAACATATCGAACTAGACTGCCACCTTGTCCGTGAAAGACTAACTTCTGGTCTCATCCATCTTTTACCTATCTCCAGCTCCCTACAACTTGCTAACATCATGACCAAAGTTCTCCACCCTGGACCCTTTACCACTAGACTCTCCAAACTAGGATTGCTTGATGTGCACTCTCCAACTTGTGGAGGCATCACACCGTAGGATAAGGAAGATTCTCCAGAATATTAGATTCTCCAGAATATTCTCCAACTACCTAGCTTTAGCTGTCAATTGTTAGTTAGTTTTATGTAATCAGTGATGTAGCCTCTTACCGTCGAGTTTGTTTCATAGCACGTGGCTGTTGCCTGTCTATGTACCTATATATACCCTTTCTCATTCACAATAATACAAGTTTCATGATTCATTCAGTTACATTTTTGTTAAAAACAACCAGCATTTGAAGCCCCAAACTTGATAGGAAATTAGCATTCCTTTTGCCTTTGCTAAGAGTTTCAGGTGAAGCTTACAGTCCAAATTTAACAATTTCTTGATCCTGCTAAATTCTAATAATGCAGGCACGAGGATGAAACTATAAAGTAGCCTCAGCAATGAGTCTCAAAGGCGTATAACTGCCATTAATACAACTCACTCCAAATATTGACTTTATATGTTATATAACTATTTATATATGATTCGGCAGTAATATGTTTTTCTTATATCTTTATGCAGTGACTACTTGATATGTGACCTAAATTCCACATTGGTGGAAAAATACTACAGGCCTCGGGGACAAAAAATCCAAATGTCTTCTGGCAGATTTCCGACATTTCTACTTCTACCATTTAAGATTCTTTTGACCACATATTGTTTATCATATTTGATCAATGTCGCCAGTAACTTGTGATATATGACATAATTCTTCATGTTTTCGTTGCCCAGCCCCAGCTTCCACCTGATGTGGAGTCTTTCTATTGCAACAAGTGTTGAATCAAACACCGTAGCAATTGAGTTCTTTGCCACTAGAGCAGCAACAATCTCTTCATCGGGAACAGATGGAGCCCTTGTATAATCAATAGCTGATAGGAACACATGAACACTTGAAATGTGCAACAACTTACTTCCAAGTGCGGCTGGATGGAAATCAAGTGTCGTCATTTGTATATTATCATTTGCTGCAGATTAGACTCAAAATATTAAAATTTTCTGAACACCATTTCATATTTTATAATTTCTACTTATTTGTTCGATTTTCTTGTCCAAACATTTGATGTAATGGTGAGGGCTCCCAATGAGCGTGTATATGAAAATCTTTATAGTGTATTTGGAAGGCAGGTAAGAGGAAATTATGGGGAAGGTAACTTAATACCTTATTTGGGAGTTTAACAACAAATAAGAGGGGAAGGAAACTCGAGAATAGTCCCCCCCCCCCCTTTCTCTCTCTCCTCTTTCTACCCTCCAAAGCCCATTTTCTGTTCCCAAAAATTGGGCAAAAATGAGAAGAATTGAAAATTTTTTTAGGCTAAAATCAAGTGTTTCAAATTTTTATCCTTCATTATATTTATAAAATTATTAGAAAGTGCGGATAATGTGCCTTATTAATAGATCATGGTAGTCTACAATCTACATAATGAGCAACAATTGAAAAGCAAATTACAAAATTTCTTTAAATTATTAGACACAATATAAATAATTGCCCAATAAATTCATTTTTGGAAAATCAAGTGAAACTATTAGTCGTCATCTCCATAGTGTAATAGTAACTCTATAATAGAGTTGGAAGAATTGATACAGTTCAATAGAGTTCAAGTTCCATATTTCAAGATAAATACAATTTTATTGAATTATAAATTAAGTTGATAAAATTTGAAATTATATAAATTTTAATTAGATTGTAGAAATCCAGAATTATATAGGAGCAACTAATAGCACATATGTGCGTGCAAAGTTTCTATAGAAGAAGCCCCAAGGCATTATGGTAGAAGAAATTTTCCAACCCAAAATATCTTAGCAACATGCTACTTTGATTTGAAGTCACGTATACCTTACCTGAATGGAAAGAGACACAGTCTAACTGAAAAACTTTAACAAGTACATTAACACATCAACATACTCTGAAAATTTCATAAGGTAATATACACTTATTAGCTTATAAAGAAGTGGATCACTCACACATCAACTTGCATTGATTTTCTAAAAAAATTTATCTTGTTGAAACTGGATTTATATTAAGGAGTCAACTAATCACACCTTATAGAGGAGTGTTGTACCATTTAAAGATTCAGTTGAAGGTTTTAAATAATTTTTTATTTATTAATTGTGGGTTTAGTTTTCATAAATATACAGTAATCATATACAACTATTAAAAAGGTTAATTTACAAGTTAATAATTATAGATGTTGCATTCCGTTCTCTTATAATGCAAATTCCAAACACAATTAGTGAATTTTCATGTCTTTCCCTTATTTATTTTCTAAAGAAGCAGAAAAATAACTCTATTTTCTTCCTTTTATTCCCTTTGCAATTCCTTTCTCCTAAATCTGATATGTCCCGATAATGAAATAAACATCCACAGTATAAATTTAACTTGGTCCTATCTTGGCACCCTGTTGAGAGGAACACGAAACTAGTTTATCCAACCCAAGATGCTCAAATCATTTCGTAGTAATATATCATTCGTCCTTAGACAACATGCTCAAATAATCATTTTCCTGGTATTACCAACAAAAAGGAACAGAAAATAATTTACAGCATTCGAAATTAAATGCATATTCTACTTGTTAAGTAAGAAGACAATCAAAAATCAATCGTGTAGCATAGTAAACAATTAGAAAGGCAATATTTCAATGCTTCCTACCAAAAAGTAAAATGCTGTCCTCTTCAAGTTTTAAAAAATATAGTCAACGAAAATACAAACTCCTCCACATCTTTTCCCAAGGAGACCTATCAATCTTCCCCAGTAGTTTCTGCAACATCATAACAACTACTACAATTTTTATGATTGATGCAATCATCAAAGGTAAGACATCTGTCCTCCAGATTTGAGTCGCCGTTAGACTTGAGTACCCTTTAACCAAACTCCCAAAATATGGAAGGGGTAATCCAAATGTGAAGTGCCACAAACTTCAATCCAACCCAAAAGATGGTCTAACCTTTTCTTTTTTCATTTTCAAATGTTTTCTCTATAGAACGAATGTACATAATCAAATGCTGACTCCAAGGCAAACAAACAATATGTGACAAAAACAAAATATATATATATTATGAAAGCATAAAGATAAAACGACAAAAAAATAAAAAGAAACGAGGATAAGAGTTAGCATACGAGTGAAAAATGCAAACCCAGTCATAGATTTACATACTACCAGCTCGGCCTGGAGTCGGTTTTGGCTTCACCTTTGCCATGTCAACGAGGTCCCCAAATAACTTATCCTCTGGCTTGGAAGGCTTCCCAGAGGGAACATAAGATGTAGTGGAAGGGTGGTAAGAGTTTCTCAAACCACTATCATCTCTAACGGATAGACCATACATTTGCTGCTCAATATATGGAACTCCTTGTTGCTGACCATAGCCGTATCCCATATATAGATTTCCGTACATTTGTTGAGGATACATGGAAGCCATAGGACCAGGTTGCATTTGATGCGACACCATACCACCCATGTAGGGCCCTGCCACACCTTGAATATGCTGAGGGTGCAAGCCGAATTGATTGCTCTGAGCACCATGATTGTTGACTGCTGACATATGACTGTTAGCATTTGGCTGCATATACATACCAGCAACCTGGGCATTGCCCATTGCTTGAGGCCCCTGAGAATCCGCAGCTCCGTTTGTCATCAACATTTGAGTGGCTTGTGGTGGTTGTGGATACTGAGCTCCTGCAACCGGACTGCCATTATCTGCCGATTGAGCTTCCCAGGGAGGTGGTGGCAATGATCCACTGCTTTGTGCACCTGTCAAACACAAAAAAAAAAAAAAAAAAAAAAAAAATGTGAGTAATGCAATATAGTCTGGAATATGAGTGCAGAAATCTTGTAAATTTAGGGCCTGTTTTGGTTTATGTCTTCATTTCCTATTTGCACTATTTTGTTTGCAAAATCCTGAAAACAGGAAAATAGGAAATAAAAACAGAAACCAAACAAGCTGTTACATTCTCTTCATTCAGTCGAGGCACAAACCTCGCATGCCACTGCCAGTCAGTTGGGAAAGAAAAACATTGAAGACTTGCATAAGTGAAGAGAATGTAATTGCGAAAGATTTCTGCCAAACAGGATTATGTTTGAATCCAATAAAGAAACATAAATGCACACCATAAACAGGCGAAGGTGGCTGTTGCTGCTGTGCAACCTGACCATTCCAGGCAGGACCAGTACTTTGTGTATAGAGTGATTGCTCATACTGAGGTGACCCCACATTTGGCACACTTCCATTGGGGTAAAATCTACCTTGAGATATGAAACTCTGCTGTTGTTGGAACTGGGGAGCAAGCGGACTGGTTTGGCCAGCAACATTAGTTGGCTGGGTTAGCTGAGAATTGACAGATGTAGGTGCATTGTTTCCATTAGAAAACATATCAAAAAGAACAAGGGCATTCTGCTGATTCACAGGAATAGCAGGCTGTTGTTCTCCAAGAGGAACAAGAGCAAGTGAAGTATCTGCTTTCGGTGAGCTATAGTCATCACCACTGAGCAGGTCCAATTTGGCATCAACCTTGCCAGGCATAGTTGAACCATTAGATGTGGGGGGTGCAGGAAGCAGTAACTGATTCAATGTTTGGGACCCTGCTTCAGCACTAGAAGGTGATCTGCAATTAAATAAATATGATATGAATATTTAAGGAGTATGAAGATCCATATCGCTAGATCGCACTAGATGGCTAAGGTCAACTTGAAAGTCTTTCATACATAAATCTATTTATACATGTTTATGAAAAAAATAACAACAAACGTACATCTGCTGTTAAAACTATGCCCTAGCTCAATAATGACAAGACATAATAAACTGATTACCGATAGGTGAACTAAACACGAAGATGGTGACTTTTGGTGGTCTAACATACTATGTCTCAAGTGCAATGGACTAGATCTTAAACATATCCAACTTTGGTAACTCTTTATGACTAAACTAAACTACTCAAAATAAAAGAATAGCACAGAACTTCACAGAGCCGCAAACACTAATAAAAGCCAACAACTGGAACTGAATTTCAATTTATAAGCATATCTGATATGCCATTCCTAACACCAAAGGCATCATTCTAGTACACATAACCAAAACAAGTTGGCAGGGCACATATTACTCGGAAGTTAGTGTGAACAGTACTATTTTCTATGACAAGAAAATATATCACAGTAATGAATTACTTGGATTATTGTAGGGTAAAAGTGATAGTAACATGTTTATGAATGTAGTTAATGTATCATGAATAGAGAGAAATAATAGACTGTATTACCTCCCATCAGTTTGTTTGCTAGTATCTCCAGTATCAACCAAAGGAGCATCAATATCTACAAGTGCTCGAGCAGGTGCAGGCTTTAAATTATCTGGGTGATTTTGATTTTGAGTGGAAGTTCCTGACAAAATAGCTTCATGCTTGGCAAGTACACGCTGCAGATCATCATTCAGAGCTAGTCCTTGGTCAAGCAGTGATTCATCCCTGGAAAAACAGTCAAAAGCCACCACAATAATAACTTTGTTAAATTCTTTGGAGAAAAAAATAAACTTTATCAAGAATTTGATCAGCACGAATCGAACATTTAAAGAATATGATGTATGGTCTGTCATATCATAATTTCACAGAAAGGGACACAGGTCTTACGAAGTTGAGTTGACAAGGTGTACCACTCTCTGCTTGTATGTTCGACACTGCTCCACCAAATCAACAATAACCTCCTGCCTCAGACCCTGAAAATAGAAACAAAGGTCATACATGATGTCAAGTAGGAGTTTGTTATTTACAACTTGATAATCAATAGTCTTGAAATGTTGAAACAAAACCATATTAAGACTTTAGCAGCATGTTCAGAAGGGCAAAATCTAATCAACTACAAAACTAAAGATTCAAAAGAAATCATCATATGGTTGTTTGGAGGCCATGAAAACCTGATTTAGTTTACCAACTTCATTTTGAAATTTGTTCTTTGCATAAGCAACACCTATTATGCTTTTTAGTTATAGAGATCACAAGGGAACACCAAACTAATTGCATATATGTACCAGTTAAAAATACATACTGTATATCAGTATTTGCTTACAAGTGATAATAAAAAACTAAATATTTTCAAGCTTATAGTATGTGCACAATAGAAAACTGGCCATCAATCATATCACATGCCTTGGCCAATTATATCTGGCATGTTCCAATTTCATCTCCATAGCTTCTACTCAGTTTTAAGTTTCATCCCAAGCTTTTAACTTTGTCAATTTTGATATCTACTCCCAAATTTTCCAATGCTTTACACCTCTATAATCAGTGGTATCACCAATGAAGACCTATATCTGTCTCACCCCGTAAACAATTTTCAACATCCTGTGAATAACTGTCACAACTATATAATCAGCAGTTAAAAGCCATTAAAATAACTTCAATCAATTGAGTATCACATTGAGTCAGTGAATCATTTAGGGACCTCAATAAAACACAAATATGAAGCACAAAAGTGGAATTTGCTGAATATGACTAGGAGTCTAGGATTTGAAAAACATATTCAAACAAATCAGTAAAGTAGCTGAAAAACCATAAGCTGCACAATCACTGCAATAAAAACTGTATTTATTCATATGTTTAATTATAATTTGAATGCTTGATTTGAGGAACTTACTTCTTTGTTACCAGGGTCTAATGCATTTAGCATTTCTGAAAGAACATCCATAATACCTCGTGCATTCTGAATTTCGGTCAAACTGCCAAAGAAAGATCAATTAAAACAAAATCAACCATAACTGCAAACAGCAATCTGTACCAAATCATAACTTCCATCATCACAATAACTTCAACACCAGTACATACACAATGCAGCACATGCACATTGCACTAAAAAAGAAGTGAATTTAATTTTAATCCATGGAAATTCAGAGTTTATTTTGTAAGTTGTATGTTAGAAAAAGATGCATTAACTGCTAAAAAGACACTGATCAATGTATCAATACCAGCATTTTTTTTTTTAACATACTATCATATAAAGTGAAAAATGAGAGGGGCATTAGTAGAATATGCAGAATAAAAGAAAAACAGAAACTTGTTCAAACGTGAATTCCTCCTTTAAAAGAAATACTGCCACAGGTAATACAAATGCAATGAATTTATGATACTTAGTGACACTAGAAGTATACATATAACATAATGTCACGGACTGTCTGAGGATTCCATGAGTCAGGAACTACGAGGAGACTATAAATCAATAAAAACTAAGGGTTTGGATAACACTAATTATGACTTCTTCTTCTTCTTCTTCTTCTTTTTTTTTTTTTTTGGAAGTCAAAAGTCACATTTTTAACCTTTTGTTCCGTTTGGCTATACAACTTACTACTTGCCAAAAAATCCTTTTTAGTGTTTTTTGAGAAGTAAGAATATTAAACTTCTCAAAAAGCACTTTTTAAAACACTCAAAACAAGCACTTGTATTATTACACTCAAAAAGTCATTTTTAGTACTTTTTAAAACACTGCTTTTCAGAAATTCTTTTCACATAAGGGTTTAAATAAACTATTTATCAAAACAGGCCCTAAGTCAACCTTCTTTTTGATAACAAGAAAAGTAATCAAAAACACACCTTAGTGCTGGAAACTCGGACTCTGCAGAGGACCCAGCTGTGTCCTGCCGAGCATCAGAGTCATGTATATTTTGAGGGTATGATGCCAATGGGTGTGTCTGTGGAGGTGTGAAAACAGGTGCCGATGATTGCTCAGATCTCTGGGGGAATACTGCACCAGCACGCTAAAACAAACAAATCCTTTATAAATTAATAGAAATAGATAAACAACTTAATTTTTAAAAGGTCCATGTAAATATTCCAAGTGCAAACATTCATACCCAAAACCCATATATAAGCAATCAGATAAGAACATTCTGTCGAAAGGAAAAATGCTAAATATTGCTCTTATCAACTGCTTTCCTTCATTCTCACAATAGCAAGATGAGAGGAATACTTAGTAAAGAAAATTTCCATGTGAAGAACTTTGTGGTAAACATACCAGCAGTTCCTGGTAAGCAGCATAATATTGTGGATATCTTGCCCTCGGCCCTCCAAAAGCTTCTTGCCAAGTATCTATGAGAATCAGTATCTTCTGTCTGACATGAAAATCAGGCTACAATTGGCATGACAAACAAAATTAACATATTTTACAAGATGAAGATGGAAATAACATAGGAAAACTATGAAAACCTTCAAAAAACTATGCATACCTTCTTCTTTGCTATTTTCACCATCTCATGAAGCACATCTTTCTCTGCAACATGCATGTGAACAATGTCTCCACAGTTCTTTATGATTGTCTCCAGCAACTAGAATACAACAGACCAATACAAAACCAATTGAACTTTTGCAACTGTCAATGATACAGACATGTCAATTATATACAGACTAGATTGAATGCTTCCTAGCTGAAAAAGTGCCATTTGAACAGGTACCCAGCTACTTAGTTTCTACTCCATATCACCACAATGCAAAGATTTTCAATTTGAAAATTAAAAATATAATGACAAGCTTCTCATGAAGACCATTTGAACAAACTATTTGACACCAGCTGACATCACAAAATTCTCAATTCTTTGCTAATCAAATATGAAGAAATGACTCAATCATTTAGAGCCTATGAATTCTTATGAAAGTCAGTACTTCAAATGTTTTTGATAATGAAATCCAACAACACCATACTGTATCCTATTATATGGGCCTCCTATCAACTACTCCTTTGGAAGGATTTCATTTGAAAGCAATCTCAAAAAGCACAAAGCAATGTTAGCAAACAATACTAGCACAAATGTGCATGCTACGAGAAATCCACTGATGTAAAACAAAAGGAGTAAATTATAAATTAATGTTGGATCGTTGTTCCCACCATCGTAGATGAGTAGTGTTCACATTAGTATAGTGTAAGTATTGTTCATGCTACTGAAACATAGGCATTGTAGCATTGTTATTTAACATTTTATTTATGTCTTCTTGACCATAGATAGGACATATCCAATTTTTACAGTACAATGGTTGGCTAATCATGGACTAGCGGTACCCACCGTTTCTTTTTTCAGATCAATATCAGCAATGCAGTTCATCTATCGACAAACCTCATCCGAATTATAGAGTTACGACACAATCAAATCCACACGAGCAAAATGTTGAATTGAATCATACCAGTCTCTACTAGGGTCATTACTCATTTTGTACTTGCTGTTTTATTTTCAAATTATTTCTTCACTCAATAGAAGAAAAGGAAATAGTAAATATATATTCAGAATTCTCTTATCGCATTCGAAAGGATATCATTTCATAATTATCGATGACTTTTATGTCTCTAGCATGACTACACAATCAAATGTGGAGAAAAATGGGATAAATGGCCAATACTACTAGAAGGATTCCTCTTTGGATAATAGATACTGTAACTAGTATTCTTGTGATCTGTTTAATTGGCATTTTCTTTGATGGTTCATATTCCAGAGTGGGCTCATCCTTGTAGTAACCGGATGAACTGAGTTTTCAAAATGAACATGTAAGAAGAACTCAATAGGGATCCACTCTTCTTTTTTTTTTTTGGATGAATTCAAGGGGGCCCCGTTGAGTTCTTAATAAGAATAATCTTTCTTACTCATAAATGAGTCAATGATAACTTTTTTCGATATTTCAAAAAAGTCCATTTCAATTTTTTTTATTTGATGTTTTTTTGAAAAATGAACTTCTTTTATTGATTCAAAAAACATTTTATTTATGTCTTCTTGACCATGTAGCCAATCCGATCTAATTGGAAATGGCTTTTTTGTTATTGAATTGGATCTTTTTTTAGGGGCAGTATTTGATTTTAATTAAGGGTTGTATGCCATATAAAGGGGTTTTAGTGGCTATAATACGGGATAGGTCAGATTTTGTTAATAACCTATGGCTTTACTGTATCATCCACCCGGTATTAGAAAATTGTATGATATGAAGAATTCACAATTAAGAAGATATGTTAAATATTATCATAAAGAATTCACAATCCCATCACAGACATATCCAGAAAATTCCTACATTTTCTTCCCAAGAGGAAAACACCCATTCCTTTAGAAATTGGAACGGTCTTGTGCACCGACAGTCCACTATAAGTAGACATCAATAAGATAATATAGTTCACAGAAGCTTCCACCAGTTGTTTAACAATCAACACACACACACACACACACACAAAAAGAAAAAAAAAATCCTGAGAATTAGACTAGTTATAAGCTCTTTTCTTCATAACAACAACAACAACAACCACCAGGTCTTTTCTCTCAAGGTGGGTTAGTTAAATAAATCAAACAACATCATTATGTCCTAACATAAACCATGTCCAATTGTCTATAGACAAACCATTAAAATCTAAGTTCCTTTTAATGGTTTCGGTTATAGTTTTTCTTGATCTTCCTCCACCTCTACTGATTGGGCTATCCTCCATCTGATCTACTTTTCTCACTAAGACTTCTACAAATCTTCTCCTCACATAACCAAACAACCTAAAATGAGATTCTACCATCTTTTCCACAATATATGTTACCCAACTTTCTCTCTAACATTCTAATCCTATTTTGTCTAGTGTGTCCATTCATTCATTGCAACATCAAATCTCTAGAACATTGAACATATTACCTTGTTAGTTTTTTACTGCCCAATATATTTCTTCAATTCTAATAAAATTTCTTGTACCTAATGACGTATTCGGTTGGAGAAGAATGCCCATATTTTCAAGGGTGTCTTTTACACCTTACACTTGTTATGGAACACGATGATGTTTATAGCCTCACTCTGCTCACAGTTGTGTAAACCAAACATCCATTTCAAACAAGCAGAGAGAATGGACAGCTTTATTGCATTTTTTAACCTCTTTGGCTGTCAGTTGTATTTTGCTTTTCTGTCTTAAAGGAGATGAATCTTCCAACTGGTTGTATTTTCCTTTATCTCTAATAAACATCTGATTTTATTTTACCAAACAATTGAAGCACTTGTCAGTATATTTTTGCTGACAAAAAAGAAAGAACTGTATCCTAAAAACAAAAATGCATAAAACTTACTACAATGAAAATCATTATCATTCAACTAATATTTAAAAATCAGTAAAATGTGCAAAAGTTCACGAGGTAAAAATGGAACTTGAGAAAGCAATTGAAGAAGAGACGCATAAATGTCAAAACCAGCTTGAACAATGTTAACATCTGACTTTAAAAAATTTTAAAAAAAAATTGTATTAAAGTGCTCCAGCGCTTACAGTTAGAGCAAGAAGCTGAACTTTTGAGTTTTTACTTCCAATCCGCTTCTTTATACCTTTAACAACATCCTTTGCTTGCCTGATAAATCAGAACCAAACCAAGTTTTCAATATATGAAAGTATAAACCAAGAGAAAACTCAAAAATTAAACATCAAATACTCACATTCCACTTAATCACTTCTATCCAAAAGACAAAAGAAAACAAAATCCAGTTCCAAAATCCAAACTGCATGAATTCACAATCTAGTAAAAACACAAAAGAGGTATACATTCAGACACTCCAGCCCTTTCTCCCATTAACATCTCACGAATAAACTTCAAAACGCAAAGTATATATATTCCAACACACAAGGTCCAAATTTTGAAGCCATAACAAAACGGGCACAAACATTTCAGAAGGTTTATGAGTTATAACGATGTCCTACGGAAGATAACCAGCAAATTAGACATCACACAACATATGCGCAAAGGTGTGAGTCACACAAGAAATTCCAGAACCTACAGTAGTAGCCATCTACTATCACTAGAAAGGGCGGCCCAGTGCACGAGGCTCCCATTTGGTGGGGTTTAACGAATATAGATGTACACAAGGCAGCAACCTTGTTATTGCGCGGAGGCTCACCCTCTTAGCCATCTACCATCACTGATTGAGGAAATTCAAAAAGTTTCGCAAAAAGAACCACCGAATAAGATCACTCAACCCCTCGAATTTTGAAGCACGAATTAGTACATAAACCAAATCACTAATTCAGAGATTTTGCTGTTCTATTCCAATTCATCTCACGCCTCGATCGGAATTCACTCATAACCGGGGGAAAACAAAACAAAAACAAAAACAAATTTCGGCATCATGTTTTTTTCGTTCGCAATTCTTTCCGGATGAAAAAGGCAAAAACTATCGATCAAACCAAAGAAACAAAATGGGGAAAATGAGAGAAGTTGGAACACGGAGAAAAAAGTGGATTGCCGCATGAAAACGGTGCGTTTTGGATGGAATAGGAGAAAGGGAAAGCATCGAGAAAAAGGTGTGGAGTAGGCGTACCCGGGGTCACGATTGAGCATGTCGCAGATCTCGATGTTCATGGCCCAATCGGGGCCGATGAGCATGTCGCTCGTCGCGCGTTCCACCATAGAATTCACCATCTCCGCTACCGACTCGATTCGAAAACACGGAAGATCGGCGATATTCTCCCACGACCATACAACGAAGCTTCCGGCGCAATCGGAGAACGATTCCGGCGATATCACGAGATATAACCGGCGTCTTTTCTCTCTCTCTCTCCGTCTTTCTCTGTGTGTTCTCTTCTGTGCGTATCTCACGAACGAAGACTGCTAGATTGGCGAATCCGTTGGGGAAAGGTTCGGGGCAGAATTGGAACCTTGTTGAAGGGGAGTTGGTCTTCCGTACTCCAGGGAGGAAGACACTCCTTCCTCGACATTTCATCTAAACAATTCATATTTTTTTTAATATATTTTCCCTTCTACTTGTTTACATCAAATGGTTAACATTTGTCTGGAGGAAGAAAAAGCACCTCCTTGAGGAGTACATAAGTAATTTTCGTCAAAAGGGTAGGAAAAAAGAAGTGGGCATATGAGAAGGTGCCACGTGTCCATGTTGAAGTTGGATGCTTAGATCGGCACGCCTTGTGCCGTTCGTGATGCCGACCGCCTTGAGGTCAATTCTACACCTTATGATGTTGCATAAGCCAGCCTGGCAAAGCCAAACCCACCGGGTTCAGCATTTTGCTTTCTATGTTCTATTTTTTGGGGGTTAAGTTTTTTGAAAAATTTAAATCAAAATTCCTTTTTTTTCTGGTCTAACCTACTGACTAATCTAATTTAAGATGAATTGATTTTTACTAAGAACAAAATGAGAGGGGAGTTTAGATTATTTATTGACTTTGGAATTCGGTAAACAGAAATGCTATTACTCTCTTCTTCATTGCCGGAATAGGAACGGTTACTTACAATTACAAAGATTCTAATACTCAAGTCAAAAGATGCACGAGGTATTCGGTAAATGGAATTGGAATTACTTACCTGAGCTAATAGCTCAATGTGCATTATATAGACTTTTGCAAACTCGCATAAGGAGGAATTGAGTTCCCTTTGTTGTGGGATTTGACTCCCTAGAATTGCTTACATTTTAAAGTTTACTCAAACTTGTTTCCTTTACTAAGCAACAAAAAAAGAGGTAATGCCTTTCACGTAGATGCTGCTAAGATCCTAGATAGGGAGATGATGCCATTAGTCAGACATTTCATCTCTAGCATCATCCTATACTTATTCAAATGGCTTTGGTGCCCCGATGTGTGAGCATAAATCCTAAAAACTTTACTACTTCTATCGTGAATGCAAACTTTTGCTAGTTCAATCTCATGTTATGCCTCCTTAAGCAATCAAACACAATGATAATATTTCCAATGTTTGTTGTCTTCATCACCTTATCATCAATAGGCATCTCCATCAATTCCCTAAGGTATTCACTAAAAACCTTATTCATCAATCTCTAGTAAGTTGCCCCTGCATTCTTCATCCCAAATGATATCACCATTAACAATAATTTGTTGCAGGGGTGATAAAGGCACTTTTTTTTCTTGTTGCAAGGGTGCACAGGAATCTGCATATACCCCGAATATGCATCCATAGATGGCAAGAAAAGGAAGTCAGAGGCTACATCAACCAATATATCAATATTTGGCAAATGTTATGAATCTTCTAGGGAAGTTTGATTAAGGTTGGTGTAATCGACTCACATCTGCCACTTCCCAATAGATTTTGAAACCATAACCACATTTAATAGCCATGTCAGATAAATTATTTCTCATATGAAGCCAGATTCAAGTAAGCTCTTGACCTACTCTTGGATGGCTTATGCCCTCTCTAGCACATTTTGCTCTTCCTATGTGCTATAGGTCATGCTCCAAGGTAGATGGAGAGTCCATGATACATGCACTCTAAATCTATCTCAGGCATATTCGTAGTGGTCTAAGCAAATAGATTATTGTTCTCCCTAAGTAAAGTCACAAGCTTTTCCTTTAAAGAGGCTAGAGGCAACTGTTAATCTTTGTTGTCTTCCTCGGCTTCTTCCAATTTGAACACTTTTGACCTCTCCTTTTGACTAAGTCGCTTTCCTAGGCAGCATCCTTGAACGTCTAGATCCACCATCATAACATTTCACAAATCTCAAAGGTTGAGAGCTAGTCTTCTCTATTTTTGTCCTCTTTGAAATTGAGGCTTGCATTATAACAATGTCAAGTCACCGCCTAATCTGCTCTCGCTGTGACTCTTTGTCCATCATCGCTCTGCAACTTCACAGTCAAAAAGGCCATGGAAATGATAGCTTCAAGAGCATTCCAAGTTGGCGTTTCCAAAATAATATTACATGCCAAAGAGTAATTAAACACTAGAAAGTCAATTTTGATAGCCTTCGTGAGAGGCTTGGACCCAAGGGTGAAGTATAGGGTAACATAACGGTCTAGGTGCACCCTTTCTCCTAAGAATCCAATAACCTCTTCACCATAAGATTGCATGTCGAAGTTCGTAAGCCCTAACTTGTCAAAAGCATTTCGAAAGATTTTGTTGGCAGAACTACCTTGGTCCACAAAAGCCTCTTAACTTTCTCATTCACCATTACTGCCAATATGACCATAGGGTCGCCATGACTTAGGAGAACACCTTCTACATCCAAACTCTACAAAGTGATCTCTGAGGCCACGAGACCTACTTGTTACTTTGCCTAGAAGCACCCTCAAAAATGTTGAGAACTTCCATTAGGTGTCTTTTATGAGCAAACTTGCTGATTCCACCTGTTGTAAATCCTCCCATGGTAACATTAATGGTTATAGTCACTACGTCCTCTGCATGGTTGTCCTCTCTTTGCTGGCCCATTTCTCGAACCCATTATTCCTCGGATTCCACCTGTCATCACCATCCCTCGTTCCGAACATGTTCCTCTTCCTCAAGCTTGAACTTCTCATTCATGGACTTCTTTTTGTTAGGCTTCATTGTGAAGCCACATATCTAGCCAAATGCCCTTGCTATATCAATTGCTCAATAGCATCTCAAAGATTAGTGCAGTCCTCCATACCATGTTCAAAGCTGTTATGGTACTTGCACCTTAAGGACCGATTTGAGTTAGCCTTAGGGTAGAGGGGTTTCAACTTAAGAAGCCTAGCGGACTATGTCGGGTTTCACCACCTTATATATTTGGCTCAAGGACATCATGATTGGGGTGTATTTTGCAAACCTCGATACTCTAAGCATCCAAGCTTCTCCCCTTGTCCGCTGTTCATACCAAGGACCAGGCTTCTTCCGATTAATGCCAAGTCGGTAGCTAACTTTCGCCTTCACCTTCATTGCTTCTTCTATGTGAATACAATTTTTCACTCTTTTCTACAGCTCATCGAGTGACTCATGCCAGTGACTTAGTGAATACACCAGGTTGGAGCCCACGCATCAAAGTGTGCACAACTACCTCCAGGTTGAGCTTCTTAATGAGAAACAACTCTCAATTAGATCGATCAAGGTAGTTACAAAAGGGCTTATTCAATTCCTAGTGAAAGACCATCAAACTAGCCACCGATTTGGGCTTACTCTTTGTAATAGTGAAATATAGTAGAAATATAGTGGAAATGTCAAAAAACTGGTTTATGGACCTAGGTGGCAATGAAGCGAATTGTTTAAGGGCAACTCTACGCAAAGTGGTGGAAAAGGATCTACACTTAATAGGATCGAAAGCTCCTGCTAGCAGTAACGGATCTTGAAGAAAATTTTTAGGGGGTCCAAAGAATTTACAACATAAATTAGATGATAACAATCAAATTAAAACTAACAATACATCACATATATAAACTTTAAATCAAATAAATAATACGATAAAATAATTTTATAGAGAAGAACTAAAAAATTAATATTTTATAGTATCAGATATATTAACTTAAAAGTAATTTTAAAGTAATGTGTTTTACTTTTGTATAAAAATAATTATTTTGTATGATAAGTTACCAAAAAAAGGTATCAAATGAGTTGTTTATATTTTATAATATTTGATATTTAGAGTGATTTTGGTAAAAATATTATACCTAAAAAATAATTAGCTTTTACTTATAATTAAAAGCTTCAAAAATATGTTTTTACTTATAAGTGAATTTTACACTTAAAATTAGAATTTTTGCTTATCATCTGATCGAGCTTTTGCATCCAAATATGTGAAATTATTTCAAAATAGCTTTTATTAAAAAAAATTATTTCTTTGCATTCCCAAACACACATACACACTCTCACACACCCCTATCAATGTCAAAAGTTTTGTAAGCATCCTTAAGAATTAAAATAGAGCTTAGAGTTAAGAAATCCATTACTTAATCATTGAATCTGCTATTCAACTTTTATAATTACTTATTTATTATAGCAAAAAATATTTCCATTCAAAAATGATATTCAATTGTTATATGATTTTTTAGTTTTTAGTTAGTTTTTATTAAAAATAAGCTTATATGCTTTTAAGTTGAAGAAACCTATTTATGTAGATTAGTATATTTAAACTTAGCCTATTTATCGAACAAAACTTTTCTTTATATTTTTTTCTCTCTTGTTATATATATATATCCTCAAAGTCAAACTCAGAGGGTTCCAGATCGAATACAGTCGTGATTCAATGCCAAGTCTGAATGGTCACTACTAAGGGCTATGGATCTGCCAATGACATGTTCGGTGTTCCATGGGTTTAGAATGTGAGGGTTGAGAGTTGGCATTCACGGCTTAATATCAGGTTGGTCCTCCTCGTGCCTCGACCATTCCCCCCTAACTTGCACTTGCTTGAGGTCCCTTACCCTAACTACTTACTCCTACAGTATTTTTAGAATCTCAGCATAGATGGTTGGATTTTCAAGTGCCGTATCAACCATTTAAGTAAGAGCATTTGATTGTGATCCCAATGCAGATCTTTCAATTAGGGATAAGCAAGCTCCAAATTATCATTATTTGCTTGTGACCTTGACTCTGAAGTTGTAGCCCCATCTGCCCCATTATGCTAGTTGCTAGCATGAGTAGCAAAGACAATTCTCTTTTCCCCATTTGCCATCCAATGATGAACACCTATTGTAGGAACGAACAAGGATGGTAGCAGTTTCTGTCCCCCAGACGGTGACAATATTAAGAATAAAGTAAAAAGGACATCAAATTACCTATTGACCTTGGATTGTGGCAAACAGAAACACTGCTACTTCCTTCTTTCTCATCGAAATGGGGTGGATAGTGGGTACTTGGAAGGATTCTGACGTTTAAGTCAAAAGATGCCTAAGAGATACTAGGTAAATAGGATTAAAATTAGTTAAGCTACAACCTTAATGTGCATTATATAGACTTTTCCAAGATTGCATGAATGGGAGTTAAGTTCCCCTCTTCATGGGATTTGACTCCTTAGAGCTACTCACCCCCCAAATTCAAAGATCAAGTATGAGTGGATATTTGGGTATAGGGATCAAAGCCCATAAGTTTCACCCATTTTATTTGATAGGCACGGTAATTTCCATAACTTCTCTTAGTTGGCTCATATTGTTCACCTTGGAGCTCACTAAGGATTGGGTTGGAAGGAAACAACCCATAACAATTTTCTATACAAATAAAGTCCTATCAATATTAAACTTTTTTTTCATCCTCAAAACTTTCAATCTAAAATTTTATTTAAAGAAAACAAGTGCTGAATTATTTAAACTAACCAAATATTAGTAAATCAAAAATCAGTAGACTTATGTATCCTCATTTTAAATATTTTTTGATTTAATCATAAATTTAATTGAAGGAATCAATTGAATCATAAATTAAATATTTTATTAATTTGATCTCTATTTTTAGTTTCTAAAATGAGATTATTTTTAATATATTGTAGACTCAAAATATTTGACACAACAAATCATATCTTATTATATTAGATAATTGTAAAAAAAAAAAAAAAATCTTTTCATTAATAGTATATCAAAATTAAATTCTTAGTATATATTCTTCATTTTAAGTTTTGTCAATGACTCACACGCGATTGGAGTGATCATTACGTAATGTTATTTTCAAATAAAAAAAAAGAAAAATCTTTTCATTAATAGTATATCAAAATTAAATTCTTAGTATATATTCTTGATTTTAAGTTTTGTCAATTACTCACACGTGATTGGAGTGATCATTACGTAATTTTGTTTTCAAATAATAATTTTAACTTTAAAATCCTAAAATTATATATACAATTAAAATTATCTTTGTGTGATAAATGAATTCATTTCTAAATAATTAAAACATTAATATAATAGCTAATATTTATACCATACTTGAGTTGCAAACTATTTTTATCTCAAATAGATTTAAATGGATGTTAAAATACACTATTTTGCATTGAACTTTAGGTGGAAATGAAAAGAGATAGGGATATCATCTAGTCTAGAATTTTTTTAAAAAAAAGTCTAAAAAATCTCTTCAACTTTATTTCTTATGCACTTTGATCCTTCAATTCTACAAATGTGCAAAATGGACATGCGCCCATTAAAATTATGCAACTTACTACAAAAAGTTAACCAATCACATACCCTAAATCCCAAAACTCATTCTTCTCGTACCTCTTTCTTCTTTGACCTTATGAAATTAGAAAATCAAAAATCACTCTTTCCCGTAAATAACCTCTCTTCCATAACTTCTCGTCAACTCACAATCACTCTTCTATAATCCATAACCTCTCTTTTCAATCATAGTTATAGTTACAACTTTCTGTATGTAAGCTAAACTAAATTTTCAATAGCTGACCAAGTTGAGCTAACACTACCATTTCCAAACCATCTATTGTTAGTTGCTTTCTTGGAACCAGTTTCGCAGCCAAAGCTTCCGTGTTTGGTGTCACTTGCACCAACACCACCATTCCTATGTCTCTAACCATCATTTGTCATTGGCACTATTTCCAACTTCCCATCTATTGCCTCCGTGACTTTGACCACCAACCACTAGGTAAAGCTTCAGATCCAAGAGAATTTTGGACCTTGGCCTACAAAAAATTGCTTAAACCATTGTCCTTGTCCTTTGTAGTATAACTCCATCTAGCTACACCATAACCCAAGTCCTGCCTTTCATTCAAGGTTTATGAGATTAGAAAAGAGGTTCTGAGTTATAGAAGAGTGGTTGTGAGTTAGAGATAAGAGGTTTTGGGAGAGATGTTTACGATGAAAAAGGTTCTTTTATTTTCTAATTTAAGAAAAAGGCAAGAGAAGAATGAGTTTTGCGATTTAGGGTATGTGATTAGGGTGGGATTCCAAATAAGAACATGCCTTTCACATGTTCTTCCCATCGAAACTTTGATTTCTGTTAACATTTTCAAGAAAGTCACACAATTTTAAGACTTGGTGGATCTTTTTGCATATTTAGAATTTAAGGACCAAAGTATACAAGAAGTAAAGTTGAAGGAGTTTTTTTAGATTTTTTTTTAAATAAAAAACTTATTTGTCTAAGGAACTACTAACTTAATTACAAATTTAAAGTGGCAGAGTAGCTATGGTCACTCCTACATCTCTATGGTCACCCCCATTCAACAAAAAATTGTTTAGCTTCGCTACAATATCATTATTCTTATTTTTCAATCAAAATGATAATCGAATATTTATTATCATTTAAGGTATCATTGGCTTTAGGTCAAGGGTTCAATCCCTACTTACCCATCTTTTCCCGTTTTCCCTAATTCTACTAGAAGCTTCTTAGAACAAAAGAAATTATTATCAATTATAAGTTTATTTAAATTTGGTATTGTTAATCAATCAATCATCAATATAATCATATATTAAAGAAAAATACATCGCTTGAAATCCTACCATGCAACAATAATTGCATGATTTAGTGTGTGTTTGAATTGGAATTTATAAACATGATTTTGCATCAACGTAATTTCGTAAACTTGATTTTTATCAAAAGTGAATTTAGTTCAATGGGATTTATGTTTGAAAATTTTATTGTGTAATGAATTTGACAAAATGAATGTTGTTTGGATGATATTGATCGAAATCACTCTTGTTAATGAAGTTGTTAAAAAGGGTATATATTATAATATTAATATTGTCATTTTTCATTTCGTTATTTTAAAATATATATACTTTAATAATTTATATAATATTATTATATATTTTTAATTTTTGGATGTGATATTATTGAATTAAAATTAAAAACCATTATAAATAAATGATAAATATAAAAAATTATGATTTAATCACAATCTTAATAGACGAAGTTATAATATTTTTATATAATAAAAAATAATAAATATTTAAATTAAATTTATTATTTTATAAAATAAAATAAAGAAATAGTTAAATCAACTGGCAACATCACGACCACTTGTGTTGAATTAAAGAGTTAATTGAATAAAATTTGAGCGTGTGGTTACTGGAATTACACCAATACATCAAGAATAGAGTTGGAAATATGTAACTCAAAATATTTTAACATGAAATGAATGAACACGAAGCAACAATGACTCGCTTCATGCTCAATTGCAGCCTAAATTAATCTTAAAAAAGAAAATTCCAAACATTCTTTTTTTTTTTTCACACATAATTACGTTCACTACATTTTTAACTTGATTCTGGGCATGCAACTGCCAAACTAAACACAAGCTTAGAATTCTATCACATGATTCAAATAACAATATTTTGTTAAATTCGGTATATAAATCATTACTTGAATGTCAATTACTTCAAAATATTAGTTTTAAATTTAAAGTTGGCATATGAGTCCTTATTTGATTGTTCATCACTCTAAATTTAATTAATATTCAATGAATAATTAATGTCATAAATTTTCTATGATGTTGAAAGTCAAAGAATACATAGCCCAGGCTTAATATTCTATCATGTGGCAATTAATATTAAGATTAAAATATTTTCTTAAATTTGACGTGTGAACTAACACCTAATTGTCAATCACTCCAAAATCAGTTATTATTCAATGAATAATTAATGTAATAATTTTTACTTTAATTTTGAAATTCAATAATTTATCAACTAGATAAAGAAGGCTTAATTTATCATTTTGGTTCACCAAAATATTTACCTTTAATGTTTGGTCCCCTTTGCAAAAATAAATAAATAAATTTAATGACTTAGTCCATAAAAAAATTTTATTCTAGTTTAGTCCTCCTATTAATATTCCATTAGTTTTTACAGTGCCAATATGACATCTTACATAGATATTGATATGGATTGAAGGATGGAAAAAAAAAGTAACTAAATAGAAAAATTGTGATATTTTGGGGGATTAAAAGGAAAAATCCTGATAATTATCTAATTTATTTTGGTACAATAATTAAATATCTCAATTCTTTTATTTTTTTAATTGAAACCATAGATATTCTTCTACTAGAGGTAATCCGGCTTAAATTAAATAGGACGATTTGGGCGGCAAAGCTTCCAAGTTTTAATGGAGTTGCATATTCATGGCTTAAACTTGAGATCTTTGGTTAAGTTAAAACATTCTCTGTTAACTAATGTATGTAGTATGTATTTGTTGGTACAATAAATATTTAAATTTAAATTTGCATATGTTCTTTTCTAATAATTATCGCCATATACAATTGGTATGTTAGTCATTCACTCAAAACGTTTGAAAAAAATAATAATGTTAAGACTATTAAGAAAGAATATTTAATTTAAAGTAGCAAAAATATTAACATATTAAAAAGTATTATGTTATTTAAATTATTCTCGTTGAGAAATTTTATTTAAAGATAATAATTATTTAATTTTATTTAATAGTTAAAATTATCCTTAATTAATTTTTAATAACTATTTTTCACTACTAAAAATAAGTGATAACTATTTACTTGATAGCTACCCAGTGACTGTTATTCACCAACCAAATATGATTAATAAACATTAAAAAATAAATATCGATTGATATTCACTCAAGCGTTAATGTTAATTACTCAAAATAAGCTATAATAATTCACGTAGTAACTATAATGTTCCGAGTTACAAAACATTTAATTTACACTATTAATTAATTTATTCGGTTTTAATGGTTATGCAAGAGTAATTAGAAATTAATTAAAAGTTGGTTAGAAATAATTAAAGAGATTAGGATTATGAGAAATTGAGATAACTACGAAGAAAATTCTAGGAATTTGCTAGTAATACTTTGCTAGCTTGAAGGAAATCAATAAAGATTTGGTATTTTATACTGTTAAAACTGAATCAGTAGAATTTTATATTAAAAGCCTTAATTTGAGTGGCTGAAATTCAACCACTTCTACCCCATGTGAGTGGCACCACTTGTTGCCCAAAGGAGAGGAGAAACTTGGCTCAACATCCACCACCCAAAGCCTCCACCAATCATATGCTTCATAGCCTCTTCCTTTGTGTTATTAAACTTGAAAATTTCCATTTAACTCCCCCCCTTTTTGTGCCATCCATCTGCACAGCTCTCTCTTTGTTCTTCTTCTACCTCACTTCACTTTCTTTCCGTCTTCAAGCTCCACCCATTTTCTACAGCAAAAACTTACATCTAGCCAACTTATACATTAATTTAGAGGTAGGATTCAACCTCCTTATTTGATTTTTATGAATTGATGGTTGTTTAGAAATTTATCTCTATTTGTTTATTTGATGTTACACTGAGTTTATTGGGTGTTTATGGCTGAATTACTAAGTATATGTTGGGTTTAGAGTGAATACTTAGTGAAAAACCACAAAAGGAACCAACTAGAATGGATTAAATTGAGAAATCCTATCATGGTCCGTATTGCGACGTGTATGACTTCACCTAAAATCATCAAAATATAATGAAACCAATTTTAAATGAAACTAGACATCTAAAGCTTTTCAACCATATAAATTATAGAGCTATTGGATCAATATTGAGTGAGATATGATTTTTTGAAGTTAAATCTCGCTTTCTATCTCTAGTCCTAAGCAAACTCGATTGTAGAGGGCATAACTCGCCTTATATAATTTCAAATTGAGTGCAACTAATTTTGTTAGAAAGCTAATACACACATATTTATGCCATAAAAATTTTAGATTCAAACCCTAAGTAGTTTGCTCCTAGTAATTTACCAAAATTGCCCTATGTCCTGATTAGGCTGAAGTAGGGTAGGCCAATTCAACCAATTTTGAGATCTTATAATCTAAGCTCTGCCCACTCAAATGAAACAAAACTTGTTCAAAATTAAAGCTACTGCTAGCTTTAAAACGATATAAGTATCAAACAAATCCAACAAGATTTCCATTTTTGATGAATTTCTACATTTTAGACCCCTATTCTGCCTAACACAGGGCAAACCTAAGTTAATTGTTAACAACTTGAGCTGTACTTATCAAAATTTAATGGACTAAGGAGGGTTAAAAATAGACACATAATGTTATAACATACTTAAAATTCAGGTTTAAACAAGCTAAGATGAATTCATGGTATAATTTACAAATTAGGGCAGAAACAGGGATAAAGGGCAGCATACCAACTTTTCAAGATTTCAAACCCTTAAACTATAACTTGCCAAGTTATTGAGTTTATATGTACAAACTCTTTCTTATACTATTGAGATGATGATATGTGAATTATTTTGATTCTGTTGCTGTGGCTGATTGTCTGTTAAAGATAGCACTATTCATGGGAAAACGGATTTGATTCGTTATGCTAAATTTCAGTTAGAAGTTTACGAAATTATAAGAGTTTATGATATGAATATCTACATAATAATGAATATGGAAAACTTTTGCATGCAATAATGTTTGAAAGAAAAAGCATAAAAACACATATGAGCATTTTATGATGATGTGGTCATGATTATCCTTATGAAAGCATGCATAATTACATATAAATAAAGAAAGTATATATATGAGGTCCCTTCAATTGGAGGCAGTTATTTGGGTCTTTTCCGATGAAGGCAGTTAAAAGATAAAATATGGGTCCCTTCACTCGAAGGCAGTTGTACATTGGGTTCTTACCTGTGAAGGCAACTAAAACTATTGGGTCCCTCTATATTGGAGGCAGTTGGCCAGCTGAGTCCCTCCAATCTAGAGGCATGTGGGTCCCCGTTACAAGTTGGTACTGTGTGACGATGGTCACGAGTTAAGCTCACTCTTAGATCAGCCTATTCGAGGACAGTAAAGATTAAAGACAAAGACATATGCATGCAGATACTCTAGAGACACCGACACATAACGCCTAGCTGTGTCAAGTGAAGAAAGCAAATGAAGCATAAAAGCACATGCATGCATTTATGATGAGCATTTGCATATGCACAAGTTATGTTTTGTTATCAATATTATGAAATTGCTCTCAATTTGCTATACTTATGCTATGATTCTTACTTTGTCTATCAAGTGTGTGGATAAAATGAACTTTGATTCAGACATTATATTTTCAAACTATAAAACAGGAAAGTTTATATAACATATTCACTTTTTTCATAATAAACCGAAGTAGCTGGAGATAATAACGATGACACGATATGTGGTAGTTTAAGGAATCCTATTGAGAATTTATAATTCTCACTCCTATGTATATTTCCATGTTATCTCCAAATATCTCAGAAGAGCTAGAAGATAATCATACTAGGCACAGTTAGGAAGATTGAAGACGGGCAAGAGCCCTATCACACACGGTCCGTTGAAATAAAAGTAACAACTCTTAAGTATGGTACTATAACTTAAGCATAGTACTGTGCTTGGGAGATGTTATAGTAACCACTTTGTTATTATTATTATCTACTCAGTCATGAGTAACCATTGACCATAAATATTAAGTTATTGAGAGAAAGAAATTTTTTTTTTGAAAGAAGTAGCCTTCATTTCATTGGGAGGGAAAGAAGTTGTTTTGGGGGTAAAAAAGAAAAACAAAAGAAAAGTCATCCACCGTTAACTTTGTTATGTATGATGGTAAGTAATGAGATGAAGATTAATTTAAATGACACGATTATTTTATAAGGATTTTATATTCACTTTAAAAAATTTAGGGACTAATATAAAGGTCATAAAATTTTTCAATGACTAAAATGGTAATTTATCCTGTCAAAATAAATAAATAAAATGGTGATTTACTCAAAATTAAAATAGTCTTTCTTAAAAATTTCAATGTTTTATGTCTCTTGATATTAAATATTATTCTTTATACTCGTTCATACTAATTTTTCTCAAAATATCTTATCTTATATTATTAAATGAATTTTTGAATCAATTTTATCTAACTTATTTTTTTAGATATGCTAACATTATCTTTAAGCAATGAATTATTATTATTATTATTATTATTATTATTATCCTGTTAAATTATAAAACTAGTTATAACATGTTTAGTTTTCTATTTGAAAACCCTCAAACCATAATTTTGGCAAAAACTACTCCCTTATAATTTTTGCTCAAACCATCGTATTGAGGTTTGAAATGGGAAATTAAACATGTTATTAGTCTATCAAAAACAAAATTAATGGTGTTAACTATTATTAAATAGTCATTTTAATTTTAAATAAATTAAGGACCAATTTAATATTTTTCTTATAAATTTTTTGTTTCATTTCTAATACAAATAGAGAAAGTAGCTTCTTAATGCATTTTCATAGTAAATTTTTTTTCCCCTTCGATTTAACATTGGCGTGGAATCTACTGGAATCTAAATAAAAAGCTAGGTAGATACAAAAAGGAGCGTTCCAATTGCAGTAAAATATGCCCAACTCAATTGCATCAACTGGAGAATTCCTATATTATTTTTTTTTTTTGAAAAAAAAAAATAGAAACTGGTCGATTCGGAGTAGCTTTATGGAATGGAACATGCAAAAGTGAGAAAATAACAAATGCCAACACTTTTTCCAGAGCAAGTGGATTTGGTAACAACCCTGCAGCATAGTTAAGGTTATATTCTCCACTTGTATCTTCCAGCCACTAAAAGTGTGTTGGAAGTGCCATTCCATCATGCCAATACATCGCCATTTTGTAGCCAGATGAATTTTTTAATGGGCTTCAGGTTGAGTAACAAATTAGTGATGGAAAATCTTCAGAATAAAAGAGATTTGCATGCTTTGTCTGTCATGATCTTTTATTTTTTCTTTTTATTTTATTTTTTAATAGATATTATGAAATGGCTTTTGCCATCCTTACACATAAATTCATGTGCTTAATAAACTTAAACCTGCATAAACAAATTAAAAGCACACTGACATACAAGTAGCAGCAAGTTAAAGGTCCCAAAACTGGAGAGAAAAATGAGTCAAATTTCTTACCAAAAAAGAAAAAAAGAGTCAAATTTAGTCATTCACTTTTTGCAGTCAGCACTAGCAAGTCTCGGTACATTAGAAAACAGAATGGCATTTGAAACCTAAGCTCGCACAAATACATATGCAATGAGTCCATGGAGTCACGGAACGTTAGTTATCTCAAAGATAGAAATGAACAAAATTTAAGATGAAGGATGTGAGAAATTAGGGGGTTATGCGCGTAATGTGACCCTTGTTACTCTCCCTGCATATTCTTCTCTCTGAATTTCCTTTTCCTACTTAAGCACTTTCTGATACTTGTATTGATCTCATCCCTGTTTCATAATTTCAATTCGAGGTGTGATGCTACTTGATTCAATGGAGTAGTTAACCAAGCAGAGACAATTGTTTCTTCATTTCATTTAATTTCATTTTCGTTGTACTAGTTGCTATAATTTCCAGATGTTAAAATATACAGTTACTGTCTTTAGTGAATTTATTCTTCAGTTGCCTTATTTCAACTGCTGTTGGAAGTTACTTTTTAATTACAGCATATATTCTTACGACAATACAAGCCTTACAATGTAATGAGAAATAAAGTCACTAGGCATCCCTGCAGGAATAGGTGCTTTCAGGATAACCACTATGTGTAACTTTCTGTTTGATGAAGTTTCACAGAAAAATGTACACAAGGAAATAAAGTTGGATTAATAAGGTACAGGTACACGAACTGTTGGAGGGCCTGACTTCATGTCCTCAACAATTAGATTTAAGAGAGCCTGGGTTATAGGGCCTTCTTTGCCTACAAGGAATACGTAAACAAAACAATCAGCCCAAGAAAAGGTAAGTAATGAGCATTCAATCTGCTAAGGAGCACAACCAAACTACAAATCAAGAAAGCCTGGGTTAAAAGGCCTTATATGGCTACAGGAAATGCACAATAGAATTAATCAACACATAAAACATAAGCAACAACAAATCTGTTCATGATTAAAATATGGAATGTCAAAAGGCTTCAACCAAACAATAAACCAGGAGTGATCTAGATAAATTTCTAAGCTACATAGGACTAAGAATCAAGTGTAAATTTGTTGCAGTTACAATTTTGAGGAGAGAATTCAAAGTAACAATGCAAAAAGGGGGAGTCTGTAACACGATCAAACTATCCACACTACACCAAATATGAGGCCAAGCAAACTTGACAGTTGTTCCCTTAACCTCGCAACGAAGGAGCCAACATTTCATTGAATCTATTGCCAATACAGAAAGCATAATCCTATATTTACTATTTACACCTGTAGTTCAACAAACCAGCAGTAAAAAATGAACAAGATTGTTTAACAGATACTAACAGGAAAGAATAAATTGCAATTTTAAAGAAACACAAAAACAAGCCACAAAAGGAACACCTCCATCTAATCTAAGCTCTTGTAACTGTAAGAAGCTGTCTCTGTTAATTTAATCAACTAAAGAGTTATAGAACCCATATCGATTCATAAGAAATTGAAATGCTTAGAATTCGCCGGAGTGTGTATTTTGAATCATATAATTTTTGGAGGAAATAAAGAAAGTACTCACCATCTCCAATAACCTGCTCATCCCACTGAACAACGGGGCAAACAAGAATGCCGCTACCAATCAGCATCATTTCATCTGCTTTCTTCCCTTCCTCAACAGTCACTTTTTTCATCCTTATCCCCTGAAGCTTACCCTCCCTCAACAAACTTTCAGCAAGGGTTAAAACTCTCTTAGCTGTGCAGCCGCTTAGAATTTTTTCAAAGTGAGGCATTATAAGCTCCTTCTCTTTAGTTAAAAAAGCCACATTCATGTTAGGCCCTTCAGCAACAAACCCATCATTATCAAGCCAAATGCCTACAGAAGCGCTAGCTTCTTCAGCTTCCATCTTCGAGAGCACATTTGGAAGGTAGTTCACACTCTTAGTTGTTGCAAACTGTGGAGGTTTAATCGGTATAGATGAAGTAATGACTTTAACTCCCCTAGAATTAAGTGGTGCTGGTGACAGATCCTGTATTACAATTGCATAAAGAGCAGATTGGTGGCAGCCAGCAGGAGATAGCTGAAAATCACCAGGTCCTGCTGAGAGCCAATATCTTAGTGATCCTTTTCTACACTTGGAAGCACTTACAGTTTGTATGAGTATTCTTCGTATGCTTCCACGATCAAATGGGGGATCTATTTTAGACATGGATGCCGACCTTAAAAAGCGGTCAAGGTGTTGATCTAGCTCATATAGGTATCTACCATGCACAAAATATATCATTTGGCAACTTTAGAAAGTAGTAAACAAAGGTATGGGGAAAAGATAAGATAACATACTTCACTAGCACCTAATAAACAATCATACTTCAGAACCATGTTTATTGAATAGTTATTCTTTATCCATTTTTAGGGGATGGGAATGTGCACAAGCAAGAGAGTGAATATCTTTTGTTAGCTTGAAAAAGTAAACTGCATATGCTAAGGTCATGTCTTATTCTATTCAAGATAGCATCCACATATGAAATTGGGAGATCCTACCTTTAACATCAAAATAGTACTCAAGTGGTTTTCTCATGTTAACTCCAAAATGAAAGAGTAGTATTCTATGAGGTGCAAATCACTAACCCGTCCATTATTGCTGCAGTATCAAAGACACCATGGCCCCTATGAACCATGTGGTCGTCCATAGGAATAACCATAACAGCTGGGTCTGTTGTTATCCCACCAAAAATGCTAGAATACATGGCAAGGAATCGCTGCTTGCCCTTTATTGTTTCTCTGAATGTTTTCAGCCTTTCGATGGCCTTATGCATGCAAAAAAAATGAAAGAAGCCATTAGTAACTCCAAAGTTGCACTTGCACATCTAAAATAATTATTTCCCCCTTTTCTGATTCCCCACTCTCTCTTGTTAGTATTACAACAATAACTTTTTTCACTTATTTTCTCTAATCACAATTTATTGAATTTAATTTTGATACATTGTCTTTTACACAGATATCCAATCGCAAATTGTCATATCATTAAAAGTGTTTAACTCTTACAATAATCACCTCAAAAGTCATATATAGGGGGAATTTTGTACAATTATTACCAATGTTTGTGGACTTGTCGCACCTCTCAATGTAGTGAATTTGCATGCTTCATCATATCAATATTTTACTTCCTTACCTTTATGAGCATGATTTAAATCTTTCAATGTAGCATGTTTATCATTCACAACTATTTGGATATCAGTGCTTTTCTTTGGTATAACTACTGTTGAACTTGAAAGGTGCATCTCGATTTTTTTCTTCAAATTCATTTTTTCTTTCTCCCCTTTTTACTTCAATTCCATTTTTTCTTTCTGTCTTGCACGAACCTTTGCATTGCTTATAGCACATAGTTTATATAAGAGAGTAATGTTTACATAATGGAAACTAGACCAAACACTGAAGTTACTAGACCAAACACTAAAGGTAGTGGTCTTTGAAGTCAGTGGAAACATTAACATTCCATTTTTTTCTCCAAAGAGAAATAGTAAGTCCACTAACTTAAGTGTTTCGTTTGGTTTCCGTTATGTAAACATTAGCCTCTTACATAAAATATGTTCTTCAAGCAGTGCAAAACTTCGTGCAAGACAAAAAGCAAAAATGGAATTGAAAAAAAAAAAGGGAGAAAGAAAAAATGGCTTGGAAGAAAAAAAGCGAGGTGCCCCTTTCAAGTTCAACAGCAGTTATACTAAAGAAAAGCTCTGATACCCAAATAGTCATGAACGTTGAAAGTGCTGCACTGAAAGATCTAAATCATGCTTGTAAAGGAAAGGAAGTAGCATATTTATATGATGAAGCATGCAAATTCAATACATTGAGAAGAGTAGCAAGTCCTCAAATATTAGTAATAACTGTACAAAATTTTCCTCTACAGGTGAGAAGTCCTCAAATATTGTTTGACTCTGACGATAATGAGCTCAAAAGTCATGTATATGATGTAATATGATTGATTGATAGAGTAAAAAATATTACACTAGCAGTATATCAAAATTAATCCCCTTTTGTGTGATTTGAATCATTGCTAAAGAGAATATTTGGTCACTTCCAATAGTTGCCAAACAAATTGCTTATGCAATGAAAAAGTTGAAGTCAAAAAGAAAATGTTAGACCTCATTGCAAGACAAAAGTGGAACATCAGATACTTCAGTATTAGAATCTGCAATGTCAAAGCCACCCCTTTAATTTTCAGGAATCAATAATCATTACCATAAACTGATGTCAAATGAATTGAAATATATCAGTTCAGTTCAGTTCACACGTGATCAAACATTCAGGCCAACAGCACGTTCAAGAGGAAACTCAGTATTTATGGTTTCAAATTGCAGCTCAGTACTGTAATTGCAGCCACAATATTGTCCTCCTCGAAGTCTCCGTAACTTCCACTTATCGTAAATTTCTGCAATCAGAACTTAACTGAAAATTAAAACCGTATTTTTAATATTTCGTAACTCACCAACCAAGCCACCGGAATGATTGGAATTTCTCGAAGCATTCGTTATCGTGATGGAGCCATGTGGATGGAAGCGGTGTCGGTGTCCCAGAAAGAAGAGAGTTCGCGGACACGCAATTGAAACAGGGCAGTGATCAAACAATTTTGAGGACAATAAATGTGGGTTTTGTGATAGGGTTTGTGGAAGGAATTGGATAGAAGACATATGGGCTTTTCAGGCGAGTATAGCAGTATTTCGCAAACGTTGATGATCGAGTTCCCGAACTGAATTCCGGTGTGGTAGTTGACTCTAGCAAGGTAATGAGAAGTTTCGAAATGCCTCAATGGCGTTATATCCGCCCCCGATATAATATATAAATATTTATAGATGTATGTCGCACTCACGCGTCCATTTCGCTGAGTCAGCCATTCTCCGTAGTAATAATGTTACGAGTAAATTGTACCTCCCTTCTTTAAGATATTGCAATTACATAAATATTTTTTTCTATTTTTGATGTACACACTTTAATTTAAAATATTCTATTAATTAAGACATATATTTAAATTTATTAGACTACTTATTATATAAAATATTTTATTAATTGTAGTCAGTATTTTCTTAAATTTATTTGTTATTGTTTTAATTATCTATTAATTCATATCATTAAAATTATTTCATTTTTGTAAATTTATGATATTTAAAAGGTTAATATTAATGATATTATATTTATTAAGATTCTTTCATTATTATTTAATTATTTTAAAATGAAAAATTTAATACGGAATTGACATTTTATTTTTACAAGAAAACTAATACAAAAATTATCAAAATTCATATATTAACTTTAATTACCACCTATTATAATGTAAAAATGTTATATAAATAAAAAATGTAATTCTTACTTTTTAAACAATTATCACAGATTACTTTTATTGTTAATAATTTATTCTCTTGATATAATAAATTTAAAATTTCAACAAAATAATATATATATATATATATATATATATATATATATATATGTCTTTATAATATAATTATTAATCGTATATCTTGTACTTTGTCAAAAAGATTTTTGTATGCACAATTGTCAAAAAATAAGATAATAAACATAAAAAATAGAAATTTAATCGAAAAATATAAATGAATTAAAGTGTGACATATCTTCATCATTTAAAGAAGAGAAGTTATATTTTGAAAATAGGATAGAGAGTTGTGTAATATGAACATATCTCAAGATAGAGGGTGTATTTTACTCTAATATTATTTTTATATAAAAAAATACAAAATGGACTTAATTATATTTTCGGTCCCCTAAAATATTATGTTTCTTCTATTTGATCCACTTTCTTAAAAATTCCGTTTCATCATACAAAAATTATTTTCATTTATATTTGATCACTTTGTGGCAATTTATGCGGACACCAATATGGATTAAAGATTAAACGAGGGGCCAAATGAAAAAAAATTGAGATATTATAGAGACTAAAAGGGAAAATTTGACATTTTAGAAGACTAATAATATAATTGAGTCAAAAATATATTAGCTCATCTCATTTTCTTTATTTCTACACACCAAATTTATCAAACTCTTCTCTCACCTTTAACTTAATAGTGTATATAACCATTTATTCAAACAACACAATTAACTGATTAATTATTTGTTAAATATATTTCATTAATAAACATACATACATATACATATAAATTGATAGTGCTTTCTAGGTCATCTTAAACTTTGCAATTGTTATCCTTCCTTCCCCTCAAAAAGAATCTCGGGACTTTTTACATATATACAAAGGATTTACTTATTACTAATAAAATCTAACCCTTATTCTTCTTTATATCCGCTATATTAATGAAAATTTTGATCTATCCTTCTAAATATTCAGGCATAGTCACATAGGTGATAAGTCTTACACTGCAAATTAAATGTGAGAACTGTGTCCATTCCAATAGATAATAGCTTTTTAAACTGCGTAATTACTTCCAATTGTACAATCTCGTCAGACCATACTCGTTGTACCATTCACAGGAATACCTTCTAACTATTAAACAACATAAAAATGACTTTTATAATCACCTTAGGTATCGTATTAAAACCTGAAGGTTCGAGGATTACTATAGAAAGCTGATTTTCTTCATACAAGAGGAAAATGTGGCTAAAATAAGAAGACCTAGTTGCTTTAGCGGAGCTAATGAAGAGTGCAACGGTACAAATCCTATAAAGAAATTGAGGATGAGATTATAGCATATCAAGTTTTCAGAAATATTCTCGTGATATAATATAATGTTTTTGTTGATCATATACTTTTTAGTTAAATCTCAATTGAAAACTGTAAGACATTCAGAATTATTTTGCTGGAACGCTAATGTATAAAATCATATATCAAAATTTTTACTAACATATATTAATTTAGCTATTAAAATAATTTAGTTATTAAAATTTAATTACAAATTAATTTCCTGAATTTTTAATTATATTTAAATTTATTAGCTATATTATAAATATTTATTGATTAAGTATATCCAACAAATTATTAATTAATTAATTGTACTGTCTGAACAAATTGTTCAGTATACTAATAAATTAGAGATAGGTGAAGAGTTTGTATAAATTTGATGCGTAGAAATAAAGAGCAATTTTAGGAGATTATTTATTTATTTATTTATTTGACTTAACTATGTTATAAGCCTTCTAAAATATCACCCTTTTTTCCCTTTTATTCCCCAAAAATATCTCAATTTTTTTGGCCCCTCATTTAGTCTTTAATTCATGTTAGCATCTACATAAGCTACATGTTGGCACTTAACAAAAGAAGATAACAGAAAATTAACAAAGGGACCGAATGGGAATGAAAATAATTTTTAAGGGACTAAACGAAAATTTAAAAAAAAAAAAGGAGGACCAAACAAGAATAGCACAATATTTTGGCAGACCAAAAACATAATTAAGTTAAAAAAAAAAAAGAAAAATAGTGCAAGGAGAAACACAAAATTTTAACCTTACTTATCACAATTAAATATTTAGAAATGTTGTTTGTATATAGTGAGTGAGACACCTAATTGATATGTAAGTGAGTTAGAAGGCTTATTAGGTTTGTCTCTTCCTCATCTCTTTCTATTATGTGGAATGGGGTAAAGCTTGAAAGTTCTTCCCTAGCAAGTTGAGGCAAGGAGACCCCATGTCACCTTATCTTTTTGTGTTGTGCATGGAAAGGTCATCTATGATGATATAGGAGAAAGCTAAAAGTGGTGCTTAGAAGCTTGTTTGTGTTACCATAGGAGATATGGGCATCTCTTATTTGTTGTTTGTTGATGATATTTTGCTCTTTGCAGAGGCAAAGCCTTCACAAATGAGAATTATAATGAATGTTTTGAAGGAGTTTAAGGAGATACTAGGTTTGACAATAAATGTTGAAAAGTCCAAGGCTAAGGTGTCTCGTGGGGTCCCTACAAGCACTTGTGAGCAAATTTCCTCTGTTTCTTATATCTTTTTTGTTGGCCACTTAGGTAAATACTTGGAATTCCCTTTATTTCAAGTGAGAGTAAAGAGAGAGGATTTTAATTCTATGATTGACAAGTTGAAGTCCAAGCTTAGTGGTTGGAAGGTGAAATTGCTTAACGGAGCAGGTTGTATTACACTGGCAAGATCTACTCTTACTGCCATGCCACTCTATAACATGCAAACTATGTGGGTTCCTCAACAAATATGTGATGAGATTGATAGTATCACAAGGGAGTTTGTTGGGATGTCTTGAACCGAGAGCCATTAGTGGTTTGGGTATACGGTAGGTGAGACTTATGAATGTGGCTTTGTTAAGCAAACTGATTTAGGATCTTACACATCCTTCACCTAAGTTCTAGGCAACCTTCTCATGCCAAAAGTATGTACCCAGACAGAATGATTTAGTGCCAATTTTTAGAAGAAAGGGATCCTATACTTGAAATGTGATTGCTCAAACTTGGCACGTGTTGAAGTTAGGTTATAAACCTCGTTTGGGTAAAGGTGACATATCTTTTTGGTATAGTGATTGGCACTTGGATGGACCTCTTTGTTGATCGATTCCTTATGTGCACATTTTCAATTCAAATTTATGGGTAAGGGAAAAATTTGGTAGAATAGTAAGTAGCAGCTAGGTATGTTATCAACACCGATATGTGATGAAGTTGTTTCCAAGCTTCATCAAGTTTTTTTTGGCTCCATGATCAAGTTGATAATGTGCTAGTTTGGTCAGAGATATCTTCAAGTTGTTATACAGTTTCGTCAGGGTATTTGTTGCACCTTAAAAATCGAGTTGGTTGCACCTCTATGTTTATGTAACCCACACACCTTTTTCATAATAAATCGAAGTAGCTGGGATGATGAAGATGGCATTGGTTGTTGTAGCTCAAAGCTTTCCTACTAAGAATTTATAATTCTCAATCCTATAAGGGTGGCAGCGGCATGGAAAAGCAGGCTCCGCATCCCTTGAAGAAGGCATGATGTTCCCAACCAGAACTACTTTGAGGTGTACATGTAATTGAGTATACCTAATAGTTATATAAATATACTATATATGGATTCTTTAGAATTATTATTTGCAAAAAGCGATATATGTGTTAGCGACCTTCAAATAGATATCAAGATAGAGAATGGAAATTTTACAATTCAAATACAAGCTCAGTTTTCGAAAAATTTCTACTTTCATATTTACGACTCCTATGCTCTTTAAAAGTAATTTTGAAAGTAACCAAAAAAAAAAATGGTATCAACTTTTAGTTAGGTACCATGACTTAAGCATGGTATCGTAATTAGAAGGATGTTACATGGTGTCATCTCCGATTTATGTTGGGGGCTTGGGCATTAGAAGGGCTTAGGAAGTTAACATTGCTTTGTTAAACAAGCTTGTTTGGAGCCTGTTGAATGATGGAGGAAAGCTTTGGGTGGAGGTGTTTTTGCATAAGTACTTGAAAGGTGATTCTATTTTGGATGTGAGTTGTTGTTCTTGTGAGTTCTCCTATCTGTCATGCTGTCTTTAATGCTGCTGGTTGCTTAAGGGAGGGCTTTAAAATTCGGCTTGGTACTAGTGTTTCTTCATTCTGGTTTAATAGGTGGACTAGAGAGGGTTTTCTTTGCTCTCTACTGGATTGTGTTCATATTTTTGACACACAAGGGTGTGTTTTTTATTGCTAGGATGAAGGGCAATGGAAGTTAAACTCTTTGAGTATTATTTTTTTTAATCATGTTAAGAACTCGGTTGAGGAAGTCCTAGTTCCTTTGGTTAGCAAAGCTATTGATTGCTAGGTGTGGTTAAGGGCTGTTAATGGTAACTATTCGACTTCTTCTAGCTATCATTGGTTGCTGTCAAGGAATCTTAGTCCCCTCTTATGCATTCTTAGTGATGGATATGGTGCTAAAGGGCCTTTTCAAGGTTGCTTTATGCTTTGGTTAGCTAGCCATAAGTGTCTGCCTGTTAATGTATTTAGAAAGGCTTGCCACCTTACTTAGTCAAATATTTGTCCGAAGTGTAGTTCTCTGCTTGAGACGACACTTCATTGCCTTAGAGATTGTGATTATGCTTGTTCCATTTGGAATAGGTTGGGCTTTCATATAGTTCTTGATTTTTGTAGGTCAAAATTATCCTCCTAGTTGCATCTGAATGGTACTAGGCAATATGTTGATTTGTTTTTGGCAGGCGTGTGGTTTATTTAGATTGCCCATAACTCTTTAGTCTTTGAGCTGGCTAGCACCAATGTTTATAGCTTGTGCAAAAGAATTACTCACATGGCTAATTGTGTGCTTCGTCCTTTTCTACTGTGCAGCCCCATCATGATGTGTTATGGGTTGCTTGGAGCCCTCCTTCTCTATCATTCATTAAGGTGAATTATGATAGTAGTTCCTTCGATAATCCTGGTAGAGTTGCTATGGTGGGTTATTGAGACATAGTGATAGGAGTTGGATTATTGGTTACTTTAGGCATTTTGGGAGAGTTGATAATCTTTGTGTTGAGTTACTTGCAGGTAAAGGTCTCCAAATAGCTTGGAATCTTGGGTATCGTCATGTAGTGTACAAAGCTTCGAATCTTTGTTCTATTCATCATGTCTACAAGGAGGGAAACTAAGCTGCAAATTTCTTGGCAAAGGTTGGTGTCTCTTCTTTGATTGATGATTATGTTTGGGAGGAACCTCCTTTAGGGCTAGAGTTGATTTTCCTTGCTAATGCGCTGGGGACTCTCCACGTAAGATAAGCTTGTGTCTTTTTTTTTTTTGGCTCATGTACCAAAAATAAAAAGATGAATGGTTTTACAAGAAATCCTTGCTTGAGTAGTTGGGAAAGATGTCGTTATCAATGATAGCAATACTGTTGATTTTGTTGATCATGGAAACAAGGTGATGAAAGAAAGCTTTTATGTTGAAGATTCTCCTCATATTGCTAGATAGGCACTTTCTAAAGCTTCTATTTCTTTCTCTGGGAAAATGCATTGGTAGACTATAGTGTGATTAAATACTGTTTGGTTTCTAACTTGTGTCATCCTACATTACATAATTGTAGATAACGGTGGAGTTTGAGAATGGTCAGAAATATGAGTGAGATCTCTTGGTTGGAGCATATAGTATATGGTCCAAGGTCTTATTGAATTTTCTTTAATTCCAAACTTTTGCTTTTAGAAATGATTTCTCGAATAGAAATGTATGTATACTTGGGATAATGAGTATAGTGGAGTGCATTAGAGGAATTTACGAGGCTCCTTATCCACATATGTTAAAATACCTTTTAGACAAAGTTGGTCTCATTATGTTTGGTGTGCTTGCATGCTATATATATATATATATATATATATATATATATATATATATATATATATATATATATATATATATATATATATATATTTGTTATCCTTATTCTAATTAGAAATGTTGAACTCATTCTATCATTCTATTTGTGAGCAGTCTTTATGGCCATAAATTCTATATCTTATTTCCACATGATCATACATTGTGTTACTTGTGAATTGGTAAGTAAAAAGTAATTGGGTAAACACTAGCTACTTACTCTTGCTATACTTGTTATACTGGTATTGCAGTTATAGATTATGCTACCTACATCATGAACTATCCTACCTAGTGAAGGGAATGAAATATGTAGTGTAACACCCTCCAAACACGTACACTATGCTCAAGTCATGGGGCTATATATAGAGGTTGTTATGGGTGCTGTGAAAAAATTTAAAATAAGAAAATATAATATATGGCCCATAAACTTCATAATTATTTAGTAAATAAGGATGTATAAACCTAAATATTCGATACCTATAAAGTAAGATAATTACAATTTAAAAGAAACTTAACTAATATTACATATAACTTGCATCGCCTTGCAGTCTTCACTTTATAATTATAGGACGCCTGCTTTCATTTCCCCGCACTGGGCTCAAGTCCGAGTCTTGCATTGTGTATATGTCCCACGACATCTGTTGCAGACTTAAAGTCTAGTCTATATAATGGAATGTTTATGGAAAACACATAAGTAGGTAATAAGAACTTAAACTCCTCAGTAGGTATACTCAATCCACTAAGCATACAAGATGTCATCATAAATATTTCAGTCGCTTCAATTTCTTATGAAAACATGGACATATACATATAGGCACTAGTTCAACTTTAAGTTTGAAAATATATTTCTCGAAGTAGATTACTTCTTTTTAACAATCATGTGGCATATTTCATGGCAATTAGACTAGCGGTAATAACATAGCACTTCAATTGTAATTATAACAGTATAATAGCATAATAAGATGCTTAAACGTGCATATGCTGATGCACATACTTGACTTATACAGGTGCACTTGACATTCTCATCTCTTTCTTTAACTTGCAACTTGAATTTCTGTACTTGGTCTCCTAGAGATGAATGGCCTCTCTCATCTCTGGGTAATAGTTTACTTATTAGTACCGAGCTTTTTCTTATACATGATTGTCGGGTTTACTTTCCCTGACTCTCACACTTGTATATTCCCCTTAAATCTGTTCAAGGGCTAGCCCAAGTGATTCTCTTAGATAGTACCTCCCTGGCCCACTAAGAGGTGGAGACTCGATACGTCCCTTTGCAAGTTCTTGTTATCCTTCTTTTCATTTTTGTACATAATCATGCATGAATATGCTACATGCACCTATGCACATGCTTCATACTTTCCTTTCAAACATTCTTACATGCATAATTTTGATATACATAATACATATATATTTATACATTCATATATTTCTATTGAAAATTTGGTAGCATAATGACTGAAACATGGAGGCATTCCAATATACAAACAATATGCATACATCCAGCTGATCACAGTGATAAGAATTCATTAACATCAATATACCAATATCACATCAATTTGGTAAGAATTTGCATAAAAGATTCAATCCATTGGCTTCCTATGATTCATGGAACTTCTAAGCATAATTACCTTAAGTAGTCACATTTTCCTTGGATCTACCTTAAACTTATAAATTACACTAAAATTCTATTTTAATTCATTTAAAGCTAGAAATTTAATAGATTGTAGCCTTGTTAGTCTACTTTTAAACTTCTCTAGTTTCATTAAAATTTGAGGTGTATAACTTGAGTTATTAAGGTTTTACTTAAGACTGTCCTGCTTCAAGATAGACTCGCACACTTAAATTTAGAAAATCACTGAAAATTTTTTTTTATCATTTTAATTCAAAATTTACACCAGCATGTGCCTATTTGGACCCTCTTTCAATTCTAATAAGTTTCACTCTAACTGAGTAAGTAAAGCTCAAGTTATGAGCTCCTTAAATGTGCTGTCTTATTTCCACTCGAATAAAGAATAAGTCAACTTCAAAGAATTTTTGGGGAAAATTTACTCATGATTTGATTCAAAATTTTATAGACATATTAGCCTATGTGTTATATTTCTTAAATAGGTTTCACTAAATTTGAAGTTATATAAGACGAGTTATGCCCCTCACATCACACTTTAGTCAATATAGAGAGTGGATCTCGACGACCAGCTTCTAAAAGTCATAACTAATTCATTTGAAGTCCAATCGTTCTATAATTTATATGGTTGGGTTGCTCTTGAAGTATAATTTTATCTAAAATTAGTTTCATTTGAATTTGATACCTACAAGTCAAGAAATACTATTCACTATACACATAATCGTGAAGGTTTCTTTCCAATAGCTTTCTCTATTTTGAGTTTTTGTTGATCTTTTGACCTATCCTTCAACCTCAACCAAGATTTTCTATCTTAAATCACTAGAATTAAGTCATATTAACATTGTACAGGATCAAATAAAGGATGATACAAAGAAAACACATTAGCCACACAAAACCCTAAAGGGCAATAAAGCTAAGGATTTGAGCTACCTACCTCAAAATCCTTGAAATTATGGAAGCAAGGAAGATAAGAGCAACTCCTAGCCTCCTTCTTTCCTCATGGCAGCAGCCTGCATGGAGGTGGGGAGACTTCATTTGATACTTGATCATCAAATTGATAGAGGGGTTTTCTAGAGGAGAAGATAAGGATTGAATTTCATACAAGGAGCAAAGTGATTTGAGGCCAAGAAGGCCATCAACTATGAGCTAGAAGCTCATAGCCATGGAGGTGTAGAAGAAGATGAGATAGAGAGAAAATGGGGGAGAGTGGCTAAAAATCTCAAGGGCAAATAGGGAAGAAGTATTGGATTTCTTGCTAAGTTAGGTTAGCTGATTTCTTAAGTTAATAGGTTAAATCTCATTGGTGGGTTTGAGACAATTTAAATTCTCATAAGCTAAAATTTAAGTAGCTTAATTCAGCCACCAAGAGGGTTGTGTGGTTAGTTTCTAGTCACACATTCTAAGGTTTTTAATTGATACTCATATCCATAGACAATATAGGACCCTTGAAAATTAATTCAAAATGTCCAACTATCAATTCGGGTTTTCTAAATGTAATACACTAATAGTCCCATACTATGCTTAAGTTATATTATGAAATTAATAGTTGTTACTTTTGCTCGTGGAACAAACTTTACTACTTGGAATTACTTTATATTGAAAATAAGGGTAAGCTTTTTTTTCTAACAATAATGAAATAAACCTTTTGAAAACAATGAAAGCCATGAGCACATCGTGAATGTATAATATCAAACACTGTTTATCTCATGCATGCGGTGCGGTGTGGTAAAATAAATAATAACTTCATAAAAAGCATCAATCTCGGAATAAACATAATACCATTCCATAGCCAGCATAATTAAATATAGTTAATAGTAACATAGCATGTTCTACATAATAAACCATGAGTTCGATATCTATTGTCAGTCCTATAAGATAAACCTAACTAGATACTGTAACAACCTCTATCATATAAGCTATGCTCGAGTCATGGAGTTATATAAAAAGGTTGTCACTGTGTTACGAAAGCTTCAAAATGTGGAAAATATAATACATGACCCATTAATTGCACATTTTATTATTGAATAATAGTTCATAAATTTCGTCCTCTCTGATACATAGAGAATAAAACAATTACAATTTAAAAGAAATTATGACTAACATAATACATAGAACTTGCTTTCGACTAGTTGCTAGCTAGCCTCAATAGTCTCTTGGTCTGGTTTGTGCCCAAATCTTGCTCAGTGAATGTCCCAGTACTCCGCCTCGAACTTAATTTCCAACTTAGGTGCTGGAATGTTGATGGAAAAGAAAAACATACAAGCAGGCAGTGAGAACCTAAGGTTCTCAATAGGTGACTTCGAACTATCACTCTTACAGTGTCATCATAAGCATTCCAGCCGCTTCGGTTTCTTATGAAAATATGAGCACATATACGCAAACAGTGGTTCAATTTTAAATTGAAACATACTTCTTGAAGTGGTTTATATTTTAACAACCACTTGACATATTATATGGCAGACATAGAAACACGAATAGTGTAATATACTACAGTAAGAATCATAATAACATCATGACATATTAAGATAGTTAGAGATGCACATATAGATGCTTTTACTTAACTGAATGCAAGTGCACTAGACTTAATTCATCTCTTTCTTTAACTTGCAATTTGATCTTGCTTTTCTGTACTTGGTCCCCGAATGTGAATGGCCTTTCTCACCCTGGGTAATAGGCTGCTTTTCAGTTCTGAGCTCGCACCTATACATGAGTGACGGGTTTACTTTCCCCAACCCTCACATTGATCTATTCCTCTTAAATCTGGTTAAGGGGTGGCCCAAGTCTTAGATAGTACCGTTCTGGCCCATGCTAGTTGTAACATCCCCAATTTTTGTCTAAGCTAATTAGCTCAGTGATCCTGGCTAATTAGAGAGGTTAACGATTAACTGAGGACTAATCGGCTAATCTCGATGAGCAAAAGCTTAATAAATTGAGTTAAGTCAATAATTGAATTATAACGTACTAAATGTTTTAATTAAAACCTAGTTATTCGAACCTCATTACTTTGTAACTTAGAAATATAATTAAGGTAATCCAATCCTATTAATTAAGTGCAAGACAATTGTTCTACCTTACCAATTGAGATAGATAAATTCTTATACCCTAATTACATAATTCATAAGATTAATTCTTTTAGAGGAGAAATGTCTTAAAAGTGTAATTAACCGAAATCGGTTAAAGAGCAATTTAACTATTCAAACTGAATTAACAATTTAGGTAATTCTAATAGCTTTGAAGATTTAAAAATTTCTCCTAATTGATGACCAAATTTTGGCTAAGGACAAGAGCAAAATCCAACCATCCATTTGCCTTCTCATCATGCACTCTTAGGTCAAGGATCTATGTTAGTAGTATCTCTTTAGTCAAGACAGGAGAAGTACTTTCCTCCCTTAGGATTATGCCACTTGAAGTGATCTTATTCAATCAAGCCAATCCCAAGAGTGGTCATGCCTTTAACCACTTAAAAAACATTAAATGGTTCTTACCCAAGTGCTAAGACTCAAAGAAAACACAACTCACCCTTTTACCCCAAGGTTCCAAGCTTTCTTGCTTGAAAAAGAAGTTAAATTCACCTACTCACTCTTGCTTGTTGGAGAAGCAAAAGCCATTAGCCCTCCCTCACCCATTTTGCGCCCCAAATAGCCTCCCCCACTCTCTCATTTGTGATTTTCATCCTCTCACTACAAGCCCAAGCTCCCATCTTTCTCTCAACTTCATCCTAGCTCTTTTGTTCTTCCAACTTTTCTTATTCCTCTTCTCTCTTTCTCACCTTGTCCAACTCTCTTTCCTTTCACCATCATCACAAGCCCTTCAAGGACCACCCTCTTTGGTTCTTGAAGGAGTAAAAACAAACACTCATTTAGCCTCATTTGCAAGCTCAAGAAGAAGGAGGCCATCTCCAACCATTTTCATCCTTCAAGCTTTCAAGAGAATTCTTGTGGTAGTGACTCTAACCCCTTTCTCTTCCATGTTTTTTTCAAGCTCTATAACTCCTAAGCTCTTCATAGCTAGGTGGTTTTAGAACTTGCACTAATGGCCTCATGGCCATGTTTTCATTATATGAAGTTGTTTGGGATTTTTGCTTTTTTCTTGGAAAATGTCTTTTTGGTGGTGCATTTTGTTTTATGTTGGAATCAACTTTTTAGAATTAAAAATATTGATTTTTACCAAGATCTCAAAGTTTAAAGATGGTTTGGAAATGTAAAATGGTCACTTGAAGAAAAGACTTGATGTTTTTACAAGAAAACTCATTAAAAACAAAACCATGAAAACTGGAAAATTCTGGCAGTCTATATGGCGCGGCTAATAACTCTTTCCATATAACTCCAAATGGAACAAAAAATTTTAAATGAAAATAGACTCATAAAGCTTTTTATACATATAAAATACGTGAAATTTGGCCTTAAAATGAGAGAGATATGATTTTTCAAAGTGGACTGTTCCCGGATGTGTTTCTGCTCGGGCGGTATGTAATAAAATCTTAATAACTCAAGTTATACAGAACATTTTTTAGTAGGACCAAGTTTGTTAGAAAGCTAAGACATAGAGGAATATCCCCATAAAACAGTTTTGGCAGATTCCTTGTGAGGAGCTCGCAGTAATGTTTAAAAATCACTATACCGAGAATAAACCTAAAAGCTGAGCAGGTAGAATAAAATGTGCATATCTCAAGTTACAAAATTAATTTTTGAGTGGGGTTTATTTTGTTTAAAAATAGACTCAGAGAAGTATAATCATATCAAAATTCGAAGCAAAAGAGTAAAAGATGAAATTATGGTGAATTTTTGAAATTACTGCTCCACTATAAAAGTAAAACTGGTTATGGTAAAAGTTAAAGGTTAATAAGGAATAAGCTTTAAGACATTAAGACTCTCACATTAAGTATTGAAAAACCTTCATAATTCAACATAAAAAGTTTCAAAGAGGATAATAGATAAGATTGGCCCTAGGCCTAATAAAAGAATTTATACAAGAGGTAACCTCAATTAAAAGCTTGCACCAAATTTACTAAGTTAAGCTCATAAGACTTTGTGTGATATGTATGCTTCCATGTATCAATAGGATGACAATGATATGATGATGATGATGATATGATATGATGATGATATGAATATGATATATTGATGATATGATGCTTAATGATATACATTAAAGGAATCACATTTAGGGACGACGATACATAACGCCTAAATATGGAAAAGAATCAGAATAATTTTGCATCATAAGCTTTAATAAGAAGATAATGAACTAAGGGTATAATCCTTCAAAAGGGAAGGTGACCCAAAGTAAGCTTCCCTCACCCACGACTCACATGAGGCATAGCATGACCCAACTAGTGTGAGTATAGGGGATAGGGGTTACATGAGACATGGCATGACCCAGCTAGTGTAAGTACTGAAAAGTTATGGTGGTGACGGCCACGGTATAAGCTCATTACCACTTATGTTTAGTGGATGAAAAGAAAAGGACTTAAGATGAGTCAAGTTAAGGAAAGAAAAGGATTTAAGAGAAAGTCAAGTTAAGAAAAGAAAGATACTTCGGTCCGACCCAAGTAAAGAATGAAACTCTCAACATGTTCATGCATGTTATGAATTGTCATATAACCTTTTATGTATACCATGATGTTGTTATTATAATGATAATATGTACTTAAAATTGAATCCACTTCGGATAGCTATGTCTTCAAAAATCTAAGAATTGGACCTTATGCATGCTCACTGTTTTCATTATAAAACCGAAGTGGCTGGGACGATGATGATGACACCTCCGTGTCGGGTTCGAGTCCTACTGAGAAATCTTATTTTTCACTCTAGTTACTTTTCCGCATCATCACCAGAATCCAATGGCGCATCCGATGGAGTGGAGCATGGATCCCCCACACTGTGAGCGGATGTACGACATGGGATGCCAGACAAAGCTATCTTGGGACTTATAGCGACCGTCACTCTGCATCTTCATATATTCCTTTTTGAGATGAGCTTTGCCATTGAAGTTTGTATTTAGTACCTAGTATTTGGATCATGACACGACCATGAACTTCCTTCGATGTAATGCTGTTATATATAAGTATGTATATAAATATTATAAACCCATATGGATGTAATGATTAGCTATGTAATGTAATGTATTTGTGAATTACTATTTATTTACCTTTCTCATGTTTTATGATATTTGGGTATGTACTTTATACGATACGCTCTTTCTCTATTTACCTTCTTGCTCAAGGCTTTGCTTTCCAAAGCGATGACATATTTCAAAAAAAAATTTACCGTATTTTTCGTGTAACTTAATTTCAAGTGAAGTTTAGTTTTCCACGAACATAAGTAACAACTAATAAAACGTCGTAATACGACTTAAGCATAGTATGGGTTTATTAGAGTGTTACACTAGTTGAGTCTATGCCATACCTCATGTGGTCGCTTAGTACATCTTTCTTGCAAGTTCTCATAATTTTTATCCTTCTTTGGACATGATTATATATGCATATGCTATGCATTCATTCATATACTTTATATCATACTTAAATCATTATTGCATACATGAGTCTTATGAGCATAACATATAAATGTTTATAACATTCATATAATTTACATATTTCTGTCAGAATTTCGGTAGCAAAATGAATCGAGTCTGCTTCCCCATGAATAGTGCCAGACTACTAGTAAAATCATTCAAACATGCAAATCAATATGGAATAACAATTATATATTCACAATATTATTCATCAAATTCAATACAAACATCAATAGAGTTTTCTACTTACTTCATCATAATCTATCTGAATTTTGTATAATTCATCTTTAATCCAATTCAACTCATTTAAACCTGAATTTTGAATATATCATAGCTTTTGTGTCTAGTTTCCAACCTTTTTTGTCCCATCTCATTTTGATTTGTATAACTCAAGTTATTAGTATTTTACCTCAGACTGCCCTATTCTTATCCAGAATTGCACCCTTATAAGTGAAAATTCACTAAAAATGGAAATCTATGTGAAATGATGTGAAATTTATATCAAATTAAAGCTAACAGACCAAGCTTTCAAATGAAATAAGTTGCATATCATTTGCACAATTATATTTTGAGATATAAGCCCCATAACTTGACCCTACTGGACTACCCTATTCTAGCCTAGTTTGAACTTAAGGTAAATTCATTGATGTGCTGGGAGTAATTGGGAATGAATCTGGCTCTGAAAATTTTATGGGATATTTCCTTATATTTTAGCTTTCAAATAGCATTAATTTCACTCAATTTGGATTTGTGTGGGATGAGTTACACCTATCTCAACTCACTCTGCCCAGATGGGAATCCAGGATTCTAGATCAAACTTCGAAAATTCATAACTAATTTTATACTGATCCAATGGCCTTATATTTTATATGTATGGAAAGCCCTAAATGTCTAGTTTCATATAAAAATAGATTGATCAAATTTAAATGGCTGTAGGTGGAGCCATACACTCCGCCGTATAAATCATCGAGGGGAAAACCCTAACAGCTTCTTAAATTCTTCTTGAATTCATGTTTTCCTTAAATCAATCCATCCAATCTTCAATTCAAACTCAATATACACCTTAAACCAACCTTAATTCATCATCGTCACTCAAGATAACATTAGAATCATGCAAGAAAGTGGAGTCCTAATTAGCCCAATTCAAACAAAACAAGAAGCTAGATTGAATTCCTACCTTTCTAAGGTGAGATCTTGTTGGATTGGTGTCTTGGATTGAAGAAACTATTGATGAAGCTTAAAGGGTTGATGAAGATGAAGCGTGAGTAGGAGAAAAAGGATGAGAGCTCAGCAGCTTATATGGACAAAAATTCAAGGGGAGAAGAAAAAAATTATGTCAAGACTTTTGAAGAAAGTTAGATTGTGATTGGTGGATTTCATCTCATATTCAAACTCAACTTGGTTGCCCTCTTTCGTTGCTGATTGAGGCACCACTTATAGGGATATTTTGACTAAATCTTGGCCATCCATCCTAGGGTTTTCACAGTATAATTTCTATTGGTTCGGTTCCGACATTTTAAAATACCGAAATCTTATCAATTTCTTTTAAATTGGTAAGTTAGTTTTAGAAAAATCCTATGAGATTTTCTGTGGTTCTAATCTAATTCCATCAAGTCTAATCCTTCTAAATCACACTTAATTGGCTTTAAGTGAATGCTTAATCAAATTCTAATTAATCCCAATTATTCGATGAAAACCGAACAACTCGGTTAATAACGATAAAATTTTTCGGATATTACACTCTTAACTCACTTGGCAGCCAATTGATGCCATCCATAGGGGTAGAAATGGCTCAATTTTCAGCCACTGAAATTAGCGGTGTTAGTGTGAAATTCTACTGATTCGGTTTTGGCGGTTTAAAATATCGAATTTTCGCCAATTTTCTTCAAATTGGCAAAACTTCACTAAATAACTCTAAGAGAATTTCTATATCTCTATTCTAATTGTTCCTAAGCCTCATCCCTCTAATTAACATCTAATCAACTCCTAATTAATATTTAATTAACTTCTAATTGCCTTTACATAACTATCGAAACTGAATAAATAGATTAATGGCGTAAATTAGACAATTTCACAAATTTGGAGCCTTTCTGTTTTTTATTTTCTATAACTAATGGCATTTTTGTAATTTTGAGCAAGTCCAAGGACACTCCACGTCATTTCACACCCAATTGCCTCCATGGCCCAATCGGCAGAGATTTAAACTTCTACAGTTTCATCACGTGATTTTGCTCTGTTTAAAATCTCATTCTGCTAATTATACAGATGTGAGGACATAAAGGTCATTTCATGAAAAGTTCTAGGGTTATTGTGGGAATAAGTCTTTGGGGTCAAAATATAATTTCTAAAAATTCTGGGCATCACTATAATTAATAAAAGTTTATAGGGGCACTTTTGTCGTTTCTTAAATGTTAATATATAGCAGTGCCATATTTTCAATGGCAGTGTTACACTACCCTATAATTCTAAGTGTGAAGATCGTTATGGTATAACGCTACATGAGAAATTCTTACACTGCCTAAGGGAAATAATTCAAAGTTTCTATTACGTTCTGTTTACGAAAGTGGGGATGTTATAGATACAACATAAAAAGAAATACATCAGAAATCTTTACCACCCATTCGAGAAAATGATAACCTTATAAACTACAACCAAAAAGGGCTATCATCGCTCCAACTCGGCTAGTGTCATCAATGTCATCCATCAAATGGGAGATATTCGTTCCCGAATCCACCAAGTGCATCATCTTCTCGACCCCCTCCACGAGCACGCCTAAGCCCACAGGGTACAACACAAGTACGAATGAATCCATGTCCTCGAATCGGGGGTGGAGATGGGCCAGCAAAAGAAGTGAAAGAATCCAAAGTCAAGTAAATTACCGAGGGGTAAGACGACTTTGAAGGGTCGACTCCACAGAAATAGTTGGTGTTAACCGAGTCTCCGAGTCAGACTCTCCATCGATGGGGTACCTTGGTAAGTGAAAATGTGGACATATATCATCCAGGGTGACATCATTGAACGACTAACAGAAAGGAAGAACGGGCTTATAACAGGTGCACGAAACTGACAGCAGTGAAAGATATAGACCCTCATTGCTGCTCTCGCAGTCATCATAAAGGCATACAACATTGGGTCAAAGTGCCAATGCTGAACTAGGAACTCAATGTAAATCACCACACTGCTCGTCGCCAGCATCTGGTGAAGACGACACAAAAACATAGGAATAAGAAATACAAGATTTCTCAATAGGATTACAACTAGACAATTACTGTGTTATCGTCATCTTCCCAGCCATTTCGGGTTTATTTATAAAAATGGTGCACATGCATAGATTCAATTTTAATGATTTTGAAAACATAAGTTTCTAAAGTAGGTTTCTTTTAGGTTTAATGTAACACCCTGATAATCTCGTACTATGCTTAAGTCATATTATGGAGTTACTAGCTGTTACTTTTGCTCGCGAAACTAAACATTACCATTTGAAAGTACTTTATAATGAAAATAGGGGGTAATTTTTTTTTTGAACAATAATGAATAAACTAATTTGAAAACTGAGAGCCATGAGCACATCGTGAATGCATAATATAAACGTCACTATCTCATACATACAGTACAAATAAAATAAATAGAATCAACATGAATAACAATAACTTAGGTAAACATAACATTCATTCCACGGTCATTCATATTTTATATAGTAATAGTGTTACCAGAAGTTATACATAGAGATAATGATGAGTTCGATACCTACTCTCGGCCCTACACAAGAAACCTACCAAATACATGATAAAAGAAAATACATTAGAAATCCCTACTGCCTAAGCATGCCATACAATAGAATGATAACCCTATAACTACAACCAAAAAAGGCTATCCTCATGCTCAGCTCTGCATGCAATCACCACATCACTCGTCAGGCGGAAGGAAACCGTTCCCGAATCCATGGGAGTAACATCACTGCGTCCTCCTCCTCGGGCATGCCCACAACCACAAGGTACAGCACGAGTATGAATGAACTCGTGACCATGAATCGGGGGTAGAGTGTAACAAGGGGCTGCTGAAGAAGAAAACGAATAGATGTCAGGCGTATCACCGATGGGTAAGAAAGTTTAGAAGGGTTAGTCTAGTCTCCACATGATAGCTCGGATAGGAAGGCTCCAAAGGATCGAAATCCAATGAAGTGGTAGGAGTCAAACGGGTGTCCGAGTTGGTCTCATCATCAGTGGGGTATCTTGACCGCTGAAAATAAGGACGGATGTCATCCAGGGTAATCTCGCCAAACAGCTAATGTGGTCAGAAAAATGGGCTCATCACTAGAGTCTGAAACAGACGGTCGTGGAAGATGTAGACCTTCATCACTGCGCTCACAGACATCATTGAGACATTCAACACCGGATCGAAGCGCCAACGCCATACTGAAAACTCAATGAAGATCACCATCGTGCCTGACATCAGCATCCTCTAAAGATGATAGGGAAACATAGGAGTGAGAAATACTAGATTTCTCAGTAAGATCGCGACTAAACAAACACTGTGTCATCGTCATCGTCCCAGCTATTTCGGATTTAATTATAAAAAATAGTGGGCAGATATAAGTTCAATTTTAATAATCTCTAAAAACATAAATTTCGAAGCGGATTGCTTTTAAGCTTAACATCATAACTGAACATACATACAAAAATATAGAATAAACATTTGCAATGCATATGGACAACATAACTACATGCAATGACATGCAACCTTATAGACTTAACCATGGTTATACTTGATTTTACTTTGATTCTTAGCACGTGCTTAACATTCTTTACTTTTTCTTTGAAGTAGACTGCTTTTGTATATGAGCTCATTCCGTGACCGTCATTACATAGTACTAAACCAAATCAGAATAAATTGATATTGGTTGCCCCTAAGTTGGAGATTCCTCTATGTCACCCTTGCCTCCCTCATAGAAGTTTCTTGAGTCTTTGTACGTCACTGTCTCTTACTTCCCTTAACATAGTGATTGAAGGGTCATATCCCATTATTCCTTTTCTTATCATTATACTTTACATGCATAATACTTCTTTGACTAGACACATGTAATGATATGACTAAGCCCATAATTTTGACAGAAATCTGACAGCATAACGGCTAGACCGGAGCTTCCCTAAAATGCTAATCATAAACTTTCAACTAACGGTCCATCATATTGACATCATATCATCACACTAACTATTCAATCATGAAACAAAGCTCAATCAAACTTGTCATTCATCATGCCAAATGGCATCATACATTCATACCCTAGAGAGGTTCATAGTTGTGTTATTTTTTGTGAAGAATCTTATGAATCATCATATGATTTTCCATGGTTACCCATGAGAGAATCACATAGTTTAAATATATGTATGTGGGCTTTTAGTTGCTTAGTTCTCATATGAAATTACTCTTTACTTGAGTACATGTCTTATGGAACACCTATTCAATTTAATTAAGTTAGATAATTATTTCCTTTCCTTGAGATAGTGTACTTAGTGATTCCTAGGTTCATGGTATGCTCAGAGGCTCTAATCATACTCTTGTTCCTAAGGAGTTCAAGATTCCTCTAATCCTTGGGTCATAACAATGCATAACCACACTCATGAACCCAACAACACCATGTTCACTAATCACCAAGAGTGAATTTTAACTTATCCAAGTTGCAAAGTTTCAAGCTTTTACTACTATCATGACAAGATCTTACCTTAAGTATTATAAAAGTTATCATTCTTTATAAAGTAGTCATAAAGTTTGATTCTTCATGAAAGTAAGTGCCTCTACAATTATATTCTTGACTTAAAGATTAAATATTTATGAAATAATGATATAAGATACTAACTTTTGAACTAAAAAGTCTTGTTTTTTATGAAAGTTAACACTTTTATTTATTCTAAGACCATCAAGGTCTCAACTTTATGATTTAAAGTTGTCTTAAAGTCAAAAAGGTTCCTACTTTATGAACTAAGTATATAAAAATTAACTTTAAAGTTAGAAAGTCTTGACCTTTATAAAAGTTAATACCTTTACACATTATTTTGACTCAAGATCTAAACTTCATGAATTAAAGGCTGCAAAACAACACTTTTATAACTCAAATATTTCATTCTTGATTAAAGTTTGAAACTTTATGAAAGGTCTTGTCTTCAAGATTTGATTTCTAAGACATAAGGTGACAAGATATTATTTTTATAACTTATAAACACCTCATATTTCAAAAAGCTTAGACTTTTACATGTAGTCTTGTCTTCAAAATAAAATATAATAAGACTTTATAAAGGCACCAAAACTTGCGCCACTTTTTATGCATCAAGAAGCAAACTTTTTGAGCTTTAAACTCTTCGAATGTTTATAGTCTTATCAAATTATGAAAAACATGTAAAGATGAAACTTTTCTAATCGTAAATGCATCATAAGAAAATGAACAAACTTTGAACAAAATACCACCAAGAACATCATTCTTTTTAAAGTAACTCACAAGAAATATCAAGATCTCATGCATCAAGAAAGAAAAATAGAAACTTTGAAGCACTTAAAGAAAGGAACTTTTCAAGAACTCAAGAACACTCATGAACAAGAACATGAACATATTTTATCAAAAATAGAAACTTTTGCTCATGAAGAGCATGAAAGATTTTCTCAAGTTTTCACTTGAAGATCTTGGTCATAAGAAGAACCAAGTCTCAAGCTTTCTTGAGTAAAAAAAATAAAAGAGTGAAGATCACTACCTAAGCTTTGAAAATGGCGTGTTCTTGAAGGAGAAATGAAGAAGATGATGGCTCCTCCTTAATGATGATGGTGGTGGTTTTGGATGAACCAAGAAAGAACTCTTGAGTTCTCTTGAAAATGAAGCTTGTAGTGTTTGAATCTCTTCTTCAAAGACCAAAAGATGTGATCTTTGAAGAGCTAAGTGAAGAAGGTTTGGTTATAGAGGTGGAGAATGAAAGAAGAAGAAGAAGAGAGAATGTAGAGAGAAGTTAGAGGAGTAGGAAACTTAGAGAGAGAATGAAATTGTGAAAATGAAAAGTGAATGTGTGTGTTTGTGTGTGAGTTGGCCGTAACATACATCAAGGGAGGGAAGGAGATATTCTCTTAATTTTGTGCTAATTAAGGTTTAGAGGGACAAATTGGATGATGGGAAAATAAATCAAGTACTTACCCTTACATAAAGTACTCTTGTCTAATGCTTTATGCTTTAGTGACATCACTCTTTACTTTAATGTTTAGTTGACTAAATTTGAATTTAATCATGTGATTAAATGATCTTGTAACTTAGTTAAGATGATTAAGTAAGGATTAATGATTAACACACAAGAACATGATTAACAAAAATTAATCTTTTGATTAACCTTAATTGTCCTTAATTAAACTCGATTAAGCTAATTAAGGGTGATTATTGCTTAATTAAACTATTAAGGCTCTGACTTGCTTAATTAGAGATTATCTAATCTCGATTAAGCATTCTCTTGACTTTTCTCATCAGAGTTGACTCATAAACACTTGGTTAATCCCTTAATTAAACCTTAATCTCATAATTTCTTATTAAGTGCCTAATTACTTAGAGTTACTAGGGTAATTTAGCACGACAAAAATTTGAGGATGTTACATTTAATCTCATAAACATGGCACAAGCAACATAAAGACATAGGATAAAACCATATGAACTAAGCATAACATCAACAGTCATAACCATGCATATGAGGAAATAAAGATACATGCACTTTCATGTAACCATACAAACTTGACCAGAGTTTTTCATTAACTTTATTTTTATTCTTAGCACGTGCTTAGCATTCCTTACTTTCCTTTGGAATAAGCTGCTATTAGATATGAGCTCCTCATTCTGTGGCTGTCGCCACATAGTACTAATCTAAAATTAGACTAAGCTGACAAGGGTTCCTCTAGTTTTGGATAGTTCAAGGCCCTCTTTCCTCCAAAGTAGAGGGGTCATTTATAGGTTGCCTTCCCTTATCGAAGGATCATGCCCACTTATCTTATCTTTGTGGATCACCTTCCTTCACTTCCTTTACCGAAGTAAACGAAGGATCATATCCAATTATTTCTTTTCTCATTGTTATATCTTACATGCATTGTACTTACTGACAAGACATATATGGACATGCAATAACATGACTAAATCCATAACTTTAACTAAAATCTGGCAGCATGACAACTAGACCGGCTCCCAAAATGCCAAACAAAGAAATTTCAAGCAATAATCATTTGTTTTCATCTCATATCATCATACAAATCATTAACAGTCATCTAATCATGAGTCAACTCATCAATCAAACTTTCTATACACCATGCTTGATAGCATCATACATTCATACCTAATGGGTGTCTATGGTTGCATTTTCCCTTTGTGAGGAGTCTTATGAATCATCACGTAATTCTTCATGCTTACTCATGAGAGAATCACATAGTTTAGTATGAATATGTGTTGTAAACTTTTAGGTACTTGACTCTTGAGTGAAGTCACCTTTTGCCTTAGGGATTCATTTCCCCCTAATAATTTCATAATGTTCTTATGTATACATCTTATGGAATAATGTGTTAAAGTTAACAAAGTTGACATTTATTTTTCTTTTCCTCCTTAATGTGGCCAAAGCCTAATATGGTGTTTTAGCCCACATTTTGTATTCCAATCTTTTAGTTTCCTTGACATAGCACACTAGTAATTCCTAGGTTCACAGTATCTCAGAGGCCCTAATCATGTTTTTGCTCCCAAAGGATTTTGAGATCTGTCTAGTCCCTTAGGTCGTGACAATACATAACCACACTCATGAACCTAACAATACCGTGTGTTTACTAGTCGTTAAAAAGAAACATTTATTCCAACAAATTACAAGATTCAATTTTATTTAAATAAAATAACAAGATTTCACTTATATGATTATAAAGTTTCATTCTTTAATAAAGTATGAACCTTTGCATTATATTCATATCTTCAAAATTCAATCTTTATGAAATAATAATACAAGACGCTAACTTTATGGCTACAAAGTTTTACTCTTTAAGAAAGTTGAAACTTTTAATCATTATTATACATTCAAGATTACAAGTTTATGACTTAAAGTTACTCTAACATTTGAAAGATTCAATCTTTATTAAATAAAGTTGCAGGTTTATATTTTTATGACCAAAAAGTTACATTCTTGAAGGAAGTTTGAAACTTTATGAAGTGTCTTGCCTTTAAGATTCAACATTTGTGACACAGAGTGACAAATTCTTACTTTCTGTGGTTGAAAAACTTCATATCTGAAGAAAGTTTGAACCTTTACACATATTATTGTCTTCAAGAAAAATAAAATAAAACTTGTGGAGAAGCATATACTTTGTGCCATTTTAGTGCCTCAAGAAGCAAACTTCTTAAAGTTTTATGCCTATAGAATGTTCTTATTCTTATCAAAATCATGAGGAAGATATAAAAATGAGAATCTTTCAGATCATGAGCTCTTCATAAAGAAAGAAATGATCTTTAAACCAAATACCGCCAAGAAAGCATATTTCTTTTTCAACAACTCACAAAAACATCAAAACATATGCATCATGAGAGAAAAATGAAAACTATAGAAGTATTCAAGAAGAAAAACATACAAGATCTCACGAAACAAACTCAAAAAATCAAACTTTGCTAAAAATGGAAACTTTGCTCATGAAGAGCATAAAGTTTTTCTCAAGTTGTCACTTGAAGTTCTTGGCTATGGTGAGAGCCAAGCTTCAAGCTTTCTTGAGTAACAAAAGAAGAAATGAAAGATCACTACCAAATCTTGAAAATGGCACCTTCTTGAAGGAGAACATGAAGAAGATGATGACTCTTCCAAGTGGTGAAGGTGGTGATTTTGAATGGAGAAGGAGAGAGCTCTTGAGTTCTTGTAAGAATGAAGCTTGTAGTATGTACATCTTGTCTCCAAAGATCAAAAGAGATGATCTTTGAAGGGTTCAATGAAGAAGGTTTGGTTATAGTGATAGAGAATGATGAAGAAAATGAAGAAGAAGTAAAAGAAAAGTAGAGAGAGGTTAGAGAGTTATAGAACTAGAGAGAGAATGAGATGACACAAAAATGAAAATGGATATGTGTGTATGTGTGTTGTATTTGGCCATAGGTTTCTAAGCATGGAGGGAAAGATATTTTTCTTAATTTTAAGTTAATTAAGGTTTTGGGGGGATAAATTGAATGATGAAGGAGATAAAGTGTGGTCAACTCTTACAAAAAGCAACTTTGTCTCATTCTTTATACTTTAAAGACATCATCAAATACTTTATTATCTAGTTGACTAAATTTAAATTTTAATAATATGATTAAGTGTTCTTGCAATTAATTAACTTGATTAAGCAAGGATCAGTAATTAACTCATAAGAATATGATTAACAAAAATTAAATTTTTAATTAAGCTTAATTACTCTTAATTAAACTCATATAAGCTAATTATGGATAATTAGTGTCTGATTAAGCCACTAAGAATTTGACTTGCTTAGTTATGGATTCTCTAATCTTAATTAAACGTTCTCACAGTTTTTCTCTTCAAAATTACCTCATAAACTCTTTAATTAGACCTTAATTCTTTAATTTCTTATTAAGCGCTGAATTACTCAGTGTTATTGAGGTAATTTAGCACGAAAGAAAATTAAAGATGTTACACTAAGCTACTCGAACCACCATAACGTTATGTGAATAATTCCACACTATTATTCAAAACTGTGGATAGAAAATCTCAATTTGAAGTTATTATAGGTATTTTGGTTATCTATCAGTGTTGTGGGGCGCACAAAATTTCGTAATCAAAATTTTTTTTATGATTGTCTCTCTCAATAATTGTAAATATTTAATTACAACTCTGCTATTACAATCTAATAGTTACAATTTCATCCCTACTTTTACTATAGTTTACCTATTAACAATTTTGCCCTTGCCCCAGGTTCGAGTTTTTTCCTATCCTGGTCTACCTGCAAAGTTCCGGATGTTACATATAGTTTTGTTCTTGTTGTGAGAGGAGTGAGCTAATCCATAATAAATGTTCTCTACCAAATAATTATAGACTTGTACGATTTTAATTTATTTTTTTTTTCATTTTGCAATGCGACATGGATGGACTTATCATATATATATATATATATATATATATATATATATATATATTCACAAATTATGTTAATCATATATCTTGTCGTATTTCTTAATTTGTGCTGTTGTAAATATAATCTACAATTTGTTAGTATGGGCATAAGGAGTTAAGAGATAAATCAAATAAAAAGGTTAAATTTATCTAGGTTTAAAATATAAATTTTTTAGGCTAGAACAACTTTAATATGGGTATTTAAATTGTAACATTTTTCAAATGTTTGTAATAATAGTAAATTATAATATTTTTCAAATGTTACAAAAAATGATAGGAAAGTGTTGCTAAAACACTTTAGGAACATGGACTAAACACAAACGCCAGTAAAAATATTACTAATGCAAATAGCAAGTAGCAACCTTTTTTTTCTAGTTTAGTAACATTTAATTATATCAATTGTGTTGTAGTGTGATCAATCCTAACTATTATCAACGGCATAGATCGGACTTAAATAAAACTTCACTTAAGGATGATATCAGATATCAGATATAATTAAGAGTTTAATTTATATATAATGATGGTGTAAAATAATTTTACACTAATAGCAAATAGAAATATAAAAAAATACCAAATTATATTAAGTAATTATCTATCATAATGAGTTATTCACTATAATTTAATATTTATATTTCTATTGATTGACTATCAAGATATACAAATTAATCTCTATAATTAATAAATTGAAGGATCAAAATGATTAAATTGAAAGTGGGAGGATTAAAATGAAAGTGGTAAATATAAAAACTTATTTAAGCCTTAAAAATAAGAATTATCAATTTTTGGTAATATCTTGTGACCCAAATGTCTGAAGGGGATATGCGAATGCATTTTCCTGAAAATTTCATATCTCAGCAACATTATCTGGGTCATTAGGTTCGCGTGAATCAGACGTCACCAGAAAGGATTGATGAAAATCAGCCACATCTAAATGGCCGCTAGACGTTATCTCTGTACGTACAAACCGCAGAATGTTCAACAACGCAATTGTACTTACCTGCAGAATGAGATAATATCAATTCAATTTTTTTTAATATGGAATATCAATTCGAATTTTATGTCCTCGAGGACAGTTTGAACAATACAATTTTTTTTTAATAAATACCTATTTTCACTTCCGACAAAAAGTTTAGGAGATAAATTAATTTTTTAGGGTTTAAATGCTCTAAATAGTTTCTTATGATTTAAAAAGAGAGATATATTAATCCTCTATAAATAATGATAGGCGGATGTACAAAATCGCAATGCATATGAAAAAAGTAAGGAATGTGACAAAACACTAGGATGACTGGGTCTCATATAATCGTTATTCATTTTATACAGAAAGTTATCAACATATTATATAGAGTTATTAATATTTTGGGCAAAGTTACTAGTATATTGTATAGATAAAGTTGCCAGCATTTTTAGCAAAACGCTGATAACTCTATCTATATAATATGTGGGTAATTTTTCCTAAAATACTGGTTACTCTATATAATATGCAAGTAACTTTATTAAAAATACTATTAACTTTGCCTAAAATATTGATAATTTTACTGAAAATACTAATAACTTTGCTGAAAATACTAATAACTCTAATACGCTAGTAACTTTGTCTAATACTGATAATTTTGTTGAAAATGCTAGTAAATCTATACAATATACTGGTAATTATTTTCAAAATACTAGTAATTTTTGGATAAAAATACTTGGAAAAAATAATAATCATGTAAGATTAATTATCTAAGCATTTTGTTATTTGTCTTGATTTTTCTGTACGTGTCTCATATATATTGCGATTTTGTACGTCTCCCAAATATTTTTCATTCTTTATATATATCTTAACCATTTAAAAATTTTCTATATAAGAATTAATGCATTCCTTTTTTTTAAATGATAAAAGATTACTCAAAAAAATTTTTAAATTTTGAAGAATTAATTTATTTCAAAAATTTTGGCAAGAACTAAAATAAGTAATTTTTTTAGCACAGCCAAAAGTAGTGTTCCGAAAACAAGAGTATTAATTCATTCCAACAGCGAAAAAACAAAAAGGTGCAACGATCGAAAAAAAAAAAAGACAAGAGACATAACGCTAAAAACAAATTGGCTTAGTTTAGTTTTTATTTATGGTAAGTTTGTTTCAATTTTTGAAAAATGTTATTATGAAATTAAAATTTTTTATATAATTAAAAAAGTTAAAAATAGTTTATTTTAGAAGTTATTCTTTGTAACTTCTATTAAAATGTTGAAAATAATTTTTTTAAATTCTAATTATTTTTAAAAATTTATCTAAATATATCAAAAATAATTTTTTAATTAAAAAGGTAATTTTTTTGCCCAAAATATCTTACCTAAACGCACCTCAGGGTGCGCGGTATGGGATTTTACAATTATCTTTAAAGCTGATTGCCAACTATTTGTATGGAGATATTGTGATGGCATGATGTAGGATATCAATTTATTTCTAAAATGACGTGTGACGTGATATAATTCATGTAAATCATTGATAATTTTTAATTAAATTATTTGGATCTATTATATTATCGTATTTGGTGTGATACATTATATGGTAATATAGATAATGTTGATAATCTAAATTGCTTCCAAAAAGGTAATTTACATTGTTCCTATAATGATAATTAGTTTGAATTACTATTTATGTAATGATGTTCTATTATTATTATTATTATTATTATTATAGTAAATGATATTATTATTATAATAAAAATAATAATAAATAGTAGTTATAATAAAAATAATAATAATTATGTTTATTATTTTATTATTATTACTTTCTGGAGGATGTCAGTAAAATGTATATATTATTTAGTAATATTTTCAATATATTAATTAAGGTAATATAAATTATTAATTAAATAATTTGTATATATCCAATATTACAATATAATATTATCAACAATTTAAAGAATAATAATATTTCTAATTGATAATCTAAATTATTGATTGATTATCCCACCTGATTTTCAGATGGACCATTACACTACCAGCAACTATTCTAGAGTTTGGATTTAGCAATATCCTTGTTGCTTACCCCAGCAAAGGTCAAACGATTTGAACCAAAAGGACTGTCTTCCACAAACAACTATCTTTTCCTCATTTTCGCATATTTAGAACTAAAAAACAAAAAACATTTTAGTTTCTAAAACACTAGTATATTAATTTAATTTTTGAAAGATTTTAATTTGATATTAAGTAGATCTCTAAAAAATTAAATGTAATATTATATTAGTTTTTAAAAATTATTTAACATCAAATAAGTCCTTTAAAATTAAAATATGATACTATTTTAATATTTTCAAAAGTTATTTGACATCAAATTTATCTCTAAAATCTTATATTTTATCAAAAAGGGAGAATTCATCTAATTCTTTTGAAAGTTATTTGATATCAACAAATAAATCTTTAAAAACTTATAATTTATCCAAAAAGGGAATTAAATAATCTTTTAGAAGGATTAAAATGAGGTGGTTGCTCTGGTAACCATAGAATTGGGAGGGTTTAGGTATCCTTTCTAGTTGGCACCATTGAAAGAGTGACATATTAATTTAATTGCCATATCATTTAAAATTGGTCAAAATTTATTTTAATTCTGAATATTTATTTTTTTCTTATCATTTGACCCAAAATCTTATTTAAATTACCTTGTTAATTTACACACAAATCTCTCAATCTATTTTCAATTATTGTATGTGGATCTTTATGTTATTCAGATCAAAACATCTAACAATGAAAGGAAACTCAAAAGTCACCAAGAGCATTTCCATATAACACAAAGAACCCTAAATCAAAAGTTATCAAACTATTTCAAACCCACACTATGCCCCCCCTCTCTCTCTCCCTCTACTTCCAATTTTGAAATCATAAACCCCTCCGACATTGTCATCGTTCTCTTCCCATTTTTCAATTATATCTTCAAATTCCAAGCCATTTTTTTCAAACACCCCTCCAAAATGCAAGATCCATTCTGCAGAACACATTATCCTTTTCTCAAATCACTTCCTCCTCCATCGCAGGGATCCATGCATTTCCATAGCTGCAAAGGGGATGCTGTCATTCTCCCTCTAGTTAGTCGCCACCATTGGCAGTATCATCAACAAGGTCACCATCTTCATTGTCAGGTTCCACAATAAGACCCCTTATATTCCTTCCATTTCCCATAGTGACACTAACCAATACACTAACTCCGTCAAAGTGCTAAGTTATGTGTGAGTTGGATTTTGACATTTTGGAATTACAGAATCTCTTCTATGGGGTGAGGGTTGCTGTGATGTCCAAAAAATCTTATCGTTTTTAACTAAATTGTGGGGTTTTTATCGAATAAGTGAAATTAATTAGAAATCGATTAAGTATTTAAATGTATTAGATTTGAGGGAATTAGATTAGAAATATAGGAGATTTCATAGGATTTTTCCAAAACCAATTTATCGATTTAAAGGAAATCGGTAAGATTTCGATATTTTAAACTGTCAAAACCTAATCAATAGAAATTATACTATGAGAACCCTAGATTGAATGGTCAAGATTCAGCCAACTCACTCCTTTAAGTGGTGCGAAGATCAGTCCTTGAAGAGGGCAGCCACATCAAATTGAAGTAATGAAACCCATCCACCAATTATATTCAACTTCCTCCAAAAGTTTTCAAAAATTTCCTTCCTACTCCCTTGCAATTTTCGGCCTAATAAACCTCCAGACTCCTCTCCATTTTCTTTCTTTCTTATCTCATCTTCACTTCATCTTCATCAAGCTTCCAAGCTCCAACAAGCACCAACAAACTTTCTTCAATCTAAGACTTGAATCTAGCAAGCTTAACACATACAAAATGTAGGAATTCTAAATTCTGTTCTTGCTTTCTATAGATTAGGGCTGCTTGGGATTCCTCTTTCTCTCATTATTCTGATGATATATTGGGTAGAGATGATGAATCAAGGTTGGTTTAATATGTATGTTTGAATTAGAATGAAGTTGGAGTGCAAGAATTTGAGAATAGAAAGAAGCAAGATGCTATTTGGGTGAAAACCCTATGACATTCATACGTTCATTCTGTACGGACCAAAATCTAGCTATCAAAGTTTGATGAATCTATTTTTATATGAAATTAGACATTTAGGGCTTTTCAACCATATAAAATATAAGTCATTGGATTAGTATTGAGTGAGTTATGAATTTTTTGAATTTTAATCTGAAATTCTAGGTTCTCTTCTGGGTAGTATGAGTTGCGAGGGATGTAACTCATCCTACAAAACACTAAATTGAGTGTAACTAATTGGGTTTGAAAGCAAACATATAGGGAAACATCCCATAAAAATTTCAGAGTTAGATTTGATCCCAATTATTCCCAGTAATTCAATGAATTTGCCTTAAATTCAAATCGGACTAGAACAGGGTAGTCCAGAAAGATCAACTTATGGAGCTTATAACTCAAGCTCTGCTTATGCAAATAAGATGAAACTTGTTGGGAATAAAAAATTTCCTGTTAGCTTTAATTTGGTATAAGTTTTGTATGACTTCACCTAGTTTTCTATTTTTAATGAATTTTTACTTCTAAGGGTACAATTATGGCTAGTTGTAGGATAGACTGACGTAAAATTCAAATAACTTGAACTACATAAATCCAAATGATATGGGACAAAAAGGGTTGGAAACTAGACACATAGTACCATAACATATTCAAAATTGAGATCTAAATGAATTGAACAGAAATTTTGGGGATTTACAAAACCAGGCAGAATTGAGTACAATGAGCAGAGAAACTTAATTTATGTTGGCATGTTATATGATTGATATTATTGTTATAAAGTTGATGCTCTAGATTGGTTTTACTGCTTGATTGAATTTTTTGGTAGCCTGATACTATTTATGGGGAAGCAGACACGATCTGTCATGTTGCCGAGATTTCGACAAGGCTGATGTATAAGTTATGCAATACACTTTGATACATGTGCATACTTGCATGATATTTATAAGAGTTATAAGAAAAGTTCCATAATACTTGGGCCAGCACTAGATTAAAGTTAAGGGGAATAGATTGGTGGGAAGGTTCAGGAAAGTAAACCCAACATTCCTATATAGGAACGAGCTCGATCTTGAGAAGCAGACTATTACCTAGGAGTTATATAACCAAAGACTCCCAATGGATCAAGTATGGATAAAGATAAAAATAAGTACCTAAGGGACGACGATACGTAATGCCTAGGTGTGCCAAGAAAGAAAAGTTAAAAAGAAACGGAAGCATCTACATCAAGAATTCCTATTACATTCATATTTGCATATTATTCATTTTTATTTAGATTACTATATTTAAGCTTCATTTCCTACCGTGTTTAAGAAGTGAATGAATAATCCCAATGTATTGATATGAATTAAAATTTGTACATCTACATACATCGCTACCTGCTAGCTAGTTGTTATTATTGTTAATTTTACCTATTACTGTTTCATAATTACTTCTTCTTTGATTAATCGGTGTGTGAATAAAATAAACACTGCTTCGAACAATATGTTTTTGAACCGCTAAATTGGGCAGATTACATAGCATGTTCATTTTTTTCTTAGTAAACCGAAGCAGCTGGAGATAATAACGATGACATAGTATATTGTCAGTAAGGAATCGTACTGAGAATTTTCAATTCTCACTCCTATTTTTGTGTTATTTCCAAATAGTTCATAGAGTATTGAAGATAATCAGAGGTAGCTGTCAAACAAGGTCCATCCAGGTAATAGTAACTACTTCTGAGTGTAGTACTATGACTTAAGCATAGTACCGTACAAGGAAGGATGTTACAGTTGCAATGGTGTGGAGAAGGTTGATAGCAATTGATGGTTCTACCATGGGTCTTTACAGATATCGGGTTAGCTAGTCCAATTAACCATAGGCAAGGGAGGGTGATTCACTTTGGGATTTTAGGTTCCATGAACATTGCTAATTTTAATTTCATTGTGTTTGATGTTTTGATCTTAATAAGAGATAGGTATCAATAAAACAAGTGATAATTAATGGAGGGATTTAGGGATAAAAATTAAAAAGTTAATGAGTAAAAAAATAAGAAGTTAATAACAGAATTAGGGGTGATAAATATAAACAAAATTTTAGTGAGGGACTTTAAAGCAAACATATAAAGTTTGACCAATTTTAAATAATGTGGCACTTGAATTAACACATGACATTTTTCTAGTGGTGCCAACTAAAAAGGGTACATGAACCCTTCCAAATCGTAGGGTACTGGAGTAATCACATTAAAATGATATTATATTTTAACTTTTAAGAAACTATTTGATGTAAAAAACTTTAGAAATAACATAATATCACATTTGATCTTTCAACATCCTATTTAATATAAAAAATATTTTCAAAACTAAATTAATATCACAGGAATTTTAAGATTAAAATGTATATTCCCTCAAAGTAAGTCCAATGCAATGATAGTTTAATTGTCATCTGTTTGGCAATTTTGACAGTTTGGTATATCTTATGCGTTGTGTTTGATGTAATATTATCTTACCTGAGGTACCAAAGATGTAATGAGAATAATGCGACACATCCTGAGATGGAATAGAAGAAAACTCTTGAATTTTGAATCATCAATGTACTGAATGATTTTCTGCCAAATAAGATGACTAAAAGTGAAACGATGATTGAGAAAAATCAACGTGCATGAATGATACTATCAACTCTATGAAAACTGAGGCTAACACTGAACAAATTGGCGATTCTGTCATATTACAAATATGGTAGTGACATACCCATAAATAGGGTTGTTTATTTGAGTTATTCTTGAGAAAAAATAATATATAATTTAAAGACATGATGAGAAATTTAAAATACTTATATAAGTTTTTTTTAAATTACAAATAAACAAAAATTGCTTTAATTTGTTACTTTTTGCATAAAGTAAAAAAGAATAATTATTGAAAATAAGTTATATCATAGAAACACTTTTTTATTCTAAGTTTAAACAAATATACATAAAGCTTTATGAAAGTCTTAACAGATTTGAGACTTTTCTAAAGCTATACTCTCATCCTTTTTCCCAGTGTAACATTTCCACTTGTAGCAATTCATCACGAATTTCAATACTGAAGTAAATATCCTTTCAATTTTTTTGCAGTTAATACATATTTTAGTGCCAAAAAAAATGGAGATTTGATAAATTAGTCCCTAAAGAAAATTTGTACGTAAAATTAGAACAAATTGTAACAAGTTAATCCTTTTGTTGAATTCCATCCATTAATTTTTAACAATATAGTAATGTGGCTATTAATTGTGATGTATATTTGACTTGAAAGTTATTAAAGCGTATCATTTTAGTAATCTCAACAAAAACATACTAAACCTTCACCCTCCCTCCCTATAGATGAAGAAAAATGTTTGGGGGATGCATATTTTGCTACTCAATACGGGACGTATACAGAAAAACTGAGTAAAATGACAAAAATATTTGGATAATAGATCCCATATAATCATTATTACTTTTGTTCAATTTTTTTTATCCAAAAACTTACCAGCATTTTTCAACAATAAGCTAGTAAATTTTGCATTTTGTGCACAAAACTTACCAGCATATTGTTCAAGACAATAGTAAGTTTTACATTTTGTATATATATATGCAAAACTTACCAGCGTTTAACTTACCAGCGTATTGTTGAAAAATGTTGGTAAGTTTTTTTCTTTTTTTTACAAAACTTACCAGTATTTTTTAACAATACATTAGTGTTCCGGACTCGAGTATATGAGCCCAACTTGGCCCAATACCTTAGCCCAATTAGGGGATGGAGCCGTCAATATCTGAGGTCCACCTCGAATCCATGTACAAGCTAAGGCCTAAATCCAGCTTTTGGCCTTATCCGGAACAAGTGTAACTGACCTCTGACATTGCGGAATTATAGTCACCTTGCATGTTGCCAATAAACTTGGACCCATCCATTAACCACAGGATGATGGACGTCCCAAGTTTTCTCCTACAATGGCGGAACCAAACCTCCATCTTCTCAACTACCTACTCATATATAAAAGTCTAGTTACGGACTTCAGATACTTTTTTTTACCTACCTGTCACATACTTACCTGCACTCACTGACTTGAGTATCGGAGTCCTTGCAGGAACCCCCACTGCAGCGGACCTCAATGTCGTTAGCTCACCGATCACATCACTAGCAGTTTGAGATCCCAATCTTGGTTCAAAGACCTCTCAGGTAACCCTTCTCCGAACATTGGCACCATTTGTGGGAAACTCAAATGCTGCTTATTATTACACCACGGCGGAAATCACACCAATGTCTTTACACCCAAGGCAGGGACACACGGTGGCGCACGGCCCCGCGAGTAACCCCCAACTGCTGGTGGACGGTCGTACAACTTCCGATTCGGCTTTGAACACCGGAAACCACCATGACGAGCATAACTCAATGGCTCACCGCTCTCTCATCCGAGTTGCGGGAAACATGGTTGCCTCCAGGGTGGAAATCCGCCCTTAGGCCAACCCTGACCCACTCGCTGAGATGCTCACCTTTATGCTGGATCAAGCCACCCGCATTCAAAAGCTAGAACAAAATCTGGATCGCATGAAAGAGGTCAACCGAAAATGCTGGGAACGGCATCAACACCACCATGATAGGAGTCCAGGCCATTATGAAGGCCGAAGCCCGATAGAGCGCAATCGCAGAACAGAACGCCAACATCGTGGAAACTGACCACATCCGAGTGTTGCCAATAGTATCAAAGAACCTTAGGTGTGAAGCGACCGTCGCTACCTCGAACAATCCAACTCCCGACATCATCTTGGGTATGATGATAGGCGTGCAAGGCGTGGCTCAGAACGTTATGAGGACACTGAAGATGGCGACGACACGCCATTCTCCGACTTCATTATAGGAATTCAGCCACCCAAAGGTTTCAAGCCTCCCTCCGACATGGAGCCTTATGATGGGAGTACTGATCCCTAGGAGCATATGGACGCTTTCAAGTCAAGGATGCACTGGTCAGAGTCTCGGATCCAGTCAAATGCCAAGCATTCCCGATCACTTTGAAAAAAGCAGCACTCAAGTGGTTCAATTCTCTCCTACCCAGGTTGATCAATACCTCGTCTCGCTGTTCTTGGCCAACTTCACTACCAAAAAGTTCAAACCTAAGTCGATTTCCAACCTCCTCGGCTTACGTCTACAACAAAACGAGTCGCTCTGAGACTTCCTCTAGCGATACAATGCTGAAACTTTGCTCGTTGACAAGGTGCAGACTCAAGCAGCAATTCTGACATTGCTAAACGGGCTATGACTTGGGCTATTTAAAACTTCGCTATTAAAAAGGCCATCGCAATCCCCAAAAGAAATACAAATAAGAGCTGAGAAGTATATCTTTCTGGAGGAAATGGAGAAAGCCACAATCAACCCAGGAAGGCACCAATCCGACAAGAAGGGTGGCGAACAAGACAAACACATGAAGAAGGACATGCATTCAAGGGCCGATAAATACAACGAGTATACCTCCATCAACGTATCCCTATCCAAGCTATTCTGAGAGGTTGGTCAGGTCGAAAGGTTTCCCAAGCCGAAAGTTCTCAAAATGAGGGCCAACATGAACAAGGCCTTATTTTGTAAATATCACAATGACTTCAGGCACAGAACCGACGATTGCTATGACCTTCGAGATGCTGTAGAACAATTGATAAGGGAAGGTAGATTGGCAAAATTCGTGGCTTCCCAAAGAAGCCCACAAAGAAGACGAGCGTCCGACTAAGGGGACGAAGAAAGGAGGAATCCAAGGAGCCAGCGAATCTCTGAACCAGAAGGAAACCAAGGTAATGACGAAGAACAAATCACTAGAACCATCAACATCATTGCCGGAGGTTTTGCTGGTGCCGGAGCGACAAAGTCATCCCAGAAAAAGTATTTGCAAGAGGTCCTTAACGTATTTTCAGGGAAAATAAAAAAGCCAGCACCGACATTACAAGGTACACCGAAGATAGTCTTCTCAAGCTCCGACTTGGAAGGCATGATTCCCAGACACAACAACCCTATGGTGATTTCTACTGCAATAGTCAGTGTTGAAGTAAAAAGGGTATTCGTCGACCAAGGGAGCTCGGCAGACATTTTATTCCGAGATGTATTTGATAAGCTCGGACTAAACAATGCCGACCTCCAAACACACAAGGAAGAGTTGATCGGCTTATCTAGGGAGAAAGTACACCCCCAGGGGTTCATCACCCTCCACCTAACCCTGGGGTCTTGACCCAAACCCCAGGCTATTAAAGTCAATTTCGTAGTTGTCGACTGCCCCTCGGCCTACAACGTGATACTCGAAAGGCCGATGTTGAACAAGGTAGGAGTTGTTATCTTAATGGTGTCCCTCACAATGAAGCTTTTTACTGACAAAGGAGAAATCGCCATGGTAAAAGCAAACTAGGTCACGGCTCGGCAATGCTACAACGCTAACCTCGAAATTCAAAGGCAGTAAAAGGAGGTGTCCTAAGGCGATGCCCGACCCTTCAATGCTTCAAAAGTCATGATGGTAGACCTGGACACAAGGAAAGTTGAAGGAGGAAGACCGGAGCCAGATGGAGAATTAGAAGAAATCCAAATCGAAAAGCTAAAGTGGGCAAACAACTCGGATCAACAAAAACCTTCCGACCACGTTGAAATAAAACCTAGTCACCTTCCTCAGGTCCAACACAGGTTTGTTTGCTTGGACTACGGCCGATATGCCGGGAATTAGCCCGAAATTTATGTCCCATCGACTCTCCATCTTTCCTAGTTCAAAGCCGGTAGCCCAGAAAAGAAGAAGAATGAGCTTAAATAGAGCCCTCGTGGTCCAAGAAAAAGTCCAAAGTCTCCTGGATGCCGGGTTCATACGCGAGGTTGTATACCCGATGTGGTTATCTAAGGTCATTATGGTTAAAAAGTCCAACCGAAAGTGGCGAATGTGCGTCGATTACACCGACCTAAACAAAGCTTGGCCGAAGGACCCATATCCCTTACCAAGCATTGATGGGTTGGTAGATGCCACCTTCGATTTTCGATTGCTCCCCTTCATGGACGCTTACTTAGGATATAACCAAATCCCGATGTGCCACCTCGACGAAGAAAAAATAGCGTTCATAACTCCAACGGCCAACTATTAGTACAAGGTCATGCCATTTGGTTTGAAGAATGCCGAAGCTACATACCAGAGGCTTATGAACAAGATATTTGCAGAGCTGATCGGAGATTTGATGGAGGTTTACATCGATGACATGTTAACCGAGACAAGCGAAGAAGGAAATTTCCTGTCCGACATCAAGGTCATGTTCAACTGCCTCCGACAGCACAACATGAGACTAAACCTGCACAAGTGTGCGTTTGCTGTGGAAGTCGAAAAATTCCTAGGATTCATGCTTACACATTGGGGAATTGAAGTAAAGCCCGACAACAGTGAAAGAAGTACAATGTATTATGGGAAAAATTGCCTCCCTCTCAAGATTCATGGCTGTATCTGCCCGGAAAGCCATTTCCTTCTTTTCTTTCTTGAAAAAAGGGAATACCTTCGAGTGGACGCCGGAATGTGAAGCCGCTTTCTTCGACTTCAAGGAGTATCTCTCCCGCCTTCCAATCCTGAGCAAGCTGGAAGTTGGTAAACCTCTATTCTTATACATGTTGGTTAACAACGCTACCATAACCGGGGTGTTGGTTCGAGAAGATTCTCGATAACAACACCCCGTATACCTCATTAGCAAAGTATTACAAGGCTCTGAGATAAGATATCAAAAAATTGAGAAAGTTGCCCTAGCCCTTGTTATGGTAGCACGAAGACTTCACTAATATTTTTAAGCCTATATGCTCATTGTCCGAACCAACCAGCTAATCCAGCAAATCCTACAAAAATCAGACTTGGCGGGTAGGATGGTATGATGGTCTATAGAACTCTCAGAGTTTGACATCCAATATGAACCAAGGACAGCCATTAAAGCCCAAGCACTGGCAGATTTTTTAGCCAAAATGGTGGACGATGTGAATACCCCAGAACTAGGATGGACAATGCATGTGGATGGAGCCTCCAGCTCAAAGGGAAGCGGAGCTGGGGCGATACTTGAAAAAGAAAGCGAAATAATCATCGAGCTCTCCATAAAGTTCGACTTCCCGATTTCTAATAACCAGGTCGAATACGAGGCCATTATTGCTGGCTTGAATTTAGCTAAAGATGTCAGAGTATTCCGACTTTTGATATGTAGCGACTCTCAAGTCGTGACTTCCCAAGTTATCAGGACATACCAAGCTAAAGACGTCTTGTTGCAAAAATACCTTCTGAAAGTGAGAGAGCTAGTTTCTCGGTGTAGAGTTCCGATATGTTCCCAGGGAAGAGAACGTCAGAGCCGACATCCTTTTCAAGCTGGCAAGCATTAAGTTCGGAGGGAATAGTCAGAGTTTGATCCAAGAAACTCTAAAGCTCCCCTCAATAATAAAATCTCTTCCGACCTTATCCGTCGACAGAGTTGCAAACTGGATGACGCGATTATTCAATGCTTGCGAAATGGAACCTGACTAGAAGATCCCGTCGACGCAAAAAGGCTAGCCAGAGAAGTCACTTACTATACCATCATCAATGAACAATTATTCAAAAGAGGCCTACCCCAGCCACTACTAAAGTGCATGAGACCAGATCAGATTCTCGCTATTCTTGAAGAAGTCCACGAAGGTTCTTATGGCCACCATCTCGGAGGAAAGTCACTTGCATTGAAAGTATTACGAGCTGGATTCTATTGGCCATTGATGATCAAAGACTCGGTCGAGTATACAAGGAAGTACTCCAGCTGCCAAAAACATGCCTCCTTTCACCTCACCCCTTCCAATGAACTAACCTTGATCATGTCCCCTTAGCCTTTCCACAAGTGGGGACAAGATCTCCTAGGTCCCTTCCCACTAGCCTCAGGACCAATGAAGTACCTAATTGTGGCAGTAGACTACTTTACGAAGTGGATAGAGGCAGAACTTCTCTCCACCGTTACTGCCACCCAAGCTTAGAAGTTTGTATGGAGAAATATCTTCACTCGCTTTGGAATATCCGATTCCATCGTTATTGACAACGGAACCCAGTTTATAAATCAAAGGCTCTGAGGATTCCTCTCGAGCTACAAGGTCAAACACCGCTTCACTTCGGTCGAGCACCCATAAGCAAATGGTCAAGCCAAAGCTGCCAACAAAGTCATCTTATAAGGATTGAAGAGGAGACTCGATGAGGCAAAAGAGGCATGGGCTGACGAGCTCGAGAGCATCCTATGGTCCTGCTGAACCACCTCGCATTCAACGATGGGAGAAACTCCTTTCAAGCTGACTTACGGGGTAGATGCAATAATACTAATCAAAGTCAAGGAATTCAACCCACGCGTCATATTCCGATCTACATGCCATCAAGCACTTTGGGAGGAATCCGACCTGTCCAACGAAGCAAGGGAAATGGATCATTTAAGGGAGAAGGCGCTGAAGCATTGAATCTCCCAAAGATACAATGCCAAAGTAATACCTCGAACGTTTGACAAAGGTGAATTGTTTCTCCAACATGCTGATGTCGGAAAGCCTCCCATGGGCCACGGAAAATTAGCTGCAAATTGGGAAGGCCCATACAGAGTTAGTGACATCTTAGGAAAAAGAGCATACAAACTCTCCACATTATCAAACACAGAAATCCCGAGGTTATGGAACTCCTTTAACCTCCGAAAATTTTTCATCTAAAGTGTAAACCATGCAAAGTAGCCGTACTCTTTTTTCTACCCCAGGTTTTGTCTCGCTGGGTTTTCTCGGGGAGGTTTTAATGAGGCGGAATTCTATGGGCCGAGTGGTACTTAGCAAACTCTTCTCGGTTTCCTGCTTTTATGTATTATCTTTATTCTGCTTTTATACATTATCTTTGCTACTATTTTATCCAATTTTACACTCATCATTTTTGATTATTTGTCATCACCTTCACCCTTTTATTTCTCGTTACACTCATTATGGTTGCTATTTAATGCTCTTAACCCATGTTGGTTCTCCTAAGGGACTTGTCACCCATTAGTCGAGAAAAACGGATCCCAGTATAACAACTCGGATACACGATCGCAAAATCTCGAAGTAAACAAACTTGGACAAATGTGACAACCCGATGTTATACCTCGGGTCAATCATGCCTTTGGTGCTAACTTAAGTGAACAAAAGAACCCTTAAGTTCTAGCTTGCAAGGAAATCGAACTCGGATAACATTCAGTTCGGTAAAACAATAAGGTGCCACCTATATTCCTTTTAAGATATAACTTAGGTGAAAAACAGGCGCATCAATTAACAAAATCAGCAACAAATAAAATACAGAAAATTTCATTATAAGGTCCCGAAAACTGGTAAAATATTCATTACAAGAAGAGCCCGTAATAGGGCAAGACAAAATAAAAATTACAAGCATATCAAGGGTCAGATGTCGGATCACCGAATCAACTCCAGGGTGTTCGGCACCTTCATCATTGTCCTCCGGGGCTACCACAATGCGACTGTCGACCACGATTTTGTCCAAGCCGACCTCGCTAAAATCAGTGTCAGGGCAAACAATCTGGCATTGCTCCAGGAGAAACTCTTTAATCTCTTCGAATGACTTCACCTACAGCTGTTCCACTCGAGCCATCTCGTTCCTCGCTCTAGCAGCAGCCTCAGAAAAGTTAGCGCAAGCCCTCTCATGTTCAGACAGCTGAGAATGGGAATCCTCTAATTGCTTGTCTTTCAACTCAAGTGCCTTCTTCAGCCCATTGATCTCGTCTTGCTTGACCTTCTCCGACACTAACTTTTCATCTCGAAGAAGAGAGAGCCTCTTCTTCAAGAATTTGACCTCCTTTATAGCTCAGACATTGGAAGTAATAACTGACTCTGAGTATCGGAAGCAAGGCCGCCGACTTCAGCATAGCACGATTGGCCCATTGAAACTTGGCGGCTAAGTTCTCATCGTCACCTTCTAAGTGCTCAAGGAAGGCAAGGACCATCGTCTCCTTATCCATGAAGTCGGGATAAGGAAAATCCTTGTCTATCACATAGATTCCTGACCTGTCCTTCGACGAGGGAAGACCCTCGGGGTCAGTATCCATAGCCTTCTCTTTGGCCACCTTCTTCGATTTTTGTTTCTTCGAAGGCTGGGCTATCGGAGCTGCCTCATCAGGAGCAGGAGTAAACACCAGTTCTCCAGATCCCACCGATTTCGGGCTGTTACTTCCATCCCCCTCATGGGGCTTTTTCAGTATCCTTCATCGAAACTCGGCAAGGGCGGACTTCGGGGTCATTTCATCTAAAAAACAGAAATCCAAGATAAGTATACTGTAAAGAAAGGAGGAAGAAAGTGCAACAACAATGGAAAAAGGCAATAACCTAAATATCGCCTAGCCTCCCCAGGCTCTACGCCAACTATATTCTTCAGTTTAGATTATTTTTCCCAAAGCATTCAAGAAGGAAGTTGACAGCAGCTTTCTCCTCGGGCTTAAAGGAACTCTCCTCTATCCAGGGAGCGCCGAAGTACTTGCACTAAAAGACAATAAATCAGAACTCTTCTTCCAAGGTTTCCCAGAAAAGGATCGAATTTCGGCAATCATAAACTTTAAAGAAAATAAGCTTGAAATTATGAAAGCATTCCTCATAGAAGAGGAACACCTTCCGATTGACATGAGCTCGGAAAGACAACCAACCCGAGGTTATTTTACCACCGAAAGGTTAGGTCAAGGTAAAGAGATAGAAGAAGACTTATGGGGACGGCTCTACTCCGAGATATTTGTGAATAATCTCAAACCCTCGAATCATCACCCAGCTATGTGGACGCAGTTGGGAAGGAACGACCCCAGACTGCCTTAGAATCTCCGCTTGAAAGTGGGTAAACGGGATCCGAACTCCTAGTTTGGAGATGAGGATGTCGTAAAACCACATCCAACAGGGACCCCCTCAAAATTAAGGTCGCTCACTCTCTCGCTCAGACTAGGGGCTTCCAGGTAATACTTCTCCTCATACTTGCCCTCCGACAAGATTAGGTTCTCTTATCTGAAATAAGTCAGGAATTCCGAGGTTACAACTGAAGGGTTCCAAGGACTTCGGGATCACCCCACTGGTAGATAAAGTTGATCTCGGGAGGAAACGTTAAAGCTTTCTCTTTAGCCATTTTCAAGATCTCGGACAACCTGCAAAGGAAACCACTCCTATATCACAAACTCAGGAAAACCCTAAGTCGGAAAATTTGAGAAGTGGAAAGGAAACTGAAAAGGCAAACCCACTACGATGGTTTCCCTCTGGGCATAAAGCCGCCAGTGGGTGATGGAAGTAAGAAAATGAAGTAGAACAAGGGATAAAACCACCCCCAAGTAATTGAAAGTAATGCGACCCGATGGTGGGAGAAAATTGAACCACCACTAACATTACACTTCACCCTACGAAATAAGCACTAAAAATGCTGGAAACAAGAAATGAAAAGGAAAAAGCATACCTGTTACAGGAAATAAACGCTCGAATATGGCAGATTGCGTTGCTACAAGACAAACCACTCTCCTTCACTATAGAAGTTTAAGCGCACGAGGAAATGGAGAAATAAACAAGTGAAGGGGGATTTATAGGCGTTAAGACGCCCCTTCACCATGCACACCAAACGTCGCTAAGGGCATGGTGAAACTTTTTGCGTAAAGAAGTTGGGGGCAAAAGTGGAAAAAGAATGCCATTTCAAATAATGAGGCGCTCGAATTAAGGCGCCAAAATGACACATGTTTGTTTGGGGCAACAATATGCGACTTACGAGGCAAAAGGACGTCGTCACTCCCAAAGATCCAAGACGTTGCCACAAGCAAATGTCAAGTCATTTGGGAAATGGCAATGTACTTTCGTAGCACAGAACATGAAGTCAGAAAATCATGAAGAACTCGGCACCCGACGAAGTCACCTTAGTCACTGAGTTGGGGGTACTGTTCTGGACTAGAGTATATGAGCCCAACTCGGCCCAATACCTTAGCCCAATTAGGGGACAGAGCCGTCAATATCCAATGTCCATCTCGGATTCATGTACGAGCTAAGGCCCAAATCCAGCTTTCAGCCTTATCCGGAACAAGTGTAACGGACCTCTAACATTGCGGAACTATACTCACCTTGTGTGTTGCCAATAAACTTAGACCCATCCACTAACCCCAGGATGATGGACGTCCCGAGTTTTCTCCTATAATGGCGGAACCAAACCCCCATCTTCTCAACTATCTACTCATATATAAGAGTCTAGTTACAGACTTCAGGTACTTTTTTTTTACTTACCTCTCACATACTTACTTGCACTTATTGACTTGAGTGTCAGAGTCCTTGCAGGTACCCCCACCGCTCAACTTTGTTAGCTCGCTGATCATATCACCAGCAGTTTGAGATCCCAATCTTAGTTCAGAGCCCTCTCAGGTAACCTTTCTCCGAACAACTGGTAACTTTTGCATTTTGTACACAAAACTTTCCAGCGTATTGTTCAAGATGCTGGTAAGTTTTACATTTTATATACATATATGCAAAACTTACCAGCATATTGTTGAAAAATACTGGTAAGTTTTTTTTTTTTTTTTTACAAAACTTACTAGCGTTTTTCAACAATATGCTGGTAAGTTTTGTATTTTTTACACAAAACTTATCAGCGTATTGTTCAAAATGCTGGTAAGTTTTATATTTTGTATACATATATGCAAAACTTATCAGCGTATGTTGAAAAATGCTAGTAATTTTTTTTTAATAAAACTTACCAGTGTAAATAGTGCACACACTAGTAATTTTTTTTTTTTTACAAAAAACATTGGTAAGATTTTTTTTTTTTACAAAACTTACTAGCGTGAATAGTGCACACGTCGATAAGTTTTGTGTATAATAAAACTTACTAGCGTGTGTACTGTTCACGCTGATAAGTTTCTGAAAAAAAAATTGAACAAAAGTAGCAATGATTATATGGGACCCATCATGCAAGCAATTTTGTTATTTTTCTCACTTTTCAATATGCGTTGCGTATGTTTTTACTGTTTGTGCGTCTCTCTATTAGTTCTCATAGATGAAACCCTAAAACCCAAAAATTTGTAGCTTCATTAGTGTGCTTATGTTGAAATTACTGAAACAATGCACTTTATATAACTTTTAGGTCAGATATAACATGGTAATTAACACTAGTATCATCATTTCTGTTAAGAATTAATATATAGGATTCAACTTAAGGATTAACTTGTTACAGTTTATTTAACTTTACAGATGTAAGTAAAATTTCTTTAAGGAACTAATCTATTAAATCACGATTCTTTTAGTAACCAAAATATATATTAACTATTTTTTTTTTAATTTAAAAAGATCAAATCTCTAAAAGGGGTACTGTCAAATGTTGATTATGTCATGTTCAAGATAAACTTTACTGCTTTCTCTTAGTTCACATGAGTATTTATAGAGACTAATTTTCCTTATGGATTATTAGAATTGCTTCTAATCTCTAAACTCTTTCGGGGATCTATTTGGTAAGTTTTGCTTCAAAGCGAATTTCCCAGTTCCAATGATATTACTATGAAAACACACCCATTGTAACGCATACCGCTTCCCAGTCCATCCTGAAGTATATATTGACAATTACAGCACCTTCCAGGAAAAGAAGACTCCAGAAGAAAGCAATGTACTGAGAAATGTCAAGGAATAAGTAGATGCAAAATGAAGTAAGATTTCGAAAAGCTCCTTAAGGATTCTCTTTGAAAGGATACTATGCTAAGAATGATATTGCTGAAACAGTTGACAACTATGTAGCCACAGGTCGTGCCTAAGCACAAAGCTATTCCAACAACTAGACATGTGTCTATAAATCTGTGCAGCAGAAGCGCCACTTTGTTAGAAAATGCAATGAGAAACTTTAAGACTACATGCAAAAAATGGGGAGCGAAATTAATGATTACAAAATTTCTGTTAACAAGAAATTTCTATATAGTTCACAAATCTCTGCCATCATATAATCAATACTGAGCTTCTATTGATCATAATTATACTATCACTTATGTTGGGAATAACATAAACATCCTTTAGAATAATTTTCAGTTAAGCATTGTGCAGTGTTCTATGGATTTACAAAGGAAAAGTGTAGATAATATTAATAGAGGTTAATTTTGATATGCAGTAAAAGTGTTTTATACTACCAATCAATCAGATCTCCTTATATACGTGAATTTGAGAGTAGTCCTCTCCTCTATATTAGAGCAGTCAAGATGCCAACTCTCTCCCCAATTTTGTTTTCCCGCCCACTGCATTTTCTACCTTCTTTTTTTGCTTTTTCTGTTGTGTGTTTTTTGGTTGGTAGCCCGACTCAGAAGAAAAGAAATAGCCTTTTTTTTTGTTTTCTTTAAGTTACACATCAAATGAATATTTTATTTCCTTTGAAAATCTTACCCCGACAGTGAAAACACGTTCATTGCAATCCCTCTCCATCTTTTAAAAAATAAAAATCAAGCATACATCGACCCCACCTATACATCATGCGAGAGTTTGGAATTTTTTAATAAATCTCTATTTGTTTTTTTTCACTTTTCTGTTTCTTTTTTTATATTGGTTACATAGAAATAGCACAGGACATGCAAAATAAAAAATTCTTTTTACACTTATGCCTATTCTTTTGCATTTTTTTTCACTTTTAAATTAATTTATTTTTTTTTTTACTATTTTGAATTTTTCACTTTTTGCATTCTCTTGCATTGAGTTTCTTCCCTTTTTTTTTTCCTTTCATATTTTTACCCCCCCCCCCCTTTTTTTTCCTTCCAGTCATAATACCTGCTTCAAACACAAACTACCATATCTCAACTGCAATCTGATCCTATAAAGCTTAGATAGTTTGCTGGACATTGTTTTTGGTTGCTGAACAAGATGTTTATTTGGAGAAATGCATTCAACTATAAAATGCCATCAAAATGCTAAAAATATAATGATAATAGTTATACCATTGTTTGATTAGGTAAAAATTTTATAACATATAGTTTGGTTTTGGACCCAAAAAATCACTTTTTTTTTTTTTAAAGGAATGATGATTAGATGGCTGAAGTTCCAATTCACATGGCTGAAGAAATTAACAATAAAAAGATTAAATAAATGCATTCTATTATAAAATACCATCAAAATGCTAAAAATATAATGACAATAGTTATACCATTATTCGATCAGATAAAAATTTTATAACATATAATTTGGTTTTGAACCCAAAAAATTACTTGTGTTTTAGGCAATGATGATTAGATGACTGCAGTTCCAATTCATACGGTTGAAGAAGTTAACAACAAAACAACTTAAAGGAATGAGAAAAAAAATAAACATTGCTTATTACTCATTTAACTATTTTGTTATAATACATAGACAAATTTGATGGGTTGCATTGTACCTAATGAAACTATTTAAATTTTAAGTTATTACTATATGTAACCATTGTTAACAAATCAATTTCTTTTAACAAGTTCTATTAAAAATTAATTTCATCTAATATAACCATATTACTAAACACATAATTATTACTTAATTTTAAATGCTCAAATCTATTCTTATCATAATATAAATTAACATAAAAAATACAAATGAAAGCAGTCCTATGCATGGCAGGGGTACTATACTAATTATTGTAAAAATCAAACACTTATGATGATATGATAATATATAATTCAATATTGTATATTTATATGAGAGTATATCAACATTAAATCCATATTAATATTTGAAACTAATACATAATCAAAGAAACAATATTATGACCAGCACTATGATCATGTAATTAAAGATTCTCAAGTGTGCTAAATAGGGTTCTCATTCACAAAGATGAAACTTGGGATAGTGTCATGTTACCCCTTCACCATGTCCAGTGTTCTCTCAACTACGACTCGTGAAGACCACAACAAATGAATAAAATATGAAAGAGGGAAAAGAACCAAGTTTTACGAAACACCAATTAAACAGTATACTGATTTATTCAGAAGCATGACAGTTCAAATAATTTATTAGCGTAACCCAACCCGTACATACTGAATCATCTTTATATTGTAAAACCTTTAATATCACGAATGGTTACGTATGATATGATGCTCAAGAATTTATCAAAAAAATTAATAATACTAATTGGATTTAATTTTAATACACTATAAATTTAAAATTTTTTTGCATAGTCATTATGTATAGTCACATTATTAAGAGTTTGACTACAAAATTACTTCAATAGCCTTATAAAAGATAATATATGATTAATTGACCATATAAAACATTTTATAGTAACTGTGTACGAAAGTTAGTCTCATACTAATTTATGAAACTGAAGAATAAGAAACTTACATTGGCCTAGCAATAAATGAAGATAGTGGCATCCCTGCCGTTCCCTGTTGCCATTCTTTCAATAGCCAAAGACAATACACAATCATTCCAATCCCGTATAGACTTGCAATTGAGCTAACCACTCTGCTTAAGTTGATCCAGAAACGCCTGCTACAATTCCACATCCTTTGTCATACTCATGGACTCAAAAGGGCAACCGCTGTCATATCTATTACACTTGCCTTTACCTTTCCCTTGACAAGTGTAGTAAACAAAACACTAATGGGTGAGCTTACTTGAGTACCTATGCTATGGGGGGAGGGAACGCTTTGCTTTGTGTGAGGACTAAACATAGAAAGGGAGAGTAGCCACAGGCCCGAACTTATCTTTAAATGCAACATTGAGGTTTTAATGCTGGCCCTTTGAAATGCTCGTGTTATAGTGTGTGGCTAATGTTGGTGCTGACTGCAGAGTTGAATGTTAGTTAGACGCACAAACTGGCAATGCAATATTCGTTTGGGAAGCAACCAACTTTCAACATGTTTTATTAGTTGCGGCGCGTATTGTTGTGCACCAGGTTAAGTACCACGAACCGTATTGATCCAATGGAGAGGACATTATGGTGTACCAATACACCAACATGCTCTGAAGCACAGTAACTTCTCAAAATCTCTTTGTCCAACTTCACCTCCCCTTGCCTATCTATATATGGCCACTGTTGAAACCAATTCAGAACGGCACCTCCAACGCCTCGCAAACACTCGCATCGGGGAGTGCTTCCGCGCTGAGCCACCCTTTAACACCATTACCACCACCACCACAATCACTGCAGCTGCCACTGTATCAACTGCCTTAGATGATGCAAAGCCTTCAACTGAGGTACCCGAATCTGAGGCATCTCTGACACTCAAAGTGGCGGCCAAAGCTTTAAGTTCGGAGCAGAGGTCCATGGCGGCGGCGAAAATCATTGTGGCAACGAAGATGAGGAGAGTAGTGTTACATGTAAAATGGAAGATGATAGCAAGCATGTTGATGAGGGAAATAGTGGGCAGCTTAGCAATGAGGTTACCAAAGAGTTAGTTACAAAGCAAGGACACATGGCACTTGATCCAAAAGGCAAGGTGGTGAGAAAAAGCAATCGGGTAACCAAACGCAATAGAAAGTGGGAGGACTATGTGCTTTGAGACATATATGGAATTGGTGTGAACTCTCTCTGAAATTCTCTACTCTCCCTCTCTGAACCTTCTTCTTCTATTCCTACATCTGCAAACTCTCTAATCCAGATATTCTTAACAGTTGTGACAGTACAAGTTCAAGCTTCTCATTGTCCTAGGTGGAATTGCTGTTGTTATTTTAGGGATCAAGTTATGTTACCTTCATTTTATTTTTAGCTTATTGTTTTTCATTACATTCACTATATCCATTGGATTTTCTGTGCGTTGATAATTGTTGGATTGAGGATCTATATTTTCTGTAACTACTGTGCTATCAGTATGATTACTATCACATTGGTGCTTTCATTGACCTCCATCGTTGAGAATACCAAATTGAAGAGTTACAAGTTGAGATTAAGAATCACGGTGCCAAGATTGAGAATCAAGGTACTGAAATCAAGAGGTTGATAGATCTCCTAGACTTACGAGATCAGGAGCAATGAGCCTACACGAACCAGGTCCAAGCGGATGCTCGAGAGAGAATGGAACAGCTACAGAGTTCAATAGAGTTGCTCTTGCAAAACAACTCTCAGCCACATGGTGGATCGTCTTTGAACACTTCGTCTCCAGTTTCAAATCCTCTTCACCCAACTTTTCAAATGAAAGACATAGCACTCAAATTTCCCCATTTCGATGGTCATACCTCGGCATTGGAATGGATCTTCAAGGATGAAAAAGTTTTTCAACTACTATCACACTCCGGATGAAGAGAAGGTGGACATAGCTGCCATTCACTTCAAGAAGGACGTCATTCCGTGGTTTCAGATGCTGCAGCGCATGTCTGCTGTGAACTCTTGCATGATCTTACTGGGGTGTTGGAGTCCCAATTTGGACCATTTCCATTCGATTGTCCAAGGGCAGAGCTGTTCAAGCTACAACAAACAGGATCAGACTCTGATTACTACCTTAAATTTATGTCAGTAGCTAATAGATCATTTGGTCTTCCACCTGAGGCCTTATTAAATTATTTTTTAAGTGGCCTATACACTAAGATTAGAAGAGAATTAGAAGAGATGTAGTTGCACAATCACCTACTTCCTTACTTAGAGCAGTAGCACTAGCCAAATTGTATGAAGATTGATACACTCCACCCCAGAAAATTCACCACACTCCTTATACACCAAAATATCAACCAGCAAACACATCCCAGTACTTACCACCACAGCCATTACCCAAACTAAGCACCAGACATGCCTTACCCCCACTATTACCTACCCCTCATATGCTACCATTCAAAAACACAAATGTGAGGAAGACCAGTCCTGCTGAAATGCAACTAAGGAGAGAAAAAAGACTGTGTTATTTTTGTGATGAGAAATTTTCTTTTAATCACAAATGTGCCAATAGACAGTTACTACTGCTGCAAGGTGAAGAAGAGGATGATTATGTTGACATTGTGGCATCGGCCCCTCCTGACATGCCTAGTCCAACCATAGAACAACCAGTGGAGAATCACCACTTATACCTAAATGCTTTAAAAAGGGACATGGGAGTGGGAATTATTCCATTTTCTACAGACATTAATGGCCTCAATGTCACTGTTCTAGTAGATGGTGGTAGTAGTGACAATTTCATTCAACCAAGAGTGGCAAAATTCCTCAAATTACCTGCGGAACAAGTTCCATCCTTGAAAGTGATGGTAGGGAACGGTTCACATATGTCTACTGAAGGATTCATTCGAGACTTATCTATTTGAGTGCAAGGGCTGGACTTAAAGCTTCATGCCTTTGTTTTACCTATGTCAAGGGCTAATTTGATTTTGGGCACCAAATGGCTAGCAACCTTGGGGTTACATTTGGCTGATTACCAACACTTGAGACTAAAATTCCTCCATGAGGGTAGATTGGTTAGACTATAGGGAGAAGCTGTTTCTACTCCTATAATGGCAGAGTATCATCACCTGAGGAGATTGTGTCATACTGGTGCTATATCTGAAATTTATATGATAGAATTGCACTCTGGAAATGAGGTTTAACAACCTGTACCCTTACCTGAGAACATGGAGCCTGAATTAGCCATCTCGTTGCAAACATATAGGGAGGTTTTTGCAAAACCTTTGGGGTTGCCTCCAACTAGATTACAAGACCATTCTATTCCATTGCTGGAAGGATCTACACTAGTGAAGATGAAGCCTTATCGGTATCCACATAGCCAGAAGCAGCAGATTAAAACTATGGTCCAAGAGATGTTACATGAAGGAATTATTCAACCAAATAAGAGCCCCTTTTCTTCTCCTATTGTGTTAGTTAAGAAAAAAGATGGTACATAGAGGTTTTGTATTGATTATAGGGCACTAAATTCTATTACAATTAAAGATAGCTACCCAATTCCAACAGTAGATGAATTGATTGATGAATTGCATGGGGCTTAATTTTTCTCTAAGCTGGATCTCCGATCAGGCTATCATCAAATATTGGTTAATCTGGAAGATAGATATAAGATAGCTCTTAGAACCCATCATGGTCATTATGAATGGTTGGTGATGCCATTTAGGTTATCAAATGCACCTGCCACATTTCAATGTTTGATGAACCAAGTTTTCAAAGATATTTTAAGGAAATTTGTGTTAGTTTTCTTTGACGACATCCTAGTCTACAGCAGAGATTAGAGAGCTCATCTACACCATTTAGAGGTGGTCCTGCAGATCCTGAAATAAGAGCACTTGTTTGCCAAATTTTCTAAATGTTCATTTGGACATACTGAAGTTGATTATCTTAGTCGTACCATACCATATCTTCACTTGGGGTGGCAATGGATAAGGAGAAAGTAAGTGCTATCCTAGAATGGCCTCGGCCAAATTCTCTCAAACAATTAAGAGGATTTTTGGGGCTAATTGGACTCTCAAACAATTAAGAGGATTTTTGGGGCTAATTGGATATTATCGCAGATTTGTAAAAGGTTATGCTTCCATTGCATCTTCCTTGACAGATTTACTCAAGAAGGATGCCTTTAAGTGGACCTCAGAAACAGAATAGGCTTTCAACAAGCTCAAAGAGGCTCTAACTTCTGCTCCTATACTAGCCCTGCCATATTTTACACAACAATTCACATTGGAAATTGATGCTTTAGGTTCTGCAGTAGGGGCTATTTTAAGCCAGAATGGTCACCCAATTGCTTATTTTTCCAAGAAGTTTAATAATAGAATGTAGAAGGAATAATTATATGCCATCACTCAGACTCTTGCCAAATTTAGACATTATTTGCTTGGCCATAAGTTTGTTATCAGAACTAACCAAAAGAGCTTGAAGGAACTGATGGAACAATACCTACATACACCAGAACAACATAAATGGTTGCATAAATTTTTGGGGTTCGACTTTGTCATTCATTATAAGCCTGGGAAAGAAAACATTATTGGTGATGCACTTTCAAGACACTTCCATTTAGCCTTGTCCTCATCTGTGCCAGACTTATCTCAACAATTGAGAGAATTAATCCAGCTTGATACCGAAATGAGCCTGGTTTATAAGCAATGCCTTACGAGTCCTGCTAGTGTACCAAATTATGAGGTGAAGCAAGGGTTGTTGTATTGGAAGGGAAGATTAGTAATTCCGCAGAATCGGGCACTGAAATAACAAATTCTATATGAATTTCATAGCTCAACGATTGGAGGACATGCGGGTATGGCCAAAACAATTGCCAGGGTTTGCTTCCAATTTTATTGACACAAGATGCATCAAGATATTAAGAATTATGTTCAAATTGTGTCATTTGTCAACAGGCTAAAATTGAGGTAGTAGCACCAGCAGGACTCCTCCAACCACTTCCAATTCCTAACCAGGTTTGGGAAGATATTGCTATGGACTTCATTGTGGGACTTCCTCCCTTTTATGGATTTACAGCTGTTATGGTAGTTGTGGATAGACTATCGAAGTTTGCCCATTTTATTCCACTAGAAACAAATTTTAATAGTAAACAAGTGGCAGAAGCTTTCATTGCTAATGTGGTTAAGCTACATGGGATTCCAAAGAGTATAGTCTTAGATGGGGACAAGATTTTCCTTAGCTCTTTTTGGCAGCAACTCTTCAAGTTGCAGGGTACCACTTTGAAAATGAGTTCTTCTTATCATCCACAAACGGACGGCCAAAGTGAGGTGGTCAACAAGACATTGGAGATGTATTTAAGGTGCTTTGCATTTGAAAATCCAAAGGCATCGACCAACTTTCTGCCATGGGCTCAATCCTGATACAATACCTCTCATCACCATAGCATTGATATGTCTCCTTTTAAGGTGCTATATGGTAGGGATACTCCTCCATTAATTCGCTATCAATATAATCAATAAGATTCTCCTATTGTCCAGAGTACTTTGTAGTAGCGAGACCTTATTATGGACAAGCTCAAATGGTTGATCTGGTTCTAGTCAAGCTACAACCATATAGCCAACAAATAGTTGCTTTGAGAAAGAATCAGAAACTTAGGATGAGATACTTTGGTCCTTTTCGTATTCTGCAGATGATTGGTGCAGTAGCATACAGGTTGCAATTACCTGAGACAGCAAGAATTCATTCAGTTTTTCATGTGTCCTTGTTGAAGAGATTTAAAGGAGATTCCACTACTCCTTATATGCCACTTCCCTTACGAACAGAGTTAAAGGGTCCAATCCTTCAACCATTCCAAGTCCTTACTTCCAGAACTATAGTCAAGTGGTCACTCAGCATTCCACAGGTCTTGATCCAATGGGAAAATACTGAACCTCATGAAGCTACCTGGGAGGGTTTAGTTGATATGCAAGAGGCTTACCCAACCTTTAACCTTGAGGACAAGGTTATTCTTAATGGGGGGTAATGTTACATGTAAAATGAAAGATGACAGCAAGCACGTTGAGGAGGGAAATAGTGGGCAGCTCAGCAATAAGGTTACCAAAGAGTTAGTTACAAAGCAAGGACATGTGGCACTTGATCCAGAAGGCAAGGTAGTGAGAAAAAGCAACCGGCTAACCAAACACAATAGAAAGTGGGAGGACTATGTGCTTTGAGACATGCATGGAATCGGTATGAACTCTCTCTGAAATTCTTTACTCTCCCTCTCTGAACCTTCTTCTTCTATTCCTACATTTGCAAACTCTCTGATCCAAATATTCTTAATAGGTGTGACAATACAAGTTCAAGCTTCTCATTGTTCTCGGTGGAATTGCTGTTGTTATTTTAGGGATCAAACTTTGTTACCTTCATTTTATTTTTAGCTTATTGTTTTTCATTACATTCACTATATCCATTGGATTTTCTGTGCGTTGATAATTGTTGGATTGAGGATCTATATTTTCTATAACTACTATGCTATCAATATAATTACTATCACAAGTAGGCACAATTGAAGGCGTTGGTTTCGGGAAGCTGTTGGTGGCAGCGGGGGTCGAGGGCTGGTGTCGAAGGGCAGGCGACGGGGTGACGAGACCGGGGAGAGTTGGGTGCTGTCAGCAGCAGGGTAGATGGTGATCGAGGAGTTGGGAAAAGAAAGATTGAGCAATTTTAAGGTGTATAATAAGTGGTAGGTGTATAGACACACCATCAAATCTCAGCCATCAAATGGACGTGGTGAATGGTGCACCTTTGTGCCTGAAGTGCATCTAAGACACCGCCATTCTATTATGTTGCACAAAATAATAGAAAATAAAAAAATGGGTACATAAATGCAATAATTATGTTCATCTAAAATTTGTTAGGGGTCGAAAAATAAGCCTGATTTTGTACCCACAGAACTGGAAAATTGGAAGTGGAAGAATATCGAATATTTGATCTACTCAATAAAAAGAAAGAAAGGGGAAAAAAAATGGCAACGGAAAGAAAGAAGCAAGGAGATGAAGTACCCATTTGGTTGTACGTTTCACTCATTGAAATGTAATTTTTTTCAAAATGAAAATGAAAATGAAAACTCCTAGAGTGGTTGTTGTTTGGCTTCAAAGGTAATAACCAAAACTTAATTCTCAAGTGAACAAAGTTACGTTTAGTAGAAGTAGAGAAGATGTTACTTCTCATTCTCTGAAATTTATTTTACCATAGTCCCCACAAGCATGGCTGAATGAGATCCCTCTATGATACTATAGGGATTTGATGGTGCTACCATTTGGATCTTGTTGGTGCTGTGTTTATATTTTGCAGTGGATATTAGGTTAAATAAATGGAAGTGATGGGGGATTTGGTATGATGTTTTGGTGCTTTACTATGGCGTAATTTGCGTTGCTAGAGGTAGAAGAATTTTCTTTGGGATAAAGCTTGTCTGTCGGTGCTCTCACAAGAAAGTTATCATCTATGATAGATCCTGGGGTGGGCAAGTTGAGGTGGGGGTCATAAATGGCAGATTCTTAGTGCTATTAATGTAGGTGGAACTCTAGGTGTCCTTTTCTAAAGGCATTATGAATTTAGTGGCGGTGTTATTGTAGAGTTAGTTGTAAGTTGGCGGTAGCATCGGCAAAGCAGGCCAGCCTACCCTGGCCCATCTTCGCCTACCAAAAGTGGGGTGAGATGAGATGGGTCATTTTAGGAAAATAGGCTCAATATCTTAGCCCATCCTATTTAATGGGAGGTTGTTAGGTTAGTCCGTCAAAAAATTTTTAAAAATTAAAAAATATATCTAACCAAAAATTAACTTAAATATAATACAATAATATCACAAAAACTTAAAAAATTAATTAAACTACACAATTTATATACAAACTTAATCCAAAGTCAGACATAATGAATTAATTAGCATGATATATTTTCATCATTTCATATTTTGATTACAGATATCACGTCTTGTTCAAGAATTACACATCCTTGTTCCTCTCTAATGGTTGAAAGCATAGTTGAAATATTGTATAAATATTTAAAGTCAATTTTCAAATTTCAAGATTTAAACACCTTACTATTTTTTGTCCATTTTCTATTAACATCCCTAATCAGTTTAATCAATGCAATGTGATTTCATTCAATTTTAGAGGTGTGTGTGTGTGACTGTGAGTTAGTGGGCTTTGGTCGCAAGATGTTTTTTTTTTTTTAAAGAAAAAAATCATGTGTGTGCAGTGCTGAACCGCAGCTACTCACTCAAACCAGCCTAAAAAAAAAAATATTTTAGCCTATGGATTCATCCAGTCCTGACCCACCTAAATCCGCGAATTAAGCGGGACAAATTAGCGGGCTCAAATTTATTGACAAGTTCAATATATCAACCTTACTTACATTTTATTTTACATCTCTTATTGGTGGTACTATTTCATTTTGGGGAATTCTTTAGTGCTTATAAATTTTTTCTGCACCTTAAGGACCTAATGTGGCCTAATAAAGATTTGACATGTGGAGGTGATAAAGTTGATGATATAATGTGTTTAATGAGGTGCGCATAAAAGAGCACTTTACTACCCTATACTATAGTCGACTATCCTAACAAAATAATCTTATTCTATTTTACATATATCTATGTAATAATGCATTAAAATTGTCAACAACTCTCACCCAGTTTTTCTGCCTTCCTCTCTTGTTTAATTCTCTCATATTTATTTTCATCCAAAAAAAATCTCATATTTATCTTTCTTTTTTTTAATTCTCTTTTATTTTAACTTTTTAATCTCAATCATTATACTTTGACATGGTTTGATCCATGGAATGAACAGTTAAATTTTTTTTTCTTCATATCACATTAAATAGATCTAACCTTCTTTGTTTATGTCTTTTATGTCAGAATTTTTTTATTATTTCACTCTCCTAATTTCTCATTAATAATTCTTTTTTTAAAAAAATTTAGCATTATTTTTTATTTTTTTATTTTTTCCTTATCAATAGACTCATTTCTAATTATTTACTTAGGGCCTATTTGACATAATGGATACGATAAGGCCTAATAGTGTAATATCTAATAATATAAAACTTGATTATATAAGGTTAGATAAAATATTAATACAACACAATATTTGTTATGTCATTATATAAGATATTATATTATATAAGATAATATTATTTCACTATGACAAATACTTATAATCAAAAGCAAAAAACTAATAAAAATAAAATTATAATAATAATAGCAAATTTCATTAATTACAAATTAACAAATAAATAATATTATTGAAATACTTTTTTAAATATTAAATATATTAAGTTTTTAATTTTTTATTATACACAATTATAGTTTATATTGAATGATAATTACTTATTTATATGTTTGAATAGGTTTTTTATTTTAAATAATATAGAACGTACATAATACTCTATCGTTTATATATTTTAATATTTTCATTTTTTTACTATAAAATATAAAAAATAAAATTGTAATGAAGCAGTAATTTTATCTAATTATATGATGATAAATTTTAAAAATTCATTTAAGATTTTAAATATTTATTATTCTTTCTATATATATATATATATATATAAACATGAGAGAAAGAGAAAGAAAAAAAAAAAAAAAGAAATAGAAAATCCTCATAATAATTAGGCCTAATGTCAGATATCAAGACTTAATTAAGTTAATTATACATTATTTGATGTATAAATGGGCTTTAATGGATAAATATAATATATTGGTTGTACGCAAATTGTATACTAGTTTATACAATCAAACCTTATACAATGTACCAAAAGGACTTTCGTTTGTGGTGAGTGATTTAATTTACTTTGTTCTTTCTTATCGTTAGGCCTTGGCAATATTTTGAGGTAATAAGGTGATGAAATTAAAAGTCATGCTTTTATAGCAATTACAACCCATGTTATATATTTCAGAATTTTAGGTTAGGTTAGGTTATTTACGAGTTTTTTTGTTTTAAATTTTGAAAGAACTTTAATTTAAATGTGCCTATTTTTTTTTTTAACTTCTGTATTTGTAAGAGAATGATAATTTATTGTAATATTATATGATAATTTGGTGTTAAATGTAGGCCTATGGCTTAATGTTTTCCACTTTTCCATTGCTAGTTATGGATGGTCATGTTATTTGCATTTTAAGGTTATTTTTATAATGCTTACTAGGTAATTATATAAATTTCAAGTATTGATTATACCTTAAAAATGTAAAAACTAAGATGTAACTATTATTATAAATGATGATATAATTAAACACTTAAAATATGTGTGAAAATATTACAAATTTTATAATTCTTGATAATTGCATAAAAAAATAAAGTTAAACTAATATTTTAAGATGTTGTATTTTTCTCACACATATACCCTATGCAAAGCATTGATAATACTACTACTAATTTATCAGAAAAAAGTACAAGATGGTTAGGAATGAGGTGAGAAAAATGGTTTGTCATGGGGTGAGGAATAGAGTTTGTAGTGGAGGTGAAATATAGGGTTTCGAAATGGGGTCAGAAAGAGGGATTGAATGTTTGTGAGTTGTGAAAGTTTAGTGTTAAGATTTGCATTTGTAGAAGGGATATGTTTAGTGTTTAGACTGAGTAAGTGTTTAGACAATAATTGTTCTCCATATTTGAAAAAAAAAAACTACACTAATATGAATAAATAATAAATAACTTTTAATATAAATTATATTAATAAGAATTTAAAAATAATTAAAAGAAATATAAATAAAAAATATAAATATTTTAACAATTAATTGAATTTTTATATCTATAATTCAAGAATTTGATAAAATTACTACTTTATTATATTTTTCTTTTTTATTATTATATTTTATAGTAAAAAAATCAAAATATATGGACGAGAGTGTAACATCCTCCAAACATACATGCCATGCTCGAGTCATAGAGTTATATCTAAAGGCTGTTACTGCTACTGTAAAAGACTTTGTAGATAAGAAGATATTATATATATGGCCTTGAAGTTTCATATTTCATTACTGAATAAAGGTTTATAATTACAAATCTCTTATATATATATATATAGTAATTACAATTTACTAGAAACTCAAAGTAATATTTCATACAAACCATGCCTTGGTCTGCAATCATCTCTTGGTGGTTATCGGCCGTCCACTTTAGACCTTCAAACTAGACATCAAGTCTAGGTCCTGGCTCTGTAATTATCTCCAAAATTTCTACTACGGGCTTGGAATCTATGCTATATACTGGAATGTTTACAGAAAACAAACAAATAGGTAGTGAGAACCTAAGGTTCTCAATAGGAACACTCAAACCACTAATCATATGGGGTGTCATTATAAACATTTCAGCCGTTTTGGTTTCTTATGAAAACATGATCATATTCATATAAGCATTGGTTCAATTTTAAGTTTAAAAACATATTCTTGAAACGGATTATATTTTAACACTCACTTGGCATATTCATGGCAAGTACAATAACAATAACAATATAACATTTCAAACATAATCATAATAGCATTTGTAACATAATGAAAGGTTTAAATATGAATATGATAATATACCTTTTTGACTTATGCAAGTGCACTTGACTTTTTTATCACTTTCTTTAACTTACATCTTACTCTCCTATATTTGGTCCCCTGAAGGTGAATAGCCTCTTTCACCTCTAGGTAATAGCCTGCTTCTCAGGTCCTAACTTGTATCTATACATGAGTGACAGGTTTACTTTTCCCGACCCTCACACTGGTAGGGCCATCAAAATGGACTAAACATATCGAACCAACCTATTTATTTGCCAAAAATAGGTGGGTTGGGCTTAAAAAACAACCCGTTTAAATTGTGGGTTAAACGGGTAGGCCCGTTTACCCATGTTTCTTTTTTTTATTATTTTTTAGGGAAAGATGTATAAATTTAGAACATATAAATATAATTTAATAATCAAATTTATGACATCCTCATTTTTTTCAGTAAGAAACAAGAATTTTTATCCCTTTCTTTTAATCAAAATTAATTTTTTAAAACTTGCAACGTAAAACAAAAAAAAAATGTTATACTGGCTAGCCCGTTTAAACTCGCAGACCAATCTCAAATGGGCTAGGCTAGTAAAATTTGACTCCAACTCGTTTAGCCCATTTATTTCATTGGCTTAAATGGACCAAGCCTAAATGGGCCGGCCTCACCCATTTGACACCTCTACACACTAGTTTATTCCCCTTAAATTTGGTTAGAAACTAGCTCAAGTCTTAGACAATACCACCATGACCTACTACAAGGTGGAGGCTTGGTACGTCCCTTTGCAAGTTTTTATGATTTTTCTTCTTTCTTGGAAATGATTACACATGCACATGCTATATGCACTTATGCATATGTTTCCTGTCATACTTTAATCATTCTTGCATATATGGTTTCCATATTGTTCAGAAGTGGGTTACTTGATAGGAAGTCTAAACTAGAATTGGGACCCCAAGCTGCTTTGATTTGATTGTTGGGCTATTGAAGTTGGGATTCCACGGCAGCAAGGGTACCTGCAAGGATTATAACGCTCAAGTCAATGAGTGTGAGAGGTAATGGATGAAGGTCAAGATTATACCTAAGTTCAATAATTGGACACCTATTTATATAAGTAGTTAGCTCAGAAGTTACGGCAGGTTTTGTAATCATAGGGGATAACTCAAGATGTCCAACGGCTAAAGGCTAGAGGATGGGTCCGAGTTTATTGGCAACATATCGTTCCGTCTTAGTCAGGCTGTTATGGAGTCCGATATAGGCTCAAATTATGTATCGGCTAATGGTCAATTTGATTTCATATTGGGCCTCGTCGGTCATTGGTCCAAGTTGGGCCTGCTATTTTTGGCCCGGAACACACACACACACACACACACAGATATATATATGACAGATTTAAGGATAAAGACATAACTTAAGAATTTTCTTGACTTAAGGGTCGTGTAAGCTATGAAATATTCAAAGACATAAGTTTTAGACAATTCCACACCAATATAATATTATATTGATATATTATCTATGATGAACATGAGTGATATGACTGGTTGGCTGATTGAACATACTATTTAGTTTGGGATCCTCTATATTTTAGCTATTATGCTGTTGAATTTCTAGCAGAAATTCATGAATGCTATATATATATATATATATATATATATATATATATATATATATATATATATATATAGCATTCATAGCTTACACGACCCTTAAGTCAAGAAAATTCTTAAGTTATGTCTTTATCCTTAAATCTGTCTTATTCTTATCAATTTCACTAAAATTTCATTTTAGCTCATTTTGATCTAAAATTTACTATATTGTAACCTCAGTCTATTTTTGAACCTCTTTAGTTTTGCTAAATTTTGATATGTATAACTTAAATTATTTAAGTTTCATTCAAGGCTATCCTATTTTAAGACAGACTTGTATACTTAATTTTAGAAAATCACTAAAAATCTATCCTACATTTGTTTTATACAAAATTTATATCAAATTGTAGCTATTAGAATCATCTTCCAATTCTCATAAGTTTCACTCCAATTGGATAATTAGAGCTCAAGTTATGAGCTTCTCAAATATGCTGCTCTATTTCAAACTAAATAGAACATGGGTCAACTTTCAAAAATTATTGGGGAAATTCTACTTGTGGTCTGGCTCTAAAATTTTTATAACATATTCCTTTATATATTAAATTTTTAAAAAAATTAGTTTCACTTAATTTGAAGTTGTATAGGGCAAGTTATTCCCTTCTTATCACCCTTTAGCCAGGGCAAAGAGTGAATTTCGACAACAAATTTTAAAAATTCATAACTAATTCATTTTAAATCTAATGGTCTTATTATTTATATCTTTGGATTGCTCTTGAAGTCTAGTTCTTTTAAAATTAGTCTTGTTTGAATTTGAGTATTGTAGCGAGAGTTATAGGCTCCTCTGTGTGAATGTTGCCCTAGGGTTTCTCTAACAGCTTATTCCGCTTTGGGTTTCCCTTAATCTTTTGTTATATCCTTCAACCTAAATCAAGTTTTCCTATCTTAAATTACTAGAAAAAAGAAATAACACAATCATATAAGAATGAAACAAGGATAGTGCACAAAAGAACACATCAACCACATAGCCCACAACCACAATCAAAATTAACGATTTGAGCTACGTATCTCAAAATCTTTCAAACCATGGAAGTAAGGAGGTTCAGAACAATTGCTAGCTTCTTTCTTTCTTATGGCAGCAACATGGATGTGGGTGGAGAGACTCCACTTGATGTTAAATCATCAAATTGATGGAGGGATATTGTAGAAAAGAAGATGAGGATCAATTTTTATAAAAAAAAAGTGAGTAGTTTTGAGGCCAAGAAGGCCTTCATCTTTAATCTTGAAGCTCATGATTAGGGAGGATGGTGAGAAGAATGAGATTGAAGAAGAAAATGGAAGTGAATAGATGCGGATGATTGCCCGAAATTTCAAGGGTAGAAAGGGAAGAAATGGTGGCTTATTACTTAAGTTGGCTTGGCTTCTTGAGTATTCTTTGAAGCTAAATTCCTATTGGTGGGTTTTTAGTAAAAGTCAAATTCTTCTAAGTTAAAAGAGTGGCTCATGAGGATTTGTGTAGTTAGTTTCTAGCCACACATCCTAGAGTTTTTAACTGATATTTATATCTACAGATAATATATGATCCTTGAGGATTAATTCAAGGTGTTCGGTGATCAATTTAGGTAATCTAGTTTACTCGAGTTACTAAAATATTATATGAATAACCTCACACTCTTATTTAAAATTATGGGCAGAAAATCAAAATTTTAAGTTATTGTAAGTATTTTAGTTATTTATCAGTGTCGTAATGCCTGTAAAAATCTCGGAACTAGAAATTTTCTAGGATTGCCCTTCTCGACAATCATAAACTTTTATTTACAACTTTTCCATCTAAAATTACAATTTTATCCCTATATTTTCTACAACTTACCAAATTACAGTTTTGCTCTTGCTTGGGACTCGAGTTTTCTTCTATTATGGTCTATCCCTAGAACTTGAGATGTTATAGAGAGGGTATTATGTATTTCTTATATATATATAATAAGTACCTATTAAAAATATAAAAATAAATAATTATAATTTAATATAAATTATAATTGTATATAATAAAAGAGAAAATTTTAAGATAATTAATATAACAATAAAATTTATTTGTTAATTTGCAATCAATAAATTTACTTTTTTTAATCATAATTTTATTTTTATTATGCTTTTGCTTTTGATTATAATTATTTGTCATAGTGAAATGATAATATTATTTTATATAATATAGTATCTTATACAATCATATAAAAAATATTGTACTACATGAAAATTTTATTTAACCATATACAATTAAGTTTCATACTATCAGATGTTATACTAATAATTTTTATCCTATCAGGTACCAAATAGGCCCTTACTATATACTTGGGAATTAGTCTATTCATGAAGTAGAAAAATAAGAAAAATAACAAAATTAAATACCTTATAAATAAGAAATAAAAAAATAAAAAAATGAGTAGTGATGAAAAATTTGGAAGGAGAAAAAAATTTAAATAATGTGACATAAAAAAAGAGATTAATTTGTATGTACTAATAATATAAAATAACTGTATACTGTTAGTCAATGAAAATATAAGAAAATATCAAATTATACTAGGTAATTACGCATTATGATAAGAAATCCACCATGATTTGGTACTTTCATATATTTTTATTGATTGACAATATAAAATTACTTTATACTATTAGTGTATATAAATTAAACTAAAATGATAAAGAAAAAGAATATTATATCCATTTGATGTGATATGAATAAAAGCAAAAAGAACTATTGTTTTACGGATCAATTAGATCAAAGTATTATAATTGAGATTAAAAAGTTAAAATAAAAGATAATTAAAAAAATTCAAATAATGGAAGAAAGTAAGAAAATAATATAAAAGGTAATGAACAATGGGTAGAAAATCCTGTGCATGGATTGTTGACAGTTTAATATATTATTTAAATATAGATATATAAAGAATAGAAAATATATAATTTTGTTATAGCCCAACGCAGTGCAGAGTCTACAGACTATAGTGTAACCGCAGCAAGCTGTTGCTTCATGCGCACCACATCAAACACACCATCTCAACAACTAGGGGTGGAAATAAGCCGGGCTAGGCCATGTTTTGCTTTTAATAGGCTAGGCTTATATTGCAATTTTTAGGCTTGGCCTTGACCTGTGGCCTATTATCAGTTTTTTTTTTTTTTTTCAAGCTTAAGCTTGGCCTATTCAATAGCCTGGCCTAACTTGAAACTTTTTTTATAGAACCTGTATTTTACCTTCATTCAAATATGCCAAATCATTAGCCAGCCATAACAATCATTAGGACTCATAGGCTTGCAAATAAAACACAAGCTTTCGAAAATTCCATTATCTTCTTCAACTAAATTAAACATGATCATAGCACTTTACAGTCAAAATTATCACAAAAATCTAGAAAAATGATGTCAAAAATAGAGAAATCAAAAAACAAAAAATATTTAAAATAAATTAGCTTACTAATTTACATAAACATCATCTAGAATTGGATAAACAACACATCCAATATATACATATTAAAGAAATAAATAAAAATAGTTCTGGGAAAAAAATACAAAAGGAAGCACACACTAGACCAAAAAAAAAACGATTCAAAATATGAATAGTTCAATCACCAAAAGAAAAAAAAAATCCCATCAGGTGCACTTACAGATCTGAAAAAACAAAGCTTCAAACAAGAAACCCATGAGATGTGGTTTATAAGGGTTGAAAGGGGTGTTGTGTTGGTAGCAGTAAAGGCACTGAAGAGTAGCCGTGAAAAAGGGGAAGGCCATGGAGGAGGGGTTGTCCTGTTAGTGGTAGCAGGAAAGTGGCTCGATGGCGGGCTAGTCGCGGTGGTGGCAGGCTAGTCGCAGTGTAGGGCTTGATAGAAAGGGGACCGTGTGCGAGAGAGAGAGAGAGAGAGAGAGAGAGAGAGAGAGAGAGAGAGAGGGATGAAGAAGATGAAGTGATACACAAGAGAGGGATGAAGATGATGAAATGGTGCACATGGGGTTTGATGGTAGAATGTGATAGTGATAAAATAAGATTAGGATTTTAAATTGAATTTTAAAATAAGAGAATAGATGAGTTAAAAGTATGAATTATGCATATAATAAGATAGAGAGTTGCCATAGCTCAATGGTAAAGTAGTTGCTTTTATATGGTTTGGTCATGGGTTCAAGACTCAAAACCATTCACTTTATAATTTTATACATTATACAAATAAATAGGTTGGCCTAACAGGTTTAACAAGTCTTTAAGAAAACCCAAATCTAGTATCTTTAGATAAAAAAGCTTTTAAAATAGCTTGAGCCTGATTTGATTATTAAAAAAGCTAGACAAGGCCATAGGCCCATGACAGGTGGCTTGGTTTCTTTCCACCGCTATCAACAACTTTAACACCTCCACCTATCAACAACTTTAATATATTATATCTGTACGGTGCGAACAATAAAATAATATGCACCAAGGCAAGCACAGTTGATTTTTGGGCGGTTGGGATTATTCTATGCTGAGGTCCTTTTTTCTAGTTGCTTGGGTCTTTTTTTTTTGTTTTTTTTTGTTTTTTTGCTTGTTTTATATCTTATGTACCTCAGCTTTGGTAATTGACAATTGTACTTCTAAAAGTAAATTTGTTTATTCTATTTAAATAAAAATAATTCTTTTAAATTCTTTTTTGAAATATTTAAATTAAATATAAATTAATTTTTTTAAATATAATTTCTTTAAAAATAATTCTTTTAACTTAATTCTTCTAAAAATAATTCTCCTAAAATTTAAATCAAACGAGCTTGAATAGCTGTTGAATGGTCCAAATAGTTCATAGGAACTTATGGTGCACCTTAATAATTGGGGTATGTGTGGTGTACCTTTGTTTAACCACATGCCTGAAATATGATTAAATGTATCTAAGGTATGGCTAAATAACAATATATTTAATCAAATTCAAAGAAATGTGGCTACATAAATTTAGTCATGCTCGAGATGCATTTAGCTGCATTTTCAAAATGTGGCTCAATGAAGATGCACCATACACCCTATGTGTCAAGGTGCATAGAAGAATTTCCCAGTGCATTTCCTTAGTTGGAAAACTTGCAACTAGTATCAAACTTTATCATGTGATAGCTTTGAGATGTGTTGAGAATTTTAGAATAAATGTTGATGAATTGCTTATCTCTACAAATTTCTCTCAATTCTAATGCAATTATTGTGAAAAGTCTCCTAGTGCGCGATGGATTAGTCTTAGACTAAACCAACACCTACCTTGGAAGATTGGATCAGGCCTAAACGAAAGAAAATCGTTTTAGCCTTAATCCAAACAAGTCTTATGTATCCTAAGTTTCTAATGAAACAAACAACATACCATTCGAATTTTTAAAACTCTAGTTATGCTACTATATTTCGCCACTGTATATACATCACCACAACGATTTTTGTAAAATCTACTTGATTATGTCTAGCTTTATGTACGCTGGAATGGACATCCCTTAGATAACGACCAAAAAAATTACATTTGAGGCATCTATATGTCGATATGCTATCCTACACTGAAATGAATACATTAAGCATTAAAATACTGTATAGTTTTTAGTTCAACATATCCATACAAAGATAGGTTAAATTGTACTAATGCTTGATTAATTTAAGTGATTTAATATTTATTCTTCTTAAGAAAAATTTTAAATTCAAGTCTTGTGTATAGAAAAAATAAGTATGAGGAAAAATTTACCCCTGTGGTCAGTTTGGTACGCCTGATAAGATAAAACCTAATAGAAGAAGACATGATAGTCTAAGGTCTAATAATATTTTAATATTATATAGTATTTGGTATAACATTATATAAGATGATATATTATATAATATACTACTACCCTCTCATTATTATAAATAAGTCTAATCTTAAGTTAATATTTAACAAAACAAATTATAATAAAAATATTAACTTTTATTAATTATTTAATTATAAATTTTAAAATGAATATTATTATTTAAATATTTATTATTTGTAATTATATTTAGAATTTAATTTGGGTGCACTAATAATGTAAAACTTTTTTACATAGTTATTCAATCATAATTTACCATATCAATAAATATAGTTAAATGTCATCCTATTACTTGAATGATCATACAAATAGAATGATATGATTGGTTGACTGTGTAATTTACATAGTCAGTGCGTCCAAATTAAACTCTTATATATAGTTATTATAAATATTAATAGAGTTTAATTATTATGCATTGACAATATAAAAAAGTTTTACATTATCATCCAATCAAATGTTTATATTTATAAGACTTTCAAGATAATGGGTGGTTGAGTCAAACATTTTTGTTGATGTGTCAATACATGATTGGATGTCTATGTAAAATTTTTTTACACTAACGATGTATACAAATTAAATTTTTTAAATAATTTTTGTTATTTAAAATTATAATTTATATCAAATGTACTTATTATTTATTTATTTCAATTTTTAATAACTATTTATTACTGTAATAAAATATAAAAATTAAAAAATATATATCCTTCCCTGTTTCTTTTATATATTTTAATATTTGCAACTTGTACTTTTCATCATACCATATAAAAAATTATATTAAAATAATAATTTTTATTAGTTACTTAAATTTAAGTTTCAAAACAAATATTATAATAAAAATATTTATTTTTTAATTATTTTTATTTTTATTTTTATTATATATAATAAAATTTATATTAAATATTATTAATTAATATTAAGATTTAATTTATATATACTATCTGTGTAAAAGAAATTTACACGAACATCCAATTATATATTGGTATATTAACAAAAGTGCTTGATTTAATTATCCACAACCTTAAAAATCTTACAAATTGAAGCATCAAATTGGATGATAAAATAAACTCTTATATTGTCAGTGCATCAAAATTAATCTCTTAATATTATTTATTTGTAATTTTTAATAAGTAACTTTTATTTAAATACTTTTATATTAAATATTATTTTTTAAATTATGTATTTGTTATAAAATATTTTTATTGAAAATAATTTTTTCATACAATTTTTATTTACATATTTTATTATTATTTAATTAAAAATTAATTTTTATACACTGATAATATAAAAAAAAATTTTACTTTCAGCCAATAGAATTGTAAGAAATTGACAAATCAGAACCACTAAGATTAGTCATAATCTCGATAGTATGCATAAGGTCGGGGATTCGAACCTCATTTCTGCCATAGTACCCAAAAATATGACAAATTATGGTGGCTAAGGCAAAGGTTGTAACCATGCATCATACATGCTCTAAGCGGGCTCTATTTGGGGAACTTGTAGGAAGGGGGGATGACCCGCTGAATTCACATAAGAAATCGTCCATAGTTATCCATCCGATTTGACACACTTTTTACAATTTTATTGATTAACAATATAAAGTTTTTTTACATTGTTAGTATATAGAAATTAACCTAATTTATTTAAAAAATATTTTTATTTTAATAAAATATAAAATAAAAGAAAAAAGAGACCCTATAGATTAAAAGCTAATCATATTTAATCCAATCTTCTTAAGTTTGATTAAGTTATCTATCATTTCGATATATAAGGAGATTATTAATTATTAATGTTATCATATATATGTTATCATAGCATTTCTCTACTGCCAACTCGAGCTTGCCACATTAAGATACTAAGTTCTAACACCACCAGGATCATAAGCTACTTGTTGGTCAACACCTCAACCCAAACAAAAATAAAAAAAAAAATGCAAACTCCTCTTTATATTGTACCTTCTCTTGAGATTCATCATTGACCAGCTTGAACTAGTCGCATCAACCAACATTGAATGAAATTTTCATTTAAAGCCAAAATCAATGAATGTCTATGAAGAAGAAAAATGTAGATAAATGTCTATGTTTTGGTTGTTACCTTAATACTATTTTTGAATGTTTTTTCATTAATGGAAGGGAACGGAAGTAATAGGGGAAAATGTGCAAGGTTAGATCCAAGAGGTGATTTTTATGACAAGTAAAATGAACCTGGAAAATTCTAGGCATTTAGAGGAAAATGTATACCACTTCTCAAAACAAAGAATTTATTGGCATCCTTGCTCTTTCCCCATCCTTCACAAGTTTTTACATTTTTCTTCTTACTTCCTTTGGAGATTTTTTGTTTGGATGCTCCATGTATTTGGCAAGAGAACTTAATCAAGACGAGAGCGAGGATTCAACTATTTCAATTAGGAGGAAAGTCTAAGTCTTTCCGTGTAATTATAGTTTGTTTGTTGCAGTGGTGACAGTAAAAAGCATCATGAACGAAAGCTAACAGTTTTATTTCAATTACAAATGAAGTCTGATCAATCTTAAAAAATGGTATACTATATTATAGATATATGTTTTTATAAAAATATGCTTAACATGCAGAGCAAACTCTTGCAACGGGAGGCTTTTAGCCATTGACAATGATCTATCTACAACCCTTCAACAAATACGAAGAAGGACTAGACAAGCTCACAGATGAGGATTTGCTGTTATCACCTTTGCTTGGTGTTCCACATTCACTGAAGTCAAGCATGCGTCGCTCCATCTGTAAACCAAAAGTTTCAATTTAGCTATAAGCTATAGGCAAAACTAGAAAATGCAAGAATTGACCAGGGAAAAAAGAGGGGGAAAAAAAGTAGCATTTAGTTAAACACACACAACCATATATTTGACTCAAACATCTTCATTGCAATTCAGGGCAAACTGTAAGAATACTCATCCTCATAACTTGGATGGATTGGGATTCTCATGCAACGTGACGTGATTAATTAAGAAAATAGTGTCTTACTCTTGCCAACAGATTTGTGTCACGTAACATATATTGCAAGGAAACTAAGGAAAGGAAGCATGGATGGAGGAAAGGGGAAAAGGGAAAATGTTGGCAGAAGTGTTAGGAAAATCCAGCCTTACCAAAGCATTTGAAGCCGACTGAGAATGCTTCCCAGGCTGTTTGTGCAGATCATTATTTTCCTTGTCCCCATCCATGTCATTTCCAGATGCATCTTTAGGCAATGCCTTAGGTGTTTCATTTCCGAAAATCTCCTCAGCATTAGCATATGCAGCAGCAGTTTGTCCGCTGATCTGTTTCATCAAACCGACGGCATCATAGCTTCTATTACCTGGGCTCATGAAATACCCAAAATCCTGTAAACGTGTTGACTGTTTTTAGTAAGGTGGAAAACTAAAATCTACTTCAAGATCAAGACAGCAGTTAATAGAAGTATAGAACAGAACCTACAGTACCTCAATGGTAATTTCAGCATCAATCCTGGGGCTAGACAGAAGAAAAGCATTGATGAACCATGGAGATTTCCATGCAGAAGGTGATTCAATGCTTCTCCTAAAAGGTGTTCCACCAAATCTACCATTGAAAAAGCAGGCAGCCGGAAATGGTGAGAAATTGACAGTAACTTGTAAAAATGAAAGCAAGAAAACCAAGTGCAACAATTGTCATCGAAGTCATTGCGTAGTTGCAAATAACAAGAATCAGAAACTGAATTTTCAGGTGCCGCACAAAGAAGCATTTTTCCAAGCATGCAGCATAAACCAATAAGCAGTATTACTATTATTTAAGGGTTTCAGTACCGAAATAATTCAGCATCAATAACTACAAGCACACAAAATTAACGGAGTAATGAAAAATGGAACAAGACAGCAAAAGTAAAATGATAACAGTAATAAGTAATTTAAAGAAGATTACATGCTACTTGTTTCAAAACCACCATCATTTCCAGTTTGTTCCCCTGAATTCTCCCCTGCAGCTGATGAAAAGACAGATGGTACACAAGTTACAGCAACTGAAAGCTTTTCATGCTCCTTTGCACGGACACAAAGAGAGTTAACACTTGAGCATGGATTTTCAGAAGACAACTTTGAAGCGATGCTCTGATTTGGAACTGCTTCCAACCTCCTATTGCTCAAGTTTTTGGGAGTTCTAGCACTTGAACCCAGAACTGTGTCTGATTTGAAGCCAACTTGATTAGGAGAACACAGTAATAGGTCATTCATATCATGTTCAAACAAAACTCCAGAAGGCTGCTGCACCTGATATACAGAACAAAAGAGAGAGGCAATTTACCAACAGAGAGAGAGAGAGAGAGAGAAGTAAATATTCACAAGGCGAAATATAAACTCATTACACTAACAGGTGAAGAACATGATACTTAGTACTTACTCTATCAGCAGCAGCATCAACATGAATCTTCATCTTAGAATCAACTGGATGCTTAATCTTATACTGAGAATTATTTTCAACAGTACCATTTACCGAATTTTTTTCATTCAAAATTGCAGATTTAATTTTCTCCTCCACTTTTTCCCCTTTAAAAGCTTGTCCACAGTTTTCTTTATCATCATCAACAGACACAAAAGAGTTCCGTTTTTGCAATGAAGATGGAGAAAGCATATCTGCTTCCCGATTCTCATTGTCATCAAACATGAAGTCCAAACTGGAAAAACTTTTGGTCAAAGTGGATGTCATGTCAATCTCAAGTTTCTTGTCAATTCTTTTATCTGATAGTGGTGATAATAAATCTCGGTGTCGTTTCCTGAAAATGGACGGTGTACCAGTAAAAGTTTTAGCTGCACTTTTCAACAAGGCATCTGGACTACCATCACGAGAGGGTGAGTCCCACAACCTGAAAGGACTTAGACAGGTCATAGAAGACATCATAAACTGGCGGATACCGAGAGGACTAAATTCTTGCTGCATATCACTCCCAGATTGTACAAGATCACAGCTGAAAAAAGGAATATCCAAGCTTGGGACACGGGGAGGTTCATAACATAGAGTTCCTGTATTCTCCTTTTCTGAATACTCATTTGGCTTCCCATCTGTTGGATAACAAGTTAGCTTAGAATTTGATCCACAGCCAAAACTATTTACAGGGACCAATTTTGAAGTGTCGTTCAGTGTATCTGGTGGCTCTTGCATTATTGCACTATCTATAACATCAACACAAGGAGAACTAGATACACCATTAGCGTAAATGAAGTTATCAGGTGCTCTGGAGACAAACTGCTGATCCTCTTGCCCTAATAACTGGCTGTCTTTGGAAGTACAAACCAGTCTACCATCACTAGCAGAAAGTACTGGTGGGACAGATTGAGATGATGAAGTTCCCTTAAAATTGTTAGAACACTGACAGGAAGGCTGTGAAGTTGAGGTTCCACCAGTTTCAGGTATCTCGATATCACATGATTGACATAGAAATGACGTGCATCCAGAAAAGTCAACCATATCAACAACTTTAGTGTAATCCCCAGAGGAAAAGCATCCATCATTTACAGCCTCTGAAAATAGGACTCTGCAGCATTCATCAGCAGATATCAACATGTCATCTGGCTTAAGAGGATCGATAGATGCAGATCCCATAGAATTTAAAACACCTAACCCCACTGGAGTCTGAAATGGAACATTTACCATATCATGGATTTCACTATAATCTGCACAATTAAACTGGCAATCCCCACTTATGGAATTTCCAGATTCATGAGCGCATTTCTGCTCAGTGGCTTGAGAAGAGCAAGCATCTTGGCAACCAAAATCTGGGATGCATATACTCACATCATCAAGAGATACGTAATATGGCTCTGAACAGGATGCTTGACTCAGACTATGGTCCTTTCCTAGACTAGATTCTTCATGTGGCCGATATTCCTCTCTAGAATGTAGGTCAACATTACTCATCTCTCTAGCAAATGGGAAGTGACCAGGATTAGCTGATTCTTGGCTGCACTCTGAAACGTCCCCTCCATCTGTCCTCTTAGGACCATTATTATCTTCACTATACTGCATCCTTGAAGAGGTTAAAACCATCGGTTGATTCGGATTTCCAACATGTGGTGCAGATTGAAATTGAGTAAGCAAGCCTGATGCCACGTAAGAATCCAACTTCTTTTTGACAGAACTGTGCCAATGGTTTTTGATAGCATTGTCTGTCCTGTTTCCATAGAAGCACAAGTACATCACAACTTTGGATGCTTGTTGATAAACAGAAGATTAAGAATTAACTAATACTGCTCATGGAAAAACCAGGCACATCCTGACTACAGGATTTAGGAGAGGCAAAGATTGACTTATTGTAAAGTTTTAATGCATGTTCGCAAGTTTGGTTTAGGAGGAAAATAGCAGCAAGGGACCCTCATTTCATGGTTCCCCATTGAAGAGTTTTGTTGAAATTTAAATTTAATTTACTTATCTATCTCTATTAAAATATTAAAATATTATTTTTACTAATCTATTCTAATTTTATTTCAATTTTTTATACAAATTATATTTCCATCTTAATTTTTTATCAACTTTTAGCGAAATTTGTTCCCTCTTAACAATATTTTAAATAATGAAGTATTTTTAAATTTATAAAAATATGTAATATTTTCTGAAATTTCTTAAAATTAATATTGTTATAAAATATATTAATTATGGTTAATTATTTTAATAAAAAATAAAATTATAAAAATATGTTATAAATCTTCTATTTCCTTTTCTTTATCAATTTTAAATTTGTCAAACCCTTTCATTCCCTTATCCTTTCTTCTCCCTTGATGCCTCCCTTTCTTTTCTCTCATAACTCACAAGCACACCGTTAGCAGTTTATTTTGTCTGTCTTTCTGGTACGAGAACCTGCAGTACTTTGGGTATGCAAATCCCTGATGTAATCAGTTTCAACCTGCTCAATAGGGAGAAAAAAAAATTTAATTGATATTTACCTCCCAGGCAAGAACTTCGTTAATTCGGCCCATCTGTTTCCATAAATCTGATGAGCACGGATTAGCGCCAACTCCTCTTCCTGTGTCCATGCTTCCTTGTTTATAGCAGGATTAAGATGATTATGCCACCTAATAAGTTTTTAGGAATTATATTAATGAAATTGAACTTCATCCCTCCAAACACACTTCAAGGAGACCCTCCAATATAATTTATGGATAAGGCTATAACGACAAAATAATCTGAATAGAAAACTTTCTCTTTTTCTGTTTATGGACAAAAGAAAGATACTCCAATGATACAAGAGGAACAAGTAGAATCCAACAACCATACCTTTCTCGACATTGCTTACCAATACGTCCGGCTAAATGTTGCGCAATAGTGGACCACTTTTTTGGCCCATATTTGTTCACCAATTCAATAATTACTTCATCTTCCTGTTTGCATTTGGATTAGACAGGTATGCGCATATTAAATATCTAACAAGAAAGTTGATATAATCCAAGGTCATATCAGAACAACTTCAAAGAGTAGAAATAAGATCAACACAAACAAGAAGTGAAAAGTTGAGATCACCTCTTTAGACCATGGACCTTTGACAAGTTCAGGATTTAAGACTTTCTGCCACCTATGTAGGCATTGTACATCAGTTCTATCCTTGAAACACTCCGCTACAGACACATATATATGGCAATTAGACAAGCGAAAAGCAAAATATTACAGAACGAAGAGCAATGTAAGAGACAAGCTCAGTGAATAAGGGTGAGTGTGTGCAAAACTTCAAAATGGTTTAGGGAACTCGAAAAACATATCTTATGCTTTTAACATTAGAAACTTACCAAGGAATAGATAAACCCCGCAAAGTGCACAGGTTTTATATTATTTCACTCGTACCATTATAATGAGTAAATACAAATTGACAACAATATGATACCTATTTTTTTCCAATTCTTTCCCTTAAAACGCTGAACAGCCTTCCGTAAGATCTCATCCTGAAGAGAAAAAAATATTAATAATAAACTATCTATAGAACTTTATAACACGTAAGTCATAACACTTTTTGCATATACAGCTAAAATTTATAATCTTTAAAATTCAAAGGAAAAATTGTAATATCCAAAATCCTAATACTCTATTACGTCAAAAACATTAAGAAAAGGGCCACGGTAGAGATAAACCGCAAAAAATTCTAAAAATACAATATAACTAGAATCAACCGTTAGAAAAAACATTTATATGCAAAAGAAATTAACATAAAATATGTCATAAAGTTGTTTGATTAAGTTACATGATTTAGGGATTTCAATCCTCTAATATGAGAATATTTGTAAATTAAGAAAGTAAAGGGTTAATTACACTTAAATCAATGGATAAAATCCATACATAATAGAAGTTATTAATCCAAGAGTGGTGAATCTCTCACTCTCTCACTTTATAAACATACTCACTTTAGAGGATTTAAATAAGTTACACAATATTTTAGCACTAATAAAACAACGTTACCAAACTTAAGAAAGAGTAAAAATGTTGAAGTATCCAAAAAACCACCTCTTCAGGTGTCCAATTCCCTTTTGTAGAGCGCCTTGTAGGGCCAGTAGTCCTCCTACAAATAGATATTTTATGGTTAGCAAAAACTCACTTAACCTCGTTACCAGTTTCAAAAGAAGCACATACTTACTAATTACTATGGTTACCTATTACAAAATTGACCTAAAATTATTGAACATTATTGACTCAAGGAAAAGGGCTAGCGAAACTTAAAATTTTTAAAGGGTTAAATGCATTAGGCAATGGGCACCGACAAAAAATGCCTTCCAGCATTGGAGATCCAGAAGGAGCACCAATAATAACGTCTCACTGTAACCTTTGTTGCTAAGGGTTTGCTGAGAGGGGAAGGATAGCTTTTCACTTCAAAATTGGGATAATTACCAAAAAATAAAAAAATAAAAAAAAAATGAATAAGTGATTATTGGAAGGTAGCGTTAAGCGAATGATTATTTAAAATGAAAAGAGTTATGTTACCATAGACCGAGGCTCAAAGTGAACAATATAAGTGTCAACAAATCAACTGTTGAATTTTTGTATTATATTGCCAAATTCAAAGTTCACCATGAACCCGATTCAAACCCCACTCGAACGAATGTTTCTCCTCCCCTCCCTTTCCCTTCGAAAACTCCTCCATCTAGACATGCCTAGAAGGTAGTATCTAAGGCAAAAAGAACAAAAGCATCGATCCTAACACAGTGAAAGAAAATGAAACACAGACAATTTTTGGAATTACCCGTGCAATGCTCTAATCTTCTGAACACCGTCAATGTGCCCATCCGACGGAGGAGCAGGGATTTTCCGGTCACCGTCCATAGTTTGTTGTTGGCATACAATTAGAACAAAAGCATGCTACGGTTCCCACTCGATCGCAACTCTCTCCGGACCAACTCTCTCCGGAGTTGGTCCTCCAAATCATTCTAATCCCTTCAAGAAACAGCACCAACCAACTCCTGCATAAAACAAACACAGAGAAAAAAAAAATTGTCTTCAACAAACAATTCAACAATGCAAATCAACAAAGGAGAAAAAAAAAAATCTGAATCCCTAATTTGCCCTCAATACAGTTACTTTAACTTTGAATTTTGATATGATCCGATTGTTCTATAACTACAAAGGTACGGAGCGGAGCAGTGGGTACTAAGACTCACACTCCCTTGCCTTCAAACACTTGGATGATTTAATCTAAAAATAAACAATTAATTAATTAATTAATTGAGTGAGATTGATCACCAATGTAAATAAAAACCACAAATATGTTGAAAACAACAGTACACCAAACAAATCAAGTTCAAATTAAAGTTACCAGAAAACAGAGGAATCCAATTGCAAAGAGATTGAGAAATGCAGATGAGAGGATCGAAGCGGTGCGTATTTGCAGATCCGAGAAACGGGATTTTGCGAAGAAGGATCTGCAAAAATTGCACTGCAACGATCGCGATGGAAGAAATGAAGGAGAAGCTTGAGAGAGAGAGAGAGAGAAGGGAAGAGAGAGAAAATTGAAACGTTGGGGAATGCTTCTGTTTAAACATAAGGGGGCGGACTCGATGAGGAGTTTCAAACCCTATGGATTTAAATCTCTAACGTGTTTGGGATTTGGACGGCGACGATGTTGACACGCCAGAAATGTGACGCTTACGTGTTCTTTTTCAAAAGTTTAACGGGCAATTCTATTTAGTTATAGTTTAGAGTCTTTTAAATTTAGCTTAAATATATTTTTAATTTTTACAAATATAGATTATTTTAATTTTAATTTTTGTAATTTTTTTTTCATTTTGATCTCTCTTTTTTATAATATTATATTTTTGAGTCCTTATTATTCTAATTTTTAATTTGAAATTTGAAAAATATTTTAAAATATATATTTAACCTTTATAAATATTAAAAATTTTATTTTATTTTATTTATATAAGTATCATAATAATCTTCTTTTAATCTTTATATATATCTTTATTGAGTTTAATTGGTATGCACTGACAGTGTAAAATAGTTTTACACTGTCAACCAATAGAAATAGGGGAAAGTGAGAATTCATGGTGGGTCCCTCATTATAATGAGTGGTTATTTGAATGAATTGGCACTTTCCACTATTTTTATTGGTTGACAGTGTAAAACTATTTTACACTGTCAGTGTATTTAAATTAAATTCATCTTTATTTAACAATATTAACTAAGGCTCTATTATTTATATATGGGATTAGTTAATCAATATAACCACAATATTATATTTTGACTTTTATTACTAAAATGTGGGATGAGTGTTAGAGATTTCACCCACACAAATTGCTACTTGTACGAAGGAGAAATTTGAGTAAAGAAATCTGTTAGATTGATTTTTTTTCGCTTTCCTACATTTCTAAGATACATTTCTACTTGGAGAGTGTAACATCCACCAAAATTTTCTTATCGTTTTTTGCCTAATTGTTCGATTTTTATCGAATAATTGAAATTAATTAAAATTTGACTAAATAATTATTTAGGATCAATTGATTAGCAATTAATTGAGTTTAGATACGAGGGAATTAGGTTAAAAGTATAGAAGACTTCGTAAAAATTTTCTTGAAACCGATTTACCAATTTAAAGGAAATCAATAATGTAACACCTTCCTAAGCACAGTACTATGCTTAAGTCATAGTACTATACCACTGAATCAAGTATCTTTACACGAGTGGACTCGTGACAAAGAAACTTGGTAGTCTTTGGAAACTTCTAAAATCATCTGGAGACAACATGGAAATAGGAGTGAGAATTATAAAATTCTCAGTAGGATTCTCTAATCTTCATACATAATGTCATCATGGTCGTCTCCAGTTTGCTTCGGTTTATTTTGAAAATAGATGAACATGCATCACAAATTGTTTAATTTTATATTTCGAAAAATGTTTTATCCGAAGCAAAGTTCATTTTTACTCATATACTGGTCCTTTGGGGAAATGTACACAAGATTAATTCATGAATAATACCATGGATAATGACTTCAACATATAAAACGCACATAACATGAATCTACTGGAAACATAACATCTGTACCTAACTTAACTTGCACTTGAATTCATACATATACGTAAAATTTTACTTTTCTTTCATTCGGCACACCTAGGCGTTACGTATCGCCGTCCCTAGGGTGCTTGGATCTGTCTACACTTGAGCGTTACGTATCGCCGTCCTCAAGTGCAGCATCATACCATATTCCAGAGTATGATCGCCATGTCATACCCCATCAAAGCGTGATCGCCATGTCACGTTCCTTAGGAATATGGGATCCTCATGCTATATTCCAGAGTATGATCGCCATATCATACCCCATCAGAACGTGATCGCCATGTCACGATCCTTCGGAATATAGGACCTTCATTCGGTACCTACACTAGCTTCGGTACCTACACTAGCTGGGTCATGTTATGCCTCATATAAGTTCTGTCCCCTGTACTTACACTAGCTGGGTCGATGTCATGCCTCATGTGATTGGGGTGCTTGCATATACTTTAATCTTTAGTCTTTAGTCTTTTACTTAGCACACCTAGGCGTTACGTATCGCCGTCCCTAGGGTGCTTTTACTGCCCTTGGGTAGCCTAGCCTTGGAGTGAGCTCGTCAGCATCACCGTGACTGCCGTCACACCGACTCACCCGCAGGGATTCACGTGCCTCTAGTCTTGGAGGATCGATTCCGTCACGTGCCTCTAGTTGAAGGGATCGATTCTGGTCACGTGCCTCTAGCTGAAGGGATCGATTCTGGTCACGTGCCTCAAAATTGAGGGATCTCATCTGACCACGTGCCTTCAACATAGAGGGATCTCATCTGACCACGTGCCTTCAACATAGAGGGATCTCATTTGACCACGTGCCTCCAAGGTAGAGGGATCTCATTGTCTTAGCTGCTTTCACAGGGAGGGATTCAAGTGCAACTGCCTCCAAGTGAAGGGATTTCATATCTTTACCATTTAACTGCCTTCACAGGGAGGGATTTCAAATAACTGCCTCCAAGTGAAGGGATTCACATTCAATACATTCACATTCTTTCATTCTCAAACATATTCAAGCATAGTCATACATGTGCTACATCACTTACACTCACATACCTCATAACATAATTATGTCATTCTTGAATATAGGGTTTCTATATACCCATTTATATTTCAATTCATCCTTACATCTATACATTCATAACTTCTTAAACTCTTGCCGTAAATCCGGCAGTATAACGGATCAGGTCCGTTTCCCCATGAATAGTGCCAGCATCTCACGGACAAATCAGTCATAGCAACATAATCAACTTAACACACATATAACAATGTCAAGCTAGCAATCCTCCATTCAAACTTTATATGTTTCACTAACACTTGTAAAATTATCATTTTGGCCATTCTGCCAATTCTATTCGGTTCTGCCCGAATCTTGTATAATCCACCTTTATCTCTATTCAACTCATTTAAATCTGAAATTTGGATATGTCATAGCTCTATATGTCTACTTTCTAACCTCTTTGGTCCCATGTCATTCTGATTTATATAAATCAAGATATTCACCTTTTACTTCAGCCTATTCAGTCACTAGCCCGAATTACACTCTTGGGAATATAAATTCACTAAAAATCGAAACTAAGCTCAAATTTTACGAAATTGGTCTCATATCAAAGCTAATAGAACAACCTTTCATTTGCCAAAGTTTCACTCCATTTGCTTAAGTATACCTCAAGATATAAGTCCTGAAAGTCGACCTTCCTGAACTACCCTGTTTTGGTATGGATTAGACATAGGACAACTTCCTCGAATCACTGGGAACAATTGGAACCATAACAAACTCGGAATCTTATATTGGGGTATTCCTCTGTGTGTAAGCTTTCTAACAAAACTGATTTCACTCAATTTGGAGTTGTATAGGGTGAATTATACCCTCCTCATGTCACCCTGCTCGAATGGAAATCCTGAACCCTAGGTCAAACTTCAAAAATTCGTATCTCCCTCAATACTAATCCAATAACCTTATATGATATATCTATGGAAAGCCCTGAATGTCTAGTTTCATCTAAAAATGGTCTCATCAGATTTGACCGATTGTAGGCGACGCCGTACGCTCCGCCATATGGACTGCCGTGGACTCTCCACTAAGACAGCACCCTCACCCATGTACTTCTCTTAGTTTCCTTCTTCTAATCTTAATCCCAACTCAATATTTCATGTTAATTCAATCATGATCCATCATAATACATCTATTAACTCATCAAATACATGAAGAAGAATACAAGTTCATACAGCAAAAGGGCAATTAATTCAAGAATAAAAGTAGAATCCTACCTCTTTGGAGTGTGATCTTGAGTTAGGTGCTGAAACTTGGAGTATTAGAGCCTTACTAAGCTTGAAGGAGTAATGGAGTTGGAGAAGAGAGAAGAGAGTTGGACCAGGGAGAAAGTGGCATAGAAAAATGGGGCTGAAGGAGAGAAAGAGATGAGTTTATAAGCTTGAGGTGGTAGTTAACTTGGAGGGTTTTGATTGGCTAAATTTTCTTGTGGACAGAATTTAGCTACGTCTCCCTTTCAGTGTAACTTGCCGCCATACTGTTTAAAATCGGAACTCGTATTTACTCTATTTTAAGTCGGAACTCATCCTTATTATACTTAAGGTCGGAACTCGTGTCGCTTTTACTTGAGCTTGGGGCTGAATCCTAACGTCGGAACTCGTACCAGCTTGTTTGTGACTTGGGGAATCTTGAATCAAGGTTGCAGGTCGGAAGCCATGCAGCTGATAATCATCTAATCTCGGAACTCCCTATTTGAACTCGGGAATGCCAATGCTGGATATAAAATCGGATATCGGAACTAGTTTGTCTGTGAGAATTGGCTCAAGGTTCCGAACTCGTGTCCACTCCAATTGAGTTCAACGCTAAGGTCGGAACTCGGGAACACGAGTCACATTTCCAAACCCAGGTACTTAAACTCGGAAACCGTGTATAAATACTTCTAGGACATGAGATCGAAAGTCGTGAAGTAGCAAATTATGTCACTTGAAGTCGTAAGTCGGAATTTATGCCCAATATACCTCTAAGTCGAAAATCGGTCATAATCAAAATTGAAGATTAAAATCGGAAGTCGGACAGGATGTGAAGTCGGAATTTATGTGGAATCCGAACGCGAACTCGGAATTCGTAAATAATCCTCCTTATCTGTGTTTCAAAGATGAAGTCGGAAATCGGAATGGATCAATCCTGAGGACGAAGCCGAACTCGAAAATCGGGATGTTACAAATAAGATTACGGTATTTTAAACTATCGGAACCGAACCGATGAAATTTTCAACTCATCAACCCTATATTGAGTGGTTGATAACTCAACCACTTAACCCATGAAAGTGGCGCCACTTTGGCCACATAAAAAATGAGGAAAGTTGGCTGAAATTTAGCCTTGTATTCTAGGCCAATCAAATTGCAAGATTTTACCTACCTCCTTCATGCTTTTATAACACCATTCCCTCTCTTTCTTCGGCCCAAAATCTACGCCCCTTTTTCTCTCTTGTTCAGCTCTCTTCTTCTCTTCTCCACTCACCCCACTCCATCAAACTATCTAGCTTAACCACGTTTTATTCATTCAAACTCCAAAATCAAGCCAAATCACATAGTAAGAGGTAGAGGTTCAAATCTTGTCTTGCTATTCTGATTATGGGTAGCTATTAGTGGCTCTATTTTCTCAATTCTTGATATGATAATTGAATGAATATGATGGTATTTGGCTGGTTTGTTGGCTGCTATTGATGTTAAATTCGGTTAGGAAGTAAGAAAATGTGAAAGAATGAAGATGTGAGAAGTTAGAAACCTAGAATTCCTCGGCAGTCCATACGGCAGAGTGTACGGCTCCGCCTACCGCTGTTTAAATTTGATGAAACCATTTTTATATGAAATTAGACATCTAGGACTTTCCATACATATATCATATAAAGTTATTAGATTAGTATTGAGAGAGATATGAATTTTTGAATTTCGGCCTAGGTTTCTAAATTTGAATCTGGGTGGATTAAGTTGTTTAGGGCAAAACTCGCCCTATACTACTTGAAATTGAGTACAACCAACTTTTTTAAAAAACTTACATATAGAAAATATCCCATAAAAATTTTAGAGTTAGATAAGGTCCCGTTTGTTCCTAGTGATTCTAGAAAGTTGCCCTATGTCCAAACCAGGCCAAAATAGGGCAATTCAAGAAAGTCAAATTTCGGTGCTTATAACTCGAGCGCTACTAAGTCAAATGAAATGGAACCTTTTGCAAAAGAAAAGTTGTCCTGTTAGCTTTAATATGGGACCAATTTTGTATAAATTGAATAAGTTTTCAATTTTTAGTGAATTTTTATTTTTAAGTGTGTAGTGCTAGCTAGGTTCAGGGCAGACCAAGATAAAACTTAAATAACTTGAGTTACACTTATCAAAATTAGATGGGACCAAAGAGATTAGAAAATAGACACATGGCACTTTAACATACCAAAATTGAGGTCCAAATGAGTTAAATAGAAATTATAGCCTGAATTATAAAAATCGGATTGAGTGATTATGCTGAGGCAGTAACTCTGTGTTGATGTAATTAATGCTCCTATGAAGTTAATGATGAATTATGAATAAAATGTTATGACTTCTTTGATGAGTTGGTGTACTAAGTACTAGCACTATTCATAGGAAAGTGGACACATTCCGTTATGCCACCAAAATTTCGGTAAAGCCTATGCATGATTTATGATATACATATTGATACATGTGCATTTTCAAGAAAGTTATGAAAGTTATGTTATGATGAACATAAGGAATATGTGATGATGAAAGTTCCGTGATACTTAGGCCAGCCCCGGATTAAAGTTAAGGGGAATAGATCGGTAGGGAGGTCAGAGAAAGTAAACCCGGAATTCTTGTATAGGAACGAGCTCGATCCTGAAAAGTAGACTATTACCCAGGAGTCTAAATGGCCAAGAACTCCTAGGGGAACAAGTAATGGAAAAGTTTATAAAGAAAGATTCAAGAATGAATTTTGCATGATTACATTGAATAATTATTACAAGTTATTTACAGTTTGTCTATTATATTTACTTACTGCTGTATGTTCATTTATTCTGCTCTTTATTCTGAGTATCACTACTTAATAGTTTATTCTGTTTCTTATGATGTCTTAAGTAAAACTGAACCTTGCCTCGGACTAGACATTTTCTTAATCTTATTAACTACGGATAGTTTAGTTTGAACCCACCTTTTTATAATTAAATAAAAACCGAGACAACTAAGAATGAATGTGACGTCAGTTAAACACCATACGCGAGCCCTGCTGATAATTTCTTCAAATTCTCACCTCGTTTTGCATTTCCGCATTATTCTCAGACGTTGGTGATGGACTTGATGGCCACTCTTTTCATTGAGATTTTCAGACCTGCAACTCCACCATGACCCCGAATTGGATTCGTTGTACATAGCTGGCTCCTGCCATTTTTGTCTCTACTTTTTAGCAATAGGAATTTTGCCGTTCTCTTATTTTACTCTAATTTTGAAATATATATATATATATATATATATAAACTGAAGCGTTGGCTTCTGACCTATATATGTATGTATACAGTTGATGATATATCACTTATTCTTATCTATTCTGTTGTGTTTTATTAAACTTTATTACGTTCTACAATGCTATCCACGTTTATTATATACAGCGCATTGTTTCGTAGGTATATTCGTCAAATATATATAATACATATCAGAGAAGAAGAGAATATAATATAATGAATACCGTTATAGACAGAATACTAACACGGTAACACAATTTATCCAATTTCATGTTATGACTTAAGCATAACATTAAGTTGGTAGGATTTTACAGAGGAAGGTGAAATGTAAGACAAAAACTAAAAGTAGATTATGAACCATTCGAATTTGTGACATAGGAGTGGTTGTCTCTTAGGAAGTGTTTAAAATAGTTAGTCAAGGATCACTGATACTCCAAACTTTTGGAACCATTGAAATATTAATAAAATGAATGTAATGATGTAATAAAATAAATCTAATATAATCATTTAGATTAAAAGATCATCAATACACTTAATTAATCAGATAAATGCTTTATTAGGGATGATAAAATGGGTTTAAAACTCTTATATACTGATAGTGTATAAAATTAATTTTTTTTAAGACAAAGTTATATAATTAAACACATTTTGTATATATTGCAAAAAAAAATTAGGATCGAAAGCCAAGGTTATTGACTTATTGGTATAACCCAAGATCCATGACTCTTTTTTTTTTTTTTTCAATTTCTCAGAGTTTCTTCCAAACTAATAAATAAAAGACTAATATTATGGGATACAATCAGGCGTTTAAGCGAAGACTCAAACTCCTTCCACTTGGACCAATACCTTGTTAGTGGCTATGGCTCATTATTTACCTTATATTTGTATAATATTAATAATAAATATTTTAAGAGATAATATATATAAAAAATATAACTGATTTTATATAAATATGTAACTGATTTTACCGTATTCATGACAATAATTATAGTCTTACAATTAGATACATTAATCTTTATTAAAAGTACAGAACTGAAAAAAAAATCAACTACAAGTGGCGTACTTTAAGTTTCTTCTTTTTAAAAACTAAAACAAGATATTTTTCAAATCATTAAAAAAATAAAAATAAAAAAAAACTTTTAAGTTTTTAATGATTTGAGAAAATCTTGTTTTAGTTTAAAAAAAAAAAAAGAAAGATAAAGTACAGCATTTGTTATTTTTTTTTTTGTTGGTTCTGTACTTTTAATAAAGGTTAATGCATCTAATTGTAAGACTATAATTATTGTCATGAATACAGTAAATTCAGTTGAGTATTAAAATCAATTACACATTTACACAAAATCAATTATATTTTTTATATATTATTTCGTAAAATATTATTATTACTAATTATTAATATTATACAAATATAAGGTAAATAATGAGCCATGGCCATCAACAAAATATTAGTTCAAGTGAAAAGAGTTCGAGTCTTTGCTTAAATACGTGATCGTGTCCCGTAATATTAGTCTTTCATTTATTAGGTGGGAAGAAACTCTGAGAAATTAAAAACAAAAAAAGTCATGGGCTCATGGTTTACACTAATGAGTCAATGACCTTGGCTTTCGATCCTAATTTTTTTCGCAATATATATGAAATGTGTTTAATTACATAGTTTTATCTTAAAAAAATAATTTTATGCACTATCAATATAAAATAATTCTAAACCCATTTTATCACCTCTAATAAATTGTTTATCTGGTTAATTAGCTGTATTGATGGTCTTATATTCCATATAATTGTGTTAAATTTATTTTATTACATTTGAACTATTATATTAATTTTATTAATATCTCAATGATTACAAAAGTTTGGAGCATCAATGATCCAAACTTTTGCTTAACCACTTTAAATGCTTTCCAAGAGACCACCATTCCTATGCCACAAATCTCATAATCGCCTTGACGTAAGTAGTAATTTGGTACGTTGGCACATTCAAAATTCATTTTGCAATGTGCAGAATTTTGTTATGTTAAGTTTTAAAAAAACAATAAAAATATTTTTTGACTTGTTGTGTGGTGAATTGTGTTTACGAATGTCATATTTTTGTAAAAATTCAAAATAAATCATATATTCATAAATTTATCACATGATTCTCATACAAAAAATTATAAGCCGCTAACTAATGCTAGGGATAAAAAGCATAATATTAAAAAAATGAAGGACTAAAAGCAAAAAAAAAAAATAATTTAGAGGGACTAAAATCATAATGATCTATATTTATAAGGACTAAAAATATATTTAAGCTTTTAAATTTTTATTTTTGAAAATAAAAACATCTCTATCCTTTTCTATATATTTATTGAGAATAACTTCTATGCACGGATAGTATAAAATAATTTTATACTATTAATCAATAAAAATTTCGAAAAGTGACAAATTATGGTAGATAGTTATCATAGTAGATCCATATTTATCATGATTTGATATTTTCTTGAATTTCTATTAATTGATAATATAGAATTATTTTAAACTACCATAACATGGAAATTAAATTCTTATTTATTATTAGATTTTGAGAAAAAAATGTTTTGGATTTCATTTAGATTTACTGTTAAATGAATATTCATTTTAATCCCTGAAGTTGTGTACATGTTTTATTTTAATCCTAAATTTAAAAAATTAATGGATTTTTACACCAAAAAAATTAATGATTTAGCCTATGAAATTGTAAAAAATGATGCAAATTAATCATTTTAGTGATTCAAGTAGTCTCAATGAATATTACATTAAGGACTAACTTATATTACTTTTTGAAACCTTAGGGATTAAGGGCATGTTTGACAGTGATTTTTAAAAATAATTTTTAAATTTTAAAAAATAAAATTTAAAAAAAAACTATTTGGTAAGATTTTTTTATATTGATTTTAAAAATTGAAAAACAAAATGTAAGTTTTAAAAATAAGAAATAGAAAATAATTTTAAGGTGATTTCTATTTTGTTGTTCTAAAAACAAGGGAAAAACACGGTGGTATTATTGTGATTATGTTGTTTTATTGCTTTTGAGCACTCTTTGATCTCTCCTGTATGTATTTCACTCTTGAAAAAAACACTCCTTCTCATCTCTCGTCCAAGTCTCCAATCCCCCAAATCTCTCAACCTCCATCTGAGATTATTGACGCCATCAAAGCTTGGTAACAAAGAACATCGAACCCATCATAGCATCTTCTTCAGCGGTGGTAGAGGAGCTTGCTATAGTGGAGCTCGACGACGGTGGTGGAACAACGCGACGGTGTGGCTGGGGTGATGGTAGCGCGAGATGAAGTCTTGCGGAGGCACGTTGGTGTCTGGCATGAGCTGATTCTGTTGCAGAGCCTTCTCTTCCTTGTGCATGTGTGTGTTTATTTATTTATTTTGTTTTTGGTTTGTTTGTAGGATTTGCAAAGTTGAAGGTCAAAGTTAGGCCCACAAGCAAATGTAAGTGATATCAAACCCAATGTGTAGAAAAATTGCATTTTGGTAGATGGTTTAGTGTGAAGAGGATTCTTTTGCTTTATATGATCAATCTCAATGTTCGTGATTTTGTTATGAGTCCCACATCGGGGAGGGCACCTCAAAAGGCAGTCCTTATAAGGCCTTGGGCTCTTTCACTCCAATAGCTAGCTTTTGAGATGTGGTTCTCCTAAGAACTTATGCTCGTAACAAATGGTGCTTTCATTGAGAGTCGCCCAACCAGAAAAGGCTATCTACAGAGGGTTCTGACCAGCGGAGGGTTATGACTGACAGAGGGGCTAACCATGATTGAGTAAAGTGTCGCTGAGTGTAGCCATCGGGACGTTGGCTTTCGAAGGGGGTAGCAATGTTACGAGTCCCACATCGGGGAGGGCACCTCAAAAGGGAATCCTTATAAGGACTTGAGCTCTCCCACTCCAATAACTAGCTTTTGGAGCGTAGTTCTCCTAATGACTTGTGCTCATAACATGGTGGCCAAGGTCTCATTCACGGCGGCGAAGCCGTGCGACTAGACGGCATGGGTGGTGGTTTGCACTAGTGTTCAGTGGTGAGGTTGGGGTGGAGGAAGAAAAGGTTTATGCAATGAGTGTTTTATGGGTTGCTCTGTTTCTTCTTCTTTTTTGTGTTTATTTATTTATTATTGACGATGGCACTGTTCAAATGTTGCTCATTACTGGAGTATGGACTTGATTTTAGCATGACAGAGAAGGGTTCATTCAACAACAGGTGCAACGCTCAATCTTTTTTTTTTTTTATTCTTTTTACGGGTCATATTTTGGGTGAATGCTTGGGTGGTTTTTGGGTTGTGGTGAAAGACTTATTCTAAACCTTGAGGAAGAATTTGAATGAACCTGAGCTCTGATGGACAGGGAGAGTAGTGCACCAATATATTTGTGTGAATGTAGAAAAGAAACTTGCTATTTGTAGATGCACAAATATGTGGAATGTGAGTGTGTATAAAAGCAAAAACTGGTGAAATAGCCACTAAAATTTTACCTCCTCACTAGTCAAGGTGCTAAGACAAAGCTCAGCTTCCTTCTTCTCTTTTCTGATCCATAAACTTCACCTCAATGAAAGATTGAAAACTCTTCTCCACCTCGTTGTTTCCACTTCGCTTCAACACTCAAACTCTACTGATAAATTTTCACTTTGGTTTAGACTAACAACTCCAAAAAGTCTCTCAAACTTTGCTCTCACACCAGAAATATTCCTCAAACGCTCTCCCCCATATTTATGCTCTCATTTTTATTTGATTTTATTTTGAATTTTTTCTGTTGTGGTACTTGAATTTCAGCAAGACAAGGCAACTTTGTCTCTTACCAACCTCTGAATTCTGCCTCTGCCTATTATGCCACAGTATTATGGTCCCTGCAGCTTGCTTTGCACTGTCTTTCTTTGTTGGGTCTGTGGTTTTTTTTTTTATATTGTTTTTTTGGGGAAGAAATGGTGGAAGAAGTTACGGCATGCCTCTCCCTGCACCTGTGTTACTTCTACAGGCAGTATAAGCCAAATCTGGCTTCCCATTTAGCCTTTTTTATTTTTTGGGTTGAAATATGAAAACTGTGCGTCATCATTTTCTTTATTTTTTCTCTTCTTTTTGACCTTTAATTTTTTTTTTTAAATTTGAAAATGGTCTTGGAGTTGAGTTGCAATTTTTTTTTCCAAAGCAAAAAGGACTATGGGCTGGACCTAAATGCAAAACTAAAAAAAAAAAAAAAAACTCTTTTTTCACATTTTGATTTTAGTTTTTTATTTTTTTATTTTTTAATTGTCATAATTAATTTTACGTTGTAAATAAAGGAAAAAATAAAATGAGATAACATGCGAAAATAAGCTATTTGATCCAAAATGAATTAGAGAGCTAATTTAGTAATTATTGAGAAATTATGTAATGAAAATAAAGGAACAGACAAAAGATGGTATTCATAGATGGGGACCTTATCTCTTGTTCCTACCCCACTTAAGGTCTATTTTGTTTATGTTTTCATTTCCTATTTTAATTCTTTTGTTTTTAAGATTTTGTAAAGGAGAAAATAAAAATAGTAAAATTATGTTTCTGGTTTTTATTTTTTGTTTTCACTATTTCTTTTATAAAATCTTAAAAATAGAAAATACAAGAAATGAAAATAGAAACCAAACAATCCCTTAGGGTGTGTTTGGTTTATAAAAATATTTTTTATTTTCATTTTCTGTTTCCATTTTTTGAAAATGATTTTCATTTTCAAATTTTCAAACTTCAGGAAATGTGTTTGGCTTATAAAAATAGATTCTATTTTTAAATAGAAAAAATAGTAAAAATATATTTGATTTGTCTATTTTCAAAATATAATTTTTAAAATTAAATTTAAAATAAGAAAATTATTTTTGTTATTTAAAAATTAAAAATTAAATATATTTAGTTTGCACATTGGTTTATCCACAAAAAAATTCAATAAACTAACAAATAGTTCTATAAATTAAGTTACTTATAATACTATTACTTTTAATGATAAAATTTGTTTGGGATATACTTGATTTTTGAGTAAATTGTAGTCATAAAAAGAGACATATTGAACCAAATAACCAGTGTTTTTTCATATAGCAAGAAAAGATATTAAGAATAAAATAAATTGCTCTCTTTTTAAGTTATTTTATTGTAATGATCAATTATTAAGTTTTGATTTGTACAAAGATAAATATTTAAACATTATAGTATTATTTTATTGCTATACTTAAAAAGTTGCTAGAAATTCTTGCTTCAGGTCATAAATTATAGATATTACAAGCGATATATGATATTATATAGTTTTTTTGTCTACAATGTACCAATTGTTATTGTTTTGATCATATGAGGAAGTAAATTTCTATGATACAATTAACCATGATAGTAGATTAGAATGTCTACCATGTTCCAATCCTTCACTTTTCTAACTTAGATAGGATCAAAAGCAAAACACTTACATGAGTAATTGAGGCCCAAGGAGTTAAAAAGAGAGCTACTAAGACAATCTAGAGGAAGGTATATAAACGTTCAAACTGAAGAGTCCTAATTTGACTTATTGGTCAATAACCAAACACATCATTAAATCACATTAGAAGCTTAATACCATGCATGGCTACTAGCAATTCCTACTAAGAATGGAATGCTCTGGCTTATGCTCATATTCAATGTCAAGATGAACAAAGGCTTGCTCAACTTCAGGGAGTTCTTTGATTTTTATTTATAAAGATTCTCCAATTGCATGGGCTTCTTTCAATGGCAGATCTTCCAACAATTTAGTGTCCACCTATATTATGCCATATTTAAGATCATATTAGTTTATTCCATTTGTATTTGAATGCAAAGTTTAACAGAAGACTAAAATCCAGGATTCACATTTGGTAGATTTTGGCTTTATATTGTCTCCATAGAATAATTTCACAACCAATAGAATTAAATTCACCGTAGAAGTCAAGAATACTAAGAATATGTTTAAATGAAAAAAAAAAACAAATTGCAAAGAAAGGGCTAGCTAGTTTTACCCTTTGGAGCTTCCGCGTTTAAGAGCAAGCTTTTTGCGGATAGAAAAGATATTAGCATATTTTGATTCCAATATAATCGAGCACCCATTCCCCCAATACTCCAAATTACCTAGAAAACCAATAGCTTGTCATACTTTCCTCCATCAAAGTTAAACAAAACAAAAAATGCTAAATGCATTTACATTGCCACAAATTATCTACCTCAGTCTTGTCACTTAACCAATTAAAGAACCCACATACGGCTTTCTTCAAACACTTGCAATTCACCATCACAAAATACAAAATACAATCTCCCAAGAATTATGGATAGTAAAAATAGTGAGATCATGTTTGTATTGGGCACCAAAACAGTGAGCAAAAACAATGGCTTAGAATGTTAGACACGCCAAGGTCTATGACTGCAGCCAATGTGAATGTGTGCAGAAGCTCAGGCTTGAATAGAGACTAAAGAACAAACTAGAGAACAATTTAAAGAAATTTAAGATTAGAAATGTTTAGAACCAAAAATCAAATCCAAAACTCCCCACTCCACTCCATGAATTAGATAAAAAAAAGGGGACAAACCTTCAATGGCGGTGGCGCCTTGTCATAAGGGAGACAGGCACGATGGTCGCATAGTTGGCAGTGGAGGATGTGGCAACGATGCAGAGAATGTGTAGTACAAGTGTGGATGGTGGTGCGGCTTATGCTGCAAATGGGTGAAGGCGATGTATTAAGGGTTCAAGAGCGATAGATGGAAGAATAAAAACAGAAGACATATTTCATTATAATCACAATGATGCCACTGCGTTTTCACCGTTTCCTAATTTCCAAAATTGACAAAGAAAACGTAGAAAATGTGAAATTGACATTTTCAATTTTATGGCTCTTTTAGAAAATATTTTCAACAATATGTTTTATTTAAAACCAACCAAACATATTTTTGTGTCTATTTTCTATTTTTGTTGAAAATGAAAATAGGAAATCGCTAAACCAAACACCCTCTTAGTAATTGGGGACTCCATCCCCTTGCCCATGGGGACTAAAAACCGTTCCTGTTGCTGCTTCCATTGCAGGTAATCCCCTTAAGCACTCATCTAAATGGGTTTTTTCTATCATCCCTAGTATTACCATTTGATTGAAAAGGATAGTGACAACCATGCTTTTAAATTACCATTGTAGTCGCAATTATGGTTGTGTTTATAGAAATTATGAATACTCCTAAAAAAATTAAAGTTGATACAACATAACTACAATTACATGGTAATTTTGTTGTTTATATCTAGAGTGCTGGGTTTTCTTCACATCCGATGCTACCAAAGTTTCTATGTTATATTCTCACGTCTCTATGTTTGGGTACTTTAAATAATATTGTCTGATGCTACAGAGTCACGGTTCCTTGTACTGGCAGTTGATGATAGCCTGATAGATAGAAAGCTAATTGAGAGGCTACTCAGAACCTCCTCATTTTTGGTATAATATTTGTACTTAGGCATTATCCTATTGCTTGTTATGGACAACTCACTTGTTAGGCTAATTTGTTGTTCTTAGTGTTACAGAGTTTACATTGACATATGTGGATGAGGTCATTGATGCGCTTCTCACAAAAGATTACTTGTGTGATATTGTTTTGCCATGCGTCAAGAAGACGTGTATATATTTTTTATTTTTACTTCTTTAGTGGAGTTGTTAGTTATAAAGTCTTTGGTGATTCTTTTATTATCTGCCTCTGTACTCTGTGCTTTAATGGTCAAATTTTCCTATCTTTTTTTTTTTTCATTGCTCAATAGTGCTTGAGCCTTGGATAAAACGTCTTCCTCTGATGATTATGGCTTCCTTTTCCATCCTCTTCTGTATTGCTGAATTTTGAATTATATTTATCCTAACTATTGTTGCTTTCTTTTTGGTGGATTGGATTTGATAAAATAAGATATGTGCTAGTACTGTTCTATGGACCTTCTGAAAACTCATTTTTCTGTGAATATATGGAACGTTTGAAAACAAATTGACTCCGTTAATATGCTTGTATGTTAACTGAGGAAAACATTTACATCTCCCTTCAGAAAATTATACTAAGTATCAGAAAAGGTCATTACTTGTTTTCATAAATATTAATGAATATATGGAGTCTCTGAATCACTAGCCTACGTTCTGATAACCATTGAAATTAATCAATTACTGAGACAACTGAAGAGCTAAGGAAACACCAGTTAAGCACTGACCCAAACTGTATGCTTATTGTCCCTTGGAAAAGGTGCTACTTTCTCCCTTGCTACTTGTTTTCTTTTCCTTTCCATATTTGAAGAACATTATTGAAATGGCTCGAAATAAAGGGGTTTTTATATCTTGTTGTCCTTTGCAAATTACATATATAAATAGTCATGTTTTGCTCATGAAGAAATGATGATCATGGTGTGACTATGGTTATATGGTTTTGATTATGATTTTGAGAATTTTAGAATACATATTGATAGTATTTTGTATTTTGATTTTGGACTTTTTCACCTGAAAAATTAAAATCACGTTGCCTGTAGCACTTTACCTCATTTGTGAAATGTTGTTAAATCACAATACGATGTGGCTAAATGTAGCACTTCCCGACACCAGAAATACCTACAGCTAGAGACGTGGAAAGAACATTTAGCCATATTCCAAAAATACGGTTAATTGACATTTTTAAATGCGACTAATTACCTTTGTATTTTTTTTGTAGTGCATGCATTTTGTGTTGTGCGGTGAAATGAAGTTAATCAGTTAGGCCCAAATGTTTTTTTCTCCCAAATGTATTACTTGCCCCAAAATTCGAGCACTACAATGCTCCTTAATTATAAGTTGTGCTAAATGGCTTGAATAGATTTGATATGAAAATGCACGGATGGCTTAAACAAGGGAAGTAGGGGAAGTCATAACCAAAAAAAAAAAGAGAGAGATAGTAAAATGTCCAAGGCAGTTAACTAATTAAAACCATTTGTGCAGTATGCAGGAATTCTCATTCGTACAAATAAGCATTTTTGCTTAATTAAAATTTCTTTGTTAAACATACGTTACTTTAGCAACAAAATACATTTTGAGAGTCATAATGAATATTGACATTCCAAAATGCAATATTGAATGCAAACTGAACATGCATGATTTCGTTCACTTAATTGACAAAAATGAAAATAAAAAACTTATTAATAATTTCGTTCACTTAATTGGCAAAAATGAAAATAAAAAACTTACCAGTCGGTATAAACAAACAAAATGCTTAGTAATCATCGGTTCTTGAAAATTTATGAGTAAAGAAAAAAAGATTCATAAAAGTGATTTGTGCAACCGTTGGCTTTTGATTGGGGTTGCCTAAAGCCAAACCCCACTTCTTCTAATGTTAAGGAATGCCATTACTTCGTGTTACTAATTTGTAATATACATCGTCCAACACTGCTTTACAATTATCCCATAATCTCAAATAAACTATTCAATATTTATCTATCAAGTAGAAATACTACTGATCTCTCTTTGTCTACCAAATTAGAAGAAAAATTATAAAATAATAATAGAAAAACTATGCTCGTATCGAATGTTGCTCGACTCATGGACTGTTCACATAAACCTTTCTCTTCTTCTTGAGGCCAAAAGGAGTAACCTCACTATCACATACATCTGAACCATGCCACACATGTCTGGGCAGATATCGCCGGAAATAGAAGTAATCGGAGCTGAGATGGGAGCCCTCAAGCACCCGAACCTGCGCGAAACCCGGCCGCCAGTCATCATCGCCGATTAACTTGAGGTACAAGTAACAAATGGGGGACTCAACGCATGGTGCCGTGACCTCAAACTGGTCCACCATGCATGCTTGAAATGGTTTCCTTGGCATGTCATCAAGAGTCTCTGGCTCCAAAGGGTCGACTTTCCTTAGGTGTTTGGCGTTTAGGTGCCTAACCAATATGTCATTTGAGTTTGTGTCTCCAAATCTCAGGCTCACACGGTTTGAGGTTTCAGCTCCCCACGTGCATGTGGTTTCCACGGTTATGACATAAGTGCAATTTTTCTGCCATGTGCGAATTAAGACTAGTCTATTAGAAAAGTTATTTGGTGATGTGCACTCAGATACCGATGTCACAATTACTGTGTGGAAGTAATCAATATGTAATGCTGTTATTGTTCCAAAAAGAAGAATTGACCCTCATCATGAATGTGTTAATTTGTCAAAATAAAGAAAAAAAGAAAGTTAGCCAAATATATCTATCCAATGACCAATATCCAACAAGGTTATATTATTTGCATATATCTAAAATTTCAATATTCCAATATCTTCTCTCAGCTTTTTTTCTCTCCATCAATTATTTTATTTTCTTCACTTTCTTTTACAATTTTTTTCTCCTTTTTATCTCTGAATGTCCAAGATATCTACCTACCTTTATGGTACAAAAAATATTTCTCACCCTACAATTTCTTGCTCTATGGAGGATGCAAGAACGATTGATGAAACTTAACATGTCGGATTTGGCTCGATACTTCATACAAACCCATCAAATTTTATTGTACTTTGATCGTGTCTATAACTCTCTCATGTCTTGTATATTTTCTCCGGTTTATAATACTTGTCAATTTGGTCATTTAAAATTTAAAATTAATATATAATTATGATATAGATTTATTAAAATACTTTTATTATATGGTTAAAAGTATGATATTATTATATAATCAAAAGTAGCAATCTTTTTCAATTAATAAAGATGAAAGATAAAATTAAAAAATTAACAATAAATATTTTATTGATATATGAGAATGACAACTATTATAAATATAAAAATTATCCAAATTGACAACTATTATAAACTAGAGGTAGTATATATTAATAATAATGCCCTTTCTACAGCTAAGGCCATACACTTAACATTTTGGCCCCGCTCGAAAAATAAGGAAAAAAATCAAACAACCTCATTTCTCAACTTTTTTTTCTCTCTTTTACCTAAAAATATAGGTGTAAGGAGGGATTTAAGATTTTAGCGGTAGATGAAGCATTTTTCCTTTATTTATTTTCACTCTCTTTAAATGAAAAGGAATAGAATTATGAGCAATATAAATTTTCTATTGCTCCAATTGGATTATATATTTACAATATATGAGCATATCTTAGTAACAAAAATAAGATCACTAGTTGGTGTTAGTTACCTTCTGTTCTGGTGCTACTAGACTTTCACCTCCGGCGACAATAACAAGCAAGAGCACACAACAACAGAAAAATGGCCCTCTATTGTTCGTCAGAAGCCCCATTTCACTATGTCTTTCAATCAAAAGATCACTGCATTTGAAACTTATTCTTAGCATGGAATATATAGATAGACATTCTGACGGTTCATTCTTAACTTGACTCACTCATAAAGTGCATATTCCCAAAACTTTAAATGTTGTCGCTCAATCTTTGTGCTTCGTTATTTAATTGAAAGAGGTTCCTTTAATTTTACTTATGCTTCCTCACTTTACCAGAGCTACTATTTTTTTCTTATGCAAAGTGTATCTGACTAATCCTAATATCCGTTGTCGTGTTGAAGGTTTAAAGTTAGATTCCCTCACTTCTTAGTCACTTGAATATGGGGGCAACCAAGTCATATTCCATATTCCATATTCCATCAATCTTCCTATAATTACTGTTCACCTTTGATCTTGAATAATAATTAAGTGACTCTGAAGTCTAAGGTTTGAATTCGTCAAGACACATCTTAGTATGTTCCCTATGTTCCTTTTTTGGAAGTTCCTTGTTTCCTATCCAATGTAATATTAGTACATCATTGCTCTATATTTCTAACGATAACAAATTGTACAAAAATCTCTACCTTATATAATATGGAGATGAGCATCTAACCCACGTTATTCAGCAAAATCGTGGAGGAGAATATCGGTGCCTTACACCATCATTTGTGTTTTCCTGTTAATACTTCGTAAAAAGCAACTTAAGTGGTAATCCAATGAATAGACCATCGTATTATGTTTTCCTTTTTTCTTTTTCGCTGTGATATTAAAAATGTTGAAATCACATTTGAAGAACAGGAAATTATTAATTTAATGTATCTGGTTAACACACAACCTTATGTATGTATGTATGTATGTTTTGGAGAGAGAGAGAGAGAGAGAGAGAGAGAGAGAGAGAGAGAGAGGCAGAGGGAGAGGGAGAGGTTGCATGATAAGGACGGCAAGTAATGCAACTTTATTTGTATAATCATGCAGCTCCTTTTGTATGGTGCTTGGCAAGAGAATTGCGTTTATTGCGGTTTCCGTATTATTCATGCATGACATCTTCTTGTTGCTCATGATAGTGAAATAAAATGCGGCAAACAACTCCTCTACAGTGACTAATTGATAGAACCTCCTTCTCTTATTGCTTTGGCTCCAAGAACATCGGTTGAGAAAGTTACATCTGACCAGATTTTCTTAAAGCTTCGTTCCTAGTAATGAACCTTCGTTTGCAGTGATTTTGGGGTTTTCCAAACCAATTTGCAATTATGGTAAAAAGGGTCCAGTGAAATTGATACATATAGAGATGTGGAAAATCTAATCCTTTGATCAATTCAAGAAAGCAATTGACAGAAAAGAGAAGTTAAGAATTGTATGATGCGTTGAAAAATCTATAACCTTTTCTTTGATACCATATCGTATGAGTTTTACTTGTTTCACTTTTGCTATCACACTAAATTGACATGAAGTTCCGTTTTACTTGACATCCTTGACTCTTTTTAGATGTCATTTTTCATGCATATAAGAAGTGTTTTAAATCCCCTGTAAAATGAGTTTTGCATGAACAATATTAAAAGGAAAAAATCTTGCAAAGTTTTGACTTCTGAAGGAAGGAGGTCAAATGGTCGAGCGAAATTGATTGCCTTGGACACCACTCTAAAGTTGTTCTAACAACTAATCTCATTTAAACCAATAAATAAAAATCACCTGAAGCTCTTGTATATATAGTTTAGCTTCTCTTCGAAATAGATAATGAAAAAATCCTTATATAGATAAAAGTTTAACAACTCGTATCCAGACATATTTATACTAAAGTCAGTAAAATTCAAAAATAAGTTAGTGTTATAAAAAAAATTGATGAGACCTACTTTTATTATAAATACTGAGTTGTTAAACTTATACCCATTCAAGATTCTTTCATAGATAATATTGCAATACCCACATGTTACTCAAACAGTGTTTAAAAGTCAAACTTTCTCTCTTGCGCTCTCTAGAACAGAAAAATATGGGAGTTCCTTGCATTGCCAGCAATGGTTCTTTTCTTTTTGATCATCATCCCTCAGCTTGCTCTAGGGGGCATTACCAGGCACTGTCATTTTGAATTTACTGTCACATGACAAAAATTACTATAACTCAAAAGGTTCATATTGTTATTTATACCTAAATAATTATTTAAAATTATATTTTTTAATATTATTCGATGCATCACATGGAACACAACAAGTAATATGAATACTTTGTTTATGTTGGGCTCACTTGGCTTAAATGTTGAGGATGGAGTAGGATTTGACTAATGTTAAAGGTTTCATCATTAGTTTAGAACCCTGAAAACTCTAACTATGTTGTGAAATAAAAATGAAATAATTTTGGGAAATAGAGTTGCTACAATTAAACAACATAAATAAGAAACTAAACCACAACTATATATGAATGGAAGAGCATGGTCCATCTTCTCACAGCCTTTTTAATTAAGTGCATTTTGGTTATATTTATCAATAAGAATTATATTATTTGTACATATATTTTCTCGATCTTCGTGCCAACACACACTCATCATTGGATGGATGTGAAACCCAGATTAAGTGAGATTCACACCCTATTCAATGATGGATGGAAATGTGTCGGTACGGAGGTCAAGAAAATACATATACAAATAATATTTTTCTTTTCATTAACCTCTTGTCAAGCAACAACTTTCGATAGTCTTAGCTTATATCATAAATATTATTTTGCTAAACAATACCATCAGATTTAGTAATATATTTCCTTTTTGTTACATGAGTAGTGTTTCTTGTAAATACTTAGTAAGTATGTCCATTGATATAGGAGAGTGCATATGTTAACAATGGGAAATTCATGTTGATTAATAGAGAATCGGGAGACTATAATAGTAAACGATAATGATGTTATCCACTGGGAATTCAGGTAGACATTAGTGGAGAATTTATATATATATGAGTGGAGAATCGGGATGATACTATTTTTAATTATCATCTTGGTCACCCCAATTCCTCATAAATCAACATAAATTTTTTACTATTAACACATGTATTCCTTTATGTTGATGGACATACACAAATACTATATACAAATATTATTATTCCTTTTAGACTAAATTTGATTACTTCATAAATATTTTTAAAATAAAAAATAGTAAAGTGGATTTTTTTTTTTTGTCTTGATCAATTATTTATGCAATTTTAAACGTGAGTAATAATTTTATAATTTTTTTTCCTAAAGTGATGATTATAGGATTAAAAGTCTAACATTGCAAGGCAGATTTAAAGCACAATCTACGTATACTGTGATATACTATCCTGGCAAAAAGAAGTTGATCTAATTTGATACCTACAGATTTATTTATCGTAAAATCAACTAAATAATGGCTTTCAGCTGTGTAACAGACATCTCTATAATGCAGTTGCTTGTACTTTACTTTCTCCGTTTTGATATATTTATTAGTTTGATCAAAGTGGCATATTTAAAAATTAATATATCTCAATACAATTGTATCCAGATATATTGATATTTGCTATAATTATTCCAAAAAAGATTTTTATACCATTTCAAAATAGCATCTTATAAGAAAATAAAGGAAGAGATGTGGAGAGAGAAGAAGAGGATGAAAAAGTACATGAATAGGTCTCATATTTTTATGAGTGAGGTGTCTAAGTGTGTTGGGATATTAAAGAGTAATGATAAAGGGATGTACAAAATCACACGCATACAGAAAACGCAAGAAAAGTGACAAAAATATTTGAATGACTGAGTTTCATATGATCATTATTCTTTTTATCCATATTCTTCTTGTACAAAAAATTATGAGTATTTTCAGCAAAGTTACCAGCAAAATGCTGGTAACTTTATATAATACGCTGGTAATTTTGTTGAAAAGTTATCAGCACTAATGCTTATCCAAAATATTGATAACTTTATGCAATATGCTGGTAATTTTGTTGAAAATGTTAATAATTTTATATAATATATTGGTAACTTTACCTAAAACACTGATAACTTTATTGAAAATACTGATAACTCTATACAATATACTGATAACTTTCTAGACAAAAAGAACAATAATTATGTGAAATCCACTCATCCAAGCATTTTTGTCATTTTTCTCGCTTTTTTCGTATATGTCACAATTTTATGCGTCTTCCTGTCATTTTTCGATCTTAAATGGTTCCAATATCAGTATTCTAATTATGCTGTTCTGAAACAGAGATTCAAAATAGAGTGATAGACAATTGAAAGCACCCAAAAATTTGTATATTTATCATTTGAAAAAAAAAACTATGCATGCACCTGCCTGCCGGGTGTCATATTTACTCGTAGAAGTTGCTATATTGGGTTTTTCCATTTTTTGGGTCAAGGCTATATTGGGTTTGGTTTGCGTCCTTTTTCATGTCTTTGTTGGCAGAGTGTCATTTTTTCTCTTGTCTGTTTAATCTTACATCGTTATGAATAGTATATAAAAATTCAATTCAGAGCCCAGCAAGTGAATAAATAGTTAAATCAAAACGAAACATGTTTTTTATTTTAGCTTTGAATTTTATTTTGAGATATTATCTGTGTAAAATTTTTTTATTGAATTATTCAGCTAAAAATTGTCAGTTTGTCACATTATTAAAAATATTTAATTATCACAATGCCTACCTTAAAAATCACAAATTAATCATATATAATTGATTGAAAATGGAAAAGAACTTTATATTAATAATTTACCAAAATTATATTATTTTCATATGTATCTATTTCGTATTTACAAAAATTGATCAGATTTGTTATTTTCTTTTTGGTCGATTTCCCTCCACACGTGGAAACTAGCCTTGTTATATTTCTACTGTCGTGCGTAGTTGAAGGAAGTTACTTCAATTGGATTTCGGCATTATTTCATGCATATGATAGCGTTCATGATAATATGAAATTGGCACCAATATCTGGCCCTGAAGTGACAGATTGATCTAAACTCTTTTACTTTGGCAACAAGGACATTGGTTGAGAGAGTTACGTCTGACCAATGGTCTACTCAATCTTAACTTCAGCTCCTTTCAGATGTCAAGTTTCATACACCATGTCAAACAAACTATGAATTGCATTTGCAGCTACAATATTCAGAACAATAAAACTTTGTTAAGGACTTTGACTTGCGGAAGAAGTAGGTCAAACGAAATTGAATGTCTTCGACACCACTCTAAAGTTGTTCTAACAAATGTTCCCCTTAAAATTCAGCAATGTAGATATCAAGTACTTGAATCAGACTATATTTTATCACCTAATCAAACAACCATATCCTTTCACTCCTCAATATATAGACACTACCATTTCGTCCCATTCCATCAACTCAGTTCAAACTCGAAGTAACAGTTTCAAATCAAACTTCACACACTTGGAGAGAAATATGGGTGTTACCCTTTTTTCATCACTTAATATCCCAGTATTCTTTTTGTCATTGATTAATTTTTGTATATTTGAGGTTGCACTAGCGGGGACTACCAGGCACTACCATTTTGATGTACTTCCTTAGAAGAGCCCTTAACCATTTCAATTTTACATTTCCTTGTTTTTTTTGTTTCGTTCCTGTGCTTTCTCTGATTGTAATGGATTGAGGTCACTGATGCAGATAAGGTACCAAAATGTGACACGACTTTGCCATAGAAAGAGCATGGTGACAGTGAATGGTCAATTTCCAGGACCTCGCATTGTAGCTAGGGAGGGGGACCGTCTTCTAATCAAAGTGGTTAACCATGTGCAGAACAACATCTCCATTCATTGGTAAAGAACACTCTATTTTAAAAAAAAAAATTTAATCAATTTGTAGGTTTTATAGTTTGATCTAATTTCAATTAGGTTCCTATAATTTAAAATTTTTTAATTAAGTTCATACATTGAATAAATTTTTGTATTCAAATTCTTGGAGCAACCTAATCTCACAAAAATTTTTAAACTTTTATATGATTTGATAGGCTTCCATCGAATTTTGTAAGTTTAAATATATAAATTTATTCAATTTAATTAAAAATTTTGTAAAGGTGAATTACTTCAAGTACTTAATTACAAAAATTTATCTAATATAAAGATTTGATTAAAAATTTTAGATTACAGGGAACTAGATAAAAATTAGGTCAAATTATGAGAACCTGCAAATTAATTAAACCAACAAAAAGATGCTAGAAGATTGGTCTGGAGTGAACTTGTTAAGCTTTGAGCATAAAATTAATCTGTCGAAAACTTGGCATTCTTTCAAACAGGCATGGCATTCGACAGCTTCAATCAGGATGGGCTGATGGACCAGCATATGTGACTCAATGCCCCATCCAAACAGGCCAAAGTTATGTTTACAATTACACCATTATTGGCCAGAGAGGCACACTCTTTTGGCATGCCCACATATCATGGTTAAGATCAACTATCTATGGTCCTCTCATCATTCTTCCCAATCAAGGTGCTCAATATCCTTTTGCAAAACCCCATAAGGAAGTTCCCATAATATTTGGTAATGAAATCACTAAAGCCCGAACCTTGGACTACTCATTTCTTAATATGAAATAAGCTAATCATTCTTTAACATACAAAATTTTTTTCAGGAGAATGGTGGAATGCAGATCCAGAGGCAGTCATATCCCAAGCCCTGCAAACTGGTGGAGGACCAAATGTCTCTGATGCTTATACAATTAACGGACTTCCAGGGCCATTGTATAACTGCTCTGCTAAAGGTATCAATTGTTAATCAATTTACATGTTTTAGGACTAGTTACCAGTTCCTGGAAGATAGAAGAATATAGTGATAAATAATTGAAAATATGAAGGTTTATATAGTCACTACCATGTGCTCAGCTAAAAGAAAGTATTCGCTATTTAAGGCACGAATTCTGATATATGACAATTCATTCTTCACAGATACATTCAAGCTAGAGGTGAAGCCTGGGAAGATTTACCTTCTACGTTTGATCAATGCGGCACTAAATGATGAGCTGTTCTTCAGCATTGCAAATCACACCCTCACAGTCGTTGAAGTAGATGCAGTTTATGTAAAGCCTTTTGTGACCAACACCATCCTTATCGCCCCTGGCCAAACCACTAATGTTCTTCTCAAGACCAAGTCCCACTACCCCAATGCCACTTTCTTCATGACTGCTAGACCATATGTGACTGGCCTTGGAACTTTCGACAACTCAACTGTTGCTGGTATACTGGAATATAAAACCCCATCGAATACTCATGATTCAGCTACTTCATTGAAAAATCTTCCACTCCTCAAACCTATCCTCCCTGCACTTAATGACACCTCTTTTGCTACAAACTTTACCAACAAACTCCGCAGCCTAGCGAGTGCTCAGTTCCCGGCTAATGTTCCCCAGGAAGTTGATAGGCACTTTTTCTTCACAGTAGGCCTTGGTACAAGTGCCTGCCAGAACAACCAAACATGTCAAGGGCCTAATGGAACAAAGTTTTCAGCATCAGTGAATAATGTATCTTTCACACTCCCCACCACTGCACTTCTTCAAGCCCACTTCTTTGGCCAATCCAGTGGTGTTTACTCCACAGACTTCCCAAGCAGTCCCTTGGTTCCATTCAACTATGCTGGCACCCCACCAAACAATACCATGGTGAGCAATGGGACAAAGTTGGTGGTTCTTCCCTTCAACACAAGCGTGGAGCTTGTCATGCAGGACACTAGCATTCTTGGTGCAGAAAATCATCCTCTCCATTTGCATGGATTTAACTTCTTTGTTGTTGGCCAAGGTTTTGGTAACTTTGATCCAAATAAGGACCCAGCAAACTTCAATCTTGTTGATCCTGTAGAAAGGAACACAGTTGGTGTGCCATCTGGAGGATGGGTTGCTATCAGATTCCTAGCAGATAATTCAGGTTAGTGAGATTATTGCTTAATATTTCCTTGCAACTTCAGTTTGTAGTTTATCCATGCCATGCAAAATTCACATTTTGGTTGAAAATGTTTTGGTTCATTTTGATAAATTAACAAAAAAAAAAAAGCTATGCAGCTATCAACTATGTTTAATTATGTTATGTGTGTAGGGGTATGGTTCATGCATTGTCACTTGGAAGTCCACACAAGCTGGGGTTTAAGGATGGCCTGGGTTGTCATGGATGGGAAGCTTCCAAATCAGAAGCTGCTTCCGCCACCCGCTGATCTTCCCAAGTGTTAATTAAATGCTGAATTTTTATTTTTCTTGTTCAATTTGTTTCAACATTCTGGCACTTTTTTTGTAATTCAGCATTAGGCAATTGTTCTTCACTTGTTGCATTTTTTATTTTTTATTTTTTATTTTTTTCAGTGTCGGAGTTGAGGTTTGATGGCGGACCTTTTTCAGTCTTTGTCTTATTTGTTTTCTTTTTTACCCAAGAGAAATGTATTTATGTACCATTGGTTGATTATAGCAACATGTACATCATGAAGTTACAATTCTTTCTGTTCAATGAAAATTTTTTGTTTTCACCTGCCCTGCCTTCTCCTCCACCGTCGGCTATCACTTAAATTGTTATATTGTCAAGAAGATGATTTATTTGAAACCATATTTTATTACAAAAATGTATCATTTTCTTGTAATTTAAAATTTCGATTCAGATAATATATTAAATTTAATCTTATAATGAATTTATCCATGCAAAATTTAACTGGGATTAGTAAGACATTGGTTCGTAGGTAGTAGTACACACTATTATAATACGAGAAGCTTCATAATTACTCACAAACACAATTATAAATTTTCTTATTAATAATTTATGCATTATCAAAACTATTAACAAGTAACTATAAATTATTTTAGCATTTATTGTTGTTAGAAGATTATGAATGTAACAACTTCCCTTTTTTTTTTCTTCGGTGGTGCACATAACAACTTCAAATTAAATACTTGAAAGAAAGTTAATCAGCTAAAAGCCTACTTATAGTACATGCTTGTAACGTTTGAGGAGTAATTGAGGAAGACATGGAAGGCTGAGGAGAGAGATTGAAATTAAAAATTTAGAATTCAGTGGCTTCGACATGCAAAATGTTGACAACCCTAAAACAGTTTTCCATTATTCAAAAACAATCAGCAGTGTAAAAGGAAGAGTGCCTTGCATGGTTTGCAAGCATTTTCCTTGTCACACAAATAATACCCGCACGGAAGAGTGACAATCTTCCAAAAGGGAGGATGAAAACACTTCCCTGAAAGTATGCAGCTATTTTGCTCTCATAGGAGCTATTCATCGCAAGTGATGCATGACAGAAAATCATAAAACGCCCGGTCATTTATGTGAACTCAATATTTTTTTTTTTTTTTGGGTTTACTGAACTTAATATTTTTTATCCAGAAAGAAAATGTAAATTGAACTCTATATACCTGTTAAGGCAGTTCTAACTTCTCCATAAATTCAGTTGCAAATTTAAGTGTAGCTTTGTATCATACACTTTGCTTGTTGATGCATATCCCCACGGCACATGTTTACATCGTTACAGGATGGATTTACCATCACCGATGGCTGAATATTGCAATCTATACGATGACAGCATTTTCTGTGCAGGTTAAGAAAGGGATGCCACAACGTCAGCATTGCTCCTAATGCAAATTCCTTATCCATTTGAAAAACAAAAGGATTGAGCAACAGTGAAATGACTTTCTAAAACATCTATAACTACAAATGAATTCTAAAACATTTATAACTATCTATCTCCTTTGTGTTTCCTTTTCATTCTCTTATTAGACTGATAACCAGGTCTATCTTCCTCATGTTCATTCTTCCCTTTCTTCTGCACCATTTTCACCTCTGCAGCATATAATTGATTCTCCGTTGTGGCCTCATGTTTCTTTTTCTTTATTTGTAAGTCCTGAGGATCAACTAACCCTCCATTTTCACCCTCCACACTATTGCGTAGCTCCTTTTCAATCTCTTTCTGGAGTCCTGATCCCGTTGCACTCTCACCTTCTCGATTCTATACCTCACCCTTACTACTGGAAAAATTAAGAGCACCCCCCGAGTTCTTCTTCCCCTTTTTCTTCTCCCTTTTTGGTTTCTTCCCCTCCTCCACTCTTGCATACCCCTCACCTTCATCATCCTCCATTTGAACTGATTCAATTTCATTTTGAGCCCTGGTTGGTACTTTGGCCTCACCTTCCCTAGTTCCAAATTCAACTCTAATATCTCCATGATCGCTGCGCTCAACTTCATGCTGCTTCTTTTTATTCTTCTTGTGCTTCTCACTCCCACACTCATTTCGTACATGAGACCCAATAGAACCATTGGGTTCTTGACTGCATTTAAAAATGGTACGAGATGATTTCTCATAATCTTGATCAGCATTCTCAGTTCTGTGCCTTTTATGCTTCCGATGAGAGCTTGACAATTTAAGCTCTTTATGTAGCTGGTTCAGCTCATTGAAAGAAGTAGAGGCCCGGTGGAGATATGCACTAATGGCTTGTGAAGCGCCATTCTCAGCAGACGCAAATTTTGAGAGAATTTTTGCAGCTTTCGAAAGAGAGATTTGTTTTGTTGAAATAGTTTTTCCAGAAATTGTCTTCATCTGTCTCCCCTTTGGTCTTCACAAACATACCTAAAGAGATTAAAGAACACCCTTAATTTTTTTAATCTTAAAATCTAGTGTACCCCACCATACTTTAAAACTAGTAGATACAACTAAGAAGAAAAATGTATATTGGAATTAAAATGCTTTCCTGCATACATTACATTATGTAACTTATGGAACTTATTAGCATCAATATGCCCTGTTAGGCATCTAATAGGGCACAACTAAATGTTGATTGTTGAAAATTCACACACCCTGATACCTGTTTACATCAATATCTTCTAACCATTCCCTATCATAGAAGCGTTATGATTTTTGAGTCTACCTCTCCCATTTCCACACAAAAGATTGCCCCATTAATAGAACACTCCCTTATTACCTAACAAATAGAAGTCAAATTAGTACCCAAAAATTCCACCCAATGCATCGGTTAATTACAATGTTACCCAATTACATGAGAAAGATTCACTCAACATTTAAAACCCTGTCTGTGGCACACAACACACAAGAAACTAAATCAAAATATTGCAAACACAAATGCAGCAAAGTTCGATACAAAATCAAATCAAGCACAATAGAGAAAAAAAAAAAAAAAGAACATGTAAATTTGCAAAATTCTCAACACCAGATAAATAGTCTCTAAAATAGATTTTGCAAGATATAGCAATGATTATTCAGGGGATCCATCTTCAGAACATTTCATCAATAAAATCAACAAACAAAAAACATGGCTCAGATAACAGCTAGGGTATATTATCATCACCAATCAAATGCTAAAAAAATTAATTAACTAATTAAAAATCAGATAGCCATTTAATTAAAATTCTTAGACTGAAACAAGAAAAAGAAACCGTTGCCAAATACATGAGTCACGGATAAGTGGGGAAAAAGAACCAAAAGGAAGCTCACGAATAAGATGTCGCACGGTACTGCGTCGTTGGTGTACCAGGCAAGGCGGATGAAGGGGATGCCAAAACGCACCGTTTTGGTCCTCTCCTACGCCTACAAGAGGCGTAAACTCCCGGAGACTTGAGACCCTCCAAGGGCTTCGCTAACAATGTAAGTATGTATACTATGCAACATGTCATTGACGAAGTCTTTTTTGTCCTAGCTTTTTTTTTGTGCTAGAGACACTTTAATTAATTAAAATGTATGAAAAGATATGTGTTAAAAAAATAAATTTAAAAGAGATACTAAATATTTTTAAATTTAAATAATAATATTTTTAATTTCATATTTAATATTTATTTGTTTTAAAAAATGAATTTAATTTCAACTAATATAAATGCTAGAAAATGTCAACTCATACAAATAACAACCTATTATAATGAGGGATTCACCATGATTTCTTACTTTCTAATATTTCTATTAGTTGACAGTGTAAAATTATTTTACATTGTCAGTGCATCCCAATTAAACCCTTAAAAAATATACTATGATTTTTAAGCAAGATTTTTTTTTTTATCATACGTTATAATGAAATGATTATATTATAAATAAAGAGATTAATTTTGGTAAATTGTCAATATAAAATACTTTTCACTATTAATTGATAAGCATTATTTTATTTTAAACGTAAATAAAAAATTATTTTCATTTATTTTGAAAAATAAAACCTAAAATTGTTTGAATGAATTCAAATTATAATAAATATTGATTTTTTTAATCAATTTGCTTAATTAACTTTTTGTTGGTAAGTAAACTAAAGAGGCGATAATTACATGAGAACTCTTGCATGATGGCGTTGTAAGGGTTTATGTAGTCTATGACGTAAGTCGTTAGAGGTATACCTGCAAAGACTTTGAAACTCAATTTAAGCATGGAAGTATGAGGCACTAAGTATAGGTTGAAAAATATACCTAAGCTACGAGGTCACAATTGGATTATATAGGCAACTTGTAACATCCTCCAAAGAACAATATCATATTTATGTCATGTCATCATACTCAGAAGTTGTTACTGTTACTTGAACGTACATTGTCTGATAATAACCTTTGGCCGTATTCAATATTTCTTAAACTATCTGGAGATAATATGAAAATAAACATAGCAGTGAGAAGTTAAAATTCTCAGTAGAAATATCTAAATTATCACATATAGTGTAATCATTATTATCTCCAACTATTTTCGTTTATTATAAAAAATTATAAACTATTCATTTTTATAGTTTGAAAACAAATTATCCAAAGCAGAATTCATTTTATTCATATAGTTGTCAAATAGAGAGAGAATCTAAACATCAACATAGTAACATAAAGGATAATTGAATAAGGTGCATAGATTCATAACAACATAAGGAACAGTTGATTTTCATGCATAAATGAATACATATGACTTCTTGGTGTAAATGTCTTTGCGTCTTTTAACTTTCTTTACTTTCTTTCCTTGATACACCTAGGCGTTACATATAGTCGTCCATAGGAGCGAATACTAGTTTACACTTGAGCGTTACATATCATAGTCCTCAATTACACCCCTTTACTTATCTTTCACTTGTACTTAGTCCCCTAAAAGTGAATGACTTCTCCTACCTCTGAGTAATAGCCTGCTTTTTAGTACTGAGCTCGTTTATATATAGGATTACTGGGTTTACCTTTCCTAACACTTTCACTGACTTATTTCCCTTAAATTTGTTTAGGAGCTGGCTCAAGTAACATGGAATTATTATTATATCTTTAATCATGAAGTTATGAATGCATATGCTAGAGGAATTATATTCATGATGCGTGATTCATATACTTCTATCAAAAATTAGGCAGTATAACGAATTAGGTCTGCTTCCCTGTGAATATTACTAACTTAACTAGAAAATCAGTCATAACAGTAGAGCAAACATCACATATTAATGCCTTAATATTATCATAGGTTTGCAATATTTAACACTAATTGCAACTTACTCATGCATTAAGATAGCCAATTACCAAATTAGGAATTTTGCTCATACCTCTCAAATCTGCCCATTTTTGTATCTTATGCCATGTTTTCTACTTAAGTTATTAAATTATGAATTTTTACTATATTGAAGTGTTATATGTCTAGTTTTTAACCTCTTTGATTCCATTCAATTTTGATAAGCATAACTTAAGATATTGGGAGTTTACCTAGGTCTACCTTGTACTAGACTAAATAGGGGTCTAAAATGTAAAAACTCATTAAAAATAGAAAGATTATTGGATTTGAGTGAATATTATATTATTATAAAGCTAATAGAACCATCTTTCATTTTCAATAAGTTTTATTTCATTTAATAAGTAAAGCTCAAGTTGTAAGCTTGCAAAATTGGCAGAATTGGTCTGCCCTATCTCTATCTAGTCAGGAAATGGGGCAAATTTAATGAATTACTGGGAGCAACAGAGATCGAATTTGACTCAAATTTTCATGGCATGTTTCCCTATGTGTAAGCTTTCTAACAAAATTGGTTGCACTTAAATTGAAGGTGTATAGGGCGAGTTATGCCTTACACAACTCACTCTAGTCAGGTCTAGATTAGAAATCTAAGTTAAACTTCTAAAAGCCATATCTCACTCAATACTAATCCAATGGTCTTATAATTTATATAGTTGGAAATCTCCAACTGTCTAGTTTTATGTAAAATTAGTTTCATCAAATTTTGATGGCTGTATATGAAGCCATATGCTTCACAAGTACGGACACTATAGGGTTTTCAATTCAATCATATTCTATTTTGCTATTCTTATAGCTTTTCTCTCAAATCCCCGACCAAACCAACTTGTACATGTTAATTCAGTCACAAAAACTCATATAAACATAGTATAATAGCAATAAGATGAATGAAACAAAAGTCTTCAATAGCCACTGATTCACAAGTTGAAGAGCAAAACCATGAATCCTACCTTGATTTGGTGAGTAAGTAAGCTAAACTCAAGTTTTTTGATGAAGGAGGTTAATAAAAGATGAAGAAAAGAAGTTGATGGGATGAGAGTTTGAGAAATGGAGAGGGTGGTCGGTCCCCCTTTGGTCAAACAAGAGAAAGAGAGAATGGGCAAATTATGTGTTTGGGTCATAGTTAAAGGAAAGGAGGATGTAGTGTGGTTAGTGACTTGGATGGTGGAGATTTAGCCAAATCTCCCCCATTTTTGGTGCATGATGGTGGCACCACTTTGTGGGTGGTGGCGGCTAAATTCTGGCCACCCAAATTGGGTTTTAATAGTATAAATTTTTACTAACTTGGTTTTCGCGGTATGCAATACCAAAATTGAAGTGATTTCCTTCAGACTAGTAAAACCCAACTAATTGTCTATAAAATTTTTCTTCAAAGGAATTCATATCCATCTAACCCTTTTAAATGTGTTTCGATATTAATTACCCAAAATTGTATAATGTGTCTAAAGTTTTAATTGTTCAACAGGGCTAATTATATGCAAAAGTTTGGGATGTTACACAACTAGAGCCTCTATTGGAGCTCACATTCCTACTCCTTTTTTCAAGGATTTGGTTTTGATAAAAGGTGCTCCCTCCGAGTTCGGAGGTCATGACAATCCTATGATCCTTGAACCCATCACTTAAGGGGCAGTTTGAATATTGTGGTATCCTCAAATTGGGGTTGTGTAAGCCTTCCTCGGAGCCTATTATGACTTGGGTCGAATGGTAATTACCTGTAACATTGCCTCCAAATCGACATCGAGATGTATATCTTGTATGTCGAGTTCTCTTTTTATTGAGCTTTTATTCACTTGAGCTAGATATCAAGAGGTGAAGGGCGGAAAAGCAAAAACAACTTGGGCCATTCTTCAGTGAAGCTTAAAAAGAAAGCTTCACAGTGAAGTTGTGTGTTATCTCAAATGAGTGGATGACGTATGGAGTTATTAAGGTGAGGTAATTGTTGTGTTTTGGACGTTTGTGCAAGGAGATATAGGTTTGAGAACTTTACAAGAGAACATATTAATTTAGCGACCATGGTGGTCATTAAATTACAACCCTCTATTTCCTTTTTAATCAAAATCATCTTTTTCCACCTCTCTTTCTTCCTATATTTTTCTCTCTTCCCTATCTTTCATGCTCCACTACAATTCACTAAACATAAAGATTTTTAGAAGAAATGGTTTTGATCGGAAATGGATTGGAGATTAAGGTCTACATATATATAATGATGAATTGGATCTTAGAATGAATTTACATATTGGGAAAGAAAATTATTATAAGGGCTTGAATTAAAATCACAGTATTGATGCGATCGAGGTTGAATTTATCTTTGCTCCTTCAAAGAAAATGACACCAAAATGTTATGTTAACCTCAAAACTAATTACAAGTTGATTCACCCATGAGTTGAAAACAAAAATTAAGTTTAGGGGTTTGGTTATGAAAAGTATGACCAGAGAAAGCTTCTCTGTGTCCATGGTGTAGGAGTGGCATTGCAAGGACGACTTGGAAGAGATTCGGTCGACTGAGGTGTGGGCAAGTCACGATGGAGAGAGCTAGCCTGGGCTGGTAGCGGAAGACACAGGCAACAATGTGCACCATGTCACACCGACAACGACATGCATGTTGTCACTCTATCATCAGAATCTGGGATACAGCATTGTGCACCACATCATGTCGGCGATGACGCACACCTTGTCATACCGGCATCGAAACCTGGGGATGCAATCGAAGTGAGTTGCCGAACTGGAGTGGAGGAAGGAGCCCTAAACCTGTAGTTGATGTTGAAGAAGAAGGGGTTGACAGGAGAAGAAAAGGGAAAAATAAAATTTATGAGTAGAGGTTACAGGGACCATGATGGTCCTTAAGTTGTAGGGATCATTTTAGAATTCTTTCATAAAGACTTCACAGTATAACACAAAAGAAATGCTTCACCAGGGTATGCACCAGCTTTTGATTTTAACTTTTAAAAGGCAAGAATTGGGTTTTCTTGCTCTAGAGAGTAATGAGATGTCTATACCATTAGTTGTCCTTCTAGGCATGATTCTACCATGTGTTATAGGAGATCCTTCAGATTCTAAGGCATAGTCATTTCAAATTCTGGTGAAATGACCAACGTGCCCTAATTCTTACATGGGAGATGACATATTGAGTCCTTGGATACCTTTTGAATTACTGACAATTACTAAGAGGTTCTCTCTTTTTTCCCTTATTGATACCCTTTCTTTGAATTCTTCTCACTTTATTTGGTACTTTTGTAAGAGATTTGCAAGAGTAAGATGAAGGGATTCTTTATTTCCTTTCAAACAAACCAAGTTTTGAACTTTCTTTCTAGTACGTAACACACTTCTTCTTGTTATTTCTTCTTTTGTGTTCATTTGTCTTGCAAAGATAGTGATAAGGAAGTGTGGATGCTCTATGTTGATGGAGCTTCTAATCAAAAAGGAACTAAAGCAATTAATTTTGGAAAATGGAAGGGGAATCACAATAGATTAGTCTTTGCAATTCTAGTTCAAGCCAATAATAATCAGGTTGAATATGAAACCTCGTAGTAAGGCTCAAGTTGGCATTGGAAGTCAAAGCTAGACACCCTACAGTTTAAAGGAGATTCTCATATGGTCATTGGACAAGTTAAAGGGGACTTTCAAGCAAAGGACTCTTCATCGGAAAAATATTTGTTTCTTGTAACATCCTAAATAATAGTATGTATAACTAACACTGTTGAATGATTAATTTTTAGACACACTATAGATAAGGAAATGCTAATTATAAGGTAATGTGAATTTAAATCTTCTCTATAGAAAAAATAGTAATATTTTGCTAGCCAAAGGAAAATTGTCTCACTAATGGTGTCTTGTGATATAAGAACCGATTAGGTAGGAATCTATACCATAGGATGTCATGAATATCAAGTAAAAATCCTGAGATATGTGACTAGAAACTAGCCACCCAAACCCTCTTGGTGGCCAAAGGAAGGCCACACAAAGGGAAGCTCAAGGAAATTTAAATTTTCTTTGATTTCCACCAATAGGATTCAAGCTACCAATTTAACAAAAACGACAACATTTTCTCTCTTTCTACCTCATAAAATTCGGCCAGTCTCCTCCCCTTACTCTCCGTCTTCATTTTCTTCTGCAACACACTCATACTCACCCAAACTCTTGCACCTTATTTCTCTTGTCCAAATCTTCAACTCTTTCCCTTGCTTAACCACAAAAACTCTAAGACAAGCCCAAACCCTCCTTCCCTTGAGATATATAACCTCAGCCAAGCAAGGAGTACGAAGGGATTTACAAATATCTTGAGACTTTAAGGGAGTAGAGACACTAAAAGATTCAAGTTAAAGAGCTTCAAACCTTGAATTTGAGATAGGATTTATTAGATTTGTTGTCTCTTAGGGTTTTTTGTGTAACATTCGAGAAATTTTATCATTAATAACTGAGTTGTTCGGTTTTTATCGAATAATTGGGACTAATTAGAATTTGATTAAGCATTCACTTAAAGCTAATTAAGTGTGATTTAGAAGGATTAGGCTTGATGGAATTAGATTAGGAGCATAGGAAATCTCACAAAATTTTTCTAAAACCGGTTTATCGATTTACGAGAAATTGGCAAGATTTTGGTATTTTAAACTGTCAGAACCGAACCAATAAAACTTATATTATGAGTACACTAGGATGAATGGCTAGGATTTAGCCAAAACTCCTCTATATGTGGCACCACTTTTAGCCAAAGATGGCAGCCACAAAATCAAGTTAAAACTCTAACACACATCCACCAATCACATGAATCCTTGCTTCACAAGTTTGTGTTCAATTCCATCTTTGGCCTTGTGAATTTCGGCCAACATAAGGAGCTGACTCCTCTTCATTTCTCTTCTATTCACACTCATCTCGACTCCATCTTCAACGTCTCTTCAAGTCTCATCAATCTAAGACACCAAACCACCAAGAATTCAAGTAAACAAGGTGGGAATCCAACTCCTCTTCTTGTTTTTCTTGATTTGGGGCTATGTGGGGATCTTGTTTTCCTCATGATACTAATGTGATTTGGAGTGATAATGATGGTTTATGATTGATTTTGCATGTATATTATGATTAGAATTAGAATTAGTATGAAAGAACTTGAAGAATAGAGAAAACTCAAGAAATTGTTAGAGTTTTCCTCGGTGGTCCGCACGGCAGAGTGTACAGCTTAGTGTACAGCTTAGTCTATAGCCATTTAAATTTTATGAATCTATTTTTATATGAAACTAGACATTCAGGAATTTCTATACATATAAATTATAAGGCCATTGGATTAGTATAAAATTGGTTATAAATTTTTGAAATTTGACCTAGAAATCTAAATCCGTATCTTGGCAGTATGAGTTAAGAAGGGTGTAACTCACTCTACACAATTCTAAATTGACTAAAATGAACGTTGTTTGTGTAACGTCCCGATTTCCAAACTCCTTATACACATTTTCTCGAATTCCGACGTTATTCAACTCCAACAACGGACGTCCAACCCCACCTCCAAGTTTGATCAAATCCCATCCCCGACTCAATCTTCAAATTTCAGATAGAATGGATTATTTACGAGTTCCAAGTTCATCTTGCACAATTTCCAACTTCATCTTATGATATTTTCCGATTTCCGAGTTCGTCTCTCCTATATCTACGACTTCCGACTTCATTTGGATTACTTCTACAACTTCCGAGTTTAACATTCGAGTCCGAACAATATGAACGTGATTCACCGGTATCTGACTTCATGTCTCAAAGGCATTTATACACGGTTTCCGATATCATCAAATGTAAGATACCGACTTCCGAGTTTAAGTACTTGGGTTTGGAAATGTGACTCGAATTCTCGAGTTCCGACCTTAGTGTTGAACTCAATTGGGGTGGACACGAGTTCGGATCCTTGAGCTGATTTCCACAACATACACGAGTTCCGATATACGATCTTATTACAAGGAGTCCCGACTTTGAACTGGGAGTTCCGAGATCAGTTGATACCTCCGACCTTGATTTCAAGTCTCAACATAAACAAGATTTCCTCAAGTCACAAACAACATGATACGAGTTCCGACATCCGACTTCAACTTTAAGCAATGTAGAAGGGACGAGTTTCGATATCCGGCTTCAGCTATGAGCTCAATTAAATATGGCATGAGTTCTGACTTCAAGCAGAATAGAGGCGAGTTCCGATTTCAAATAGTATGGCGGTGAGTTCCACTAAAAGGGAGACGTAGCTAAATTTTTGTCCACAAGAAATTCAGCCAATCAAAACCTTCCAAGTTAACTACTACTCATGCTTATATAACACACTCTCCTTCTCTTCTTCAGATTTTTCTCTCACGTTGCATACCTTACTCCAACTCTCTCTTTTCTTTTCCTCTCTCAAACCACTCCATCAAATCTCCAAGCTTGGTCAAGGTTCCATCAATCCAAACTCCAATTCAGCAAAGTCATACTCCAAAGAGGTAGGATTCTGCTTCTATTCTTGAATTTCTTGCACTATGGTTGCATGAGATTGTGTTCTTCCTTATGTATTTGATGAATTATTGGATGTATTATGATGAATTATGATTGAATCAATAGAAGATTTTGAGTTAGAATTAGAATTAGAAGAAGAAAACTAAGAGAAATGAATGGATGAGGGTGCTGTCTTGGTCGAGATTCCATAGTAGTTCGTACGGCGGAGCGTACGGCGCCGCCTACAATCGGTCAAATCTAATGAAACCATTTTTAGATGAAATTAGACATTCAAGGCTTTCCATGGATATATCATATAAGGTTATTGGATTAGTATTGAGAGAGATACGAATTTTTGAAGTTTAACCTAGGGTTTAGGATTTTCATCTGAGCAGGCTAACATGAGGAGAGTATAGCTCACCCTATACAACTCCAAATTGAGTGAAACCAGTTTTGTTAGAAAGCCTACACATAGGGGAACATTCCAGTATGAAATTCTGAGTTTGTTATGGTCCCAATTGTTCCCAGTGATTCGAGGAAGTTGTCCTATGTCTAATCCAGACCAAAACAGGGTAGTTCAGGAAGGTCGACTTTCAGGACTTATAACTCGAGGTGTACTTAAGCAAATGGAGTGAAACTTATGGCAATGAAAGGTTGACCTGTTAGCTTTGATATGAGACCAATTTTGTAAGATTTGAGTTTAGTTTCGATTTTTAGTGAATTTATATTCCCAGGAGTGTAATTCGGGCTAGTGACTGAACAGGCTGAGGTAAAAGTTGAATATCTTGATTTATATAAATCAGAATGACATGGGACTAAAGAAGTTAGAAAGTAGACATATAGAGCTATGATATATCCAAATTTCAGATCTAAATGAGTTGAATAGAAATAAAAGTGGATCATATGAAATTCGGGCAGAACCGAATAGAAGGTAGCAGAATGGCCAAAGTGATAGTTTCACAAAGTGACCTAATTGAAGATTTCAGAAGTATTAGGGAAACATATAAAGTTTGAGTTGAGGATGGCCAGTTTGATATTGATATATATGTGTTAAGTTGATTTATGTTGCTATGATTGAACTGTCTGTGAGAGTTGGCACTATTCATGGGGAAACGAACCTGATCCGTTATGCTGCCGATTTTACGGCAGAAGTCTATGAAACTAGGAATGTTTAGATGTAAGGAAGAATCAGAGTATGAATGGGTATATAAAAACCCTATATTTGAGAATGACATAAGTATGAGATGAGATATATGAAAGTAAAGGACAAAACATATGTATGAGTGTCGGTAGAATGGTAAAGAGGCTACGAACCTTTATACGTTACGAATATGTACATGAAGATCATGTGTGCAATGACATATGAAAATGAATGATGTATAGGTGTCGTTAATATGACTATGCATGATCTTATATGAGAATGAAAAGCCATGAGTATATTAAATGTGAATCCCTTCACTCGGAGGCAGTTAATTGAATCCCTCCTTGTGAAGGCAGTTAAATGATAAAGATATGAATCCCTTTACTTGGAGGCAGTTGCACTTGAATCCCTCCCTGTGAAGGCAGCTACCCTCTACCATGGAGGCACGTGGTCAGATGAGATCTCTCTACATTGAAGGCACGTGGTCAGATGAGACCCCTTAATTTTGAGGCACGTGACCAGAAGAGATCCCTTCAATTAGAGGCACGTGGCCAGAATGAGATCCCTCCAAGACTAGAGACACGTGAATCCCCTTGTGGGTGATTCGGTGTGACGACGGTCATGGGTGAAGCTGACGAGCTCACTCCAAGGCCAGGCTACCCAAGGGCAGTAAAAGCACCCTAGGGACGACGATACGTAACACCTAGGTGTTCTAAGTAAAAGACTAAAGACTAAAGATTAAAGTATATGCAAGCACCCCAATCACATGAGGCATGGCATCGACCCAGCTAGTGTGAGTACAGGGGACAGAACTTACATGAGGCATGGCATGACCCAGCTAGTGTAAGTACTGAATGAAAGAGAAGTAAATTTTATGTATATGTATAAATTCAAGTACAAGTAAAGTTATGAGTAGAGGCTATGTTTCCAGGAAATTGATGCTATTATACTCTATTTATGTTCCAGTTATCATTCATAATATAATTCATGAGTTGACAAGTGTATGAATAAAATGTACTTTGCTTTAGATAATGTATTTTTCAAACTATGGAATCAAACAGTTTACATGACATGTTCACTTTTTTTATAATAAACCGAAGCAAACTGGAGACGACCATAATGACACTATGTATGAAAATTAGAGAATCCTACTGAGAATTTTATAATTCTCACTCCTATTTCCATGTTGTCTCCAGATGATTTTAGAAGTTTCCGAAGACGGCTGAAGTTCTTTGTCGGATGAGGTCCGCTCAGGTAACAGTAACATCTCCAGGGTGTGGTACTATGACTTAAGCATAGTACTGTGCTTGGGAGGATGTTACAGTTTGAAAGCTAACGTATAAGGGAACATCTCATAAAAATTTTAGAGTAAGATTCATTGCCAATAATACTCAGCACATCAATGAATTTACCTTAAGTTCAAACTGGGCTGGAACAGGGTAGTCCAGTAGGGTCAAGTTTCGAGGCTTATATTTCAAAATATACTCTTGAAAATGATATGCAACTTATTTCATTTGAAAGCTTGTCCTGTTAGATTTAATTTGATATAAATTTTATATGATTTCACCAAGATTTCTATTTTAGTGAATTTTTATTTATAAGGGTGCAATTCTGGCTAAGAACAGGGCAGTTTGAGGTAAAATACTAATAACTTGAGTTATACAAATCAAACTGAGATAGATCAAAAGGGTTGGAAACTAGACATATATCCAAAATTTAGGTTTAAATGATTGAATTGGATTAAGGTTGGATTATACAAAATTCGGGTAGAATAGCAAGAAGTAAACAGAAAACCCTATTGATGTTTGAATTGAATTTGATGAATGATAGTATGAATATATATAATTGCTGTCCCATATTGAATTGCAAGTTTGAATAATTGTACTAGTTATCTGGCACTATTCATGGGAAAGCAAATTCGATCCATTATACTGCCGAAATTTTGGTAAGAAATTCATATGTTGTGTGAGTTACAATGCATGAACATATGATATTTGAAAAAATAAAGTTAGTTGTGCATGCAACTCATGAATATTACAAAGGATTTCATATTACTTGGGCTAGCTCTGAATAAGTTTAAAGGGAATAGATCAGTGAGAAGGTCAAGAAAAGTAAACCTGACAATCTTATATAGGAACGAGCTCGGCCTTGAAAAGTGGACTATTGCCCAGGAGTATATGGCCAATAACTCCCAGGGGACTAAGGATGGAAATAAGTTTAAGAGGCAAAAGCCTTCAAAGATAAGATACATTCTCCAGTTACACATTTATATGTACTGTATGATAATTCTTAATTGATTGTCATAGTTATCTATTTATTTTTCATGATGTGTTACTGTTTATTTATGGTTACTATCTTAGTTGTATTAGTATATCTGTTAAATATATTTTTAATTGTTCCAATTTAAAATTTAGTTTGTTTCGATGCATGTTTCTATATTAAGCATTTAAAGTTGAATATTACGATTATGTCGTACTCTATAAAATTTACAGAAAAAAATCGAAACAATTGAGAATGACAACAATGACAGATATATAAATTTAGGATTTTAGGATTTCTACTGAAAAATCTTTATTTCTCACCCTACTATATGTTCCCATGTCATTCTCATATCATGGATATATATATATGCTACATGTGGAGATGGAAAGGGATGGGTCGTGTATAGCAGAATAGCAATATAAGGTGCGGCGGGGTCGAAGAGTGGGTGAGTCAGGGGAAAAGCAAAGTCTCTACGAAAAAGGAAATAAAAATATATAGTTCCATTTTTATTAGCACGACTTAACATAGCGCACGTAGAATTATGCTTGGAAGCATAGTCAGTCCAACCTCAGGCTTTAACAGGATGAACTGCTCTGATACCATAATGTAACACCCTAATAAATCCATATTACGCTTAAGTTGTATTACGATGTTTTATTAGTTGTTACTTATGCTTGTGGAAAACTAAACTTCACTTGAAATTAAATTACGCGGAAAATACGGTAAATTTTTTTTTTTTGAAATACGTCGTCACTTTTGGAAAGTAAAGCCTTGCGCGAGAAGATAGTAATAAACAAGGGTATCGCAAAGATTTCAGTATAAATTGAAGGAACAAGGGATAGATCATAATACCATGCATTCAAATTACTACAACAACCATATAATTATAATTAGCCTCATAATATCCAACAAATACATAAAAAAGGAACTCATGGTCATGCCATGGCCCCAAAATATCAAAGGTACACGAGTTTGACAAGGTCTAGTACAAAATGAAATACAACAGATAAGGAGCAATAATGGGATAGGCCCACGTAGACATATACTGCATTCTCTGCCCCTTCCACGCCCTTCCATTGAATGGACTCAGGTCCTCGAGTGCCTGGTCCCCCTCGCTCCTCGGCCTCGGGGAACATGAGGATTACGGATGATACGAGGGTGCCGACTGATCACCTCTACACGATGAATGCGACGGCCAGGAGTATAGCTGGCGACCAAAGAACGTTCCTCAGAGGGATCCTCCGCGGACGCAGCAGGATGATACTCGGGGAGCGGCGGCGAAGCGGCTGCTGCCCTAGAAGTAGCTGTTGAACTCACATCGATCACAGGGACCTCTGGCAGTGGCACGGGCTCAGCTACAGGTAGACCCGGAGACATTGGCTCCATCTCGATCTCTGGCAATGACTCAGGCGGGAAATCTCAAGGACCCAGCGGCGGTCCAAGGTGCGCCGATGATACGTCTACAGGGGCAGGTGGGATCTCTGGCTCCTCTTGCTCGAAAACTCGACCCAGGTGAAAATATGTGCGGACTACTGTGGTGGTCGTGGCCACAATAGCGTAAGCGTCCTCATCATAGGCCCACTCATGGTGGGGAGGGTCCATGCTCCACTCCATGGGGTGTGCCATGAGTATCTGGTGACGAGACGGAAAAATGGCTAGGGTGAGAAATAAGATTTCTTAGTAGGACTCGACCTTGACACACAGGTGTCATCGTCATCGTCCCAGCCACTTCGATTTTATAAATGAAAACTGTGAGCAATCAATAGGTTCAATTCTTAGGTTTTTGAAAATATCAATGTCTGATGTGGGTTCCATTTTAAGTACATAATTCTCATATGCTAACATCATAGTATACATAAGAACTTGTATGAAAATTTGTATCATGCATGCACATCTTATGAGTTTCCTTCTTTACTTGAGTCGGACCGAGGTCCCTTTCTTTTCTTAGCTTGACTTATCTTAAGTCCTTTTCTTTTCAACCACTAAACATAAGTGGTAATGAGCTCATACCGTGGCCGTCACCACCATATAATTTCGGTACTTACACTAGCTGGGTCATGTCATGCTTCATGTAAGCCCTATCCCCTATACTCACACAGCTGGGTCATGCCATGCCTCATGTGAGTCGTGGGTGAGGAGAACTTAAATTAGGTCACCTTTCCTTTTGAAGGATCACACACTTTATTGCATTTCTTCTTATTAAAACTTATGATGCAAAATATTTCTAAGTCCACAATTTTTACAAAATTTCGGCAGCAGAACGGCTAGACCGAAGCTTTCCAAAATTTTGCCAAACAGAGAAACCAATATCTTAGTATCATTAAGTATCATATCATATCATCATTATCATATCATCAGTATCATACCATCATTATCAGATCATCATCATCACATCATCATCATAACATCATGCTTGCACATAAACATAGGCATATTCTCAAGCAAAGTTTTATGAGCTTAGCTTAGTAAATTTGGTGCAAGCTTTTAATTGAGGTTACCTCTTGTGTATCCTCTTTTATTAGTTGTAGGGCCAATGTTGTCTAATGTCCTTTTTGATACTTTTTGAGTTGAGTTATGAAGATTTTTTTTAATACTTAATATAAGGGTATTAATGTCTTAAAGCTTATTCTTCATTAACCTTTAACTTTTACCCTAACCAGTTTTACTTTTATAGTGGGACAGTAACTTAAAAAATTCACCATAATTTCATCTTTTACTCTTTTATTTCGAATTTTGGTATGCTTAACTTCTCTGAGTCTATTTTTAAACAAAAGAAACCCCACTCAAAAATTCATTTTGTAGCTTGAGTTATGCATATTTTATTCTGACTGTTCAAACTTGAAAGTTCATCTCGGGTCAGTGACTTTTAAACATTACTGTGAACTCCTCACAAGGAATCTGACAAAACTGTTTTATGGGGATGTTCCTCTATGTCTTAGATTTCTAACAAACTTAGTCCCACTCAAAAATGTTCTGTATAGCTTGAGTTATGCACGTTTTACTACCTACTGCCCGGACAGAAACCCATCCAGGAACAGCAAACTTTGAAAATTCATATCTCTCTCATTTTAAGGCCAAATCTCGCATATTTTATATGTATGAAAAGCTCTTTGAGTCTACTTTCATAGAAAATTAGTTTCATTGCATTTTGAGTTTTGTGGCGTGAGTTATACTGCACGATTACAGACTGCTAGAATTCCAGATTAACTCATTTTTAAGTTTTACATATCAAACTTGTGGAAATGTTGCTATACCACTTCAAATCACCATTTTTATGTTTTAACTCATCACCATATTCAAAGTTTTAGTCACCAAATTAGTATTTTAACACAAAATAGAGCAAGATACACAAAACCATCATGCCACATAATCTCATTTCAAAACACCACTTTCAACAAGGTAAGAAAACTCATAGAGAAAAATGTGGTCATGAGACCTTGAAGTAAGCTTTAAAACCACCTAACTATGAAGAGCTTAGGGGTTCTAAAACTTGAAAAATACATGGAGAATAAGGATAAAGTCACTACCAAATGAGTTTCTCTTGGAAGCTTGAAAAATGAAATGGTTGGAGATGGCCTCCTTCCTCTTGAGCTAGCAAATGGGGCTAAATGAGTGTTTGTTTTGCTCTACCAAGGACCAAAGAATGTGATCCTTGATAAGTTAGTGAGGGTGGTGATAGGAGATGAGGGTGATGGTGGTGGAAAAGTGATGACTTAGAGTAGGAGAAACAAGAAGAACAAGAAGGAGAGTAGGAAGAATAAAGAAAAGTTTAGAGAGAGGTGAGAGCTTTGTGTGTGTGTCTTTGTGAGAGGAGTGGAAAAATGAAATGAGGGGGGGGGGGGAAGAAGGCTGATGGCGCAAAATGGGGGAGGAGATTGATGTGATTTTTGCTTCTTACACAAGCTAGGGAGTGGGAAAAACCATAGGGCAAAAGAGAGTGTTGTGTTTCCTTTGAGTCTTGGCACTTGGGTAAAGGCTTTGTAGTGTTTTTGTCAAATGGTTAAAAGCATGAGCTATCTTAGGATTGGCATTGGATGATTGTGATCACTCCAAGTGTCACAATCTTGATGGAGGAAAGTAGATCTTTTGTCTTGACTCAAGGAATCTACTAACATGGACTCTTGATCTAGTAGTGTATGATGAGAAGGCAATTGAATGGTTGGATGTGGCTCTTGCTTTGACCAAACTTTCAAACAATAATTAAAGGGAAGTTTCTACATCTTTATAATTGTTACAATTATCTAAATGTTAATTAATTCAATTGATTTAATTACACTTTAACACATTTTTATTGAAAAGGATTTTTCCTCATTAATTATGTAAAGAAGATGTGAGAGTAAATTTTTCATGTGATTAAGATGTGATGCTTATGTGCTCTTAGTTAGTTAGGTTAGATCACCTTGATTTTATGTTCTAAGTCATGAATTCACAAGAATTGGGCCATTAGGCTTTTAATTGTAACTTTTAATGTGTTATGTTTCAATTGTTGACTTTTCTAATTAGTCATTGACCTTCACTTATCTTGTTGGCTTGCCTTAATTTACTAAGCTCTTACTCTTGAGATTAGCCGATTAGTTCTCAATTAATCGCTAACCTCTCTAATTAGCCGGGAACACCGAGCTAATTAACTTAGGCGAAAATAGGGATGTTACAAACGGATTCCTTTTCGCAGACTCCATTTAGAGTGCCTGTGCAGCGCAGTAGTAGGATATGTATAGAATGACCCTCTTTTGCCATTTTTGGGCCATAGACGGTAGCTTAGTGGATGTTATATGTAGATGGTTGGTACATGAAATGTCCTGTGGGGACCAAATAGGGTTCTGATTGTAGCGACAGATCAGTGTTATTTTGTTTTAGCGGCCTCATTATATATATATATATATATATATATATATATATATATATATATATATATATATATATATATATATATATATATATATATATATATATATGATGAAGTCAGGTAGTTCCGCTTATTCTGCAGATTTTCTTTATTTATTGATTTATCATTGCTAATACAAAACTCACTGACAAAATTAAATGGTTTATTGAACAATTAATGTTCTTTGGATAACTATTATTGAATCAGAATGTAATGTAATTAGGTAACCTCACGTAATAACTTATCAGGTAATATATTATAACTTAAGCATAGTATTTTGTCTGGTAAGGTGTTACATTATGAGTGTTAGGGTTTTCTTGTATCATCGTTGATTTATTCTTGTATGGTGTTAATAGGAATTTTTTTTCTAGCAATCTAAGATAGAGAAACTTGATTAGTGTTGAAGAATAGGTTAGAGAACTAAGATAGTCACAAAATAGAAAGGTTGTTGAATGAAAACCTAGGAGCTATTTGTACAGCAAGGGACATATCTTGGTCTATGAAACTCAAATTGAAGTGAAACTAATTTTATATTAAGCCTGCCTTGAAGATGAATCCAATTGTATAAATTATAAGTCATTGGACTTGAAATGAAGGAGTTATGATTTTTAGAAGTAGACTATTAGTTAATGCCCCTTGTCCTAATCAGTGAAATTTTGGAGTGCATAACCTGAATTAAAAGGTTAAGTGAAATTTATCGATTTCCACCACAACAACTTTCACTTCGTAAGGTCCACTATAGTGTATTGTTATATCAAATGAATGAAATTAAATTAGGTTGTCGGGCGAGGAACTTCCAAACACAATAACAACAAGTCTAACTTGAAACCAAAAACAAAGAAGGAAAATGAATAATGAATAGCCTAGCAAGTACTTACAATTGCTCTAAAAATTAATGAAAAAGACAAATATATGAGGGAGGCACCAAAAATAATATATCCCAATGACCCCGATAAACAGTCACAATGCATAAAACATGACAAAATTTATTTGAAACACCAATCAACAATCACCATTATCTTTAAACCTACACAATGAAAACTTTGCACTAGAAATAAAAATCTTTAACACAAATCAAGGAAAAATCCAACATTGGTAGAGTGGAAAAAAAAAAGTAAATAAAAGAGGAACTTGCCCAAGGGTGGTAATGGTGGTTGGTGGTGCAACAGTTGGTGTGAGTCAGAGGTATAGCAAGGAGCTCTATGGCTCAACAACTTAGAAGAGCCTATCTTGCTCGAAATCCACAATCTCTGCTTCAACATAACATGGAGTAGTTGTTTGTTAGTAATCATTAGTGAATGTTGCTGCTGTTATCTAAGAACAAAATGCAAAGACATCTATTGCATTGTAGGAAGTGTCAAAATTGCAAGAGATTGAGGAAAGAAATGGAAAGCTGAATATTGAAGGTGAACATAAGAGAATGGCTGGATGTTCAAATGAAGGTGGAAGGTTTACCATAGCAATCGATTACGGTTTGTTCAAAGTAGAAAATTAGAAAATATTTTGGGGTTAGGGTTGGAGTGAATTTAGAGAAAATTTGAATTTAAGTAGTAGCATTGTCTTTTTTTTTTTTTTTTTAACAAATTGGGTTACTTGGACTATTCCGAATTTGTATAACTTCGTGAGCTATTTTGGATTGGTATTTGGAAATAACACTACAAATCATACCAAATCAATTAGCTTCAATTATGAAAAACAAGGATATATGAATGAAGAAAACATCATTTTCAACAAGTTTTGTAATGATTTAAAAGTCTGCATGAGTTGAATTTGATTTGAGCACCATTGACCACTTTGTCACAAAGTTAGACACCAAAATTTCAACTTTTCAAGTAGGCAAACCTATCCTAAAACTAACAATGCAAGAAATATTTTAACTCATGAATTCACCTGTGTTATTCTTCTCTTTCAAGGTACATGATTTTTCTATTTTAATGAGTAATTTGTCGCATCATGTGATAAATTTATAATTGAAGATAACTAAATAAGATAACACAAAACATAGGTTAAGAAGAAGTTAAATGTTAATATCATTGTTAAATTTAGTACTTATGTCTAAACTAAATATAGGTTTTTGGTATTTTTTTTTTCATGAGAAAGAAAAATAATCTGAGTTTGAAAAAAAACAAACAAACTTTTTGTAATTTAATTTTCATGCTTTTGATTTTGTCTAAATTGGTAAGTTAACGCCATTTATATAGATCTCTCGCTAGATCTAATGTGTTACTTACATTTTTAAATATCAACATCTATATTATATGTTAGTTTTGGTTGTTGGATGCTATAACCAATGAGCCACTTTTGTGTGCTTAGTTGTGTAAGAACATTATTACTTATTTTAGTTACCAATTTTTTGTTATTAATTGGTGCTCACTAATGCATATACGTATTGGAAGTTGGTGATCACACATATATAAATATTACATGTCTGTTTCACCATAAATCATAATATAGATTTCTCATGTTTATTCTAAATTTTTGAAGAGGGCCTCCCTAGCTTGTTTTTTGTCTTTTTATGCTTTGAAGTCACAAATTCGTTCATTTGAAGCTGACATATAACCAAACCAATAAAAGAGAAGGATTGAAAAGTAAAATGGCTGGCTTCTCATCCTTTTGCAAGTGCTTTTTTCCTTCTACCTCATCATCTTCTTGAGTTAGTGATCATACTCAAGGATCAAAGGTCAAACCAAATTCTTCTAAGAAATCAGAGAGCAAACCAAAATTGAAAGAAGCTACACTTGTACCATTTCCAGAACCTCCAATTATGTCTTTTCCTTTCCCTGGTTATCGTACTTTAGCAATCTTATAGGAGGTGTTTATTTTGTATAGAACAAATGCTCTATTCTTCGATGATTCATATCCAATAAGGAGTAAAGTGTATAACCTCACACATTGATTATATGCATATATATAACCCACTACCTAGTTAGTGTAACATGTATAATTTCATAAATTTGTCTTAATTTTATTGTATTTTATTGAAAAGTATAGCCCCTATAGTTACTTCATTTCTTCACGTGTTGATAAATTTTTTTGTGCAATTTTTTTCCCAAAGCAATAATAATGCTTTGCATTTTCTCCAAATTCAGCCATTGGAATAACATTGCTTTGTTTTGATAAATTTCAAAAATTTTGTTCATTGATTAGAAATATAATCAACTTATATGTACAGTAGTACTAACATGATGGGAGTTATTAAAGGTTTTTTCATACTCGATTGTGATGATTGTATTAGTGTTTTCTTGGCAATTTTTATTCGTGAGCTTACGTCTTTCATATAGAAAATAATATTATCGATGAAAAATGTTATCAATAAAAATATTGCACATCCTTAATTTAACAAATATTGGGTCTACCTAACAAGCCACGTTTGAGGAAGGACATTTTAGGTCTCACATAATTATTTTAGGCATTTATATTAGTGATAAAATTAACAATAGGAGTCCAATTACCCTCACCAAACTTGCAACCTCACCCAATTAATAGATGGTCAACCTATTTGGGTATCTTCATGGCCTTGTTTGGCTTCAAATTGAGCCAAAGAACCATCCACTTCAATTCTTATATCTTTTAAGGTTTAGGCGGGTGAGTAAACTAATTTAAATTTGTATAATTGGACGAAACATGTTAATGTGTGAAAAAATTAAGAAAAAATGTTTAAAATGATGCTTGCTATATTCCACATCCACCTATCAAATTTTGAAGCCCATAACCCAAATTAAAAGGTTAAGTGAAATTCAGCGATTTCCTTAACAACAACTTGCACTTCGTAAGGTCCATTATAGTGTATTATTATATCAAATGAATGAAATTAAATTAGGTTGTCAGGTAAGGAACTTCCAAACACATTAACAACTAGTCCAACTTGAAACCAAAAACAAAGAAGGAAAATGAACACTAAATAGCCTAGCAAGCACCTACAATTGCTCTAAAAATTAGTGAACAAGACAAATATGTTAGGGAGGCATCAAAAATAATATGTTCCAATGACATCGGTAAACACCCATAATGCAAAAAACATGGCAAACTCTATTTCAAACATCAATCAACAATCACTTCAATCTTTAAACCTACACAACGAAAACTTTACACTGGAAATAAAAATCTTTAACTCAAATCAAGGAAAAGTTCAACACTGGAAGAGTGGAAAAAGTAAGTAAATAAAAGAGGAACTCGACTAAAGGTGGTAATAGTGGTTGATGGTGCAACAGTTGGTGCGAGTCAGGGGCATAGTAAAGAGCTCTATGGCTCAATAGCTTGGAAGAGCCCATCTTGATTGAAAGCCACAATCTCTGCTCCAACATAATATGAAGGAGTTGTTTGCTAGTTATTATTGATAAATGTTGCTGCTACTATCTACGAACAAAATGCAATAACATCTATCACGTTGTAAGAAGTGTCAAAATTGCAAAAGATTGAGGAAAGAAATGGAAAGCTAAATATTGAAGGACAATATAAGAGAATGGTTGAATGTTCAAATGAAGGTGGAAGGTTTACCGCAATAGTCGATTATGGTTAGTTCAAAGTTAGAGAACATTTGAATTTAGGTCGTAGCATTGTCTTCTTTTTTTGTTAACAAATTGGGTTGCTTGGACTGTTTCAAGTTTGCATAACTTTCTGAGCTATTTTGGATTGGTATTTAGAAATAACTCTACAAATCATACCGAATCAACAAGTTGTAATTATCAAAAACAAAGATATATCAATGAAGAAAACATCATTTTTAACTAGTTTTGTAATGATTTAAAAGTCTTCATAGTTTGAATTAGATTTGAGCACCATTGACCACTTTATCAGAAAGTTAAACACCAAAAATCCAACTTTTCAAGCAGTCAAACCTATCCTACAACTAGCAATGCAAGAAATATTTTAACTCATCACTTGTGTTACTCTTCTCTTTCCAAATACGTAATCGTTATATTTTAATGAGTAATTTGTGGCATCATGTGATAAATTTATAATTGAAGATAACTAAATAAGATAACAAAAAATATTGGTGAAGAAGAAATTAAATGTTAATATCGCTGTTAAATTTAGTACCTACGTCTGAACTAAATATAGGTTTCTGGTTTTTTTTTTTGGGGCGAGAAAGAAATATAATTTGAGTGTGAAAAATAACAAACAAACTTTTTGGAATTTAATTTTCATGCTTTTGATTTTGTCTAAATTGGTAAGTTATTGCTATCTATATAGATCTCTTGCTAGATTTAACATGTTACTTACATTTTTAAATATCAACGTCTATACCATATGTTAGTTTCGGTTGTTGAATGCTATAACCAATGAGCCACTTTTGTACGCTTAGTTGTGTAAGAACGTTATTACTTATTGTAATTACCAATTTTCTATTATTAATTGGTGCTTACCAATGCATTTACGTATTCGAAGTTGGTGATCACATGTATATAAATATTACATGTCTATTTTACCATAAATCATAATATAGATTTCCCAACTTCTATTCCAATTTTTTGAAGAGGGCCCCCCAACTTGTTTTTGTCTTTTTATGCTTTGCAGCCACAATTCGTTCATTTGAAGCTAACATATAATCAAACCAATAAAAGAGAAGGATTGAAAAGTAAAATGGCTGGCTTCTCATTCTTTTGCAAGTGTTTTTTTTCCCTCCATCTCATCATCTTCTCAAGTACATGATCATACTCAAGGATCGAAAGTCAAACCGAATTCTTCCGAGAAACCAGAGAATAAACCAAAATTGAAAGAAGCTACATTTGTACCATTTCCAGAACCCCCAATTGTGCCTTTTCCTTTTTCTGGTTACTGTACTTTAGCACTCTTATAGGAGGTGTTTATTTTGTATAGAACAAATGCTCTATTCTTCATCGATTCATATCCAATAAGGAGCAAAGTGTATAAACTCACACATTGATTATATACATATATATAATCCACTATCTAGGTGGTGTAACATGTATAATTTCATAAATTTATCTTAATTTTATTCAAAAGTATAGCCCTCGTAGTTACTTCATTCCTTCACGTGTTGATAATTTTTCTTGTACAATTTTTTCCCTACTGCAAAAATAGTGCTTAGCATTTTCTCCAAATTCAGCCATTGGAATAACATTGCTTTGTTTTAATACAATTCAAAATGTTTGTTTGTTGATTGGAAATATGATCAACTTATGTGTACAATATAAACATGATGGGAGTAATTAAAGTTTTTTATATACTCGATTGCGATGACTGTATTAGTGTTTTCTTGGCAATATTTTTTCACGAGCTTATGTTTTTCGTGAAGTAAATAATATTATTGGTCAAAAATGTTATCATTAAAAATATTACATATCTTAATTTAATAAATAATCGATCTACCTGACAAGCGACGTTTGAGGAAGGACATTTTAGATCTCATACAAATATTTTAGGCATTTATATTAGTGATAAAATTAACAAGTGTCCTATTACCCTCACCAAACTTGCAACCTCGCCCTATTAATAGATGGTCACCCTATTTTGGTATCTTCATGGCCCTATTTGGCTTCAATTTGAGCCAAAAAACTATCCACTTCAATTCTTATATCTTCTAACATTTGGGTAGGTTTTTAAACTAATTTACATTTATTCAATTGGATGAAACGTGTTGATGTATGAAAAAATTAAGAAAACATGTTTAAAATGATGCTTACTATATTCGACGTCCACCTATCAAATTTCGGAGCGCCTAACCTGAATTAAAAGGTTAAGTGAAATTTAGTAATTTCCTCAACAACAACTTGCACTTCATAAGGTCTATTATTGTGTATTGTTATATCAAATGAATGAAATTAAATTGGTTGTTGGGCGAGGAACTTCCAAATACATTAACAACTAGTCTAACTTGAAACAAATAACAAAGAAGGAAAATGAGCAATGAATATTCTAGCAAACACTTGCAATTGCTCTAAAAATTAATGAAAAGACAAGTATGTGAGCGAGGCACAAAAAATAATACATCCTAATGACATCGATAAACAACCACATTGCATAAAATATGACAAAATTTATTCGAAACACGAATCAACAATCACTACTATCATTAAACCTACACAATGAAAACTTTACACTGGAAATAAAAATCTTTAATGCAAATCATGGAAAAATCCCACATTGATAAAGTGGAAAAAATAAATAAATAAAAGAGAAACTCATTTAGGGTTGGTAATGGTGGATAGTGGTGCAACAATTGGTGCAAGTAGGGGGTGGTGCAAGGAGCTCTATGGGTCAATAGCTTAGAAGAGCCCATCTTAATCGAAAGTCACAGTCTCTGCTTCAACATAATATGGAAGAGTTGTTTGCTAGTTGTCATTGGTGAATGTTGCTGCTACTATCTGCAAACAAAATGCAACGACATCTATCATGTTGTAGGAAGTGTCAAAATTGAAAAGATTGAGGAAAGAAAAGGAAAGTTGAATATTGAAGGAGGATATAAGAGAATGGTTAGATGTTCAAATGAAGGTGGAAGGTGTACCACAATAGTCAATTATGGTTAGTTCAAAGTTAGAGAACATTTGAATTTAGGTAGTAGCATTCCTTTTTTTTGTTAACAAATTAGGTTTCTTGGACTGTTTTGAGTGTGCTTAACTTTTTGAGCTATTTTGGATTGGTGTTTAGAAATAACTCGACAAATCATATCGAATCAACAAGCTGTAAGTATCAAAAACAAAGATATATTAATGAAGAAAACATCATTTTTAACTAGTTTTGTAATGATTTAAAAGTCTGCACGATTTGGATTAGATTTGAGCACCATTGACCACTTCATCACAAAGTTAGATACCAAAAATCTAACTTTTCAAGTAGGCAAACCTATCCTACATCTAGCAATGCAAGAAATATTTTAACTCATCACCCGTGTTATTCTTTTCTTTCCAAATATGTGATCTTTATATTTTAATGAGTAATTTGTGGCATCATGTGATAAATTTATAGTTGAACAAAACTAAATGAGATAACACAAAATATAGGTGAAGAAGAAATTAAATGTTAATATCACTGTTAAATTTAGTACTTACATTTAAACTAAATATACGTTTTTGGTTTTTTTTTTTGGCGAGAAAGAAATATAATCTGAATTTGAAAAAAAAAAAACAAACAAACTTTTGGTAATTTCATTTTCGTGCTTTTGATTTTGTCTGAATTGGTAAGTTGTTGCTATCTATATAGATCTCTCGCTAGATTTAATGTGTTACTTACATTTTTAAAAACAACATCTATATTATATGTTAGTTTTGGTTGTTGAAAGCTATAACCAATGAGCCACTTTTGTATGCTTAGTTGCATAAGAGGGTTATTACTTATTGTAATTACCAATTTTCTGTTATTAATTGGTGCTCACCAATGCATATACGTATTGGAAGTTGGTGATCACATGTATATAAATATTACATGTCTGTTTCACCATAAATCATAATATAGATTTCTCAAGTTCTATTCCAACTTTTTGAAGAGGGTCCCCAACTTGTTTTTGTCTTTTTATGCTTTGAAGCCACAATTCATTCATTTGAAACTGACATATAATGAAACCAATAAAAGAGAAGGATTGAAAAGTAAAATGGCTGGCTTCTCATCCTTTTGCAAGTGATTTTTTCCTTCCACCTCATCATCTTCTTGAGTACATGACCATACTCAAGGATCAAAGGTCAAACCAAATTCTTCTGAGAAACTAGAGAACAAAGCAAAATTGAAAGAATCTACACTTGTACCATTTTCAGAACCTCCAATTGTGCCTTTTCTTTTCCCTGGTTATCGTACTTTAGCACTCTTATAGGAGTTGTTTATTTTGTATAGAACAAATACTCTATTCTTCGATGATTCATATCCAATAAGGAGCAAAGTGTATAACCTCACATATTGATTATATACATATATATAACCCACTATCTAGTTAGTGTAACATGCATAATTTCATAAATTTATCTTAGTTTTATTGTATTTTATTCAAAAGTATAGCCCCCATAGTTACTTCATTCCTTCACATGTTGATAATTCTTTTTGTGCAATTTTTTTCCTAAAGCAAAAAGAGTGCTTAGGGCTTTCTCAAAATTTAGCCATTGGAATAGCATTGCTTTGTTTTGATACAATTCAAAAAGTTTGTTAATTGATTGGAAATATGAACAACTTATGTGTACAATACTAATATGATGGGAGTAATTAAAGTTTTTTATATACTCGACTGCGATGATTGTAACACCCTCCCAAGTACAGTACTATGCTTAAGTCATAGTACCACACTTAAGAGTTGTTACTATTGCCTGAGCAGACCTTATTTCACAGCAATTTCAGCCGTCTTCGAAATCTTTTGAGTTATCTAGAGATAACACGGAAAATAGGAGTGAGAATTATAAATTCTTAGTAGGATTCATTCAGTGTCATACATAATGTCATCGTTGTCATCTCCAGCTGCTTCGATTTATTATGAAAAAATGTGAGCATGTTAAATAGACTGTTCAGTTTTATAGTTGAAAATATATTGTCCGAAGCAGAGGTCATTTTATTCATGCGCTTGAGTCACATTGGCAATATATCATATTGGAGAATAATCATAGCATAAGTTGATAGAACAGCTTCTGCATCAATAAAACATGGGATATCATTATGGAAATTCTCATTTTTTTGAATTCATGCAAATGCACTGATGCCTTTCTTTAACTTTTTTTTGCTTTATAATAAGTTAATGTCATGGACGTTGCCACCATAAATTTTCGGTACTTACACTAGCTGGGTCATGCCATGTCTCATGTAAGCGCTATCCCCTATACTCACACTAGCTGGGTCGATGCCATGCCTCATGTGAGTGGGATGCTTGCATATGCTTTAATCTTTATTCTTTATTGCCCTTGGATAGTCTGATCTAGGAGTGAGCTCAACTCGTGACCGTCGCCACACAGTACTGACCCGCAAGGGGACCCTCGTGTCTCTAGGTCGGAGGGACTCAGTTGGCCATCTGCCTCCAACATAGAGGGACCCAAAAGTTTCAGCTCCCTTCACAAGAAGGGACCCAATGTGCAGCTGCCTCTGAGTGAAGGGACCCACATCTTTATATTTTAACTGCCCTCACCTGGAGGGACCCAAATAACTGCCTCCAAGTGAGGGGATCTCATATATTCTTCCTTCATTCATATGCAAATATGCATGCTTGATCATTATGGTCACCACATACACTTACTCATAATTTTAACTTCATAATTAATCAACTTAATTGGTAAAACTATCAATCCATTAATCTTGCACTCTCTGCCGAGAATTCGGTAGCATAACGGATTGAGTCCACTTCCCCATGAATAGTGCCAGCACATTAGAATACCAATTGCACAGAAAAATCATGACATTTTTATTCACAATTCAATCATCAAATTCATTGGCACAATTATTACCTTTAAAACATAATTGCTGCCTCAATACTTACATTGAACCTGGTTTTTGTAAATCAAGCTACAATTTCTATTTAACTCATTTGGACCTCAATTTTGGATATGTTAAAGTGTTATGTGTCTATTTTCTAACCTCTTTGGTCCCATCTAATTTTGATAACTATAGCTCAAGTTAATTAGGTTTTACCCCGGCCTACCCAGTGACTGGCCAGAATTAGACACCTAAAAGTAAAAATCGGCTAAAAATCGAAAGCTAATTCAAATCATATGAAATTGGTCTCATATTAAAGCTAACAGAGCAAAGTTTCATTTACAAAAAGTTTCATTCCATTTGACTAAGTAAGGCTCAAGTTATAAGCCCTGAATTCTAACCTTCTTGAACTGCCCTATTCTGGCCCAGTTGGGACATAGGGTAATCTTATTGGATCACTAGAAGCAAACAGGACCTTATCTAATTCTGAAATTTTTATGGGATATTCTCCTATATGTAAGCTTTCTAACAAAGTTAGTTTATTCATTTCCAAGTAGTATAGGGAGTGTTCTACCCTGAACAACCCAGTCTGCCCAAAATCAAAGTCAAAAACTTATGTCGAAATTTAAAAATTCATAACTTTCTCAATACTAATCCAAAAGCCTTATATGATATATGTATGGAAAACTCTAGATGTCTACTTTCATATAAAAATGGTTTGATCAGATTTAAATGGTAGTAGGCAGAGCCATACACTCCGCCATATGGACTGTCGAGGGATTCTAGGTTTCTAGCTTCTCACATCTTCATCCTTTCACCTTTTCTTACCTCCTAAACGAATTTAACACCAACAACAGCCAACAAACCAGTCAAATAACATCATAATCATTCAATTATCTCATCAAGAATTGAGTAAATAGAGTCACCAACAACCACCCATAATCAGAATAGCAAAACAAGATTTGAACCTCTACCTCTTGTTATGTGTGATTTGGCTTGATTTTGGAGTTTGGGCTATCAAAACCTTGTTGAGCTTGAAGGTTTGCTGGAGTTGGATGAGTGGGGAAGAGAAGAAGAGAGCTGAACAAGAGAGAAAGGGGGCGCAGATCATAATGGATGAAAAGGGGAGGAAAATCTGATTTAAAGGAGTAGAAGGTAGTTGGCTTCCAAGGCTTTGATTGGTTGAAATACAAGAGGCTGAAATTCAGCCAAGCTTCCTCCTTTCTTGTGGCCTTGTTTGCGCCGCATTTAGGGGTTAAGTGGCTGAGTTCTCAGCCACTTAAAGTAGGGTTGATGAGTTGAAATTCTATTGGTTCGGTTCTGACAGTTTAAAATACCGTAATCTTACCGATTTCCTTTAAATCGATAAATCGGTTTTCAAGAAATTTGTGGAGTTTTATATGTTTCTATTCTAATTATTTCTAATCCTAATATCTCTAATTAACACTTAATTAGCTCCTAATTAATCTCTAATTAATTCCTAATTAGCTTTACTTATTCACTAAAATCAAATTAATCAATTAAAGGTGTAAATTAATCGTGTTGCAAGTTGATGGCCTTTCTATTTTCTGTTTTTCATGGCTAATGGCATCTTCGTAATTATGGGTAAGTCTAGGGGCATCCCACGTCATTTCACGTGTGGACATCTCCGTGGCTCAATCAGCTGAGGTTTAGGTTTCTACGTTTTCGCTACGCGATTATGCTTCGTTTAAAACCTTATTCTGCTAATCCAATTGATATGAGGACCTAAAGGTCATTTTTTAAAAAGTTTAGGGGCAAAGTTGTAAATAATAAAATTTTGCCCAAAGACATTTTCATCATTTCCTATTACGTTATATGGGGATGTTACAATGATTGTATTATTGTTTTCTTGGCAATTTTTATTCATGAGCTTACATTTTTCATGGAGAAAATAATATTATCGGTCAAAAATGTTATCATTAAAAATAGTCCATACCTTAATTTAATAAATAATGGGTCTACCTGACAAGCAACGTTTGAGGAAGGGGCATTTTAGGTCTCACACAAATATTTTAGCCATTTACATTAGTGATAAAATTAACAATAGGTGTCCTATTACCCTCGCCAAACTTGCAATCTCGCCCTATTAATAAATGGTCACCCTATTTGGGTATCTTCATGGCCCCATTTGTCTTCGATTTGAGCCAAAGAACCATCCACTTCAATTCTTATATCTTCTAATGTTTGGGCAGGTTTGCAAACTAATTCAAATTTATTTAATTGGATGAAACGTGTTGATGTATGAAAAAATTAAGAAAAAATGATTACAATGATGCCTGCTATATTCCACATCCGCCTATCAAATTTCTTAGCGCCTAACCCGAATTAAAAGGTAAAGTGAAATTTAGCAATTTCCTCAACAACAACTTGCACTTCATAAGGTCCATTATTGTGTATTGTTATATCAAATGAATGAAATTAAATTAGGTTGTCGGGCGAGGAACTTCCAAACACATTACCAACTCATCTAGCTTGAAACCAAAAACAAAGAAGGAAAATGAACAATGAATAGTCTAGCTAACACTTGCAATTACTTTAAAAATTAATGAACAAGACATGTATGTGAGCGAGGCACCAAAAATAATACATCCAAATAACATCAATAAACAGCTGCAATCCACAAAACATGACAAAATTTATTTGAAACACGAATCAACAATCACTACTATCATTAAACCTATACAATGAAAACTTTGCACTGGAAATAAAAATCTTTAACGCAAATCAAGGAAAAATCCCACACTAGTAAAGTGGAAAAAAAATAAGTAAATAAAAGAGGAAATCGCCTAGGGGTGGTAATGGTGGATGGTGGCACAATAGTTGGTGCAAGGAGCTCTATGGGTCAATAGCTTAGAAGAACCAATCTTGATCGAAAGCCACAATCTCTACTTCTACATAATATGGAGGAGTTGTTTGCTAGTTATCATTGGTGAATGTTGCTGCTACAATTTATAAACAAAATGCAACGACATCTATCATGTTGTAGAAAGTGTCAAAATTGAAAAAATTGAGGAAAGTAAAGGAAAGCTGAATATTGAAGGTGGACATAAGAGAATGGTTGGATGTTCAAATGAAGGTGGAAGGTTAACCACAGCAGTTGATTATGGTTTGTTCGAAGTTAGAGAACATTTGAATTTAGGTAGAAGCATTTTCTTTTTCTTTGTTTTTTTTAAAAATAAATTGCGTTGTTTGGATTGTTCCAAGTTTGTATAACTTTTTGAGCGGTGTTGGATTGGTAATTAGAAATAACACAATGAATCATGTCGTATCAACTAGCTTTAATTATGAAAAACAAAGATATATCAATGTAGAAAACATCATTTTAAACTAGTTTTGTAATGATTTAAAAGTCTGCATGATTTGGATTGGATTAGAGCGCCATTGACCACCTCATCAAAAGCCTAGACACGAAAAATCCAACTTTTCAACTGGGTAAACCTATCCTAAAACTAAATATAGGTTTCTGGTTTTTTTTTTTTGGCAAGAAAGAAACATAATCTGAGTTTGAAAAAAAAAAACAAACAAACTTTTGGTAATTTCATTTTCGTGCTGTTGATTTTGTCGAAATGGTAAGTTGTTGCAATCTAAATAGATCTCTCGCTAGATTTAATTTGTTACTTACATTCCTAAAAATCAACATCTATATTATATGTTAGTTTCGGTTGTTGAAAGCTATAACCAATGAGCCACTTTTGTATGGTTAGTTGGGTAAGAATGTTATTACTTATTGTAATAACCAAATTTCTGTTATTAATTGGTGCTCACCAATGCATATGCGTATTGGAAGTTGGTGATCACACGTATATAAATATTGCATGTCTGTTTCACCATAAATCATAATATAGATTTCTCAAGTTCTATTCCAACTTTTTGAAGAGGGCCCCCCAACTTGTTTCTGTCTTTTTATGCTTTGAAGCCGCAATTCGTTCACTTGAAGCTGACATATAACGAAACCAATAAAAGAGAAGGATCGAAAAGTAAAATGGCTGGCTTCTCATCCTTTTGCAAGTGCCTTTTTCCTTCCACCTCATCATCTTCTCTTATACGTGATCATACTCAAGGATCAAAGGTCAAACCAAATTCTTCTGAGAAACCAGAGAACAAAGCAAAATTGAAAGAATCTACACTTGTACCATTTCCAGAACCTCCAATTGTGCCTTTTCCTTTCCCTGGTTACCGTACTTTAGCACTCTTATAGGAGCTGTTTATTTTGTATAGAAAAAATGCTTTATTCTTCGATGATTCATATCCAATAGGGAGCAAAGTGTATAACCTCACACATTGATTATATACATATATATAACCCATTATCTAGTTAGTGTAACATGCATAATTTCATAAATTTATCTTAATTTTATTGTATTTTATTCAAAAGTATAGCCCCCTATAGCTACTTCATTCCTTCAAGTGTTGATAATTTTTCTTGTGCAATTTTTTTGCCTAAAGCAAAAAGAGGGCTTAGGGTTTTCTCCAAATTTAGCCATTGGAATAACATTGCTTTGTTTTGATACAATTCAAAAAGTTTGTTCATTGATTGGAAATATGATCAACTTATGTGTATAGTACTAACATGATGGGAGTAATTAAACTTTCTTATATACTTGACTACGATGATTGTATTAGAATTTTCTTGCCAATTTTTATTCATGAGCTTACATTTTTCATGGAGTAAATAATATTATTGGTCAAAAATGTTATCATTAAAAATATTCCATACCTTAATTTAATAAATAATGGGTCTACCTGACAAGCAACGTTTGAGGAAGGGGAATTTTAAGTCTCACACAAATATTTTAGCCATTTACATTAGTGATAAAATTAACAATAGGTGTCCTATTACCCTCGCCAAACTTGCAATCTCGCCCTATTAATAAATGGTCACCCTATTTGGGTATTTTCATGGCCCCATTTGTCTTCGATTTGAGCCAAAGAACCATCCACTTCAATTCTTATATCTTCTAACGTTTGGGCAGGTTTGTAAACTAATTCAAATTTATTTAATTGGATGAAAGGTGTTGATGCATGAAAAAATTAAGAAAAAATGTTTACAATGATGCCTGCTATATTCCACATCCACATATCAAATTTCGGAGCGCCTAACCCGAATTAAAAGGTTAAGTTAAATTTAGCGATTTCCTCAACAATAACTTGCACTTCATAAGGTCCATTATTGTGTATTGTTATATCAAATGAATGAAATTAAATTAGGTTGTCGGGCGAGGAACTTCCAAACTCATTACCAACTCATCTAACTTGAAACCAAAAATAAAGAAGGAAAATGAACAATGAATAGTCTAGCAAGCACTTGCAATTGCTCTAAAAATTAACGAACAAGACAAGTATGTGAGCGAGGCACCAAAAATAATATATCCCAATGACATCAATAAACAGCCACAATGCATAAAACAAGACAAAATTTATTTGAAACACAAATCAACAGTCACTACTATCATTAACCTGCATAATGAAAACTTTGCACTGTAAATAAAAATCTTCAACATAAATCAAGGAAAAATCCTACACTGGTAAAGTGGAAAAAATAAGTAAATAAAAGAGGAACTTGCCTAGGGGTGGTAATGGTGGATAGTGGCACAATAGTTGATGCAAGTAGGGGGTGGTGCAAGGAGCTCTATGGTCAATAGCTTAGAAGAGCCAATCTTGATCGAAAGCCACAATCTCTACTTCTACATAATGTGGAGGAGTTCTTTGCTAGTTATCATTGGTGAATGTTGCTGCTACTATCTACGGACAAAAAGCATGGAATCTATCGCATTGTAGGAAGTGTCAAAATTGGAAGAGATTTAGGAAGGAAATGAAAAGCTGAATATTGAAGGTGAACATAAGGGAATGGTTGGATGTTAAAATGAAGGTGGAAGGTTTACCACAGCAGTCGATTATGGTTAGTTCGAAGTTAGAGAACATTTGTATAACTTTTTGAGCGGTTTTGGATTGGTAATTAGAAATAACACAACGAATCATGTCGAATCAACTAGCTTTAATTATGAAAAACAAAGATATATCAATGTAGAAAACATCATTTTAAACTAGTTTCTTAATGATTTAAAAGTCTGCATGATTTGGATTAGATTTGAGCACCATTGACCACTTCATCAAAAGGTTAGACACCAAAAATTAAACTTTTCAAGCGGGTAAATGTAACATCCCCATATAACGTAATAGGAAGTAATAAAAATAAACTTTTATTATTCACAATCTTGCCCCTGAACTTTTTAAAATATGACCTTTAGGTCCTTATATATTATTTACAGCCTTGCCCTTGAATATTTTAGAAAATGACATTTTGATCCCTATATCAACAGGATTAGTAAAATAAGGTTTTAAACGAAGCAGAATCACGTGGTGAAAACGTAGGAACCTAAACCTCAGCTGATTGAGCCACGGAGGCATCCATATGTGAAATGACATGGGATGCCCCTAGACTTACCCATAATTACGAAAATGCCATTAGCCATGAAAAACAGAAAACAGAAAGGCCCCCAATTTGCAAAACGTTTAATTTACACTGTTAATCAATTTATTCGATTTTATTGAATCCTTAAGATTAATTAGAAATTAATTAAAGATTGATTAAGAGTTAATTAGATGTTAGATTAGAGAGATTAGAATTAGAAATAATTAGAATAGAAACATATAAAACTTCACAAATTTCTTCCAAATCGATTTACCGATTTGAAGGAAATCGGTAAGATTACGGTATTTCAAACTGTCGGAACCGAACCAATAGGATTTTACACTCTAAACCCTGCATCAAGTGGCTGAAAACTCAGCCACTTAACCCACCAAAGTGGCGCAAAACAGCCACAAAAAGGGAGGGAAGCATGGCTAAATATGAGCCATACAAACTCCAACCAATCAAATTACAAGATTTCAACCACCAACACTTTAATAATATATTTCTCTCTTCCTTCAGCAGAATTTTCGAGCTCCCTCTTCCAGCAGCCTTCCTCTCCTCTTTTCTTCATCTTCTTCATCTCCTTCTTCCACTTTCAGCCTCCCTCAACCTTCTTGCATCCCTAGAACTCAAGATTAGCTAGTTGTTGCTTCAAAATAAAGGTAGGATTCCAATTTTGCCTTGATTTTCTGATTATGGGTAGCTGTTGGTGACTCTATTTACTCAATTCTTAATCAGATAATTGAATGATTATGATGTTATTTGGCTGGTTTGTTGGCTCTTGTTGGTGTTAAATTCGTTGAGGAGGTAAGCAAAGGGTGAAAGGATGAAGATGTGAGAAGCTGAAAACCTAGAATCCCTCAGCAGTCCGTATGGCGGAGTGTATGGCTCTGCCTACAGTCGATTAAATTTGATGAAACCATTTTTATATGAAACTATACATCCAAGGCTTTCCACACATTTATTATATAAGGCTTTTGGATTAGTATTGAGAGAGATATGAATTTTTGAATTTCGACCTACGTTTTTTACTCTGATTCTGGGTAGACTGGGTTTTTCAGAGTAGAACTCGCCCTATACTACTTGAAAATGAGTGAAACAAACTTTTTTAGAAAGCTTACACATATGAGAATTTCCCATAAAAATTTTAGAATTAGATAAGGTCCCGTTTGCTCCCAGTGATCCAAGAAAGTTGCCCTATGTCCAAACTGGGCCAGAATAGGGCAATTTAGGAAGGTCAGAATTCGGGGCTTATAACTTGAGCCCTAATAAGTCAAATGGAATGGAACTTTTTGTAGATGAAACTTTATCCTGTTAGCTTTAATATGAGTCCAATTTTGTGTAATTTGAGTTAGTTTTCAATTTAGAGTGGATTTTTACTTTTAGGTGTCTGATTCTGGCCAGCCATTGGGCAGGCCGGGATAAAATCTAAATATCTTAAGCTATAGATATCAAAATTAGATCGGACCAAAGAGGTTAGAAAATAGATACATAACACTTTAACATACCAAAATTGAGGTCCAAATGAGTTAAATAGCAATTATGACTTGAATTATAAAAATCGGATTAGTTAATTATGCTGAGGCAGAAACTTTGCCTTAATGAGATTATTGTTATTATGAATTCCATGTTGAAATATGTATGCAATGTTGTGACCTTTGTGATAAATTGATGTTCTGGTATACTAGCACTATTCACGGGGAAGCGGACTTGATCCGTTATGCTGTCAAAATTCCGGCAGAAATATGTGAATTATATGAATGTGATAAGCATTTATGTGTTATACTCATAAGATTCATATATGCAAGGATGATTTAAGTATGATATGAATATATTAAATGTGGGTCCCTTCATCTAGAGGCAGTTACGAGATCCCTCCTTGTGAAGGCAGTTAAATAAGATAAGATATGGGTCCCTTCACTTGGAGGCAGTTGCACTTTGAATCCCTTCATATGAAGGCAGCTAAAACTTTTGGGTCCCTCTATGTTGGAGGCAGATAGCCAACTGAGTCCCTCCGACCTAGAGGCACGTGGGTCCCCTTGTGAGTGAGTCGGTGTGATGATGGCCATGAGTCGAGCTGACGAGCTCACTCCAAGGCCAGGTTACCCAAGGGCAATAAAAGCTAAAGACTAAAGATTAAAAGATATGCAAGCACCCCACTCACATGAGGCCTGGCATCGACCCAGCTAGTGGGAGTATAGGGGACAGGACTTACACGAGGCATGACATGACCCAGCTAGTGTAAGCAATGAAAATGTATGGTGGCAACATCCATGACATTAACTCAGTACAGAGCAAAGAAAGGCATCAGGGTATTTGCATGAATTCAAAGATGAGAATTTGCATAATGACATCCCATGTTTAATTGATGCTGAAGCTGTACTATCTATTTATGCTGTAATTATTTTCTAAATATGAAATATTGCCAATGCGACTCAAGCACGTGAACAAAATGAACTTTGCTTCGGACATTATATTTTCAACTATAAAACTGAATAGTCTATTTAACATGCTCACATTTTTCATAATAAACCGAAGCAGTTGGAGATAAAAACGATGACACGGTACAAAATTTATTAATGAATCCTGTAACACCCTCCCAAGCACAGTACTATGCTTAAGTCATAGTACCATACCCTGGAGTCAAGTATCTTGTTCGACGGATCTCATCCGACAAAGAACTTCAGCCGTCTTTGGAAACTTCTATAATCATCTGGAGACAACATAGAAATAGGAGTGAGAATTATAAAATTCTCAGTAGGATTCTCTAATTCTCATACATAGTGTCATCATGGTCGTCTCCAGTTTGCTTCGATTTATTTTGAAAAAGATGAACATGCAGCACAAACTGCTTAATTTTACATTTCAAGAAATGTCTTGTCCGAAGCAAAGTTCATTTTTACTCATACACTTAGCATTTAGGAGAACCCATAAAAATTCATTCAATTATAACACCATGAATAATAACTGTATACTGTCGCATATTAAAACACAGATAGCATCAATATGCTGGGAATATAACATCTGCACATAAAATTACTCGTACTTAAATTCATGCCTATACATGAAACTTGCTTTTCTTTCTTCATCTTCCTTTTCGTCATAAAATCTTTAGTCTTTAGTCTTTTACTTGGCACACCTAGCCATATCGCCGTCCCTAGGGTGCTTGGATCTGTCTACACTTGAGCGTTACGTATCACCGTCCTCCCTCAAGTGTAGCATCATACCATATTCCAGAGTATGATCGCCATGTCATACCCCATCAGAGCGTGATCGCCATGTCACGTTCCTTAGGAAGATGGGATCCTCATGCTATATTCCAGAGTATGATCGCCATGTCATACCCCATCAGAGCGTGATCGCCATGTCACGTTCCTTAGGAATATAGGATCTTCATTCGGTACTTACACTAGCTGGGTCATGCCATGCCTCATGTAAGTTCTGTCCCCTGAACTCACACTAGCTGGGTCGATGCCATGCCTCATGTGATTGGGGTGCTTGCATATACTTTAATCTTTAGTCTTTAGTCTTTTACTTGGCACACCTAGCCGTATCGCCGTTCCTAGGGTGCATTTACTGCCCTTGGGTAGTCTGGCCTTGGAGTGAGCTCGTCAGCTTCACCCGTGACCGTCGTCACACCGACTCACCCACAAGGGGACCCACTGCCTCTAGGTTGGAGGGACCCAAAGTGCAACTGCCTCCAACATAGAGGGACCCAAGTCTTTAGCTGCCTTCACAAGGAGGGACCCATGTGCAACTGCCTCCAGGTGAAGGGACCCATGTCTTTATCATTTAACTGCTTTCACAGGGAGGGACCTCAATTAACTGCCTCCGAGTGAAGGGACCCACATTCAATATATTTACATTCTTTCATTCTCATGCATATTCAAGCATAGTCATACTGAGTGTACTCATACATATACTTCATTTATTTTCATGTATCATTGCACACATGATTTTCACGTACATGTTTATTACATGTAAAGGCCCGTAGCCTCCTTACCAATTTACCGGTACTCATGCATATGCTACATCACTTACCCTCACATACCTCATAACATAATTATGTCATTCTTGAATATAGGGTTTATATATACCCATTTAAACTTTAATTCATCCTTACATCTAAACATTCATAGCTTCTTAGACTTCTGCCGTAAATCCAACAGAATCTGGATCAGGTCCGTTTCCCCATGAATAGTGCCAGCTCTCACAGACAGTTCAGTCATAGCAACATAGATCAACTTAACACATATATATCAATGTCAAACTGGCAATCCTCAACTCAAACCTTATAGGTTTCACTAACATTTGTAAAATTATCATTTTGGCCATTTTGCCAATTCTATTCGGTTCTGCCCGAATCTTGTATAATCCACCTTTATCTCTATTCAACTCATTTACATCTGAAATTTGGATATATCATAGCTCTATATGTCTACTTTCTAACCTCTTTAGTCCCATGTCATTCTGATTTATATAAATCAACATACTCACCTTTTACTTCAGCCTGTTCAGTCACTAGCCCGAATTATACTCCTGGGAATATAAATTCACTAAAAATCGAAACTAAGCTCAAATCTTACAAAATTGGTCTCATATCAAAGCTAACAGGATAACTTTCATTTGCCACCAGTTTCACTCCATTTGCTTAAGTACACCTCGAGTTATAAGTCCTGAAAGTTGACCCTCCTGAACTACCCTGTTTTGGTCTGGATTAGACATAGGACAAGTTCCTCGAATCACTGGGAACAATTGAAACCATAACAAACTTGGAATCTTATATTAGGGTATTCCTCTGTGTGTAAGATTTCTAACAAAGCTGGTTTCACTCAATTTGGAGTTGTATAGGGTGAGTTATACCCTCCTCAAGTCACCCTGCTCGGATGAAGATCCTAAACCCTAGGTCAAACTTCAAAAATTCGTATCTCCCTCAATACTAATACAATAACCTTATATGATATATCTATGGAAAGCCCTGAATGTCTAATTTCATCTAAAAATGGTTTCATCGGATTTGACCGATTGTAGACGGCGTCGTACACTCTGTCGTACGGACTGCCGTGGACTATCTCACCAAGACAGCATCTCGCTTCTCCACTCCTTCTAGTCTTCTCCTTCTAATCATAATTCTAACTCAAAGTCTTCCATTAATTCAATCATAATTCATCATAATCCATCACAATACATCCAATAATTCATCAAATACATAAAGAAGAGTACAATCTCATGCAATCATGGTGCAAGGAATTCAAGAATAGAAGTAGAATCCTACCTCTTTGGAGCAAGATTTGGCTAAGTGCTGAAACTTGGAGTGTTAGAACCTTACTAAGCTTGAAGGAGTAATGGAGTTGATTGAGAGAGGAAGGGAAGAAGAAGAAGGCTGGTGCAAGAAGAAGGGGAACGTAAATCAGCTGGGAATGAAGAGAGAAGTCTGACTTAAATAGATAGGGGTAGTTGGAATTGTGGGTGTTGATTGGTTGAAGTTTTGTGATTGAAGTTCGGCCATGTCGCCTGTTTTTGTGGCTGTGTTGCTCTCCACGTCGTCCTAAAAACTGGGATACACTTCTGTTCGATCTGAAATCGGAGCTCGTCTCTATTCACCTTAAGTCGGAACTCGTGTTATGCTAGTTGAGACTGGAGCTGAAGTCGTATGTCGTAACTCGTCCCATCTCGTGTGTGACTTGAGGAAATCTTGTATCAAGGTCGTAGGTCGGAAGTCATGCAGCTGGCAAATCTATAATCTCGAAACTCCCTATTTGAACTCGAGAATGCCAATGCTGGATGTAAAATCGGATATCGGAACTCGTGTGACTGGAAATTGGCTCAAGGGTCCGAACTCGTGTCCACTCCAATTGAGTTTAACACTAAGGTCGGAAATCGGGAATTCGAGTCACATTTCCAAACCCAAGCATTTAAACTCGGAAGTCGGTATCTTACATTTTGATTATATCGGAAACCGTGTATAATTACCTTTGAGACATGAAGTCGGAAGTCGTGAAGTAGTAGATTATGCCACTTTAAGTCGGAGGTCGGAAATTATGCCCAATATACCTCTAAGTCGGAAATCGGTCATAATCAAGATTGAAGATTAAATCGGAAGTCGGACAGGATGTGAAGTCGAAAATTGTGTGGAATCCGAAGGCGAACTCATAACTCGGAAATAATCTCTTATCTGAGTGTTCAAGGATGAAGTCGGAAATCGGGGATGGTCACTCCTGCTGGCGAAGTCGAAACTCGGAAATCGGGATGTTACAAATCCTATTGAGAATTTTATAATTCTCACCCCTATGTTTATTTCCGTGTTATCTCCAGTAATTCAAGAAATATTGGGAACAACCAGTGGTTGCTATCAGACAAGGTCCATTCGGGTAACAGTAACAACTCCTTAGTGTGGTGCTATGATTTAAGAATAGTACTGTACTGGGAGGGTGTTACATTAATGAATTCGATTAACAGTGTAAATAAAACGTTTTGCAAATTGGGGGCCTTTCTATTTTCTGTTTTTCATGGCTAATGGCATTTTCGTAATTATGGATATGTCTAGGGGCATCCCATGTCATTTCACATATGGATACCTCCGTGGCTCAATTAGCTGAGGTTTAGGTTCCTACGTTTTCGCCACATGATTCTGCTTCGTTTAAAACCTTATTTTACTAATCCTGTTGATATGGGAACCTAAATGTCATTTCTAAAATATTCAGGGGCAAGGCTGTAAATAATATATAATGACCTAAAGGTCATTTTTTAAAAAGTTCAGGGACAAGATTGTGAATAATAAAAGTTTATTTTTATTACTTCCTATTACGTTATATGGGGATGTTACAGTAAACGTATCCTAAAACTAACAATGCAAAATGTAACACCCTACCAACTTAATATTATGTTTAAGTCATAGCATGAAATTAAGTGGATTGTGTTATCGTATTGATACTCCGCTTACTATTTATTTATCATATCACACCTCTTCTCCTCTCTTTTTTTTCGTAAATAGGCGGATCAGTGTACTGTATATAATGAACGTAATCAACATCGCAGAATGTAGCAAGGTTTAATAACATACATAGAAAGGATAATAATAAGTGGCACAATATATATATATATATATATATATATATATATATATATATATATATATATATATATATATATATATATATATGATAGAAGCCAACGCTTCAGTTTATGTACAAACGTGAAATAGGATACATAAGTAGGGCCGGTATACCAAAAAGAAGGCCTATGTCAATCAAAATGATCCTATAGAGTTCTCAGAGGACATTTCAAACTAACAGATATACATGCGGCTAGCCTCATGACCTAACGCTGGACACCACCAAAAGAGGGCCATGCTGTACAATAGAACTCTCAGCCCGGAACCTACTCGGTCAGGTAGCCATTGGCCATACCAGGCCCGGCTGGGGAGTAATCCATACTAGGTCCCGAGGAGGAGGATCACGAGCCGGTAGCCTCCGAAGGGTCGCTCTCGAAACTGAGCGAGATGTCTGGCACCATTTGCGGAGGTGACTCGGGTGGAGGACTGGCAAATGCAGCAGGTGCTGCGGGCGGCGGAGATGCTGGAGGAGGATGTGTTACATGCAACGGGAACACAAAATATAGAGCGACAGGGTCGAAAGCAGGGTGGAATAGGGGAACTGTAACATCCGCAACGAGTTTCAACCTTCGATTTCGAGTTAGGAATATGCTATGCATAATTTCTAACTTCCTACTTCATCTGTAAAACAAGTGTACATGGTTTCCTACCTCCTAGTTTATAGTTTAACCAGAATGGTCACAAATACCGACCTCCGGGTCGAATGTAACAAGTTCCGACATCAGAATTGATTTCTAGGATATCACGAGTTCCAATATCCGAAACAAATTCCAAGAGCTTTTCGTTTCTGTTGATGTTCCCGAGTTTGAGCTTAGGACCGACTTGAATTGAGCTCCAGGATTATATAAGTTTCGACTTCCCGGTTCTTAAGTGAATGTTTTGATTTCCGACTTCAAACTTCCGATCTCCGAGATTGATTATTAGACTGAGTTTCGGAATTATATGTATGAGAGTTTTATGGATTAGTTCTCAACTTCTGAGATGCAGGTATAAAATGATTTGCTTGCTGTATGATTTCCTACCTCCGACCTTATGTTTCAAATAAATTGTAATTTCCGACTGCTGACTTAACTTTCAAGGTCCAAACAAAATGAATGTGATTTTCGATATCCGACTTTATGTTTCCAAGAAAATGGACACGATTTCCGACTTCAAGCAGAATGGAGACGAGTTCCGATTTAAGATACAATGGAAGCGAATTCCACTTTTAGGTGACGTGGAGAGTAATATAGCCACAAAAGAGGGAGACATGGCTGAATTTTACTCACAAAGATTTCAACCAATCAAAACTCACAAAGCCAACTACCTCTTCAATACTTAAATCAAATTTTTCTCTTCTCCCTGCTGACTTACGTCTCATTCTCCTCTGATTTCAGCCTTCTCGTTCTCTCCTTCTCTCAACAATCTCCATCAACCCTTCAAGCTTCAAAAGGTACCATCAATCTAAACTCAAATTCAGCAAGATCACATCTAAAGAAGGTAGGATTCACTTTTGTCCTTAAATTTCTCTAGACTATGGTTGCATGAAAGTTCACTCTTCTTCATGTATTTGATGATATATTGGATATACATAATGGATTATGGTTGGATTAACATGAAATCTTGAGTTGGAATTAAGGATTAGAAGGAGAAAATTAGAAGAAGAGGAGACTTGGAATACTGTCTAAGTGAGAAACCCACGGTAGTTCGTATAGCAGAGTGTACGGCTCTGCCTACAATCAGTTAAATCTGATGAGACTATTTTTATATGAATCTAGATATTTAGGGCTTTCCATACATATATCATTTAAGGCCATTGGATTTGTATTAAGAGAGAGATGAATTTTGGAAATTTAACCTAGATTTTAGAGGTTGATATTGGGCAGACTAGGTTGTTCCGGGCACAACTTGCTTTATACAACTCTAAATTGAGTGAAACCAACTTTGTTAGAAAGCTTACACAAAGGAGAACATTTTGTGGTTCCATTTGCTCCCAGTAGTTCAAAGAAGTTGCCCTTTGTCCAAACCGGGCCAAAACAGGATAGTTCAGGAATGTCAAATTTTGGGACTTATAACTCGAGATCTACTGAAGCAAATGGAATGGAACTTAATGTAAATGAAAGTTTCTCTTGTTAGCTTTAATATGATACCAATTTCGTATGATTTGAGCTAGTTTTTGAATTTTACTGGATTTTTACTTTTAAGTATGTAATCCTGGCTAGTTGTAAGGCAGGCTAGGATAAAACTCAAATATCCTGAGCTATACCTATCAAAATGGGATGGGACTAAAGAGGTTAGAAAATAGACACATAAAAATCTAACATATCCAAAATTGAGGCTCAGATGAATTAAATAGAAATTATGGCCTGATTTACAAAAACTGGGTTGAATGAGTACGCTGAGATAGCAATTATGTTTTAAATGCCACATTTACTTCTATGAGATTTATGATTGAATTATAAATGAAATGTTATGATTCCTCTGTCCAATTGACTGTCTGAGTACTGGCACTATTCATGGGAAAGCGGATATGTTCCGTTATACAGCCAAATTTTCGGTAGAATTGTAAAGAAGGTTATGAGCATTTATGCATTAAGAATATATATGTAGAAATTCCATATGCAATGATATATGAAGACAAATGATGAACCATATGTATGAATGCACTCAGCATGGCTATGCATGATTAGGTATGAGAATGAAAGTATATGAATATATTGAATATGGGTTGTAACACCCTCCTAAGCACAGTACTATGCTTAAGTCACAGTACCATACCCTCGAGTCAAGTATCGTTACCCGAAGGACTGCCTGACAAAGAATAGATCCCTTGGAAACTTCTAAAATCATCTGGAGACAACATGGAAATAGGAGTGAGAATTATAAAATTCTCAGTAGGATTCTCTAATCTTCATACATAGTGTCATCATGGTCGTCTCCAGTTTGCTTCGGTTTATTTTGAAGATAGATGAACATGCAGCACAAATTGTTTAATTTTACATTTCGAAAAATGTCTTATCCGAAGCAAAGTTCATTTTAATCATACACTTAGCATTTGGGAGAACCCATAAAATCCATTCAAGTATAATACCATGAATATCTCGTAGCATAGTAAAACGCACACAACATCACTATGGTAGGAACATAACATCTACACATAACTTTACTCATACTTAAATTTATGCTTATACATAAAACTTGCTTTTCTTTCTGCATCTTTCTTTTGTTTTGTCATCATGAAATCTTTACGTGTCACATTCCAGAGTATGATCGCCATGTCATACCCCATCGTAGCTGATCGCCATGTCCAATGCCTCTAGGAATATGGGATCTTCCTTTGGTACTTACATTAACTGGGTCAAGCCATGCCTCATGTAAGTTCTGTCCCCTATATTCACACTAGCTGGGTCGATGCCATGCCTCATGTGAGTGGGGTACCTGCATGAGCTTTAATCTTTAATCTTTATTCTTTAGCTTTACTTTGCACACCTAGGCATTACGCATCACTCCCTAGGGTGCATTTATCGCTTCTTGGGTAGTCTGCTTGAGTGAGCTCACTTTCACCAGTGACTATCGCCACACCGACTCACCCACAAGGGGATCCATCGCCTCTAGGTTGGAGGGACCCAAAGTGCAACCGGCCTAACATAGAGGGACCCAAGTCTTTAGCTGCCTTCACAAGGAGGGACCCATGTGCAACTGCCTCCAGTGAAGGGACCCATGTCTTTATCATTTAATCGCCTTCACAGTGAGGACCTCAATTAACAGCCTCTGAGTGAAGGGACCCACATTTTATCTTATTTAGTCAGCTTTCACAAGGAGGACCTCGAATAACTGCCTCCTGAGTGAAGGGACCTTATATTCAATATATTTACCTTCTTTCATTCTCATGCATATTCAAGCATAATTATAAAGAATGTACTATACATATACTTTATTTATTTCCATGTATCATTGCACACATGATCTTCACGTACATATTCAGTAACGTATAAAGGCTCGCAGCCTCTTTACCATTCTACTGACACTCATGCATATACTTCATCCTTTACTTTCATATATCTCATCTCATACGTATGTCATTGAATATAGGGTTTCTATATACCCATTCATATCCTAATTCATCCTTACATATAAACATTCCTAGTTTCATAGAGTCTCGCCGTAATTCCTATAAAGATGACGGATCAGGTAATGCTTTCCCCATGAATAGTGCCAATTCTTACAGACAAACCAGTCATAGCAACACCATCAATTTAACACATAAATATCAATGTCGATTGGCAAAATCTCAACTCAAACCTTATAGGTTTCACTATCATTTGTAAAATTATCATTTTGGCCATCCTGCCAATTCTATTCCTTCTGCCCGAATCTTGCATGATCCACCTTTATATCTATTCAACTTATTTACATCTGAAATTTGAATATGTCATAGCCCTATATGTCTACTTTCTAACCCCCTTTGGTCCCATGTCATTCTGATTTATATAAATCAAGATATTCATCTTTACTTCAGCTTGTTCAGTCACTAGCCCGAATTACGCTCCTGGGAATATAAATTCACTAAAAATCGAAACTAAGCTCAAATCTTACGAAATTGGTCTCATATCAAAGCTAACAGGACAACCTTCCATTTGCCACAAGTTTCACTCCATTTGCTTAAGTACATCACGAGATATAAGTCCTGAAAGTCGACCTTCCTAAACTACCCTGTGTTGGTCTGAATTAAATATAGACAAGTTCCTCGAATCACTGGGAACAATTGGGACCATAACAAACTCGGAATCTTATATTGGGTGTTCCCTGTGTGTAAGCTTTCTAACAAAACTGGTCTCACTCAATTTGGAGTTGTATAGGGTGAGTTAGACCCTCCTCAAGTCACCCTGCTCGGATGAAAGTTCTAAACCCTAGGTCAAACTTCAAAAATTCATATCTCCTCAATACTAATCCAATAACCTTATATGATATATCTATGGAAAGCCCTGAATGTTTACTTCCATCTAAAAATGGTTTCATCGGATTTGACCGATCGTAGGCGGCGCCGTACACTCCGCCGTACGGACTGCCGTGGACTTCCTCACCAAGACAGCATCTCACTTCTCCACTCCTTCTAATCTTCTCCTTCTAATCATAATTCTGACTCAAAGTCTTCTATTAATTCAATCATAAATTCATCCAATACATCCAATAGTTCATTAAATACGTAAAGAATAGCACAATCTCATACAATCATAGTGTAAGAAATTCAAGAATAGAGCAGAATCCTACCTCTTTGGAGCAAGCTTTGGCTAAGTGCTGAAACTTGGAGTTTGGATGAACAAGGCTGGAACTTAGCTTGAGTCTTGGATGTGTGAGCAAGAGAAAAGAGAGCTGATGGAGAAGAGGAAAAGCAACGTGAATAATGGTCTGATTCAAAGGAGGATGGTGTGTTATATAGGCATGAGTGGGAGTTAACTTGGAAGGTTGTGATTGGTTGCCCCTTTGTATGGTAGAATCACTCTCCACGCGCTAAGTGGTAGCATTTCTAGCATATTCTGAAACGAAATCGGAACTCGCGATCCATCCTACTTTCAACTCGTCCATATTACGCTTAAGGTCGAATCGTCGTCGCTCTTACTTGAGCTTGGAACTGAATCCTAACGCCGACTCGTGACGCCTTTGTTTGTGTCTTGAGGAAATCTTGCATCAATGTCGGATTCCGGAAGTCGAAAGATTACAATCACATAATTTCGGAATTCCAATTCAAACTCGGAAACCACGTACACTGTTTTGAACCTTGTTATCTTAGGCCTGAGGTCGGAACTAATGTAACTCGGCAATCCTTATAATCTCGGAATAAACTCGGGAATGTCAATGCTCGATATAAAATCGGAACTCGTGTGAGAGTTTACTCAAGGGTCCGAACTCTCGTGTCCACTAAAATTGAGCTCAACACTAAGGTCGGAAATCGAACGCGAGTCGCATTTCCAAACACAAGACCTTAAAGCTCGGAAGTCGTAATTTATACACTGTATGGTGTTGGTCACTTCGGAAACCGGATATACTTGTCTTGAGGCACGAAGTCGGATCTCATGGAATTACGTTCATGTGTTTGGACTTGAAGGTTAAACTCGGAAATAGTTGGAAATAATCCATACGAGGTCGGAAATCGTGAAAGGTATGAAGTCGAGAATTGGGCAAACATGAACTCGGAACTCGGAAAAATACTCTTATCTGTGTTTCAAAGACTAAGTCGGAAATCGGAATGAATCAGTCCTGAGGGCAAAGCCGAACTCGGAAATCGGGATGTTACATGGGTCCCTTCACTGGAGGCAGTTATTAGGTCCCCCCTTCTGAAGGCAGCTAAATAAAATAAGACTGGGTCCCTTCACTTGGAGGCAGTTGTAAATTGCATCCCTCCCTGTGAAGGTAGTTAAAGGATATAATAAAGATGCCATATTCCTAAGAAACATGACATGGCGATCACGCTCTGATGGGGTATGACATGGCGATCATACTCTGGAATGTGGCATGATGATCCCGCACCCTAAGGAATGTGACACGACAATCACATTCCGATGGAGTATGACATGGCAATTATACTCTGGGATGTGGTAGGAAGAACATATTCCTAAGGAGTGTGATATGGTGATCACGCCCTAACGGAGTATGACATGGCGATCGTACTCTAGAATATGTGTAACAAGAAAAGAAAGTAAAGATAGTAAGCTCCCCTTACCCACAACTCACATGAGGCATGGCATGACCCAACTAGTATAAGTACCGATAAGCTATGGGGGCAACGAATTAAGAGAAGCTTATAGCACAGACATACATATTTTATGTAATTATAATTGTACCTATACTCATTATAATATAAACGATCAGAGGATACATTGAAATTGAATCCGCACCGGATAATCATGTTTTCGAAAATTTAAGAAACTGAATCTTATGAATGCTTACTATTATTATATTCTATGTTTTATGGAGGCTGAGCTTGTTCTGTCTATTTATGCAGTGATTTTTATTCTAAATATGAAATATTGCCAATGTGACTTGAGTGCATGAAATAAAATGAATTCTGCTTCAGACTATGTGTTTTCAAACTATAAAATAGAAAAGTTGATATAATGTATTCACTTTTTATAATAAACTGAAGTAGTTGGAGATAATAACGATGATACGGTGTGAAGTTTCTTAACAAATCCTACTGAGAATTTATAATTCTCATAGCTATGTTTATTTCTATGTTATCTCCAGATAGTTCAAAAATTCCGAAGAAGGCCCTCCGAGGCGAAGGTGGCCGAAGGTTGCTGCCAAACAAGGTCTACTTAAGTAACAATAACAACTCCTAAATGAGATATTATGACTTAAGCACAATACTGTACTTGGGAGGTTGTTACAGGAATAGCAAAATTCCTATTACTAAAAAGGTAGAGATGGAAATTATAGGAGCCGACTATGCACAGCGAATCCACTATGGGATCATGATGGAGCTGTAGGTCGGGAATCTCAATAAAAAGGTTGGTGGTCGAGTCCATCACCGGTGTCTGAGAATGATGTGGAAATACAAAGCGAGGTGAGAATTTAAAGAAATTCTCCGTAGGGTTCACGTATGGTATTTAACTAACGTGACATTCATTCTCAGTTGCCTCGGTTTTTATTTAATTATGAAAACATGGAATCAAATTGAACTATCCATATTTAATAAGTTTAAGAAGGCGTCTAGTCCGAGACAAGGTTCAATTTTACTTAAGACAGCATAAGAAATAATAAGTAGAATAAATGAACATATAGCAGTAAGTAACCCATAACAGTTAAACTGTCAACATAAGCATAATAGTTAAACTTTAAACAACTCATAATGACTACTCAATGTGATCTTGCAACTCATGCTTTAACTCATCTTCATAAACTTTTCCATCACTTGGTCCCTTGGGAGTTCTTGGCCATTAAGACTCCGGGGTAATAGTTTGCTTTTCAGGATCGAGCTCGTTCCTATATAGGAATGCCGGGTTTATTTTCCCCAACCTTCTCACCGATCTATTCCCTTTAACTTTAATCCAAGACCGGCCTAAGTATTATGGAACTTTCATCATAACATAATTTTTATGTTTATCGTAACATAACCTTTATGAACTTCTTGTAAATGCACATAGGTCTCAATATATATTATAAGTTATGCATAAAATTTACCGAAGTTTCGGCATCATAACGGAATATGTCCGCTTTCCTATGAATAGTGCCAGTACATTCAAACAGTCAATTGTAGAGAAATCATAACATTTCATTTGTACTTCAATCCTCAATCTCATAGGAATAAATGTTGCATGTAAAATATAATTGCTGTCTCAGCATTTGCATTCAACCCAGTTTTTGTAAATCAGGCCACAATTTCTCTTTAACTCATTTGGACTTCAATTTTGGATATGTTAGAATGTTATGTGTCTATTTTCTAACCTGTTTAGTCCCATCTTATTTTGATAAGTGTAGCTCAAGTTATTTAAGTCTTATCCCGGCCTGCCCTGAGACTGGCCAGAATTATACACTTAAAAGTAAAAATCCACTAAAAATCAAAATTTAACTCAAATCATATGAAATTTGTATCATATTAAAGCTAACAGGACAACCTTTTATTTCCAATAAGTTTCATTTCATTTGCTTTAGTAGAGCTCGAGTTATAAGCCCTAAAATTTGACCTTTCTGAACTACCCTATTTTGATAAGACAACTTCTTCGAACCACTAGGAGTAAATGGGACTGTATCAAACTCAGAATCTTTCTAAAGAATGTTCTCCTAGTGTAAGCTTTCTAACAAAATTAGTTTCATTTGATTTGGAGTTGTGTAGGGTGAATTACAATTTTCTCAACTCACACTGCCCGAAAGAAGGTCCTGATTTTCAGGTCGTACTTCAAAAATCCATATCTCTGTCAATAATCCAATGGCCTTATATTATATATGTATGGAAAGCCCTGAATGTCTAGGTTCACATAAAAATAGTTTTATCAGATTTAACCGGTCGTAGGCGGAGCCGTACACTCCACCATACAAACTACTGAGGGAATTTGATCTTCTAGCCCCTCACATATCCCTATCCTCCCCCTTTCCTATTCCTTAATCAAATTTAAACACAAAAAGAACCAACAACCAGCCAAAGATCATCATATTCATGCACTACTCACATCAAGAAGTAAGAAAATAAAGCCGAGATTAGCCACCCACAATCAAAATATCAAACACAAAATTGAACCTCTACCTCTTTGGAGTGTGATTTTGCTAGGTGTTGAAGTTTGAATTGATAGAACCTTGTGAAGCTTGAAGGTTTGATGGACATGGTTGGGAGAATGAGAGAAAGAGAAGGCTGAAATCAGAGGAGAATGAGACACAAGTCAGCAGGGAGAAGAGAAAAAATCTGATTTAAGCATTGAAGAGATCGTTGGCTTTATGAATTTTGATTGGTTGAAATTTTGTGGGTCAAGTTCAGCCATGTCTCCTTCTTTGGTGGCTGAAAATTGTTCTCCATTTTGCCTAAAAATTTGAACTTGTTTTCCATCGTGTATGAAATTGGAACTCGTCTCCATTCTGCTTGAAGTCGAAACTCGGAACTTAGGGAATACATAAAAGTTTTGGAAGATTCATTGCAACTTAAGGTCGGAGATCGGAAATCACACAGCGAACAAATCACCTTATACCTGCATCTCGGAAGTCGAGAACTAGGATGCTTGATAACTCTCATTACATGCAATTCTAAAACTCAATCCAGATTCAATAATAAAGATAGCAGCCTTATGCACCAGGAAGTCGGAACTACGCTCAAACTCGGGAACCTCAATAATGAAAAGCTCTTGGAAAATAAATATGGAGATTAACTCGTATGTAACTTGGAAATCATTCCTTAGGTCGGAAGTCGTGCCCATTTAGTTGAGCTTGAAGATCACTTCAGAGGTCGGAACTCATATTCATTCTGGTTGAACTTAGAGATACACTCGGAGATCGAAGCTCAGGTACATTTTAGTTGAATCTTAATTAACTTCAATTATTTGATAAAAACCCGAACAGTTAGGCGAAAAATGATAAGAAAATTTCGGTGAATGTTACACAAGAAATATTTTTACTCATGAAATCACCTATGTTATTTTTCTCTTTCCAAATACGTGATCTTTATATTTTAATGAGTAAATTGTGGCATCATGTGATAAATTTATAATTGAAGATAACTAAACAAGATAACACAAACTATAGGTGAAGAAGAAATTAAATGTTAATATCACTGTTAAATTTAGTACTTATGTCTAAAATAAATATAGGTTTCTGGTTTTTTTTTTTTGTTGGCAAGAAAGAAACATAATCTGAGTTTGAAAAAAAAAAAAAAACAAACAAACTTTTGGTAATTTCATTTTCATGCTTTTGATTTTGTCTAAATTGGTAAGTTGTTGCTATCTATATAGATCTCTTGCTAGATTTATTGTGTTACTTACATTTCTAAAAATCAACATCTATATTATATGTTAGTTTTGGTTGTTGAAAGCTATAACCAATGAGCCACTTTTGTTTGCTTAGTTGCGTAAGAATGTTATTACTTATTGTAATTACCAAATTTCTGTTATTAATTGGTGCTCACCAATGCATATGCGTATTGGAACTTGGTGATCACACGTATATAAATATTACGTGTCTATTTCAACATAAATCATAATATAGATTTCTCAAGTTCTATTTCAAAATTTTGAAGAGGGCGCCCCAACTTGTTTCTGTCTTTTTATGCTTTGAAGCCACAATCTGTTCATTTGAAGCTGACATATAACCAAACCAATAAAAGAGAAGGATTGAAAAGTAAAATGGCTGGCATCCTTTTGCAAGTGCTTTTTTCCTTCCACCTCATCATCTTCTTGGATACGTGATCATACTCAAGGATCAAAGGTCAAACCTAATTCTTCTGAGAAACCAGATAACAAACCAAAATTGAAAGAAGCTACACTTGTACCATTTCCAGAACCTCCAATTGTGCCTTTTCCTTTCCCTAGTTACCGTACTTTAGCACTCTTATAGGAGGTGTTTATTTTGTATAGAACAAATGCTCTACTCTTCGATGATTCATATCCAATAAAGAGCCAAGTGTATAACCTCACACATTGATTATATACATATATATATAACCCACTATCTAGTTGGTGTAACATGTATAATTTCATAAATTTATCTTAATTTTATTGTATTTTATTCAAAAATATGGCCCCCGTAGTTACTTCATTCCTTCAGGTGTTGATAATTTTTCTTGTGCAATTTTTTTCCTAAAGCAAAAAAAGTGCTTAGCATTTTCTCCAAATTCAGCCATTGGAATAACATTGCTTTGTTTTGATACAATTCAAAAAGTTTGTTCATTGGTTGGAAAGATGATCAGCTTATGTGTACAGTACTAACATGATGGGAGTAATTAAAGTTTTTTATATACTCGATTGTGATGATTGTATTAGTGTTTTCTTGTCAATTTTTATTCACGAGCTAATGTTTTTCATGGAGAAAATAATATTATCTATAAAAAATGTTATCATTAATAATATTCTATACCTTAATTTAATAAATAATGGGTCTATTTGACAATAAAAAATTACTGCCACGTGTGAGGAAAGGACATTTTAGGTCTTACACAAAAATTTTAGGTTCTTATATTAGTGATAAAATTAATAATAAGAGTCCCATTACCCTCACCAAACTTGCAACCTCTCCTTATTAATAGATGGTCACCCTATTTTGGTATCTTCATGGCCCTATTTGGCTTCGATTTGAGCCAAAGAACTATTCACTTCAATTCTTATATCTTCTAATGTTTGGGCAAGTTTGTAAACTAATTTAAATTTGTTTAATTAGATGAAACGAGTTGATGTATGAAAAAATTAGGAAAAAATGTTGAAAATGATGCGTACTATATTCCACATCCACCTATCAAATTTCGGAGCGCATAACCCGAATTAAAAAGTTAAGTAAAATTTAGCAATTTCCACAACAACAACTTTCACTTTGTAACGTCTATTATAGTATACTGTTATATCAAATAAATGAAATTAAATTAGCTTGTCTAGCGAGGAATTTCCAAACCCATTAACAATTAATCTAACTTGAAACCAAAAAAAGAAGGAAAATGAACATTGAAAAGCCTTACAATTGCTCTAAAAATGAATGAAGAAGACAAATATGTGAGAGAGGCACCAGAAATAATATATCTCAATGACATCGATAAACAGCCACAATGCATAAAACATGACAATTTATTTAAAACAGCAATCAACAATCACTAATATATTTAAACCTACACAATGAAAACTTTGCATTGGAAATAAAAATCTTTAAAGGAAATCAAGGAAAAATCTAACTCTAGTAGTGTGGAAAAAATAAATAAATAAAAGAGAAACTCGTCTAGGGGTGGTAATGGCGGCTGGTGGTCCAACAATTGGTGCGAATCGGGGGTCTAACAAGGAGCTCTATGACTCAACAACTTAGTAGAGGCTATTTTGATTAAAAGGCACAATCTCTGCTTCAACATAGCATGGAGGAGTTGTTTGCTAGTCATCATTGGTGAATGTTGGAACAAAATGCAATGGCTTCTATTGCATTGTAGGAAGTGTCAAAATTGCAAGAGATTGGGGAAAGAAATGAAAAGATGAATATTGAAGGTACACATAAGAACATTGTTGGATGTTTAAATGAAGGTGGAAGGTTTACCACAGCTGTTGATTATGATGAATGCAAAGTAGAAAATTAGATAATATTTAGGGGGTTAGGGCTGGGGTGATGTCAGAGAACATATGGATTTAGGTAGTAACATTATCTTTTTTTTTTTTTAACAAATTGGGTTGCTTGGACTATTTTGAGTTTCTATAGCCTTTTTCAGCTACTTTGGATTGGTTTTTAGAAATAACACAACAAATCATACCGAATCAACTAGCTTTTTATGAAAAACAAAGATATATCAATGAAGAAAACATCATTTTTAACTACTTGTGTATTGATTGAAATGTCTGCATAATTGGATTAGATTTGAGCACCATTGACCACTTCATCACAAAGTTGGATACCTAAAATTCCACTTTTCAAGCAGGCAAACCTATCCTAAAACTAACAATGCAAAAAACATTTTTACTCATGAAAACACCTGTGTTATTCTTCTCTTTTCAAATTCTTGATTTGTCATGATCTAACCTGATCGCGATCGACGCATAGGAGGTATTGCCCCTTAGCAAGGCTATTGTGAAATTTACAGAGAAATGGACAGAGTTTCCTTTAAAAGTGGGGCCTATCCCATAGAATACATATTCTTGTTCTACTTCATATGTTACGGAGCAATCACAAAATTAACAATTCAACCCGAACTAAATCTATTACATTCAACCAACACAGTGGAGGCAGGACCTTGCCTGTGGGTTATGGAACAGAACTAAAAGTTAAAAAAAGAATATCCAATAACATAGAATGACATTACAATCATAACAATAGTCTTCATGGTCCAAACGGATGAAAGTGTAGGGCTTACAAAAGATCCTATGCTTCAACTACCTCGGAGACATTGACTACTAACCTACACTTAAATCTGAAATAGAGAGAAAAAAGAGTGAGTCAAACAGACTCAGTAAAATATAATATACCCATAATAGAAGGGGACAAGTGCAAGCATGAGTGTTTCAAAAATAGTTATTCAAAATAACATTCCTAGTTTAATAGAAAATACATAAACAGTAGTTCCCATCCAAGACGAGGTGTATAAGCCAAAACACAATATAATTAACATAGATCGAATAGAAGTTATATATATAAAAAAATCCATTTCTAATATAAGAATGTTTCAAAATCAAGATATAAGTAATTAATGGCCGAGAAGCCATTCCAAATATTTTGTATAAATTTCAACTTCAAGACCATAAGACATTAGAATGGGAGGTCTCAAGTCCAGAATCAAAACTAAACAAACATCTCACCAACGGGCTCTTCCCGATAGATCGACAAATTGGCCACTTGTCCAGGCTTAACAAATTCAAACGTGTTGGCCTAACACCTAGAGTTAGTAACACCCTTGCTAGATGGGGTTCAAACCAAGGTGCAATAAGGCAAGTGTCAGTAACCGCTTGCTACCATTTTCTATCAAAGATCCCTTCCATAAAAAGCCTTTATCCAAATCTAAATACAGTTCCGATATATCAAATATCACAGTTTAAAGGAATAGAAATTCGATTGGCGAAAAACATATTTCTAGTATTTTCACATCCAGAGCATACTTTCATAACATAGTAACTTCCATTATATAAATAATCTTTAAACATCTCAAGTTAGTCAAAACACTAAGGTTTGCAATACCAATAATTTCTAAAACAAGAAATCATGTTCTTAATGAGGCCATCTAGAGAATTGGAAAACAATTCCTAAAGTTAGTTTTCCTATGTACAGGTCAATATCAAAATAACCTAAATAACTTTCAAGGATCCAAAATGAATATTGAGCAAAATGAGAGTGTTAATCTTCCACTAATAAATCCTTCAATAAGAAGATTTTGAAATATTCTGAGTTCATTCACAAAACCTTTTGTTTCAAAATATTCAAGATTTCATAAAACAACTTAGAAGATTACTTGTCCCAATTTTCTTTTCTATAATTAACATAGCTAACATAATTAATATTCAAGGATTCAAATAAGATCTAAGCAAGAAGATAAGTTCAATAATTAATCAACAATTAGTAAAAAAATATTTCAGGCATATACCTAGAAAAGTAAAGAAAGGGGAACAAGTTATACGTATATCAACACTCACTGTACACTCCAGAAAGTGATAGAGTAAATCCTCAAAGTCCCAAAGCCAAAGGATTGTTCTTGGAAACGATCTAACCAAATATACATAACAATTTAACCCAACATTACCCACTAAAACCAAGAACTAATGTATTCTAACTCAAATCAAGTAAACCCCTAATCTTCTCTCATCACTTTCCCCAGAGATCAAAATTTTCACATTGGGTCTGATGCAATTCTTCCCAATGGCATAGAAAGACAAGGCAATTGAATCCAAGGGAAAGGAAGCAAGACTTAAGGAAAGAAAACTTACTAAAGACTTGTGGGTTAGTTGGAAAAGGGCCAAAACAGTCCCCTAGCTAACAAAAAAATGTGCGTAGTGGAGAGAAGGAGGTGTGGTAGAGTGATGCGGTGGAGAGAGAGAGAGAGAGAGAGAGAGAGAGAGAGAGAGAGAGAGAGAGAGGGAGAGAGAGAAAGAGAAGACTAAGACCGTGTAGTGAGAAAGAGAATGAACGGAGAAGGAGAAAGAGCTGAGATGGTGGACAAAGAAGAAGAAAAAAGGAAAATAGAGAAGACAGAGGAGAAAGAGATCAAGACAAAGAGTGAGGTGTGGCAGTGGTGAGTGTGTAACACCCTCTAGCACAATACAATGCTTAAGTTATAGCACTATACTTAGGAGTTGTTATTGTTACCTGAATAGACCTTATCGGATAGCAACCTCTGGCCATCTTCAATATTTCTTAAACTATTTAGATATAATACGAAAATAAACATATGATTAAGAATTTAAAATTCTCAGTAGGATTCTATAAATTGTCATAGATAGTGTCATCATTATTATCTGCAGTTACTTCGGTTTATTTTGAAAAAGTGATCATGCCATATAAAATATTCAGTTTTATAGTTTGAAGTGTATTGTCCGAAGCAGAGTTCATTTTACTTACACACTTGGATCCTAATGGAAATAGCATGAATAACTCAAAATTTATAACCAAAATAGCAGTCATAGCATGTTTAGATATAACAATAATTTCAGCATACCAAGAAAATCTAGAATATATGCAAGTATTTATACTTGAGCTTATGCTGATGCACGTGTTTTTCTTTAGCTTTCTTTACTTTCTTTTCTTAGCACACCTAGGCATTATGTATCATTGTCCCTGCAGTGTCTGTATATATCTATACTTGAGCTTTACGTATCGCCATCTTATCTTTCTTGGCATACCTAAGCATTACATATTGCCATCCCTAGGTTGCCTGCATGTATCTGCACTTGAGTGTTACATAACGCCATCCTCAAAGTGCAGTCTTTCTTAATTTCCTTTACTTTGCATACACATTCTAGAGTATGATCGCCATGTCATACTCCATCGGGGTGTGATTGCTATGTCACACTCCTTAGGATGTGGTCGCCTTCTCATTTTCTAGAGTAGAATTGCCATGTCATACCCGTTGGCTAAGTCTTGCTCTATTTATAGGAAAAACTTATTCCATAACCGCTCTTAAATAACCATTCTGGCTGCGTGCTCCTTGGTTGGTATGGCTTTTCCTAGCCAAAGTCTAGAAAGGTTGCCATGTTCTGCCTGCTAAGTATTTGCACTCCAAACCCTAGGCTTATAAACTTTTACTTATGTCTCGACTCATTCAAATCCACCATCTTGCACTCTAGATTAGTTTCCCGATTGAGTCAATAAGCTCTTTAGTTTTGTACTCGGTCTATTAGTGCTTTGGCTTTTGCCTTTGGCCATTGTCTTTCTTGGCCATGCTAGGCTTATGACTTGGTCATGCTAGGGATTGCGTTAAGACCTTACTTGGCTAACTTTTATCTCTAGCCAAAGCACTTAATAATTTTTTGGTGCCAACATATTGCCCCCTGCATTAAGCTAGTCAATTTACTGCTGAGGCTAGTTTATTGCATTAGCTACATAGCATGACACACCATTCAAATAAAGATGGAAGCATTTTAACCACTTCTTTTTAACTTAGATGATTCACCTCCAAACCACTATTACACAGAAAAAACACATTTTCTCTTCTTGTCCTTTCTTCCTATGTGCTGACCCTTCTCTTTCCTTCTTAACCTCTATCATTTTTTTTTTTTTTTTTGGTTTTTCTCCATTGATATGAAGAAAACATCACTACCATCCCACTCTAACACTTCCTAACTTCAAAAAAATCAAGAAGAGACGCCTTAGCACCTTGGAGAGTGTAACACCCTCCTAAGCATAATATCATGCTTAGGTTATAACATCACATTTAGAAGTTGCTACTAATAATTGAATGGACATTGATTCACTTTTCACTTTATTTTCTGAGAAAATAACATGATGCCTTTTACATTTCATAAATATTTGTATCACAAAATAAATTTTCAAATTACATGATGCAGCTCCCTTTGGAGTTCTAACTAGGAAAATAGTCACCTAGTGCTAACATGTATACATATTCGTCAATCATTTCTAGCAACCAGTCCAGCCTCGATCAAATTCTCCTTGGTTGGTCCTTATCAAGATCTCCTGAGCTACCTAGAGATGACACGTGAACACATATAGGAGTGAGAATTTTACATTTTGAGTAGGCTTCCTCAGTTATTAGTCATATTATGTCATCTTCATCATCCTAACTACTTTGGTTTATTAAGCAAATGTGATCATATACATAGGGATAACATTCATTTGTTAAGTTTCAGAAAACATATCCTTCCAAAGCAGATTAGTTGATGTTCGGGCATTTTCTTGGCTTTTGGGTGTGCTATGCGTGCCATGCCTTGAAATTGGCTATCCAGAGCTCTTTTGATTCCAAGTGTCAAATGATTGCTCCAAGGAGGGAAATTTGTCCCTTGGATACGGGTTCCCAAGTTACTCAAAGAAATTACTCGACTAAGATCAAGCATGAATAAAACTGAAAATGCAAGTAAAGATAGGAAGAACATAATCAGTAGGACTTGTATTAAATCTCGTACCAATTACAAAGTGTACACTTCTTAAGTATCCATGGCCAATCCGTGTGGATAGCTTGTAAAGATGGATGACTATGATTGAGGGGCTAAAAGACTAAAAGACTAAGAACTTAAAGGCAAGGAAAAAAAGTACAAACAAAGTAAAATAAGATAAATTGAGAAGTTGAGTTGTTGATTCCAAGATCTCTTGAAAATGGCTGAGTATTGCTTTATTTATAGACAAAACTTCTTCCATAACTACTCTTAAATAATCATTCTAGCTGCATGCTTCTTGGTTGGTTTGGCTCTTCCTAGCCAAGGTCTGGAAAGGTTGCCACACCTACTAAGTATTTACACTCCAAACCTAGGGCTTATAGGCTTTTACTTATGTCTCATCTCTTTCAGATCCACTATCTTGCATTCTAGATTAGTTTCCTGTCCGAGTTGATCAACTCTTTAGCTTTATACTTAGCTGATTAGTGCTTTGGCTTTTGCCTTCGGTTATTGTCTTTCTTGGCCATTCTAGGCTTATGACTCAGCTTATGGTAAGGACTGTGTTAAGACCTTACTTGGCTAATGTTTATCTCTAGCCAATGGCAGTAAATAATTTTTTGGTGCTAACATATCACCCCTTATATTAAGCTAGCCGATTTATAAGCTAGTTTGTTGGAATGGCTGGATTTCTGCTCCCCACTTATCCAAATAAGCATTAGCTATTTACTTGCTATAGTAACAGCTAGTCAGAAGTTTATAGAGAGAATATAAAATTAGCTAGTAAGCATTCATTACTCCACCTTAGCTTTCACTGACCTTTTAGCGTATATCCCTTTAGCTCACACCAACCTTTTTACATTCACCATGTCTTTAGTTTCTTTCTATTCTTCAAACCACAATATTTTTGGAGATTGTGAACCTTTAGTACACGAATCTTCTCCTTCTTCTTCTTTTTTCTCTTCATCCATAGAGCTCTTGTCAAAGAAACCCATGGCTTCTTCCTCTTCAATCGCTAACCCTTCTACTCTTAGGGTTTTCGAAGAGGAAAATAGGAGATTCATTCTCAACCCCACCCTACATTCCTTGGACCAAGGCACGGCCAAGGTTGATAATTTCATTTTTCTATTTAAGTATGAATTGCCTCTGGCCAATTCATGGCACCACATCCATAATTGCCCTTCCGCGCTCACTGCTTGGCCCAGCCCCTCAAATTTGTACATCCAATGGCTCAGCAGGGTAATCGTTGACAAAAAGGAAGAGTGGAAAAAATTTGGGATTTATGACATGATTCTTTTATCCAAAAAGGATTCCAAGTCATTGCAGATTCGAACTCAAAACTCAGTAAGTCAACTCAAGTTTGAGCTTGGAGCTTGAAACCCAAAAGTGTGGGAAGTCAATTTAGGGTGGAGTTAAGAACTCAAATCTCGAAACTTGTGGATGTAAGGGAGGCAACCCTTGTCTCTAAATCAGAAACTAGGGACCAAGGAGTCGTGTCTGGTTCAACTAGGAGATCAAAAAAAACTAGGGGTAAAGAAGTAATGCTCTGTTTAATTCGGAACTCAAAACTAGGGACATAGGAGTTGTGAGCCATCTAACATCAGATCTCAGAGACTAAGGACATGGAGGTTTTAGCTCATTTGGCTTGGAATTTAGGGATTAGGGACATAGAACTCATGACCTATAACTAGGAACTTGGGATATCTGTCCTAGTTTGGTTTCTATTGCCTTATTAGGAAGCTCAGATCTTGGATCTAAAATCACGCTCCTAGTGTTTAGTCTTAAACCCCGGATCTAGGATCTTGATCTCAGACCCTGAAACTAGATCACGATAGATAAGTCAATAGAGATTAATGCTTTTATAGGGTGAGTGTTTTGAACTCGAAACTCGAAACCTAGTGTTTAGCTCGTTGCTACCCTATTTCAAAATAAACTTGAACACCTAAAATTAGAAAATTACTAAAAATACATCTTTTATCCTTTTGCTTTGAAATTTTACTAAAATGTACCTAGCAAACCTCCTTTCAAACAAACTAAGTCCTACTCAATTTGATTAAGTAGAGTTTAAGTCATAAGCTCTATATTGAGACTATCCTATTTCAATATTTAAGGAACCCAGTGTAATTTCATCGAGTTACTGGGAACAATCCACTAAGGATATAAATCTAAAATTTCATAAGCATAATCCTTCATGTATTAACTTTCTAACAAGATTGGTTTTCACTCCATTTGAAGGTGTATAGGGTAGGATATGACCATTAAACCATGTGCTAGTCAAAACTAGGGTTGCAAACCAATAGCTTATTTTGAAAAATCATAACTCTCTCATCTTAAGTCCAATGAATCTCAAATTTTGAGGGTAGACTCCTCTATGAGTGCATTTTCATCCAAAATTGGTCTCACTTCAATTAGGATTTCCTAGCATGAGTTGTTACCCATGTATTTGGTATTGGTCCTGAGGCCCTTAATAGTAGATTTTCTATTTTGAGGTGTTTATGGTTCTTTAGTATGTCTTTCAACACCAATCAAGTTCCACAAACCATAAATCATTAGAACAAGTTATATTTACATCATATCATCCTCACAAGAATCAGAACAACATAAAAGAGAGAAACCCTAATCATCAAAGGATCACAAAACAACAATTCTAGGAGCCTACCTCAAATCCAAAGCTTACAACTCTGTAGCTTTGATCTTTTGGTGCTATTGCTTCTCCAAAACTCCAAGTTAATCACAAATCCCTTTCTTGCTCCTAGTTTGACCGAATTTATGGGGCTTAAAGGAGGGGCTTTTGGCTTGTATAAGAGTTATTTGGTAGGGAAACAAGTAGAAGGGTTAGAAAAGTTGAGTAAGAACAAGTAAGATATAAGAGTTTGAATAGGTTGAAGATGAGAATGGTTATAGAGAGAAAGGAAAGGTTGGTTAAAATTTGAAAAAGGAAGAGATAAAAATGATGAGCTCTTATGCTTATCCTTGATATTTAATCTAGGGTGGACTTGAAAGAAAAGTTAAATTCACTTAACTCCAACTTACGTGGTCATCCTCTTACTACCAAGATTACTAGTGTAGTAAATTTCTATCCATACATTCTAGGGTTTTCCAGAGATATTTATGTTCTCCAGTATTATAGGTTCCTACCAAATTAGTTAATCGAGATGTTACAGAGAGAGAGCCACAATTTTTAGAACTAAGGAAGAAAAAGGGTTGTGCTTTTATTGTTCTTAGCGGTTTGGAGATTCAAAAAGGCAAAATGCAAGTAGTCCTAAGCTTTGAGTGAGGTAAGAGTTCAAAAATTAGTTGTTTTCTCATCTATTTATGAATATGGATTGATATTATGCTTGAATGTTGTTGCTATTGGATGGTCCTTAAATGATGATGTTTTAGCTTTTATTTTAATGTTTTAAAGCTTCTTGAACTTGGTTCTTGATGTGCGCTTGGTTTCGTGTTGAAAGGACATATGAATGGGGTTTTTACCCTAACTAAAAATCTATACAATATGTAATCCACAAGATACAACCTAAGCTAGAAATTCCATATTTAGATGAGACCAATTTTAAATGAAAGTTAACTCATAAAGGAGTGTACCCATAAAATTTTAGGTTCTATTGGATTAAAGGAAGATGAACTTGACAGTTGGGTGCTAAAGGCAAAAACTAGGCAGCTTGAATTACGAGATATATATCTTGAACTATTCATGTCAAAATTGAATGGAACCAATTTTGTTAAAAAGTTAGCATATAACAAAATATGCTATAAATTTTTAGATCCAAACTTCTTGTAATGAATTCCCAGTAATTCTACGAACTTTGATGATGTCCTGCAAAGTTCAATACAGAATAGCCTTGGTGTAGAGCCTATAACTTGTGTTTGGCTTAGCAAAATTAGTAACATTGCTCATTTTGTTGTGCTAAATTTTCTTTTATACTGCTCGAGATCGGAACTTAGGTCTCGTAGCCTGATTCCACCATTTTGATTGAGCACAAAAATCGAAGCTCATAACCTAATTCTACTCATTATGCATTAAGTTGGAACTTATCTCTTCTTATTGAACTTGGGGATCAATTCGAAAATCAGAACTCATGTCTATTTTGTTTGAACTAAGAGATCAACATGGAACTCAAACTTGGTGTTGCTTGTTTTGCTTGAGATCGAATCCCGGAACCTGAGATTGTCTCTTCTACTGGAACTCAGAGATGGTAGCTTGATGTCGCTCATTTTGCTATAAGTCGGAACTCAGAAATGAACTCAAAGCTCAGAGCCTATTGCTGCCTGTTCTGCTCGGGAACCCGAAGCTACTTGTTTTGACTGAACTTGAAACTCGAGAAATCGTAACATTCCCAAATTTTCCCTTGTGCTAAGGTTACCTCAACAATCTTGAGTAACTAGGCACTTAATGAAGAATTAAAGAATGAAGGCTGAATTAAAGGATAACTATGAAGAGAAAAATTGAGAAGATGCTTAATCAAGATTAGAGAATTTTGAATTAAGCACTAATCACCAATGATTAGCTTAATCAAGTTTGATAAAGGGTAATTAAACATAATTAAAATTTTAACCTTGCTAATCATGCCAACATGAGTTACTCACTGATCCTTACTTAATCAAGTTAATTAAGGTTCAAGAACACTTAATCACATCATTAGAATTTAAATAAGTCAACTAGACAATAAAGCATTGATGATGTCACTAAAGTATAAAGCAAAAGACAAGATCACTTTTTGTAAGAGTAAGTACACACTTTGTCCCCTTTATCATCTAATTTGTCCCTTTAAACCTTAATTAACACAAAATCCAAAAAAGCCTCCTCCAAACCCTATCTATATACCCCGACCTTCTATATACACACATTCACTTCATTTTTCAACTTCTCATTCTCTTTCTAGCCCTTTCATTCCTCCAAGTTCTCTCTACTTCTTCTTCTTCGTCATCTTCCTCCTTCTTTGTCATCTTCCTCCTTCTTCCACCAACACCATAGCCAAACTCTCTCACTAGCCCTTCAGAGATCACACCTTTTGGTCTTTGGAGACAAGACTTAAACACTACAAACCCCATTTTCTCAAGAGCACAAGAGCTTTCATCTTCTGCATTGAAAACCGGCACCATCACCACCATTGGATGACTCATCTTCACCTTCTTCTTCTCCTTCAAGAAGGTGCTACATCTACTCTAGGTAGTGATCTCCTACTTCTTTTTATTGTTCAAGAAAGCTTGAAGCTTTGGCTTCTACCATGGCCAAGAGTTTCAAATGAGATCTTCAGAAAAAACCCTTTTGTTCTTGATAAAGCTTGCTTCTTGAACTTTGTTCACGAAGAGTTTTATGTTGTTGGTGAAAAGTTTACTTCTTAATGCCCTAAAAGTTTTCACCTTTCAAGAGAAAAAACATGTAGTCTTGGTGTTCTTGTGGTTTGTGAAAAGAAAAAATAATGTTTTCTTGAAGAGTATCTTACTCAAAGTTGTTCTTTTTATTATGAATGGGTTATGATTGAAAAGATTCTCTATTTACACTTCCAACATGGATTTTATGGGACCAAAGAACATTCTAAAGCATAAGACTTTAAAAAGATTAGTTCTTGATGCTTAAAAAGTGGCGCTAAAAGTATATGCTTTCTTAAAGATTCATTTTGGTTTTTTTTTTAAGATAAGAATATGTGTAAAAGTCTGAATTCTCTTAAGGTATGAAGCTTTCTGATTATAAAAGTAAGAACTTGTCACTTTATTTCATAAAGGTTGAATCTTGAAGACAAGACATTTCATAAAGTTTTAAACCTTCATAAAAATGAAACTTTTTAGTCATAATAATAAAAACTTACAACTTTAAAGTATAAAGATGAAATCTTGAAGTCAACTAATGGATAAAGATTTAAAACTTCTACAAGACTAAGATTTTGAAATCATAAAGGTGAAGTCTTGCAACTTCATTTAATAAAGGCTCAATCTTGCAACTTAGTTTGGAATAAAAATCACTCATTGATGATGGTAAGCATATGGTGTTGTTGGATTCATGAATGTGGTTATACGTTGTCATGCCCCAAGGAACTAGAGGGATCTCGAAATCCTTTGGGAACAAAAGTATGATTAGGGCCTCTAATCATACTATGAACCTAAGAATCACTTGTGCACTATCTCAAGGGAAACTAAAAGTCTAGAATGCAAAATGTGGGCTAAAAATCCCTATAATAGGCTTTGGCCATGATAAGAAAGGATAAGGGAGAATAAGATAACTTGAATAATCTGTCCCTTAAGATATAAACATAAGGAGTCTTACCATCATTCGTAGGGCATCTCACAAAGAGCAAAGGAACCCCTAGATACCAATTAGGGTATGAATGTATATCATTCTCATATATGATTGTTGCTCGGTATGATTGATTTAGACTTATGAATGATTGATTATTGATGCTTGATGAGATGTTCTGTGATGAATATGATGAATTGTTGGTTGTATTCTCACACTTGGCAATTTTCGAAAAGTTCCTGTCTAGCCATTATGCTGCCGAATTTTCGTCAAAATCGTGGACTTAGACATATCCATTGCATGCCTACTTGTTCTTGTCTTTGAGCATAATGCATATGAGGATGTGAGATGTAATATAAGAAAAAGAAGTAATTAGACATGATCCTTCAAAAGGGAAGGTGATCCACAAAGATAAGATAAGCAAGTGTAATCCTTCAAATAGGAAGGTGACCCATTAAGAAACCCCTCTATTTTGGAGGTATGGGGCCCAAATCTCTCCAATTTAGTGGAACCTTTATAGCTTAGTCTGATTTTAGATAGGAACTATGTGATGATGATCATGAGATAAACTTATATCCAATAGTAGTCTATCCAAGGGGATGTAATGAAAGAATGATAAGCACATGTTAATTATGTAAGTTAAGGCGAGTCAAAAAGAGTCAAAGTCAATAAGTTACATGGAAGTGCATGCATCTTTATTAACTTACACTCATGATTATGAAATGTTTTTCCCATGCTTTCGTTTGTAAGTTTCTATATTATGACCTTGTGTCAACTTGTGTTATGTTTGTAAGTTTAAGAGTAAAGGAAATCTACTTTGGGAACTGAAGTTTTTCAAAACCTTAAAATGGAATCTATGAATGTTCACTATTTTTATAATTAAACTTGAAGTGGTTGGGATGACAACAATGACATATCAACTGTCTAGTTGTGATTCTAATAAGAAATTTTGTATTTCTCACTCCTATTGTTCATGCCATCTTCAGAGGATGTCGTTGGGCAATGTGGTGATCTTCATTGAGTTTCCGGATGTGCATTGGCACTTCAACCTGGTGCTAAATGCATCCATGATGACTACTTAAGCAGTTATGAAGATCTATATGTTCCATGGCTATCAGTTTCACGCACCTATCATGAGCTTGTTCTTCCACCCACACAAGCCGTATAATCACATTACTTTGGATGATGTGCATCCACCCTTTCACCTACCGATATACCCCACTAATGGAGAGTCCGACTCTAACACTCGCCTAACATCAACATATTTTGTGGAGTCTAATCCTTCAAAGCCATCATATCCTTCTATGATTTGCATGATGTCCTATGATTCTTCTTTTACTGCCAGCCAAGCACCACCCCTGGGCCGTGGTCGAGGGTTCATTTGTACCCGTGCTATGCCCCATGGGCATGGGCAAACCTGAGGAGAAGGACATGGAGACAATGCACTCGGTGGTTTCAGGAATGGATTTTTTCCTTTCTGAGGGTAAGGATGGTTTGAATGGCACTTGTTGAGCTTGGATTTGAGGATAACCTTTTTTGGTTTATAGTTATAGGGTTATTATTCTTACAACATGTATGGATGACCGAGGTTTATGATGTATTTCTTTGTATATTGTATCTTGTTAGGTTGTTTTATAGGGTCGATAGTAGATATCGGACCCATGGTTATTTATGTAGGACAAGTTATGCTACTTATGATTATATCTAACTATGATGGCTGTGGAATGAATATAATGACTATTATGTCTATCTAAGATGGTTGTCCTTTACAATGCCCTTATTTATTTCATTGCACCATATTATATAAGTGATGGCATTTGATATTATATGCTCACGATGCACTCATGACTCTTGTTTTCTAAAAGGTTTATTTCATTATTCAAAAAAAAAAAAAATTACCCCTTATTTTCAATAATAAAGTAATTTCAATTAGTAAGATAGTTTTTGCAAAAAAAAAAATAACAACTAGTAATTTCTATAATATGACTTAAGCATAGTATGGAGTTTTTAGAGTATTACAAAATTGAGTAAGGTTTATTTTTTTTTTTTTTGAAAAAGGGTTCATAGGAGTATAAGCTTACAAATTTTGAGGTCAAAATAATGAAGGATGAATTTTTTGTGATTTTCCAAAGTTAAGAAGCTAAATTTGCCTCAAAACAGAACTAAGGGTAGAAAAGTCCATATATCTTGAACTTTACAATTCTTTTCTTGTTGGAACTAGCCCCAATTGAAAAACATACAAAGGGCACCACACTGCACAGTTTCATAATTTTATGATGAGGTTTACTAATTTTTCCTAAAGCCCCATTTTAGGCTAGAAGTGTTGTCTTTTGGCTAAAGTAGAGTATCTAGTGTAAATGTCTTGTTTGGTTGGCAGCTGAGGAAAGCCTCTTGGGTGTTAATGGTTTAAGAGTTAATGAAGAGTTATTTTTGGTGTGAAAAGTGTTACTAGAAATTAATATAAGCATAAAGAAGGAGATTATCTCGTATTGTTAGTAGAGGGCATTATATGACCCTTATGTGAATTGGTTGATGTTGGAATTATATGACTTTTATGTGAATTGGTTGGTGATGGAGTTATCCAATTTTTATGTGAATTGGTTAACATTGGAGATATGTTGAAAACTTGTTATTGATGACTTGAGTGATATGAATTATGTTGAGATTGCTAGATTGTCTGATTTTGGCTTAAGGAATGGTCCTGGTACAGCCGTTATGTTGCCGAATTTTCCATAGATTCTTTCTTGAATTATGATTTATTGTCTTTTAAGGCATGAGCATGTTATGAAATTGTGCAAAGTTGAAAAGTTTGAGATAGTAGCCTTCCTAAGTTGCATAATACATTATGAGGTTGCATAAGCATTCATAAATCAAGGAAGATACATGTGACTTAAATATGATTTGAGACTTAAGGTAATTAGTCGGAGATAGTGAATTTGGCTAATTACTTTAAATATACAAGGGAGCGGAACTTAGTTTTCTTTACTTGATCGGAGAGAGTGAATTTGATTTTGTCAGGGAGAAGAACTTGACCATCCTTTGCACTAAGTTGAGAGAGAGAGAATCCAACTAGAGATAGTTTTGTGTGAATGATGATTCACGTAGAGGACTGAGCTCGTCCTGATAAGCAGGTTATCACCCAAAGGTGGGCAAGACTCCCTTATCACAAGGGCTAAGCAAGTAAAGGGCACGTGCTAAATTAAAAAAAGTAAAGAAAGTAAAGTCAGCATGTCATGCATGCTAAGAAAGTGATTTCATTGCATGTGCATATTTATGTTTATCTGATTTGTGAATTTTGAAGAATTATTTTGAGTTGATCTGATGTGACTTATTTGAGATAAGTGTTTAATAAAATGAATTTGCTTTGGGAAGAGATTTTTTTTTCAAACTAATTAAATGAACCTAAGGGTATGTACACCTTTTAAAATAAACCGAAGCAGCTGAGATGATGATAATTACACTAATTTTGTAATAGCTTAGAACTACCTACTTAGAAATTATATTTCTCACTCCCATGTCATCCTCAGACGATGCTGATAGCATCTGTGGCGATGTTTCTGGAGACTCCAAATTAGGTGTGTTGCTGTGAATCGACTCCTAACTCCCTACTCATGATTGGTTGAGCTAGAGTTAGGATTTTAATTATCCTATGGCTTGTATTTTTGGGAGGCAAAGACTAGTCACTTAGCCTAGATTAATGTAGTTGTTAGTGATATGTATGAATTACAATAATTTACCTAAATGTATATTGGGCTTACTTTCTATTATTGGTGCGTTTATAATATGTAGGTGATTATAAATCAATGATGCAATAGTTGCATATATATATATATATATATATATATATATATATAGCGTATCATATGAAAGGAATGGTTTATTTTGAGAATGAGAAGAGCAAATCTAGGCCATATAACCATATATGGATGATCAGAATTTAAAGTTCTTTAAAGATCATATGATCACTTAAAAAGTCATATAACTTTATATTTTAATCTTGACCATTTGTGTAAGATCTAATAGCCATGATTTACTCATTTCACTCTCACAACTAATCATTCCTCTCACTTGATCCTCTCCCTATATATATATACATATTCCATACTCCTCTATTCTAAAAGGATAAGATTGTTCTACAAGTTATTTGTAACATTGCTAATTTTCATAATATGACTTAAGCATAATATGGTAGTTATTAGGGTGTTACAACTTGGGCTTTAAAGAATTGGGTTTTTTTTTTCATTTTTATTTATTGTTTATCTTTTTTTGGTCTTTTCCTTCCCCATTCATCCTCACCTTGACCCTAACCCTTTATCTCCATAATCACCCTTCCTCCAGCCTCAAATTTCACCACCAACACCATTCTTTCTTCACCCTTACCTTCTGCCACCACTGCCACCTGTCCCTTACCTTGAGCCTCACTATCTTTATTGCCCTTCCCTTACTTTCATTCTTATACTCCACCACTATTGCCATCTATACTCACCTAACCCTCCACCAATACTAGTACTCCCTCACCGTCACCCTCACCCTTCACCACCACTGATTTAAAATGATGAACATTCAACATAAGATTGTGCTTAGAATTATAGCACTACCCATAATCTCACACGATACAACTTTGCCATGATGAACATAGAACCAACGCAACAAAATCCAAGCTCATAATTGTTTTGAGGATTTGAAGAACACCACAAATCCAAGTTATTCAAAGTTCATATACATCACTAAATAAAAAAAAATTAAATAACATAAAAATGTACCCAAATTTGATGATACATATTGATATTCGTGAAGGCACTATATGATTTGGGTGGAAGTGGTAGTGACAAATATTGAAGTAAGGATGGGGGATTGCCCTTAAATGTGTAAGAGGAGAATGAATGGATGAAAGAGGGGAGGGTACGAGGAGGATGAGGATGAGGGTGAGCGTAAAGGTGGCGAAGGAGAGGAAAGGTGGCAGTGGTGGTGGTGGAATTATGGTTGCGACAAAGGTGTAGAATGGTGGCAATGGTGGTAGAAAGTAAGGGTAAGGGTAAGGGTAAGGGAAGAGTGGTGTTGGCAGTGGTGGTGGTGGTGGTTGAGGGTGAGAGTGAGTGAGGGGTGGTGGTGATGGAGGCTGAGGGTGAAGGAGAATGGGAAGAAACAAATTGAAGGGACAAATTTGTCCCTGAACATCAATCTACGCAATGTTGTTTGAAGTCATGCTTGAAGATAACATGTTGACTTAGAGTATTAATGTCACATGTGTGCAATTTCATTAAGTTTATAAGTGTTAAGCTAATGGAAGGACATTGTCATGGCCAAAGACCTCAAGGTGAGTTTGTTATTTCTAAAGGATAAATTTGTTCAGCATTATTTTCATCAAGGACCAACTTGAGAGATTACTCTTCCAATTATAACTTTTCTTTTATTCATATATGCATGTGCTATTGGATTTTATTTTATGTTTGAGACTATATTAATTGTAAATATTTACTTCCTTCGTTTCAATATATTTGTCACTTTGATGAAAGTGGTACATTTGAAAATCAATGTATCTGGATAGTTTGACAAAAGTAGTACATTTGAAAATCAATATATCTGACTTTCGTCAAACTAACAGATATCTTGAAATAGAAAGAGTATTTTGTAAGATTGAATAAAACACTTTACACTTTTTTAGAAACTATAACTATGTGATTTGTTATGATTTTGTGAGGCACTTTGTGTAACTAAGCTTAGTTTCAATGATTAGTGTGTTATTATAAGGTCCATTAGTCTAAAGTACATGATGAATAAATTTCATGTTATCGAGAGAACAAATATCTATTTTACTCTTATAGTATTATTTAACTGCGCAATATGCGTTGTTCTATCAAAGTGAAAGCTATAGAGAGAGTTGAAGTAAAATATTTACTCCTAACATATACAAATGTGCATGTTTCTACTAAAGCGTCCATCAAATCATGCTTCCAGACAACACAATTTCAACTGTTGCACAATATTATTTATTTGTGACTCGTTTGTTGTGTCTCAAGTATAAACCCAAGTAATTCTAACTTGTGCATCCCAACAGTTCCTTTTCGATATATATTCAAGGTCTTGAGCATTTGGCATGCCGCATTAACACCGATCGTTAACATCAACTCAATAATGTTGAGATCATGTGTAGTCTAATATCGGATGTAAGTGTGTGCGCGATCCACGTTCTAAAACAGCTATTACCTTAGTTTTCATTAACTCAAAAAGTCATAAGCTTAACAAAAAGCTGATTTACCACATGTCCAATTAAAGTCCTTTCATTTGCATCATATACGATGAGAGAAACTCGAGATTGATGAACAGAGGACAACCACCAGTACACATTAACTAGACTTAAAAAGATATTACAGAAAGGGACCATTTAGTATCAATACAACTATACAATTTTTCGGTTTTACAATTTCAATATAAATTAGTCCTTTTAGCCAGATGATTATCTGATAGCTAATGAAAGCGAAGCCGATAACTCGTAGTGGCAGAAAACATTTTGAAATTAGTGATAGGTTCATTATATGGTGTTCTTGGATAAAATAATCCTAGTATCAAACTGGGTTGTACCAAGTACCCCAGGATTTGTACCAGAAAGTGTTGAATTGTTACCATGCTATGACATGGTGCAGCCAAAGGTCCTACGTACAAGACTACATACTCTTGGTAGTTAGTAGATTCCCATATGGCATCCTAATTAAGAAAGAAGCACCGTATGTGGAGATTAATGCCCTTAACTAACAAACTGTTAACATCAAATATCACCTAGAGAATTGGTGAACATGGAATGATAGAGCTACTTGGGTGATGTGGTGCAATCTTCTCTGACTCTGGTAGTTGTGATTGGAAAGAGATCAAGAGTTTTGAGGTGTCGAGTGCAACATGAGGATGCTTGATTAACATCCTCTAGTGTCCTACCATAGTTGCAGAATATCATCTCTTTCTTCTCCGCCAAACTTTCCGGGTCATACACACTCCATTTGCAATTCATTGCCAGCTCTGATGTCTTTGCAGTTCCTCCCTGACCATATGAGATGAAGAAAGTAAAAAAGAAACATATACTTTATTTTTTTCCCTGACTTCATAGTTCAAACTAAAATCATGCCTTTTGGAATGAATCTATGATGACTTCTTCTTCCCCTCTCCCATTAATTCTTGTGCCATCCCAGGTGGCATTTTGAGCCTTTAAATAACTTATTTTAAGCCATCATTTATAGACAATAACCTAGCTAGGATGCTAAGTTAACAAATCCCAATGCATCCAAGGGTTAGAACTTACAATATAGAGAAGAATCAGAAGAATAAAGAAAAGCAACATTACTCAGGCTTTCTAAATACATGGTGGAAAAGGAAGATTTACCTGAAAAAACAAGTCAGATGCTTTATAAAAGGAAATGTCTTTGGTAATAGAACCAGAAGGATAACCAAAGCTACCAATAAAATGGTCACTGATATCATGATTCTGTTGACAATGATGGAGTTGGAGTTGTTGCTGCAGCTGCAGTTGCTTGTTGAGTTTCCTCCTGAGCTTCTGTCTATCCCTAGCCTTGTGGTTCTGAAACCAATAGAACACATTTTTTCCTTCTATCCTGCCATAGAAAGAGAGATGGCTTGTTATTTGGTGAATTTGAGAAGCACTTGGAGTTCTAATCCCACTCCTGTACAGTTCCTCCAAGATCATAAGCTGCTCAGTGGTAGGGCTCCATCTTGATGAGCCTGCTGGGGACATATTTCTCTCTTGAGATTGTGGGTTGATGAGTTCTTGAGGCAATAAGGGGATGAAAGGGATGTATAAACAGAAGGACAGAGAGAAAGATACAGTGAAGTAGAGAAGCAGAGACAAAAAGGAAAGAGATTGAGAGGGCCAGAAAAGGGAGTGGTGAATTAGATAGGTAAAAAGTAGTAGTGTCATGCTGATGCTCCTTTTAGAGGAGCATTCAAGTAACGTTTCAGTCCATGCACAGATAAAGAGAGAGAGAGAGAGAGAATATGAAATGAGATGAGTGAATGAAGAAAACTGATCTGATTGTGAGCGTATGAATGAGTCATCATGACCTTATTATTAATTATTATTAACAGAATGAATCACATAAAAGTCTAATTCAGAACCACTCCTGTTAATTAATCAAACAGCCATTCCTTTCCCCTAATAACACTTCTAACTGTTATGGCAGATGGTATTTGTTCCCACTTCCCCCAGTGGTGCTGTATGGCGCCTAAGCAGTCCTGGGAATATAAAAGACTCTTCTAATCCTTTGAATTTTCAGTCTCTCATATCCAGTCACTCGTATTTCAAATTATCACATCACTTGTCTCCATAAACTCTATGATTGGGTAAAATTGTATATACTTTAATGTATATATTCCTAAATTATTTTCAATTTGTTCAGCACAAGAGCAATAATATTTATACAATCTTAAACTAGTCATCAGTGTGATAACTGCATGTCTTTTTATCAGATCTGGTCAGGTCGCGTAATATAATAACATTATGCATATAGATAGAAAGATGCGACGCAACAAATTTAAATTGAAAAAGAAGGATCTAAAAAACGAATTGATGTCCTTCTCTCATTGAAATATTTCTAATACTATGCTTCACCAATTGAAATCGATTAGGGACATGCACTCAATTAGCCAGTTAGAAAAATGGCAGATGATATTTGCTTACCCCCAGTACTATAACGACTGTGGAAAAGCACTTCAAACAAATAAACTATCTTTAATAAATTAAGAATCATTTTTTTTTCACGAAGATAGACACTGCATTTCATTAATATTAAGAATCATTTAATCCTTTGAATTTTCAATCATCCCGTATTTTATATCATTCACTGTAGAGTAAATATTCTTTGTAGTACAAAGTAATATTTTAAAGTTGATATCTGTTTGAATCTAAAAAGATTTTTAACATAAATTTAGTTCTAATATTTTGAAATTTGATATTAACGTTATCCTTCCATCAAATCATTAATAACTTCCATTATGATTCATTCAAGTTGGGTGAAAGCTAGGTTGCTTATGTGTTTTTTCTTGGCTAGTGAGGAAAGACAATTTTCATCTCATCAACTTGAAAATTAAAAAAAAAACAAAAAAAAAAAAGAAAAAGAGAAAACAAATATATAAGGAAGATTCAATTTCTCCACAATTTTTATTTATCTATTTTTTTTTCAAGTTGGTGAGGTGGAAACTATCTCATCTTATCAATTAAGGAAGACATATAAGAAATATAGCTCAACCAACTAGGATGAATCATAACGAAAGTTACTGATAATTTGCTAGAGAAAGATGAAATCAATGTCAAGTTTTAAAGTGTTAAGGCTAATAAGTTGATATTAAAATTTTTTTTAAGATTAAACTAATATCAACTTCAAAATTCTTTTCATAAAATAATCCTTTTTCTTTGGTATATAAGTGGTAATGAGACTCGAATCCTTGATCTTGTATATACTATCTAAGCCCATCAAAACTAGATCACTCTTAGTGGCTTTTCATGGAATAATCCTACATTACTTCCAAAATGGATAATAAAAAGAGTAAATATTAAAATTAAAATATATTTAAGTATACTAAATATAAATGTAATTAAATATATTTAATTTAATAATAAGAGAAAATATTTTTTTACTAGTATACTAAATCCCTACTATTACTCATTATTTTATTTAATATTAACATATTTTAATAGAAATTCATATTTCTACTATAGATAGAATGTATGATAGCATAAATGTATAATACTAATAGAATTTATGCTTGTACTAATATAGAGTATTTAATACTTATGAAGGCAAAGAGAGAGGGAATGGTAGTTGAACATGAGACATTATAAACTTAATGAGACATAAAGGAGACACGCATTAGACTATAAGCTCAACTGTTAGAGTATTTAATACGTTTTTTTTCTGTATTGGGAAAGAGTATTTAACACTTAAACTCTATGACTTTGTGACATTGTATATATATTGATCTATATATTCCTAAACTATCGCGAAATTGGTTAGTACAAGAGCAATAGTACACAATCTTAAACTAGCAATAAGTGACAATTGCATGTGTTTTCATCTGATTTTATCATGTCACAACGTAATATAATAGCACACACATACATATAGAAAGTCACTAATGCAACAAATCTAAATTGAAAAAGAAAGCTCTTAAAACGAATTGATGTCTGTTTCCCGTTGAAGTGTTTCTATTTCTAATATTACTAAACTTCACCTAATCGGACATGCATTAAATTCAAGCCAGTTATAAATATTGGCATCCGATATGTTCCATTATTGGAAGCACAGTTCTGAAAAATGAAGACAGGCTTATGGACAACGGTACCAAAGGTGAGACTTGGCAAAATGGCAAGTCATTCACAGTCACAGGCGTGGCCTCTGGCTATAAATGCATGCTTTCGTCCTGAGTGCTGACAAATTGAAAACGCAAGCCTCGAACAGTTAAGAGTCCATAAATGCATGTAGCAGAGGGTGTCCAATGCGCTTGTCTGTTTTTGGTCTTAGTAACGGGACTTGTCATATCTGGCAACATTCCTCATCATCTCAACCGTTCATTTTGTGATTTACTCACGTCATCAAATTGTTCATCGTATTCCCTCTCTCGCTATGCTGTTGATTGAAGTGAAGGCAACCACAAGTATCTGATACCATATTTTTTGGGGTCATCTCCTTGGGCCCTTGAGTTTGATATTTCATGTTTTTCTTACGTAGTTCGTTACTTCCTACAGAGCTTCTTGTACTGCTCTGATATGAAATGTCAATGTTTATGTCAAATTTAAATTTTTTTAACTATTAGAGCTTGACTGGAGATATACAGTATCATAACTTTAAAATGTCATATTATTGTCCAAGTGGACCATTAAATCATGGATGATATTTGAAATGATTTGGTGAAAGTTCGTACTTGTCCATTAGTACCTCACTTGCGGTAGCTTTTAAGTTTGTACCTTATCTTTTATTCGATGGTTTTATATGCATGCGGTTATAATGTTTTTCTAACTTTAATGTTTAGAGTCTTTACTTCTTTTGTAAGTGTACATTGGCTTAGATGTGTGATTTTAGTGTATCTCCAAATGAATGGAGCTGCAAATGATTACCACGGCAAATATTGTGTGCCTTTTGATGTGCTTCTTTAGGGGCAGAAGTACTTTTTTTTTTCAAATTTTTTTGAAAAAAAATATTTTTAGTATTGTTTATTTGTGTTTCTCCAACAAAAAAAAAATAGAAGTAAAAAATAATCAATTGTTTTAATCTTTGGGAAGCATATAAAGAGTTGTTTATTCCAAAAAACAAAAGCAATAGACGAGACCTCCTAAGTGGGTTGCTTAAGACCGTCCAATGTCTATTGATGAGGCAGCATTATGACGTTGGTGCTGGATGCGGTCCTACGACCTTGAGGCAGGGGCAGGAGAATGTTTGCAGCAACGCCACATCAAGAATCATGGTGGTGGTGTTTTCTTCCTCGGCAAGCCAACGGCAGGCGTGATGGTGGCCCATGCTATCCTTTGGATTGCTTGTGGTGGCTGGAGATGCTCCATGGCTTTGTGTTTTGTGTTGTGTTTTCATGTGCTATGTTTTGAGTTTCATATATCGAGTATTGAATTTCGAGTACCGAATATAGTGTTTCTTATGTTTTCGTGATTTTGGGTGTAGTGTTTCTCGCAAATTAGGCTATAATGTTTCGTGTTTATGTTTTTGAGTAGTTTGATATACTCTTTTGGTCTTTGCCCTTTAAGAGTCGAGTCTTATCTAATTATCAGGAAAAAAAAGAGAAAAAAAAAATGATCTCGAATTTCGAATCCTCTACATTTGCATACTATTTTACGATCATATCTTTAATTTTTTTTTTCGAAAATATCATTTTCTATTTACAAAATTTTGATTTTACATTGAAAAGGCACCTCTATATTTATCATATTCAAACAATTTAACAATTTCTGATTCTAATAAAAAGTATTTCTACAATTATATCCAAACGCAAGATAATTTTCTATCTTTACTTTTGTTTTTTACTTTTGATTCTGCTTTTCAAAAAGTACTTTTCCTGGTAGAGCCCAGCTAATAAAAACCAAAAGTGATTCAATTATGTACTACACTAGTATTTTAGTCAGTGGTTTCATATGTTTATTTTGAGGTCGTTATTTTTTTATTAGTTTTTACCATTATTTTTGTTTATTTTTTAATAAAACATATGTTGTTTTGTTTATTACAAAACTAAAATAAACTTGTATTGAGTAACTTTGCAATTAAATAAGCTATTGAGTGATTAAGGAGTAGGCAATGGTGGAGAAGGAGAAACGAGAGATCAACAATGAGGGTTGAAGGCAAGAGAAGAAAGGATGGCTTCTAGAAAGAAAAAAAGAAAGTGAACCTGGAAGTTGTAATCCATTTAGTTATAGATACTAGAAAAGAGAAGGAAGTTTCTAGAATGAAAGGAAGAGAATAAAATGAAAATTTTAGGTGAAAATAATTTCTTTTAAATTGTAATTAAGAGTTGTCACATGACACTTAGGTAGTCTATTTAGTTATAAATAATAGATAGATAACAAAGAAGAGAAGAAAGTTTCTAGAAAGAGGGGAAGAGGGTGAAAATTTTAGGCAAAATAATTTTTCTTTAATCATAATTAGGATTTGTCATGTGATACTCGAGGTAGTCTGTAACGTCTGATTTCCGACTTCCGATCCCATTTAATGTTCAAACTTTCAATTTCCAAGTTTGTCTTATAATTCCGTTTCCGACCTCATTATTAGTTTCGATTTCCGACTTCGTTCCAAGGCTTACAAAGGAATGGCTGTATCTTACGATTTTCGACTTCAACTCAAGGTCTTGTGGGCTGACAGGATTTTCCGATTTCCGACCTTAGTGTTCGAATGGATAAGAAATCCGATATCCGAGTTTGTTTCAAGCGGGGTGAACGCGAGATCAGATCTCTGAATTGGTTTACGAGTTCGAGTAAAAACTTCACGAGTTACGATCTTGAGTTCATTACCAAGACCTCTTCTTTTCACAAGTTCCGATATCGAGTTGGAGTGCCAGGTTCTATAAATTCCGAGTTCCGGGTACACAAAATTTATGTTTTGAATCCTGATATCCGGTGCTATGCTTAAAAATTGATTCAAGTTTACATGATGACCCCGACTTCCGGGTTTGAGTGTTTTGGTTTCACGTTCTGACCCTGACTTTCGCTTTTAAGGTAGCTGTGCCTTGCGATTTCCGGATTATGACTTTACACTCAAATTTTGAATAAATGAGAAGATAATTACGAGTTCCGACTTCATCCGAATAGCCACGCATGAATCCTGACTTTAAGAAGTTCACGAGTTCCGATGTCATGTTCAGAAACGCTGGAAGCGAGTTTCACTTCTTAAGCGACGTGGAGAGCATTTTTGTCACAAAAGAGGGAGACATGGCTGAATTTTACCCACAAGAATTTCACCCAATCAAAGCCACCCATCCTAACTACCACTCCAGAGCCTTGTGTATATATATATTCTCTCCTCCTGCCTCTTCAGCCCCATTTTCCTACGTTGTTTCTCTTCCTCAGTTCACCCCTCTTTTCTCTTCTCCACTCACCCACTCCATCCAACTTTCATTTCAGCTACCAACTCAAGCTTAACCTGATCATAAGAGGTAGAGGTTTTCTCCTTGCTTGATTTTCTGACTTTTGGATTGTAACATCCCGATTTCCGAGTTCGGCTTCGCCCTCAAGATTGATCCATTCAGATTTCCGACTTCGTCTTTGAAACACAGATAAGAGGATTATTCCCGAGTTCCGAGTTAGTCTTGCTGGATTCTCGACTTCATGCCTTGTATGACTTCCGACTTCGTATGGATTATTTCCAACGACTTCCGAGTTTAACCTTCAAGTCCGAACACATAAACGTAATTCCATGAGATTCGACTTCGTGCCTCAAGGAAAAAATATCCGGTTTCTGATATCATCAAATGTATGATACCGACTTCCGAGTTTAATAACTTGTGTTTTGGAAATGTGACTCGAATTCCAGAGTTCCGACCTTAGTGTTGAACTCAATTGAGATGGACACGAGTTCGGACCCTTGAGCAAATCTTCAGTCACACGAGTTCCGATTTTACATCCAGCATTGGCATTCCCGAGTTCAAATAGGAGGTTCCGAGACTATGTGATTGTGAGCTTTCGACTTACGGCCTCCGACCTTGATTCAAGATTTCCCCAAAGTCACAAACAAGCTAGCACGAGTTCCGACATTAGGCTTCAGCTCCCAGCTCAAGTAAAAACGACACGAGTTCCGACCTAAAGTATAATAAGGATGAGTTCCGACTTTAAATCGAATAAATGCGAGTTCCGATTTCAAACAGTATGGCGGCAAGTTACACTGATAGGGAGACGTAGCTAAATTCTGTCCACAAGAAAATTCAGCCAATCAAAGCCCTCCAGGTTAACTACCACCTCAAGCTTATAAACTCATCTCTTTCTCTCCTTCAACCCCATTTTCTACGCCACTTTCTCCCTTGTTCAGCTCTCTTTTCTCTTCTTCAACTCCATTACTCCTTCAAGCTTAGTAAGGCTCTAACACTCCAAGTTTCAGCACCTAGCTCAAATCATACTCCAAAGAGGTAGGATTCTACTTTTTATTCTTGAATTATTTGCCCTATGGCTGTATGAACTTGTATTCTTCTTCATGTATTCGATGAGTTAATAGATGTATTATGATGGATCATGATTGAGTTAACATGAAATATTGAGTTGGGATTAAGATTAGAATAAGAAAACTAAGAGAAGTAAATGGATGAGGGTGCTGTCTTAGTGGAGAGTCCACGGCAGTCCGTATGGCGGAGCGTACGGCGCCGCCTACAATCGGTCAAATCCAATGAAATTATTTTTAGATGAAACTAGACATCCAGGGATTTCCATAGATATATCACATAAGGTTATTGGATTAGTATTGAGGGAGATACGAATTTTTGAAGTTTGACCTAGGGTTTAGGATGTTCATCCGGGCAGGGTGACATGAGGAGGGTATAACTCACCCTATACAACTCCAAACTGAGTGAAACTAATTTTGTTAGAAAGTTTACACACAGAGGAACACCCCAATATACGATTCCGAGTTTGTTATGGTCCCAATTGTTCCCGGTGATTCGAGGAAGTTGTCCTATGTCTAATCCAGACCAAAACAGAGTAGTTCAGGAAGGTCGACTTTCAGGACTTATATCTTGAGGTGTACTTAAGCAAATGGAGTGAAACTTGTGGCAAATGAAAGTTTATCCTATTAGCTTTGATATGAGACCAATTTCGTAAGAATTGAGCTTATTTTCGATTTTTAGTGAATTTATATTCCCAGGAGTATAATTCGGGCTAGTGACTGAACAGGCTGAAGTAAAAAGTGAATATCTTGATTTATATAAATCAGAATGACATGGGACTAAAGAGGTTAGAAAGTAAACATATAGAGCTATGACATATCCAAATTTCAGATTTAAATGACTTGAATAGAGATAAAGGTGGATTATACAAGATTCGGGCAAAATCGAATAGAATTGGCAGAATGGCCAAAATGATAATTTTACAAGTGTTAGTGGAACACATAAGGTTTGAGTTGAGGATTGCCAGCTTGACATTGATATATATGTGTTAAGTTGATTATGTTGCTATGACTGATTTGTCCGTGAAAGCTGGCACTATTCATGGGGAAACGGACCTGATCCGTTATACTGCCGGATTTACGGCAGAAGTCTAAGAAGTTATGAATGTTTAAATGTAAGGATGAATTGAAATATGAATGGGTATATAGAAACCCTATATTTAAGAATGACATAATTATGTTATGAGGTATGTGAGGGTAAGTGATGTAGCATATGTATAACTATGCTTGAATATGTTTGAGAAGGAAAGAATGTGAATATATTGAATGTGAATCCCTTCACTTGGAGGCAGTTATTTGAAATCCCTCCCTGTGAAGGCAGTTAAATGATAAAGATATGAAATCCCTTCACTTGGAGGCAGTTGCACTTGAATCCCTCCTTGTGAAGGCAGTTAAGACAATGAGATCCCTCTACCTTGGAGGCACGTGGTCAGATGAGATCCCTCTATGTTGAAGGCACGTGGTCAGATGTCAGATGAGATCCCTCTATGTTGAAGGCACGTGGTCAGATGAGATCCCTCAATTTTGAGGCACGTGACCAGAAGAGATCCCTTCAACTAGAGGCACGTGACCAGAATGAGATCCCTCCAAAACTAGAGGCACGTGAATCCCCTTGCGGGTGAGTCGGTGTGACGATGGTCACGGGTGATGCTGACGAGCTCACTCCAAGGCCAGGCTACCCAAGGGCAGTAAAAGCACCCTAAGGACGGCGATACTTAACGCCTAGGTGTGCCAAGTAAAAGACTAAAGACTAAAGATTAAAGTATATGCAAGCACCCCAATCACATGAGGCATGGCATCGACCCAGCTAGTGTGAGTACAGGGGACAGAACTTACATGAGGCATGGCATGACCCAGCTAGTGTAAGTACCGAATGAAAGAGAAGTAAATTTTATGTATATGTATAAATTCAAGTACAAGTAAAGTTATGCGTAGAGGCTATGTTTCCAGGAAATTGATGCTATTATACTCTATTTATGTTCCAGTTATCATTCATAATATAATTCATGAGTTGACAAGTGTATGAATAAAATGTACTTTGCTTCGGATAATGTATTTTTCAAACTGTGGAATCAAACAGTTTACATGACATGTTCATTTTTTTTTTATAATAAACTGAAGCAAACTGGAGACGACCATGATGACACTATGTATGAAAATTTGAGAATCCTACTGAGAATTTTATAATTCTCACTCTTATTTCCATGTTGTCTCCAGATGATTTTAGAAGTTTCCAAAGACGGCTGAAGTTGCTGTCAGACGAGGTCCGTTTAGGTAACAGTAACAGCTCCAGGGTATGGTACTATGACTTAAGCATAGTACTGTGCTTAGGAGGGTGTTACATGGATGATTAGTGGTGATTTAATTCCTTAATTTTGATATGTTGATTGATTGATTATGATGAATTATAGCTGGTTTATTGGCTGTCTATGAGATTAAAACTGAATTAGACACAAGGAAGGATGAAGATAGGAAGAGTTGAGAGGCTGGAAAACTCAAAAACCCTCGGTAGTCCGTACGGCGGAGTGTACGGCTCCGCCTCCCGCCGTTCAAAATTAATAAAACCATTTTTATGTGAAACTAGACACCTAGGGCTTTCCATACATATATCATATAAGACCATTGGATTAATATGGAGAGAGATATGAATTTTTGAATTTCGACCTAGGAATCAGGACATCCACACGGGCAGTATGGGTTGAGAAGGGTGTAACTCACCCTATACAACTCCAAATCGAGTGAAACTAATTTTGTTGGAAAGCTTACACATAGGAGAACAATATCCAAAGAAATTCCGAGTTTGTTATCATCTCAGTTGTTCCTAGTGATTTGAAGAAATTACCCTATGTCCAAACCAGGCCAACACAGGACAGTTTAGGAAGGCTAAGTTTCGGGGCTTGTAACTCGAGCTCTACTAAGGCAAATGAAATGGAACTTTTTGTATATGAAAGGTTGTCCTGTTAGCTTTAATATGAGGCCAATTTCAGATGATTTGATCTAGTTTTCGATTTTTAGTAGATTTTTACTTTTAAGTGTACAATTCTGGCCACCCACAGGGTAGGCCGGGATAAAACCCGAATACCTTGAGTTATGGTTATCCAAATCAGATGGGACTAAAGAGATTAGAAAATAGACACATAACACTTTAACATATACGAAATTGAGGTCCAAACAAGCTAAATAGAAATTATGGCATAATTTACAAGAACCGGGTTGAATATAAGCAGCGAAGCAGTAAGCATATTCTAAAGTGCAGTACTTGTGTCTTGAATTGAGGATTGAAGCATGAATGAAATATGTTGAATTATGCATGGAATGAGGTGTTTCTTTTGATAAATTGATATGCTAAATACTGGCACTATTCATGGGGAAGCGGACATGTTCCGTTATGCCGCCGAAATTGCGGTAAAGTATATGCATGAATTATGAGATACATGTAGAGGCATGTGCATTTTCAAGAAAGCTATGAGAGCTATGTTATGATGAACCCAAAGAATATGTTATGATGAGATTTCCATACTACTTGGGCCAGCCCCGGATAGAAAGTTAATGGGAATAGATCGGTGGGAAGGTCGGGGAAAGTAAACCCGGCATTCCTATATAGGAACGAGCTCGATCCTGATAAGCAGACTATTACCAGGAGTCTAAATGGCCAAGAACTCCCAGGGGACCAAGAGATGGAAAGAATAATGATGAAAAGAAATGGAAAGACTTATGAGGAAAGGTTCATGATTTAGTTGCATGATTACATGAATGCATGAATACATGGCATGGTTAAGTTAAGATGTCTACAGTTATTTATCATGTTTATTCAATGCCATTTATTCATTTATACTGTTCATGATAATCTGTTCTATTTCTTATGTCATTTTAAGTAAAAATGAACCTTGCCTCGGACTAGACATTTTTCTCCAACTTACTGAATATGAATAGTTAAGTTTAATCTCATGTTTTAAGAAAATTTAATAAAACCCGAGGCAACTGAGAATGAACGCGAAGTCAGTATACACTATATGCAAACCCTACTGAGACTTTCTCCAAATTCTCACCTCGCCTCGTATTTCCGCCTCATTCTCAGACGTGGACGATGAACACGACAGCTACCCTTTTCGTTGAGATTCCAAACCTGCAGCTCCACCATGACCCTGTAGTAGGCTCATTGTACATAGCCGGCTCTTGCCAGTTCCGCTTGTATCTTTTTAGTGATAGGGATTTTACTGTCCCCTTACATCATCCTGCTTTCGACCCTGCCACCCCATACTTTGAGGTCCCGTTGTACGCGGCACATCCTCCGCCGCCCTCGCACTGCGGCACTGTGGGCCCTGCGACCTGCATCGAGTCACCTCCGCAGGTGGTACCGGACATCCCGCTCAGCTCCGAGAGCGACCCCTCAGAGGCCACCAGCTCAGCTTCCTCTTCCTTTGGATCAGCTCCTGACTACTCACCAGCCAGGCCCGGTGTGGCCAACGGCTATCTGACTGAGTAGGTCAGCCATAGGCCGTATTGTACAGCATGACCCTCTTTTGGTAGCATGCGGCTTTGGGTCATACACGCAGTGGTAGATTTTGAAATGTCCACTGAGGACCACGTAGGATCGGGTTGACTGACATGGGTTTTATGTCTTTTGGTACACGACCCCACTTATGTATCCTATTTTGATACTTGTATGTAAATCAAAACAGTGGTTCCTGTCTCTATATATATATACCTATGTACAGTGATAGCATGTGTGTCGTTTATGCTTATCTTTTGTTATGATGAAATAAATTCTGTCACGTTCGTCGTACGACATTCCATTCCTCCTGTTACAAAAAAAAAAATAATAATAATATAGGAGAAATATGATTCGGATAAACGAAACGTAAGTAGAATATTAACACAGTAACACAAACTACTTAATTTCATGCTATGACTTAAGCATAACATTAAATTAGTAGGGTGTTACATAGTCCATTTAGATATAGATAATAGATGATAAATAATAGAAAGATAGACAATAGAGAAGCAAGGAGAGGAAAGTTTCTAGAAAGAGAGTAAAAGAGTGAAATTTTTATGTGGGAATAATTTTTCTTTAATTGTAATTAGGATTTGTCATATGTCACTTAAAGATAGTTTATTTAGTTACAAATAGTAGATACTAGTGGACAAGAGAGGAAATTTTCTAGAAAAAGAGAAAGAGTGAAAATTTTAGGCACATAAATAATTCTTCTTTAATTTTGATTGAATTGTTATGTAATACTTAGAGATAATATGTTTATTGTAGATAATAGATTATCTTTTGACGCATTAGTAAATTTAAGAGTGTTACGGCTTAAGTATGTTTGATATCTTGGAGAAAAATAAAAGGAAAGAAATATAAAAGGGAAAAAAAATAGAGTAAGAGAGTGTGAATGAATTATGACCTTCCTTGTTTAATGTTATCTAATGAAAAGGAAGAAAGACTTCTGTGTTTTTTCGTTTGATTTCATTATCTATACTACTAATAAAATAGAAGATATTACATGGAAATTTTTACGTGTATCAAAACTTGATGAATTCTACCTATTTTTATTTTAAAAAATTTCTAACTAAGGAAATAAATTGACTGTATCTATAATTGAAAAAAAAAAAACGGAAAACATTCAAACAATTGGTTGGATTATAGCTTTAGTAAAGAAGCATATGAAAGACACTAATAAAAGAGCAAATAAAGGACACAATAAAGGAAATCAATAAATTTGATTTATTTTTTTATTTTGTCAAATGTATTTCAATTATGGTTAAAAAATTTCAAAAACTTGGTATATTTAAAAATCTACAATATTAAATACAAATTTTCATAATTAATACTAATTTTCTTTTAAAATATAAATATATGATATCTGATTAATAGAGTATTGATGAGATATGTGATATATTTGATTAGGGGGGTATTCATGGGTTATATATCTTTCCTTTCCCTAGATAGAGTTTTCTTTAAAAATTTGAATTAACCAATCAATTTTAATGTGTCCACTTTTTTGTATTTTTAACCAATCAATGATTTCCATCTCCTTTTTCATCCATTTTTTTATTTTTTTCCCTGGTTCCTTTCACTTTTATTGCTAATTTTTTTTCAAAACCAATAACTCCCTTCCTACCTCAAAAGATTAAAAACAAATTATTATTTTTCATTTGTGCAATACACAGGAATAAAAAAAATTAACTTAAATTACAAAGAAATAAATTTATTTTAATTAACAAAATTAATATACTAATAAAATTTATTTCAAATTAACAAAAATGGGGAAGGAGAGAGTTTCATGAATCCCATTTATGTGTAATTTATACATAAATGAGATCCATAAAAATTTTTCCCTTTTTTTATTCCCTATCGAATACACTCTAAATTTGATTTATTCTAACTTCATTATTAATCTTTATCTTCTTGATGTAACTTTCTTTTCATTTTACTTGCTGGTTCAAGTTGTGTTTTTTTATATTGCAATTTATTACTTCAACGACTTATTCTTTTTAATTAGCATAGTTGTATGTGCGATGGATGGAAAAGTTACACAATTTAAATATAAAAAGTTTTAATAACTAAAATATTGAATCAATTTAAATATATAATCATTATTTATACTTATTTTATATAATTTATGTTTTGATTAAAATTATATATATGTTTAAAATAATGAGATTATTGTAATTATGTTCCTATAGAGTAGATAAGTTTGGTCAATAGTATTTTTTTCACAAATTATTAAAGTTATATGAATATTAAAATCAAACTTATTAGCATTAGCTAATGAAAGATATTGTGTTTAATAGAAACTTTAACGAAGAAACTATCATATCAAAAAAGTAGCTTCATTAAAACTTGATTAAGAAAATTTAGTTCATATTATGAATAGATTAAAAAATTAATTAATAGTAATTTAGATCTATAATTAAAAAACTGAATTAATATAACTTTAGAGTATGCTATAAGTTTAAATATTTAATTTTAAATTTGATTTTAATTGTTAAAAATTATAATGTATACTAAACATTATCGATGCGATTTATACGTTTGCACCAACTGTGTAATATATATTTAGTATCATTTTAAAGTGAAATTTTTATATTTATATCACTTATATAATACATATTTAGTATTACCTATTTGAGGTATCAGCATTAATTCAAAAACCAATTTATGGGTTTTTTTTATTATAATTTCTTAAGTTATTTAAGAATCTTACCATGTCAACCAATCTATGAGTAAGTTTTAAAGAATTTATAAAACTCTTCAGCACTAATTAAAAAATAATTAGTGTAATCTAAGTCACTAATTAAAAAAAATAATTCATATAACTTTCAAGTGTACCATAAGATTTAAAGCTCAAATATTAATCTTAAATTTGGTTTTAATTTCTAATAATTATATGGTATATTAATCATTATTTATGCAATTTATATATTTGCATCACTTATATAATATATATTTTGTATCACTTCAGAGTGTAATTTTTATATTTACATCACTTATACAATATATGCTTAGTATCACTCATTTGATATATCAATATCAATTAGAAAACTACCTTCACTTTCTTTCTCTCTCTTCTTCATTTATATATATTTTAACATATATATATATATATATATATATATATATATATATATATATATATATATATATATAATTGAAGTGTTATATTTAATATCAAAAATAACTAATAATATATTAAAATATTTATATTTTTCTATCAACGTTAGAAGATTATTTATTATTTGATAAAAAATATATAAATTCTATTTATTAATTTAATTTTAATAATTAAAAAAATACAAATAAATCATAATTGATTAAAATGATGAGAAAGATTAAAAGATAGTGTTAGGAGAGAAATTATGTAAAAAAAAAAAAAGCTTCTCATGAAAGCTCTTTTTTTTTTTTAAGAAGCTTTTCAAGTAAGTATCAATATTTAAGAAATAACAATAAATAAATAAATAAATAAACAAAGGTTTAATTAATCTGCAGGTCCCTATAGTTTCACTCAATTTTTAAATAGGCCCCTATAATTTAAAATTTTGTAATCAAATCCCTAAATCAAATAAAAATTTGTAATAAGATCCTTGGAGCTAATTACCGTTACAAAAATATTTAATAGTATATGGTGCATTTTAATGTATATCATCCCAAATAAAGTGCACCACACACTATCTTATCTAACAATTTAGATTTTGATAATGCACCCATACACCTATCATATGTAATTCACCCTAAAATTACTCACTCTTCTTCTCTCACACCACTCCACCGGCGAGTCCCCACCCACCATCTTCATCCAAAAATAAACTCCAAACCAAAACCAAAATCACAACCCAAAATAAAAATCAATTCCAACCCAGAAAACAAAACTTATCCCCATCACAAATCAAAGTCTAAACAAGCCAATCAAGCACCAAATGAAAAAAAAAAAAAATTATCATTATTTTGAGCAAACCACCCAAAACCACCATGGCTTGGAGCTATGGGTGCCGCTGGCTTTGGTGAAAGCTGTGATGTATTGTACTTATTTGAGGTGGACAAGAATGGACAAGGATAGGAGGAGGAGAATGGAAAAGCTAAAATGTAAGAGAAGCAGAATTGGAGTGGTGGGTGGTGGTTGGGATGTTGGGCAGTGGGTGTTGGAGGAGGCAGGAGATGACAATGAAGCAAAAGTGTGGCAGTAAAAAGGAAAAAAAAAAAAGAAAAAAGTGCTAAAAGGAATTAAAAGAAGCAATGAAAACTTGGTGGTGGTGGGTAGCAGCTACAAAAGTTACAAAAAAGAGAGAATACTTTGTTTAAATTGGCATTTTTGTAATGACAATTATAGAAAGGGACTTGATTAAAATTTTTTTACAATATAGGAACCTAATTACAGATTTTTATACTATGAGAACCTATTTACAAATTGAGTAAAACTATAGGAACTTACCGATTAATTAAACCATAAATAAATCATGATTGGATGAAAAGGGTGACTAAAACACAAATTCTATATTTACTTGCTTCAAGAAGAAGCTTTCACTTACTTCTATGAGAAACTTTTCTAAATTATCTCTTACCTTTATCTAAATAATTGAATATTTTTTTATTGTCTGCCACCTTCTTATTTTTGTGTAATATATAGATCTAAAATTGAAGTGTTATATATAAGATTAAAAAAATAATTAATAATATATTAAACTACTTATATTTTTTTTATCAAAGTTAAAAAATTATTTATTGTTCTATAAAAAATATATAAATACTATCTATTAATTTAATTTTAATAATTAAAAAACACAAGTAAATCATAATTGATTAAAATGATGAGAAAAATGCAAAGATAGTGCTAAGAGAGAAAATGTGTAAAAAAAAAAAAAAAAAAAAAGCTTCTCATAAAAGTATTTTTTTTAAAAAAAATCTAAGAAACTTTTCAAATAAATATCAATATTTAAGAAAGAATAATAAATAAATAAATTATGATTGGCTAAAAAAGGTCATTGTAATACATGATTGATAGATAAAATAATTAGGAGTCATGATTGGTAGATAAGATGGTTGAAAGTTATGATTGGTAGATAAAAAGACTGAATGTGATTAGCTGATATAGTAAATATTTGATTGGTCAGAATGAAGGATTTGGATTAGATGAGGAAGGATAAATTTTTATAGGGAAACCAAATGACTCTCATGTAGCCACATCATCAAATCCATTTTTTCATAACCTTCTTTTATATACATATATATGATATGATGTCATTCTCATCTTTTCTATGTGATGCTGATTTGGTTCAAATTTATTTTATTTTGATGTTTAGAACTTCCAATTTTATTTACTTTATCTTACCATTTAATCAAATTAAATTTTTTTAATTTTTGTAATTGAAGTAATATTTTTAACTTATGCATTGCAAGGGTCACAAAACACTAGTATAATATAAAAAAGAAAGATAAAAATTAATAATATCGAAAGAAATAAAAATATGTGGAGCCCACTAATCATAACTCCCTTTGCCCCTAATCCATCTAAAAAGAGAAGAATAAAAACTCATGAGACTTATGTAGACCCCCCCCCAAAAAAAAGAAAAATTCATGAGACTCACAAAAATGTCTTATGTCTCACTCTTCAATCTATTCCTTTCCTTTGTTTTATTTAGTACAAATTTCATGGCACAACTAGTCAAGAACGATGCACCACTTAGCCACGATGTTGAAAATGTCATTAAGAGAAGAATAAAAACTCAGGAGTTAAGTACCAAAAAAGGAAAGAGAAAAAAGTCATGAGAAAGGTGCACTTCTCTTTTAGCCGCATTCAGCAAATGTGCTAAATGACTTGAGCATGTGGCTAAACAAACCTAAAAACGCGGCTAAATGTCTACTAAAGCTGTGGCTAAATGACCCTTCTCTCCCTCTCCCTCGGTTCTAACCTCCAAGTTCTCTTCCCCCCTCCTCCTTTCTTCTGTCATCTACAAGATTGCAACAATGAGGACCTCCACCCCTTCATCACATGCCCTTCGCTTCGGCAAGCCAAAAATGCTCATCGCCAATTCACGTGCTCACAAGAATTTGACATCTTCCTCATCGCTGACGACCTCCGATCGCTCGTCTCTGATGTTGACGACCTCAAGTTCTTCCTCTCTGACTTCAACTTCAAGCTCCAATCCATCGTGCACCCTCTCTACTCCTCCCTTGCAAAGCTCATTCGTCGCCACCATCGGAAGCGGCCCGTCGCAAGGTTCTCGCACTGTTGCAGTTGGGTCCCAGATCTAGCTGCTGTCATCCATCTTGCCTTTAATGGTCTATACTTAGCGCAACATCGGTGGTCCTTTCTCTCCGCAAATTGGTTGTAGGGGTGTGGTGGTGGCTAAGGATTGTGGAAGAGAACAAAGGAGATAAAAAGGAGTCACTTAGCCACACTCACGATTTCATTTAACCGCATTCATAGTTCACTTAACCACACTCTTATCTTCCTCTATATACATTTTTGGAATATAGATAAAAAATAAGTCCACCTACACCAACAGGTACATCACGCACCATACTTTATGAGGTTCATTATAGAACGATCCTAAGATCACAAATGTCTTATGTCTTACTCCTCAATCTCTTCCTTTCCTTTGTTTTGTCTAGCGCAAATTCTATAGCGCAACTGGTCAAGAATGGTGCACCACTTGGCTATGGTTCTCAAGATGTCGTTAAAGACATTTCATACTATGGTTAACTATCATTTGGCTAGCCTTTTCTTCTCTCTCTCTCTCTCTCTCTCTCTCTCTCTCTTTTAAAGTTCTGGATGATGAACATAGAGATTGAAATACATCAGCATTGACATCAAGACAACACTAGAAGTATCAATTTTAGATGCTACTAGATTTTTCTGTAATGATATTTTAACAATGAAAGAATAACACGTTGCTAGATAGCTGCACCATTGCTAACATTGCGATAAAAGAAAAGAAAAAAAGAAGAAGAACTTGAATTGTGTGTGCAAAGGAGTGGAATCAAGTGAGATAAAAGTGAGTGCTTAGAGTGATTCATAGTGAGATGTGTGCACAATACATAAGTGAGGAATTGTGTGCTAGTCATATATGCAGACTGTAAAGAGTAGGTGTCAAGTTGGACAAATTAAGTGGTTCTAGTGTGTCCATCTAGTAGGTGAGTGCATGGTGATAAATTAAGTGAGTGTTTGAGTTGAAGTTTTGTGTCCCCATAAATTGTAGTCTTGAGTTTTTGTAAATAAACAAAGCATTCTTATCTATAAAGTCTTTACTTCCTTGCTCTACAATTTGGCATCATAACTATGTGGGAGCATTTTAAGAGTAATCAAGGATCACTATTTTTAAGGGGAGCTTTCATCATACGTCATAACCTGAGACTGTGAAGTTGTTGGTCTGAGACTAAAGTAGTGAGGAAATTCCATCAAGTCACCATGGCGAACATTCAAGTGATTAGTAGAATAAGAAAGCTCAATTCCCAGTATTATAATACATGGTAGACATGTTTGGAGTTGTATCTCCAAGGCCAAGACCTATAGGAAGTTGTTAGAGGAAGTGAGATGATGCCACTTCCTATAACTGAGGTAAAAGCATATCAAAAGTGGAAGATTAAAGTAGGGAAAGCTATGTTTGCAATTAAGACTAAGGTTGAGGATGAGATGCTAGAGCACATATGGAAGACTTCATTGCCAAAGGAAGCATGAGACACTTTCATAACATTGCTCTCCAGCATGACGCAAGGCTGCAACTCTTGTAGAACGAGATCTTATTGGCAACAAAAGGAAACTTGGCGATCAACCAGTATTTACCAAGGTAAAGTCTCTCTATAGTGAAATTTCTGAGTTAGATCCAAATAACGAGATATTTGATTAACATATGAACAGAATAATTATTCATGGTCTAAGACTAGAGTATAGAGGATTCATTGCCATCATTCAAGGTTGGCCTGCCAAACCTCCTTTTTTACAATTAGAAAATTTGTTGGCTGACTAGGAAGCTTTGGCTAAATAAATGGTCAGAATGTAACATTCTCGATTTTATCTACACTAATTATTTAATGATTGCGCAAATAAAATTGGGCATGTTAGATGGAGTATCAGCGAAAAGTGAAAAAGAAACACTTTTCAATAGTAAAAGGAATAAAAAAAGGGAAGCCACCTATTAATAAAAATGAGAAAGGAAAAAAAGAATAATAAAAAAATTCATGCTCTGAAAACTTTGAGTTTTACAAGAAGAAGACGGTAGAGAGCAACATAATAACCTCAAGTCGCCTAATAGAAAATGAAAATGATGACAAAGAAGAATAGGATGTTTCTACTTCATTAGCAACCAAAGAAGAAATTGATTTGGATGTAGAAATAAATTTTGATGACAAGATTGCCGAGGAGCTTACAGAGTCACCAAAGATTGACTTGGCAGTTGCAATAGCACACTAATCAGGTGTGGACTATAGCAAGTATTGAATTATTGATGTAGGCTACACTAATCATATGATGGGTGATAAAGAAAAGCTAGAGAGCACTATAGAGTATAATGGTAATCGAGTGGTGGTGACAATAGATAATTCAACGTTCCCAATTGCTCATGTTATGAAAGTGGTAATCTTACTACATTGCAGTGACAACTAGTTACACTTACAAAATGTCTATTATGTGCCTAGAAAGAAGAAAAATTCATCTCAGTATCACAAATTACAAAGTTAGGGAGATATGTGGCATTTGGCCCAGAAGATGTGAGGATTTATGACAAGTTAAAAATTATCATTGCACCTTGCTGAAAGGGCAATTTTAGAGTCAATCTACGTAATATCTACAAAGTTAGCCTACGTAGATAACACTCATAAGAACGAGATTGTGGATTTGTGGCATGCATAATGTGGGCGTGTTAACTATCACAAGCTCAAGGTGATGATGAAAAAGTCAATGTTGAAAGGTTTTCCTCAATTAGAAGTGTGAGACAATGTTATATGTGCTGAATGTCAGTGCGATAAAGCACATTAAATACCATATAAAGGGTTAACATTTCAAGCCAAGGAGCCATTGGTGTTAGTTCACTCAAATGTTCTAAGACCAACAAAATAACCCTCAATCAATGAATATTGTTACATGATGACCTTCATCGACGATAATTCAAAGACATTAGCAAAATTCATAGAATTTAAAGAAAAGGTAGAAAGTAAAGTTGGAAAGAAGATTCAGTGTCTTTGCACAGACTGAGAGAGGATATACATCAAAAGAATTTTACGACTTCTTGAAAGAGTACAAGATAAGAAGATAGATAACATGTTCAAACAATCCTCAACAAAATGGCATAGCAAAGAGGAAGAATCGCCACCTAGCAAAGATTTATGAAGCATGTTGCACAGAAAAAAAGTGTTCCAAGCAGATTCAAGGTTGAGTATATGAAGACTGCAACTCTTGTGATTGACCAACTTCCACAAGTGAAGTTGAGGTTTTTCTCACCGTTCGAGAAGTTATGGAAGCTTAAACCCATGTTAAGTCATTTTCGAGTATTTGGTTGCGTATGTTATATCTTTGTTCTAGATCAGTTGAGGAGCAAAATGGATAAAAAGGTCATTCGCTACATATTTGTAGGGTACAATAGACAGAGAAAACGATGGAGATGTTGTGATCCCATAACTGGCCGGTGTTATACATTGAGAAATGCTACGAAGCTTCCTCTTAGTAGGTAATTCTACTTGGCTCTAAAGAAATTGAAGGCATGATAGAAGAAAAGATGGGGGAGAAAAAAGAAGGTGTAGAAGAAGAGTCTCCAAGTCCAGCCAAGGTACGAAGGCATACATGAAGCCTTGGCAAACAAGAATACATCAAAGAGAACGTGAAGAGCATCAGCAACGTGAAGAGGAAGAGGTCATAGAGCAACCACAACTGAGAAGATCAATGAGACAAAGAAAGCTGAATCCAAAATATGCAAATGTTGCAAAACTGATGGAAGAAAACATTAACTTTTTAGAAATTCTAAGGTAGCTCAAAATGCAGAGGAAACTTACTACTGAGGGGAAGAAATGAAACACTCAGCACTAGCATCAAGCCAACATTGGAAGCATCAATTTTAGATGCTACTAGTTTTTTCTATGATGATATTTTAATATAGAAAGAATAAGAAGTTGCAAGGTAGCTACTCCATTGCTGACATTGTGATAAAGAAAATCTAAAAATTACCTATTGCTAAAATGCTCTAGCCTATACAAGTTGGTAACGATAATCGACATTAAGAGCATATAAATAGGCATTGTGTAATTAAATTGTATGTGCAGAAGAGTGAAATCAAGTGAGATAAAAGTAAGAGCTTAGAGTGATTTTATATGAGGTGTGTACATGGTGCACAAGTGAGGAATTGTGTGCTCATTGTGTGTGCAGAGAGCAGGTGTCAAGTCAAAGATATTGAGTGTTTCTAGTGATGCAGCTAGTGGGTGAGTGCATGGTAAGGAATTAAGTAAGTGTTTGAGTGGAAGTTTTGTGCCCCTTCAAATTATAGTCTTGAGTATTTGAAGATAAACAAAGCATTGTTATTTACAAAGTCTTTGCTTCCTTGCTCTACATAGATTTCCTAAGTGGTGTCTGTAACATGCACTGTTAAGTGTTGAGGTGGAAAAGGATGACAGTAGGGACACACAAGATAGCAGGCACATGAGAATGAAAAGGGAGGTTGTTAGGCCTCAAGGACACCTGTCAACTGATTCAAGATTCAACGAATGCAGGAGGAGCAATAGAATGGAAGAATCAAATAGGAGAATGGAGGGCTATATGTGGCATAATTATTGTGGTATAATTCTCTCCTTCTCTGCCATTCTCTTCCTCTGTACCATCTCCTTCTAAATATCTCATTGGCTTCTTTTCTACTTAGGTACTTCATCCTAGAAGAATATCCCTGTAGACCCTTGATATGGTGCTGTAGAATTGTCATATTCTTCAGTGCTATGCTTTGCCATTTCCTTTTTTAATTATACCCATATCGTGCACTTGGACATTTATAGTTCTATACTAAAGTACTGTTTCATTGGAGTATTGCTTCATATAACAAGATTCATGAGCTCATTGAGCATCATGCAAATGAGCAACAAGCTTTCCAACTCATGTTGTAGAGAAATCCAAGCTAAGAATGGACTACTTTTAGAATGCTTCGGAGACTTTTATGTAGAACCAATAGTCTCATGCCAATTCCAACCATGGCTCGACCTCAAATTCAAATCAACATTCTCCCCGTAGCTCACCTTAGGTCAGAAAACTAAATTATGACCTCCCTCATTTTGATGGTATGAATGCTTTAGAGTGGATTTTCAATGTTGATAAATTTTTTTATTGCCACAATGTTCGTGGCATGGAGTGAATAACTGTAGTAGAAATACATATGGACAAGGGTGTTATCCCTTGGATCTTGATGATGCAGTGGAATTTACCATTTTGCACTTGGCATGAATTAAAAAGGGCCATTGAAATAGAATTCAGTCCCTCTTTGTTTGATTGTCCCCGTGGCTCCTTGTTTAAATTGATGCAAACTAGTACTATGGCTGAATATTATACTCGGTTTACTACTTTAGCCAATAGTGCACATTAAACCATTTGAAGCCTTGCTAGACTATTTTATTAGTGGTTTGAAGCATGATATCAAACATGATGTAGTATCTCAATGTCCTTCTACCCTGATGGGAGCTATATCCTTTGCAAAACTATATGAGGACAAATATGTCACTGATTTTAAGTCCATATTTTTCCCAAATACCAATAGAAATTACTAACCTTCTCCAAAGAATGAAACACTCACCCAACCACCCTCCAAACCTTCCCTTCCTCCATTATTACCTACATGAAATACCAAATTCATTAACCGAACCACCAAGCCACTAGTGAAAAGAATGACTGCTGCTGAAATACAGCTAAGAAGAGAAAAATGGCTATGTTATTGGTGTGATGAAAAATTCAACTTCAACCATAGATCTTCGAATAGGCAACTCATGTTATCAGCTTGTAATGATACCATGGAGGACTCAAAACCACAATTGGAACAAAGTGAGCATGTTTCTCATACTACTACACATAAACAAGAAGCTTTCTTGGAGGATACTCAACACCAATTATCTCTTAATGTTTCAAAAAGGGTCAATGGCATATGCACTATCCGATTTAAGGCAAAGTTGCAAGGATAAGATATTCAAGTATTGATTGATGGGGGGAGCTTTGACAACTTCTTGCAACCAAGAATTCATAAGTTCTTGAAATTGCCTATCGAACCAGCTCCTTTACTTCGAGTAATGGTAGGCAATAGGAATTATCAAGTTGAAGGCTTGGTTAAAAATATTCAGGTGGAGGTGCAAGGCTATAATATCCAACTTCCTATGCATTTGCTTCTAGTTTCAAGGGCTGACCTCTTACTAGGAACAACTTGGTTGGCTACAATTGGGTTGCCTTTGGCTGATTATCATTCTCTCCGACTGAAGTTTTAACATCAAGTGAAGTTTGTCAAATTGAATGGAGAATCAGATCTGAAACCTACTGTAGCTCATTTACACCATATTAGGAGGATGTCCTACCCTAATTATATTGCTGAATGTTACACCTTGCAACTGTCAAATTGCTCCTTCTACTGAAACATTACTGGACCTGCTAACAAACATGGAGCCGGAGTTAGCATTGTCGTTACATCAATATAAGGTGATATTTGATACTCCTTCGAGTTTGCCACCTCCTAGAAACTAGGATCATTATATTCCATTGCTTAAAGGTTCAGCCTCAATTAAGTTAAACCATATCGTTATTGTTGGAAGACTTCGGTCATTATTTTAGGAGAATATCCTGATTTACTGATCATATTTGTAATCAATTAGAATTATATTTCTCTCCTAATTTGTAGAGATTGCATAGGTGTAAATTATGTCTATATTTAAGAGAAAAATATTTCCTCCATAATTCTAGGAAATAGATTTATTCTTTCTACCGTACCCAAGCCTATATATTGCGGCCTTTGTAACCTTTTTCAAATATAAAAATACCATTTTCCACATGGTATCAGAGCATGATCTGTACCAATTGTTAAATGCCTCAAAGTCCAATGGCAGAAAAAAAAAAAAAAAAGTGAGAAACCAGAAGGAGGACCTCAATTGGAGACTGGTAGTGCTTCCCTAGCCAGCCTAGTTGAAGGAGCCTTCCTTCCCATCACTGGTCATAAACTAAATGGCTAGAACTACACTCAATGGGCCAAATCGATCCGCATATTCCTCCAAGGAAAAGGGAAGGAAGAATATATAATTGGTGAGGCCAAGAAACCAAAAAAGGATGAGGGCACACTTAAGAAGTGGAAGCTCAAGAATAGCCTTGTAATGTCATAGCTGCTGAACACTATGACTACTAAAATTGGAAAAGACTTCTTATACTTCAGTATCGCTAAGAAGATCTGGGATGCAGTACGTGACACATATTCCAACGTTGACAACACATCAACCATCTTTGAGATCAAGAGCCTCCTCCATGATCTAAAACAAGGTAACTCTACTATTGTTGAATATTTCAATATACTAGCAAGGTATTGGCAGCAGCTGGACATTTACAAAGGAAATGATTGGAAGTGCCTAGAAGACAGCAAGCTTTATAAGTCTATTATTGAGAAAGATCGTATATACAAGTTCCTCCTCGGACTCAACAAAGACTATGAAATACGGGGAAGCATACTTGGAACCAAGCCCCTTCCAAAGGTCAGAGAGGTGTCTTCTGAAGTAAGAAAAGAGGAAAGCCAAAGGAAAATCATGTTGGGTGCCCCAAACAGTATACAAACAATTGAGAGCTCAGCCTTGGCTGTAAAGGGTCCAAAAGCTTAGTCCCAACAAAAGAAATCAAAGTCGTGGTGTGATCACTGCAAGAAGACAGGCCACACTAAGGACACATGTTGGTTTCTCTATGGAAAACCAGCAGACGCTAAGCACCCTAGAGGAAGAGAAAATCGTAGAAATTCAGCTTCTTTCCATACAGCTGAAAGCAAATCTAACTGCACAAAACCTGAAAGGAATCCTTTTAGCAAGGAGCAAATAGAGATGTTGCACAAATTGCTTCAGCAGACTTTAAACTAGAAAGGTCAAGCGGTATTGCATCTGTTGCACCAAAAGGTAACTGTTTACATGCTTTAGCCACCTGCAAAGCAAGGAAATCAACTTGGATTGTGGACTCAGGGGCGTCGGACCATGTTATAGGGGATATTATTAATTTCAACAAGTATCTCCCTTGTCATGACTACTCCACAATTCGCATTGTTGATGGTACTCACTCAATAGTTGTGGGTAAAGGTTTAGTGACTATATCATAAGATATCTTCTTGTAGGATGTGCTCTATATTCCGCAACTTGATTGCAATCTGTTGTTAATTAGTATATTGACAAAAGACCGAAAATGTGTCACTAAATTCTTCCTTTACATTTGTGAATTTCAAGCTTTGGATTCAGGAAAGAAGATTGACAATGCTAAGGAATGTGGAGGGCTCTACATCTTTTAGGTTGATAATTCCAAGAGGAATCAAGAAGTATCCAAAATTGCCGGTATAGCAACAACCCCAAAACTAATCCCATAATGTTGTGGCACTATAGATTAGGCCACCTAAATTTCATGTACTTGGAAAAATTATTTCCCTCTTTATTCAATAAAAGTCCCAAGTTTTTAAATTGTGAAGTGTGCCAAATTTCCAAACATACATGGGCCCATTATCCCATACAACCCCACAAACCTTCCCAACCTTTTTCCCTAATCCACAGTGATGTGTGCGAACCCTCTAGAGTCAACAACATTTCAAACTCTAGGTTGTTTGTTACCTTCATTGATGACTGCACAAGAATCACATAGGTATTCCTTATGAAAAAGAAATCAAAGGTAGCTCACTTATTCCAATATTTTCATAATATTGTGAAAACCCAATTTCAAGCATGCATTCAAGTGCTAAGAACAGACAATGGTTGTGAATACTTCAACTCTAAACTTGCCTACTACCTACAAAAGCACAGGATTATCCACCAAAGCTCTTGTGTCCACACCCCACAAAAGAATGGAGTTGTTGAATGCAAGAACCAACATATCTTAGAAGTTGCAAGGTCCTTTATGTTGGCAACAATGTGCCACACAAATTTTGTGGAGATGTTATCCTCATAGCTACTTATTTTATCAACCGGATGCCTTCTAGAGTCCTTAACTACAATACCCCACACACTATTCCAAACAACAGACTCATCACTTCCTTGCCATTTAAAATTTTTAGCTGCATTGCTTTTGTCCACAATCATCATCCCAACTGTAACAAATTACACCCCACCTTAATACATTGTATTTTTCTGGGATATTCAGCAAACCACAAGGGTTACAAGTGTTATTCTCCCTCAACTAGAAAATTCTACCACTCTATGGATGTTACTTTTTTTGAAAATCAACCTTTCCACACCAAAACTAAAATTCAGGGGAAGAGAATTGATGAATTTCAATTTTGGATGATGGAAGACAACGCTACACTTGAGAAAGAACAACAATCCACGATCAGAATCATGATCCAAACCTATAGAACCTACTTATAGCAAACATCCCTGCACCTGAAATAGCCTCAACAAACATCCCCACACCTGAAATAGCCCCAACAAACATTTCTACACCTGAAACAGCCTCAACCAAATCTGAAATAACCACTCTGCACCACAAACAGCAGCAAAAATAGTCAAAGGGAAAGAAAACCCGAAATGAGGCAAAACTACTCACACTTCTGTAGAATCTAGCTGAATACTAGAGCATAGACAAACTCACCAAGGTAACACTCTCTCTGATATGATCTGATGATTCTAGTCAAGAATTCATTACCCTAAATCTTCCTACTGCTATGAGGAAGGGTATGAGATCTTGAGCTCAACATCCCATTGGAAATTTTGTGTCTTATGACAAGTTATCACCCAATTTTTGAGACTTTGTGACAACTCTTGATAGGACCAAATAGCAAGGGGTATAGAAGAAGCATTACAAGATCCAAAGTGGGAAGCAACTATAAAGGAAGAAGTCCAAGCATTAAAGAAAAATGGAACATGGGAACTTTCCAAGTTGCCCTAAGGGAAGAAAATAGTTGGGTGTAAATAAATCTTCTCTATAAAATACAATGCTGATGGACGTATCAACAGATACAAAGCCTGCCTTGTCGCTAAGGGATTCACATAGTCTTATGGAATAGACTATAAAGAGACATTTGCCCTAATGGCTAAGTTGAACTCAATTCGAGTCATCTTGTCACTTGTAGCAAACTTGGATTGGACCTTACACCAGCTTGATGTCAAGAATGTATTTCTGAATAGGGAACTTGAGGAAGAGGTCTACATGAACATTCCTCCCGGGCTTGAGACACCTTAGCCAATAGGTAAGATGTATAGACTCTGAAAGTCCCTATAAGGCCTCAAGCAATCACCTCAAGCTTGGTTTGAAAGGCTAACTAAGGTAGTCAAGGGAAAATTTTCATACAATGTTAGATTGATCAAACTATGTTTATCAAGCACTCTAAAGAGGGTAAGATAGCATTGTTCATTGTCTATGTTGATGACATTGTACTTACAGAGGATGATCAAGAGGAAGTCGAGTGGCTCAAGCGGCTCCTAGCAAAAGAATTTGAAGTCAAGGACCTAGGAAGATTAAGATACTTCCTAGGGATGGAGATTACCCAATCACAAAATGGAATTTCAATATCCCAAAGGAAGTAGCAGAGGGGAGAAAAAAGTCCTCCAACCAACAAAGATCGATACCAAAGTCTTATGGGAAAACTAATCTACCTAACTCACACTAGGCCAAACATTGCCTTTGCTATGAGTATGGCTAGTCGTTTAATGAATAATCCCATTGAATACCACATGAAAGCTGTCAACCGATTCCTTCACTACCTGAAAGGAACACCGGGCAGGGGTTTACACTTCATAAAGCACTTAAACAAAGGCATTGAAGGGTTCACAGATGCTGACTGGGCAGGGTCCATCACGGACAGGAAATCAACCTCAAGGTATTGCTCTTATGTGTGGGGAAATTTAGTCACTTGGAAGAGTAAGAAGCAGGCTATAGTTGCAAGAAGCAATGCTGAAGCTAAGTTTAGGGCCTTGTCCCATGGCATTTGTAAAGGAATATGGCTCCAAAGGATACTCAATAAGCTAGGAATTACTGCAAACTGTCCTATGAAGATACTTTGTGACAACAAAGCTACTATGAGCACTACTAAAAATCATGTGCCTCATGGCAGGACAAAACATGTGGAGATTGATCGCCACTTCATAAAAGAAAAGTTAGAAAGTGGGATAGCCACTTTAGAATACAATCCTTCAAGCATGCAAACAACAGATATCCTAACTAACTGATTCTCCAAGCCAACCTATGAGACTCTGAGGACCAATCTGGGAATGGTAAACATCTACTACCCAGCTTGAAGGGGAGTGTTGGAGGATTTTGGTCATTGTTTCAGGAGAATATCCTGATTTACTGACCATATTTGTAATCAATTAGAATTATCTTTTTTTCCTAATTTGTAGATATTGTATAGGTGTAAATTATGTCTATATTTAAGAGGAAAATATTTCCTCCGTAATTCTAGGAAATAGATTTATTCTTTCTACTATACCTAGGCCTATATATTGCAGCATTTGTAACCTTTTTCAAATATAGAAATACCACTTTCTGTTGTTATCCTCATTCTGAAAAATAGCAAATTAAGGTAATGATTAAGAAAATGCTAGATGAGGGCATCATTCAACCAAGCCGAAGTTCATTTTCATCTCCTGTTTTGTTAGTGAAGAAAAAAGATGGTGCTTAGAGATTTTGCATGGATAATTGAGCCTTGAATATAATCACCATCAAAGACTTCTTTCCTATTCCCATAGTAGATGAATTGATTGATGAGTTGTAAGGAATTGCTTACTTTTCCAAGCTTGATTTAAGGTCTAGATATCACTAAATTTTAGTAAATCCAGATGATAGATTCAAGATAGCATTTAGAACACATTAAGGTCATTGTGAGTAGCCAATCATGTCCTTCGGGCTTACCAATGTACCTGTGACATTTCAGAGTCTCATGAATAATGTGTTTAAATGGATGTTGAGGAAGTTTGTCCTAGTTTTTTTTCTTAAATGATATTCTAGTTTACAGCTCCTCTTGGCAAGCACACTGACAACATTTGAAGCCTGTCCTTAAAATTTTGCAACAAGAAAAACTCTATGCTAGACTATCCAAATGTTCATTTGGAGTTAGAGAGGTGGAATACTTGGGGCATGCAATAACTAGAGAAGGAGTTGCTATGGATAAGCAAAAGGTAGCAGCAGTGCAAGAATGGCCTGTGCCTTTGAATTTGAAACGATTAAGAGGTTTTCTTGGCCTCATTGGCTATTATAAGAAGTTCATCAAAAAGTATGCTACATTAGTATCCCCATTGATAATCTGCTAAAAAAAGATGCTTTTACTTGGAGCATAGAGGCTGCTAAAGCATTTGAGAAATTGAAACAAGGTTTGATAACGGCTCCTACTGTTGCTCTTCCCAACTTTCAACAAGCCTTCACCTTGGAAACTGATGCTTCAAGCATAGGAGTGGGCCTATTCTAGGCCAACATGGCCATCCGATTGCTTATGTTTCCAAAAAGTTGAATGCAAGAATGCAAAGACAATCTGCTTACACTAGAGAGTTAATTGCCATCATTGAGGCCTTGGCTAAGTTTAGACACTACTTGTTAGGCTCCAAATTTATCATCAAGATAAACCAAAAGAGTCTAAAATCTCTGTTCACTCAATTTTGGCAAACTCTAGACCAATAAGCTTGGATGCACAAATTTAGGGGATATGACTTTGAAATTCAATACAAACCAGCGGCAGAAAATATTCCTACATATGCTCTTTCTAGAAGTTTTGCCATGGTTTGGTCTCTATCTCAAGTAAACTGGCTATAACAGATTAAGTTAGCCATTAAGAGGACCCCACCAGTTTTCAATTACTGCAACAATGCTCTTTTCATAACCAACAAGAAAAAGATTTTGCTACTAAGAATGGTTTTTTGTTTTGGAAGAACAAAATCCATATTCCTATGGACCCACAATTAATACAACAAATTCTACAAGAGTACCATAGCTCATTAAGGAAGGAACATGCTAAAGCACCAAAAACAACAGAAAGAATTTGCTCTCAATTTTATTGGCCTAAGATGCAAACTGATATCAGGAAATTTGTCTAGTACTACTCAATATGTCAAAAAGCCAAGTCAGAAAACACCATCCTTGCTAGTTTATTGCAACCATTCCCTACTCTTTCGCAGGTGTGGTAAGATATATGCATGGACTTTATCACGAGATTGCCTCTATCCTAAACTTACTCAATAACAATGGTGGTGATTGATATGTTATCGAAGTTTGCTCATTTTTAACCCCTCAAGCCTGACTACAATAGCAAATAATTGTTAAAACTTTCATTAACAATATCATTAAGTTACATGGTGTTCCCAAGTCTATAGTCTCTAATAAAGACAAAGTATTTATCTACCATTTTTGGCAATGCTTGTTTAAGCAGCAGTGTACTTCATTAGGAATGAGTTCATCATACCATCCCTAAATCGATGGATAGAGTGAGGTTTTCAACAAAACACTGGCGATGTACTTGAGTTGTATTTGCTTTCAAAATCCAAAATCTTGGCTGAAGATTCTTCCTTGGGCTCAATATTGGTACAATACCTCCTTTCACCATAGTATTGGCATGAGCCCTTACATTACCCTTTATGGTAGAGAACCTCTAAAGCTCATCAAATATGAGTTGAATGACCAGGATCCGGTTGTAGTTCAGGATTTATTGCACCAAATAGATATGATCTTAAATGAATTAAAGCAGTATATGGCTAGAGCTTAATAATATATGAAAGCTAAAGCAGATAAGTAGAGAAGATCAATTGAATTGGAAGTTGGTGATGCTACATTAGTTAAATTGTAGCCTTAGAAATAGAGCTCCTCACTCTTCGAAAGAATCAGAAGCTGGGATTAAAGTTCTTTGGCCAATTCATGGTAATTAACAAACTTAGTCCAATAGCTTGCAAGTTGGAATTGCTTGAATCAGGAAGGATTCATCCTTTTTCCATATATCTCTTTTGAAGAAATTCAAAGGTGATAGCTTAACTCTTTATCTGCCATTGCTTCTAACTAGCCTAACGAAGTCTTAATAGCCAAAACAATTACAAATGGTTTAGTGCTAGAACCACAGGTGCTTATTAAATGGCAAAGCACTATAGATTCAGAGGCAACTTGAGAGGATTTGAAGGAATTTAGCCGAGAGTTCTTGCATTTAACCTTGGGGATAGGTTGTTTTTACTAGGGGTATTGTAACATGCACTGCTGAGGTAGAAAAGGATGACAGCAAGGACACATAGGATAGCAGGTACATGAGGACAAAAAGGGAGGTTGTTAGGCCTCAAGGACACTTGTCAGCTGACCTGGGAATCAAGGAATACGAGAAGAGCAATAGCATGAGGGAATCAAATAGCATAATAGAAGGTTATGTGTGGCATGAATACTATGGTACAATTCTCTTTCTCTCTCTCTCTCTCTCTCTCTCTCTCTCTTTCTTTCTTTCTCTCTCTGTGACATTCTCCTCCCCTATACCTTCTCTTTCTAAATGTCTCATTGGCTTCTTTTTAGCTTAGGTACTTCATCCCAAAAGAATATTATCATATCCTTCAGTGTTGTAATTTGTCATTTCCTTTTTTAGTTATTAGTAGTTTTGTTAGTAGCAATTTCCTTTTGAATTGTGGACCACTCTCTTAATTTTGTCTCATTACCCATATTGTGTAATTACTTCTTCTATATTAAAGTATGTTTCATTAGAGTATTGCTTCAGTGTCAATCTAGTATCAATAATGTTATACATTCATCTCCTATGTTGTAAGTGTTAATATACTATCACTTATGGTTACTGACTTGCATACTTTTTAGCCCTGATTATTGACTTGCAAATGGTGATTTTGATGATAGCAAATACATAATCTAAGTTGTAACTTCTTATACACTGGATATGATTGAGGAACAATAGGATAGCTTGGGTACCTTTTAAGTGGCTGAGACAACATAGAATGATCAAAAAGAGGAGAATCTACGCAAGCAGTTGAATTATGAGATTCCTCATTTTAACATGGAATCCAAAGACAAAGCTTAGTTTAATCATATGAGACAAATGCTTAGGATATCTATTTGATTGGCTAATATAAGTCCCTTTTAGCATGTAACTTTGATGACCAGCCCGTTGATATAGCCATTACTTAGTGAAGAAACGGAACTCACTACTATAGATATGTATGATGAACTGATGAAGTGGTCATGGTAATCACTATTTCTTTATTGTTTGATTCGATTACTAAGGCATTAATTAATGGAGGCTACAGCTACTATCCTGTATCCAATGCTAGTAGGCTGTCATGTTCACCATTAAGTGTGGATTTGATTGAAGCATTACTTGTGCATGAGATTCAAGGCTGACCAAACAATAGATGATCTTGTAAATGGAGATCTGGCAAAAACTAATAGATGGAGCACTGAACCGTGAACCTTTAGTTCTACAATGAGTATGTTGTAGAATTGGTAAAGCTATTTTGGTGGAAAGCTAAGCAAAATGAAAGGAGAGAGAAGCTCTCCTAACTTATAGCGATAGAATTTTGATGGTAAAGAGGGAGAGGAATTGCCTGCCTCTAGCTGATGGATGGTTTACATCAAAGGAGTTCACCTATAAATTGAGCTCTCTTTCAACATAATTCATCAAGTCATCCATAGCATATATATATATATATATATATACACGAGAGTTTCTTTGAGAGGTATTTTCTTGTATAAATAAGAGAAAAGTGTGTTCTCCTTTTGAAAAGAGAAAGTGTTATTATTATCTCCTTGTAATAGAGAGAAGTTATAATCCTCAAAGAAAGTTATTCAATTCTTCCCATTTTTTTGTACAAATTTATATTTTCTTATATCTATGTTTTAGCTACGTCATATATCTAGTACCTAATAATGGTATCAGAGCCAAAGGCTACTGATTGATTAGTCTTCATGCCGCAAGTTACCATATTTAAAAAAAATATGGCTGCAAATTATGGAATTGAGAAATTTAATGGGAGTAATTTCTCCTTATGGATATTGAAGATGAAGGCAATTTTGAGAAGAGACAATTACTTGGCTGCAATTGAAAGAAGACCCACTGGTATTACCGATGACAAATGGAAAGAGATGGATGATACTATTGTTGCAAATTTGCATTTGGCATTGGCTGATTCAATCATGTCAAGTGCTACAGAGAAAGAGATAGCAAAAGAAATTTGGGATGCACTTTTCAAACTGTACAAGATCAAGTCACTTCACAACAGAATATTTCTAAAGAGAAGGTTGTATACTCTTCGAATGAGTGAATCTACTTCGGTGACAGATCATATAAACAATCTGAATATTCTATTCTTATAGCTTACAGTGTCTGATTACAAAATAGTAGAGAATGAATGTACGGAGATTCTATTTCAAAATCTACCTAACTTATAAGATCAACTCATCATCAACATAACAAATAATAATATGCCGACTCTCTATCCTTTGATGATGTTGTAGGTGCCATTCTTGAAGAAGAATCAAGGCATAAAATGAAGGAAGATAGATTGGAGAATTCAAAGCAAGCTAAGGCATTGTTGATGACGAGAGGGAGATCAATCGAGCGCGACTCTAGTGGGAGCCATGGTCAGAGTAGATCAAAGCCAAGAAGGAAGAACTTCAAATGCCACCATTGTGGCATAAGAGGGCATATGAAGAAAGATTGTTAGCATAACTAAAGGAATATAAAGAAGACTTTAAATGCAACAACCTCTCAAGGAGGTGTTGCAGGTACCGTTAATGATAGAGAAAGCCTATATAGTGAAGCAGGAACTGATTCTAAAGGCAGTAAACAATTCTATCGAAATAATGGACTTAGGAGCAACTTGGCACATGACTCCACGTCGTGATTGGTTTTGTACTTACGAACTCATCTCGAAAGAATTTGTGTTAATGGGAAATGATCATGCCTTAGAAATTGCTGGTGTTTGTTCTATCAAAATAAAAATGTTTGATGGATCCATTCGCAAAATTCAACGGGTACAACATGTGAAGGGCTTGAAGAAGAACTTGTTGTCTATCGGGCAACTAGATGACCTCGGGTGCAAGACCCATACTGAAAGTGAAATCTTGAAAGTTGTCAAAGGTGCTCTTGTGGTGATAAAGGCAGAAAAGATCGCGGTAAATCTATACATGCTTCTAGGAGATACGTTGCAAGAGGCAGATGTATTAGTAGCATTAGATAGCCAAGAAGAAATGACAATATTGTGGCATCATAAGCTCGGCCACATGTCGGAACATGGCTTGAAGATTCTTGTGGAACGTAATCTTATTCCAAGGCTCAAATAGGTAAATTTACCATTTTGTGAGCATTGTGTGACAAGTAAGCAGCATAGATTGAAGTTTAATAGATCAACCGCCCGAAGCAAGCATGTACTAGATCTGATTCATTCTGACATGTAGGAGTCACTGGAGATGTCCTTGGGAAGAGCAAGATACTTTCTATCATTCATTGATGATTACTCTAGGAGACTATAGGTGTACCCAATCAAGAATAAGTCAGATGTATTTTCAATATTTAAGGACTTCAAAGTAAAGGTAGAACTTGAATTTGGAAAAAGGATAAAGTGTTTGAGGACTGGCAATGGAGGAGAATACATAAATTGTGATTTTGTCAAATTTTGCAAGCAAGAGGGTATTCAAAGGCAATTCACAATTGCACATACACCTAAGCAAAATGGTGTAGCAGAGCGTATGAATAGGACTCTCCTAGAAAGAACTAGAGCTATGTTGAGAACTATAGGATTAGCCAAGTCTTTAGGGCAGAAGCAGTAAAGACTGCCTGTTACATGATAAATTGGTCGCCATCAACTGTGATTGGTTTGAAGACAAAAATAGAGATATGAAATGGTAGGCCAGTGGATTATTATTCTCTCCATGTGTTTCCTGAGTATATGATGTACAACTCCCAAAAAAGAACAAAGTTGTATCCAAAGTCTAGGAAATGTATATTCTTGGGTTATGCTGATGGAGTTAAGGGGTATCACCTATAGGATCCCACTACCCATAAGGTTGTTGTCAACAGAGATGTGATATTTGTAGAAAGTGAGCTGAAAGGAGATCAAGAAAATGATGGCACTGTTAAAGAGACTACTACAATTCAGATAGATGAGAAATCCAAAGAAGATAATTCTTCTGAAGCAGGACCAAAGAACGAAGAATAAGGACCAGATGAGGCCAATGATAGAGAAGTTTAGTAATCAACCCGCCAGGAAAGACCACTATCATGGCACTTAGATTATGTTATGGTAAGCCATGATGCATATTGCCTTCTAACAGAAGAGGGAGAGCCATCAACATTTCAAGAAGCTCTAAATTGTTCGAATGCTTCTCAGTGGATGGCAGTAATGCAAGAAGAAATAGAAGCCTTACATAAGAATCAGACATGGGAACTTGTTGCACCTCCAAAGGGTCGGAAAGCCATTGGTAACAAATGGGTTTACAAGATCAAACGAGATAGCAACGATCAAGTGGAGTGTTATCATGCAAGATTGGTGGTCAAAGAATACACTCAGAAAGAAGGCATTGATTTCAAAGACATATTCTCTCCAATCGTCAGACTTACAACTATCAAGGTAGTCCTAGCTATGTGTATTGTATTTGATTTACATCTTGAACAGTTAGATATAAAAACAGCTTTTCTTCATGGAGAAATTGAAGAAGAAATATATATGCTCCAACCGGAAGGCTTTGAAGAACAAGGAAAAGAAAACTTGATTTGTAGATTAACCAAATCTCTGTACAGTCTAAAGCAAGCACCAAGGTGTCAATACAAGATGTTTGATTCCTTCATATTAGCCTTGAGTACAATAGACTGAGTTTAAACCATTGTGTTTATTACAAAAGGTTTGATAATGATAAGTTTATAGTTTTACTATTGTATGTGGATGACATGCTGGTTGTAGGTCCCAACAAAGATCAAGTCCAAACATTGAAGGCACAATTGGCTAGGGAGTTTGATATGATGGACTTAGGAGCGGCAAACAAGATTTTAGGGATGCAAATACACCGAGATAGAAAAGACAAGAAGATCTGGCTTTCTCTAAAGAACTACTTAACAAAAATCTTACGATGTTTCAACATGTAAGATTCTAAGCCAGTTTCTACCCGACTTCCTATTAATTATAAATTGTCCTCAAGTATGTGTCCTAGTAATGAAGTAGAGAGGATGGAAATCTCTCGAGTACCGTATGCATCAGCAGTGGGAAGCCTTATGTATGCAATGATCTGTACAAGACCAGACATTTCTCAAGCAATTAGAGTAGTAAGTCGCTTTATGGGAAATCCAGGTAAAGAGTATTGAAATGCTGTTAAGAGGATCCTTAGATACATCAAAGGAATCTCAAGTGCTACATTATGTTTCGGAGGATCAGAGTTTGTTGTCAAAGGATATATTGACTCAGATTTTGCAGGTGATCTTGATAAGAAAAAATCTACTACTGGTTATGTGTTCACATTTGCAGGCAGAGCAGTAAGCTGCTTATCTAAGTTATAGACTATTGTAGCTTTATCTACTACAGAAGCTGAGTACATGGCAGCTACTTAAGCATGCAAAGAAGCTATTTGGATTTAAAGGTTGATGGAGGAGCTCGGGCACAAACAACAAAAGATTCCTGTGTATTGTGATAGTCAGAGTGCCTTGCATATTGCAAGGAATCTAGCCTTTCATTCAAAAACAAAGCATATTGGAATACAATATCACTTCGTTAGAGAAGTAGTGGAAGAAGGGAGTGTGGATATGCAGAAGATACACACTAAAGATAACCTAGCATATATAATGACAAAGCCAATCAACATTTATAAGTTTGAGTTGTGTAGATCCTCGTATGGCCTATCAAAAGCATAAGTTGTTTGAAACTTGCAAGAAGGGAAAGGTTTTGAAAGCCAACCAAAATTTGCTTTAAGTGGGAGATTGAAGAATTGGTAAAGCTATTTTGGTAGAAAGCTAAACAAAATGAAAGGAGAGAAACTCTCCTAACTTATAGCCATCGAATTTTGATAGTAAAGGGAGAGGGGAATTGTCTGCCTCTAGTTGATGGATGGTTATATATATATATATATATATACACACACACATGAGAGCTTCTTTAAGAGGTATTCTCCGGTATAAATAAGAGAGAAGTATATTCTCCTTTTGAAAAGAGAGAGTATCATTATTATCTCTTTATAATAAAGAGAAGTTATAATCTTTAAAGAAAGTTATTCAATTCTTTCTATTTTTTTGTACAAATTTATATTTTCTCATTCCTATATTTTAGCTGCATCATATGTCTGATACCTAGCATATTTGGTGTGAGGTAGAAGCTGAAAGACTTGTTTTTTATGATCTCCTGGTGGAAATAGTATGGGACTTAGCTTGCCTATGAGGAACTTGCTTAAATATTGTGAACTTTCTTAACAATACATTAGTACATTTGACTTCTAACTTCATTTAATTATTATTTGATGCAATTTCTTTTTCGATTAACTTATTGACAATGAAAGATAGGCAGATTCGCTGAGAGTGGAGGAAACTGAGTGACATGACAATGCATCACTATAATCTCTTGCTGAATGCAAATGACTCTTTCATTTCCTATGTATGCTATAATAAGAGCAATGAGTAGCTTATAAATCAACGGTCTGAAAAACATATATATATATATATGTATGGACAATAATCTGTTTGCTTAGATTTGCTATATTCAACTTTGAAGTGTCGGATATTCTAATCTTCTCACATACTCGCATCTGAAGTCACGGGCTGAAGAAGAAAACAGAAGTCATTGAAATATATTTTAATTACATAATTAGCAGACCACAACTTGCCCGTCTAGCTCAGTCGGTAGAGCGCAAGGCTCTTAACCTTGTGGTCGTGGGTTCGAGCCCCACGGTGGGCGAAGTGGCTTTGTACTTTTCTTTTAAGTTGTGAAAAATCATAATTAAGACGCTTCAATGGTGATCGTACTTTTGACATAAGTTGCAGAAAATCATAATTAAGAAGATTCACTTATGTACAAACTTTTGATTTGCAGAACATGGACATATACAAAAAGGAATATCAATTTAATATTGGAATTTGTACTATGCGATTAAGAACTCTGGCCAAGACAACTGATTCAAAGGTGCGGCTTACAACTAAAACAATCTTTATCATGTTATGAAGCTATTTCAATCTGGTAACACACAGTAGCACGGAAAGTACCTGCCTGCGCCAACACCTTCACCACAAATATCTTTGTATTGTTACAATCAAAATAAATTACTTACATTAGTTAAAATATGGTAAACCTAAATACCACCTCTGATTCAGAAATAAATTATTACAATATTAAACTATTTTTGTTACTTTTATTGAAAATAAAACATGGAGGCCATCGGTCGAATCTTTGTCTACTCTCTGAGATTGTGTGCAGATGAGAACATGCGATCCAAACATTAGGAGAGAATATCGAATGCTCAGGCAGAAGAATTTCAGTTTCTAAACATAAATATTTTGTACCTAAGGAATAGTTGATACACTGCCAGAAGTACTTAGAGCTAATCTCTAAAATTATACACGGTCAAATGTTCCAAAGGTATTGTTCTATTGCCATCATATAACCCCTTGTAAAACGATTTAGACTAGATAATTTCGTTAAAAGAAATAGAATATACCTGATACAAAAGCTAGAACATAAAGAATATTCAGAATCTAATTCAGTTTCCCACAGCATCACTCCATGACTTAACAATGAAAGCATCATACCTTACAGCAGGATAAAAGCCCTGACACGAAGCTGAAGTCAATTTTAGCGACCTTGGCTCTATGGGCTCTTGAGTTGGTAACTTAGGATGATGCAAGCACCATAAAATAATCTTGAAAAAATGTGCTATGAGCCGTACTTGCAGAGATTATCAAATCCCATATATTCATTACTCTTCATCTGTTTTATCATTGCTACAATGCCGACTCCACCTAACAAATGAACAAAAAATGTTTCAGAATTTACGAGCCACGTATCTCAAATCTTTTTTGCAAGTTTGAGATGTGGATATAACCAAACCAGATTAAGAGAGAATTGCAGGGCCTACCTAGTGTGATTGCGCTGACAAATATTGTAAAGGCTAGTATAAATATGATAAGGGATGCTCTCCCAAATAGGAGGATCAGCTTTCTCACAATATGCTGTCCTACTATGGCTGCAATAGTAGCAACCAGAGTAAAGTATAGAGCTGTGCAAAAAATCCACAAAATGCACAGATTAGAGGCACTTAACTGTATCACATAACTTGGCCAAAATGTAATCCATCTTATTTTCCCAAATGTTACATAAACGAAAGCCATGAAAAATTAGCTAGAAGTTCTCAAGCACAAACCATAAGGAACAGGAAAACGTTTCAGCAGGTAGTATTCCACAACAGACATAGATGAAGAAAAGATCATAGCAAAGGTGGCTGTGGCACTTGAAACCTGCGCATAAAACATCCAGATGTTGACTCCAGTTAATGGCGGAAGTTAAAGCAGTAAATTCTATACTTACTCTAGAATATTTCTCATACCAAAAACTTAGTTTTGTCCTACAAGGTGGGGTCGGCTACACGAAATGGATGATGTCAGAGTATCCTATTAGAAATTATGTTTATACTTAAAATATTCAAATCTAAATCTTCTTTAATACTTTCATCTATGGCTTTTCTAAAGCTTATGGATTCAATTGAATTGGCTTCCATACACGAAACAACCTACAAGAAAATATATATTATGTTGTATGTACCATTCCTCACAAAGGATGTCTACCATAGCATCCTCCATAGTATCCTTTCTTCTTATGTATGTAATACATATAAGCAGATTTTATGACTCTTGGTTTTTATAGAGTGCACATTTTCTGAATAATTTACCAGACAGTGTGGCCTTCCAACATTTATAGTACTGCAGTGTGAAATTCACCTGAGGTGGGATTCCCAGCTCCAGAAACAGTGGCCCCATAATGAATCCTCCACCTAGTCCCAGCAAGCCACCAACTATTCCAGCCACTACTCCAAAGAAACAATAGATAATTAGCTGAATGACACTAAAATTTGTCCCTTGATCTCCTATGGAATAAATTACTCTCCGTCCAGTATACAAGGAAACTGCCTCATATATAGAGACCCCAACTGAAACTGGAATCTGCATGACATGGAAAGCATGCTTCAAAACAGTTTACAGGTACTGTTGTAATTTGCAACTAGTAACAGACATTCGAATGTATTTTCACAGCAACTAAGCACTAATGGCATAACATGTAAACTAAAGCAAATAGACCTGTATAGGATACAGCTTTGAACAGAATTACCTGTAACAAGTTCAGTAACCAGTATGCTACTGAACAAGTGGCTGTATGGTTCTGTTGTCAACAGGAGATTATTGGAGTCAAGTTAGATAGATTCCTGGGTGCATACTGTTCTATTGTAGAAGATATGAGATAGAAAACAGCATGCCTTGGCAATCTGTAGTACAAGGAATGCAACCCAAACGAAAACAAGAAGTCCAAACTGCTTCCAATATACATTTTCAAGAACAGTCGCCTGCAGTGTCAATGGCAATCAGATATGAAATTACTTTATCAATTAAAACTCACTAGAGTATGTACTATATACTGACCTCAAGTTTCTTTGTGGCATTTTCATTGCCATCATTAGGTCCAGTAGGAATTGGTCTGTATTCTACTTCAGCCCCAACACCTGTCGAAGGGAAAATCGTTACCCATTCTGAAAACAGAGAGAAAAATGATCCAAGACAACTCTATTATGCTTGGGTACATGTAATGAACAGTTTCTCAACTCACCATTTGACTCTAGTCTGCTAGCAGCTTCCTGAAATGAAACAAGAAGCAATAAACATCTTTAGTGTTGCCAGTGAAATTCCTGATTAAGCATGAAACGCTCCTCATAATTACACAATTTATCTGAAAATCTTCATAATTGAGTTCTCATACTCAATTTGAAGATGCCAAGTGAATAACAATACATTATTTTAAATTTAACATGTTCCTTTGTTTGCATTTTTTTAGTTCAAAGCAAGCAGCGAAAGGTAATACTTATGTATAAATTAAACGAGACCTTTTTCAATATGGTTTCCTTTTTCCATGTTTCAACACCCTTAAAGAATGCTTTTGTTGAAGTTCCTGCAAACCAGCAAGAACAGTCAGAGGAGTAACTAGAACAAAATGACTAACCAAAGTCACATTTAAACAAACCATTACCTAAGAAAAGAACAATAAGTAGTATGGTGACCATCCAATCAGCAAATATAACGTTAAAGGCCACTCCAATGCTAATGCCAAGCATGAGCATTGGTTGAATGAGCAGTGCCAAATCATAATCGATGATGGGAGCATTCAGTGTAGGATGCCTTAGTTTAAGGTTATAGTAAACGGTTGACAGAGCTGCACCCATTATCATACCTGACACACACAGAACGCCAAATGATTCACGAGGTAGTGGCAATTCTGGGAGTTACAATTGTTTTTCTCTTTTATGTCCCAGGACATAGTTGATTTAATTTTGATATACCGTCGCTATAATTTACTTTTATTATGCTTATGTCATCAAATTTACTTTACTCTTATTATAACTATCCAAAGTTATATAAAAAATAAGATTTGATTGGTTAATAATGCAAAATATTTTACATTTATATTGAATCAAAATTAATCTCAAATATTGTAGTATACCAAGTTTTTTATTTTTTGTTTTGGCCATTTAGAAATTAGACTTATTAATAAAAAAGAATAATTTCTTGTGAAACTGGATCAGCTAAACATTGTATAGCAGTTCAAGCCTCACTCCATTGTGTCTGTCATTTAATATTACTAGAAATCCACTGCGAAACGCCTGGGTTACCATCTCTAGTCGAAGACGGAAAACATTCGGAAAGGAACAGTAAATAATATGTCTCCCCTCAAAGAAACAGTCAATTAGGAAAAAAAAAACACATATTTGGGGAAAAAAATGCAGATGTACTGCAAAAAGGTTTCGACGAATATTTTTTACAAAGAATGGTAATCACATTAAGCAGATATTTGGTTTAATTTTTACACAAAAACAGTTTATGTTTTATGTATCTTTTTATTTATAGGCATTTTCTAAACAGTAAATAAGCCTAATGGAAACATGCATATTGTATTTACCCTCTTACATTTTGAGATAGCTGTGGATGATTTTGGATCAAACCCAATAACAAGGCTAAGCATAGGAACGAATATGCCACCGCCACCAACACCCCCTACACTTCCAAACGCGGCTCCACAAAACCCAATTATGGTACCCGCAACAATTTGCCACCCAAATTTCATATCCTGCATAAGTAACATCCACTGTAACTTTTCCCTATCTTGAAACTTATAACATCATTTATATGAATTATAAATGTTAGTTGTGTAATATAATAGTTCTTTTAAGAACCAATGTTTACAGCGTGACTATAATGTGCCGGATAACTATAACTACTAAAGACTATGTTAAGAGGAATTTGTCCTCCATCCACAAAGCATGCGAGGGCTATTAGATTCTTGCAATTGGAGTGATTTTTTTTTTTTTTCGGTGCAAAGATGTATGTGGGGTTACTAGTGTAAATGTATGGAATTTTAATTTATCATTGGTGACAGAATCACTTCTCTGTACAAGTTTCTTACTTCATACTCTTCTATATTAGGGATTGAAGTGTTAATCTATGAGAATTTTAGTATATTGACTAGGGACTGAAAATTTTCTCTCTAGAAATTTTCATGCTATGATATTATGGAGAATTTGAGTGTTAATTTTCAAAAATTTCAATATGTTCAAAGAGGATCTTACAAATACACGGATATATGAAAAAAGTAGAGAGATGTTATTCATAATTATTGAACAATCATCTCCCGTGTTATGGTACTCATAAAATTTTAAAAAAAAAATTGTAAATATGGTAATCTAAAACATGGTTGCCATATCTTCTTCTTTTTTTTTTGTTTTTTTTTTTTTTTTGGGTTAGAGGGAGGGTTCATTACCTATTGCCATCTTCTACCTGGCTCAAACTCGTGGTGCACATTTGCAAGGCCAACATATTGGTCATTTGAGCTAAGCCTTGCATGCATGGATACCGTACACTTGTCAAGAGTTACATCTTACGTGATTAATGTGTCCGAAGATCTTCTTTTTGTTTGTTTTTTTTTTTTTTTGGGTACAAACTTAGAGGTTTACCGAAAAAATAAAAGACAACCTCGATTCTCCATGTTCAATTCAAGACAATAGAAAACAAAGAAACAACAACTTAACAGCAAGTACCAAATGAAGAGCTTACCGGCCACACGTGTTGATAACCTGATGCCCCCGGTTGCCAGAAGAAATCCACAGCTATGGTAACGAAACTGCGTTCATGTCCCTGCGTATCATTTAATCTTGGTCCTTCCAGCTTCATGATCCCTCTATTAGCCGAAACAAACACAAACGCCGATGCAAAATGTAACATCAACAACATCATCATCATCATCCATATCGACCCCATTTTTTTTTTTTTTCTTTCTTCTTTAACTCACTTCCTCTCTTTACTCAAAATATATAATGTTGCATGCAGTTCCAATATTATGTACTCTCAACCATAGAAAGCCCTTCACATGCAATGATGCAAACGATCAAATCGGTTTTGGCAACGAACTCGAAGAACGGAAGAAGAGGGTGGTGCTGAATGGCCAAAATGTTATGGAGTAACGTAATAACGAGAATGATATTGTGGAGCAAGAAAAAACGAGCAACCTTACAAGAACATCACTTTTTTGGTGGTGAAAGAATGAAAATAAGACATTGTTGATAGGAATGAAAACAAATATAAATAAGAAGGAAAAGATGGAAAATGATAAATTGTTACTTGGTAAGGATGGAAAGGAAAAAAGAAAAATAAATAAATAAATAAAGGGAATACTGAATAGAAGGAGAATGAGTAATGATGATCACAAAAAATTAGAGAGTGGTGGGGGTGGCTAAGCAACGAAAAGGGCGCTCTCCCTCTTTCTGTTTCTGCTTTCAAAACCGCCAGCTACTAAAGATATTAAGAGTTTCCACTTCCAACGCTGTTGCAAGATTTTGTTTTTAAAAAAGTGGATTGATTTTAATTTTACATAAAAAAGCACTCATTTTAATTATGTTTTACGATTTTTATACTACAGTTTAATAAGGGATTAATTTTGATATATCATTCATGCAAAAAAATTTTATATTATTATCCAATCACATAATTCTGTTTATAAGAATTTTAAGTTAATAAATAATTGAATCAAATATTTTTAGTGATGTGACAATATATAATTAGATGTTTGTAGAAATTTTTTTTAATATATATCTATATAAAACTTTTTTCACACTAACAATATATCAAAATTAAATTTATTTAATAATATATTATTAAAAATTAATTTTTTTAAAAAATGATTATAAGAATTAATTATTTTTACTAAAATGATAATATATAATCAAATGACGTGTAAAAAAAAGTTTACACTCGGTACAACGAAATTGAATTCTCTTAAAATTTTATTCTTTATGTATGCAATAGAAAAATAATCTATGGCAATAAAGGTTGGTGCAATTGGAAAGGAGTAATCTCATATCCCACAAAGATGAGAGTTCAATTCTTATGCCGCTATGAGGATTCTTTTGAGGGGCAATCTTGTAAGACCTTTGTATATGCTTTCTAAACTCCAGAATTTTGCCCTAACCTTAGTGAAATGATCAACGTTAAACTCATCTAAACTTTATACTCGCAAAAAAACATACTATGTAATTTAAGCACATAAAAAATGTTAAAAAGTTAAATTTTTAACTCAAATTTATTTGTCGAGATATTATGATATACATGTTGGTTTTTAGATGTATGAATGATTTATTACTTTATTTAAATCAACAATATTCTTATTTTATGTCAAAAACATAAACAATTTTTCTAACTGTTTAACATTAGTCGTTTCATAAAAGTGGTCAAGTGAAATTTTTAATAGGAAAATGTTAAATAGTTGAAAACATTTTAAAATACATTAGTTAAAATATGAATTTAATTTTGTTGCATAGTCAGTAAAATTTTTTTATATACAAACATCTAATTATGTATTGTTATATTAGTGAAAAGTTTGATTTAATCAGCTACTCCCTTGAAAGCTTTACAAATAGAAGCGTATGATTAGATGACAATGTAAAACTCTTTTATACACTCTTAAAATATATGATATATTTATTAATTCGTTAACTATAAATAATTTATATGATTTTATTTTACTCAGTAACTATTTTTTATTTAATATTTTAATTAACTTTTAACCGTGTGCTGTCACTTTTTTATCAATTAAGGAAACGATTTTAGGATTAAAATTTTGACAATACAGTTGATCATCGCTATCATCAATTACAGTTTAATCCAGTATATTGGTATTATCAATTATTGGTAGTGTACAAGTCGTTTTATTAAATTGCTGTCGTTTCATAAGTTGTTGAATAATAATTAATTTGTATAAAATTGTGTATATCTTATTAAAAATGTATTTATCTTTTTAAAATTACTGTATACATATTATGATTTAAGTTTACGATACATAGTGTGTTGTAGTGTATTATGATTAGAGTTCATTTTTATATATTATCAACATATAAAAAAATTACTGTTATCTAATGACATATTAATATAATATTATTAAAAATATTTGAATTTAATAATAATTATTTAAAAGTTATACTAAAAATTATATATATATATATAATTTGTTGAGAATATAAAGACAGTTTATACTAATAATATATTAAAATCAAATTCCCTATAATAATAAAATAATTATACATTTACAAAAAATAAATGAATAATTGAAGTATATATATAATTTGTACGGTACTACAGCTGTGTTAATTAATCAGAAGCCACATTTGTACAGACCGCAAAGATTAAATTATTTATATATTTTTTTAATTAACTTATTTGATATTTTGTTAAATACTTCTCTTTTTTATTTAAAATTTAATATATGTAAAATCCATGCCACCATATCAATAAATAGACAATTGGAGTGTCAAATACTCTTTTTTCTTAACTAGATGTTTAAAGTTCGAGTATTGAGTATGAAGTAATTAGTGTTGGGAAAGTTATTGCAATACCCTCCCAGATATAGTACTATACTTAAGTCATAATACGTTACCTAGGAATTGTTACTGTTACTTGATTGGACCTTGTGTGACAGCGCTCTTCAGCCGTTTTCAATATTCCTACTCTGCCCAGTATGGTTATCTTCTAGCTCTCTTGAGATTATCTAGAGATAATATGAAAATATACATAGATGTGATAATTCTAAATTCTTAATAGGATTCACTAGACTACCAAATACCATATCATCATTATTATCTCCAGCTGCTTTAGTTTATTATAAAAAAAAGTGAATATATTATACAACTGTTCAGTTTTATAGTTTGAAAACATATTGTTTGAAGTAGGCTAATTTTATTCACACACTTATCATTTAAGAGAGCAGGTTCATAATAGTAATAACAAGAACATAATTTGCAATTTCATAATAATAACAAAAACCTAGCTTATGCATATACAATTGCTTATCATAAAATCATGCATATGCATTTATGCTTTCTTTACTCAACATACCTAGGTGTCACATATCATCATTCATAGGGTGTCTATTGTAACATCCTCATATAACGTTATAGGAAATAATGAAAACGTCATTAGGCAAACTTTTATTATTTACAACTTTGCCTCTGAACTTTGTAAAAAATGACTTTTAGGTACTTATATCAATTAGATTAGCAGAATAAGATTTTAAACGAAGCAGAATCGTGTAGCGAAAGCGTAGAAACCTAAACCTCAATGATTGAGCCATGAAGGTGTCCACACGTGAAATGATGTAGGATTCCCCTAGACTTGTCCATAATTACGAAGATGTCATTAGCCATAAAAAATAGAAAACAGAAAGGGCATCAATTTACAAAACGATTAATTTACACCTTTAATTTGATTTTAGTGGATAAGTAAAGCTAATTAGAAATTAATTAGAGATTAATTAGGAGCTAATTAAGTATTAATTAGAGATATTAGGATTAGAAATAATTAGAATAGAAATATATAAAACTTCACAAATTTCTTCAAAACCGATTTACCGATTTAAAGGAAATCGGTAAGATTACGGTATTTTAAACTGTCAGAACTGAACCAATAGAATTTCAACTCATTAACCCTATTTTAAGTGGTTGAGTTCAGCTCTCTTCTTCTCTTCCTCACTCACCCAACTCTATCAAACCTTCAAGCTCAACAAGGTTTTGATAGCCCAAACTCCAAAATCAAGCCAAATCACACATAACAAGAGGTAGAGGTTCAAATCTTGTCTTGCTATTTTGATTATGGTGGCTGTTGGTGACTTTGTTTTCTCAATTCTTGATGAAATAATTGAATGATTATGGTGACATTTGGCTGGTTTGATGGCTGATGTTGATGTTAAATTCGGTTAGGAGGTAAGAAAAGGTGAAGGAATGAAGATGTGAGAAGCTGGAAACCTAGAATCCCTTGGTGGTCCGTACGGCGGAGCGTACGACTCCGTCTACTTCTGATTAAATTTAATGAAACCATTTTTATATAAAACTAGACTTTTAGGGCTTTCCATACATATATCATATAAGGTCATTGGACTAGTATTGAGAGAGATATGAATTTTGGAAGTTCAACCTAGGTTTCTGACTTTGATTCTAGGCAGACTGGGTTTTTCAGGATAGAACTCACCCTATACTACTTGGAATTGAATGAAACCACCTTTGTTAAAAAGCTTACACATAGGAGAATATCTCATAAAAATTTCAGAGTCAGATAAGGTCCCATATGCTCCCAGTGATCCAAGAAAGTTGCCCTATGTCCAAATCGGGTCAGAACAGGGCAATTCAATAAGGTTAAATTTCAGGGCTTATAACTCGAGCCCTACTAAGCTAAATGCGATGGAACTTCTTATAAATGAAAGCTTGTCCTGTTAGCTTTAATATGAGATTAATTTCATATGATTTGAACCAGTTTTCGATTTTTTGTGAATTTTTACTTTTAAGTATGTAGTTCTGGCTAGCTTTAGGACGGACCGGGATAAAACCTAAATAACTTGAGATATATTTATCAAAATTAGATGGGACCAAAGAAGTTAGAAAATAGACACATAACACTTCAATATTCCAAAATTCAGGTCTAAATGAGTTAAAATAAATTTATGACCTAAGTTATAAAAATCGGGCAGAATCAAAGGGAAGTGGCAGAAAACTAATTCAAAACCAAGGTTATGAAACTTTGTTTGATTATTGGGGCATCTATACCTTGCGTTGATTTTTCTGTATGAATGATTGTCTAGTGGACTGGTACTATTCACGGGGAAGTGGACTTGATCCGTTATACTACCAAAATTCCGGCAGAAATATGTGCATTATATGAATGTGATAAACATTTATGTGTTATGTTCATAAGATTCATACATGCAAGAATGATTTAAGTATGATATAAAGTACATTAATGAAATTATGATAGTTTCTGTTATGAATATTCATGATATGAACATGGAATTCTATATGCAAGGATATATGAAAGTAAATGATGAAACATATATATGAGTGCATTCAATATGTCTATGCATAATTATGTATGGGAATGACAGGACATGAATATATTAAATGTGAATCCCTTCACCTGGAGGTAGTTATGAGATCCCTCTTTATGAAGGTAGTAAAAAGACAAAGATGTGGGTCCCTTCACTTGGAGGCAGTTGTATTTTGAATCCCTCCCTATGAAGGCAGTATAAAACTATGAGATCTCTCTACCTTGGAGGCACATGGTCAGATCAGATCCCTCTACATTGAAGGCACGTGGTCAGCTGAGATCCCTCTATTCTTGAGGCACGTGACCAGAAGAGATCCCTTCAAGTTAGAGGCACGTGACCAAAATGAGATCCCTCCAAGACTAGAGGCACGTGGGTCCCCTTGTGGGTTAGTTTGTGTGACGACGGTCACGAGTTGAGCTGACGAGCTCGCTCCTAGATCATACTATCCAAGGGCAGTAAAGACTAAAGACTAAAGATTAAAGCATATGCAAGCATTCCACTCACATGAGGCATGGCATCGACCCAACTAGTGTGAGTATAGGGGATAGGGCTTACATGAGGCATGGCATGACCCAGCTAGTGTAAGTACCGAAAATTTATGATGGCAACCTCCATGATGTTAGCTCATTACCACTTATGTTTTATGGGTGAAAGAAAGCAAAGAAAGTTAAAGAAAAGCATCAGTGCATTTGCATGAATTCAAAAATGAGAATTTGCATAATGATATCCCATGTTTTATTGATGCTTTGACTATCTACATTATCTTGTGATTATTTTCTAATATGAAATATTGCCAGTGTGACTCAAGTGCATGAATAAAATGAATTCTACTTTGGACAATATATTTTCAACTATAAAACTGAATAGTCTACTTAACATGATCACATTTTTCATAATAAATTGAAACAGCTGGAGTTAATAACGATGACACTATGTATTATAGTTTAGAGAACCCTACTGAGAATTTAAAATTCTCACTCCTATTTTCCGTATTATCTCCAGATAGCTTGAAAGATTTTGAAGATGGCTGAAGTTGCTGTGAAATAAGGTCCGCTTAGGCAACAGTAACAACTCTTGAGTGTGGTGTTATGACTTAAGCATAGTACTATACTTGGGAGGGTGTTATATCTGTATGCATATGTCTTTATCTTTAATCTTTCTTGCCCTTGGATAGTCTAATATAAGTGAACTCAACTCGTGATCGTCAACCAACAAAGGGATCCACGCGCTGCTAATTTAGAGGGATCTCATTTGGCCATATGCTTCCGAGGTAGAGTGATCTTATAATTTAACCGCCTTCATAAAGAGAACCCAAATAACTGCCTCCAAGTGAAGGGACCCATATCTTATATTATTTAACTGTCTTCATAAGGAGGGACCTAATAATTGCCTCCAAGTGAAGGGATCTCATTTTGTCAGTCATACTCCTTTATCGTTCATATCTCATGTATTAATGTGTACATATGCTTAAGAGCCTCATGCACATGCTTCATACCTTATTTTCAAACATTCATGCTTGTATGACATACCTTCATGTACATAACATATAAAACATGCTTAACGTTCACATGTTTCTACCGGAATTTTGGTAGTATAACGGATCATGTCCGCTTCCCTGTGGATAGTGCTAGCTTAAATAGATAATCAGTCATAGCAGCAGGGCTAATCTAGTACATTAATCTTTTAGCATTAGCATAAATTTGCAGAACTCAAGTCTTAATAACTATTTATACATACCCTAAGGTAGTTAAACCTTTAATTTGACATTTCCGCCTACACTATCCAATTCTACTCTGTTTTGTTATTTATGCCATAATTTATATTTAGCTCATTTAAATCTAAATTTTTGATATGTTGAAGTATTATTTGTCTAGTTTTTATTCTCTTTAGTCCCATTAAATTTTGATGAGTATAACTAAAGATATTAGAAGTTTCCCTAGGTCTGCCCTATGTTAGATAGAATAAAGGTCTAAAATATAAAAATTCATCAAAAATAGAAATCTTATTGGATTTAAGTGAATCTTACATTGTTATAAAGCTAATAGAACAACTTTAATATCCAACAAGTTTTATTTCATTTGAGTGTGTAGAGCTCAAGTTATGGGCTCTCCAAATTGGTGAAATTGACTTACCCATCTCTATCCAATTAGGCTATAGGGCAACTTCAATGAATTACTAGGAGTAATAAAGACTGAATTTAACTTTGAGATTTTTATGGAATGTTTCCCTATATGTAAGCTTTTTAACAAAATTGGTTGCACTCAAATTAAAGTTGTACAGGATGAGTTATGCCCCTCAAAATCCAGTCTGCTCAGAAGCAGGGACAAAAGTATAGGTTAACTTCAAAAATTCATATCTCAGTCATTACAGATCCAATGACCTTATAATTTATATGTCTAGTTTTATCTAAAATTAGTTTAATCAAATTCTAATGGTTGTAGGCGAAGCCATACACGTCGCAGTACGCGGCATGTTTGGGTTTTTCAGCTCAAGCAATTCTGGTTAGCTACTCCTTTTAGTTTTTCATTAAGTTTCCAACCTAAACCAAATGTCTCCATGCTCAAACTGTAACACCCTCCCAAGCATAGTATTATGCTTAAGTCCTAGTACTACATTCAAGAGTTGCTATTGTTACCTCAACAAACCTGGTATGATAGTGCTCTTTCGTTGTCTTTAATTTTTCTAACTTTGTCCCGAACGATTACTTCCTAGCTCCTTTGAGATATCTGGAGATAACATGGAAATATACAGAGGTTAGAATTATAAATTCTCAATAAGATTCACCAAGAAATTACATGTTGTGTCATCGTTATTATCTTTAGCTGCTTTGGTTTCTTATAAAAATGTGAGAACATTATATAAATATTTTCAATTTATAGTTTGAAACCATATTGTCCAAAGCATAGTTCATTTAAGTCATATACTTGATAAACAGAGTAAGAATTAAATCATAAGCATAGCAGATTATGAGTGATTTCACAATAATAATAATAATAATAATAACAACATAACTTGTGCATGTGCAATGGCTCATCATGAATTCATACGAATGCACTCATACTTTCTTTTCTTTCTTTACTTGACATACCTGGGCATTACGTATTGCCGTCCTTAGGGTGTGTGCATGCATATGTCTTTGTCTTTAATCTTTACTGCCATTGGGTATCTTGATCTAGGACTGAGCTCAACTCATGATCGTCATCATACAGTACTGACCCGTAAGGGGATCCACGTGCCTTTAGTCTTAGAGGGATCTAATTTTAGCCATGTGCCTCCAAGGTAGAGGGATCTTATAATTTTAATTACCTTCACACGAAGGGACCAAAATAACTATCTCCAGGTGAAGAAATACGCATCTTATCTTTTAACTGCCTTCATTAGGAGAGATCCAAATAATTGCCTTCAAGTGAAGAGATCTCATATATTCTTCCTTGATTCATATGCAAGTATGCATCTCTCATAAGAATAATCATGATTATATCACCATAACATGTTCATAGGCATTTTTGTACATTTACTATCAAACATTCTTGCATGCTGAATATTCATAATTATATAACTGATTATATCATAAATTTCTCATAACATAAGCACTCAAAAGTTCATAAACTTCTGCCAAAAATTTGGTAGCATAACAGACCAAGTCCACTTTCTCATAAATAGTACCACTCAACCAGGCAGTGAGTCATACAGAAAATCAATACAATGTATCAATCTCACAATAATCAAACGAGTCCCATAACATTAGTCTTGAATTAAGTTTTTGTCACTTTCTTTCAATTATGCCCGATTTTGTAAATTCAGCCATAAATTATGTTTAATTCATTTAGACCCAAATTTTGGATATGTTAAAATATTCTCTGTCTAGTTTCTAGCCTCTTTAGTTCCATTAAGTTTTGATATATATAACTCAAGTTATTAAAGATTTACCTAGGCTTATGCTGTACTAGATAAATTTGAGTTCTGAAAAGTAAAATTCACTAAAATAGAAAATTAGTTGCAACTGTACAAAACCTATGTTTTAAAGCTAACTGAACAAAATTTTATTGTCAACAAGTTTCATCCCTTTTGAATAAACATAGATCAAGTTATGAGTTTTTGGAGTTGGATAACCTGCACGGCCCTACTCTAGCCTGGTTGGGACTTAAGGTAACTTTCATGAATTATTGGGAACAACAGGGATTGAATTTGGTTCTGAAATTTTTATGCCATGTTATTATGTCTTATCTTTCTAACAAAATTAGTTTCACTTAATTTAAAGGAGTATAGGTTAAGATATGTCCCTTGAAGTCCGGTTTGCTCAAAATTAAGGTTAGAATTCTAGGGTTAACTTCAAAAATTCATATATTTCTCAATACTAATCCAATGATCTTATAATTTATATAGTTCGAAAGCTTTAAATGTCTGATTTGATTTAAAATTAGTTTTATTAAATTTTGATGGCTGGGTGTGAGTCCATACACTTTGAAAGTATAGATGCCGTAGCTTTCTTAGTGAAACCCACTCTAATTGCTTTCAGTTTTTATTCTTTCACTAATTAACCAATCAAAATGCAATATGCACCCAATAATCCAACCATAAACACCCACATAAACTCAATATGATATCAAATATATGAATATAGATGAGATTACAATAGCCATTAATTCACAAGAAATTAGTTAAAAAAGCTAAATCCTACCTCTAGTTGGGTGTAGATGTTGGCTAGATGCAAGTTCTTAGTGTGGAAAATGAGTGGGGCTTGAAAATGGAAGGAGAATGAAGTAAGGGAGAAGAATAAGGAAAAGGCTTAGCTGCTGAATGAAGGATGAACCAAATGAGGGAAAGAAGAGAAATAATGAGGCTTTATAGAACTAGGTAGTTGAATCTCTCAAATCCTATTGGTTGCCACATGAATGGTGATTAAATGAGCTAAGTTTCTTCATTCTTTTGTGGCTAAGTGGCACCAGTTTTGATGTGCCAAGCAGCTGAATTCTTAGCCATTAGGTTTAGGGTTTTATAGGGTTAAATTCAGTTAATTTGGTTTTTATTAATTTAAAATACCGAATCCTTACTGATCTCCTTCAAATCGGCAAAACGGTTTGGAAAATTTTTATGAGGCTTTCTATGTTTCGATTCTAATTATTTTTAATCTAAATCTCTCTAATTAAAAAATAATTAATTTCTAATCAGCTTTTAGTTGGCCTCTAATTAAATATTTAGTTGATTTCTTATTAATCTTACTTATTTATTAAAACCGAACAAATTGATTAAAAATGATAAGATTTTTTCAAACATTTCACAAACAGCCATAACAACCCATATAAACACAACATATCATCAATTTAAAGAGAAGAAATGAAAATCCTAAATAGCCACCAAGTTACAAAAAACAAGCTAAGATGTGGAATCCTATCTCAAAATTGAAGTTTGAGCTAAAACGATGAAGGCCATAGGTGTAGAAGTTTGTGTAGGGTGATAGGGCAAGAAGAAGATGATGAGATAGAGAGCAAAAATGAGGGAGGAGAGCCCAGCCTCTTCATGCATGAAAATGAGAACAAAAGGAGAAAATCTCTACTTTTTGAATCATTGATGAGAAAAAGGCTATTGGTGGATGTGGTTGAAATTCAACCAAGTCTCCTCCCCTTTGCTTTTGTGGCTGATGGTGGCACCACTTTCAGGGTGCTTGTGGCTGAATTCTAGCCACTAAATTTAGGGTTTAACAGTATAATTTTTACTGACTCGGTTCTTACGGTATACAATATCGAAATCTTTACCGATTTCTCTTAAATTCTCAAAATATTATCTCTGTCTTCTTAAATTTTCCACATAACAACTCAACTTCCTTCTAACTCTAATCTTTATATTTCGACCCTAATTAAGTATGTCTCTGTAATGAACTGAAATAATTCAAGTAATAGTGTTAATCAGAAGTACGGTTTCTTTGAGATTGTTACAATTGTTGACTTTTTGTAAACTATTTAGTATTTTTTGTCTATTTTCTTTAACTAATAGCATATTTGTAATTTTGAATAAATCTAAAGGCATCTCATGCCATTTCACATGTGGACACTTTTGTAGCTTGATAGGTTGAGAATTAGGTTTCTACGTTTCCGCTACGTAATTCTGTTCGATTTAAAAATCTATTATGCTAATTCTATAGATACGAGGACCTAAATATTATTTCCTAAAAAGTTCAGGGATAATTATGAAAAGAATCTTTAAAGGTTAATATATAATTACTAAAAGTTTTGGGGCAAAACTATAGATAACAAAAGTTTGCATAGGGGTATTTCTATAATTGCTTAATTTTTAGTATATAATAGTGCCATATTTTCAACGGCAGTACTACACTACTTTATAGTTCTAAATGTGAAGATTGTCATGGCATAGCATTGTTCGAGAAATTCTCATACTGTCTAAGTGAAATAATTCAACATTTTTATTACGCTATATAGGGATGTTACAGTTATATCTCTATGAGATCTCCAATGTTAAAAAATTACCTCGAGTAGAAGGATACTTGTGATTTTGACCCAAAAAAAAAATATATGTCACCCTATATTTGTTCAAATTTAAAATCTCTAGTTTATTTTTTTTTATTTAAACAGCTAGTATTTGGATTCTATGAATTTCAATTAATGTAACACAAGTCAGGTTAACTTACTATAAAAGTAAAGAATATTATTTTTTGTATTTATGAGTCTAACAAAACTAAAACTTTGTTGTAAGGGAAATAATGTCAACTCACTTAAAACAATTTTATTTATTTATTTTGATGGAACTCACTTAAAACATGTAAACGTGCATAGCTCTAATTTATAATAAATTTTGTTTCTCCCATGGTGCAGCTAATGGTCCACGAATAAATAAGATAATTTTTGCTATGTCTAAAAATGTGAGACATTCTCTTCAGAAATTCTCCTAACACTCCAATCTTTTTAATATTTGTTAACAGAATTAAATTTTTTGTACTACTACATTTTATAAGTTTATTGATATTCTTTAGTAATTAAACATTAATATTACGTTATATAATTCACTGACATCAAAATAAATATATGAAAAATATAATTTTAATTAGTAAGTTTATAATAATATATTAACAATAAAGTGTATTGTATCTTCTAAAATATAAAAATAGTTAAAGAATTTTATAATAAAATACATTTAACATTTTAATAATTTAACAGAAATATTAATATTTTTTATTTAGCAATTGAGAATATTTGTTAAGAGAATATAAAATTATTTATTTAAAGTATTTAAATGAAAGAATAAACGTATTCAATTTTTAAAAAATAGTAGTTAATTTCTTTATATAATTAGGAAAATCATTAAAAATATTTATTAAATGGAAATAAAATTATTAAAATGAAAACAAATCTCTCATACTCCGTATTTGAGCATTTTATTTTTACAGGGTGAAACGAACACTAATTATTAAATGACGTGTCAATCTGTCCCATATTTATCTACTAAATATTCTTTTATTATTTATTTGATGGGCGATAAATTAAACATTGACTATAAATATTCCAATTCTAGATGAAATTAGAATCGAAATATTAAATTTTAGCTTAGATTTAAAATTATTTTAAAATCATAAATTTTATATTTCAATCTCTTAAATAATTAAATCAAGAAGTTTTTAGTCTTAAAGTCAATTCTAGTTCTGTTGTTTAAGTGCATGATTTACAATAAAAAATTAATAAAATAATAATATTTCTATTATCTATACTACTTTATATAGGAATGACACCCATGCTGGGCAGAAACAATCAGCACCTCCCAACTCCTTGCCAGCCCATTTATACTCTGTCCCCATCTTTGATCTTGCCTTGAGTAAATTATTTTCCTTGTCAGCGTTCCTTGACTTCTCACAAGTTCTTGTCGGGATTTTCAAACAAATAAAAAAAGTCATAAAATAAAAATTATAATAAAATAAAAAATAATATAAAAATTAGTGGGGTTTATTTTTTTAAAATTAATATAATAAAAAAATACTACAACAAATGTCTTTATTTGTATGATAATTATAACATTTATAATTAATGTTATCACTATTTTCTATTTTTTAAAAAATTATGATATTAAGGGTATTTTAATATATTTAATAGAGTAAAATATTAAATTGTTCCTTGAAAAAGTAGTAGAATATCAATGTGGGTCCCTAAAGATTAAAATTCATCTCAAGTGTGTCCAAAAGGTAAAAAGAAGTTTGGAGTAATTTGAAATGAATTTTAATATTTTAATAAACAAATTAATGTCACATACCACTTTTATGAACCAAATTAATATCCCATAATGCTTTTGAAGACCAGAGTGATGTCACAAACCTTTCAAAGACCAAATTAATGTTTTACAACTCTTTCAAGAATTAATTTAAGGTTTTATTCTATTTAATAATATATAAAGACCACGTGGGATGCTATCTGCAAATCTGCTTTTGGGGATTTTTATCCACATCCCCATTCCCATGAAGAAAAAACCCAAAATTTAGGCCTCTAATGGGATAGTCCCTGGAAGGATCTTGAATGACGCAGAGAACTATCATCCTTATCTATATAAAATAGCTAAATCACTTTAATAGCCTCTTTTGGTCACCTTTATGCTTACCATTTTGTCCTTATAGTCTTTACAATTTTTCACTTCATAATTCACTCTTATAGGATAAATTTATAAATTTAAAATCAATTAATGGTTCTGCTATTAATTGTACATATTAACTATTCTTATCCCCACTCACCCAGGTTCACAATTATTATGGTTTAGGGGCTGTTTGACATGTCTGATAGTATAAGAACTGATAGGATAAGAGCTGATAATATAAGGCATAATAAAAATTTAAAATTATACTGTATTTGATATATCATTGTATAATATATTGTATTATATATAATATAAACAGAAAAAAAAGATTATTATAAATATAATTTTTGAATATTAAATTTAAAATTTAAAAATTAATATAATTGTTTAAATATTTATTATAATTATTTTAGCTATTTTTTATTATATATAAATATAATTTTATATTAAAATTTATTTATTTATTTTTAATGTTTTTTCATAATATGAAAAATATGAGTGAATGAGAGAGAGAGAGAGAGAGAGAGAGAGAAATAAAGAGAGAATTTTTATATATTAAAATCTAAACAAGTCTAATATTATATTTTTATATTTGGTTGTATTTTTTATTATATATAATTAAGTTTATATTAAATATTATTTATATATTTTATTAATAAATTTTTATTCTTATATTTTTATATTAGTTTAAATAGTTATTTTATAATTATTTTTTAAAAAATATTTATTTATTATTAAATTTTTTTATTAAATAATATTTTTTGTTTATATGATTTTTTATTTTTTATTATTTATTTAATAAGTATTTTTCTTTTAATAAAATATATTAAAAAATAAAAAAATAAAAGAACCTTTATACATCAACAACTAATTAGGCCTAATACTGGCTCCCAAACTGGATTAAGTTATCCATCATTTTAATGTATAAGGAAGGTTTCATAGATAAGTTTATACAATACATTGACTGTACTAAATAACGGATAAGGTCATAACGTATTGTATTATCTTATCCTATATTATATTATCTTATTCTATGATGTCTAATACAGCATGCCAAATACACCCTTAGTCTTTCTCAACTGAGGTGGAGATAAGGAGTTCCCAAATTCCAAGTTTCCTCCCTCTCATGCTCCATGCTCCACCCTTTTCCTATTTATGTTTTGGTCTTCCCCTACTCAAATCGAAAGTGCTTCTCTTCCTTGGCTTTGTTCTTTGATCTATATAATTTTCATGCGTGTATAGAATGACAAAGGGGAAGGAAAATGGAAAAGCATCATATTTAACATCAAGTGGAGGAGGAGGAGGAGCAACAATCATGGCAGAGAAAATTCTTTTGCAAGAAATAGTACTCCAAGACAAAGAGGTATGTTCCTAAATTCCTTCAACCCTACCCTAACTACATTTTCCAACTCTACATCAGGAGGCACTACCATTCTCCAATTCTTTTTATTTTAATAATAGATCTTTGAAATTATAAGTCTAATTTTATTATGTTGTGTCAAGTTTTTTGGTGCAGGTGAGATATTTGAAATATTTTAGTAATAGTGAGATTTTTGAAATTACATATGTCATTTGCACAGTCCACTAGTTCCAATTCTGATTTTCTATTTTTCTTCTTGTCTTTTCTGTTTTGAAGAAGAACAAAATAAAGAAAGAAAGTAGAATAGAACATATATATATAAAGAAAGAGAAAGAGAAAGGGATGAATAGTGCGATATGTAGGAGAATGGATCTTTCTCCTAACCACGTCTTCAACCCAAAACTAGGCTTTTTCCCCTTTGCCTTTGGCACTTTAACACAGTGGTTTCTTGAAATTTATGATGTGAATTTCTTTCTTTTCGAAAGATGTATTACATGTGCTTCAATTTTAATCAAAATTATGAAAATTATTCCTTCTTGTAACACCCTACTAATTTTATATTATGCTTAAGCCATAGCATGAAACTAGTCAGGTCGTGTTACAGTGTTGATACTTTAATTACCCTTCAAATTTTATTTTCTCTTTAAAATTGTCTCTATCGACGAAACGACATGCTGTTATATTAAAAACGAAACGAACAAAGTATCACCAAGATAAGTATAGTACAATAATATTACTGCATGCGTGTAAACATATGTATATATATATCAGAAGCCACTGCTTCAGTTTATGTACAAAGTTTTAAAGTAGAACACATACGGGGCTGGTGTATCAAAAGACCATAATACCCTCATCTGCCAAAATATCCTATGGTCCTCAAAGGACATTTCGTAAACTACTGCTAACCCTATAGTCAAACCCATGACCCAAAGCTATATGCTGTCCAAAAGAGGGTCATGCTGTACAACATCCCCTGCCACCAAGCTACTCCGTCAGGTAGCCGTTAGCCATCCCAGGCTCGGCCGGAGTATAGTCTGCGCTAGGTCCCGAGGAGGAAGAGGGCGATGAGCCGGTGGCCTCGGAGGGGTCACTCTCTGAACTCAACGGGATGTCGGGGACTGCCTGTGGTGGTGACTCAAGGGCAGGGTCAGCGGGTGCTGCAGGTGCAGAAGGTGCAGGATGTGGGTGCGCCATATGTAGAGGGATGGCAATATAAGGGGTAGCAGGATCGAAGAGGGGATGGTGTAAAGGTACATCAAAGTTCTTATCGCTGAAGAGGTACAGACGAAAGTTGCACGAACCGGCTATGTACAAAGAGTCCAACTCCAAGTCATAGTGGAACTGTAATGCAGGAATCTCAATAAAAAGGGTGGCTGTGGAGTCCATCGCCAGTGTCTGAGAATGATGCGGGAGACACAAAACGGGGTGAGAATTTCAAGAAAATTCTCAGTAGGGTTCGGTATACTGGAACTAACATCACATACATTCTCAGTTACCTCGGTTTTACTTAATTATTAAAATATGTGATCAAGCTAAAAAGTCCATTTTCATGAGTTTAAAAACATGTCTGGTCCGAGGTAAGGTTCAATTTTACCTTAATCGGCATGAGAAACAAAATAGATTACTGATACTGATACATAGAATGATGAATGAAATAAATGAATGAATAGCAGTGAGCAATTATAACAGACAATTGTAAACATCTTGATGTAACTATTCCATGTATTCATGCATTCATGTAATCATGTAGACTCATTCTTGAACTTTCTTTCATAGACTCTTTCATTACTTTCTATCATTTTCCATCTCTCTTGGTCCCCTGGGAGTTCTTGGCCATTTTAGACTCCTGGGTAATAGTCTGCTTATCAGGATCGAGCTCGTTCCTATATAAGAATGCCGGGTTTACTTTCCCCGATCTTCCCACCGATCTATTCCCATTAACTTTCTATTCGGGGCTGCCCCAAGTAGTATGGAACTTGCATAATAATATACTTCTTTTCATAATTTGCATGGCTTTCTTAAGAATGTATATGCATTCCTATGTAATTCATAACTTGTACATGAGTTCTACCGAAACTTCGGCAGCATAACGGAATGTGTCCGCTTCCCCATGAATAGTGCCAGCCAATCAATACATTAATTTATCACAATGAACACAATTCCACATTTATATTCCAACATAGAACTCAAATCCATATCAAATTCATTAAGGCAGAAATCCTGCCTCAGCATATTCAACCAACCCGGTTCTTGTACTTCATGCCACAATTTCATTTTAACTCATTTGGACCTCAAATTTGAGTATGTTACAGGGTTGTGTGTCTATTTTCTAACCTCTTTGGTCCCATCTAATTTCGGTCTCTATAACTCAAGATATCTAAACTTTATCTCGGTCTGCCCATTGGCTAGCCAGAATCAGGCAACTAAAAGTAGAAATTCACTAAAAATCGAAAACTCACTCAAATCAAACGAAATTGGCCTCATATTAAAGCTAACAGGACAACCTTTCATATACAAAATGTTCCATTTCGTTTGCCTTAGTAGGGCTCGAGTTACAAGCCCCGAAACTTAGCCTTTCTGAACTGCCCTGTGTTGGCCTGGTTTGGACATAGGGTAATTTCTTCAAATCACTGGGAACAACTGAGTTGATAACAAACTCGGAATTTCTTTGGATATTATTCTCCTATGTGTAAGCTTTCCAACAAAGTTGGTTTCACTCATTTTCATGCAGTATAGGTCGAGTTCTACTCTAAATAACCTAATCTGCCCAGAGCCAGAGTCAAAACCCTAGGTCGAGATTAAAAAATTCATATCTTCCTCAATTCTGATCCAAAATCCTTATATGATATGTCTATGGAAAGCCCTAGATGTCTAGTTTCATCTAAAAATAGTTTCATCGGATTTGACCGATCGTAGGCGGCGCGGTACGCTCCGCCATATGGACTGCCGTGGACTCTCCACCAAGACAGCACCCTCATCCATTTAGTTCTCTTAGTTTTCTTCTCTAATTCTACTTCTAACTCAAAATCTTCTATTAATCCAAGCATAATTACTTAATTCACACATCAATTAAGGTGAAAATGATTCAGCACAGCCAGCCAAGTGCATGGATTTGATGCAAGAAATTAAAAACCCCTACCTTTGATTTAAGTGTTTTGTGCTGAGTTCTTGGAGGTTGGATGAACAAGGCTGGAACTTAGCTTGAGCTTTGGGTGTGTGAGCAAGAGAGAAAGAGAGCTGAAGGAGAAGAGGAATGCAACGTGAATAATGGTCTGAATCAAAGGAGGAGGGTGTGTTATATAAGCATGAGTGGGAGTTAACTTGGAAGGTTGTGATTGGTTGCCCTCTTTGTGTGGTAGAATCACTCTCCACATCGCCTAAAGTGGGAGTAGTTTCTAGCATATTCTGGAAACTAAATCGGAACTCGTACACTCTATAAATTCGGACCTCGTGAACCTCCTGTATATGAAGTCGGAACTCAAAAAATATCCAGTCTAATTGAAACTTGAAAGCAGAGCCTGGTGTGAAGCCAAGCACTTAAGGTCGGAACTCGGGAATTATAAAATTTCTATCCCGGAACTCTAAAAGATATAGAAATGAGAGCTACTAATATTGGACTCCAGATCGGATCTCGTACCATTTGTGAATCATAATGTCGAAATTCGGAATATAGCCAATTCATTTGAGCCTTAGAGACGAAGTCGGAAATCAAACATTTTGCTCTTTGATCGCTAAGGTCGGAGATCGTAAATTGTGCTGAAGTCGAAGACAAACTCGTAAGTTGGAGGCATCAGTCACTTCGTTTCAGCTCATTAAATCGGAAATCGGAATTCCTATTGAGGAGGTCAAAATTTATACATGCTTACACAAGGTCGGAAATCGTAAGCTTCATGCATTAAATCGGAGACCGTAAGCTGCATGTATGAGGTCGGAAATCGGAAGGAGTCCCTTGTAAGCCTTGAAACGAAGTCGGAAGTCGAAGCTAATATTGAGGTCGGAAGCGGAAATGTAAGGCAACTCGGAAATCGGTAATATCAACAATAGAGGGGATCGGAATTCGGAAATCGCGGATGTTACACTTCTCTATTTGGATATTATTTTATGGGGTTTTCAATTTTTGATATATCTCACACTATCGGTTATTACCCCAAAAATTTTTCTACTTTGGTTTATAATTAGTTGAATATTGGAAATTTCTTCTAGCTATCAGAAGTAATTTAGAAACTGAAGTTCAATGATAGTGGTATTTTCACCATTTAGCCTAGAGGATGGAGGGATAAAGTAAGAATCTTCTGAAATTGGGTCAGCATAGTTAATTTCTTGACTTGCTTCTTTTTCTTCATTAACCTCATTTTCATCTCTTGCTAGAAGTAAAGACAAAGTTATACATTTTTTTTGGTTTTTTTTAAGGGTTTAAGTCCTTTTCTTCATTCTATTCTTATGGCATTTGGTTGAGTGAATAAACCATTAGGGTAGTATAATTGATTATTCAGAGTGATTTAGATTAACCAATTGAAATGGAAATTATGAATTCAAAATGCAGGAACCAATGAAGCATAAATATTTTTTTGGGGAAGAGAAAGTGGATGTAAATGGAAAAGGAAACGTTTAAAATCAAGACTAATAGTTTTATGTGTTTATTTATTTATTTTTTGGAGTACTTACTCCTATGATTGTCCATTTATTTATTTATTATTATTTTAGTGCATTTACTCCTAATATTAACATTGAAGTGTGTCTATATAATTTCATGCTGAAGTACATAAAGTGCACTAATAGTGAGAAAAGTTGACCTTGTGACTTATTCGAAACTTGGAGTTCTTCTACCTATGGAAGTACTAAAAAGGTAAAAAAAATTTGACAATTACAAAACCAAATGAATTGCTTAGTAACTACACGGATGATATCAACAACACGAATTTAGAATATGGTTTCAGCATTTTAAAAGAAAAGATTGCTCAACTGGATGTGGGCGTGAAAAGATTTTATGCAAAACACTCTTCAAAAAGCTTCTTTCCCAGCCTTATAATATACATGACATATATAGTATCCCATGACTGCCTTGATGCATGATGGTGGCATGTAGTGTATCTTGAGCTGTTATGTCTACCTCATTATGTTGACTATATTACTAATCTCTTATAATTTTTTATCAAATTTTTCCAATATCTAATATAATTTCAAATATGTTATATTTTTGGTATATTTCGACAAACACATCCTTAGTTGCCCGTCCAATACTTGATCAGTACCAATATTTTTCATGGGTTGGACATTACCTAGCTACTGTCATTAGAATTCACAAATATAAATAACCTTGCTGCTGGTGATGCTTTCCATGACTGAAAAAGTTGGTTATATTTGGGTGCATTCAGTGGGTAATGCTTATGACTCTTCTGTTATGTATAACTCATTAAATTGACTGCTTGTTGGATTGCCTAATTGCTTGACCAACCTTACTAATTAGTTTTATTTTCTGGGTATTGCTAAAATTAATTCGATTTTTGGGCTCAAGGATATCTATTTCATTATCTTCCGTTTATCTTTTTATTCATTTGTTACCAGCAGATTGTGGTTTGACAAGTTTAACGCCAAATTTAGTTCAGCTAAGTTTCATGCTTATATACTTGATTTTTAATTTATGCATCCCGGTGGAAGTAATGAATGCAGGATTGTCTTAATTAAGGTGAAATGATGTTATGAAATACAAGACTGTTATGCAAGATTGCCTTAGTTTTTTTTTTTTTTTTTTTTAACTAAGGCATGAGGGTGCAGCCTATATTGGCTGCTGAATTTTTCAAAGGAAACAGAGGAATGGGATTGGGATTTGGGAAGAGGAATCGAAGCACCCCACCTTTGGTGAAGGCTTGAGGTCAATACCATCGGGCTAAAGCCGCGGATTGCCTTAGCTGTGGTACTACTTAAGATGTTATGCAGGATTGCTTTCATAACATCATTTCACCTTAGTTAGGGCAATCTTGCATTCATTATTTCCACTTGAATGCATAAATTGAAAATTAGCCATATAATCATGAAACCCAACTAAACTAATTTCGGCCTTAAACTTGTCAAACTACAATTGATAGGTAATGAGAATAAAGCGATAAAAGGAAGATAAATAAAATAAATATCAATGAGCCAAAAATTGAATTAATTTTACTAGTACCTAGCAAATAAAACTAATTAGTAAGTAAGGCTTGGTTGAGCAATTAAGCAATCCAATAAGCAATCAACATAATGAGGTATACATAATAGAACGACTGTAATCATTGCCCACCAAATGCACCCAAATATAACCAGCTTTTTTGTTTGAGCATTCTAACGACAGTAGCTATATAATTCCAACCCATGAAAAATATTGGTACTGATCAAGTATAATTTGAATGGATACCTAGATGTGTTTGTTGGAATATACAAAAATTATAAAATATTAGAATTTATATTTAGATACAAGAAAATTTTGATAAAAATTTATAAGAGATTAGTAATATTGTCAACATAATGAGGTAGACATAACAATTCAAGAAACATTACATTCCACCATCGTTCATCAAGGCAATCATGAATACCTTATCATGCATTTTATAAGACTGAGAAAGAAGATTTTTGAAGTGTTCTATGCATAAAATCTTTTGCGTAAAATCTTCTCATTGTGTCCTCATCAAGTTGAACAATCTTTTCCTCTAAAAAGTTGAAACCATGTTTTAAAATCATTCTCTTGATATCATCTAGGTAGTTACTAAGCAATTCATATGGTTATATAATTGCTAAATTTTTTTTCCTTGTTAGTACTTCCAAGGGCAGAAGAACTACATCTTTCAAATAAGTCAAAATGTCAAATTCTTTTCACTATTAGTACACTTTAAGTACATTAGTCTGAAATTATACACAGACACACACTTCAATACTAGAAGTAAGCGCACTAAACTCCAAAGAATCAATAAAATGAACAATGTTACGAATGAGTGCTCCAAAATACTCGAAAAAAAAAAAACACACATAAAATTATTAGTTGTGATTTTAGATGTTCCCACTTTAATTTACACTAACTTTCTACTCCGTAGAAAACTTTTACGATTCATCAGTTTCCTGCATTTTGATTTCATAATTTCTTTTTAAGCAGGAAAATCCAAATCAATTTAACCAATTGACAAAACTATCCTAAAGGTTTATTCACTCAACTAAATCCTTAAGAATAAAATGAAGAAAATGGCTTTCACCCTCAAAAAGAAAAACCAAAAAATGCATAACTTTGTCTTTATTTCTAGCAAGAGATTAAAATGAAGCTAATAAAGACAAAAAGCAAGTCAAGAAATTAACTATGCTAACCCAATTCTAAAAGATTAATGACTTTACTCTTCCATCTTCTGAGATAATACTAAAAATGCCATTATCATTGAATTTTAACTTTTGAATTACTTCTAAATGCTAAAAGAAATTCATAATAGTCAACTAATTCACACTTTTTGTGGGTAATAATTTGTAGCGTAAGAAAAAAAAATGAAAATTTCATAAAATAATATCCAAATAGAGAAGGAATAATTTCCATATTTTCCATTGGCACTAAAGCACATGTAAAACTTGTTTCAAAAAGAAATAAATTCATTTTGAAAGTTGAAGAAACCACTATATTGAGGTGCTAAAGGTGAAAGGAAAAAAATCTAGCTCAAGGTTAAAGATGTGGTTGGAAGAGAGACCTTCTCCCACAAATCACACTCTCTATTTCTATCTTTCTCCTCCCCTAACCCTTATTCTCTCATTCTCTTTCTTTCTCTCCCCCTCTCTCTCTCTATGTGTTCTATTTTCTCTCATGGTTTTGTTCTTTTTAAATGTATAATAAAGATAAGCAAATTAAAAGACAAAAGTGGCAAGAAAAATGGAAAATCAAGATTGAAATTGGTGGCATGTGCAAGTGACATGTGTAATTTCAAAGATCTCACTATTACTAAAATATTTCAAAGATCTCACTTGCAGAGAAAGCCTGACATGAAATAACAAAAGTAGACTATTAGTTCAAATATCTATTACTAAAATAAAAAAAATATTGAAGAATAGTAGCGACTTTAATTGTAGAGTTGAAAAACATTGTATAAGGCATAGAGAATGAAGGAATTTAGGAACATGGCTCCTCTGTCTTGTACTACTCCTTGCAAAAGAATTATCACTATCATGGTTATTCCTCCTTCACCACCTGAAGTTGATGATGATGCTTCCTTGTCTTCTTTTCTCTTTACCATTCTTCATACATGCATATGAATATTACAAAGAACAAAGATGAAAGTCAAGGAAGAATATGATATCCCAATTCCAAATTGTTTGGGCTAGTTTCAGCTATGGTTGTATTGTGTTGGGTGCTAGGCGTGCCGGACCTTATCGATTCCAAGAGTTAACGATTACTCCAAGGAATGAAATCTACTTCTTGAAGATGGATTCCCAAATTATTTAATGGTAAGTATTTGGCTAAAATCAATAAGAGAAACTAACCAAAACTAAAAGAAGAACAAGATTAAATGTAATCGGCAAAATTTGTACTAATATTCAAACCAATTACAATGCAACTCCCATAGGATTTGATTGGAACTCCTTATGGAAGGTTTGGTGGAATAACACACAATACATGTAAATAAAAGCTACAAAGTAAAAGGCTACAAGGCTAACAGGCTAAATGACTTAAGACTTAACTATAAAAGCAGATACGAATAGAAATAAGTTAGGCATCTTTGTTGATTGGAGGATCTTTTGCAATGACTGAGTCTTCTTCTATTTATAGGCAAAGCCCATTCCAAGATTACTCTTTAATAACTGCCTTGGCTGCCCTTGGCCTCTTTTGTGGGGATGGTAGCTTTAAGCAACCAAACTCTAGTGATGTTGCCTGTAACATCCCCATTTTCTTAAAAATGGCATAATAGAAACCTAATTCTTAGCCAACTGGGCCACGGAAGCGTCCATATGTGAAATAATGTGCGATATCCCTAGACTTGCTCAAAATTATGAAAATGCCACTAGTTACATGAGATAGAAAAATAGATAGAAAATATTAAAGGATTTACAGAAAACTAAAGTATAGTAATCCCGAAGAAATAGTGCTTCTGATTTGCACTGTTGATTGAATTATTTCATTTCATTAAAAAGATACATTTGATTAGAGTTGGAATATAAATACTTGAATTATAAAACTTAAGTTTGTTAAATAGAAAATTTAAGAAGACCATTGGTAATATTTTGAGGATTTAAAAGAGTTTATAACATCCAAAATTTACAAAATGTTTAATTTACATTGTTATCAATTTATTCGATTTCAATGGTTATGTAAGAGTAATTAAAGATTAATTAGAGGTTAATTAGGGAGGTTAGGATTAAAAAAAAATTTGAATAGACATGTAAACAAAACCTTAGAAAGTTATTTAGAAGCATTTTGCCGATTTAAAAGAAATTGGTCGAAATTCGGTATTTCAAACTGGCAGAACCGAATTAGTAAAATTTTATACTGATAAAACCCTAGATTGGGTGGTTGAAATTCAGCCACCATCCCCACCCAAATAGTGCCATATCAGTCATTGATATGGAGCAATGTTGTTTGAATCCCAACCATCCATTCCAACTACCAACTCTTACAACAATTTCGTAATTTCCCTTTTTCTCCCACAAAAATTTGCCCCCCTTTAGCTGAGAATTCTCTTCCATTTCTTCATCCATTTCATCTTCTTCTTCTTCTATCTTGAACCTTTATCCCCTTCCTCCACCAAGAACTTGAAACTAGTCACTCTAGACATCAAAACTAAGGTAGGATTCTTACTCTTTGCTTGATTTTAATGATATGTAGCTGATTGGGTCTGAGCTACTTCTTCTTGTTCTGATGTATATTTGATGATCTTATGACATATTTCAATGATTAAAGATGGGTGCTGTCATGACCCCACTTAGGACATGACCGGCGTATAGGGGACACGTCCCCTAGCAAGCCTACACAAGACCTGTTCTTAAAAAAATTGGGCAGAGTCTCCCTTGTATTTAGGACTATTCCCAAATACGGATCCTCCACCTGCACAACAATCCAAACACACAGAATCATTGGGGATCCAGGCATTCTCCGATTGCACCCCACAGCACACAACATGGGAAATTAAAACATAATCATAGTTATGAAAATATATACACATACCTATTCATCATGAACCTTAACCCATAATCATTAAAATGTAGCTTGACTTAACTAAAAACAACATGCTTTTAATTACAAATTAAAGTTGATACAGGGAGGACCCTGCCTGTGGGTTATTGGAGCATTACTAGAGGTTCTACCAATTTACTCAAATACAAAAAAAAAAAAAAGCATCTGAAACCCCACACGAACAAGTGTATAAGAATCCAACATTTCTATCTAGCCGTAGAAATCCGAGGACGAGCTGGCACCTGTCTGAAAACATGGAAAGGAAGAAAGGGTGAGTCATATAGACTCAGTGAGGCATAATATATCTATAACAAGAGTGGAACAATTCTAAACATACGATTTTAGTAACATATAATTTATAAGCATTTTTAAAAACTCCTACGTTGTTTCTCAAGTAAAATACTTTGTCTATGTAGTAAAATCATTATAAAAACTTCTGGTAAGGCGTATCTGATATTTAATCCATCTTAAAATCTCTTATGGCTCATTAGAATACTCTTCAGTTCAACTAAATATAAACCTCATTATATCAACTCATAAGTATACTTGCTCATGACTTCAAACACATGATAACTCCAAGGAATTTCCTTAAATTTCAATTTCAACTTCAACTAAATACAGTTTCAACTAGTAAATAAGAATCTTAATCACAAATTCATAATATAGAAATACTTTCGCAAAACATAGAAAATAAATACTTGTTTCAAAATCATCATAAAGCTTAAGGGAGGGTCCTATTTCAGAAATAGCTGCCTGATTGAGTGGCCCTGTGGCCAATTCCAGCAGTAAAAGATAACTTCACGCCTGTGCATGTCTATACATTCCGGACATGTTGGCCAACATGCCGGGCTAACAATCACCCTGCTAGCTGGGTTATTCGAGGTGCACCAAGGCTAATGCTGCTGCCATTAGCAAACAGTTCTGTTACAGTTTCCTCCCCTCAAAAAGGCACTCACACTTGCTGGGTCTTCGCCATGCCTCATGTGAGCCCTTGGTTAAAATTCCTTTGAAACACATTTTCTTTCTTTCAAACATTTCTAGCTTTAAACTAGTTTTAAAACATCACAATTTCTAAAAAAATGAAACTTCCTCTTTTCTAAGTTCTTGTAATTAAGATTCTTCTTTATATCAATTTATGTGAAATTTAACTGTGCTATTAACCATAGGTTAAAGGCATAATTCAAATCTTTCAAGCTTAAAGTATCTAAAGTTCTTTCTCAAAACATTGCAATTTCTATACATAGGAAACTTTGTCTTTTTCTATCAAATTACTCAATGTCAAAAATCAATTTCTATGAGAGCTTGTCCCACTTATATATGTATATACACATATGCACATAACTAACATCATCACTTCAAGAATTCTATAAATATAGAGTAAAACACATTGAATCAACTGTTTCATAAAACTTCACTAGAATACATTTTAGGCATGTACTTAGGAAATTAAAGATAAGAAATAAGCTATAGGTATACTATCACTCACTGTGCTAATCAAAGGGAAGGAACAGCCTTAGCATATTGAACCATGGAGCTACGGTCACCACATAAGTTATCTAGCATCAAAATTATCATTATCCAAACACTAATTAGCCTAAAGAACCAAAGATTAACTTGAAATATTTCCAAAGCATAAAAACCCCCCAATTTGGAACCTTAGGTTCCCAAACCTAAACCTTAAACTTAATCCTCCAAGAAAATCCTTCCCTACCCATGAATTAGAAGAAGATTTGAGCTTAGAGAGTTACCTTGGATTACAAAAGAAGGAAGAAACTTGATGGAGGACTTGGGTCTCCTCCACCTTTGTTTCTCTCTTTAAAAGAGATGAGAGAGAGAGCTTCAAGGAAGAAGATTGATGATGATTATGATGAAGAAGAGGGATTTGTAGAGGATTTGAGTAGAAAAATGGTGAAGAAGTCATGGTATCCTTCTTTTAAATTTTGTCCAGTGGGCGCCTGGGCGCCTAACCACCTGAAGCTGTATCACTTTTGCAGCACAATCAACGCCTAGGCGCCCAGTCTCCTCTGTTTTTTTTTTTTTTCCTCCTTCATCTACACTTCTCAACTATCATCATATACTTATTTACATTTCTTAATTTTAAGTTAATGTCCTCATTTATTTTATTCTCTATTAACTTTAACACATAAATGTAAATAAGAAAATATCCCCTATTTGAATCCAATAAAAATATTGAAAAAATCAAACTCCTTAAGAATCAAAATCCAACTTTTGGATTTTAGTACAAACTTCCGAAAACTTACATTTTCTTAAACTTCAAGCTTGAAAATGAAAGAGTTAATAACTTCCAAAAATTCGTTAAAAATCGCTCTTGAATTCTTTGATATCTAAGGAACAATTACCGGAACTTTTGATCCCATGAAAATGTCCCAATCCTATAGCCCTCCAAGGGGGCATAGGATCCAAACTTATAACTTTCATAGGATCCGACAGAACAAAGCGTCATAATTCGTGTGACTCTTGACCCAGGCATTACAGGTGCTCTTGATTTGGATGCTTAATTGGGCAAAAAATCAAAGAAGAACAAAAGCAGGATTGCTAGAAAATAGAAATCCTATGGCGTCCGTACTTATGAAGTGTACAGCTTCATACATAGCCATCATAATTTGATAAAACTAATTTTAAATGAAACTAGACATTTAGAGCTTTCCAACAAGATAAATTATAAGGCCATTGGATTAGTATTGAGTGAGATATGATTTTTTGAAATTTACCATAGATTCTTGCCTCTAGATCTTACCAGAGTGGGTTGTACAGGGCATAACTTGCCCTATACAACTTCAATTAGGGTGCAACCAATTTTTTTAGAAATCTTATAGATAGGGCAACATGCCATAAAAATTTCAAAGTCAAATTTGATCCCTGTTGCTCCTAGTAATTCAGCAAAATTGCCCTATGTCCTGACTGGATAGAGATAGGGTTGACCAATTCCACTAACTTTGCTAGCTTATAACTTGAAAGATGGTTCTGTTAACTTTACAATGATATAAGATTTACTTAAATCCAATAATATTTCTATTTTTAACGAATTTTTATATTTAGATCCCTGTTCTGTCTAACACAGAGTAGATCTAAGTAAACTCTCAATATCTTAAGCTATACTTATCAAAATTGAATGAGACCAAAGATGTTAAAAACTAGACAAACAACACTTCAATATAGTAAAAATTCAAAATTTAATAACTTAAGTAGAAATTATGCCAAAAATTATAAAATCGAGCTAAATTGAGTGATAGAAGCAGAATTGCCAAATCGAGGGCTTTGATACCTTAGTACATTTATAGAATTCAATTAAGTTTAAATATTGCAAAGTCCATGTTAAAGTTGAAAGGTTGATACATTATATTGGCTCTGCTGTGGTGACTAACTATCTATTTTAAGATGACACTATTCATATGGAAGCGGATCTAATCCGTTATGCTGCCGAATTTTTTGTAGAAGTATATGAATCATGCATCATGAATATGATTCCTCTAACATATGCATTCAAAACTTCATGATTAAAGATAATATAATAATTCCATGTTATTTGGGCCAGCCACTGAACAAATTTAAGGGGAATAAATTAGTCAGAGTGTCGGGAAAAGTAAATCCGGTAATCCTGTATAGGAACAAGCTCGGTCCTGAAAAGCAAGATATTATCCAGAGGTGAAAGAGGCCATTCACCTCCGAAGGACCAAGTATGGATGAAAGATAAGAGCAAACACCCTAGAAACGGCGATACGTAACACCTACGTGTGTTAAGCAAAGTAAAGAAGATTAAGAAAGACTGCACTTTGAGAACAGCGATATGTAATGCTCAAGTGCAGACACGTGCAGACTAGTATATGCACCCTAGGGACGATTATACATAAAGCCTAGGTGTGCCAAGGAAAGGAAGTAAAGAAAGTTAAAAGAGACAAAGACACTTACGCCAAGAAGTCATATGCATTCATTTATGCATGAAAAATCAATTGTTTCTTATGTTATTATGAATCTATGCACCTTATTCAATTATCCTTTAGGCTACTATGTTGATGTTTAGATTCTTTTTCTGTTTAACAAGTATATGAATAAAATGAACTATGCTTTAGACAATATGTTTTCGAACTATAAAACTAAATGGTTTATATAACATGTTCACATTTTTCATAATAAACCGAAGCAGCTGGAGATAATAACGATGACACTATGTGTGACAATTTAGAGAATCCTACCGAGGATTTCAAATTTTCACTCCTATGTTTATTTCTGTACTATTTCTAGATAGTTCAAAAAATATTGAAGATAGCCCGAAGTTGCTGTCAGACAAGGTTTGTTCAGGTAACAATAACACTCTTAAATATGGTGCTATGACTTAAGTATGATACTATACTTGGGAGGGACATTGCCACGCCTATTCAGCTATGATTATGGTAGCAACCTCTCTAAATATTGGCACTTCACTCTTTGACTTTTAAACTATGGCTTGACCAATGCTATATTCATGACTTGAGCCATTCTTGGCTAAGTCATTTCCTTGACTGATGATACTTACCAAATTTTGGTGTCAACACAAATTAGTTTAGAAAAATGAGTTTTAGGCTTCCGAATGAGTTAGAAATGGTTTAGTAGAGGTTTTGAGTGAATTAATGCATAGAGGGTTGCGCTATAGCACAACAGTTGTTTTTCTTGGGGGTGACATTTTGGAGGCTACACTATAGTGTAGCATGTTGCGATAGCATAAGCCTGATGGAAAGAAAAATATAAACACACTTTCTCTAACCTTCTTTCCTTTTCTCCCTTTTTCTCTAAGATCTTTCATTCCTTTCCATTTCTTCTTCCACTAATCTCAAATTTCTTCAGCTCCACTTCAATATTCACCCCTCCCAACTTATTTTCATCATTATCATCACTTCTTACCTCCTTCTCCTATCACTCATAGTGAAAAGAAGAAGCTTTGAGAAGAGGAGTACCACATCCTTCATATCTCCTTCTCCTTAATTTTTGAGCTCAATACTCTTGTTATGTCATAACCTAGATAGAGATCTTCAAAAATTTAGGGTTTTAGACCTTTTAGGGAACCCTAAGATAGGGAAATTGGCAGAGGGGGTCAAATTAAGTAATATAATGAAATTGTTGACATATAGGAGTCTAACTAAAGGTATTTAGTATGTTAGATTCTTGCAAGGATTTCTCCATTGATTTTGAAGAACTTTAGGGTTTGGCTCCTTACTCCTTGACTTAACCTATGAGTAATAATATACCTATAATATGTTTTAATATGTTAAACTTGTAAATATATGAGATATATTGTTCTTAATATGTTGGAATATGAATTGATGGTATCGTTTGTTGTTGTTTAATGGATTTTGGTTTGCAATTGTGTGATAATATGTGTATTTACGTACAATTGGGGTCAAGCAACCTTTTGTTTGATTTTTAAGCCCTACATTGCATGAAGGATATATATATATAAGTTAGCTTTGGTGCTTTGACCTTCTAGAAGTAAAGTGTGACGACCTATGAGCATCTGAGGGCCACTTCTTAAGTGCTAGGTTTATGGTACGAATTTGTACATTAGTTCCAAACTCTATTAATCTATATATTGATATGTGGTTATATTTATTTCCTATGCATTATTGTTTGGTGTAGTTTATTATGTCTATTTTAGAAAGATTATGCCTAATGCTTTCCTCTTTCCAATTATAGATATATCATTGCTCATTAAGTTCTTGCAACGCCCTAATAGGACTACACTAGACATAAGTCATATTACGGTACTTATTAGTTGTTAAAGCTGAGCTAGCAAAATATTTTTAACTTCAAAATAGTTGGTTAACGTAAATTTTTAATTTGAAAGTAATGATTTCTAAAACTAAGCCTCCTAGCGCATATAATTGATAATATCATTACAGTGTACAATATTAGAATCTGTAATTAAATTTATATCCTAGTAAAGTAAAATAAGGAGACAATATAATTTATATGGATAACTATGCATCTATATATATAGGAATAAGTACTAGTCATATGCATTTACATAATAGTATCTCAAATGTATCGAGGCTAGTCAAATTAGTAAGGTCCTAACCATGCTAAGCAAAATATATGTACAGTCCTCCTAAAAGGAAATCAACCAAGCATAACAATCTCTATATTATCCACATGATCACTACCAAGCATGCATAAAATACTGTGTTACCCAAAATATACAGTTTTAAAACTACAGTTAAAGCATTTCAACACAGATATGCACTCACTAGCTCATAGCTCAAGATCCATCAATATGTACATAGCAAAAAGCCTAACCCACTCTATCAAAATGGACCAATGAGGTGTAAAACCTGTTCTCCAACCCCGGCTCCTCAGGATTCTCCTTCAACTGCATCTCTGACAAAACCTTAGTGCCGACAAAGGAAGAACCGGACTCGACTACATGTAGGACCGAGTGAGGCGAACTCCCCTCAAAGGGGTCAGTCTCCATTGAAGAAGCGAAGGGAGTAAGCTCTAGGAAGTATGATAGGCAAGCGAGACATAAGGGGAGATCAGCATATGGGTGACAAGGGTCGAAGTGTCAGCTAACTAAGGGACGCTAAATGGGTGGCAGAAGAAAATGTACAACCTAAAGCTACTGTAAGCTACCGAACCAGTGAGTCTATGGCAGGATCATAATGCCAGGTCCATTCAGGCCACTCGCTACATCTTAGGACGACATGGGAACACAGAAGGATAAGAAATAAGGTATTTCTCAGTAAGGATTCCTAACTAATCACTAATCATGCAATTGACATCGTCATCACCTCAGCCACTTTAATTTATTTAATAAAATTAGTAAACAGACATAAATAGATTAAAGTTTCCTTATAATAATTTTTGAAAACATAAATTCTGTAGTGGGTTCATTTTTATTCATTTACTTAAATCAAGACTCTAAAGTAAAGTAACATTAATGACACATTAAATGATAACTCCAATGCCACATGTAATGAATGCCATTCAAATCTAGTAATGCATGCTTATGCTCTATATTCTTTTGCCAAGAAGGTCATCTTTTAGCATGTGATTTACTTCCTATGTGTCTTTAGATAAACTGTCCTAGGATATAAGTTTATTTTATGACTGTTGTCATACAGGACTATTTAAATCAGACACCAACTGACAAGGGGATCTCATGCCTCTAAATTGGAGGGATCTATCTCGGCTGCATCCTCCAAAGTAGAGAGGTATTTTGGTGGGTCATCTCTCTTACCGAAAGGTCATACCTGATATCTTGTCTTTGTGGATTACCTTCCCTTACTAAAGGGTCATTTCCAAATCTTAATTAAAGAATTATACATTACTTTGACATATAACATTCTTTAAAAGAGATTTCATGATTCATGGCACAATCTTCTCTAATCTCATGCTCTTATGCACTATGATGTAACTCACAAATACTTTCTAGCAAAAATCCAGTAGCATAACGACTATATCGAGAGAAATCCAAAAATTTGAAACATAAATAGCTAGTCAAAAACTTCCCAGTCATAGATCATCAATCAATATATACTAATCAATACGTAATTCCAATACATTCTTTATAACAAATAAATTCATCATTATCATAAGTCATATATAAGGCAATTCAAGATAAACTATCAAGGTTTTCAAGAATCAGAAGTAGAACACATAAGCAATTATCCAAACATTTCAATTCTAAGTGGTTTCCCACCATTATACTCACTTCACACTTTAAATATATATCTTATTCTTATTCTTTTTTCGCTTTGTTCTTAGTGGATAGAGTCTTAAGCACATGATCCTCGTCAAATAGAGATATCTCGATATCCTTGCTGGGTTCTATCAACCTAAAAGGACCAAAGGCATCACCATTATTCTCGTTCTCCCTCATGTCCTCACATCGTATATCCTTCTTTTGAGCCTTACGAAGCAGCTCTTGTTGTTGGGCTTCAAAACGCCTTGCATTTTGGTCATACATAGACCCACCAGGATCTACTCTTGACCCCAACCCAGGAAGGAAATTAAATAAAGAAAAAGCTGGGCCCATATCCTCTACTGCAGGGACGCAACCATCTTGGGATTGCTCATTACAAGGAGGCCCACTACACTCTCCATCTGCTTTAACATTTTCAATTTTCAGCATTAAGCCCCACGTGCATTTGTCATCCAAAAGGCATTTCGTTCGATTGATATTCTCGTTGGAATGCTCAAACGCAATAAAAACATACTCGGCATGCCTCGAGTCGACCTTCTCATCTACCCCATCTATGTGATTCTCTAGAACTGCGTGCTTACAACGTTCAACTATTGCAATCTCAAAGGTAAAGATGCTTGACTCTTCATCTTCAATCACTGTGCGACCTTCACGCTCCATTTCATCGGCTAAGGTGCGATGACCATGGGACCTATATATACTCTCAACTCCTTCACAGGCACTGAAGAGAGGAGATAATCATCTAAGGAGAAGGGCACACCACTTCCCACTTCTTTGACAAATATATCATAGTCTCTATCGCCAAGCTTTAGAAGTATCCAATCTTTAATAAAATATCTAAGACACGTAGCAACAAGAATCCTAGCATAGGTAAAAGGCATGTCATTCTCAGTATTTTCATCTAAGCGTAACACAACCCTACACTGCACCAATTTTGAATTGGTTTGATGGGGACCAAGCGTGAAGAGGCAAATCATTGCATTCCAGCCATACCTTCCTAGTGCAACGCTGTTCATTCTCAGACCAAGATTGAAAGGACCGAAGCACAATTGATGAGCCCAAAGGCCAGTGCAAGGTTCCTTTCTTCCAGAGTAGCAAAAGTGATGAGAATGGAGAAAACACCTAACTCTCTAACATGCATTGTTTTAAATTGCGGACCGCATCACTTGATGCGGCTACAATATTGCAGTTGCGGCCACCGCCGCAACCGCATCACACTGCAATTGCGGTGTTTGACCTATTCACATAAATTGACCACAATGTAATCGCATTGGAGCCGCAACGGGCCGCATCTAAGCCGCAATGGGCTGCATCAGAGCCGTAACGGGCCGCAACGAGCTTAATTTCAAACGACAAACTTAAAAAGAAATCACACCGCAACGGCCGTAATACGCATCGCAATAGTCGCAATACCCGCAATCGCAACAACCGCAACTGCGACCGCATCAGCAGCCGCAACCGCAATTTAAAACACTGCTAACATGCAAACTCCCTTCCAAACCTTTGTCAACCTAGAAGATAAATCTTTCACATTAACTGGCTTTAATGATTCCCAAATGATACTTCTATTCAGCCAATCTATATTTTCTTCACATATCTCACCATGATCAAACTCCTTGTTACAGGTTACGTCGCATTCCTTTGGTGGTCCTTTGCTCTTCTGTTCCTCGAGGGTAACTAGGTCACACCTTCCACTCTTTAGGTCTCCATAGCCAGCATTGATCATCTTCCATCCTCTCTTGAAACCACCAAGAGAACTTCTTCTAAAAGCACCAACTACATGTTTTTGGCTCTAGCTTCCACTACCAGAAGCTCTTGGTTAGCCACGACTTTTCCATTTAATTCTTGAACGGCTTTTTGAGCTTCAGAGGAGTGGCGGTGTCTTACAAACGCGAAGGGTTCAAGGCTTCCACGTCTTGCTCTTCTTGAGACCTAGCTGTCAACAATCTCCCCATATTCTCCTGAGAACTCTTGCAACCATTCTTTAGAAACTAAACCTGGTAGACCATAGACAAAAATAGAGAAAGAGGCCTCCTCTCCATCGACCTGAGATTGATCGACTCCTTCTACTAAACTTGTAGACTTTCCTCAGTGCCCCCTGTCCATGGCTAAAATCAAATTAGCCATTACTACAACACGTTTTATTTTCATCTGCTTAAATTTAACACCCTTTTTTCTAATATTGTTGTTAACCTTCGTTACTTTTTGCTTAAATAGTTATTTGTTTCATTCTGCTAGCTTATTGCTTGTTTTATTTTTTTAGTTTGGAGCTTTTTTCAATCCAAAAGTTGTTATAATCTGAATAGAAACTGAATTAGTAAATTATTATTTGGTGACGTAAATTTTCATGGAACATACTTACTCATAGTGCTTAAATCATGAACTACTCTGTACACTTATCAAAAAGTCATCATATTACTTTTTGAGTTGAGATTTGTACATACTTAACAAATATGTCGATCGATATTGGAGATAATTGCACATATAACTAATGGGGAATTTGTGTTGAATAATGGAAAATCAAGGGAATGCAGTAATGACTAGTGAGATATAATGCCATCATCCATTCCCCCCGATTTTTCATTAACCCACATGAATTCCCTACTATTTATACGTAAAATCCCCAATGATGATCAGCATACATATTAAGTATATGATAATATGTACTCTAGAGCATGGTGTCTTTACAGGGCACCTAATATAGTGGGGACCTGATACTTTGTCACTAGTGATATAGGCTTAAATACTTGGGACTAATTAAGAACTCAATCTTTGTATTCGAATATACTAATTAAGTACTCAAATATGAGTTTCAAAAGCCTCTATAGTATCTGAATACATATAATAGATACTCAAGTATAAGTTTCAAAACTCTCTGTAGTATTTGAATGTAGATAATATGTATTTGAGTACATATTATCTATAGAACATGAAAAATATACGAGTACTATACTTGAGTGCTCGAATATGTGTCTCAGATATTCAAAAATTATTTCCACATCTTCGTCTTCCTTCAAAACTGCAATCTATTTTAGGTAAATCCTCGTATTTCCTTCCAAAACAATTAGAATCCACATGATTTGAACTTATTGAACTATTGCCCAGAACATAGTTTCCAAACCCATCTTACAATTCCACATTTCATCATTTTACATTTAAATTTGACACAAAAACTCCCGTGACTTGCCTTTATCACTAAGTTCTCTAATCTCTACACAATGGTTAGGAATTCCCGTCGTACAAAGAGAATCAAGATCACGAAAGGTCGCAGCGAACCCTCAGCGAACCCTCCAATAGTGGTGCTAGCTATATTTGAGAATTTCTTCATGATGAACAAAGACAAAATATATTGTGGAAAAAAAAATTATTAAAATGCATTCATTATGCAATAAAAAAATAATGCGTTCATTTATGTTAAAAATAAATAATTAATTATGCTCTTGTAAAAATTATCCAACAACAAATAATAATATCAAAATTTATTATGTTAACTTCCAGATTAATTGACTTATTATATGTGTTTGATACTAATAACAAAAATCATATAAAGTCACTTTTAACTATATTATAAAAATATCACAAGTATTTAAAATTAATAACAATATAATAATATATCTCTTTATTTTTTATTTTACACCAACATTTTTAATTCAATTAACGATAATAACTTAAAAAAATAAATTGCTCAAAATGTAATTTGAAAATGATAATTTTAAAATCACAATTTTTATATTTCCATCAATAACTTTGCAAACAATAATGAGATGCTCAACAAACGCCGAACTTATTCCAAAGTTCGTATAAGCAGCAGATTGAGTTGAAGAATAATATCATTTCTATTGTTAATTTTACTTTTTACAATTAAAATAATAAAATATATGTTCATTAATTGATATTTTTTATTTTTAAAATCGAATAATATATATTTCATTTTATACATAAATTTTGTATATTTATGTTGAAAGTTTAATAAATTTAATTAATAATAATTATTTTTAATCTTTTTAATATATTAATATATTAAAAAAATTGCATCTGGCATAACCTACAAGTGCTATTAGCAAGTTTTATTTATCTTTTAAATACAACGATCAAATATTACATATATAATTGAAATAATAATATTGTCAAAATATAAATATTTTAAATCAAATTGTATTATATATTTCTATTTTTTCTCAAATGAAGTACGCTCTTTCTATGTTAAAAATATTTATTAGGTAATTATAAAGAACTAAAAAATTATTAAATATTTTAATTATAAAAATTGTAATTTTATTTTATTCAGTTATTTATTGTTAAAATGTTTACTATCTTAGACTATTTCTCAAGCCTAACGTAATCTACGAATTTTTTTTAAAAAAAAATATTAACCCAACAAAAAAGTTTAAAATAATATATTTCATTTCATTTAGTTAAAATATTAAAAGAAAGTCAAAAGAAAATTACTCTTTATCCATATTTAATTTTCAATTTTCTGCATCATGAATTAAAAAAATCATATTTACATATAATTGTATATTATTATAATATTTAATAAATTTAATATTTAATATACTTATGAATATATATTTTAATAAAATAGTCAATAATAAAATAAAGTTATTTATACATATAAAATAAAATAAAATTATATTTACCTAAAGTTATTTTCTGCTAATAAAATATTCAATAAAAAATTTATTTATACATATAAAAATTAATTTTTACATCCAAGGGGAGAAATTTTTTCATGCAAAACAAAATTTGCAAATGTTATGTTCTATACTTATCCAGAAAAAATATCTTAATCATTCATTGCTCTTGACCAAAATCCACGGTTTTCAACCAAACACATTTTGTGAGTGTGCAGGCCTGTAAACCAGTTGTGAGGACCGTAGCACGTTCCACAAACATATATAAAATTTTAAAAGTCAAAGAAATAATAGAAAAATTAAATTGGACGTATTATTTTTATTATCCAATTCAATCGGTTCAGCTAACAATTCACTTGTCGATCCAGACTGCCAGCGATCCACCGACCAAGTACGTGCCTGTTTGGATCTCCGTTTGCAATGGTCAGAAGGCCTTATAGAAGAAGGAGAATAATTTTATACAGTAATTGGTAATGTTTCGTTTAACTTTTTTCAAAAGGCCTTCTTCCAAAAGGCCTTTTAGAAGAAGTATCTTTGAAGTTACTTTTCATTTTAGAAAAAGACCTTCTGAAATGGAATCTTACTATTACTCTCACGTCAACAACTAAAAGTAACTTTATTTTATCTTATCCAAACAAAACTCATTCTCCTAAAAGGCCTTTTAACATATTCAAATCAAACAAAAATCATTCTTTTAAAAGATCTTCTCCCAAAAGTGAAACCAATCGGACCCGTACGTCAATAGCTGTTCAAGTTTAATAATTACGTTTGGCAATCTTATGTACGATTTCAACAGTGTTGAGGAGATATTAACTACTCTAACATCCGGTTAAATAATAATAATAATAATAATCCCCGTCAAAAAAAAAAAAAACTCTAGCATGAACTTTGGCCGTTTACAAATACTTCAAAGCTTGGATTTAATGTATATAAGAGTATTTTGGATTTTTTGATGCATTAGTTTAACCCATAAGGCATGCGTAAGTGGTTTACATATAATAATAGGATGGGATTGCCGTAGATGAACAAGCGAGGATTTTGTTCGGTCTTAGGAATTGTTCTCGTAATTTTGGGTCAGAATGCTAGTCAAGGTAAAATCCTTCCTAGAGTGACAATTTTAGGATTCAAATCTCTAATATTACACGTAAAGTTCGCTTGATGTCTTGTAAAGTTAACTTCCCTTTGGATAATCTTCTGTTTTGTTCATATTGCATTTGTATGCTTGTGCGACATCTAGTTGGATCTTCATCAAGTTGGTTGTATGATTTATCTTGTTTAAAGAGAAATTAAGTATTCTCTTGTTGTTGAAGGTCACTTAATCATGGAGTAAACTCTCAAAAAGCGTAGCTCAAAGTAGTCCCGAACATTTACTGAACAAAAAAATAATAGAAGAAAAAACCCCTAATAGTGTAGTCTATCGCCCTACGTTAACCTATCGAGGGCTGATTTTGACTCACACGAATAATGTTAGGAACTAATTTAGCTAAAATAAAATATCAAGGACTGATTTGATTCACACATTACAATATCAAAAGTTAAAATGACAATTTTTAAATATCAGTGATTATTTTGATCAATGCTTACAATTTCATATACTCTTTTAGATTTTTTCACAAATAGTTTTGTAATATTTTTTGGATTAATTTATTCTACATGAAAAGTTTTTTTTTCCTTTTCACTTCATGAAACATGTTCCTCTTTTTTTTTTTCCCCCCTTACATGTTAGCTCATAAAATGCTCTTTATTCAGTTATTTAATATGATAATTCAACAACTCTTTTTGCATTTGTATTATTATGTTGCATTGTGTCATAACATCATACTTTTGTTTTTTTTTTTTTTCTTGCTCGAGATAGGCAGGACCTCCATGAGGAGGCATAACTCTCCATTCCGAATTTTAACACAGCTGTATACTTAGGCTTGGAAGCTGAGATCTCGATTAAGCTAGGACACCCCCTGCAAGTTGACCTAACCTTTAAATAATATAATTAAGTTGTCTTTTATTAAAAATATATAATGCTACCAACTATTGCTTCTCTTAAGAAAGGTCTCAAATTTAAGTCTCGTGTACTTAAGAGGAAAAAAATAGCATGGAGAGAGTTTTACCCCTGTTATGTGCCGATCTAACTCAAGCTAAAATATTCTATTAGATTAGACCATATATATGTGTGGGCGCATGCGTGCATGTTTTAGGCTGAAAAGGTTCACACCCTTTAAATATATCTCTAATCCAAGCCATAAATAGAGTAACTAGTGTAACATCCATTGGATTATTGTTATCGCTTTCCGTCTAATTGATTGGATTTTAATCATATAATTAAAGTTAATTAAAATTCGACTTAGGATTAATTTTTAGGATTAATTAATTAGCAACTAAGTGAGTGCTTCATAGGAATTTTCTTAAACTGATTCGAGTTCCGATCTCCAAGTTCGTTCCCAAGAGTCTTTCATTTCTATTTGTGTTCCCGAGTTTGAGCTTAGGACTGACTTCCTATACTTCCGAGTTCCGGATATAAGTTCTGACTTCCCGGTAAATAAAGTTAATGTACTGATACCCGACTTCCGGGGTTGTGCCTGTCTTGACTCCCGACTTCCATAGTCATGGTTATAATAGTTCTCCGACATTGATTCTTGGTCGAGTTCCGAAGTTACGGTTTACTGAGATGCTGAGTTTAGGAATTTCAAGTATGAGTTTGAGCATCTTAGTTTCCCAACTTCCGAGATTCGGGTACAAGGTTTTCATATTCTGATCCCACTTCCGATTTCCGATATTAGGCTACAATCTTCCAAAGCTTTTATGTTTCCTAAGTTTCCGAGTTCCACATTAAGTATGAAATGGACATTATTACCGACTTCTGACTTCATCTAAGTTTCCAATAAAATGATGTGATTCCCGATATCCGACTTTACTTCAATGGAAATGAATCTGATCTCCGACTTATTCTTGATCTCTGAATTCAGGTTCCAAACAGACACGATTTTCGATCTCATCATTTATTTCCAAGTTTCAAATAAGATGAGCGCAAGCCCCGACCTCCAAATTAATCTCCAAGTTTAAATAAAATGGACATGAATTCCGACTTTAAGCAGGATGGAGAAGAGTTTCGATTTCAGGTAAAATGAAAACGAGATTCAAATTTTAGCCACAAAAGAGGGAGACATAGCTGAACTTTATCTACAAGAAATTCAGTCAATCAACACTCACAATTCCAACTACCCTCTTTATGTTTAAATCAGATTTTCTTTTCCATTTCATGCTGATTATGCCTCCCTCTTTCATTCTAGCCTTCTTCATCTTTTTCCCTTCTCCCTTCACTTCACTCCAACAACCTTCAACTCTTGACAAGGTTCCATCAAATCCAAACTCCAAGACCTAGCGAAATCACATACAAAGAGGTAGGATTCACTCTCTATTCTTGATTTCTCTGAACTGTGGCTGTATAAGATTCCACTTTTCTTTAATTATTTGATATTATATTGGATGTATATAATGGATTATAGTTGGATTAATATGAAATCTTCAGTTGGAATTAAGGTTAGAAGAAGAAAACTAGGAGGAGTGAAGGATTAGGATGTTGTTTAAGTGAGAAGCCTCACGATAGTCCATACGACGGAGTGTACGGCTCCGCCTACAGCCAGTTAAGATGGATGAAACCATTTTTAGATAGAAGTAGACATTCAGGGCTTTCCATACATGTATCATATAAGGCCATTGGAATTGGTATTGAGAGAGATATGAATTTTGGAAGTTTGACCTAAGTTTTTGAGGTTGATAATGGGCAGACTGGGTTATTCTAGGCATAACTTACTCTATACAATTCCAAATTGAGTGAAACTAATTTTTTTAGAAAGCTTATACATAGGAGAACATCTTACAAAAATATTCTAAGTTTGATATGATCCCAATTGCTCCCAATAGTTCAAAGAAATTACCCTATGTCCAAATTGAGCCAAAATAGGACAATTCAGGAAGGTCGAATTTCGAGACTTATAACTCGAGCTCTATTAAAGCAAATGAAATGAAATTTATTGCTAATGAAATCTTGTCCTGTTAGCTTTGATATGATACCAATTTTGCATGATTTGAGCTAATTTTCAATTTTTAGTGAATTTTTACTTTTAAATGTGTAATCCTGGTTAGCTGCAAGGTAGGCCGGGATAAAACTCAAATATCCTGAGCTATACTTATCAAAATGAGATGGAATTAAAGAGGTTAGAAAAAGATACATAACATTCTAACATATCCAAAATTTAGGCCTAGATGAGTTAAATAGAAATTATGGCCTAATTTGTAAGGATCGGATTGAATGAGTATGCTGAGACAACAATTATGTTTTAAATGCAACATTTACTCCTATGATATTTATGATTTTATTATAAATGAAATGTTGTCATTCCTCTGTCCAATTGACTATCTAAGTATTGGCACTATTCATGGGAAAGTGGACACATTCCATTATGCTGTCGAATTTTCGGTAGAATTGTAAAGAAGGTTATGAGCATTTATGTATTAAGAATATGTATGTAGAAATTTTATATGCAATGATATATGAAGACAAATGACGAAGCATATGTAAGAATGCATTTAGCATACTTATGCATGATTATGTATGAGAATGAAAGGATACGAATATAATAAATGTGGGTCCCTTCAACTGGAGGCAATTACACTTTGAATCCCTCCGTGTGAAGGTAGTTAAATAAGATAATATTGGGTCCCTTCACCTGGAGGCAGTTGCCCTTTGAATCCCTCCCTGTGAAGGCAATTAAAAGATATAATGAAGACCCCATATTCCTAAGAAATGTGACATGGCGATCATGCTCTAACAGAGTATGACATGGCGATCATACTCTAGAATGTGATATGTAAAGATTCTATGATGAAAGATATGATGATGAGTTCATATTTCTAAAGAACGTGACATGGCGATCACGCTCTGATGTGGTATGACATGGCAATCATACTCTGAAATGTGGCATGAGGATCCCACACCCTAAGGCATGTGACATGGCGATCGCATTTCGATGGAGTATAACATGGCGATCATACTCTGGGACGTGGCAGGATAAATATATTCCTAAGGAGTGTGACACGGTAATCACACCCCAATAGAATATGATATGGCGATCGTACTTTAGAATATGTGTGACAAGTAAAGAAAGTAAACTAAAGGTGTGATCCTTCAAAAGGGAAAGTGACCCAAAGTATGCTCCCATCACCTACATGAGGCCTGGCATGACCCAACTAATGTGAGTATAGGGGATAGGGCTTATGTAACATCCCCAAATTTTGTCTAAGCTAATTAGCTCCATGATCCTGGCTAATTAGAGAGGTTAAGGATTAATTGAAAACTAATCGGCTAATCTCGATGAGCAAGAGCTTAGTAAATTGAGTCGAGTCAATAATTAATCATAATGTACTAAATGTTTTAATTAAAATATAATTATTCGAACCTCATTAATTCGTAACTTAGAAATATAATTAAGGTAATCCAATTTTATTAATTAAGTACAAGACAATTGTTCCACCTTACCAATTGAGATAGATAAATTCTTATACCCTAATTACATAATTCATAAGATCAATTCTTTTAGAGGAGAAATATTTTAAAAGTGTAATTAACCGAAATCAGTTAAAGAGCAATTTAACTAATCAAGTTGAATTAACAACTTAGGTAATTCTAATAGCTTGAAGATTTAAAAATTTCTCCTAATTGATGCACCAAATCTTGGCCAAGGATAAGAGCAAAATCCAACCATCCATTTGCCTTCTCATCATGCACCATTAGATCAAGAGTCTATATTAGTAGTATTCTTTAAGTCATGACAAAAGATGCACTCTTCTCCATCAAGATGGTGACACTTGAAGTGATCATAGCCATCTAAGCCAAATCCTAAAAGAGCTCATGCTTTTAACCACTTAAAAAACACACTACTTGGTCTTTACCCAATTGCCAAGACTCAAAGAAAACACAACTCACTCTTTTACCCTAAGGTCCCTAGCTTTCTTGCTTGAAAAAGAAGTTAAACTCACCTACTTCCTTTTACTTGTTGGAGAAGCAAAACCAATCAAGCCCCCCTCACCCATTTTGTGCCAATTAAGCCCCTCCCTCACTCTCTCATTTGTGATTTCCATTCTTTCCCAAAGACATCAAGTAGCCACTCCTGTTCCTCTTAACCTCTCCTTGTTCTTCCCAGTTCTCTTCTTGTTCTTGTCACTTTTCCATCACCATCACTCTCATCTTCTATCACCACCCTCACTAACTTATCAAGGACCACATTCTTTAGTCTTTGGTAGAGTCAAACAAACACTCATTTAGCCTCATTTGCTAGCTCAAGAGGAAGGAGGCAATATCCAACCATTTTCACCCTTCAAGCTTGTCAAGAGAATCCTTGTGGTAGTGACTCTAACCCCTCCTTCTTCTATGTTTTTCAAGCTTTAGAACTCCTAAACTCTTCATAGCTAGGTGGTTTTAAGGCTTGCTCTAAAGGCCTCATGGCCATGCTTTCATTATATGAGATTGTTTGTGATTTTGCTCTTTTCTTGGCAAATGTCTTTGGCTGTGCATTTTGTTTTATGTTGAACCCAACTTTTTAAAACTCAAAATATTGATTTTTACCAAGATCTCAAAGTTTAAAGATGGTTTGGATATGTAAAATGGTCACTTGAAGAAAAGACTAAATGTTTGTACAAGAAAACTCCTTGAAAATAAAATCGTGGAAACTGGAAAACTCTGGCAGTCTGTATGGCATGACCAATAACTTCTTCGATGTAACTCCAAATGGAACGAAACTAATTTTATATGAAAATAGACTCATAGAACTTTTTATACATATAAAATATGTGAGATTTGGGATTAAAACGAGAGAGATATGAATTTTCAAAGTTTGCTGTTCCTAGATGGGTTTCTGTCCGGGCAGTAGGTAATAAAACGTGCAAAACTCAAGTTATACAGAACATTTTTGAGTGGGACCAAGTTTGTTAGAAAGCTAAGACATAGAGGAACTTCCTCATAAATCAGTTTTGTTAGATTCCTTGTGAGGAGTTCACAGTAATGTTTAAAAGTCACTGACCCAAGATGAACCTTCAAGTCTGAACAGTCAAGATAAAATATACATAACTCAAGCTAAAAAATGAATTTTTGAGTGGAGTTTCTTTTGTTTAAAAATAGACTCAGAGAAGTATAAGCATACCAAAATTTGAAATAAAAGAGTAAAAGATGAAATTATGGTGAATTTTTAAAGTTATTGCCCCACTGTAAAAGTAAAACTAGTTAAGGTAAAAGTTAAAGGTTAATGAAGAATAAGCTTTAAGACATTAATACCCTTACATTAAGTATTGGAAAACCTTCATAATCCAACATAAAAAGTTTTAAAGAGGATAATAGATAAGATTGGCCCTAGGCCTAATAAAAGAATTTATACAAGAGGCAACCTCAATTAAAAGCTTGCACCAAATTTGCTAAGCTAAGATCATAAGACTTTGTGTGATATGTATGCCTCTATGTATCATTATGATGACAATGATATGATGATTATGATAGTGATATGATGATGATCATGATGATGATGATATGATAATGATGATGATGATATGATATGATGATGATAATATGATATAATGATGATGGTATGAAAATGATATGTTGAGGATATGATGCTCAATGATATGTGATAGAGGAATCACATTTGGGAACGGCGATACGTAACGCCCAAATGTGGAAAAGAATTAAAATAATTTTACATTATAAGTCTTAATAAGAAGATAAAGTAAACTAAGGGCGTAATCCTTCAAAAGGAAAGGTGACCCAAAGTAAGTTCCCCTCACCCATGACTCACATGAGGCATGGCATGACTCAGCTAGTGTGAGTATAGGGGATAGGGCTTACATGAGGCATGGCATGACCCAGCTAGTGTAAGTACCAAAATTTTATGGTGGCGACGGTCACGATATGAGTTTATTACCACTTATGTTTAGTGGGTGAAAAGAAAAGGACTTAAGATAAGTCAAGTAAAGGAAAGAAAAGAAAAAGGGACTTCGGTCCAAACCTTTAAAGAGAGAAAGTTAATAGAAACTTATAGCACAGTCATGCATGCTTTATGTGATTATACTTATGCCCACATATGTTATGATATAAATGATTAAAGAGTATGATAAAATTGAATCCACTTCGGATATTCATGTTTTCGAAAACCTAAGAACTGAACCTTATGCATGCTCACCGTTTTCATTATAAAACCGAAGTGGCTGGGACGATGACAATGACACCTCCGTGTCGGGTTCGAGTCCTACTGAGAAATCTTATTTCTCACTCTAGTTACCTTTCCGCATCGTCACTAGATTTTATTGGCATATCCAATGGAGTAGGCTTGGAGCCACCGCACCGCGAACGAACGTACGACGTGGGATGCCAGACGAAACTATTTTGGGACTCATAGCGACCGTCACTCTACATCTTCGATATTCCTTTTGAGAGGAACTTTGTCATTGAAGTCTGTAGTTAGTACCTAGTACTTGGGTCATGGCACGACCATGAGCTTCCTTCGATGTAATGCTGTTATATATATGTATATATATAAGTATTATGAACCTATATGGATGTAATGATTAGTTATGCAATACAATGTATTTATAAATTACTATTTATTTATCTTTCTCTTATTTTATGAGATTGGGTTATGTATCTTATGTGACACGCTCTTTCTTTATCTGACTTCTCGCTCAAGGCTTTACCTTTCAAAATGCTGCAAAGCAACGACGTATTTAAAAAAAAAAAAAAATCCTATCGTATTTTCCGCATAATTTAATTTTAGGTGAAGTTTAATTTTCCACGAGCATAAGTAACAATTAATAAAACACCGTAATACGACTTAAGCGTAGTATGGGTTTATTAGGGTGTTACAGCTTACATGAGGCATGACATGACCTAGTTAGTGTAAGTACCGAAAATTTATAGTGGCAACGTTCATACTACCACTTATGTTTAGTGGGTGAAAGAAGACAAAGAAAGTTAAAGAAAAGCATCACTGCATTTGCATGAATTCAACATTGAGAATTTGCATAATGACATCCCATGTTTTATTGATATTGAAGCTGTTCTATCTACTTACGCAGTAATTTTATCCTAGATATGAAATTTTGCCAATGTGACTTGAGTGCATGAGATAAAATGAATTCTGCTTTGGACTATTTATTTTCAAACTATAAAATAGAACAGTTCGTAATATGAATTCACCTTTTTATAATAAACCGAAGCAGATGGAGATAATAACGATAACACGGTATGTAACTTCTTAATGAATCCTACTGAGAATTTGTAATTCTCACCCCTATGTTTATTTTCGTGTTATCTCCAAATAGTTCAAAAGATTCGGAGGAGACCCTTCGAGGCGAAGGTGGCCGAAGGTTGCTGCCAGACAAAATCTGATTAAGTAACAGTAATAATTCCCAGGTGAGGTAGTATGACTTAAACATAGTACTGTACTTGAAGGATGTTACAACTAGCATTGAAAGAACTCATCTACATAGACTCAACCACAATTCAAACATATTAGTCACACACCATTTTGACCATGAAGGTACTTGGATTACTATTTGACTCACAAACAAACAGCTAAATGCCAATCCAAGTTATAAGTTTATATGTGTATAACCTTTACTAAGTAGGGGAAAAAACTAGAAATTAGGTAAATAACCATTTTGACTTTTAAAAGATTAACACACTAATAGACTAATTCAAAAGAATGTTTTATTAGCCCATGATATCTTAATGATTAGTGCACTAACAAATTAATTCCTAAAGGATTAACACAATGACAAATTAGCCCTTGAAAAACTAACATGCTTACAAATTAATCTCTAAAAGATCAATATGCTAACATAATCCCTAAAACATCTTTTGTTAACATTGATAGAGCCTATTAGCAATAATGAAATTGATCACCGGGGAACTACAAACTAACAAAATATATTTTAAGAACTAATTTATTAACGTATTGAACTTTTAAAGGATAAAATAGTAATTTAATTCCAAGAATGTATACACCGTTAGCTATTTATATTATGATAATCAATTATTATCATGTTAATTGATAAATATTCTTGATCAACTAGTATAAGAAATTGATATGAGATTATCTTATGACAAGTAGAAATCTACGAGAAGAAACGATAGAAGGGACATCAATTTCCCTTTTTTTTGGTTCTAAAGAGCTCCTAGTTGAGCTAAGGACATATATATAGAGATTAAACCTTCGAGTCAACAACCCCTTGATATAAGAACTAAGAGAAATACCTCTTAAGCTACAATTTATGGTGGACATCACCACTTACAAGGGGAAAAAACCAAACAAACAAGAATTTTAATATGTTTGACTCTATTTTTGTAGAATTAATTCTAAATAAAATTAATTTTGAGATAAAATAATTTATACTTAGTAATTTCTTTAAAAATAATTCTGATAAAAAATAAAAAAAAAATATTATTTCCTTCAAAATCAATTCTAAAGATAAGAATTAATTCTGAAAGTCCAAAACTAAATAACACAAAATATTGTCAGAATCAATTTTGGGACAACGTCACCCGCCTTCCTCTCCACAAACTTATCAAAATTAACCACGTATAACCAGTCAAACTACCGTGATAACAAATTTGGAAACGGACGGGCAAAAAAAAAAAAAAAAAAAGTAAAGGAAAAATAGTTAAGTGAAAGCATAATGTTAAGCCGAAAAATAAGACTACTACTAATTTTCTCAATCACAAAATCCGTTACAAAGGTGTGCTGCTGAATAAGTTAGCATTACAGGTAATGGGGCTCCTAGAAAATAACAGTACTTCTATTACTCCAAATAGTTTTGGCATTGAACGCGCTCAACTTATTCAACCTTCTTGCTAGATTTGGCATCACTCTCTTCTTGAGATGAATTGGCAGTCTTTGACTCATCGAACTCCAATAACTGATTTGAAACAAAGTAAAAAGTTGTTACACCTTATCAAGCATATATATAAGGCAGGCATAAATTCTGCCCCGTCTGAGTCTTAGCATGTAGATGATACAACATCACTTGATCTCCACTAACTTACAAATCAGTTCATAATATTGTTACTATGGTATAATATGGAATTTACCTAAGACCAAGCCTACCTTCTATATCTATATTTTATTTCCTCATATATTAAAATAGTTAAATCCTTTTGTAAACAAGGTCGCATCATAACATAAACATCTGTAAATTAGCTTACCTGCTTCGGAAATTGGTTGTAAATTTAAAGGTAAAAACAACAATTGAGCATTTTTAGTCAAATTTAAATTTAGTAAATATTTATAAGATTTAGTTTCGATTGTAAGATCTACAATATGATGCCATCCGTTTGGAAAACAGATAAAAGCTTACAGCAGAATTAAGAAAACTAGTTACCACAATAATGTGACAATTCCATGTGTAATAGTGCAGAAAATTTGTGTCACAACATCAAATTTAAAACTCATACCCTTTCTAGTGGCGTCAGGAACCCAATTAATATCCAATTTAGGATGTAGTTTTACTCCACTATCAGGGAAGCCTTTGGTCCATCTTGTTATAAAAAATTGTTTGAAGCTTTTATTGCAAGTGAAAAACCTTAATTATAACAATAATGTTTACTGATGTGCTAAGACATTGTAGCTCAAATTTAAACCATTATAATTATACATGGTAACAATATGAAATAGCATGTTATCATTAGAAAAATTGCATAAACAAATTAGATGCACAGGATGGATGAACATTGATACCAGAACAGAGAAGAGCTAAAATTAGAAAGTCAAACAAACCTGTTTGACATCAGCATTCCATATGCAATGAGCCGCCAAAAATCCAATTACAGCAGGTACAATATACAAAAGAGCAGGCTGAAGCAAGGAAAAAAGATGAAGGAAAAATATGTTAATAGAGAATAGGGGTGTCAATTAAGGCCAGCCCACTGTAGGCTAGGCCATTGCATGCAAAGTATAGTCTGGACTAGCAAAATGTTGGCCAGCCCAGCCCTATGCAGGATGCGGTTATTCAGCCAGCTCACAGGCCCATGTTTTCTTTAATTATTTACATAATTAGAGTCCAAAAATGCTAATTTTCAATAATTTATTTGATTAACTTGTATTAAAAGACTTAAAAGTTCATCTGCATTAATAGATTTGAAATCAATTGTTACTTAAAATAAATGAATACCTTGTTTTAAAATGACATTTAGATAAAATTTAAAAAGAACAATTTTATTTGTCAATTTTGATAATTTTGGAATTGCAGGCCAGGCATGGCCCACTACAGGGCCTTCAATTTTGTTAGCCTGACACACATTTTGTCAGGTGTTCGACACTTATAATAGAGAAGACAGAACAACAAAAATCCATGACAATTTCACATGCTCAATAAGCCATATATTAGTTGTGCATCTGAGACTATGGTTTTAAACCCCCCCCCTCCATCCAAAACATATCATGAGAGAAATAATATTAAGAATGAAATAAAATGAAACCGCAGATCAAGTTACCTGAGCAGCCTGAAACCAGTTCATCACAATAATTGTAAGGGCCAAGCCGACAGTGTATCCTAAAAATGAGCTCTTGAAATACTGGGGCTGTTTTCCTCTAGACACATCAAATCGCAATGCCAATCCTACAAAGATACCTGATGCAAAAACATATATGGTCAACATAAATAGAAACAACGAAATTATTATATGGAACCATTCCACATATGGAAATGGATCCTATATCAACAAAAACAATTAAGCCTTTTCCTACTGTTGGGTTGGAGACATAAAACAAGCTATTTAAAATTAAGTCCTTCTTAATGACTTCATCTATAGTTATTCTTGGTCTTCTCCCTCTACCTCTAACTATAGGACTACCCTCTATGCTACTATTCTTACTAGAGCTTCCATAGGTCTTCTAGTCACATGGCCAAACCAACTAAAGCAAGATTCTATATCAATTGACTGCAAAACACACATATAACATTCCCAATTTCTAAAAGAATAAATGTCTTTCATGATACGTTATTCTGACATCTGAGGAATTAAAATTATCAAAGAACAAGAAGCTAGGGAAAAGAATTGTTTCTCTCTCTAATTTGAAATTATAACCTAATAACTTAAAACAGATTCCACAGTCCTCAATCCAAAGCAAAAACTTGATGTTGCATCAATCTTCGCCTGAGCAATCACAGAAAGTAAACATTTAGGTTTATAAAGCCACATGCCAGCTGTTCAGCCACAATTAAGCACATCGAAGAGCTTAGTTCTTAAAAACTTCATCTGCAGTTGCCCAAAATGATAACAGAAATATACTGATAGGAAAAAAAAAAAGTCCGCTTGAGGCACACAACAGCAAAAGAACATGCCTTTCATCCCATCTTAGCTTAAGAAAAAGGGGAATACAATAAAAAGTAGTAGATTATTCTATGGATGACATAATTCCATAAGTGTGAATCACATAAGTTGGAAAGTAAGAAAAATGTCGAAAACAGAAATGAGATGGGAAAAGTTCCCTGATCAAATGCTCATGTAGACAGCAAGGGCCAAGTAGTTCAACATGTATGAAATAATAAAACTATGTCGCCCTCCACAAAATACATATGAACTAAATACTATGCTGGTTACCAGAAGGTAAGGAGCAAAATCGAAGATCAGAATAATCTTGAAAGCAGAATCCTAAAGACTAAAACTAGGTGTCCAAGACCTTTGAACTTCTATAGATAATGTAGGTGATGATATCGCGACAAGAATTTTAAATTTAACTTTCAGAGTTCATTAAAATACAGGTAATTAGGGAGATAACATTTGGGTTTTTGTTGTTGTTGTTACCCCCTGCCCTCTCTCTCTTATGAGTTCAATAATATTGGAGAGGAATGTGAAAGGAACAATTCCTCGTCATTTCCCCTAGTACTCACTTTTGTTCCCCTACAAATGGAGGGATAGTGATGCAAAATTGCTTTATCTCTGTTTTAAAACTTGCAGTTTATTATTTTTCCCTCAAACAGAGTTACTTAAAAAAGTTTGTAAGTGTTATATTCAGACTTAACAGTTGTGACCCTTCACCTCCCTACTTCACTCATTATTGGAGGACACCTCTTTTCCATTCCATCCCATTATCTCTAAAACCCATTATCTCTAAAACTTCCTACTACAGGCTAACAAAATCCAATACCAGATATAAATTATGAAGTAAGAACTACACGGTAATATTACAGCTCAGAAAAAGGGTGGCCACATTTGCAAGAAAATACATCAATACATCAACATAAATGAGTAAGCTTACCAGGGATAACAATGTCACCGAGGCCAAGCATCGAAAACGGCCTTGCAGAATCTGATGTGGGGAACAAAAGCTGCAAAACATATGGAGTAAATAACATTAGGAAGACATTGTATAATGTGTATTTATTAAACTTCATATGAAGAAGGGAAAAATAAATTAATTTCACTTAGCTAAGACTGTAACCTTTATTGGAGCATCAAATGATTTTGCAACGCTAACCATCACTGGAGTGAAGAAAACCCAGAAAATGTCATAAACAAAGAGTCCGGCCTGCAAAAACACAAGAAATGAAATGATTCAAAGATCATAATGAAAGAAAACAATGAAAAATGCAATAGATAAATATACTTGTTCTTACGGCAGCCAAGACCTAACCATATCAGCATGGTGAAATATATCCTTGAAATCAGAGAGCTTACTAGACTGGATCGATAAAAAAAATTGGAAACCAGAAGAGAGAGAGAGAGAGAGAGAGAGCGCAAGTCAGAAAAATCAAGATGCTTTTATTATCATTTATTAAATAACAAAAAATTGTTTGCCCAAATTTTATTAAATGATTGAGACAATGTTGGACAGCTTGATTTTGTTGCAGACAATGATGGGTGATCCAGAAAACAGGATGTTGAAAAATACTGCAATTTTAAAATTAAAACAAAAAGGCTCTGAGCACCACCATTAATCATAATTAAAGAAAAAATTCTTACCAAGAGAATAGCACCAGTCTTGAAAGATCCAAGAGAAAGCATTTCAATTCCCTGTGAAGATTGAGTCTATGGTGTCATTTCACTGTTTATTATTCAAATAAGAATTACACGAAGATTCACAACAAATAAAGTATTCTCAGCTTCTTTCTCAATTATTATTTATTTAATGCATCTGATAGCTCAGACTACGCACAAGCACAATAATAAATAGACGGTGTGCAAAGAATACAGAAACAAATATAGGTACCTTTTCAAACCAGGAAAGAATAATTCAAACGAATATACATATGGAACATGCTAAAGGCCAAACCTGAATACAGAAAGCAAGACCCAGTATATTATTTGCCAGCCAATGCTTCCGCATTGCATACCAAGCACAGAAAAAGGTTCCAGGGATTGCAGCAATGATCTGTGACTTGGTAAACTCAATCTCCAAAGCTGTGTAAATAAAGGTGTAATGAAAAATATCATTCTGCATGATAGAAGCAAGTTAATGTCAACTAGACCAAATGCAAACAGCCAAAAAATGCAAAACACAAACACTTCGACACAATGGTATAATTATCTCTTGACTATATATATATATATATATATATACTCCTGTAGGTATTTTCTTCGTTAAACATTTTCATGTACCTGTTTTTGCCCTTAATAAAGTCAGAAACTCAACCATTACTTTGGGCAGGACAAAATTCTTGGGATGCTATCAACTAATATACTCTCTTCTGTCAAGGAAGGGTATCAATATTATTAGCTATTAGCTAATTTTGTCAGGCAAGAGTATCAATATTTCACACGTACATCACAAAATCAGTTGCAGTAGTCAGCAGAAATAACCAATAAGAGTGGAAACATACAACTCCCGATACCACAGTTAGGAGTTCACAGAAAGAGTATGGAGAAACAAGGAGGCGAGCGCATCTCACATACAACGGAAATATGGGAAACGCCAGACTGTGAGGTCTTCATTCCAATGCTTTGGTAAATAACGTTTGATAGATGGTAATAATGTTGCCCTGTACAAAGAGGAAGAAGAAATGTTGAAAAGAAAGCAAACATGACAAAGAAAAAAAAAATTGCCTACATCATGAAAGGGAAGCAATGGCCCAAAGTAAAGAACATACGAAAGAGCAACAATCCCGAGTAAAAAGAAGTAGCCTGTCAATACAGCATTCACCAAGTCCTTCGACAGAAACTTGAAGAGTAAGAAAAGTGATAGTAACATTGCACTCCCAACAAAGGGAAAACGCATGGCATGTTCATTGGACATTGTCTCCTGCATTATTATATGCAGCATAATTCAGAGAAGTCAGAGCCTGAGACATGTAAAGAGCAACATGAAGAAGTTAATGATCAAAGCTACTACTTACAGAAGGTGGAGTTGGTTTGACAGAACGATAACAGGCCACAAACACAGTAAGGCAAGCAGTCAAGATAACATTTACATTTGGATCTACTTTGATAGCGAGAGGTGCAAAGGTTAGACCTGCCACAAGAGATGACAATTAACCAGTTGTTAATAAAAAGTGAACTCGAAGCAAAAATGGATCATGCTTTCCATCGTCCCAATGCGTTAAACTAGACAAAAAGGAACTTTAAAAGCATGCATATCTCTTGCCCTTAACTCCACTCATGGACAACTCAAATGAACAATAGCACAACCATCTAAATTTGAGACCCTATTAAATCCTATTCCACAATCATCTTTTCACTCATTCAAGCCTAGAACTTAGCACGTTAACATCCCTAGCCATCTATTCTCATCAGTTAAAAGAGAGAAAACAGCAACTGGGTTGTGCTAGAACTCCTAAAGGGTCATTTTAGCAACGTTGCCCTTTTTATTTTGTTAGAGCATAAGGTATCCTCGCAAGTTCGGTCCATTTAAACTGCGCACAAGACTATTAATCATTCAATTGTAAGAGCACAATGCTTATGCAGTCTTCTTGCACTATACAAATGGATTCCACATTAGCATCCATTGGCACCCCCAAATCAATGTGCGCATAAGTTTAGTTCCCAAAAATAAATAAATAAAAATAAAAATAAAAATTTGCAGAAACAAAGTTAAAATAAGAAGACAAAGGATCTATTGAAAGACGAAAGCAAGACAAAATTGACAGAGAAACTACACTAACCTGCTAAAGCCAAATTGGCAATTCTCTCCGTGCTTTTCATCTTTTCAACTCTACCTAGTACGTCAATTTCTAGCAAAATTTTCTGGATCCACTGAACTGAAATCTTCCGAATATGGCCTCTCCCTGCAATCACAAAACGACGACAACTTCATAAATCAAAGCCCATTGTTGCTCAATTCGAAATGAATTTCCCCAAAAATAGGAAAAAAAAAAAAATTTCTCGTAAATGAAACCTCTTCTGAGAAAACCTACAGGACCGGTCGGGTGACAACGACACTAGTCAAACAATGTGCACGGTCGCTGCAGATCGGAGAGGCCAAGAAAGAAAGAATGAGATTATGATTTTTTTAAAAAGAATAATTAAAAAAAGAAAGAAAATTGAAGGCTTAGGGTTTTATGTTTTTTGCCATATCCAGATTTTATTTTATTTTAATTTTAAATTATCTGTTATAATTGAAATGTAGCGCACGCGGTTACGAGGAACGATGGGGCGGTGTCTAAAAGGCTCCAGGGTAGTCAAGGGTGCATGATGCACTGCATGATCCAATGGTAAGAGATTGATGATGTAAAGTATACCAAAGTCAGTGTGATACATTGTAAACTATATCTATCTTCTCCTCTGCTCTGTTATGGGTCACCACTCAACCTTCCCAACTTCCCCATTTCCTCTGACCTATCGCGCCGCCAAGACCAACACTCTCCCATCTTGGGTTGTGTTTGATAAAGGCTATCAACAATTATAATATAAGGTTTATCTATTATATGAACTTAGTTATTAAAAACAACAAGAGCAACTAGTAATAAAAACGAATTGAAACCCATAATAACAAACAACTCAAATAATATAGAAAAAGCCCGGTTGTGGATTGTTATTAGGTGTGGGTTATTGTTGGAGCATGAAAAGGATGAAAAAGAGAGCACGGAAGCGACGAGTTGGGTTGGGGCTCCAAGAATAAGCCCAAATCATGGTGTTATAGTGGTAGTTGGGGGCAGGATAGAGTAAAGAAGAAGATGATGAGCGTATTCAACTTTCATATTGCGTTCAACCAAGTCTTGCCAAAGAGAATGTGAAGGTAAATGGCGAATCACAACAGATATTGAGGATCGGTAACTCAATGGTAGCGATTTACAGTTATGGCTTGTGGTGGCTTCCTTCTATTGGGAGAAGAAAGATTGAGATTTTATGGTGAGATTGTGAGATTTTATAATCTAAACTGCTAAATGGTAGGGTGTGTGATGCACCTTTGACCCCAAGGTGTATCATAACATCTGCTGAAGAATGGCAACACAAATTTTGCTGCTGCTTTTTTCATGACCCACGTAGGTTGAGGCGTGCAAGCCAATCAGACACTTGCGAATTGCCACATTGGACTAAATTTCTCATTAGTTTCTGCATTTTATTTCTTTTTCAAGGATTTTAGTATTGGACTGGACTCAATTTTCATCAACCAAAATGAGCCCAATTCGGGTGATTTGCCCTCAACTTGGAGACACTGTCATGGTCTTTAGCTGTGTTTTTTCTTCTGACCAATAAAAAAAAAAAAAAGCTGTGTTATTTCTTTAACCAAAAAAACCTTAGGTACTTTGAGCTAATGACTATTGTAGAGTTGTCAAATAAGTCGACCAATTTAAACTCGTGAAATAAATGGCTGAGCGGAATAGCCTACAAAATAAATGGACTAAACAGGCATATTATGGTAGCTCAGCTAGTTTTTCATTTTTTTTTCCTTTTTTTTTTTTACTATTTATGCTTCTAAAAATTTAATTATACATAATACACATTGATTTTGATAAAAAAAAAAAGAGACAAAATCTCTTATTCCTTCCAAAAAAAAAGTGCAAAATATCCTAAATTTATGCTTGTCTTCTTAAAAAAATGCGGATAGACGGGTTGATCCATTTAATCCAGTGGATTAAAGCTGAAAATAGATTAGTTTAAATAGATCATTATTTTTTAAGTTTAGCCCGTCTATTTTTTATGGATAAACGGGTTGGTCAAACGAGTTTGGCCCATTTTAACGGCCCTAGACTATTACAATCTTTGAGGACAGCAAACCAACGAATAGGTTTTATTTGAATAAAGAATCCCACTCTTACATGAGTCTCATGAGATACTTGAGATTGCTCGAGAACTCAGGACTAATAATTACGAGCCTACTACTTTAAATTTGAACCAGTGTATTGGCCAATGTGATATGTAACACTCTCCCAAATACAGTATTATGCTTAAGTCATAGCACCACACTCAAGAGCTATTACTGTTACTTGAGCGGACCTTATTTCATAGCAACTTCAGCCGTCTTCGAAATCTTTCGATCTATCTGGAGATAACACAAAAATAGGAGTGAAAATTTTAAATTCTCAATAGGATTCTCTAAACTATCACATGTAGTGTCATCATTATTATCTCAAGCTGCTTCGGTTTATTATGAAGAAAGTGATCATGCCAAATAAATTGTTCAATTTTATAGTTTGAAAATATATTATCCGAAGCAAAGTTCGTTTTATTCATACACTTAAGATATAAGAGTTATTATAAAATAAATTTACAACTCATAACTTAAATAATAGTTGCAGTATATTCACATATAATAATTCTAATATAATGAAGAAATAGAACAGATCATGCATATGCAAATATATTCACTTGAGTTCATGCAAAATGCACTTGTGTTTCTTTAACTTTATTTGACTTCCTTTCCTTGGCACACTTTGGCGTTACACATCGCCGTCCTTAGGGTGCTTGCATATATTTTAATCTTTAGTCTTTACTGCCCTTGGGTAGTTTGATCTAGGAGTGAGCTCAACTCGTGACACAGTACTGTCCCGGAAGGGGACCTACATGTCTCTAAGTTTGAGGGACTTAGTTGGCCATCTGTCTTCAATATAGAGGGACCCAAAAGTTTTAGCTGCCTTCACAGGGAGGGACCCAATGTGCAACTGTCTTTGAGTGAAGGGACCTACATCTTTATCTTTTAACTGCCTTCACCTGAAGGGACCCAAATAACTGCCTCCAAGTGAAGGGATTTCATATATTCTTCCTTCACTCATATGCAAATATGCATGCTCTCATAAGAATAATTCATGATCATATCACCATAACATATTCATAATTGTATAGCTGTTCATATCATAAATTTCTCGTAAAATAAACACTCATTGTTTCATAGACTTCTGCCGAAAATTCGATAGTATAACGGATCGAGTCCGCTTCCCTGTGAAAAGTGACAGTACTCAGACTACCAATTTTACAGAGAAATCACAACACTTCATTCACTATTCAATTATCAATTTCATAGCAACATTAGTTATAATTAAAGCATAGTTGCTGTCTTAGCACTTTCACCTAACCCGATATTTGTAAAATAAACCATAATTTCTATTTAACTCATTTAGATTTAAATTTTGGATATGTTGGAGTGTTATGCGTCTATTTTCTAACCTCTTTGGTCCCATCTAATTTTGATATGTAACTCAAGTTATTTAAGTTCTATCTCGGCCTGCCCTGTAACTAGCTAGAATTACACACTTAAAAGTAAAAATCCACTAAAAATCAAAAACCAGTTCATATCATACGGAATTCAATTATATTAAAGCTAACAGAACAAGCTTTCATTTGCAATAAGTCCCATTTCATTTTTTTGAGTAGAGCTTGAGTTATAAGCTCCGCAATTTGACCCCTCTAGATTGCCCTGTTTTAGCCCGATTTGGACTTAGGGTGACTTCCTTAAACTACTGGGAGCAATTGAGGTCGAATCTAGCTCTAAAATTTGTATGGGGTGTTCTTCTATGTATAAGCTTTTTGACAAAATTAGTTTCACTCAACTCCAAGCTGTATAGGGCAAGTTTTACCTTGAACAATCTTATTTGCGCAGAATTAAACTCAAAAGCCTAGGTCAAACTTCCAAAATTCATATCTCCCTCAATACTAATCCAATGGCCTTATAATTTATATGGTTGGAAAGCCCTAGATATCTAGTTTCACACAAAAATAGTTTTATTAAATTTAAATGGTAAAGCTGTACACTCCGCTGTACGGACTGCCGTAAGGTTTCTTACCTAGACAGCATTTTGATTCTCCCCTTCTTCTAGTTTTCTCCTTCTAACTTCAATTCCAATTCAAAATTTCATGATAATCTAACTGTAAACCATCAAATACATCCAATATATCACCAAATGAATGAAGCAAAGTAGAATTTCAAATAGCCACAATCCATAGAAATCAAGAACAAAAGTTGAATCCTACCTCAAAACTTGGGTTGTAGTGGAAACGAAGCAAAGTTTGGTGAAGGCATGGAAATGGGGTGAAGAAATGAGGATGAGGAGATGAAGAAGAAGAAGAAGAAAAAGGGAGAGAAAGAGGGCTGTTGAAGGAGCACGAAAAAAAGGAAGAGAAAGAAGGAAAAATCTGATTTGATGGTAGTGGTAGTTAGCTCCTTTGATTCCTATTGATTGCTACCTCAATTGGCTCATAAGTGAGCCAACAATGCTTATGTTGTTGTGGTATGAATGATGCCTCTTGAGGGTGAAGTGGCTGAATTCTTAGCCACAAAACCTTAGAGTTTTTGATGTGTAATTTTATTGATTTGGTTCCGGCGATTTAAAATACCGAATCTCTACCGATTTCCTTCAAACCGGCAAAATATTACTAAATAGTTTTGTAAGAGTTTCTATATGTCTATTTTAATTCTTCTTAATCCTAATCTCTATAATTAACTTTTAATCAACTCCTAGTTAACTTTTAATTAACTTTTAATTAACTTTACAAACTCAAATCGAATAAATCGATTAACGGTGTAACTTAAATGTTTTGCAAATTTAGGGTCTTCTGTTTTTTGTTTTCCATGACCAATGGCATTTTCATAATTTTATACAAGTTTGGGGCATCCCACGTCATTTCACATGTGGATACCTCCGTAGTCCAATTGGCCAAGAATTGAGTTTCTACATTTCCGCTACGTGGTTCTGCTTCGTTTAAAACCTTATTATGTTAATTCAATTGATATAAGGACCTAAATGTCATTTGCAAAAATATTCAGGGGCAAGGCTGTAAATAATAAAGTTTGCCCAAGGATATTTTCATTATTTCCTATAACGTTATATGGAGATGTTACATGATACACGGGAATGAGATATCAATGCAAAATGAAATTTAACAGAATACAAAATGAACAATCCTTATTACAAAAAGTGTATGTGGTTGTATAAATATTATCCAAACAAAAGATGTTTCTCCAATCATCTGTTTCAATCATATGCAAAATAAAATGTCAAATTAGTTGACAAATGAAGGTTACATGAAGTACTTAAGCATTGTAATGAAATGCCGTATATTAAAATGCAAATACCATTTGAAATAAGATTTTCAAATATTTCTCTATATACTACATTGATTGTGTAATCTGATAATTAGTATTTTTATATATTAATTTACATTTAAGTGTTTTGGGTGTCCAAGTGGTTTAATTGGGCAATTTTGGGCCAAATACTTAATTGGGCTTTTAATTAAATTCTATTTCTTTTTTGGGTAATTTTGGTTCTTAAAACTGTTTTGGTAAATTGGTCATATCTTGAGTTCTAGATTTCTAATTAATATTGAACTTGTTTTGTAGGAAAGCTAATTCAATGGGCTACAAATGTTACAAAGACACCTGGAGCCAATTCCACCATAGGTCAATTAGGCTATTGAAGTCGGATATAGGTGCTGTTGATCCTAGAGCAGTCTTTTTTTTTTAGTCACAACTCACTTAATTTGAGTTCAAATTGCATGGAACTAAAGCCATTTGAAAGCTAACACACACCATCTTTGAATTAGGCCAATCGGGGGTGCAATTTAGAGGCCTAGGATAAGCTTTTAGAGGTTGAAAGCAAAAGGATGGGTTTAGTTTTCATGCTGTAGCTTTTAAGATCAAACTCTCCTCTTTCATTTTTCTCTCTTTTGTTCTTCATTGTTCTTCATCTCCATTTTTATTTTTCTACTTTTTAATTAAAAATGTTGGTGTAAACCTTTAACCCGATCTAAATCTTGAAGATTATTGGGTTAAGACCTTGAGAGATCTTCATCAATAACATGCCTTAGTTTCTTCTTTTTATCTCTTCAATTTTTGAATTATTAATTATAATTTTAATTAATGATTTGAAATTGTGTGTGAATGTGATTTTGATGAATTATTCTTAATTATGTTCTTGATTGACTAGAAGAACTTAATTTTAATTTGAATTTCAAGTTAGGTGACTTAGTGATGTTAAGTCAAACACTGGTTCAATGTATTATATTAGATTATATGTAATGTATGCCAAGTGTTTGATCAAATCTCAAGTGATTGCTCAACAAGAGAGTCAAGGATTAATTTGAGATTCCAATTAATCCTTTTAACCACGAAATTGTGTTTAATCTATTGATCTATGATAGTTCTTGCTCAATGATTGAATAGGCTTTGAATCGATGCTATTAGAATTTGTTAATTTCTTTTAATTGCATATTAATCTCTCTGATCATTACTCAACCTACTTTATTAACTCACTAATTGTCGATTGAAAATCATTCAAGGATCCATGGAAACGATCTAGGTTGATTCTTGTGCTACAAGAATTTGAGAGTCTAGTTTAATTTGATACTGTTCAGGGCATCTATCAAAATCTTTGCTCATTCCATTATGATTATCCAAGAGAATTTTTAGACATTGCTTATTTTTTACTCTAGCAAGAGCGACATGTAATTGTCCATGGGCAATAAGTTTGAATAATCATTGCTTAAAAATTAAAATAAAAGTAGATCAAATTTTAATTACCGCCAACAAAATAAAAAAACTTCCCACACTATAGGCATAAAGCAAAAGAATTGTTTCCCACTCTCTTAAACACAACGCATCCTTTGAAAGCATAAGCGCTCATCAGTTATTAGTGTGTCTTGGATCTTCTTCTTGGTCTTCAATCTTTGAAACCCATGCAGGAATAGGGTAATGCTCATGTGGATCGTCGTTTTGTCGATGACATTATTCCTCTTTTAGATGTAAGCGTCATTTTTTAACTTTTTATGTCAAACAATATTTGGTTGGAGCTAAATACAGACCTTATATGGTTGGGGACATACCTTTTATTCTCAATTGACAAAAACATCCCTTAAATAGGTGGCTATAAAATATTAGATTTTATAAAAAGTGGAGGATATTTTTATCAATTGAGAATAAAAGGTGTGTCCCCAGCCATATAGGGTGTATATTTAGCTTTAACCTCAATATTTTTATGATGTTTTGTTTTATTTGCTTGATCTATCAAACCCTAACTATCGATTTGTTTGCCTGATCTAGTAAGCATGGTTGGCATTTGTTTTGTTTGTGGTGTCTCGAAATAAACAAAGTAGAAGCAGGGTTTTCAGTGTTTGATGAATCAATTTTGAATTGTGGTCTGTTTTATTTGCATTTTTCTGCATGCCCTAACTATGTTTTCTATGACTAAGATTGAAAAGTTTAATATGTGACTCTGTACTTATAATATACATTGTTTTCAATGATTTGCTGTGCAACTCTTTGATTATGATAGGGTATATTTCATGAGGATAAAACGATAATAACTTTGTTTAGCTCTGGATTCTTCTTTCTAAAGATATTTCTCTATTAATTATACACAATTCGTCTAATAGATGTTTCTTGTTTATAATTGCATAAATTTCTATAAAGAATGCACTATACTTTCAATCATAAGTTGGATTTAATATAACTCACTATAATTTTAAAAATCCAAACTGTGGAACATACCTAAGCAGATATTTATGTAAAGGGCCTATATGAGTATCACACATTGCCATAAATATTACGTGTACATGTGCTCATAAAATCACAATAACCAATAAGTCTGAAATGTGTAACATCCCCATAAAATGTAATAGGAAATAATAAAAATAAACTTTTATTATTCACAATCTTGCCCCTGAACTTTTTAGAAAATAACAATTAGGTCCCTATATCAATAGGATTAGTAGAATAAGGTTTTAAACAAAGCAGAACTACGTAGCAAAAATGTAGAAAACTAAACCTTGGTTGACTGAGCCACGGAGGCATCCATATGTGAAATGACATGGGATGCTCCTAGACTTACCCATAATTACGAAAATGCTATTAGCCACGAAAAACAGAAAATGGAATAGCCCTAGATTGGTAAAACAATTAATTTACGTCGTTAATCGATTTATTCGATTTTATAGGATAAGTAGGATTAATTAGAAGTTAATTAAAGGTTAATTAGAAGCTAATTAAGTGTTAATTAGAATAATTAAGCTTAGGTTAAGATAGATATATAGGAACTCTCACAAAACTATTTAGTAATATTTTGCCGGTTTGAAGGAAATCGGTAAGATTACGGTATTTTGAAACTGTCGGAACTGAAGTAACCAAATAATACACCTATGACCCTAAAATGAGTGGATAAAAATTAGCCACTCTCACCAAGCATTTGGACACCTAATGGCTGTCCCAAATGAGGTGATCTTGGCTTCATCCTAGCCATCCATTTTCCTCCAATCAAATGTTAAAGTTCCAACTATCATCATTACATCAAACCAGATTTTTCTTCCTTTCCCTTTTGTGCTACGGTTGCCTCTTTCTTTCCTCCCCTTCTTCATTTTCCTCTTCTTGTCCTACTTCATATTACCTCCTCTCAAGCTCTCATCCACCCTCCTTAGCCACAAACACCCATCTTGATCAAGAATCTCACTTGCTAGATGTAGGATTCAACTTCTTCGCATGATTGTATTGAATTAATAAATGTTAGGATTACTTTCTTCTCTTATGCAACTGATGATATATGGTGGTGGTGTGATGTTTTATGGCTAACTTATCATGTTTTTATTTGGGTTGATTGAGATTTGAATGAGAAAACACAAAGAGGCACAAAACAGAATCTGTTAAGTTGAGGAAACCTATGGTGGTCCGTACGGCGGAGTGTACGGCTCCGCCTACCACCTTTTAAATCGATGAAACTATTTTTATATGAAACTAGACATCTAGGGCTTTCCATACATATATCATATAAGGCTTTTGGATTAGTATTGAGAGAGATATGAATTTTTGAATTTTGACCTAGGGTTTTGACTCTAGTTCTAGGCAGACTGGGTTGTTCAGGGTAGAACTCGCCCTATACTACTTAAAAATGAGTGAAACCAACTTTTTTAGAAAGTTACATATAGGAGAATGTCCCATAAAAATTTCAAAATTTGATAAGATCCCAATTGCTCCCAGTGATCCAAGAAAGTTGCCCTATGTCCAAACCGGGCCAGAACAGGGCAGTTTAGGAAGGTCAGAATTCGGGGCTTGTAACTCGAGCCCTACTAAGTCAAATAGAATGGAACTTTTTGTAAATGAAACTTTACCCTATTAGCTTTAATATGAGTCCAATTTCGTGTAATTTGAGTCAGTTTTCGATTTTTAGTGGATTTTTACTTTTAGGTGTCTGATTCTGGCTAGCCATTGGGCAGGCCGGGATAAAACCTAAATATCTTGAGCTATAGATATCAAAATTAGATGGGACCAAAGAGGTTAGAAAATAGACACATAGCACTTTAATATACCCAAAATTGAGGTCTAAATGAGTTAAATAGAAATTATGGCTTGATTTAGAAGAACTGGGTTGGCTGACTATGCTGAGGCAGAAGCTTTGCCTTAATGAGATTATTGTTATTATGAGTTCCATGTTGAAATATGTAAGCAATGTTGTGACCTTTGTGACAAATTGATATTCTGGTATACTGGCACTATTCACGGGGAAGCAGACTCGATCCGTTATGCTACCGAAATTCCGGCAGAAATATGTGAATTATATGAATATGATAAACATTTATGTGTTATGCTCATAAGGTTCATATATGCAAGGATGATTTAAGTATGATATGAATATATTGAATGTGGATCCCTTCACTTGGAGGCAGTTGCACTTTGAATCCCTCCTTATGAAGGCAACTACCCTCTACCTTGGAAGCACGTGGTCAGAAGAGATCCCTCAATTTGAGGCACGTGACCAAAATGAGATCCCTCCACGACTAGAGGCACGTGAATCCCCTTATGGGTGAGTCGGTGTGACGACAGTCACGAGTCGAGTTGACGAGCTCACTCCAAGACTAGGCTACCCAAGGGCAGTAAAGGCTAAAGACTAAAGATTAAATCATATGCAAGCACCTCACTCACATGAGGCATGGCATCGACCCAGCTAGTGTAAGTATATGAACCCTAAACTTACATGAGGCATAGCATGATCCAGCTAGTGTAAGTACCGAATAAAGATCCCATATTCCTAAGGAACGTGACATTGCAATCACGCTTTGATGGGGTGTGACATGGCGATCATACTCTGGAATGTGGCACATAAATATTTTATGATAAAAAGGGAGATAAAGAAACAAAAGTGAATTTTATATTTTTGCATAAGTTCAAACACATGTAGAGGCAGATGCAGACATTATGTATCTAGTTTATTGATATGTATTTTAGTATGCGCAGTTATTATGCATAGTATAGTTCATAAATTGGTGTTGTATGGGCTTTCCCAAAGGTCAAGTGTATGAGTAAAATAAACTTTGCTTCGGACATTATATTTTCGAACTTTAAAATTGAACAGTTTGTATAGCATGTTCATCTGTTTCAAAATAAACCGAAGCAAATTGGAGATGACAACAATGACGTTATGTATGATAATTAGAGAATCCTACTGAGAATTTATAATTCTCACTTCTATTTTCGTGTTATCTCCAGATAGTTCAAGAAGTTCCGAAGACGGTTCAAGTTGCTGTCAGATAAGGTCCGTTCAGGTAACAGTAATAACTCTAGGGTGTGGTACTATGACTTAAGCATAGTACTGTACTTGGAAGGGTGTTACAAGATGAAAGCAAGGTCCCTAATGGCTCACACTCTACCCTTTCTCAATTTATTTTTAAGATAACTTTGTGCGGATTTGTGAGGTGAGTTCTTTCTTGAAAATGCTTTTAGGGATCTCTTTTTCTTATATATATATATATATATAGACACAAAAGCATCGAGTTGCGTTTTAAGAAGTTAATGCTATAATATAACATATTCGAAGTTTTATTATCTATATTTCCCTTAAGATTTTTAATGCCTCAAAGCCTCTTGGTTTGTTTCCCCTTTATTTTTCCTTCTGATATATTTACTAAATAAAAAGGCTATGGATCATAAGGATACATTAGATCTAAATAGTAACTACTTGGAATTAAAGGAATAAGCATATTAAGTTAAAGTCTAATTTTCAATCTAACTAAAATATAGGGACCTATAAATTGTAATAGTTTAAGCTTCATGACGGTATTTGTTCATTATAAACTCATGAATTTTTGAGTACTTTTCAACTAGTAAAGTCTTTAGAATATTCTTTAACAACAATGTTTTTCATGGTTATTGCTATCGTAGTATATAGATACCTCTCACTTACTATATGTCAATTTACGAAAGTAATATACTCTTGTATGGTATCTATTGGCTATCTACTCTTTGTTTACTTTCATACTATGACACTTTAGTAAAATTCAAATTAAATGCATATATACTGACTTTAATCTTTACAGTCATAATTTTGTAAATGATAACTACTTGTAATTATTTTTGTATGTATATTTTCATGTCCCAACTACTACATGGATACCATAGTTACTTAGTCACATCTATCCTAGTTGTTAACTCTATTGTTTCCCATATTGCAGGAAGAAAGGTTAGAAAGAAGCGTTTGATTTTAAGGGGAAGTTCTATTTCATGGATACTTGTGTTAAGGTTTACATTTAATGCTTTCCTCCTTTTTGATTTATGATTATTCCAAGATTTATTATAAATTTTTCATTTCCTCTTCTAGGTTTATGCTTCATTCTTTGTACTTATTACTTGCTTGTATATTTTGTGCTTGTTAAGTGGTGAATATGGTTCATTCACTTATGTTATTAGCTAGAGGTAATAAAGCTTTTGTTTTATATCTTTATACAAAGATGGAAGTTTCCAATAATCACAAATAGATGTATAATAGACAATCTAGGTGGAAAAGGATATACAAATGAATTTTTATGTAGGAGGAAGGAGTTTATTTCTTTTGCAAGTAGACAACCAATCTTCTTTACTGAGGGAAAAATTAGAGGTCCTTGTGCTAAATACAAAAATAAGAAATTCTTAACTTCAAATGAAGTAAGGTTGATCTTTATAGGAAAGGATTTCTTCCTAACTATTGGTATTGGAAGTGTTAGGGATAGTGTGAACTTGAAGATACTAGAGGAGTTGATATTGATATTGGTAATGTTGCTTTAAGCAAAGTATAGTTTGGCCATAATAAACATCTAAATAGGTATGAGGCTTTGGTACTTGATGTTGATGGACCTAGTTTTAGACCTCCTAATGCACAAATTGAAGAGCCTCTGAATTTGGAGGCTCAAAAGTGTAACATCCCGATTTCCGATTTCGGCTTCGCCGTCAAGACTGATTCATTCCGATTTCCGACTTCATCTTTAGATTTCAATAGGATGACCATTTTCCGAGTTCCGAGTTAATATTTTGGCCAATCTCGACTTAACCTTTGGAAATTCAGATAGAAGGAATTACTTATGAGTTCAATTAGTCTTGGCGATTTTCATGACTCATGCCTTGTACGACTAATGCGACTTAGTTCCAAGGCTTACAAAGGGATGGCTATATCCGACTTCCGACTTCAACTTAAGGTCTTACGTGCCGTATTTACGATTTCCGACATTATCCTCCGAATGGACAAAGAAACTGATATTCGACTTTGTTTGCTGTGGAATGAGGATCGATTCTAAATTGGTTTACGACAGTTCTAATCATTCAATGGAGATGCATGGATTCCGACTGACTTGACCTCTCATCCGAACACATGAACGTAATTCAATGAGATCCGACTTCATGTCTCAAGGAAAATATAACCGCGTCCGATGTTACTACACACCTGTATATAAGTCACCACTTCGAGTTTAAGTTCCCGGGTTTGGAAATGTGACTAATTCCCGAGTTCCGATCTCATACTCCATGCTTCAAAACAAAGCAAAGTGCGTTTCGACTTCACAAGTATAATTTAATAATGGTACAACACCGGACCGAGTTGAATGTTACAAGTTCCGTCCTTAGAGTTGAACTCCATGGATATGAGTTCAAATCATTGGGTTGATTTCACTGACACTAGGTCCGACCTCCACTCTTGATTCCAAGTCCAACATAAACCGATTTCCCAAGTCACAAACAAGATGGTACGAGTTCCGATATCATGCTTCACTCCAAGCTCGAGTAAGAACCACGAGTTCCGACATCAAGCATGAGAGGGACTAGTTCGACTTAAAGCGATTTGGAGCGAGTTCCGATTTTAAACAAGATGGCAAGTTACTCCAAAAGGAGACGTAGCTAAACTTGTCTACAAGAAATTCACAGCCAATCGGAACCTTCCAAGCTTAAACCTCCACTCATGCCTATATAACACATCCTTCCTTTGATCTGCAGACAATTCCACTGTCTTCCTCTCTTCTCCTTCAGCTCTCTTTCTCTTGCTCACATATCCAAAGCTCAAGCTAAGTTCCAGTTGTTCATCCAAACTCAGTTTTCAGCACTTAGCTCAAATCATACTCCAAAGAGGTAGGATTCTGCTCTATTCTTGAATTCCTCACACTGCATGAGATTTGTTATTCTTTATATGTTTGATGAACTATTGGATGTATTGGATGAATTTATGATTGAATTAATATAAGACTTTGAGTCAGAATTATGATTAGAAGGAGAAGATTAGAAGGAATGGGAGAAGTGAGATGCTGTCTTGGTGAGGAGTCCACGGCAGTCCGTACGACGGAGTGTACGGCGCCGCCTACGATCGGTCAAATCCGATGGTGAAACCATTTTTAGATGAAAGTAGACGTTCAGGGCTTCATAGATATATCATATAAGGTTATGGCTGGATTAGTATTGAGGGAGATACGAATTTTTGAAGTTTGACCTAGGGTTCAGGATCTTCATCCGAGCAGGGTGACTTGAGGAGGTATAACTCACCCTATACACCCCTAAATTGAGTGAAACCAGTTTTGTTAGAAAGCTTACACACAGAGGAACACCCCAATATAAGATTCCGAGTTTGTTATGGTCCCAATTGTTCCCAGTGATTTGAGGAAGTTGTCTCATGTCCAATCTAGGCCAAATGGAGTAGTTCAGGAAGGTCGACTTTCAGGACATATATTCTCGAGATGCTTTAAGCAAATGGAGTGAAACTTGTGGCAAAATGAAAGGTTGTCCTGTTAGCTTTGATATGAGACCAATTTCTGTAAGATTTGAGCTTAGTTTCGATTTTTAGTGAATTTATATTCCCAGGAGTGTAATTCGGCTAGTGACTGAACAAGGTGAAGTAAAAGATGAATATCTTGATTTATATAAATCAGATTGGCATGGGACCAAAGAGGTTAGAAAGTAGACATATAGAGCTATGACATATCCAAATTTCAGATCTAAACGAGTTGAATAGAAATAAACGTGGATTATACAAGATTCCGGTCGAACCGAATAGAATTGGCGAATGGCCAAAATGATAATCTTACAAGTGTTAGTGGAACATGCGAGGTTTGAATTGAGGATTGCCAGCTTGACATTGTTATATGTGTGTTAAGTTGATTATGTTGCTTTGACTAAATTGTCCGTGAAATGCTGGGACTATTCATGGGGAAACCGGACTGATCCGTTATGTCGCCGATTTACGCAGACGCCTAAGAAGTCATGAATGTCTAAATGTAAGGATGGATTGAAATATAAAGGGGTATATAGAAACCCTATATTTAAGAATGACTAATTATGTTATGAGGTATATGAGAGTAAGTGATGTAGCATATGTATAACTATGCTGAATATGTTTGAGAATGAAAGAACGTGAACGTATTGAATGTGAATCCCTTTACTTGAGGCGCTTATTTGAAATCCCTCCTTGTAAGGCAATTAAGGATAAAGATATGAATCCCTTCACTTGGAGGCGCTTGCACTTGAATCCCTCCTCGTGAAGGCATAAGGCACACAATGAGATCCCTTTACCTTGGAGGCACGTGGTCGATGAGATCCTCTATGTTGAAGGCACGTGGTCGATGAGATCCCTCTATGTTAAAGGCACGTGGTCGGGCGATCCTCAATTTTGAGGCACGTGACTAATCGATCCCTTTAGCTAGAGGCACGTGACCGCACTCGATCCTTCACTAGAGGCACGCGACTGACCATCCCTCTCCAAGACTAGAGGCACGTGAATCTCTTGGTGAGTTTGTGACGACGGTCACGGTGATGCCGACGAGCTCACTCCATCGCCAGCACCCATAAAGAATGCACCCTAGGGACGGCACACGTAACGCCAGTGTGCCAAAGCAAAAGACTAAAGACTAAAGATTAAAGTATATGCAAGCACCCCAATCATACGAGGCATGGCATCAATTCCGCCTAGTGTGAGTACAGGATAGAACTTATATGAGACATGGTATGATGCTTTGATTTGAGGCAAGCGATACGTAACGCTCAAGTGTAGATGCATCCAAGCACCCTTAGGCGACACGTAACGCTTTAGGTGTGCCGAATGAAAGAAAAGTAAAATTTTATGTATATGTATGAATTCAAGTGCAAGTTAAGGTTAAAATATGTTATGGTGTTCCAAAGAGATTAATGTTATGTGCGCTTTTATATGTTGAAGTTATTATCCCCTGGTATTATTCATGAATCAATCTTGTGTACATTTCCTCAAAGGACTGGAAGATATGAGAAAAATGAACTTTGGCGCCTTGTTTAGCAAGACATTTTTCTAAATGTAAATTAAACTTTGCGCCTTTTGCATGTTCATCTATTTTCAAAATAAGTTTAAGCAAACCTGGAGACGACCATGATGACATTATGTATGAAGATTAGAGAATCCCTGAGAATTTTATAATTCCTCACTCCTATTTCCATGTTGTCTCCAGATGATTTTAGAAGTTTCAAGGACTAAGTTGTCGCCGACGAGGTCCGTTTCAGTAATAATGAAGCCAGGGTATGGTACTATGACTTAAGCATAGTACTGTGCTTAGGAGGGTGTTACAAAAAGTTTTTTGATATGTTGAATGCATCCCAACAACCATTATGGAAAGAATGTGAAAACTATTCCGAATTTTCTCATGCTATCAGGATGTTAAGTATTAAATCTAAGTACAATGTGTCTCATGAATGCTTTAATGCATTTGCTCAACTCATGAGAAGGATATATCCACCTGATAATGTTGTATCACAATATTTTTATGAAGCCACAAAGTTAGTGTCAAAACTAAGGCTTGCTTCTCGAAAGATTGATTGTTGTCAAAACGGCTGCATGATCTACTATAGTAAAGAAATGAATAAGAAGACATGCAAGTTTTGTGGTTCACCTTGATATAAAAAACAAAGAAATCCCTTTCAAAAGAATGCGTTATTTGTTGCTTATTCTTAGACTTCGAAGGTTATACTTATCTATGAGTTTAGCACCATATATGAAATGGCATCATGAAAACCCATGACAAACTAGCATGTTGTGCCATCCATCTGATGGTGAAGCATGTAAATATTTTGACGAAAACTATTAAGATTTTACTTCTAAACCTAGGAATGTTAGACTTGGTTTATGTGCTAATGGCTTTACCCCTCATAGTTAAATGGCAACACCATATTCTCGTTGGCTAGTAATTGTTACTCCATACAATCTTCCTCCTGAGATGTGTATGTGTAATACCTTATGGAAATAAAATGTTGGTAACAAGAAATTTTAAAAATTCACATAAGTTTTGAGTTCGTGGGGTATTTTTCCCTTTTACCTTAAATTTTATAGTGATAGTAGAATTAAATTTAAATTAAATAGGATGTCCTTTTTTGTCTTATACAAAAAAATATACCTAATTTTTAGTAACACACTTTTCCTATAATATAATTTCTTTGTTTATGACCACCCAACACCCTTATTTTGGTAACACACCCAAAACCCTTCTTTTTCTTTTTCTTTTCTAGAGACATCATCTCTTTTCTTTATCACTGCCTCACCCTTTTTCATTCTTGTCTTTCTCTTAATCTTATTTTCTTAATTTGCATTGTGACTCTCTCTTGCCTCTCCCTTTCTAGTTATCACCATCGCACACATTTCTGACCACCACCACCACTGCTAAGTGTGTCTCTCCTCTGCTCTTGTTGGTTTAGCCCTCTCTGTCTCATCTCTCTTGCTCAACTCTCTCTTTGGCAAAACTCTCTCTCTCCACAAGCTCCCTCCACCATGCATCTTGTTGTTCCACTGCATGCCTCTTTTCTTACAGTTGGGGGCAGTTTTTGCCTCTCCAAACCAACCCATAACCCTTTGGTAAGGTTCCTTCCCTCATGCTTTGTCTTCTCCTTTTCCTTGAAATTTGAATATTTGGGAGGAAGTATTTGGGAATATGGGCTTAAGAACATAGTAAACCTTTAGTTATGGCTAATGTTTGGTTATATTGCAATGTCTATATGGTTAAATCTTTCCCAAGAACACCCTTTAGCTTCAAGATTCTAAGGAGTTACTTAGTCACCTACTAGAGTGTACAGTGAGTGATAATATACCTATAACTTAGTTCTTTTTCATTTTTCTAAGTATATGTCTAAGATATGTTTTGATCAATTATTGATAAATCATTGAATTTATCATTGTGCTCAATATTTTATTTGAATCCTTAAAGATTAATTATGTTAGCTATGGTAACTATAGACACAATGGTAGGACAAGTGGTTGTATAAATTGTTTCGTGATATCTTAAATGGTTCGATTAGAAGGACACGGGTTCAAGTTGAGAAATCTTGGTTATTTTTTGAAACAAATGGTTTTGTGAATAAATTCAAGATGTTTCAGAACTTTCTTACTGAAGAAGTATGATTGTGTTTGGATTTTTCAGTTATAGATTGATTAAGATATTGGTTATTCTGAAGTTAATATTTGGTAACATGATTATTTTGAGGAATTGGAAAATATTGGCCTTGATATTATGATTTATGCCATCTGATATGTAACATCCCCACTTTCATATACAGAACGTAATGAAAACTTTGAATTAGTTCCCTTAGGTAGTGTGAGAATTTCTCAGGCAGCGCTATGCCATGACGATCCTCACACTTGGAATTATAGGGTAGTGTAACACTGCCATTAAAAATACAGCACTGCCATATGTTAAAAATTAAGAAATGATAAAAGTGCCCCCATAAACTTTTGTAAATTATAGAAATGCCCAGGATTTTTAAAAAATATATTTTTGACCCTAAAGAATTATTTCCACAATAACCCTAGAACTTTTAATAAAATGACTTTTATGTCCCCACATCTGTAGAATTAGCAGAATGAGGTTTTAAGCAGAGTAGAATCACGTAGCGAAACTGTAGAAGTTTAAGTCCCTGCCGATTGGGCCGTGGAGGTAGTCTGGTGTGAAATGACGTGGGGTGTCCTGGACTTGCTCAAAATTATGAAAATGCCATTAATTACATAAAATAGGAAACAAAAAGGCTCCGAATTTACAAAAATGCCTAATTTACACCATTAGATCACTTATTCGATTCCAATAGTTATGTAAGGGCAATTAGAAGTTAATTAAATATTAATCAAGAGCTAATTAAATATTAGTTAGAAAGATTAGGCTTAAGATAAATTAAAATGAACATGTAGATATCTTAAACTATTAAGTATCATTTGAATGGTTTGGAGAAAATCGGCAAAGATTCGGTATTTTAAACCACCAGAACCGAATAAGTAGAAGTTTCTGCAATCCCTCACTTAAGTGGTTGAAATTCAGCTACTCCTACCACATATGAGTGGCGCCAAGTGTTGCTCAAGATAGTGGAAAAACTTGGCTTTACCTTCATCAGATTTTTATCATTTTCGCCTAGTTGTTCGATTTTCTCAACTACTTAAGATTAATTAGCATTAGATTAAATTTTTACTTAGAGCCAATTAAGTATCATTTAGAGAAATTAGATATGAGAGAATTAGATTGAAAGCATAGGAAACTTCATAGGATTTTACCAAAAATAATTTACCGATTTAAGGGAAATCGGTAAGATTTCGGTACTTTGAATTGTCGGAACCGAACCAATAGAAATTATACTATGAAAACCCTAGGATCAATGGTTAAGATTTAGCCAAGCAACCCCCTCAAGTGGCGCCTTGATCAGCCCTTGATGATGGGAAGCCAAGCTAAATTGGAGAAGGGAGTGAAATCCACCAATCACATGCATCTAGCTTCCAAATATCTCTACCTTTTCCTTCCTTCCCTTATCATCATTTTCGTCCACCCTCTCCAGCTGCTGAAGGCCATCTCCTTCTCTTCTCTTTACTCTCATTTCCACTCCATTCTCATCCATTTTCAAGTCTCATCACAAGTTACTTTCATCAAAGACACAAAATCCACCCAAACTCAACTAGACAAGGTAGGAAATCCTACTTCTCTTCTCACTTTCTCTAGTTTGGGGCTGTATGGTGATTATGTATAACCTGAGATGTTGATGTTATGTGGAGTGATGATGATGGTTTATGATTAATTTTGCATGTATGTTGTGATTAAAATTGGGATTGAAAGCAAATAGCTTGAAGGAAGGAGACAAATCTAGAAGCTGTTAGGATTTTTCCTCGGCGGTCCGTACGGTAGAGTGTATGGCTCTGCCCACCGCCATTTAAATTGGATGACCATTTTTATATGAAACTAGACATCTAGGGCTTTCCATACATATATCATATAAGGCCATTGGATTAGTATAAGATTAGTTATGAATTTTTGATCCTTGTCTGAGCAGTATGAGTTGAGAAGGGTACAACTCACCCTATACAACTCCAAATTGAGTGAACCCAAGGTTGTTTGAAAGCTAACATGTAAGGGAACATCCCATAAAAATTTTAGATCTAGATTCATTGCCATCTATTCCCAGCACACCAATGAGGTTGACTTAAGTTTAAATCGGGCTGAGACAGTGTAGTCTAGTAGGGTCAAGTTTCGGGACTCATAACTCAAAATATACTCATGCAAATGACATGAAACTTAATTCATTTAAAAGCATGTTCTGTTAGCTTTCATTTTATATAAATTTCGTATGATTTCACTTACATTTCTATTTTTAGTGAATTTTCACTTATAAGAGCACAATTCTGGCTAAGAACAAGACAACCTGAGGAAAAATACTTATATCTTGAGTTATACAAATCAAAATGAGATGAGACCAAAAGGGTTGGAAACAAGACAGATAAGGCTATCCAAAATTTAGACTTAGATGAGTTGAATTATGCAAAAGGTGGATTATAACAAAATTGGGCAGAATAGGAGGGAGTAAACCGAAAACCCCATAGATGCTTGAATTGAACTTGATGAATGATGCTATGAATATATGTATAATTGCTGATCCATATTGAATTGCAAGTTTGAAAGATTGCACTGGTTGTCTGGCACTATTCATGGGGAAGCAGACTCGATCCGTTATGCTGCCGAATTTTTGGCAGGAATTTATGAGAACTTATGCTATGGGTGATTATGCTTTGAATATATTTACATTTACATGTCATATTCATGTACATCATGCATGCAAGTATATTTAGAATATGATATGATAAATAAGGTATGAGACATATTCATGAATGCACCAAGCATCCGTATGCATGACAAGATATGAAAAGGAAAAGATAATAAGAACTTGCAAGAAAGACGTACCAAGCTACCACGTGAGGTATGACATAGACCCAGTTAGCGTGGGCCAGAGCGGTACTATCTAAGACTTGGGCCAGCCCTCGACCAAATTTAAGGGGAATAGACCGGTGTGAAGGTCGGGGAAAGTAAACCCGTCACTCATGTGTAGGTACGAGCTCGGACCTGAAAAGTAGGCTATTACCCAGGGGTGAAAGAGGCCATTCACCTCCGGGGGACCAAGTACAGAAAAGAGCAAGATCAAATTGCAAGTTAAAGAAAGACACGAATTAAGTCAAGTGCACTTGCATACAGACAAGTACAAGCATCTTTATGTGTATCTTCAATTTTCCCATTAAGTCATAATGCTTTTATGATTTTTGTTGAAGCATATTATACTATTCGTATTTATATGTCTGTCATATGAAATGGCAAGTGGCTGTTAAAATATATCCCGCTTCCAGTAAGGTGTTTTCAACCTAAAATTGAACCACTATTTGTTTATATGTACTCATATTTTCATAATAAACCGAAGCGGCTGGAATGTTTATGATGACGTTGTAAGATTGGTTTGAGTTTACCTACTGAGAACCTTAGGTTCTCACTGCCTGCTTGTATGTTTTTCTTTTCCGTAAACATTCTAGCACCCAAGTTAGAAATCAAGTGCGAGGTGGAGTACTGAGCCTTCCATTGTGCAAGGATCGGGCGTAAATCAGGCCAAGAAACTATTGAAGTAGATAACGACTAGTCAGATGTAAACGCTATGTACTATGTCAGTTACAGTTTTTTTTAAGTGTAGTTATTTTATTCTCTATGTATCAATGATTATTAGTCAGTAATAAAATGAGTAGTTGAAGGGCCATGTATTATATTCTCCATATTTTAAAGATTTCTTGGCATAGTGACAACTTTTTAATATAACTCCATGACTCGAGCATGGCTTATATGATAGAGATTGTTACATTTTTGGTATCAGAGCAGTTCGTCTTGTATAGGCCCATGGATGGACTGATTATGCTTCTAATGCATACTCTGAGAATCTAGATGCACCATGCTTTAGGTCCTCGTGTGAAGAAGGCATAGAAATATTATACATGGTGGCCTTGTTGTGAGTGTTGTGGGCTACCTATTGCACTTGACTAAATGTTAAGCTTGATCACCTCAATATAAGGTTTTGTGTAAACAGAAGCCTAAAACACCCAACATGCTTATTAGGGACCTTTTATACAAAATTATTAGAGATAAAACTCCTAGGAAGTAGCGATGGCATAAAGGGGTAAACAGTTGAGCAAGTCAAGAAGTGCAGAGAATTGGGGATTCAATCAAGGGAATCGTGTCGGACGGTTTGCTATGGACATAGTAAACCTAGTTATATCGAGAAAGTGTTATTTGTAAAGTGTTGCCGGGTAGCCGAAGATTTCCCATCATCAAGGGCAGGATCTTAGTTGGAGACGAGCTGAGTAAGGATCTTTTTCACCTTAATGGGGCTTGTTTCAAGCTTCATTGCGATTACTCAATCCAGGCCATCTTCTCTAGATTGAATCTAGGGGATTCTTCTACCTGGTTTTATAACTTTAATACTCGACAGGAGTAAGGTGATTACTCACTAATGAGGTTATCTTATTTGGCATGGATAATGCCTTTATTTTCTTTGTAGATGAGATTACCTCGAGGGTACCTCGCCAACAAATTTAGTTAATGGTTTTTATTTTGGATTGTGGCAACACCACATTATAAAGACCTGATCCTTCATTAAGAAACTTGTAGAGTGGATGAATGAAGCAGAAGATCAATGAAATAAGCTAAGGGCAGAAGCATCGGTTAGGTACACTTGAAACCTTTTTAAGTCCCCGTCCAGAGAATAGAGTGACATCTCCCTCAAGGGTACAGGGAACTAAACTTATAGCGATTGCAAATTGGAAGAGTACTAAGTGGAATCTTGGCTTCGAAAGGGGAACAGTTGAGCAAATTGTAAAGAGACCCAACTAACTGTACATTGAATCAAGATGGAGATACGGCTATACACCGTATGAGAAGCAGATGAAATTGTAAGTGTACCAAGAGAGAGAAAGACAATATATCTCCTACTAACTTGAAGTAGAAACACTTTCAGACTAGAAATGGCATACGAATCAAGTGTAATTTTCTTGCCTTTCAAGGATAAAGGAAATGTTAGAAAATTTATTCATGTTCAAATTCTATCAACCTCAGCCACCATAGGAACTGGATGATGGAATCATCTTCAATATGTTATTAGTAGAGGAATGAGGCTATTCAGAGAAGAAAGGCAAAGTCGAACAATCGCCTTTAAGTACCATTATATATGTTATGGATGGAGTAACTCGATCAAGAATGTATTCAGATTTAGGCGAGAGTAATGAAGATTTAAAGTATGCAACTAATAGATCGAGGGAACAATAGCAAGGTAGGTTCTGATGATTGAAAACAGATAAGTTTCTGCAGTAATAATAGAACACAGTAGGAACAAGGTAGGAAAAGAGGAAGTTTGGACTTATGGCTGACCCACTAAAGAGGGAAAAGCTACCTAGTATGAGATTACGGTGCAGACAATGTAACACCCTAATAAACCCATATTACGCTTAAGTCGTATTACGGCGTTTTATTAGTTGATACTTATGCTCGTGGAAAACTAAACTTCACTTGAAATTAAATTACGCGAGAAAATACGGTAAGATTCTTTTTTTTTGAAATACGTCGTCGCTTTGGAAAGTAAAGCCTTGAGCGAGAAGGTAGATAGAGAAAGACCGTGTCGTATAAGGTATATACCCAAATATCATAAAATAGTATAAAGGGAAATAAATAGTAACTCATAAATACATTGCATTACATAACTAATCGTTACATCCATATGGGTTCATAATATTTATATACATACATATATATAACAGCATTACATCGAAGAAAGCTCATGGTCATGCCATGATCTAAATACTAGGTACTAAATACAAACTTCAATGACAAAGCTCATCTCAAAAAGGAATATGCGAAGATACAGAGCGACGGTCACTATAAGTCCCAAAATAGCTTCGTCTGGCATCCCACGTCGTACGTCTGCTCACAGTGTGGGGAATCCATACTCCACTCCACCAGATGCACCATCAGATTCTGGTGATGATGTGGAAAAGTAACTAAAGTGAGAAATAAGATTTCTCAGTAGGACTCGAACCCGACACGGAGGTGTCATCGTCATCGTCCCAGCCACTTCGGTTTTATAATGAAAATAGTGAGCATGCATAAGGTCCAATTCTTAGATTTTCGAAGACATAGTTATCCGAAGTGGATTCAATTTTAAGTACATATTCTCGTTATAATAACAACATCAGGGTATACATAAAAGCTTATATGATAATTCATAGCATGCATGAACATGTTGAGAGTTTCATTCTTTACTTGGGTCGGACCGAAGTCCCTTTCTTTTCTTAACTTGACTTTCTCTTAAATCCTTTTCTTTCCTTAACTTGACTCATCTTAAGTCCTTTTCTTTTCACCCACTAAACATAAGTGGTAATGAGCTCATACCATGGCTGTCGCCACCATAGAATTTCAGTACTTACATTAGCTGGGTCATGTCATGCCTCATGTAAACTCTATCCCATATACTCATACGAGCTGGGTCATGCCATGCCTCATGTGAGTCGTGGATAAGGGGAGCTTGCTTGGGTCACCTTCCCTTTTGAAGGATCATACCCTTAGTTCATTATCTTCTTATTAAAGCTTATGATGCAAAATTATTTTGATTCTTTTCCACATTTAGGCGTTACGTATTGCCGTCCCCAAATGTGATTCCTTTAATGTATATCATTAAGCATCATATCATCAATATATCATGTTCATATCATCATCATATCATATCATGATCATCATGATCATCATCATCATCATATCATACCATCATCATATCATATCATCATCATCATGATCATCATCATATCATTGTCATCATATTGATATATGGAGGCATACATATCACACAAAGTCTTATGAGCTTAGTTTAGTAAATTTGGTGCAAGCTTTTAATTGAGGTTGCCTCTTGTGTAAACTCTTTATTAGGCATAGGGCCAATTTCATCTATTATCCCTTTTGAAACTTTTAAGTTGAATTATGAAGGTTTTCTAATACTTAATGTAAGGGTCTTAATATCTTAAAGCTTATTTCTTATTAACCTTTAAATTTTACCAAAACCAGTTTTACTTCTACAGTGGGGCAGTAACTTCAAAAATTCACCATAATTTCATCTTTTACTATTTTGCTTCAAATTTTGGTATGATTATATTGCTCTGAGTCTATTTTAAAACAAAGCAACCCCACTCAAATTCATTTTGTAACTTGAGATATGCACATTTTATTTTGACTGCTCAGCCTTTGAGTTTATTCTAGGTACTGTGACTTTTAAACATTACTACGAGCTCCTCACAAGGAATCTGCCTAAACTATTTTATGGGGATGTTCTTCTATGTCTTAGCTTTCTAACAAACTTTGTCCCACTCAAAAATGTTCTGTATAACTTGAGTTATTAAGATTTTATTAGATACTGCCCAAATAGAAATACATCCGGGGATAGCAAACTTTGAAAATTCATATCTCTCTCGTTTTAAGGCCAAATTTCAAGTATTTTATATGTATAAAAAGCTCTATGAGTCTGTTTTCATTTAAAATTAGTTTCGTTCCATTTGGAGTTATATGGAAGAGTTATTAGTCATGCCATATAGACTGCCAGAATTTTCTAGTTTTCACGGTTTTTGTTTCAATGAGTTTTCTTGTAAGAACATTTAGTCTTTTCTTCAAGTGATCACTTTTCTCTTCCAAACCACTTTTAATCTTTGAGATCTTGATATTAACTCAGTGTTTTAACTTCTAAAAATTTAGTTCGACAACAATAAATCATTCCAACTGAAAATTTTATGCCAAAGAGAAGGACACAACACATGAAAACTCATCATACCAACAAGCATGACCATGAGGCCTTGGAAACAAGTCCTAGAACCACCTAGCGATGGAGAGCTTAGGAGTTCAAGGGCTTGAAGAACACATAAAAGAGGAAGGTTAGAGTCACTACCAAATGGGTTTCTTGAAAGCTTGAAGAGTGAAAATGGTTGGAGATAGCCTCCTTCTCCTTGAGCTTGATAATGGGGCTAAGTGAGTGTTTGTTTTGCTCTACCAAAGACCAAAGAATGTGATCCTTGATAAGTTATGAGGGTGGTGATAGAAGATGAGGGTGATGGTGGTGGAAAAGTGACAAGAGCAAGAAGGAAAGTAGGAAGAACAATGAGAGGTGGAGAGAAGTGAGAGCTTTTGTGTCTAAGAGATAGAGTGGAAGTTTGCAAAATGAGAGAGTAAATGAGGGGGCTGATTGGTATCTCACATTAAGGTCAAGGAGTAGGTGAGTTTAACTACATTTTCAAGAAAGCAAGTTAGGGACCTCGGGGTAAAAGGGTGAGTTGTGTTTCCTTTGAGTCTTGGCATTTGGGTAAAGACCATTTAGTGTTTTCTCAAGTGGTTAAAGGCATGACCACTCTTGGGATTGACTTGGGTGAATATGATCACTCCAAGTGGCATAATCCTAAGGGAGGAAGGTACTTCTCTTGTCTAGACTAAAGAGATGCTACTAATATAGACCCTTAATCTAAGAGTACATGATGAGAAGGCAAATGGATGGTTGGATTTTCCTCTTATCCTTGGCCGAAATTTGGTGCATCAATTAGGAGAAATTTTTTAAATCTTCAAAACTATTAGAATTATCTAAGTTGTTAATTCAGTTTGATTAGTTAAATTGCTCTTTAACCGATTTTGGTTAATTACACTTTTAAGACTTTTTCCTCTAAAAGAATTGCTCTTATGAATTATATAATTAAGGTGTAAGAATTAATCTATCTCAATCGATTAAGGTAGAATAATTGTCTTGTACTTAATTAATGGGATTGGATTACCTTAATTATATTTCTAAGTTACGAATTAATGAGGTTCGAATAACTAGGTTTTAATTAAAACATTTAGTACATTATGATTCAATTATTGACTTGACTCAATTTACTAAGCTTTTGCTCATCGAGATTAGCCGATTAGTCCTCAGTTAATCGTTAACCTCTCTAATTAGCCACGATCACTGAGCTAATTAGCTTAGACAAAAATTGGGGATGTTACAGACAAGACTATGTACGAAATACCAAGTAGGGTTGCCTTGGCACGGGTCATAAGTGCAACAGACCTAAGGCACCCTAAACGAGACCGGGTGATGCACCAATATAAGATTAAACAGGATTTGGGAACGTACCCCATGAGGGGCAAGGTTACGATGTTGGAATTAGAGGCAGTCAGAAGAGTCTCTATAACTTGGGCCAAATTAAATGCGATCATCACTAACGCACTAGGTTCCATCAGAGCTCCGTAATTAAACGTGCTCGGACGAGAGGAATATTATGATGGGTGACCTTCTGGGAAGTCCTCATATTGTAACTTTAACAGGAAAGCAAGACCATTATTCCCATCTCCCACAGCAAATGGATTACACCTTAGGAGCAAGATATTATGAAGAATAGTCAGAAGGTTTAGCAGCTAAGGTACCCACAAAAGTGAGAGGTGGACATCAACATAATAGTCGAGGAATCTCCATGCTAACCAATTGAAGAAAGTAGAAAAGTGGCAGGAACTTCTGTTGTCCCACAACCCTTTCCTTATGTGAAGCTGATCATATTTTGAGGGAGCAAGTATCGCAACAATCATTGAGAAGTTCAACAAAAACGACACGAGATCCGATTACCAAATAATGAGAAATGGAGTAAGGTCTGCAAAAGAAGGAGAGATTTCGAAGTAAGGACTATAGATATATTTAGAAGGAAACTTTAGCATTACACCTAAAACCTAATGTATGGGATACATCAGCGATCAAAGAGGATCGTAAAGTAGAGTTTAGATATGGCCTGGTCAGTTTCTCGAAAAACTTCGGCGAAGCCATTATGACCACTATTTGTCGAAGTTGATTGCTATTGTAGCTGATAGTTTTCGTAATAGCGGAACTTCTTCAATTGGTATTTAGGGCCCAAGGCACAAGTATTAGAAAGTTTACCGGAAAACATAGCGCACAAGTAGTTAGACACATGACATGGAGGATGAGGAATTTACTCGATGAATTTGATAATGGATCAGAACGTCAACGAAACAAAGTATATTTTGGTACCCATATAATCCACGACAACTCTCTGCTTAGATATTAGAAAGTCATCTTGTAAGACAATATGGTAAGGAAACTCTGCAGCTTCGATGGAAGGATCTGACTTTTAACCTTGGTTTTCACATTAAACTGCTTGTATCTCAATAATTAGGAATTAAGGAGGATATCAGACTAATAGGAAGAGTCATGAGTCATAGAACTTAATTCATATAGTGGGAGTGACCTGAAATTTTTCTATAGGCATTAGGCACGAGGCAAATTTTACCAAGAAGAATGAGTTTTAAGATAAAGCTCCTAGTTATAATTTTGAGAAAAGGCCTAAGCCTATGTTTCTAAAGAACTGTATCGGAGGCAAATTTATTATTGAACTAAGGGTAGCTGAGCGAATAGGAATCTTGGAAAAGAATATACAGACTTCCTTGACATAGGCATTATCATTACTACATATTGACGTCAATTACTATGATAACTGCTAATCTTTGCAATTGCAAATCTTTATGAGTTGAATATCTGGGGTCTCATGTATAAGTGGCAGAAGATTTAGCAGTTACCGCAAAACAAGACTAGAGGGGTATAGAGCAAGGGAGATGAGTAAGAGTCTCCAATAAACTGAACGATGATTTAGAGCGTCATAAGGGCAAGGCAAGCTCGGACACCAACATAACCCTTATAGATCCTTTGTATGTATTAAGACATTACCTCATAGCTATTGGCAGGTAATCTCAAGACAAGATGTCAACTCAAAAAGAGGAATATCTCTATAAGTTAAAAGGAATTTTTTCTTGGCCCTTCTTAATCCTAGAATTTTGAGGACAAAATTCTTTTTAAAGTGGGTAGAATGTAACATCCCCACTTTCGTATACAGAACGTAATGAAAACTTTGAATTAGTTCCCTTAGGTAGTGTGAGAATTTCTCAGGCAGCGCTATGCCATGACGATCCTCACACTTGGAATTATAGGGTCGTGTAACACTGCCGTTGAAAATACGGCACTGCTATATGTTAAAAATTATAAAATGACAAAAGTGCCCCTATAAACTTTTGTAAATTATAGAAATGCCTAGGATTTTTAGAAATTATATTTTTGACCCTAAAGAATTATTTTCACAATAACCCTAGAACTTTTCATAAAATAACTTTTATATCCCCATATCTGTAGAGTTAGCAGAATGGGGTTTTAAGCGGAGCAGAATCACATGGCGAAACAGTAGAAGTTTAAGTCTCTGCCGATTGGGCCATGGAGGCAGTCTGGTGTGAAATGACGTAGGGTGCCCCTGGACTTGCTCAAAATTACGAAAATGCCATTAGTTACATAAAATAGGAAACAAAAAGGCTTCGGATTTACAAAAATGCCTAATTTACGCCGTTAGATCACTTATTCAGTTTCAATAGTTATGTAAGGGCAATTAGAAGTTAATTAAATATTAATCAAGAGCTAATTAGATATTAGTTAGAGAGATTAGGCTAAAGATAAATTAAAATGAATATGTAGATATCTTAAACTATTAAGTAACGTTTGACCGGTTTGGAGAAAATCGGCGAAGATTCGGTATTTTAAACCACCAAAACCGAACTAGTAGAATTTTCTACTCGAATCCCTCACTTAAGTGGCTGAAATTCAGCCACTCCTACCACATATGAGTGGCACCAAGTGTTGTGCAAGATAGTGGAAAAACTTGGCTTTACCTTCATCAGATTTTTATCGTTTTCGCCTAGTTGTTTGATTTTATCAACTACTTAAGATTAATTAGCATTCGATTAAATTTTTACTTAGAGCCAATTAAGTATCATTTATAGAAATTAGATATGAGAGAATTAGATTGAAAGCATAGGAAACTTCATAGGATTTTTCCAAAACCAATTTACCGATTTAAGGGAAATTGGTAAGATTTCGGTATTTTGAATTGTCGAAACCGAACCAATAGAAATTATACTATGAAAACCCTAGGATCAATGGTTAAGATTTAGCCAAGCAACCCCCTCAAGTGGCGCCTTGATTAGCCCTTGATAATGGGAAGCCAAGCTAAATTGGAGAAGGGAGTGAAATCCACCAATCACATGCATCTAGCTTCCAAATATCTCTACCTTTTCCTTCCTTTCCTTATCATCATTTTCGTCCACCCTCTCCAGCTGCTGAAGGTCATCTCCTTCTTTTCTTTTTACTCTCATTTCCACTCCATTCTCATCCATTTTCAAGTCTCATCACAAGTTGCTTTCATCAAAGACACAAAATCCACCCAAACTCAACTAGACAAGGTAGGAAATCCTACTTCTCTTCTCACTTTCTCTAGTTTGGGGCTGCATAGTGATTATGTATAACCTGAGATATTGATATTATGTGGAGTGATGATGATGGTTTATGATTAATTTTGCATGTATGTTGTGATTAAAATTCGGATTGGGAGCAAATAGGTTGAAGGAGGGAGACAAATCTAGAAGCTGTTAGGGTTTTTTCTCGACAGTCCATACGACGGAGTGTACGGCTCAGCCTACCGCCATTTCAATTGGATGAAACCATTTTTATATGAAACTAGACATCTAGGGCTTTCCATATATCATATAAGGCCATTGGATTAGTATAGGATTAGTTATGAATTTTTGAAGTTTAACCTAGAAATCTGGATCCTTGTCCAAGCAGTATGAGTTTAGAAGGGTACAACTCACCCTATACAACTCCAAATTGAGTGAACCTAAGGTTTTTTGAAAGATAACATGTAAGGGAACATCCCATAAAAATTTCAGAGCCAGACTCGTTGCCATATGTTCCCAGCACACCAATGAAGTTGACTTAAGTTTAAACTGGGCTGAGACAGTGTAGTTCAGTAGGGTCAAGTTTTGGGACTCATAACTCAAAATATACTCATGCAAATGAATGAAACTTAATTCATTTAAAAGCTTGTTCTGTTAGCTTTCATTTTATATAAATTTCATATGATTTCACCTACATTTCTATTTTTAGTGAATTTTCACTTATAAGAGCACAATTTTGGCTAAGAACAGGACAACCTGAGGAAAAATACTTATATCTTGAGTTATACAAATCAAAATGAAATGGGACCAAAAGGGTTGGAAACTAGACACATAACACTATGACATATCCAAAATTTAGACTTAGATGAGTTGAATTAAGCAAAGGGTGGATTATAATAAAATCGGGCAGAATAGGAGGGAGTAAACCGAAAACCCCATAGATGCTTGAATTGAACTTGATGAATGATGCTATGAATATATGTATAATTGCTGATCCATATTGAATTGCAAGTTTGAAAGATTGTACTGCTTCTCTGGCACTATTCATGGGGAGCGGACTCGATCCGTTATACTGCCGAATTTTCGGCAGGAATTTATGAGAACTTATGCTATGGGTGATTATGCTTTGAATATATTTACATTTATATGTCATATTCATGTACATCATGCATGCAAGTATATTTAGAATATGATATGATAAATAAGGTATAAGACATATTCATGAATGCACCAAGCATCCGCATGCATGACAAGATATGAAAAGGAAAAGATAATAAGAACTTGCAAGAAAGACGTACCAAGCTATCACGTGAGGCATGACATAAACCCAACTAGCGTGAGCCAGAGCGGTACTATCTAAGACTTGGGCCAACCCTCGACCAAATTTAAGGGGAATAGACCGGTGTGAGGGTTGGGGAAAGTAAACCCGTCACTCATGTATAGGTACGAGCTCGGACCTAAAAAGCAGGCTATTACCCAGGGGTGAGAGAGGCCATTCACCTCCGGGGGACCAAGTACAGAAAAGAGCAAGATCAAATTGCAAGTTAAAGAAAGACATGAATTAAGTCAAGTGCACTTGCATACAGACAAGTACAAGCATCTTTATGTGTATCTTCAATTTTCCCATTAAGTCATAATGCTTTTATGATTCTTGTTGAAGCATATTATAATATTCATATTTATATGTCTATCATATGAAATGGCAAGTGGCTGTTAAAATATATCTCGCTTCCAGTAAGGTGTTTTCAACCTAAAATTGAACCACTATTTGTTTATATGTACTCATATTTTCATAATAAACCGAAGCGGCTGGAATGTTTATGATGATGTTGTAAGATTGGTTTGAGTTTACCTACTGAGAACCTTAGATTCTTACTGCCTGCTTGTATGTTTTTCTTTTCCATAAACATTCCAGTACCCAAGTTAGAAATCAAGTGCGAGGTGGAGTACTGAGCCTTCCATTGAGCAAAGATCGGGCGTAAACCAGACCAAGAAACTATTGAAACTAGATAACGACTAGTCGGATGTAAACGCTATGTACTATGTCAGTTACAGTTTTTTTTTTTTAAGTGTAGTTATTTTATTTTCTATGTATTAAATATTATTAGTCAGTAATAAAATAAGTAGTTCAAGGGCCATGTATTATATTCTCCATATTTTAAAGATTTCTTGGAACAGTAACAACCTTTTAATATAACTCCATGACTCGAGCATGGCTGATATGATAGAGATTGTTACATGATACATTGAGAACTATATTAGATTCTAATGAACTTGATTTCTAGAATAAGATTTCTTAAGAGCTCTATTGAAATTTTGAATAAATAATTTTTCCTTTGGGGAACCTTTGATAGAAATTGTAGCTAATAGTAATAGGCATTAGCCTTGGTATACCTTGGATTGAACCTCAGCTAGCAGGGGAGTTGCTAGCCCAGTGTTTTTGGCTAATACATTTGGCTTTGTTATGGGCATATTGGGGATGGGTGTAAGGCCTGCCCAACTGCGAATTGATTGATAATTATGCTTCTGGATTAGGAACCTTCGTCTTTGAATGTCTAATTCTTGGAACTTGGGTTTTACAAGTCATACCTGAACATGTTTTGATGTTTATGAACTTGTTTACTAATTTTGAAGGTATTTTTATGATGAGCATGGTTTTTGACAAAACTCTTTCTTGGTTTCTATTGCATTATGATTTGATATATGTGTCAATTTCCAATTAAAATACAGTTCCATATGTTATTAAAGTGGAAAGGATTACTTTATTTGGACGTGTTTTCTGAAAAACTTTTGTTTAAAGCTTGTCCTACTCCGATTACGGGTATATTATCTCTCATTGAGTTCATTTGACTCATTCCCTATCCTTTCCTTATTTTAGAGTTAAATGCAAGTCCAGGAGCGGTGCATCCTCGCTAGTAAAAGTATAATAGCTTTGAGAGTCTGACACACTTGTCCTTGTAGATCATGAGGTTGTTTGTTTTCAAATAGATCTATATCTATTAAATATTTGTTGCATAATATCTTAGTTATTCTCCTTAATCCACAGGCAGGGTTGGCCTTCATTGTGTTATAAAAGTTGTAATAGATTTAGTTGTGAATAAATATATCATGCTTGTGTATAGGCATGTCTTGTTTGCCCTGGACTTTAGAGCTTTTTAGAATGCTAGTTGATTTGAGGCTGTATTTTGAATACTATTGATCTGTTGGTTTTGTGGCTAGGCTATATATTTTGATTTGTGGTAGGGACTATTTTTATTTTGGGTAATGATCGATTCTAAGGGGAAACTTTATTCCTTTGTTCCTAAATTCTTCTGGTAGGCTAGCCCAGGGATAGTGTTCCCTAAGTGCCGTTCACGGCCTCTAGCGAGGGTCATGATAGCATGACTACTCCATATATGTTTTTAACTTGATCATCCTTGGTCCTCATAGTCCCAAGGGTAAGATTGATGTGTATTTGAAACCTTTGATGGATGAATTAAAAGTATTATGGGAAGAAGATGTTAGAACCTATGATCTTTCTACAAAGAGCAATTTTCAAATGAGAGCTGCATTAATGTGGACAATAAATGGTTTTCCAACATATGGAATGTTGTCAGGTTGGTGTCAAGTTGGAGTACATCTAGAAAATTGGCATGCCTATATTGTATAGGAAAACAAAATCTTTCACACTGAAGCATGGAGGGAAGAATACTTGGTTTGATTCTCATCATATTATTTTGCCACTTGATCATGTATTTTCATAGAATAAGGTTGCTTTTTATAAAAATAAGATTGAGAAAGTGATGAGCGTGTAATGTACACTCATTTAATGTTTAATTTGATATGATTTTGTGCTTTAATTATTAAGAAATTAGCCTATTTGCATATAATATTTGGACTTTTGTGAAATTAATGAAACTTGCTTGGAAGCTTATTTTATTCAATTTTGAAAGGGAAGCATTTTGGAGCTAAATAGAAGAGTTTTGGAGTTTATTTAAGGTGATTATTTGAAAGTACTATGGTAGAAAGTTCACATCTCTCTCTAAAGAGATCGAATTGAGACAATAAGGATGTTTTGGAAAGCTCAAGAAATGCTCTATAATTTGATACCCAACCCAAAACCCAGTTTTTAGAGTTTGATAAAAATCCAGTTGCAAGATTGAATGTCTCTGATATCCTGATGTTGTCCAGTTTAACATATGCCTAGTGTTTTGCCAATATCTTGAGTTACAAAAGTTTGATTGAGGTGCTCTTTGCAACGTTCGAAAGCAAATTCAATTTCTACAACTTTATGTTTCTAGATTGGGAACAAATTCCAAGCTGCTGTCAAAGAGACAAAAGGACAAGATGATGTCACTAAAGTAAAAAGTAATAGACAACATGCTTTATGGTTGAATTTCATAACCAAATTTAGACAACTTTAATTCAAAATTTAATAAAGTAATCATCTTTGCTCAAAACCCTAAGTTTATGTTCCTATATATAAGACAAACTTAGAGAAATCCCTAGCCTCCCCAAAGTGTGGTGGTCGTAACCCTCCCCCCTCCATATTCTTTCTTTTGTTTTTCAAAAACTCATCTTCTTCCTCTTCAATGCTCAACTTTTCCAAACACCATTGTAAGAGCTACATCTTTTACCTTTTACAATTATAAACACTTAATCCCATAAGCCTAAAAGACAATAAAAGACCCCCTTTTTCTTCCTCTTGACCATGAGTACATCAAGCTTGGAGGAGAGGTCTTGCTTCTTTAACTTGAGTCCCAAGAGCTTGAAGCTTATTCTCTCAATGGTTTTTCCCTCTTTGTGTTAGTAGGACTCCTCAACCCAAGTTTTCTTCCATCAAGTGCTAAGAGCACTCAAGTCCTAACTATGGCTATGAGGTTCAAGCCTTGATTCAAAACTTTAATTCTCTTGAATGTTGTTTATGCTCATTAGAATGCTCTATGTAATATCCTCAACTTTTTTTTGTGCTAAATTACCTCAGTAACCCTAAGTAATTAGACACTTAATGAGAAACTAAAGAATTACAATTTAATCAAGGGATTAATGTGGTAATTATGGAGGGAATAGTCGTAAGAACGCTTAATTAGGATTAGAGAATCTCTAATTAAGGAAGTCAGACTCTGAATGACTTAATTAAGCACTAATCACTAATAATTAGTTTAATTAAATTTAATTAAGGGTAATTAAGCTTAATCAAAAATTTAATTTCACTAATCATGATAATATGAGTTAATCACTAGTCCTTACTGAATCAAGATAATTAAGTTGCAAGGGCACTTAATCACATAATTAAAATTCAAATTTAGTCAACTAGACAATAAAGTATTTAGTGATGTCACTAAAGCATAAAGCATTAGACAAAGTTGCATTTTGTAAGAGTTGACCACTCTTTGTTTCCTTCATTATCCAATTTGTCCCTGTAAACCTAACTCAAAATTAAGCGAAATATCTTCCTTCCCCGAACACACACATACACATATACACATACATGTACACATTCACTTTTCATTTTTCAACTTCTATTCTCTCTTTGGTTCTCAAACTCTCTAACCTCTCTATATTTCTTCTTCTTCTTCTTCTTCTTCATCATTCTCCATCACCATAACCAAACCTTCTTCACTAAGCCCTTCAAAGATCACCTTTTTTTATTTTTGGAGACAATATCTATACACTACAAACTCCATTTCTTCAAGAACTCAAGAGCTCTCATCTTCTCTATTTCAAAACCGCCACCTTCACCACTTGGAGGAGCCACCATCTTCTTCATTTCCTCACTCAAGAGGACGCCATTCATCACCCTAGGTAGTGATCTTTCATTTTTTTTTTTTATTTACTCAAGAAAACTTGAAGCTTGGCTCTCACCATGGCCAAGAACTTCAGGTGAGAACTTGAGAAAAACTCCATGCTCTTCATGAGCAGAAGTTTCTATTTTTTTGCAAAGTTTGTTCTTAAGTTTTCATGAGTTGTTTCTTGTTTATTTAAAAGTTTCTCTTCTTGGATACTCAAAAGTTTCTATTTTTCTTCTTTGATGTTTAAGTATCTATTTTTCTTCTTTGATGCATGAGTTCTTAATGTTTTTGTGAATTGTTTAAAAGGAATGGTGTTTCTTGGTGGTATTTTGTTTAAAGTTTGCATCTTTCCTTATGATTAGCCTATGATTGGAAAAGTTCTCTTTTTATATCTTCCTCATGGTTTCGATAATACCAAGAACATTCTATAAGCATAAAACTTTAAAATGTTTGATTCTTGAAGCACTAAAAGTGGTGCAAAGTATATGCTTCTCCAAAAGTTCCATTTTATTCTTTTTGAAGACAAGAATATGTGTAAAGATCCAAACTTTCTTAAGATATGAAGCCTTTTGGTCATAAAAGTAAGCTCTTGCCACTTTATGTCACAAATAATAAGGCTTGAAGACAAATCACTTCATAAAGTTTTAAACTAAGAATGTGACTTTTGGTCATAAAGATGTCAATTTGCAACTTTATTTAATAAAGATAGAATCTTGAGTTAAAAATATTAACTAAAGTGTTTGACTTTCTTCAAGAATGAATTTTTTAAATGTTAGAGTAACTTTAAGTCATAAAGTTGTAATCTTGAAGATATAAGAATGATTAAAAGTTTTAACTTTCTTAAAGAATATGACTTTTTAGCCATAAAGTCAACATCTTGTATTATTTCATAAAGGTTGGTTCTTGAAGACATGAATATAATCAAAAGTTCACACTTTCATAAAGAATTTATAATTATAAAGGTGAAATCTTGACATTCTATTTAATAAAGCTTGAACCTTGTAACTTAGTTGTAATAAAACTCACGTCTTGATGATAGTGAGCAGATGTGTTGTTCAGTTCATGAAGGTGATTATACGTTGTTATGACCCAAGGGACTAAAGAGATCTCGAAATCCTTTGGGAACAAAAGTATGATCAGGGCTTCTGAGCATACCATCAACCTAAAAATCACTTGTGCACTATCTCAAGAGAAACTAAAAATCTTGAATAAGAAGCATTGGCTAAAACTTCTATAATAGGCTTTGATCGTGATGAACCAGTCAAGAGACAAATATGTATTAAAACTTTTAACTCGAAGAATGAGTTATTTGATATGTGACCATGGAGAGTCTATTAAGCTATGTGGTGAAAATAAACTCCTAATGTAAAGTAAGGTCTTATTTGGGGAGGTATAGATTAAAAGTTTATAATGCATAATTCACTTTAAGTGATATGATTCCCTCATGAGAAACATGAAGAGTCTTACTGTGATTCATAAGATGTTACACAAAGTACAAGGAAATCCTAGATACCAAATAGGGTATGAGTGTATTTGACTTATACATGATTCTTGATTGGCGTGATTGATTTGAATATGGATTTATGAATATGATGGATCATTGATGCTTGATGAGATATTCTATAATGGTATGACATGGATATTATTGGTTCTTGGTTAAAATTTCCATGTTTAGCAAATTTTGGAAAAGTTTCGGCTTAGCCGTTATATTGTTAGATTTTTGTCAAAATTATGGATTTAGTCATATTATTATATGTCCACATGTGTCTTGCTAGTAATTTCAATGCATAAAAGATGTGACTATAACAAAAGAAAAGAAATAATTGGATATGATCATTCAGTCACTTCAGTAAGGGAAGTAAGGGAAGGTGATCCACTAAGGCTTAGAGACCCTCTATTGAGGAAGCAAGGGTGAAAAGAAGGACCCTCCAACTTAGAGGCATGTAAATCTCCTTGTCAGCTAAGTCTAAATTAGATTAGTACTGTGTGATGACGGTCATGAAATGAGCTCATGTCCAATAGCAGTCTTTTCTAAGGGAAAGTAAGGAATGTTAAGCACGTACTAAGAATGAAAGTAAAATAAATGAAAGACTTTGGTCAAGTCCATATGGTTACATGAAAGTGCACGTATCTTTATTTTCTCATATGCATGGTCATGACTATTAATGTTATGCTTAGTTCATATGGTTCTATCCTATGTTTTTATGTTGCTTATGCCATGTTTATAAGATTAAACCTAAAAGAAACTTGTTTCGGGAACTTATGTTTTCAAAATCATTAATATTGAATCTATGCATGTTCACCATTTTTATAAATAGACGGGATGATGACATAGTAATTGTCTAGTCGTGATTCTACTGAGAAATCTAATATTTCTCATTCCTACATTTCCGTGTTGTCTTTAAAAGATATCGGGCACCATGGTGATCTTCATTGAGTTCCCAGTCATGCATTAGCACTTCAACCTAGTGTTGAATGCATCCGTGCTGGTAGCTCGAGCAACTATGAGGGTCTGTATGTTTCACAGCCATTAGTTCAATGCACCAGTTATGAGCCCATTTTTCCACCCCCATGATCTATACGAGGATATCACCTTGGATGATATAAGTCTTCCTTTTCACCCACTGAGGTACCCCACTTATGGAGAGTCCGACTCCGATACTCGGCTGACATTGACCTATTCTATGGAGCGATTCCTCGGAGTCATCCTACTTGACCTACTCTGTAGGATCTTGTCGCTTGGAGCCATATCGCCCCTCTATGATTCGCTTGTCTTCATATTCTTCTACTTCTCCTGCTAGTCCAGCTCTACCCCCAGTTTGTGGACACAGATTCATTCGTACTCATGATGTATCCTATGTGTAACATCCACCACGAGCTCCAACTTCACCTTCAAGGTTCACATAAAATGGATATTATTTCCAACTTCCGCCTTCACCTTTGAGGTTCACATAAAATGGACATTATTTCCGACTTCCGGCTTTATCTTCATGTTTGCCATAAAATGGAGTGATTCCCGACATCCGACTTTACTTCCAAGTTTCAAATACAATGGAAATGAATCCGATCTCCAACTGACTTCCTATCTTCGACTTCATGTTTCAAATGGATACGAGTTTCGACCTCCGAAATTGACTTCCAAGTTATACACTAGTTCTGACCTCAAAGTTTACTCCTAAGAGCTTTCCACTTCTATTGGTGTTCCCAAGTTTGGCCTATTACCGACTTCTGAGATTGAATTGGGACTTCCGAGATTATATAAGTTTCGATTTCCTGGCACATAAGGTTAATGTTTTGATTCCCAATTTTTGGTGTTACGCCTAGAATCAATCTCCGAGTTTGATTGTGAACCGAGTTTTAGAATTACGTGTAATAAGAGTTTTAAAGGTCCTAGTTCTCAACTTCCCAGTTTATGTTAACATACCCGACTTCCGGGTTTAAGTATTTTCAGTTTTCTATTCTTATCCTTGACTTTCGATTTTAACGTGATTAGTGTACTGTATGGTTTTCGATCTCCGACCTTATGTTTCAAATAAATTGTGCATAATTTCCGACATCCGACTTTGTTTTCAAATTTCGAATAGAACAGACAATATTTCCGATCTCCGATTTAATCTCAAAGTTTCAAATAGATGGGCACATGTTCCGATTTAAGATACAATGGAAGTGAGTTCCACTTTAGGGCAACGTGGAGAATAATATAGCCACAAAAGAGGGAGACATGGCTGAACTTTACCCACAAAGATTTTAACCCATCAAAACTCACAGAGCCAACTACCCCTTCAATGCTTAAATCAGGTTTTTCTTTCTTATTTGTGCTACTTTCTCCCCTGATTTCAGCCTTCTTTTCTCTTCTTCTCTCAACCAACTCCATCAAATCTTCAAGCTTTAAAAGGTTCTATCAATTCAAACTTCAACACCTAGCAAAATCACACTCCAAAGAGGTAGAGGTTCAATTATGTGTTGTTACTCTGATTGGGGTGGCTGATTTTGGCTTTATGTTCTTACTTTTTGATGTAATTGGTGAATTATAATGATGATCTTTGATTGGTTGTTGGCTGTTTTTGTGTTTAAATTTGGTTAAGGAATAGAAGAGGGTGAGGATAGAAAGATGTGAGGGGCTGGAAGACCAAATTCCCTCGGCAGTCCGTACGGCGGAGTGTACGGATCCACCTATTGTCGATTAAAGTGGATGAAACTATTTTTAAACGAAAGTAGACATTCAGGGATTTCCATACATATATAATATAAGGCCATTGGATTAATATTGAGAGAGATATGAATTTTTGAAATTTGACCTAAGAATCAGGATGTTTATCTGGGCAGTGTGACTTGAGAAGGGTGTAACTCACCCTATACAACTCCAAATTAAGAGAAACTAACTTTGTTGGAAAGCTTACACATAGGGAACATTCCATAATAAAATTCCGAGTTTGGTATGGTCCTATTAGCTAGCAGTAGTTCAAAAAATGTTGCCTTATGTCCAAATTAGGCCAAAATAGGGCAGTTCAAAAAGGTCAAATCTCGGGGCTTATAACTCGAGTCCTACTAAAGTTAGTGAAATGAAACTTTTTGCAAATGAAATCTTGTCCTGTTAACTTTAATATGATACCAATTTCATATGATTTGAGCTGCTTTTCAATTTTTAGTGGACTTTTACTTTTAAGTGTGTAATTCTAGCTAGCTGCAGGGCAGGCCGACATAAAACTTAAATATCTTGAGCTATACTTATCAAAATGAGATGGGACCAAAGAGGTTAGAAAATAGACACATAACACTCTAACATATCCAAAATTGAGATCCAGATGAATCAAATAGAAATTTTGGTTTGATTTACAAAAATTGGGTTGAATGAATGTGCTGAGGCAGCAATTAGGTTTTAAATGCAACATTTATTCCTATGAGATTGATGATTGAATTATAAATGAAATGTTATGATTTCTCTGTACAATTGACTGTCTGAGTACTGGCACTATTCATGGAGAAACGGACACATTTTATTATGCTGTCGAATTTTCGGTAGAATTGTAAAGAAGGTTATGAGCATTATGTGTTAAGAATATGTATGTAGAAATTCCATATGCAATGATATATGAAAACAAATGATGAAGCATATGTAAGAGGGCATTCAGCATGTCTATGCATGATTATGTATGAGAATGAAAGGATACAAATATATTAAATGTGAATCCTTTCACCTGAAGGTAGTTATGAGATCCCTCCTTGTGAAGGCAGCTAAATAAGATAAGATTGGGTCCCTTCACTTGCAGCCAATTGCACATTGAATCCCTCCCTGTGAAGGCAGTATAAAACTATGAGATCCCGTTACCTTGGAGGCACATGGTCAGATGAGATCCCTCTATATTGAAGGCACGTGGTCAGCTGAGATCCCTCTATTCTTAAGGCACGTGGCCAGAAGAGATCCCTTCAATTTAGAGGCATGTGGCCAAAATGAGATCCCTCCAAGACTAGAGGCACGTGGATCTCCTTACGGATCAGTACTGTGTGACGATGGTCATGGGTTAAGCTGACGAGCTCACTCCTAGATCAGATTACCCAAGGGCAGTAAAGACTAAAGATTAAGACATATGCAAGCACCCTAAGGACGGCGATACGTAACACCTAGGTGTGCCAAGAAAAGAAAGCAAAGGAAGTTAAAGAAAGATACCAGTGCATTTGCATGGATTCAAATATGAGTATTTGCAATATTATATCTTATGTTTTATTGATGCTGTACTTAACCGGTGATTATTATTCTAATGAAATATTGCCAATGTGACTTAAGTGCATGAAATAAAATGAATTCTGCTTCAGACTATATGTTTTCCAACTATAAAAGAGAACAGTTCGTATAATGTATCCATTTTTTTGCAATAAACCAAAGCAATTGGAGATAATTACGATGACACGGTATGAAGTTTCTTAATAAATCCTACTAAGAATTTATAATTCTCACTCCTATATTTATTTCCGTATTATCTCCAGATAGTTCAAAAGATTTGATGAAGGCCCTCTGAGGCAAAGGTGGTCGAAGGTTACTGCCAGACAATGTCCGATTAAGTGACAGTAATAACTCCTAGGTGAGGTATTATGACTTAAGCATAGTACTATATTTAGGAGGATGTTACACTATGGGCATGGGTGTGCTTATAAATAGGAATGGGGAGATGATGCTCCTGGTGGATTCAGGAATGGATATCTCCCGTTTGATAGATGACATGGACGACACCTACTGAGCTGGAGCGAGGATAGCCCTTTTTGGTTATAGGTTATAGGGTTATCATTTCTTATATGACATATATGGACGGGAGAGATTTCTGATATATTTCTTTTTATGTTTTATCTCGTTAGGTTATCTTGTAGGGCCGACAGAAGATATCAGACCCATGGTTTATTATGTAGTACATGCTATATTATTTTTAACTATATTTAACTATGGTGGCTATGAAATGATATCATGTTTATCTAAGATGGTTGCTCTTTCTAATGCCCTTATTTATTTTATTGCACCGCATGTACGAAATAATGACATTTGGTATTATGCGTTCACACTGCGCTCATGGCTCTCATTGTTTTCAAAAGGTTTATATCATGATTGTTCAAAAAAAAAATTACCCTTATTTTCAGTATAAAGTAATTTCAAGGAGTAAAGTTAGTTCTATTAGCAAAAGTAACAACTAGTAATCCCATAATATGACTTAAGTATAGTACGGTACTATTAGAGTGTTACACTCTATTTGGTTGGTTGTTATTGAGAAACCCATAAAGTATCAAGCTTTTTCACTTCTTGGTCTTAGATACTCGAACCTTAACCATGGCTTGTAGGTTCTTGGCTTGTTTCCTTATTTCACTCCTTTATACCTGTTGAAATGCTTTCTAATGTTATCTATTTGGTGTTGTTTTGCTTGGATTCATAAGAAAAATAAGTTCATTTTACTTTGTCTTAAGAAAGTTAAGAAAAGATCAAAACTTTTTGAAGATTTAACATTTCTAAGAGGTTTAAACTTGAGATCCATAATCTTAAATCAAGAAAGCACACAACTTGTAGAACAAAAAAAGAAGAAGAAAGACTTGATCTATGATGATGAAGGGTTCGTCGATCAACAGAAAAAGGGAAGAAAAAAATGAGTTCTTGAAAGTTTATAAACGCACTAACATATTTAAGTGAATCTAATAAATTCCCAAGAAGTAAAAACAAATAAAATTTGAAGCACACTATATATAAGATTTGGCCATACCAAGAAATAAAGGGAGAAAATGAGTTTTAATTAGTGACCATGATGGAGTAAGGACCCATAATACTTGACTCATAGATCTAGTAATCTTACTTGAAGTAAAACAAAATAAAAGACTTAGAAAACTAAGGAAGGGATTTCAACCATAGTAAAATAAGAGGAAAGGAAAGGACTTTAATTTACTAAAAGGATGGATTAAGTGTCTAATACACTTAAATAGTGAACTTAACCAACTTAGTTAGGGAGAAATAGAATAAAACACTTGGAAAACCTGGGTAAGAAATTCAGCCATAACAAATAAAATGGAAAGGAAGAAACTCTAATTTGCTAAGAGGTTGGACTAAGCTTCTAATACACCTAATTGAAGGACTTAACCATCTTCCTTGCAGAAAAGTGAAATAAGAGACTTAGAAATCTAGGAAGGAGAATTGCCAAGGCATGTTAATAAGGAAGATAAAAGCTTTAATTTATAAGTAAGTTAAGATATGGTTCCATAATACTAAAGTAATAGACATAACAAATTTACTTGAAGAAAAACAAGACAAAAGACTTAGCAAACCTACTATGAAGACTTCAGCCATACATAGAAATAAAGGAAGGAATTATGTTTTAATAATTTAAGTAAACTTAAAAAGTAAGCTTAAGTGACAGAAGGCCAGTGGAGGTCACAATTAAATTATAAAAAACAATCCAAGAAAAGAAGTAAGCATAACCCTCTTTGTATTCACATAAAACTTAAGAGCAAGGTATGACTTAAAAGTTTGAACACAAGCCCTAACTATGTTCATAAGACTTTCAGATGATACCCTATGCTCTCTTTGTTCATAGTTAGTGATTATGTAATTTGAATGATGAATAATTCTTATCGCATTATGTATGCAATTGCACTTGATTGGCGTATTGAGATTCTTGAGAAGTGATTTTCTTGAATTATGTTGATATGAATGCTCATTGTGATTGAAGATGATTATGTATGTTATTATTCGATTGTTGATTGTTATCTTGTGCTTGCAATTTTGGGCAAGCTTCTAACATAGCTGTTATGCTATTGGATTTTTACCAAATTCTTGGACTTAGAAATAATTGCCATGTATGTTAGGATGAAATATGTGTTGAGAAGAGAAAGACTAAATTCCCTTATCCTAAGACATGAACAACATAAGACTTAATGCATCATCTATAAGTCAGAGGAAGATGTCTAACTTTTAAGATTTAAAACCCCTTACTAGAGCTAGAGGAAGATATCTGGTTTTCATGTTAGAGGAAGATGTTTGACTAAGTCCTTGATTTAGGTGACAACGATCACTAGCTATGAGCTCATAATGTAACATCCCGATTTCCGAGTTCGGCTTCGCCCTCAGGATTGATCCATCCCGATTTCCGACTTCATCTTTGAAAAACAGATAAGAGGATTATTCCCGAGTTCCGAGTTAGTCTTGCTGAATTCTCGACTTCATGTCCTGTACGACTTCCGACTTCGTCTGGATTATTTTCCACGACTTCCGAGTTTAACCTTGAAGTCTGAACACATGAACGTAATTCTATGAGATCCGACTTCATGTCTCAAGGAGAATATACACAGTTTCCGATATCATCAAATGTAAGATACCGACTTTCGAGTTTAAGTACTTGAGTTTGGAAATGTGACTCGAATTCCCGAATTTCGACCTCATACTTCATGCTTCAAAATAGTGTGCGTGGTTTCCGACTTCACAAGTTATAGTTTAACACAATGGTACAATACCGAACTCCGAGTTTAATGTTACGAGTTCCGGCCTTAGAGTTGAACTCAATGGACATGAGTTCAAATCTTTGGGTTGATTTCAGTCATACACTAGATCCGACCTCCGATTTGATATCCAGCATTGACATTCCCAAGTTCAAATAGGGAGTTCCGAGATTATATGATTGTCAGCTGCATGGCTTCCGACCTACGACCTTGATTCAAGATTTCCTCAAGTCACAAACAAGCTGGTACGTGTTCCGACATTAGGCTTCAACTCCAAGTTCAAGTAAAAACGACACGAGTTCCGACCTCAAGTGTAATAGGGACGAGTTTCGACTTGAAATAGAGTATATGCGAGTTCCGATTTCAAACAGTATGGCGGCAAGTTCCACTGAAAGGGAGACGTAGCTAAATTTTGTCCACAAGAAAATTCAGCCAATCGAAGCCCTCCAAGTTAACTACCACCTCAAGCTTATAAACTCATCTCTTTCTCTCCTTCAGCCCCATTTTCTACGCCACTTTCTCCCTTGTTCAGCCCTCTTCTCTCTTCTCCAACTCCATTACTCCTTCAAGCTTAGTAAGGCTCTAACACTCCAAGTTTCAGCACCTAGCTCAAATCATACTCCAAAGAGGTAGGATTCTACTTTTATTCTTGAATTATTTGCCCTATGGCTGTATGAACTTGTATTCTTCTTCATGTATTCGATGAGTTAATAGATGTATTATGATGGATCATGATTGAGTTAACGTGAAATATTGAGTTGGGATTAAGATTAGAAGAAGAAAACTAGGAGGAGTGAAAGTTGGAATGCTGTCTTGGTGAGGGATTCCACGGCAGTTCGTACGGCGGAGTGTACGGCGCCGCCTACAATCAGTCAAATCTGATGAAACCATTTTTAGTGAAAGTAGACATTCAGGGCTTTCCATAGATATATCATATAAGGTTATTGGATTAGTATTGAGAGAGATACGAATTTTTGAAGTTTGACCTAGGGTTCGGAACTTTCATCCGAGCAGGGTGACATGAGGAGGATATAACTCACCCTATACAACTCCGAATTGAGTGAAACCAGTTTTGTTAGAAAGCTTACACACAGAGGAACATCCCAATATAAGATCCCGAGTTTGTTATGGTCCCAATTGTTCCCAGTGATTCAAAGAAGTTGTCCTATGTCTAATTCAGACCAAAACAGGGTAATTCAGGAAGGTCGACTTTCAGGACTTATAACTCGAGGTGTGCTTAAGAAAATGGAGTGAAACTTGTGGCAAATGAAAGGTTGTCCTGTTAGTTTTGATATGAGACCAATTTCGTAAGATTTGAGCTTAGTTTCGATTTTTAGTGAATTTATATTCCCAGGAGTGTAATTCGGGCTAGTGACTGAACAGACTGAAGTAAAAGTTGAATATCTTGATTTACATAAATCAGAATGACATGGGACTAAAGAGGCTAGAAAGTAGACATATAGAGCTATGACATATCCAAATTTCAGATTTAAATGAGTTGGATAGAGATAAAGGTGGATTATACAAGATTCAGGCAGAACCGAATAGAATTGGCAGAATGGCCAAAATGATAAATTTTACAAGTGTTAGTGAAACATATAAGGTTTGAGTTAAGGATTGCCAACTTGACATCGATATATATGTGTGTTTCTTGATTATGTTGATATGACTAATTCATCCGGGAAAGCTGGCACTATTCATGGGAAAACGGACCTGATCCGTTATGCTGTCGGATTTACGGCAGAAGTCTAAGGAGCTATGAATGTTTAGATGTAAGGATAAATTAAAGTATAAATGGGTATATAGAAACCCTATATTCAAGAATGACATAATTATGTTATGAGGTATGTGAGGGTAAGTGATGTAGCATATGTATGACTATGCTTGAATATGTACGAGAACGAAAGAATGTGAATATATTGAATGTGAATTGTAACATCCCCATTTCTACCTAAGCTAATTAGCTCGGTGTTTCCTGCTAATTAGAGGGATTAGCGATTAAATTGAGAACTAATCGATTAATCCCGAGAGCAAGAGCTTAGTAAATTAAGTCTAGCCAACAATTAATCATAATGTCCTAAGCGTTTTAATAAAACCTTAATCGTCCAATCCTTAATTACTCGAAGGTGCCAAAACAAAAGTAAGACAACCTAACCTTACTAATTAAGTTTATAATGATTAAGACACTTAAGACAACTCTTGAAAAATTAAACCCCAAATTAAGCATATGCTTAACCATAATGCAAGACATCATAAAAAGTGTAATTGACAAGAGTTAACTCATGGGTAATTAAGCCAATTAAGTTAAGTTACATTTAAATAATTCTAATAACATTTAGAGATAAAAGTTCTTCCATGCATATGCCCTAGAAAGACACACCAAGGAGGAGCAACATCTCACCCTTCATTCAATCTCTTTAATCCTACACCATTAGATCAAAAGCCAAGACTAGGATCCTTGTCATCCACCATTAGATCTTGACACTTGGATGAGTCTTAGACAAGCAACCAAATCCTAAGAGCGGTACTCCCCTTTAACCCCTAGAGAAAAGCATAAATTGGACATTAGAATGCCCCCAAGACTCAAGGAAAAACAACTCACCTTTTTACCCCAAGGTTTTTCCACTCTCTTGCTTGTTGTAAGAAGCAAAGTCCCATCACCTTTCCCTCCCTCAAACTCGCCACCTTCAGCCATATCTCTCTCCTCCCTTCATTTTTCATTTCCTCTCCCAAAGACACACACAAAGCTCTCTTCTCTCTCTTCAATTTCAAAATTCTCCTCCTTCTCTCTAAACTCTCCAACTTCTCTCTAGAATCCTCCCACTTCTCTCATCCTTTCCTCTCCTCATCCCACTCACAAACTCTTCAAGAGCCACCATTTCTTGCTCTTGGAGAATCAAAGACACTCACATATCAAGCCTCTTCCAAGATCCAAGAGGAGGAGCACCACCCCCACCACCATCTTTTCCATCACAAGTTCCTTCAAAGAAAGCTTCTTGGTAGTGGCTCTAAACCCTTTTCCTCTCTTGTTTTTCAAGCTTTAGAACTCCTATGCTCTCCATAGCTAGGTGGTTTTAAAGATTGATTATGGGCATCATAGTCATTCTTGTCATAAAATGAGATGTTGTTGCTAGTATGGTTGTTTGTTGAAAACATGTTTTTCGGTTTGGTGTGATGCATGGCTGAACTCAATATTTTTGAACTCCAACATGTTAGTTTTTCACTGATCTTTCATGGTATATGAGTGTTTTATAACTTGAGAATGTTTTCTTGAAAGTGAGGTTGAGTGTTTTGGAGAAAACATGAGAAAAAGCAAAACGTGAAACCTGGATTTTCTGACAGTCTGTAAACCGAACGGTATAACTTTTTCCAAAAAATGCAGAAATTAGTGGAACCAATTTTATATGAAAATAGACTCAGAGAGCTTTCCATACATATAAAATATATAAGATTCGGAGTTAAAATGAGTGAGATATGATTTTTCAAAGTGGACTGTTCTCGGATTGGTTTCTGTCTGGGCAGTCTACACTACAATGTGTATAACTCGAGCTACAAAAATGATTTTTGAGTGAGACCAAGTTTAAATGAAAGCTAAGACATAGGGGAACAAACCCCTAAAACAGTTTTCTCAGATTCCTTCTGAGAAATTATAATGTGAGGTCACAATCCACTGTACCGGGAGTGAACCTAGAAACTGAACAAGTCAGAATAAAATATGCATAACTGGAGTTAGAAAATGAATTTTTGAGTGGGCCTTGTTTTGTTAAAAACTAGACTCAGAACCCTATAAGCATATAAAATTTCGCATTAAAATGATAAAATACCAAATTATGGTGAATTTTTAAAGTTACTGCCTAGGGTAAAAGTAAAACTGTCAAAACTTAACCTTAAGTAAGACTATGCATGAATGACTTAAAAAGTTAAAAGGCCTTAGCCTAAAGTAATGAAAACTCCATAATTTATTTAATGAGGACTAGATAGAATAAAATACTAAGCTCACCTAATCCTTAACAAAAGGGGCGAATAAAACGAAAACCGAATGTAAATGTAGTTAATGTACTCGATTAAGTTCATAAGATTCTAATCAAACTATAATGCAATACCTAAGCTATAAATCTTCCAAATTAAAATATGAAAATCATATAAGTCAAGTTAGAATAATTGAGGAGAAGGAATCAATAAAACGAAAGCCAATGTAAAAGCTTGCACCTAATTTACTAAGCTAAGCTCATAAGACTTTGTTTGAGAATATGCCTATGTTTAGGTTGCAAGTATGATGTGATTCTGATGCCATGATAATGATGATATGATGATGATGATATGATATGATGATATGACGATGATGATATGATATGATGATATGATATGATGCTGTAATACTGGTATTCTGTCTGACAAAATTTTGGGAAGCTGCGGTCTAGCCGTTATGCTGCCGAAATTTTGTAGAAATTATGGACTTAGAAATATTTTGCATCATAAGTTTAATAAGAAAAGATTGGATAATGTGTGATCCTTCAAAAGGGAAGGTGACCTAATTTAAGTTTCCCCTCACCCACGACTCACATGAGGCATGGCATGACCCAGCTAGTGTAAGTACCGAAATTCTATGGTGGCGACGGCCACGGTATGAGGTCATTACCACTTATATTTAGTGGGTGGAAAGAAAGGACTTAAGATAAGTCAAGTTAAGGAAAGAAAGGGATTTCGGTCCAACCCAAGTAAAGAACATAACTCTCGATCTGTTTATATATGTTATGAATAGTCATATAAGCTTTCATGTATGCTATGATGTTGTTAATACAACGAGGATAAGTACTAAAAATGGGACCCACTTCGGATAGTAACGTTTTCGAAAATCAAATAATTGAACCTATTGTATGCCCACAGTTTTTCATTTAAAAACCGAAGTGGCTGGGATGATGACGATGACACCGGTGTGTTAGGGTCGAGTCCTACTGAGAAATCTTATTTCTCATCCTAGTTGTTTTCCGTCTCGTCACCAGATACTCATGGAGCCTCACGTGACATGGAGCATGGAGCCTCCCCACCATGAGTGGGTTTATGATGAGGACGCCCACGCTATCGTGGCCACGACCACCACGATAGTTCGCACGTACTTCTATCCGGGTCGAGTTTTTGAGCAGGGGGAGCCAGAGATTTCGCCAGCCCCTGTGGACGTATCATCCTCACGCCTTGGACAGCCGTTGGGTCCTTGGGATTTCCCGCCCGAGCCATTGCCCGAGATCGAGATGGAGCCTATGTCTCCCGGTCTACCCGTAGCCGAGCCTGTGCCGCCGCCAGAGGTTCCCGTGGTCGATGTGAGTTCAACGGCCACCCCTAGGGCCGAGCAGCATGGGGGACTAGACATTCGAGGACCTGAGACCGCTTGATGGAAGGGCATGGAAGGGGCAGAGAAGTTAGCATATGTCTACGTGGGCTTATTTTGATTTGCGCTCCTTAACTCCTGTATTTCATTTTGTTTTGTATCTTATCAGACTTGTGTACCTTTGATATTTGGGGCCATGGCATGACCATGAGTTTCCCTTTATGTATTTGCCGAATATTATGAGATTAAGTGTATTATGTAGTTGATGTTATAATTTGAATGTATGACTTTATGATTTATCTCATGTTCCTTCCATTTATATCAAAATCTCTGCGATACGCTCGTTTACTGCTACCTTCTTGCGCAAGGCTTTACTTTTCCAAAGCAACGACACATTTCAAAAAGAAAAATTTACTGTATTTTCTGCATAATTTAATTTTAAGTGAAGTTTAGTTTTCCACGAGCATAAGTAACAACTAATAAAACGCCGTAATACGACTTAAGTGTAATATGGATTTATTAGGGTGTTACATGAATCCCTTCACTTGGAGGCAGTTGCACTTCAATCCCTCTCTGTGAAGGCAGCTAAGACAATGAGATCCCTCTACCTTGGAGGCACGTGGTCAAATGAGATCCCTCTATGTTGAAGGCACGTGGTCAGATGAGATCCCTCAATTTTGAGGCACGTGACCAGAAGAGATCCCTTCAACTAGAGGCACGTGACCAGAATTAGATCCCTCCAAGACTAGAGGCACGTGAGTCCCCTTGTGGGTGAGTCGGTGTGACAACAGTCACGGGTGAAGCTGACGAGCTCACTCCACGGCCAGGCTACCCAAGGGCAGTAAATGCACCCTAGGGACGGCGATACGTAACGCCTAGGTGTGCCAAGTAAAAGACTAAAGACTAAAGATTAAAGTATATGCAAGCACCCCAATCACATGAGGCATGACATCGACCCAGCTAGTGTGAGTACAAGGGATAGAACTTACATGAGGCATGGCATGACCCAGCTAGTGTAAGTACTGAATGAAAGAGAAGTCAATTTTACGTATATGTATGAATTCAAGTGCAAGTTAAGTTAGGTACAGATGTTATGTTTCCAATAGATTAATGCTATGTGCGGTTTATATGTTGAAGTTATTATCCATAGTATTATTCATGAATTAATCTTGTGTACACTCCCCCAAAGGACCAGTATATGAGTAAAAATGAACTTTGCTTCGGACAAGACATTTTTCGAAATGTAAAATTAAACAGTTTGTGCTGCATGTTCATCTTTTTCAAAATAAACCGAAGCAAACTGGAGACGACCATGATGACACTATGTATGAAAATTAGAGAATCCTACTGAGAATTTTATAATTCTCACTCCTATTTCCATGTTGTCTCCAGATGATTTTAGAAGTTTCCAAAGACGGCTGAAGTTGCTGTCAGACGAGGTCCACTCAGGTAACAGTAACAGCTCCAGGGTATAGTACTATGACTTAAGCATAGTACTGTGCTTAGGAGGGTGTTACACATAACCTAAGAAAAGTCTAGTTAAGAAAGTATGAAGAATGTTCAAGTACAAAGTTAAAGTATGTTAAAGAAAAGCCAAAGTCAAAGTCGAAGAAAGTAAAGAAAGGCTAAGACACTCATATAATATGTAACTTATCAAGTTTCTTGTTTAGGAGTACTCACTTGTTATATCTATGTTTCATTATGTCATGATTATGAAAAGCTTTAACTATATGTTTAGAAGTAATTCACTTTGGCTAAAGAAAATTTGCAAACTTAGTAAATGAAATGGATGCATGCTCACCTTTGTTGTAAGGAATCCGAAGCGATTGGGACAATAACGATGATACTTATTTGTCGAGTTATAGTCCTATTGAGAAATTATATTTCTCATTCCTATATTTTCATGTCGTTTCCAAACATTGATGATAGGGTTGATGATCGTCTATGTTGAGTGCTCCCCTGGGAGTGGCACTATGAACCGACTTTGGATTCTTTGTTGCTGATGGCCAGAGCTACTCTGTGGGTTTATATATTCTTCCGTCGCCCTTTTGGCCTTACTTTGATGAGTAGGTGCTTTAGCCCACAAGACTCGTTTGATGATATCACCGTGAATGAGGCATACCCAAGCTTTGTTGTTTACATACTCCCCCTCTTCCACGTCTGACCTTTCCATGGCCACAATTCCATCCATTTGGACAGATCCTTCAAAGGCTATTCCTTCGGATGCTACAACCTCAGACATTATCCTCTTGGATTTTGAGGCATCTTCAGTTGTGAAGGAGATGGCTGGGGAAATGGTTACATTTCCTCATAGGATAAGGAGTCGCTTAGTGGATGTGTGTAGGTTTGGGTGTCTCAAAAAAAATTAAAAAACTCGATGATGAAAGATAGAAGGCAATGATTGAAGAAACCAAGAAATTATTGCAAGCAAGATTCATATGAGAAATACAACATAGCATGTGGCTTGCCAATGCAGAGGTGGTCAAAAAGTACCAAGAAAATGGAGGATGTCTGTTGACTTCATGGATCTAAACAAGGCACATCTACAGGATTCCTACCCACTAAGTGATGAGAGCATTGAGCTCGATCAAATTACAAAACTAATTCTAAAGCAATTTGTAGCACAAGATTCAAGTAGAGTCGTCTTTCGAGGATCAAGGAGAAAATCGATCAAAGTAAGAGCATTTGGTGAGAACAAAGAGCAAACATACAATCGAATGGACTAAATTAAAGAATTAAGTGCAACCAATCCAAGGGTTCATCATAAGCATGCATTGATATGTCATAGGCTGCAACATATATATATAAAATCTCAACATATGTTATTAACTTAAATTAAACCAAGAGCTTTGCATTCAATTCGTTTCAATTTGACATTTGGACTAAGAATATGTTAGGATTCATGTAACATCCCTGATTCCAGCAATAATAATAAGGGTCCCCAAAATTAAGTAAATAAAAGATACAAATATAATTTCTAAAGAGTAATGATATAGCCTCCTAAAAATTTTCCTAAATGTCATCTTGAATACTAAATGAAGTTAAAAGTAGATACAATCAATGTCTTGAAATCTTAAAAGTAATCAATTCTTCCTTCATTTAGTAATTAGGACAATATTTAGGAGAATTTGTTAGAAGGATAAATAATTTCTCATGACTAAAATAAGATCAATTTCTTCTCAAGTAAACAATAGAAGAGAAAATGTACTTTTTCTTCATTTTCTTCTTCTGCTTCTTCTTCTTCTTTTGTATAAGGAGCTCCTATAAAAGATCAAATAAGGGAAATAGGGAAAGGGATAGGTAAATGGAGATTAAATCCCTGATCCAAAACCAACAACCCCTTGTCACAAGGACCAGAAAAGATATTGCTTGAGTAACAACCCATTGACCTTTTCTTCATTGTCTTTTCTCCTTATTTTTTTTCCTTTCATTTTATTTCTTTGTATTTTCTCTCTACATCTAATAAAGTATAAAGAAAATTATCATAATTTGGAAATTTCAAGACTAAGACATACTAAAACACAAATTGAAAGAATTTTTTTGCACAAAATACTAACAACTTTGTAAAATATATTTTTATCTATTAAGTAGATTATATTAGTCTGATTTTCAAAATAAACGTTATATAGCCTTTTCATAATTAAAATTTTTTATATGTCTTAAAATTAAATATTCCATCTTAGTGCTCTTGAAATTAATTTTTTAAAATAACTTTTTATATTTTAATAAATTTATCTATTTAAAACTTCTAAAAAATCTAAAAACAAACTTAATCTGGATTAAATTAGATTAAAATTGAATTAACGTTTTGAATATAAAAGAAAACCAATTATAATAAAATTGTCAGCTATTTTCATTAAAATTGATTTTGGCTCGATTCGCAAGCTCATATCTAAAGAAAGTGTTTGCTCTACAATTGTGTCTTATATCTCGAGTTATACTCACTCAAAAGATATGCAACTTATTTAATTTGAAAGTGTGCTCTGTTAGCTTTACATTGATATAAATTTCGCATAATTTCACCCAGATTTCTATTTTTGGTGAATTTTCTCTTAAGAGAGTGTAATTCTGGTTAGAAATAGAGCAGACTGGGATATAACACAAATAATTTGAGTTAATCTCGGAACTCGGAAGGGTGTAGGTTATACTTAAGGTTGAACTCGAAAAGTTATATTTAAGGTTGAACTTGAAAAGTTATACTTAAGGTTGAACTCGGAAGTGTATATTTAAGGTTGAACTTGGAAGGGTATACTTGAGGTTGAACTTGGAAACTTAGTAAACAGAGAACTAGATCGAATATACTTAATGTTGAACTCAGAACTTAATGAATAGGAAACTAGATTGAGTATAGCTAATGTCAACAACTTGGAATTTAGAAAATATGCTTGTAAAAGTCTTAGAAGACCAATAGTGGAATAAGGTCGGAGACCGAATATAATCCCGGAAGTCGGAAATTATATAATCTCGAAGGATTGAACATAACCCTGGAGGTTGGAACTTGTATAAGCTTGGGACTCGTACCCTATTTAATTTTAGAAGTCGAACTTGGGAACTTCAATAGAAATTAAAAGCTTGCAAGATAGACTAAGACATAAGGTTTTAAAACTTGTATCTATTGATATTGTTATACTTTTGATATGAATATGATGTTTGATTAAAATTTTCTCGTTGTCTGACATTATTTATGAGGAAGCAGACATGATCCATTATGCTGCCAACATTTGGGCAGAGATTTCAATTATTATGAATCTACAAGTTATGCATGCATTGGTCAAGTATTAGACAAGCAATGCTACCCCTATACGAATGAGGAAGGATTTCCATGTGACTTGGGCCAGCCCCTGAACAAAGTTAAGGGGAATAGATCAGTGGAGAAGTTGGGGAAAGCAAAACCGACAACCCTGTATAGAAACGAACTCGATCCTGAAAAGTAAACTATTAACTAGGAGTTTTATGGCCAATATACTCCTAGGAGACCAAGTATGGAAAACTATGAGTTAAGATCAAGTGCACTATTTCTTATGCATATCTATAATTTCAGTTATCATGCATTGAGTTAATTACACCATTGGATTTCATGTATATATATATATATTACTATTCACTTTATGGCTATCACTTAGTCATGTTAAAAATACAGGTTTGATTGTTTATTCCTCTGTTTAATTACCTTTATTTCCCTAAGTAAAATTAAACTGTGTTTCGGGCTATGATTTCTATAATTAATTTTAGTAGAGTATCTTGTTGACGTGACATTTTGTTCTAAATTAACCAAAATCCGAAACAATTGGTAATGATAGCGATGATAGATATGCATAGATTTAGGAATTCCTACTCAGAAATCTCTATTTCTCACCGTACTATATACTCCCGCGTCATTCTCAGATCATGGAGAATGCATCAACTGACATCCTGTTCATTGAGTTTTCTGAGCTCCACATCCATCTTGATCCATTCGTAGACTCTGTGTACATATTCGGTAAATGTCAGTTTCGCCTTTATTTCTTTTTTCAGAGAGATTTTACTGTACCACTCATGCACTCGCTTTTTAACCCTGCCATCCCTTATATTGCCATACCCTTCCACATAGCTCATCCCTTTCCACCTCCACATGCTGCAGCAGCAGCAGTAGCTCCCATGGCTCCGCCAGCCTCACAACCGCAGCAGATACCGTTGGTCTCGATGTCTAAAGAGAATCCATCTGAGGTGGAGAGTTCATCTTCCTCGTCCTCTGCTCCAAGCATGGACTACATTCCTGCGGATGCTGGTATGGCAAATGGATTCCTTTCTTTGGAATCCATCTAGTTGGGGTACTCGCCGTAGCAGTGGCAGATGTACAGAATGACTCCCTTTTGACAGTTTAGGTCATGAGCATATGAGTAAGAGTTAGTAGTTGTATATGAAATGTCCCATGGGACCAATTAGGGGGCTGTTCATGTAGACAGGCCGATTTATTTTGTGTTAATGACCTCATTTTTTTTTACTACCCTGTACTGCCTCCTTTGACATATATATATATATATATATATATATATATATGATGCAGTTTTAGAAAAGTTATGTTTATTTCACATTTCTATTGGTGTTACTTTGACTGTTTAGTGTTTATTTCGTTGCCAAACAGAAATTGATTAAAGTAAATAGTTAACTCTTAGTTTACCATATGTAATAACTTATTAAGTAATATATTATGACTTAAGCATAGTATTTTATCTGGTAAAGTGGTACAGATATAGCCTCTTATAAGTGGTTCCTTATTCTAACGTTGACTAGTTGTTCAATGGTGTATTATTTTGTGTTAGTGTTGTTTTTTTTTTTTTTTGGTTGTTCTGCTTTGTCATGATCCTTCGGAGTGCTCTTAGGTACTGTGGATTGGATTTTTTTGTTTTGTTTTGTTTGGGCTTGGATGCCCAATGCTTTCCACATGTTTATGTGGGTCAAGCCTTATGAATAATTATAAAAAAAAAACACTATTCTTTTTAGATTTTATAAAAAAATTGAAAATATATTTTTTTAATATTTTAATTATTTTAAAAAAAATTATCAATGAAAAATGTAATTTTTTACAAAAAAGATTACAAACAAATGCACATTGAGTTAACACAAACATAATTTATATTTGGAAATATTTTATCTAAAAAGTGATTTTGATATGATAGATATTATTTGGATAGTATTGATAAAAATTACTTTTAAACTTATAAGTATCAAAAACGATATGAATTTTGTTTCTTAGATTAAATGAGAACTAAATTAGTTTTGAAAATTAATTATAAATGAATTGATGGAAAAATCATTTCTTTTACCATTAACGTTTATTTAAGCATTATAGAAAAATAAATTTTAAAATATTATTTTAATAATTTAAAAATTATTGAATTTCATTTATTTAAGTAATATTTAAATGATAATATAATATTAACTCCAAAGATAATGTTAAAAAAAATTAAAAGAATATTTTGTTAATACACACTTTCACAGGTATTTACTCACTGAGAGGTCAAAATTTAATAATGCATTTGTTTTAAATTTTGAAAAAAATAATTTTAAAACTAAAATTTTGGGTATATCTATTTGTGTTTTTTTAGCAAAAAAATCACTTTTTTATTAAAAAATAATTTTTATATATTTGGATAATTTTTAAAAATTAATCAGATTATCCAAAAAATTTATTTTCAATTTTTTTAGAAAAGATAAAAAAGAGTAGCTTTTGAAAAAAATCAATTTTTTAGTTTTTTCTCTATCAATTTTCAACTTTTTAAAAATTTATATTTTATAATCACTTTTTCTAAAAGTTGAAATAAATGCACTTTTTATATATAATTGAAAAAACTGAAAACTGATTATTTTTAGAAGCTACTCTTTTCAGCTTCTATAAAAAAGTTAAAAATAAATTTTTTTTTAGATTCTGATTATTTTTAATAATTTATCCAAATGTGTCAAAAGTGATTTTTTTAATGAAAAAAGTAATTTTTTGGGCAAAAAATCTTATCCAAACGCATCATAACTTTGAAACCAATATTGATTTTACTTGAGATCATCCAAACAAACTTTATAGCATTCAAGATTTCAAAATTAATTTTGATGGTTTAAAGTTGAAACCAAAAACATACTTGTTAACATTGGATAATTGTTTTTTTTTTTTTTGGTCAAAATAGGCAAATGGGTTCTTTATCTTTAATTTCTTTTTTAATTTGGTTCTTTACACTTCAAATCATCTTTAACTTGGTCCCTAATTACGTATTTGTCATAAAACTAATGAAAATTACGGACATGGTATAATTTACATTATATTTATATGTGCGCCACATCAGCATAATTTATGCACAGAAACATTTTCCTTTAATTATGTAATGAAAAAGTGATTAGAGACCAAATTAAAATACGAAAAACCAAATTGAAAATATATATATATATATATATATATATATATATAAGGGACTAAATTAAAAAACAATTAACGATAAGAGAAGTAAAAAAAAAAAAAAATCCGTTCTAAACACACACTAAAATCTAGATAATGAAAGGAGGAAAAAAAGGAAAAAAGAAAAAATGAAGTAAACCAATTCTTTTGGGTCAATTGGGCAACAGCCCAACAAAGTTTATTTCAAAGCGCAAGCAAGCTGCGAGCACTTCCCTCTTCTTCCTCCCACTTCCCGGGTTCCCGTCCGCTGCCGAGGGAAACACAAACAAAAGAAATGGCTCAACTTCAAGTCCCTGCACTTGAGCCTTTCAAATTAGTGAAATTACACTCATGCAAGCTCACGCACGTCCCCTCCTTCTTCTCTCACCCTCTCTTTCCCACCTTCAACTCCAAACCCTCTCCCCAACCTCATCTTCGTACTCTCTCTCATCAACCCTTAGTACCCATGCTCCGTCCCCGCACTCGCGCACTATGCAGCATGCGCGAATCAGGTAAACCCTCCCCTCTTGTTCCGTCAAGCACGCTTCATTTGTAGTTGAGGTTTAGCTGGCTTGGGGTCATTTACTCGAACAGTTGTGGCGCAAGTTTTCAAACTTGAAACATCCTCTGTTGTTGTGTGTCTTATGTTATTTCGGCTTTAGTTTTTTTGGGGAGCTATCAACTATGTGATGTGAATTGGGTACTTGGTTAGATATGATTTCGCAGCTTGAGCTTGGGAAACCGGAGCAAATGAAGAAACCCGAGAAGCGAGTTAACGGGATATTCTGGATCATACTCCTTAACATTGGGATATTCGTCGCTGACCATTTTTTTCAGGTGCCTGGTTTTGTCTTATTTACTGATATGAACCCAGAGAATCTATTTATATTCTGTTTTGTCCCCATTTTATAAAGGTATAATCCATTGCTCTTACACATAATATAGCACGTGTTAAATGTTACCGGAATTTGTTACAGGTCAGTTTTAGAGGCTGTTAGTAGCCGTTGTAGAGTTAGTTACTTTCATGTGAGTATAATCCTGTACATACAGTAGTAAGCACTGCAGGTGTGCACTCAACTTATTGTATATATAATCCATCGATAAGTTAATGAAAGCATGTATTCAGATTTTAATATTATCTGATCTAATATGATATTAGTTTCTATTGTTTAATATGAATAATTTCTACTAGGTTAATGGCATCAAAGCCTTGTACTTGTACCACAACTGGCCTGCTTGGTACCAGTTTGTCACAGCAACATTTTGCCATGCTAATTGGTCAGTCCTCCCTTTTGATTTCTTTTTTCTATAGTTGTTATTTATGTAATTATTTTCTTTTTCTTTTTTCAGGTAGAATTTGCATAGGATACTTTCATTGCCCCCTGATGAACTAGTTTCTTACTAATCTCATTTTACAATCTGGCTACTGCCTTAACTTTTTCAGGAAGCATCTTTCTAGCAACCTTTTCTTCTTGTACATTTTTGGTAAGGGGGTCACTCTTCTTTCCTGTTAATGAGTTGTTGTTATGGAATTGATGCTTGGTGTTTGTTATTTTGTTGTTTCTGCAACAGGAAAGCTTGTTGAAGAAGAGGAAGGAAACTTTGCTTTGTGGATTTCTTACATTCTTACCGGTGTCGGAGCAAACCTTGTTTCATGGTTGGTTTTACCGAGAAATACAGTTTCTGTTGGAGCTTCTGGTGCTGTTTTTGGGTTATTTACTATCAGTGTCCTTGTAAAGGTACCTGGAATTTGTATTGTAAGGTTCGGTGTTCGTTTGTTTCTAGTTGTGCTTCCATGTTCTTACTTCTTACAGTTTTGCTTTAACTGGATGTAGATGTCCTGGGATTGGAGGAAGATCCTTGAAGTGCTTATATTGGGTCAGTTTGTTATAGAGAAGGTGAGCATGAACAACAAATGTTTTTTACCTTGTCATGTAAAGTAACTACAGATGGTAGAGTGTGTTTGGTTCTGCTTTTGTATAATTGATTTTAGATAGAATTGATTTTGTTAGAATTGATTTTGAGATAAAGTGATTTTATATTTGATAGTTATTATAAAAGTAATTTTGATAGAACGTAAAAAATTTTCACTTCTTCCAGAATCAATTCTAGAAACAAGACTAATTTTGATCTTTGAAAATCAAACAACATAAAAAATTGACAAAATCAGTTTTGGGGGGCCAGAATAAATTCTAACCTCTCCAATTGCAGATCCAAACATGCTATTAACTGATTCAAAAAGTTACTAAAATACAGGTCAAGTAATTATTTCATGAAAACGTCAAGACCTGTTGGGTTTGCATCTTATACAAACAGAGATCTGGGAACCTAACATTACGCAGTTTGCTTTTGCTCTGTGTCCAGTATCATGATTTGTCGTGCTGCATGCATGATTTCCAATGTACTACGGTCTCTTTCATGTTTTTTAATGATCATTTGAATGTTGATTTGTTTGAAAACATAATGCATCTTTTTGGATTTCTTACTAGTCATTTGGGCTATGTTTGAACCACCAGTATCAGTGTCTTCTATAATTGATCTGTTCTTTGTGACTGTTATAGGTGATGGAAGCAGCCCAAGCTTCAACATCATTGTCAGGCACCTTTCGCGGAGGTTACGCATTGCAGAGTGTCAATCATATTGCACATCTTTCTGGTGCTCTTGTTGGTGTGCTTTTGGTTTGGCTCCTAAGCAAAATCCCTTCGGATCCTTCAGACCGATAATCCACTTTACGCAAGCAAATGTAACTTGGCGTCTAAATAATAGGAATATATGGGATTATATCAACTGTAAAGGTATTCTCTTAGGGGTGAGTTTGGTACGAGGATAAAATAGGGAGTGAAAATCTTGTGGATTAGGTTCATTGGTAAAATTACTTGTACCCCTAGTAAGAGCGCATACTAAATGCCTCCTGGTACGGAAACCATGGAATTGGGACACATTTTGTTTAAAGTTAGAAGAAGATAAATTGACGTCAATGGGTTGTATATGAACATGAATTATGCTGCTTACATAAATGTTATACTCAGGTATGCCTAATTCATATATAAACTAATTAAATGTAATAATCTTATTTTGGTGAAGGAGACTGATTAGAAATAACTATTTGAACACAAACACCGGAGATTCTTGCATAAACACAAGTTTAACACGTCACAGAATAAACGCCATAGTTTGTTCAGAATTTTTTATCATTATCTATTAATAATAAAAAAATGAAAACACAAAAAGTAAAAGGTAAAAAAAATAAATCAATTTTTCAATTCTTCTATCCGTCTAGATTTTCAATAAATTGTCTCCTAACCTCTCTATTCATGACTGGTTTTCAATTCCATTTTACCTCCATAATTATTTTTTCAAATTTTATCTCTATCTGTCTAGATTATTAACTAATTCTAACTCAAGTTTTTAAAGTTTCCTTCCCTCTAAGCTTTCTATAGTCTTAATCTTCAATTATTTTTCAAATTTCTTCATAGCCAACTCATCTGATCTTAATTATTTAATCCGTTTCAAAATATCTATCCAAAATAAAAAAAATACACATATTAAAAGAAAATTTAACCTTAATAATGACACAAAATTATATAAACGGACAAAATTATCCTAATTCAAAGAAATATATTTTTATTAATATAATTAATATTATAATTATTCTTTTTACATAAATGAGAATGAGTTGATCTAACACATTTTTAACTTCAATTATGATAATAGTAGGTGATAATTAAATTAATAATATAATTAAAAAAAATAATACAATCTTTATATTAGAAATAAATAAATATTTTAAAATATTAAAATATCAAAATTAGATAAATATTTTAAAATAGAGGGTGTATTTGTTGGCAAACTTTCCCAAAAAAAATCTCTCATCCTACTTTATATAAAAGCAATTCCCTCAACAAAGAGCGGGAGTTTAACGGGATTTTTCACTACTTTCTCATTCTCTCGTCACACCTTCATCACCATTCGCTATTTTCTTCGTTTCACATCCATTGTTCTTATACCGTAAACCTTCATCATCATCAACTGCTGCCCAACCATTAGCCACCAACATCAAAAACAGCATCGACACCTTCACCACCATAACAGCCATCACACCACTGGATCCTCCCATCGCCACAACCATCCAACCATCATGAAGCCTCCGTCTTCAGCCCTATTCTTAATAGTAACCCAGTACCTTCTCTCACACCACCGCAACCATCTCACCGCAAACACCACGCACCACCAACAAGCATAACCACCATCTGTCCGGGAGCAACCGCCGCACCCCACCACCATCCTTGTCACCCTACGCACGACAACCACCGTTGCACCTCCAATCCAGTCCGCCCCACCATAGAACCGCAGCAACACCACCTAAGAACAACGCGAGCCCCGACTTTAACATCGACGTCGACATCGCGCACCATCATTGCCAACACCATAGCTACAGCAATCACCGCAGCCTTTTCACCTCGCACCCACCTTCAACGCCAGCCTGAGCTCACACCGTCATCTCTTCATCGCAAAGCCCCTCTTGGTGCTGCACCTTGTGCGGCGAGCGCGGCCTCTGCCTCCATCTTGTTTTTTTGTTTAATCTGCTATAGGGCAAGTGTGTGTAAACGTGAAGCTTCTTTCTTATTTGGACTTGCGCCTTCTTTCTCTTTCGGATGTTTCTTTCTTTTCTTTTTTTTTTTTTGATCTTTTAAATTTAATAATTTTTTTAATTTTAATTTTAATTTTTCTAAATTTATTGTTTTATTTTTATTTTCCAAGTCTATCGCATTTTTCACTTCCCTGGATCATTTTTTGGCCCCCCCTTTTTTTTTTTTTCTTTTGTCGCTAAACGCTTCAATCTTTTAGGTAACTCGTGTTTCTAATTCGAGTTTGTGAGCAAGTTTAAATTGGATTTGAAATTATTTTGTTAATGGTTTTTTTCCAAAAATACAAAAAAGCATGTTTGAATTTTTTGTGATTTTAATCTATCTTTTGAATTATTATATTATTCTCAGTATGAAAAAAAATTTCTTTCTTTAAATGATAAAAATAAAAAAAATCTTTTCTTACATCTTTTTTATCCATTCAATGATCATTGAGGGTAATTGAGTAATCGATGTAACCTTTATCACTCTTTGAATCATAAGAGTTTATTGAGTAGCTTAGTATTGTCTTATTAATTTAGCAAAATCTTTACATAAATAAAATTCATCAACCCGCAATCGCTTTCTTATTATTCTCAATCATATTTCTTATTTTCTTTTAACGATAAAAATAATATAAATTTTGTCAAATCTTTCAATTTGTGCAATGGTTATCAAGAGTGAATGAGTAGCCGGTATTACCTTCATCGCTTTTTGAATCATAAGAGTTTATTGAGTAGTCTGGTTCTACTTTGAATATTCTGTAAGATTGGATTTTGTTTCAAATAATATACTTGACCAGAATTATTTTCATAAATTTTTTTCCTTTCTTTTACCATTTCTGTATATAATTTTTTTTGGGAAAAAATAAATATTATTAAAGTTATTAATTAATTTGCATAGCAAACTTTAGGGTAACCATCATAAGATAGATGTATTAAGGGTACAATAGGATTAAGTTTTCACCTTTCTTCATGCATAATTAGATTTTCAAACCAAATCTCTTTAAAAAGACCAGTTTTCCAAACACAATAGATTTTTCCAATTTTTTCCTTAAATAAAAATTAATGGTGACTTCATTGAATTATTTTTTCAATAATTTTTTGGTTATCTCTTGTCATGGCACTCTTCGTGTAACACCCTCCACAAGTTCCGACTTCATTTTTCCATGATTCCGACTTCCGATTTCATCTTTAAGTCAATGGACATTTGCTTCCGACTTCATGTTTCAAATATGGTGTACATAATTTCCGACTTCCGACTTAATCTTTGAAGCAAGCGTACATGGTTTCCTACCTCCGAGTTTATATGTAAGTTCAACGAGAATGAACACGAGTACCAACTTCTGAGATTGAATTGAGCTCCGGAATTATATAAGTTCCGACTTCCCTATTTGAATGTTTTGATTTCCGACTTACGGGATTGCGAATTGATCTCCGAGATTGATTATTGGACCGAGTTTCGGAATTATATGTATAAGAGTTTTATGGAATAGTTTTCGACTTCCGAGATTCGGGTATAAGGTGATTTGTTCGTTGTGTGATTTCCGACCTCTGACCTTATGTTCCAAATATATTGTGCATTGTTTCCGACATCTGACTTTGTTTCCAAGTTTCGAATAGAACAGACAATATTTCCGATATCCGATTTTACGCTTCAAAGAAAACGGACTCGAGTTCTGATCTCATTCTTTATCTCCAAGTTCAAATAAAATGGACATGAGTTTCGTCTTTAAGCAGGATTAGGACGAGTTCCGATTTCAGGCAGAGTGAAACACGAGATTCAATTCTAGCCACAAAAAGGGGGAGATATGGCTGAACTTTATCCACAAGAAATTCAGCCAATTGACACTCACAATTCCAACTACCCTCTTTATGTTTAAATCAGATTTTTCTCTTCTCCCTGCTAGCTTGCACCTCCCTCTTCCTCTTGTTCCAGCCTTCATCTTCTTCCCCTCTCAACAATCTCCATTAAACCTTCAAGCTTCACAAGGTTCCATCAATCCAAACTCAAATTCAGCAAGATTATACCTAAAGGAGGTAGGATTCACTTTCTATTCTTGATTTCTCCGAACTGTGGCTGTATGAAATTCCATTATTCTTCAATTATTTGATGATGTATTGGATGCATTTGATGGTTTATGGTTGGATCAACATGAAATTGTGAGTTGGAGTTAACGTTAGAAGTAAGGGAGGGTGAAAGTAGGAAGAAGTGAGGGGCTGGAAGACCAAATTTCTCTCGGCAGTCCGTATGGCAGAGTGTACGGCTCCGCCTACGACTGGTTGAATCCGATGAAACCATTTTTATATGAAACTAGACATTCAGGGATTTCTATCCATATATTATATAAGGCCATTGGATTAGTATTAAGAGAGATTGAATTTTGGAAGTTTGATCTAGATTTTAGAGATTGATATTGGGCAGACTGGGTTGTTCAGGCATAACCTGCTCTATACACCTTGGAATTGGATGAAACCAATTTTGTTAGAAAGCTTACACATAGGAGAACATTCTATAAAAATTTTCGAGTTAGATATGGTTCTGTTTGATCCTAGTATTTCGAAGAAATTATCCTATATCCGAACTGGGACAAAACAGGACAGTTCAGGAAGTCAAATTTTGGGGCCTATAACTCGAGCTTTACTAAAGCAAATAAAATGGAATTTGCTACAAATGGAAGGTTGTTCTGTTAGCTTTCATAAGAAATTAATTTCATATGATTTGAGTTAGTTTTCGATTTTTATTGGATTTTTACTTTTAAGTGTGTAATTTTGGCAAGCTGCAGGGCAGGCCGGGATAAAACTCGAATATCTTGAGCTATACAAATCTAAATGAGATGGGACCAATGAGGCTAGAAAATAGACACATAATAATCTAACGTATCCAAAATTGAGGTCCAGATGAGTTAAATAGGAATTATGGCCTAATTTACAAAAATCGGGCTGAGTGAAAGTGCTAAGACAACAACTATGCTTTAATTGCAACTAATGTTCCTATGAGATTGATGTTGAATTGTGATGCTTTAAATCCAACTAATGTTCCCATGAAATTGATGTTGAATGGTGAATGAAGTGTTGTGAATTTTCTGTAAAATTGGTTATCTGAGTACTAGCACTATTCATGGGGAAGCAGACACGTTCTGTTATGCTGCCGAATTCTTAGTAGAATTGTAAGAAGGTTATGAGCATTTATGTGTTAGGAATATATCTATGAAAATCATGTATGCAAGGATATATGAAAGTAAATGATGAAACATATGTATAAGAATGAAAAGGATATGAATATATTGAATGTGGGTCCCTTCACCTGGAGGCAGTTATGAGGTCCCTCCTTGTGAAGGCAGCTAAAGAAGATAAGATTGGGTCCCTTTACTTGGAGGTAGTTGAACATTGGATCCCTCCATGTGAAGGTAGTTAAAAGATATGATGAAGGTTCCATATTCTTAAGGAACGTGACATGGCGATCACGCTCTGATGGGGTATGACATGGCGATCATACTCTGGAATATGGCATGATGATCCCACACCCTAAGGAATGTGACATGGCAATCACATTCCGATGGAGTATGACATGGCGATCATGCTCTGGGACATGGCAGGAAGAACATATTTCTAAGAAGTGTGACATGGTGATCACGCCCCGATGGAGTATGACATGGCGATCATACTCTGGAATATGTGTAACAAATAAAGGAAGATAAAGAAAGTAAAGAAAGTAAACTAAGGGTAAGATCCTTGAAAAGGGAAAGCGACCCAAAGTAAGCTCCCCTCAACCTCGACTCGCATGAGGCATGGCATGATCCAGCGAGTGTGAGTATAGGGGATAGGACTTACATGAGTCATGGCATGACCCAGCTAGTGTAAGTACCGGGAAGTTATGGGGGTGATGAGTTAAGAGAAGCTTATAGCACAGACATACATGTTTTATCGAGGCTGAGTTTGTTCTATCTATTTATGTAGTGATTTTTATTCTAAGTACGAAATATTGCCAACATAACTTAAGTACATGAGATAAAATGAATTCTGCTTCGGACTATATGTTTTCGAAACTATAAAAATTAAACAGCTTGTATTATATGTTCACCTTTTTTATAATAAACCGAAGCAGTTGGAGATAATAATGATGACACGATATGAAGTTTCTTAATGAATCCTACTGAGAATTTATAATTCTCACTCCTATGTTCAGTTCCATGTTATCTCCAGATAGTTCAAAAGTTTCGAAGAAGGTCCTCCGAGGTGAAGGTGGCCGAAGGTTGCTGCCAAGGTTCGATTAAGTGACAGTAACAACTCCTAGGTGAGGTATTATGACTTAAGCATAGTACTGTACTTTGAAGGATGTTACACTCCGGGAATGTTATGATAGTTTGGCAACTTCATTGGGGATGATTAGAGAGTCAAACCTATTAAAGTAAATTATGCAAATTATATAACTAGAATAATTTTTATTTTTTCCCTTCTTGTTGCTTTTCATTTTTTTTTTGTTCAGTTTCTAATTGTAAATAATTATCTTTGTAAATATATCTTTTTTTTATAATTATTTGTCACTCAAACATTAGGATAGCAAATTTCATTTTCTCTTTTTCTATATTTTGTATATATCTCAAATTTTAAGATAATTTTTTTTTTTGGTATATATTGTTTGGAGCTTTATTGTTGTAGTTCATTAGGGCTTTAAGGTTTTTATACTCCTTACACACATTGCGCTATCACTTTCCTCGCACACTTTTTGGGCTCTAAACATGAATTTGTGCAAACTAGGGAGTAGGAGGGGTCTCAACATTGTTATTGAGGGGCTTCATGCTCACTTGACATTTGTTGGGACATCGCTTAGATTGTTACTAACTAGTATCATGAGTTGGTCATATTGAGATGATTTGTCCCTACTTGTGGTCGATTTATGGGCTAGGTCCTTATCTTATAGATAGGGGCAATTTGGGGACCATGGCCTTTAGAATTCTAAATTCAACCCAAAAACCATGCACTAATAGAGTGAGTTTAGCGGCTATCCAAATTAGGGTTTTGACTTTAGAAATACTCAACCATTAGGTCTTACCTTCCTAGGATACAAAGGAGCATAGTTTTCCATCTTCTTATCTTATAATATGAGTTTCAAATTATGCATCTGAATAACATACCATGCATATTCTATTTTTAGCTCTTAGGAGTTTCCCCTTCCACATTATTCATTGCAACACATGCACATGCATTTTTTTTCTTTCCATTCTATTCTTTCTATATATTCATGACATGCATAGAAAAGCCCTTCCCCCCCCCCCCAACAAAAAAAAGCATTCATAATTTGACATCTTTTTCTTTTTCTCTATTCTTTCCATGAATTCATAACATGCACCAAAAAAAAAAAATCATAGAACATGCATTTTCTTTCTTTCTATTCTATTCTTTCCATACATTCATGAGTTGCATAGAAAAGCAAACAATAAAAAATAAAAAAAATTTATAACATTGCATCTTCTTTTTTCCTTTATTCTTCCATTTGCATCTTCTTTTACCTTTTTTTTTTCATATATTCTTTCCATAAATTCATAACATGCATAAATAAAAAATAAACTTCAAACATGCATTTCTTTTCCTTTTCCCTCTATTGTAACGTCCTTCTAATTATAGTGCCATGCGTATGTCGTGATACCCAATTAGAGGTTGCCATAGTCTTTATTCTATTTGCACGTTAAAATACTTCTATAGAATATAGGTGTAACATCCCCATTTTACCTAAGTTAATTAGCTCGGTGTTCCCGGCTAATTAGAGAGATTAGCGATTAATTGAGAACTAATCGGCTAATCTCAAGAGCAAGAGCAAGAGCTTAGTAAATTAAGTCTAGCCAACAACTTAATCATAATATCCTAAGCATTTTAATAAAACCTTAATCGTCTAATCCTTAATTACTCGAAGGTGCCACAACAAAAGTAAGACAACCTAACCTTACTAATTAAGTTCATAATGATTAAGACACTTAAGACAACTCTTGAAAAATTAAACCCCAAATTAAGCATATGCTTAACCGTAATGCAAGGTATCATAAAAAGTGTAATTGACAAGAGTTAACTCATGGGTAATTAAGCCAATTAAGTTAAATTACATTTAAATAATTCTAATAACATTTAGAGATAAAAGTTCTTCCATGCATATGCCCTAAAAAGACATACCAAGGAGGAGCAACATCTCACCCTTCATTCAACCTCTTTAATCCTACACCATTAGATCAAAAGCCAAGACTAGGATCCTTGTCATCCACCATTAGATCTTGACACTTGGATGAGTCTTAGACAAGCAACCAAATCCTAAGAGGGGTACTCCCCTTTAACCCCTAGAGAAAAGCATAAATTAGACATTAGAATGCCTCCAAGACTCAAGGAAAGTACAACCCCCTCTTTTACCCCAAAGTTCTTAGCCTTTTTGCTTGCAAAAGAAGCTAAACTCACCCACTCCCCTTGCTTGTTAGAGAAGCAAGGGCAATCAGCCCCCCTTCCCCCCTTGTACGCCTCCCTCCCTCTCTCTTTCTCTCTTCATTTTCATTTCACTCATCCTCTTCTCTCTCCTCAATTCCAAAGTTCTCCTCCTTCTCTCTAAACTCTCCAACTTCTCTCTAGAATCCTTCCACTTCTCTCATCCTTTCCTCTCCTCATCCCACTCACAAACTCTTCAAGAGCCACCATTTCTTGTTCTTGGAGAATCAAAGACAATCACATATCAAGCCTCTTTCAAGATCCAAGAGGAGGAATACCACCACCATCACCTTCTTCCATCCTTATTTCCTTCAAAGAAAGCTTCTTGGTAGTGGCTCTAAACTCTTTTTCTCTCTTGTTTTTCAAGTTTTAGAACTCCTATGCTCTCCATAGCTAGGTGATTTTAAAGATTGATTATGGGCATCATAGCCATTCTTGTCATAAAATGAGATGTTGTTGCTTGTATGGTTGTTTGTTGAAAACATGTTTTCGGTTTGGTGTGATGCATGGCTGAACTCAATATTTTTGAACTCCAACATGTTAGTTTTTCACTAATCTTTCATGGTATATGAGTGTTTTATAACTTGAGAATGGTTTCTTGAAAGTGAGGTTGAGTGTTTTGGAGAAAACATGAGAAAAATCAAAACGTGAAATCTGGATTTTCTAGCAGTCTGTAAACCGAACGGTATAACTTTTTCCAGAAAACTCAGAAATTAGTGGAACCAATTTTATATGAAAATAGACTCAGAGAGCTTTCCATACATATAAAATACATAAGATTCGGAGTTAAAATGAGCGAGATATGATTTTTCAAAGTGGACTGTTCTCGGATTGGTTTCTGTCTGGGCAGTCTACACTAAAATGTGTATAACTCGAGCTACAAAAATGATTTTTGAGTGAGACCAAGTTTAAATGAAAGCTAAGACATAGAGGAACAAACCCATAAAACAGTTTTCTCAGATTCCTTCTGAGTAATTATAATGAGAAGTAACAATCCACTGTACCGGGAGTGAACTTAGAAACTGAACAGTCAGAATAAAATATGCATAACTGGAGTTAGAAAACGAATTTTTGAGTGGGACTTGTTTTGTTAAAAACTAGACTCAGAACCATATAAGCATATAAAATTTCGCATTAAAATGATAAAATACCAAATTATGGTGAATTTTTGAAGTTACTGCCCCACTGTAAAAGTAAAATTGGTTAGGGTAAAAGTTAAAGGTTAATGAAGAATAAGTTTAAGACATTAATACCCTTATACTAAGTATTAGAAAACCTTCATAACTCAACTTAAAAAGTATCAAAAAGTATATTAGATAAAATTGGCCCTACAACTAATAAAAGAGGACACACAAGAGACAACCTCAAGTAAAAGCTTGCACCAAATTTACTAAGCTAAACTCATAAGACTTTGTGTGATGTGTATGCCTTCATGTATTAATATGATGACAATTATATGATGATGATGATGATCATGATATGATGATAGTATGCTATGAAGATGATGATGACATGATAATGATAATGACGATATGGTATGATATAGTATGCTATGATGATGATGATGGCATGATAATGATAATGATGATATGCTATGATGATGTGATACTGGTTTCCTGTTTGGCAAAATTTTGGGAAACTTCGGTCTAGCCGTTATGCTGCCGAAATTTTGTAGAAATTGTGGACTTAGAAATATTTTGCATCATAAGCTTTAATAAGAAGAGAAAGTAAACTAAGGGTGTGATCCTTCAAAAGGGAAGGTGACTCAAAGTAAGTTCCCCTCACCCACGACTCACATGAGGCATGGCAAGACCCAGCTAGTGTGAGTATAGGGGATAGGGCTTACATGAGGCATGGCATGACCCAGCTAGTGTAAGTACCGAAATTTTATGGTGGCGACGGCCACGGTATGAGCTCATTACCACTTATGTTTAGTGGGTGAAAAGAAAAGGACTCAAGATGAGTCAAGTTAAGAAAAGAAAAGGACTCAAGATGAGTCAAGTTAAGAAAAGAAAAGGACTTAAGATAAGTCAAGTTAAGAAAAGAAAGGAAAAAGGACTTCGGTCCAAACCCTTAAAGAGAAAAAGTTAAGAGAAGCTTACAGTACAGTCATGCATGTTTTATGTGCTTATACTTATGCCCATGTATGTTATGATATAAATGAATAGAGGATATGTTAAAATTGAATCCACTTCGGATAATCATGTTTTCGAAAACCTAAGAACTGAACCCTATGCATGCTCACTGTTTTCATTATAAAACCGAAGTGGCTGGGACGATGACGATGACACCTCCGTGTCGGGTTCGAGTCCTACAATTACAAATTTTAACTAGTTGAGCACTTTTAAACTATGAAAGGCCAAGGGTTGAAATTTGTTGATACAATTCTGTATTTTATTTTTGAAATGTTATAATAGTATTATGTTGAATTTGGTATCTTGACTGGTTGGCTGAAAATGTACCTGTTGCATTTTAGGGAAGCAGATCAAATTTAGTTACTCATAAGTACATAATGTTATGAGAAACATAAGGATTCCATATTACTTGCGCTAGCCTCGAATTAAGATTAAAGGGAATAGATCGGTGGGAAGGTTAGGGAAAGAAACTCAGCTATCCTATATAGGAAGAAGCTTGATCCTAAGAAGCAAGACTATTACCCAGGAGTTTATATGGCCAAATACTCCTAGGGACCAAGTAAGAAAGGATAAAAATGTGACATGGCATCCACATCCTAAAGAGTGTGACATGGCGATTATGCTCCTATGAAGTATGACGTGGTGATCATACTCTGGCATGTGTATGACAAGTAAAGAAAATTAGAGAAAGGGAAAGAAGACAAGCACACTTGCATTAGTAATTAGCAGCATCTACATAGACATAAGCTCTATTTAACTATTAGTCTATTCGTACTGTTATGAAATTTCTCCAAGTGTGTAAATAAAATCAACTTGCTTAGAAAGGATATGTTTTCTAAACTTAATAAGTGAACTCCTATTCCTATATATGAAATCACATTTTCTTAATAAATCGAAGTAGCTGGGATGGAAACGATGATGTGAATTGCTAAGTAGCTTAAGAAACCCATTGAGAATGTACAATTCTCACCCTGCATGTGTTCCTGTGTCGTCTCTAATAGCTCAGGAGAACTCAATGAAGACTAATCTGGAAGGATTTGATCAAAGTTGGATGGATTGCTGAAGACTATTGACGAATACCTTTACACTTATTAGAATTAGTTGACTATTTCACTAGCTAAAACTCGTAGTAGATTTGCTCATGTACTTTATAAAGCTGATTTGTAATACATTTATCTGTGAAATAGAAAAGATATTGTATTTATTTCTCAAAAACTAAAGCGAATGATAGATCAAGGTCCGTTAATTATTAGTAACAACTACTAGGTGTAGTATTATCACTTAAGCATAATACCATATTTGGGAGGGTGCTACAATATACATCACCCAAACCAAAAGGCAGAAACTATGGGAGCTCTAATCCTATATAACTAAAGAGTACAGGGCTCCAATCCTATATATCTCCTACTATATCACAAAAAAACTAGACAGCAAAAGCTCTAATCCTATATATTTCTTGCTATATCACAAAAAAACTAGATAGCAAGAGCTCATCACAAATATAATATCATTTCAAAATAAAAGAGTTTAATCTTCACTCTATTTCTTCCTCTTCATCCGAAAGAATGACATGACAACATTAATTAGCAATATCTTTGCCAAAGTTTTACTTCATGTGCTCAATCACATCTTTATCTCCAAATGGAACAAATGTATCTACAAGTTAATATGCACAACGCAATAATTATAAATACTGTTAATAAAAAATTATAGTAACAAATCTAAGGACCAACATGTTAGATGAGAGCTTGACAAAAAAATTTACCATTAGGAGAAAATCCAGGTAACCAATTGCGAGTGCATATAAGAGCTTGCAAATTTTTAGAAATCATAAAACTTCTATACTTGTTCAAAATTCGGCCACCAATACTAAAAACGGACTCGGATGCCATAGTAATTATTGGGATGCTTAATATATCACTAGCCACCCTTCCAAGAGTAACAAACCTAATATTATGATCCTTCCAATATTCCAAAATATCTAAATCCTTTTAACCCACAAGCTTTGGCTTTTCCAAATAAATATCAAGCCCATTTTTTCTTAAAAGTGTTCCCTGGCTTTCTTCCTCTTCAAAGTCCTATCACATTCAATAATATCAATAAAATACATACTTGAAATTAGCAAGAAAGAATAACAATTCTAAGTACAAATAAAAAAAGAAAGTTCTAAAATTTAAAATAACTAATTGAACAAGTACTTACATCATAGTCAGTTGACAAATTCATTATGAACCTCCTTCCATAAGTTGAGATAGAATTACTTGCATTAGTAGTAGAAGAAATTGGTGCATAATTGTTAGGATATCCACTAAAAAGCTTATACAAAGCTTTCTTTACATTGCTCAAGTTCTCATCAACTATAGTTACATCAGAATGAAGTTTGAAATAAGCATACTTGAAGAATTGAAACTTCATTCAAGGGTCCAGAACACAGCCAAATGCAAGAATAGTGCTACACTCACTCCAATACTTGTCAAATTTGGCCATCATCTTTGAAGTCATATCTCTCATCACATGATCTTCGCTCAACATGCTTTTTTTCAATAAAAGATCTATCTTCCAAATTTGCATGAAATATAAATTGGATGTAGGATATGAGGATCCATAAATCATATTGGTAATTTGATAAAAAGGCTCCAAGAGTTCACACAGCTTCTTTCCTCTTTCCTATTCCTCATTAGATGGATGGTGCTTGTAGCTCATATCAATCCAACTCAAACTTTCAAATGCAAGCTTATACTTGATTACACTCTCAAGCATCAAATAAGTAGAATTCCATCTAGTAGACATATCCAAACACAAACCAACACTACTATCAATGCCACCAACCTCTTCAACACATTGACCAAATTGTTTCATTTTTTATTTTGACCCCTTCACATATTTCACATTGTCTCTTATTTTGTGCAATGCATCACTTGCCACCTTAAGACCCTCTTGAGCTACAAAGTTCAAGATATGTGCAGAACATCTTATGTGAAAGAAGTCTCCTTTACACAATCAACCATATGACTTGCAAAGTTGACTTTTCAAGATGTTTTGCATGTTATCATTACATGAAGCATTATCCAAAGTGATAGAAATCACTTTTTTTTTTTATTCCCTACTCTTTCAAAAACTCAAGAACCTTTCTTGATAGCTCATGACTAGTATATGGAGGTTCCAAATGAGAAAAGTTCAGCAATTTACTATTTAACTTCCAATCATCATTGATAAAATGAGTACAAGCAGTCCAACAATCAAAGGTGAAACATACTCTACCACTACTTCTAGCCAATTGACTTTTCAATTTCTCCTTTTCAACCAAGTAAATTTTCATCATATCAACAGTAATAGTACTTCTAGAAATTGATATTGTTTCATTAAAAGAAAGATATCGATATAAAGTTCTGAAACCACTCCACTTAACACATTGAAATGGAAGATCAAGTAATATGATCATTTGAGCTGTCAACTCACGCACAACATTGTGGTCAAGCTTTCTAGAACTCATTTTAGTAGCATAATCAAGCATTAAATTCCCCACATCATCAAATCTTGGAATTATTAGACATTTAGAAATATGATGATATAGATGAGATGTCCCTCCCCTGCTTGGACAACTATATTCTTTTCCACAAGCTTTGCATTTTCACTTTTCTATTCCATCATTAGTCACACTAATTTTTTCAAAATGTTTCCAACGATCTAATGCTCTAGCCTTTTTCTTTAGTGAGTTGGAGCTTTCTTCAAGTGTGCTTGGTTTTTGTTTTTCTAGAATTTAACAATCATCTTCATTAGTTTTGGTCGGTTTATTACTCATTCTGAATTTTGGTTGTTGATTATTGATTATTAAGAACATGAGAAAATAACAAAACAATAAGTACATAATTAGAGATATGAAACAAATCAACTAACTAGCAATATTTTTTTTTAGAAAAAAACATAGACGGCATAATAAGTATATTTTTAATTAAAATAGAGAATAAGCATATTAAAAAGAAAAAAAAGAGAGAGAATGTTGTGTATGAGCGTGAATCAAAGGAAAGATCTGAATGAACAAAAAATAGAGAAAGAAAGAGAAGTTACTTTTGCAATTAAAGCCACCCTTCTTCAATGATCTGCAACATCAACAAAAAGAAAATATGAAAAATAAGAAAATGAAGTAACAATAGATTAAAGAGCGAAGAAGAGGAACAATGAGAAAACCTATTGGTGCCGTCCCTGGGCTCACTGTCGCTAGTCCCTAGAGAGTAAAGATGTTGTGCAGCCTACGCAGTGTCGCCACCACTAGCCTCTCTAGTGTGATGACTGATGATAGGCTGAGGAATCCTGGGTAGAATGAAGAAAGTGTCAGTATGGTTTGCGAACTAAGGCATAGAACAGAGAACCATAGAGGAAGAAGAACTAAGGTGAGGTTCGTGACTGACAAGCATTCAAGCGATGGGAAAAAGTTGACAACTCACTGTGTCGTGTCGACGTGTATTTTCTTTTCATTATTATTATTATATTATTTTTGGGGATTGGTCATGTGCTTTCTTGTCTTTGTTTTTCTTATAATATTATGGGCATTGTTTTGAATTGAGACAAGACATTAATGTCACGACGTGAGGACTAAGGACCTTTTTGGCTTTCTATCCTTTACTCTTTTTTGGGGTCAGAGACTACTATTTTAATCAAAGCTTGCCCAACGGACCAAAATTGATGGGTTGTCTTACAATGTGAAAATAGGTAGGTTATTTTTTTTTAAAAAAAAACACCAGCTAATTATTCAAATTAAAAAAAATGTGTTTGGACAATCGAGCTGGCCTAGCCTAAAGCGAGCTAGCCCAATTTAGGTTGGGCCACTTCGGGTTGGGTCAGTTGGGTTAAAATCTTTTTTTTACTCTTATTTTTATAGCCCTGCCTATACATTTTTTCAGGCTATTCAGGCTGGCCCATCGTGCTCAGCCCATTTCGACGGCTTTACTAGTAATTGGTGTAACATCCTGAATTTTTTGTTGTGCTAAATTGCCTCAGTAACCCTGAATAATTAGACATTTAATGAGAAATTATAAGATTAAGGATTAATTAAGGGGTTAACGAAGAGTTAATGAGTTAACTCGGATAAGAAAAGCCAAAAGAATGCTTAATCGAAATTAGATAATCTCTAATTAAGCAAGTCAGAGCCTTTATATCTTGATTAAGTACTAATTGTCCTTAATCAGCTTAATCGAGTTTAATTAAGGTTAATTAAGCTTAATTGTAAGATTAATTTTTATTAATCATGTTCTTATTTTACTAATCTTTGCTTAATCATCTTAATTTAGTTGCAGGAGCACTTAATCACATAATTAAATTTAAATTTAATCAACTAGATAATAAAGTAAAGAGTGATGTCACTAAAGTATAAAGCATTAGACAAGAGTGCTTTATATAAGAGTTAGTACTTGATTTATTCCCTCATCATCTAATTTGTCTCCCTAAACCTTAATTAACATAAAATAACACAAAAATATCTCCCCCCACCCACTTGAAACCTACGGCCACTATTCACTCATGCACATACTTTCACTTTTCATTTTCACACTCTCATTCTCTCTCTAAACCCTCAAATCCTCCAACTTCTCTCTACATTCTCTCTTCTTTTTCTTCTTCATCTTCTTTTCCATTCTCTACCTCCATAACCAAACCTTCTTCACTTAACCCTTCAAAGACCACATCTTTTGGTCTTTGAAGAAGAGATTCAAGCACTTAAAGCTTCATTTTCCAGAGAACTCAAGAGTTCTCCCTTGGTTCATCTAAAACTGTCACTATCATCATCAAGAGGAGCCATCATCATCTTCTTCTTCATCTCTTGTTGTAGTGCCATTTTGAGTAGAGATAGTGATCTTCACTCTTTTATTTTGTTTACTCAAGAAAACTTGAAGCTCGATTCTTCTTATGATCAAGATCTTTGAGTGAAAACTTGAGAAAATCTTTCATGCTCTTCATGAGCAAAAGTTTCTATTTTTGGTTAAATATGTTCTTGTTCTTCTTCAAGCATTCTTGATGTTTCTACTTTTGGAAAAATATGCTTTTGTTCTTCTTCAAATGTTCTTGATGTTTTTGTTTTTGGTAAAATATGTTCATGTTATTATTCTTGAATGTTCTTGATATTCTTGGTGGTATTTTGCTTAAAGTTGTTCTTTTTCTTATGATGAGTTTATGATTAGAAAAGTTTCATCTTTACATACTTTTCATGATTTGATAAGATTATGAACATCCTAAAAGCTTAAAACTTTAAAAAGTTTGCTTCTTGATGCATAAAAAGTGGCGCAAGTTTGGTGCCTTCATAAAAGTCTTATTTTGTTTTGTTTTGAGGACAAGACTACATGTAAAAGTTTAAGCTTTTTGGAATATTAAGCCTTTTTGAGTTATAAAAATGGTATTTTGTCACTTTATATTGTAAAGATTGATTCTTGAATGTAAGTCCTTTCATGAAGTTTTAAACTTTAATCAAGAAGGTGACTTTAAGTCATAAAGTTATAAACTTGCACACTAAGTCTTGTAAAGGTGGAATCTTGAAATGAATATATTAGTAAAGTTCCACGCATTAAGCAAAAATAACACTTTTGAGTCATAAAAGTGTTAACTTTTATAAAGATCAAGACTTTATAACTCTAAAGCTAATGTTTTATATTTCTAGTTCATAAAGTAGGAGTCGTTTAGACTTTAAGACAACTTTAAATCATAAAGTTGAGACCTTGATGGTGTTAGAGTAAATAAAAGTGTCAACTTTCATAAAGAATAAAACTTTATGACTACTTTATAAAGAATGATAACTTTTATAATACTTAAGGTAAGATCTTGTTATGTTAGTGATAGAAGCTTGAAACTTTGTAACTTGGCCAAGCTAAAAATCACCCTTATTGTTTAGTGAACATGGTGTTATTGGGTTCATAATGCAGTTATGCGTTGTCATGGCCTAAGGATTAAAGGGATCTTGAACTCCTTGGGATCAGAAGTATGATTAGGGCCTCTGAGCATATCATGAACCTAGGAATCACTAAGTGCACTATCTCAAGGAAAGAAAACAATCATTTAACTTAATTAATTTGAACAAGTATTCCATAAGACATGAACTCAAGTAGAGAATAATTTCATATGAGAACTAAGTAACTAAAAGACTATATATATATATATATATATATATATATATATTTTTTTTAACTATGTGATTTTCTCATCGTAACCACGGGAAATCATATAATAATTCATAAGATTCTTCACAAAGAATAACACAACTATAAACCCCTTTAGGGTATGAACATGTGATGCCATTCGGCATGATGAATGATGTGTTTGATTGAGCTTTGTCTCATGATTGATTGATTATTATGATATGATAAACTGTTGGTTGAAAGCTTATGATTGGCATTTTGGGGGAAGCTCCGGTCTAGCCGTTATGCTGCCGGATTTTCGTCAAAATTATGAACGTAGTCATATCATTACATGTATCTAGTCAAAGAAGTACCATGCATGTAAAGTATAATGATAAGAAAAGAATAATGGGACATGACCCTTCAATCACTTCGATAAGGGAAGTGAGAGATGGTGATCCACAATGACTCAAGAAACCTCTATGAGAGAGGCAGGGGTGACATAGAGGAGCCTCCAACTTAGGGGTAACCAATATCGGCTTAGTCTGATTTGGTTTAGTACTGCATGACGACGGTCACGGGATGAGTTCATGTCCAAAAGCAGTCTATTTCAAAGGAAAGTAAAGAATATTAAGCACATGCTAAAAATGAAAGTAAAGTCAAAGTATAACCATGGTTAAGTCTTTCATGATGCATGTCTTTGCATGTATTTATGCCATCCATTTGCATTATAGATGTTTACTTTATGCTTTAGTATGTATGTTAGTTATGATGTTAAGTTTAAAAACAACCAGCTTTGGTGTTTAAGTTTTCAAGATCATTAAAATTGAACTTATATATGTCCACTGTTTTCTTCTAATTAAACCCAAAGTGGCTGGAACGATGACGATGACACAATGTTTGTCTAGTCGCGATCCTACTGAGAAATTTAGTATTTTTCACTCGTATATTTCCATGTCGTCTTCAGAGGATGTCGATATCAGGCACTGTGGTGATCTTCATTGAGTTCCCAATATGGTGTTGGCACTTCGACCCGATGCTGAATGCCTCAGTGATGTCTACGAGCGCAATGATGAGGGTCTAAATCTTCCACAACTGTTTATTTCAGACTCCAATGATGAGCCCATTTTTCTGATCACATCAGCCATTTGGCGAGGTTACCTTGGATAACATCCGTCCTTACTTTCAGCCATTGAGATACCCTATTGATGATGAGACTGACTCAAATACCTGTCTGGCTCCTATTGCTTCATTGGATTCCGATCCTTCGGAGCCTTCCTATCTGAGCTATCATGTAGAGACTGACCCATCTGAGCCCTCCTACCTGTCTATGATACGTCTGACTCATCTTCATCTTCAGTAGCTCCTCGTCACACTCCGCCCCCGATTCGCGGTCGTGGGTTCATTCATACTCGTGCTGTGCCTTGAGGACATGGGCATGCTCCAGGAGGGGGATGTGGTGATGTTACTCCCAGTGGATTCGGGAATGGTTTCCTCCCACCTGATGAGTGATGTGGTAATTGCATGCAGAGCTGAGTATAAGGATAGCACATTTTTTGTTATAATTATAGGGTTATCATCTTATTGCATGGCATGCTTGGGCAATAAGGATTTCTGATGTATTTTCCTTATGATTTACTTGGCAAGTTTCATGTGTAGAGCCGACAATAGGTATTAGACCTGTCATTATCTATATGTATGACTTTTGGTAACACTATTAGCATTATATTAGCTATGAATGGCCGTGAAATGAATGTTATTATTATCTAAGTTATTGTTATTCCTGTTGCTTCTGTTTATTGTTATTTGCATGGTATGTATGATATAGTGTTGTTTATTATATGCGTTCACGATGCACTCATGGCTCTTGGCTTTCAAAACAGTTTATTTGTTGTTGTTCAAAAAAAAAAAAAATTACCCCTATTTTCATATAAAAGCATTTTCCAATGGTAATGTTAGTTCCGCGAGCAAAGTAACAACTAGTAATTCCATAATGTGACTTAAGCATAGTATGGAACTATTAGGGTGTTACAATTGGGCTAAAGATGTTTAAAAAGAAAAGATACATATCTACACATGTTGTTTAAGTCAATTAGAAAATTTGAACAAGCTCGTAATTTTTTTAAGGAGTATGTAAGTTTTTCTTTGTAATTTGGTGTTTGTATATTCCTAACTACACTATCATAATGCTTTAAATGCACTCCTTACATAAAGCATAGTCTATGTACATGCTTTCTTGTGTAAGGATGAACTATGCAAAGCTATTATGTAGTGTTAATGCCAATAGTATGCTAGTTTCGGCTATGTCGCGATCTAATTATCGAACAAAGTCTTTTGTAGTGATACTTGTAACACCATCTTAAGGACAGTACTATGCTTAAGCCATAATACCTCACCTAGGAGTTGTTACTATCACTTACATCAGATCTTGTCTGGCAGCAAATTTTGGCCACCTTTGCCTTGAATGGGCTTCTTCGGAACTTTTGAACTATTTGGAGATAACACAGAAATAGGAGTGAGAATTTTAAAACTCTCAGTAGGATTCATTAAACTACCATATGTTGTGTCATCGTTGTTATCTCTAGCTGCTTCGGTTTATTATGAAAAAGGTGAGCATTCATAAGGTTTAGTTTTTAGGTTTTCGAAAACATGAATATCCAAAGCGGATTCAATTTTAACATATTCTCTAATCATTTATATCATAACATATATGGGCACAAGTATAATTATATAAAACATGATTGGCTATGCTACAAGCTTATTTTCACTTCTTCTCTTCAAGGGTTTGGACCGAAGTCCCTTTTCTTTTCATAACTTGACTTTGGCTTACGTCTTTTTCTTTTTACCTACTAAACACAAATTTTCGGTACTTACACTAGCTGGGTATGCCACGCCTCATGCAAGCCCTAACCCCCTATACTCACACTAGCTGGGTCATGCTATGCCTCATGTGAGTCGTGGCTGAGGGGGTCTTACTTTCTTTACTTCCTTCATTCAACACACCAAGGCGTTATGTATCACTGTCCCTAGGGTGTCTGTATTTGCCTACACTTAAGTGTTACGTATCGCCGTCCTCAAGTGCAGCATTGTTCATCTTTCTTTACTTGGCACACCTAGGTGTTATATATCGCCGTCCCTAGGGTGCTTGCATATGTTTTAAATCTTTAGTCTTTACTGCTCTTGAGTAGTCTGATCTAGGAGTGAGCTCATCAGCTCAACTCGTGACCATCGTCGCACAGACTGTCCCACAAGGGGATTCACGTGCCTCTAGTCTTGGAGGGATCTCGTTTTGGTCACGTGCCTCTAAATTGAAGGGATCTCTTCTGGTCACGTGCCTCAATAATAGAGGGATCTCAGCTGACTACGTGCCTTCAATGTAGAGGGATCTCATCTGACCATGTGCCTCCAAGGTAGAGGGATCTCATAGTTTTAGCTACCTTCACAGGGAGGGATTCAAAGTGCAACTGCCTCTAGGTGAAGGGATTCACATTTATTATATTCGTATCCTTTCATTCTCATATATAACCATGCATAGACATGATGAATGCACTCATACATATACTTCATCATTTACTTCTTGTATACATGATTGCTTTCATGATTTCCACATACATATTCTTAACGCATAAATGCTCATAACCTTCTTTACAATTCTACCGAAAATTCGGCAGCATAACGGAACGTGTCCATTTCCCCATGAATAATGCTAGCACTCATACAATCAATTTTACAGAAAATTCACAATACTTCATTCACATTTCAACATTAATTTCATAGGAACATTAGTTGCATTTAAAGCATCACAATTCAACATCAATCTCATAGGAACATTAGTTGCATTTAAAGCATAGTTGCTATCTTAGTACTTTCACCCAACCCAGTTTGTGTAAATTAGGCCATAATTTCTATTTAACTCATCTGAACCTCAACTTTGGATATGTTGGAGTGTTATATGTCTATTTTTTAACCTCTTTGGTCCCATCTCATTTTGATTTATATAGCTCAAGATATTCGAGTTTTATCCTGGCCTGCCCTACAGCTAGTTAGGATTACACACTTACAAGTAAAAATCCACTAAAAATTGAAACTAGCTCAAATCATACGAAATTGGTTTCCTATGAAAGCTAACAGGACAACCTTTCATTTACAATAGATTCCATTTTATTTGCTTTAGTAGAGTTCGAGTTATAAGTCCCGAAATTTGACCTTCATGAACTGCTCTATTTTGGCCTGGTTTGGACATAAGATAATTTCTTTGAACTACTGGGAGCATATGGGACAACAACAAACTTGAAAAATTTTGTAGAATGTTCTCGTATGTGTAAGCTTTCTAGCAAAATTAGTTTCACTCAATTTGGAGTTGTATAGAGCAAGTTATACCCTGAACAACCCAGTCTACCCAATATCAACCTCTAAAATCTAGGTCAAACTTCCAAAATTCATATCTCTCTTAGTACTAATCCAATGGCCTTATATGATATATGGATGGAAAGCCTGAATGTTTAGTTTCACACAAAAATGGTTTCATCGGATTTAACCAGTCGTAGGTGGAGCCGTATGCTCTGCCATACGGACTGCCGAGGAGTTTCTCACCTAGATAACATCCCAACTCTCCACTTCTTCTAGTTTTCTCCTCTTAATTTTAATTCCAACTCAAGATTTCATATTAATTCAACCATAATCCATCATATACATCCAATATAACGTCAAATATATGAAGAAGAGTAAAATTACATGCAGCCATAGTTCAAAGAAATCAAAAATAGAAAGTGAATCCTACCTCTTGTAGGTGATTTTGCTAGGTCTTAGAGTTTGGAGTTGATGGAACCTTGTTAAGACTTGGAGTAAAGTGAAGGGAGAAGGGAGGAAGCTGGAATGGAAGAGGTAGGCATAATTAGCATAGAATAAGAAGGAAAATCTGATTTAAACATAAAGAGGGTAGTTGGAATTGTGAGTGTTGATTGGCTGAATTTCTTGTGGATAAAGTTCAGCCATGTCTCCCCCCTTTTTGTGGCTAAAATTGACTTTCGTGTTTCACTCTGACTGAAATCGAAACTCGTCCCAATCTTGCTTAAAGTCGGAACTCGTGTCCATCTTATTTGAACTTAGAGATAAAGAATGAGATCGGAACTCGAGTATGTTTTCTTTGAAGCATAAAATCAGATATCGGAAATGTTGTCTGTTCTATTCGAAACTTGGAGACAAAGTCGAATGTCGGAAACAATGCACAATGTATTTAGAACTTAAGGTCGGAGGTAGGCAATCGCACTGCAAACAATTCACCTTATACCCGAATCTTGGAAGTCGAGAACTAGATGTTTTTGAAACTCTTATTACACGTAATGCTAGAACTCGATCTAGGACTAATTTCAAAGATCGATTAACAAACCGGAAATTGGGAATCAAGACATCAACCATTTGCACTGGGAAGTCGGAATTCGTATAATCTTGGAAGCCGGTCTTAAGCTCCAACTCGAACTCGGGAACTTCATTTTATCGAATCCTTGTAGATTAAGTCGGAACTCGGCAATCATGAAATCACGAGATCTTGACGATGAAGTTGGAACTTATGTAACTTCTAGTCGAACTTGGAGATCAACTCAGAGATCTAAACTCGTGCCCATTCTAGTCGAGATCAACCCTGAAATCAGCACTCATGTTCATTCTAACTCAACCCGAGAGTCGGATCTCGTGATCACACTGTCGAACTATCAACTAGGAGGTCAGAATTCGGAATTATGTCCACCATATTTGAAACTCGAAGTCGGAAGCAATGTCCATTGACTTGAAGATGAAATCGGAAGTCTGAAGTCATAAAAAATGAAATCGAAACTTGTGGAGGATGTTACAATACTCCTTCTTTGAGTGAGCTTTGAATGATTCAACACCCGCAGTTGTTATTATACAAGTGTTATTTTTTGTGTATAAATAAATATGTCATACAAGTGTTGTTTTTTTTTTTTTGTGTATAAATGCATATGTCATGACATATTCCATAGATGCTATTTTCATATGTATAGATAAAGAAATGTATTATATATGTTATGAACTAAATTCGTGAAATATTCCCTTTGCTTTACTTTGCTTTGTCCTATGTCTATCCTATATGGTAAGTGAATTAATTACCCACCAAAATAAAACCCCATACACCACCTTGTGCCCAATACTCTTCTCTTTTCTCCCTTTTCCCCTTCTTTTTTCCCCGTCTTACTCTCTACCTAGGCTTCATTCTTAATTCTTGATTTTTGACTTGAAGCCTTATCCATGGCACTTACCAGAAGGTTGGCCATTATTATTTTAGTGGTAACTACAGGAGTTATCTTAGGAAGCATGCTACTACACTTCTATTACCCACTTGCACTAGATCTATCGTCACTGTTACTAACACCTTATCCAGTCACAAATGCAGGCATAGTAGAATCCAACGTTGAAGAAGGCGACAACATAAACCCATAGTCTTTCTTTTAAGCATGTTTGGTTAGCACAAAAGACTTTTATAGGACATCAATCCTTAGTCTGCTCTTTATTTTGTTTTGTTATGATGAAAGTACTCCCTATGACTTTATAAATATGTATTTCCTTTTTTGTCAATCATAAGCCCAAACTTTGTTAGGCATGCTTATTTGTAGGGGGTAATCATGTCAAGTTGGTTCAAGTTTTGGTAAAAAATGAATCAAAACTGATCAATTTTGATTAGTTTAATTTGATTCAAGTTTAGACATTTTGTGTGACCATACCTAAGCCCAAACTAAATCTATCAAAATCAGTTTGATATAGCTTGGGTGATTGGGTACCTGATCATTTACTATTTTCTACTTCCAGTATATATATTCATAAAAAATAAAAAATTCACAAAACTTTATAGAAATCTTAAAAATCAAATAAAAATATAAAATATAGAAAGAAATGTGGATCTCAAAAAGTCTCAAGTATCATGCAGCAAAAGTGAATGATGTTGAATTCCATAACTTGGACCAAACACACAGAAAATAGGGGCATGGTGGTGCACAGACTAGAGCTCAAGCAAGACTAGTGGAGTAGGAGGAGCATAGACGGATAGTGGATTTGTGATGATGCAGTGGTAAGGAATGGGGACCGAGTGCTGGTGTTCATGGTGGTGGTGCCGCACTTAGGAATTGCGTCTGTTGACATCGATGTGCCATATATGAGCTGTGAGTCGTTGAGCACAAGGCCGATCGAGATGTGAGCTTAGGTGGCTAGTGGCTATCAGTGGTGGATGATGTAATGGTAGTATTGAGTAGGGCGGCGGCTTGGGGAAAGAAAACTTTAAGGAGAATAAAGGTTGAAGGAAGAAGAGGGGTCACATTAAAATTAGGGAAAAATAAAATTGTGGGTATTGGGTAAGTGACTAGCTATTAGGCTGAACTTTTTTTTTTTTTTTTGAAGAAAAAAAGATGTTTGAAAAGAAAAAAATGGTCATTTGAATGTTGCTTAAGATGATTAGAAAATTTGTACAAGCTCTTAATTTTTTTTAGGAGTGCATAAGTTTTCTTTGTAATTTGGTGTTTGTATATTCCTGACTACACTATTAGAATGCTTCTTATGCACTCCTTACATCAAGCATGGCCTATGTGCATGCTTTCTTTTGCATAACAATGAATATGTAGAGCTATTATGTAGTGTCAATGCCAACAGATTAAGAATGTATGTTAGTTTTGATTGTCTCGCGATCCAATTATTGAACAAAGTTTTTAGCCATGATACTCCTTCTTTGAGTGAGCATTGAATGATTCAGCACCCTATGTTGTTATTATACAAGTGTTGTTTTTTTGTGTATAAATGAATTTGTCATGACATATTCTATAGATGTTGCTTTCACGTTTAAAGATAAAGAAAAATGTCATATGTTTTGAACTAAGTTTGTGAAACCTTTGCTTTGCTTTGCTTTGCTTTGTGTCTATCCTATATGATAACTGAATTAGTTAGCTGCCAAAATAAAATCCCGTACATTATCCGTACCCAACATTCTTCTCTCTTTTCTTTCTTTCCTTTCCCTTGTCCCCGTCTTACTCTCTCCCTAGGCTTCATTCTTAATTCTTGATTTTTGACTTGAAGCCTTACCTAGGGCACTTACTAGAAGGTTGACCATTGTGATTTTAGTGGTGACTACAGGATTTATCTTAGGAAGCATGCTACTACACTTCTATTATTCACTTGCATCGGATCCACCATCATTATTACTAACACATCATCTAGTCACAAGTGCAGGCATAGTAGAATCCAACATTGAAGAAGGCCACAACATAGGGCCATAGTCTTTCTTTTAAGCATGTTTGGTCCATGCAAAAGACTTTTATAGGACATTGATCCTTGGTCTACTCTTTGTTAGTGATGAAAGTACTCCTATGGTTTCATAAATATGTATTTCCTTTTTGTCAATCATAAGTCCGAACTTAGTTAGACATGTTTATTTGTAGGAGCATAATCGTGTTAGGTTGGTCTGCGTTTGGGTAAAAGACCAATACAAACCAATCAATTTTAATTGGTTTAGTTTGGTTCGAGTTTAGGCATTTTGTGTGACCATCCCTATACTAAACCAAACCTATCAAAATTAGTTTGGTACAGTTTGGTACAGTTTGGGTGATTGGATGCCCAATATATATATATATATATATATATATATATATATATATATATATATTTGCAAGTTGTAACCATATATAGAAATCATTAAAAATCAAATAAAAATATAAAATATAGAATGAAATGTGAATTTTAGAAAGTCTCAAGCATCATGTAGCAAAAGTGAATAATGTTTAATTGCATAACTTGGACTAGAACCACGGAAAACAGGGGAATGGTAGTGCACAGACCAGAGCTCGAGCAAGACCAGCAGAGCAAGAAAGGGACAGATGGACGGGAGTAGCTCTACAATGGCACTATGGTAGGGAATAGGGACTGAGTGATGGTTTTCACCAGTGGCGGAGCTTGAAGAAAAATCTTAGGGGGGCCAAAGACTTTAGTATATAAAATATATAATGATAACTAAATTAAAATTAATATGTAAAATATATAATGACAATTAAATTAAAACTAACTACACATTACATATTTAAACTTTGAAGCAAGTCACTAATACGACAAAATAATTTTAAAGATAAGAACTATAAAATACCTTATAGTGCTGCTCTTCGCTCTTTCAATGACTTGAAATCATCAATAATTACATCAGAACTGAAGCTTTCAGCAATTTCTCTTTCAATATAAATAACCATACTATTTGCAAGAAACTCATCTTCCATTTTATTCCTCAATCTTGTCTTCATTATTTTCATTGCTGAAAATGATCGTTCGCAGTAGTCAGAGAAGCGGAAGAGTTAAAATAAGACGAATCAACCTATCAATCAAGTAGTAAACTTCTGATTTTTTTGTTTCTGCCAAGCATCTACACAATTCAGGAATAGTTGACAAATTTTTAAATTTTGGCTGTCGACAAGCATCAAGAATAAAATGCCGAAGTTGGAAAGGCAAATTAACCTTCTCCTGCTCAGTAAAGTCCATAGGATAATATTTGTCAACAAGAGTACAAATGCTATCAATGTCAAAATTTTTGTAATTATCCTTAGGAATCAAAGCAGAGCTTAGACTTAACAGATCTATTGCTTGATCATTGAACCTACTATTCAACTCTTGTAATTGCTTATCAATTGTAACAAAAGATATTTCCACTCAAGTGATGCTCAACTCAGAATCGATCTTTACGATGACTAGAGCGCCCTTGTCTTGCTATATAAGAAGCAGTAAAATCAGGAACTAGAATATCATGTTGTTCATAAAATGATTTCACATTTTTCAACAAATCCTCCCAACCATCATCTCTCAAGTTTTGAATAAGTATTTTTGTAGATCGAACTAGTTGCACAGCATTAACTATATCTTGAGATTGCTTCTGCAAAGCTTGGCAAAGAACATCCGTTATTCCCATGATTTCTTTGATCAAGTGCAAGATCAATATAAATTCAAATGAAGTCAAGGTATTATAAGCACTATCAAAGATCTCCATCGTTGAGAATAAGTTGATCCATCAACAATAATTTTTTGTAGAATGTAACAAGTTGCACCATACATGTTTATCAAACTACAACGTAAGAGAAATGAGAACTCCAACGAGTATCCCCAGCTCGTTTTAAAGTGCCAACTTGATTTGCCCCTTTACCAGTTTCAAGTTCATCAATCTCTAACAAATGAGCAATTTCATCTATTTTGGCAGCTTGTAACTCATCATGGCGCTTACTAGAGGAACAAATAATATTGACAATAAAAGTCAATTTTGAAAAAAATTGATGAACTGGAATAACTTCTCTAGATGCACCAACCAATACAAGTTGTATGTCGATGGGCAAAGCAATGGACATAATATGCATATGGACAATCATTTAAAAATAATGCTTGTAATCCATTCCATTCTCCTCTCATGTTGCTAGCACCATCATATCCTTGACCACGTATATTAGAAACATCAAGACCATGTTGAGAAAGAATAGCACATAATTCTTTTTTAAGAGTCAATGATGTAGTGTCTCTAACATGCACAAGATCAAAGACACGCTCTTGTATAAAACCATTTGTGTCAACAAATCTGAAAACAAGTGCCATCTGCTCTCTTTTGGATTCATCGCGAGCTTCATCAACTATAATACAAAACTTTGAATCCCCAATCTCTACACGAATATGCTTTCTCACCTTACTTGAGATGATATACAAGATCTCCTTTTGAATTTGATGTGAAGTGTACTTAGAATTATATGGAGCATTTTCTAACACAACTTTTTAACTTCATCATTATAAGATGCCAAGAGTTTTATCATTTCGAGAAAATTACCTCGATTTTTTGATTCTAAAGTCTCATCATGGCCTCTAAAAGCACAAGCTTGAAATGTTAGCCAACGAACTGCATCAATCGAGGACTTAAGACGTAATCGATTCTTTGAATTTGCTCAGAGCTTTGGACATGCATAACATTTTGGATATCCGCAGGTTGATTGAACAAGTCTTGACAAGCTCTGAACCGCATTATTATGTGGTGAGCAAGGATCATTCCCAATATGCTTGAGAAAAGCACAATTCTTTCCATCATTAACCTTTTTCCAACTTCTAAATCCCGTAGAAATAAAAACATCAGATCCATGACGCCCACTAGGTTTCTTACTAAACAAATAACAAAGTAAACAATAAGCAGCATCTTCGGAAGGTGAATACTCCAACCATGAAGGAAAAATACCAAACCAAGCATATTGAAATCTCCTTGGATGATTTTTACCAGACAAAGGATAACTTTCAAGATGCTTTTGATATGGACCCCATTTTAGATAAGCCCGTCTAACCTCATCCATTTGATTTGGTGGATATTGCCAAATTTGAAGCCGTTTTCCTGGATCTCGTTCTAGAGAATTAAGATCGAATTCATTAGTTGTGACTCTTTGAATCTTAGAAGGTTGTTTCTCACTTTCTTCATTAATGACTGGAGTAGTAGAATAATCAACAATTGGTGACGATGTTGAAGGTATATTTTCCCCTTCTTGTACATTGGCTTTTCTCTTAAAAAATACATCAATTCTTTGATTTTTCATCATTAGAGACTTGGAATTATAGAAACTGCAAAAAAATAAGGAAAAGATTGAAAGAGTCAAACAGATGATAAGGGATTAAAGTGAGGTATCCAATTAAATACTTAAAATAAAAAAATACTACTTTTTAATATTGATATTAAGAAACCCTCTTAGATATTTTTATGCAGATGAAAATACAACAAATAATATAATAAAAATTAATTTTTTTTCCAAAAAAAAGTTCTAAAAATTGAAAAAAAAAAAAGAGAATATAAGACAATGAAACTAGTACCAAGAAAAAGAATAGAGCCAGTTGTATTATTGTTGTGTTGCCGGTTGCTTGTCACCTATGCCATGTATATGATGTATGCCCTCCTTCATTTTGTGTTGGAAAGATGGACTTGAAGATTTTGAAAACAAGAAAAAAGGGAGAAAAAGATAGACTTGAAGATTTTGAAAAAAAAAAAAAAAAGAAGGAGAAAACATAAAATATATGCCTTGCAAAGGCGGAATGATTTGGAGTTATTTTTGGCACTATTGTGGGAAATCTGTTGCGGCACACGATGTGGTGGGATGGTTTGAGTGTTTTTTCAATTAATTTGGGCATAGTCTACCGTGGACAGTATATTTGATGATCCATACTAATTCTTACCTTTAATTTGTTAAAAGTTGGAAACTGTTGTGGCTGGGATTTGAACCCGGTACCCGTCGTTGAAGCAAAACAAAGGAACGCGCATCCTACCATCTAAGCAATGTAGATCTTCTTACCAAGATATGTACTACTAAAAGTTTTATAAAAACTTTGGGGGGGCCATGGCCCCCCATTGTCCCTATAAAGCTCCGCCTCTGGTTTTCACGGTGGCAGAGCCGCGTTTATGAACTGTGTTTGTCGACGTTGATGTGCCACGTACGAGCCTTTACTAGCTGTGAGTTATGGAGCATGAGGCCGGCCGAGATGCGAGCTTATGTGTCTGGTGGCTATCAGTGGTGGATGACGTAGTGTCGGTGTTGAGTGAAGCAGCGACTAAGGCAAAGAAAACTTTGAGGAGAATGAGGTTTGAGGGAAGAAGAGGGGTCACATTAAAATTGGAGAAAAATAAAATTGTGGATATTAGAAAGTGATTAGTAAGGAGGCTGAAGGTTTTTTTTTTTTTTGTTTTAAAAAAAGATGTTTAAAAAAAATATGGGTATTTGCATGTTGCTTAAGATGATTCGAAAATTTGAGCAAGCTCTTAATTTTTTTAACGAGTACATAAGTTTTCTTTGTAATTCGGTGTTTGTATATCCCTGAATACACTATTAGAACACTTTATATGCACGCCTTACATCAGGCAAGGCCTTTGTGCACGCTTTCTTTTGTGTAAGGATGAAATATATAGAGCTATTATGTAGTGTCAGTGCCAACAAATTCACGATGTATCCTAGTTTCAGTTATCTCGCAATCCAATTATTTGAACAAAGTCTTTTGTTACAATACTCTTTTTTCGGGTGAGCTTTGAATGATTCAGTGCCAAATGTTGTTATTATACAAGTGTATAAATGAATTTGTCATGACGTATTCTACAGATGTTGCTTTCGTGTGTATAGATAAAGAAAAATGTTATATGTTACGAACTAAATTCATGAAATCTCCCCTTTGCTTCGGTTTGCTTTGCTTTGTGTCTATCCCATATGATAATTGAACTAATTACCCGCCAAAATAAAACCCCCACACCACCCTGCACACATCACTCTTCTTTCTTCTCCTTCTTTCCCCTCTCTTTTCCCCGTCTTATTCTCTCTCTAGGCTTCATCCTCAATTCTTGATTCTTGACTTGAAGCCTTGCCCATGGCACTTGCTAGAAGGTTGGCCATTGTGATTTTAGTGGTGACTATAGGAGTTATCTTAGGAAGCATGCTACTTTACTTCTATTATTCACTTGCACTGGATCCACCATCACTGCTATGAACACCTCATCTTGTCGCAAGTGTAGGCATAATAGAATCCAACATTTAAGAAGGCCACAACATAAAACCCTAATCTTTCTTTTAAGCACGTTTAGCTAATTCTTTTTGCCATTCAATAAGTAATGGGTCCATTAGTATTCATTATTATTGATTATTGTAATTTATTTTATTTATTGTTCCCAAGTTATTTTATTTAATATTCTTGTATATTATTGCTCATTATTTATTATTACAATTTATTATATATATTATTCTATGATATTTTATTTAATATTTTTTTATATTATTACTCATTATTATTTGTTGTAAGTTATTTTATTTATTATTCTTTTATATTAAAGTTGCTCATCATCATCATCATCATTTTTATTATTAAAATATTATTTATATAATGATATATTACTTTGAGTAGTCAATTTTTATGATAATTTCTCTAAAGGACCAATATTAATAGGAAAATGTTATATCTAACACTTGAAATAAATAAAAAGTTATTATAGATGGACTTGGACTATTAAATTGTTGCATGAAATTTTATACCCTGACTCATGTAAAGTATTATGACATTATGATGTTCTTTGACTTGCGGATATTACTATGACTTTATAATGACCATTGTAAAGACAGAATATTTATGTGCTAAATATGCCATAGTGACAATGATAGACTCATGAACCATGATAAAAAATTAAAAGAAATTAAATAAAAATGATCTTAAATTTATTCCCCTTAGAAATTAACATTTAGATCTACAACTTTATGCTTTGAGAAATTTTATTAAGATGTTATGTTATATACTTTGGTCAAACACAAATTATTTCAATTTTATGTACTTTATTTATTATAAGTTTATGAATTAATTTATATTTCGTGCACTTTATTTAGTTTATTTTATGACTTAATTTTATATCTTTACTATTTATTTTATTATGATTATTTAAATGTGATGAATTTATTTATATCATTCAAGTTTATTATTTATATTGTGTTATTTGAGTTTTTATTTAATTTTTATTTTTTTCTTAAGTTTATGTATTTCGATATTTTTGTAAATTTATACATGATGACAAGCAAATGAATTAAAAAGGAGATACTTAAAATTTGCCGCTAACCGTTAAGAAGACAGAGGGATAGATATAAAATTCTCTTATGTTACTTGCCTTGTTTAATGCAGTATAAAGGTCTTGTTTTATTGTCATTATGTTAAGAGTAACACTAGAGAAAAGAAATTCCATAAAAGAAGGCCTTCAAATATGCAAGAGATAAGCAGATAAAGGAAAGCAAAATTTGCATGGCACTTTTTTTTAATTTTTATTGCTCATATTATTGTGGAGTATAATTTTCCTAAAGATGATTTGATGTAATAATAATGCAGTAATCGTATGGTTCTTTTATGCTAAAATAGGGCTAGAACCAATTATAATTTAAATATTTTAAAATTGTTCATTTTCTGCTGAGAGTTTTAGATTCTTATGTTATTTATGATGGTTTCAAATTAGCTAAATAGTGCCCAAAAAGAAGGAAGACTCCTTCAGGTTTTGAGAATGTACAAAGTTGTAATTAAATAAATTGTAGTATTTTTAATTGACTTAAAATATTTTAACTTTTAACCAATAAAGCTTTACTTCTGCTTAAGAATATATATATATATATATATATATATATGTCATGTCCCCTAGAATATTACACAATGCAAAAAGAAAAAAAATGATAAACATCATCTAGGCAGATAATGACTAAATTGTCACACATTAAGTTTGTTTGTTTGCTCTTGTTTGCATTCGCCCTCACTAAGCTCCCAATGGTGTCAATAGCGAGAGGTTCTATCCTCCTTTATGGAGTAAGAGAGCCATACTCCTTCTTTTTATTTTCACCACAAATTTTTTGGAGCAAAGTATAAGAGTAGATCCCATGTAATATTTCATGTGATTGTAACCCCTAGTGGAGGAAGAAAAAGGTATTCTCCATGGAGGATACAAAAACTTTTCATCAATAGCCAACTTGAGATCCTCCAATAGGGGTTGCTAAGTACCACGGTCTTGTACAAGTAGCTATCAAAGGTCATCTTTTGTACATACTCATCAACAATTCTGCATACATCTCCACAAATGCTTCTCTTGCTGGATTGGACCTATAAAACACCTTCTAAAGCATATCCAACACCTTGTAGGTTGGCCAATAAGTCTTATCCCACTTCTCCAAGTACTTCCTCAAGTCCCCTTCATCCACCATCCTCTTCCCATTCTTTGACCCTTCAACTATTGCCTCTACACAAGTCCTCCCACTCTTGGCTACAAAATAGATTCCTTCTCCGGATCATTTTGTCACATAGCCAGCAGCATCACCTACCAGTAACACGCTCCCTGAAAATCTTCGGGCCTGGGGGTGTTCCAGTATGGGATGTGTCTCAATGCGGATGATTTTCCCTCTAGAAATCTTGTCCTTGGCTCTTCTCCTTGTTGCTAGTTGGAACTTCTTGATGTCTCCTTTGTGTGTCATCGTGCCAATGCCAATAGCCACACGGTCACATTTTGGAAACACCCATCCATAGAAATCCAAAGAAACATCATCACCAACGTACATCTCCGCAAGGTTCACGTGATCCACCATTTTATCATCCTGGATTTTTATCCTCTCAAGGAATGCAATGGCATAGTCATATTCACTAGCATCAATAGACTTGGCGACCCTAAAATTAGCCCCATCAGCACCAATCATAGTATCAACTTCCAAAGTGCGCTTCTCACCTATCCACCAGTTTTCCCGTCATACCTAGAGTAATGCAGCACCTACTATGACTTTATAATGACCATTGCAAAGACAAAACATTTATGTGCTAAATGCGCCATGGTGACAATGATAGACTCATGGACCATGATGAGAAATTAAATAAAAATGATCTTAAATTTATTCCCCTTAGAAATTAACATTTAGATTTGTAACTTTATGCTTTGAGAAATTTTATTAAGTTGTTATGTTATTTATTTTACTCAAACACAAATTATTTCAATTCTTATGTACTTTATTTATTATAAGTTTATGAATTAATTTATATTTCGTGCACTTTATTTAGTTTATTTTATGACTTAATTTTATATCTTTACTATTTATTTTATTATGATTATTTAAATGTGATGAATTTATTTATATCATTCAAGTTTATTATTTATATTATGTTATTTGAGTATTTATTTAAGTTTTATTTTTTTCTTAAGTTTATGTATTTCGATATTTTTGTAAATTTATACATGATAACAAGCAAATGAATTAAAAAGAAGACACTTAAAATTTGCCGTTAACCGTTAAGAAGATAGAGGGATAGATGTAAAATTCTCTTATGTTACTTGTCTTGTTTAGTGTAGTATAAAGGTCTCGTTTTATTGTCATGATGTTAAGAGTAACACTAGAGAAAAGAAATTTCATAAAAGAAGGCTTTCAAATATGCAAGAGATAAGCAGATAAAGAAAAGCAAATTTTGCATGACACTTTTTTTTTTAATATTTATTGCTCATATTCTTATGGAGTATAATTTTCCTAAAGATGATTTGATGCAATAATAATGCAGTAGTTGTATGATTTTTTATGTTAAAATAGGGCTAGAACCAATTATAATTTAAATATTTTAGAATTGTTCATTTTCTACTTAGAGTTTTAGATTCTTATGTTATTTATGATGGTTTTAAATTAGTTAAATAGCACCCAAAAAGAAGGGAGACTCCTTCAGATTCTAAGAATGTACAAAGTTATAATTAAATAAATTGTAATTTTTTTAACTAACTTAAAATATTTTAATTTTTGACCAATAAAGCTTTAGGTGTCAAAAGCGAGAGGTTCTATCCTCCTCCATGGAGCAAGAGAACTATACTCCATCCTTTTATTTTCACCATAAATTTTCTGGAGCAAAGTACAAGAATGAATCTCATGTAAAATTTTGTGTGATTGTAACCCATAGTGGAGGCAAAAAAAGGTATCCTCCATGAACGATACAAAAACTTCTCATCAATAGCCAACTTGAGATCCTCCAATAGGGCTTTCCAGGTACCACGGTCTTGTACAAGTAGCTATCAAAGGTCATCTTCTGTACATACTCATCAGCAATTCAGCATACATCTCCACAAAAGCTTCTCTTGCTGGATTGGACCTATAAAACACCTTCTAAAGCATATCCAACACCTTGTAGGTTGGCCAATAAGTCTTATCCCACTTCTCCAAGTACTTCCCTCAAGTCCCTTTCATCCACCATCCTCTTCCTATTCTTTGACCCTTCAACTATTGCCTCTACACACGTCCTCCCACTCTTGGCTGCAAAATAGATTCCTTCTCCGGATCATTTTGTCACATAGCCAGCAGCATCACCTACCAGTGCCACTCTCCCTGATAATCTTTGGGCCTGGGGGTGTTCCAGTATGGGATGTGTCTCAATGCGGATGATTTTCCCTCTAGAAATCTTGTCCTTGGCTCTTCTCCTTGTTGCTAGCTGGAACTTCTTGATGTCTCCTTTGTGTGTCACTGTGCCAGTGCCAATAGCCACACGGTCACATTTTGGAAACACCCATCCATAGAAATCCGAAGAAACATCATCACCAACGTACATCTCCGCAAGGTTCACGTGATCCACCATTTTATCATCCTGGATTTTTATCCTCTCTCGGAATGCAATGGCATAGTCATATTCACTAGCATCAATAGACTTGGCGACCCTAGAATTAGCCCCATCAGCACCAATCACAGCATCAACTTCCAAAGTGCGCTTCTCACCTACCCACCAGTTTTCCCGTCATACCTAGAGAGTAATGCAGCACGTAAGACAATTCATTATCCTTGGGGATATCCATCTTCAAGAGCAACCCGTTTATGATGATGGCACCATTCTCCTTGGCCTTCTCCCTTAGGTAAGTGTCCAGAACCTTACATCTCATCATGTCGACGTACTCATAGGGCTTAAGGGTCCTCCCAATGTCCACCGCCACGTTCAACAGTGATATCATCTTCATCTTGGTGATGCGGTAGTCTATGACGTCCAGTAGGAGATCAAACTCTCCCACCATACAAAGTTGAATGGCATCACCACATGGCTTGCAATTGTCGAGCTTCCGTTTGATCAGGAATGTTTCAATGCCACCCTTTGCCAGGGTCTTGGCGGTGGAGCTGATGGTAGAGCCACCACCAATGACAGTGACTCGGAAGTTGTGGCTTTGGAACTTGGGGCTGGTTTTTTTGGCGATAACCTTTAGTTTTCGGGGGAGAGTGGTGGTGGGGGTGGGCTTTGGGTTGACGGCGAAATGAGCGGTCTCCGGGAAGGATTGTCGGAGTCCGACGAAGGATTTGAGGGCCATTAAGTTCATGTTGATGGGAGTGAGAGTGAGTAGATTGGGAGAGAGTTTTTGAGTATATTAATATTCCACCTTGAACTCCCAGTATAAATTTGTGTTATTAGCTTTATTATAAACGGTGTTACGCTTCGCCTCTTCTCTCTTCGGTCTTGCACAAGAGTTCAAATGCATCCACTCACATAAATCCTTTTACACTCAAATCACCACCTTCAAGTGCAATCGTTGGCAGGTAAACCTCTCAACTGGCATCTCGCTGGAAATTAACCATATTTGAGTAATGCCATGCAAAATTTTAATATTTTTCCTCAAAAGTTAATTAAAACTAAACGTACACTAATCACAATCTTTGGTTAGGCGCTTTTGCCAGCACCAATGCCAGATTGCATAAACATTTAAATAGTAAATTTCTTATACGAACAAGCAACCTCATCGTACTAAATTCTAAAATTATCGCTTGTCAAAAAGTAATATAGGACAGCGGATTGGCTGATTATGGACATTTATAGAATTGGTTTGTAACCAAGCAAAGGTTAGCCAGCTCATTTATAAAGATTTTGTAACAAATCTTTCTTGTGCTATTTAATAGCAACAAATTACAGAAACTCCTAATAGCATATTTTCTTTCAGCCTTGAAGGATCGTCATTTTCTAGCTTTTTTCAAACTTTTTTCCTTTATCCTTTTATTCTAGGCCACAGGTTTGTTTTTATCGAACCAATGGCAGCAGACACTTTCATGGACTATTGCCTTGTGGCTTTAATATTCCCAGTGGCTGCTTCCCTTGTAGTATTTGTTGGCAGTATATTTGTTTATTGCTTAGCTCACATGTTTCGAGGTTGTTATGATCATTACATGTCAAAAACCACTACTGTGGACAAAGAACGGTTTGGAATACCATTGGAAGATGATGGTAAGCCAAGGGTGACTGATTTTCTACTCAAAAAAGTTTATAGCATTGAGCATCTGCCCCACGAATCATACGCTCAGCTTGAGGCTAAAGGAAAGCATATTATTGGACTAACATGTCCGATGTGCTCAAATGATTTTGGTAATGCGGATAACCTTTGGGTTACTATTATGCCAAATTGTTTTCATGTATTCCACAAAGAGTGCATCTCCAAGTTTAAGTCCCAGAAAAAAAATTGGCTACCATTTAAGCTCCGAAAAAATTATTGTTGCCCTAGTTGCAGGCGCGTTGTCGATTTGAAGCGGTTGAAAGAAGTGAAGATTACAAGCAAACCGTACGACTCCAAGGTCATGAGTAACGATGGAGATCTAGCATAAAACAAGCCATATCCTGATAGAAGGAATATGGCTCAATGCCTTTGTATGTAATGAAAAGTTGTTTTAGCAGATTTTTTTTTGTCGTAACACTTTATAAAAATTCATTTCAGTTTTTTTCAGAAGCTTTTTCTGGTTATTTTTAATAAAAAGCATCGGTACTCAGTAATATTTAATAATTGATGTTTAGTCATATGGCTTATATCATTTTTTGGTATGACTTTTGAAAAGGTTATTATAAGGACCAAATACTTTTAGTGATATATCAAAATTTGATTGAAAGATCGTATAAAAATATTTTATAATAATAATGTATTAAAGTTAAATTATTAAAATATAGATATAAAAATTTGTATTTTAGATTATTGAGATACACAGTTTTATATTAACTATTAATTACTTAAAATATTAATACTTTTTTTGGTCATTGACTACTAAGATTTTTTTTTTCGGTGTGGGGTTTGTCTTGACACATGAATATGATCAACACCACTAAGTTGAAGCCTCAATTGCTAAAGAAAATCAATACTTCATTAAAAACAAAACCAATAAAAAATATTGTTGTTTGACTCTTTACGACGAGAATATTATGTGTAGCTTTACTTGATAAAAGTTTATTTATTGCTATTATTGCTACTATTGTTGTTGTTACTATTCTTGTTTAATTTTGCTACTATTTATTCATTATTTATTGTTGTTGTTACTATTATTACTACTCCTGTTAGTGCCACTACTACTACAATTATTATTAAGCTTGCTTCCAAGAAGTTAACTTACATATGGTCTCAGAGACAATTGTTGTGATGAGTTAGGTGTTCTGCACTCTGTACACACCATGTGCCAGGCTTCACGCAGCAGCGACTTCATAGTATTAGAATTCACCCCTTCATCATGTGACGGTAGAAAGAGAGTGTATTATTAGAATGGAATCTCTAATAAGTTTATTATAAATGAGGCGGGATGGTTTAGGACGACAATTCATGCCACTTTGTAATAATTTAAAGTTCATATTTTCATATTTTCAATTTTTTAATTAATAATTGTTCACAAAAATTTAAATTTAGGTAATGGTTAAGTAAAGTCTCCCCCTGAAATAATAACTCTAAGATTTGAACGCTTAATATTACAGTTTGTAAATAAAGTTTATCTAGAATCCCAATTATTCACTTCTACGATAAATTCATTACTTTTGAATTTTCATATTTCTAATTTGAAGAGTTAAACATGGATCGACTTTTTCCTTTTTTTTTTTTTTTAGTTATAAATAGTTACAATTTTAACTCTAATAAGTACTTACTTAGTGTAATTAATTTATAACTTTTTTTAATATACCCTTGATTTTTTTTGGTGCATAATATACCCTTGATTAATTTATATCATTGTTTTTTAAGTCTGAAAAATTGTATAGTTTTGTTAGTTTTTGTATTGTCACTAGTGTGGGAATCCGCTACAATGCACACGACTGAATAACTTGAATATATTAAATATATTTTTACTAAATAGTTTATTCTTAGAATTTTATTATAACATATAAGTTTAATAAATAATTATAAAATGTATATTAAAATATAGTTATATAAGATAATTTAAATAATGATGGTAAGAATAAAAAGTAATTAGAATAAATTAATTATAAAAATAAAAACATAATTTCAAAACATAGTTATATAAGATAATTTAAATATGATAAAATGTATATTAACTACATAATTTATTAACAAAATATTACTTCCAATTTTTAGGTAAGGATAGAACAATTTAAAAATAAACAAAGTCATTAGAACCAAATTGAAGAGAAAATATATTAACCATAAATTTAGTTATTTGTAAAAATACTAATTACATATATTAAATAAGTTTCAAATAAAATAATTTTATACATTGCTTATAATTTAAATTAATTTAAGCCTTAATATGGCATTATATACGTTTCTTTTATTGTTATTTCTAAGCAAATTATGGCTGGCATATATTATTTTAAACATAACAAGGATGCTATTGTTGGTCAGGGGGATGTTGAGAATTAGCTCAGCCTCAAAGGGTAAAATGGTGTCCAGAATCAAATCTCTATTCCATCTTCTTTCAGGTTCCATCAGATCCGTTACCATTTGAAGCTGCGAATCATTTGGATTGGGAGACTAGATATGCTTTCCTTGTTGGTTTGGAAGCCACCTGTCCACCCAGATGCGGATTGAGTCACCTAAACACACATGCCAATATCCACTTTTCTCAAGAACCCACAAGGATTGAGGGATACTACGCCATGTACAGCTAGGCGTGTACCCTACGTTGGCTTCCAATAAAGAGGCTCTGGGGTAGTGACATGCTTTAAAAACTATTGCCAGGGTACTACTTGGGTTTTTTAGCACCCGCCACCCTTGTTTTGCAAGAAGCACTTGGTGAAAAGCACTAAAGCTTCTGAAACCAATTCCCCCTTCCTTCTTGGACTTGCATAGAGAGCTCCACTTAGTCAATGAATCTTTCGTTCCCCGATTTTACTACCCCACTAGAAGTTACTTATCATTGAGTCAATATCTTTGCACAATTCATCAGAGAGGCAAAAACAACCCATTATATAATTTGGGATTGACTGGGCAATTGATTTGACAAGAACATCCTTTAGGAAACTAGACAATATCTTCTCTTTCCAACTTTTGAGCTTCTCCCAGACTCTCTCTTTGTCAAAGTCAAATACTTGTTTCTTTGATCTACCGAGGAAAGTAAGGAGGCCCAATTATTTCGCATGACTCTTTATTGCCTTAATATTTGTCCATTCTTGGATAAGTGTCTACCTGTCAGTTGGTATTTTTGGACTGAAAGAAAGTTCAGATTTGTCTAAATTAATGAGTTGGCCTGATGCTCTCTGGTAAATGTCCAATATATCCATCAAACAATCCAACACTAGTTAGTAATCTGCATATTTTTCACATTAATATATAAGGATATAAGTAAATAATTAATCTTGCATTGCATATAAGTGTTAAGAGAAAAAAAAAAGAAAGAAGTTATTCATGCATATATATATATATATATATTTAGCGAAGTCATTTCTATTTTATTATTTTTCCGCACCCGGCTTTAACAAAACTCTGCCCTTGCCTACATATAGGCATTACCCCCTCCTTCCCTAATATGCACAATAATATTGATTTTAAAATTACATAAACAGTTATTCGGAGATGATTTTCATCAATACCACTACCACTGATTAATTGATTAAGAGAAATATTAAGGAGACTCACTTTTTGTGGAGTATTGTGTCGACTCACCATTCATTCATTATTGGATGGGAAGTGGACCACATTTAGAGTGGTAAATTGATACGGTATCTCACAAAAAGTGAATCTCCCTATTATTTCTTATTGATTAATTTATTCTTCTTGCGTTTTATTTGAAGAAAACTACATTTATACCAGTTACAAAATTTAAGTAACTAATAAGCATAAAATGTGAAACAATTTTTGTTTTTGTTTTTTTTTTTTTTTGCTTTGTTCTGTTGGCTTTTTTGCTTTGTTTGATCTACCTTCCCCCCCCCCTTCCCCCAAAAAAAAAAAAAAACAAAAAAATGAGGAATAAAATTTGACCAAGAGAGCAATTGCGCAAGTGACCGAAGGTTTTATAAGCAGCATAGATGGACAATAGTGATGATAAGTTTAAGATGATTGTGAACCATGTTTAACACATTGACATAGGTAACTGCATTTACATAGTGGGTTATTGAAAAGTGCATTTGAATTTAAAAGAATTGCATATAAATTAACCAATCAATGAATTTCTTGTCGTTTTAAAACATTGAACCAGTCCAGCTCACCTAATAAATACGTTGCATGCAGTGGAAAACAGTGACTGTATATGAATAAATACAGTGCTTGCAGTAGGAGATGGTGGATTTTTGACGAATAGAAGCAAATAACTCATTGTAACACCCCCCCCCCCCCAACAAAAAAAAGAAGCAAATAACTCATCCTGTTATTATTTTACAATAAAAATAATTGCGATTAATAATTTTGAGGTTTCCTCAAATCGACACCTTGTATTTTTTGGGGGGAAAAATTTCACCACAGCTTGACATGTGACAAAACTTTCCTAATTTAATTAAGGTTTTTAAATATTTTATGAGTTTAATTGGGATGCACTGACAGTGTAAAATTTTTTTACACTGTCATCCAATCAAAACCTTCTATTTGCATGACCATTCAAGTAATGGGTGGTTATTTTAAAGACTTTTGTTGATATGGCAATACATGATTAGATGTCTGTGTAAAATTTTTTTAAATTGACAATGCATTCAAATTAAATCCATATTTTATATGTGTAGATGTTTTAAAACATAATTATTTTTCTATACAACTTCTTTTATTTTTTTTAATAAATAGTTGTTATAATTCTAACTCCCAGAACTACTTGATTAGTTATTTATAACTTTTTAATACGCTTGCTTAATTTATATCATTCATTCTTAGTTTTTATATTATCAAGTTTCAAAAGAGCTATTTTTGTATACAAAACTACGAGTTTTATGTGTGTCAGTACTTTTAACCTTTTTTAAAATAGTATTATATTTTTAACAACATATAATTAATTTTAGAATAAACATTATTAAACAAAGATCAAAATTTGATGGCCCAAAACAAAATTATAAAGATTTTACGGTAGTTTACAAGTGTGTGTATTGATTATAAGTATAATTGACGGTTTTTATGATTGATCATGACAAAATTAATTTCATGTTTTGATATGTTGACTGAAAAATAATTTTAAGGTAATGTGTTTTATTCGGACTGTATTAAAAAAACCTGCCGTTATATAATAAGTTATTTAAAAGGAAATAAAATTATTTTATATTATATAACATTTAATATTTAAAGGTTAATTTAATAAAAATATCACAATTATAAAGATTTTTTCACAAGAATTTTTTTTTTCAATATAAATATCACAATTATAATCAATTTTATCTATATTTGGAAAATATATCAATTTGTATTAAAAATAAATTTTATGAAAGAAAAGTTATTTTGGAAAAGAATTAATCTATCTCAACAACCCACTAATTAAATTAAAAGAATAATGTTTCAAAAGCAAAATATTCATTAATAATAAAGGAGACAGTAAGAATTAAAAGGATAATACTAGAAATTAAAATTTTAACTCTCCTGATCATTTCACTATTTAATTAGCATGTTAACATTTAATCAATAAATAAATTACACTAGTATATCAACTTTTAAGAGAGGTGAATTGAATGATTAAAAAATAACAATTTTACTTTAAATCTACTTTATTTCTATTTTATTTTTTATTATTATAATTTTATAAAAAATGGTGAAATAAAAAGTATCTTTTAATTTTTTTTCATAAAATTCTAAAAATAAGAAAAAAAAGTGCCACATAATAAAAAAAATTTCTCTCCTATTTCAATTCCATACTAATTAAACTAAACCATGCAATAGTTTATGATTTGATTGGATAAGGTGTTACATAGCTACCTGAAGAGGTAATTACCAACTTTCCATCTATCCATCCCTCAGGAGTATCTGACAAACCAAGCTGGGTCTAAGAATGTTCTCTGAGTTAGGCTTTAATACTCTTGAAGGTATGAATTTCTTCTTGTGGAGTATATTAACCCTTGCTTTTGGTTGAGACCATGAGAGATAAAAAGGAGGAGGAAGAAATCAAAGGTAAAGATTGTTTTATGAAGTGAAAAATCTTTTACTCCTGGAGTATAAAAAAAATTTTCAGATTCTCCTTGCTTTTTCATTGTGATTAATATAAGAGTAATATTATTTACACTCATTTTTTAGGTTTATTATAAATATACAATGAGAAAGAAAAGTACATATCCAGTGATGGATCTACTGCTTTTTTCTTTTTCTCCTTCATAGTATGTCTATAATGAATCTAAAAAATAAATACAAATAATAATATTTTTAATATATTAATATTGCGCAAAGCAAATAAAAAATTTATTAATATTGTGCCACTATGAAATTAATTAAATAAATATTATTTGTACCCAATATTTTACAAGGACAACTTGAGTTGTATTATAACCATTGGTTGATTTATTACATTGTGGGACTCAATTGTGACCCTTTGTTATATCCACATTGTCATATCCGCATATAGATGTACAAATATCGGCACTCAATTAACTAATATCTCTGATGGTTAGTTGTGTATCTCTAGCCATTGGGCAGCTAGCATCCTTAATTTGGTATGGATGTTGATAATTGCATGGATGATATATATTAAGCCTCGCTCACCATCTACAGGTTGCGGTCCTACCCACACCCTTGTAACCATATATGATTGGCCTCATTTTAGAGTTGATCATCCAATTAGGAATTCTTAGAGAAGGCAATAATAGAGTAACGGATTGACTAATTATCTTCATTCCCAGCGTCTTAAAACTCGCTTACTAGAGGTTTTTCTTGTAGGATGAGGTGGCCTTCTAAAATTATATTTTTGATGCTTGTTGTCGTTGTGTCTTAGGGGGCTAGCTAAAAAGAGGTCGTACAAATTGATATATAGTTGGTTAAAAACGTGTGATGAGTTTGTAAAGAACCAATTAATTAAGGAAGCCAACTCATGCGTAAAAGTTTTGTAAACAACGTTCTCTAAATTATTATGCATTCTTACTTTCTATAGAAATCTTGTGACTTTTCTGGTACTAATCAATGCATAAGTCTCTCTATATATGATCGATTCTCTTTAACCTTCAAGAAGTATTTGCCATTAATTCTCTAAATCCTTCAAAACTCTTCCTTTCTTCTCTTTTCTGCAACATTAATTAATTATTAGCTCATAGAGGTATATTCATTGACCAATGGGATTTGCACAAACTGTACTTGACTACTCTTTTGCCGCCATGACGCTGATGATCGGGGTAATATCTGCAGTAATTTTCGGTTTTGCTATCTGTATGTGGGTAGGTTTCTTGTATCAGGATTATTGTGACCATTACAACAAATCCAAAACTACTGACATGGAGATGGGACGCTATGGCAATGGCTTTGGATATGGGAATAGAGAAAGTGAATATAATAATCCTAAACTAATTCATCTTCTACTCAGCAAAATCAGCACCATCAGCAAATCAGATCATAGTCCTCAGGCTGAAGAAGAAAGAGAGCGCTTTTTACGACTCAACTCACTCAAGTGTAAGATATGTTTAAAAGAATTCAGTGGCACTGAAAAAACTAGTCCTTGGGTAGTTGTTATGCCAGATTGTCACCATGTATGTCACAGAGAATGCAGTTATGAGTGGTTTACATCTATATCAAACATACATGTTTGTCCCTGTTGTCATTGCAGGGTCCGCTTGGAAGATTTGAAGGAGGTTCTCATTGAGATTAAACCCTACGACTAAGGACAAGAGCAGCAATCGAGAAGGAACCATCATGGGAGAATGAAAATGGCTTGTAGCTTTTAAATTTTTCCTTTGAATATTTAGTTTTAAGATTTTTGTTGTATCTTTATTTTATGGAATTATGGTTACCATGTAATGATTAATATTTAATTACATGTATTATATTTTGAATTATTGAGATACACAATTGAATATCAACTATTAGTTATAAAAAATATTATTACTTTATTAAAAATAAAAATAATGGAGAAATTTTGTTATGGTTTTTTATTTAGAATTAACTCATCACCCTAAAATAATTAAATAAAATTAATGAAGGATATTATGTTAGAATTTTATCCCGGCATCATCTTGTTAGCTCCGATTAAAGCATGTAACCAATTCAATTCATCAGAATAATATTAACTTCCATGTTTACCTGGAGTGGTTGAAGTGTTTAAGGAATCCATGATTCAAACTTGAGGTTGCCTCTTTCCTTGAATTACAGAAGAAGCACAGGAGAGATTGAGAAGTGGAAGCTGAGAAAGGAAGAAGCAGCAACAAGAGAGAAGCAAAGAGAGAGAGAGAAAATCCTCCTATTCCCAAAAAGTTTCAAAATAAACGTCGTGTTTCAATGGAGCCACAGACACTTATATATAGGGCTAGGAGGAGGGACCTCTCCCTGTATCAACAAAATGTAGGGCCAAACCACCCATTATAGCAAGGCTAATATACAAGGCCAATATACAAGGCCTATATTAAATCATTTTATATTATTTAAACCCAATAATAATATGAATCAGATAATTGGGTTCAATAAAATACTCTAATAATTAGCATTCAGTTAATCTGAGTTTTAGAATTAAAACTTATAATATGATTTATGGCAATCCACACACATGATAATTTATCAAATTTATTATCATTCTCCTACTTGGACAACATAAATTAGACTACGATTTTGGGTAAAATAGTACTCCAGATTAATTTACGATATGTGGCCACAATACAATGCCAAACTTGAGCCAATATTCTAGCTATAGGTCCAATATGGGATTATGAGATCTCAACATTGTAGAAAATCACACTCGAAGGAGTACTGATATCATACACGCAAGACTCTTATATCCCAGTGACCTCAAACAAAAGCAGGATATGAATTGTTGGGAAAGCACAATGAAATAGCATGCCAATATGTAATCCAGTGCAATTCCCAATCAAAATGGCCCAAGCATCTATCCCAGATGCCATATGAGATATATCTCTCAATAACAAAATGAGACTGGGTCCAAAATATCTCCACAATATGCCATTATTTAGAATATTTAAGTTGCATAAAATATATATAAACAACTGCAACAACAATAAAGGCAATAATAGTCATTAAAAGTTATCTTAAGATATTACAAAATATATGAGGTCACAACAACTTTTAAATACAAACTCCCACTAACCCAAAATATCAAAAGACCTCACTACACCCATATGGGTTACATGATCAACAAATACTTGGACATTCAATCCTTTGGTTAGGGGATCAACAATCATAAGCTCAGTAGGAATATGCTCGACACGTGTTTGAAACTCCTGAATCTTCTTTCTAACAAACATGAGTTTTGTGTCAAAGTGTTTTGATTGCTTTGAGCTTTTATTATTATGAGAGAAGCATACCACGGCAGAGTTATCACAATACATCATCAGAGGCCTAGAGATACCCTCTACAATACCAAATTCTGCAATAAGATTTTTCAACCATGTTGCTTGACGTGTAGTCTCATAACAAGCAATATACTCTACTTCCATGGTTGAGGTAGCTGTAAGTGTTTGTTTGGCACTTTTCCAGGAAACAGCAGCTCCTGCCAACATAAAGATATAACATGATGTGGACTTATAATCATCTGAACAATCGCCATAATCAGAATTAGAATAAACCGGTCACCTCAAGATGATTTGCCATTTTGTAAGTGAGCATGTAATCTTTGGTACCTTGCAGGTATCTCATAACTCATTTTGCAGTTTGCCAGTGAGCCACACCAGGTTTGGTCAAGTGTCTCCCTAGTACACTAATAACAAAGGCAATATCAGGACCTGTACAGACTTGAGCAAACATTAGACTGCCAATAGCAGAAGCATAAGGGACCTTCTCCATTTCTGCAATTTCATCATCATTATGAGGACAATGGTCATTAGAGAGTCTTTCACCCTTTTGAATGGACACTTTACACGGCTTACAAGACCCCATGTTGAATCTGTTTAGAATTCTCTCAATATATCCCTTTTGAGACAAACCAAGAACATCACAAGATCGATCGCGATGAATCTTGATGCCCAAAACAAAAGATGCGTCACCGAGGTCCTTCATATTGAAATGAGTTGTCAACATCCGTTTGGTCTCATGCAAAAAATGAACATCATTACTAGCCAAAAGAATATCATCAACATATAGAATAAGAATGATGAACCTACTCCCACTATTCTTAAGGCAAATGCATTGATCCACTGCATTTTCCTTGAAACCAAGGGATGTGACTATGCGATCAAACTTTAGATACCATTGCCTTGAGGCCTGTTGCATGCCATAAATTGATCTTCTTAACTTAAAGACCATGTGTTCCATGCCATTTTCAACAAACCCATCAGGTTGATCCATATAAACATCCTCATATAAGTCACCATTTAAAAAGGCAGTTTTAACATCCATCTGATGAAGTTCCAAATTAAAATGAGCAACAAGAGCCATCACAACATGAAAGGAATCTTTAGTAGAGACAGGGGAAAATGTCTCTTTATAATCTATACCTTCCTGCTAATTGTATCCTTTGGCAACAAGTTTGGCTTTATATCTTTCTATTTCTCCTTTGGTATCACGTTTGGTCTTGAAGACCCATTTACAGCCAATAGTCTTATAGTCAGTTGGCAATTCCACTAAATCACATACATTATTTTTTCTCATAGAAGCCAATTCATCCTCTATAGCAGCCAACCATTGGGAACTATGAGGACTAGAAATTGCCTCTTGGAAAGTGATAGGATCAAAATCCTCAATAGATGCAAACTCATGGTCCTGTAGATATACAACATAATCTCTGAATCTAGTCGACTCAGTAGATACAAGAACTTGCTTAGATCTTCTTGGTGGAAACATAATAATATCTGGATTCTGTATGTCATCTCCAACATGCTAATTAGCGTCAACACTAACATTGGGATTAGTGGAATTAATTGGATCTAAAACAGATGGCATAGACTCTGAAATATAAGGAATAGCTATTGGAAGAACAACACTTTCTTCTTTGAAGCTAACAACACGTGGCTCTTGAGTTGCAATCTGCTCTAATTCCCCTTCCAAATAAACAGCACAATTAGATTCTATAATTCTGGTCGTATATGTGGGACAATAAAATCTAGAGCCTCTCAAGTCGATACAATATCCAACAAAGAAACCATTGATGGTTCTAGGATCAAGTTTCTTTGTTTTTGGATTATAAGGTCTAACCTCTGCTTTGCAACCCCAAACATGAAGATTCTTTAACGTAAGCCTTTTACCTGTCATCAGCTCTCATGGAGTCTTTGGAATAGATTTACTTGGCACATGGTTCAAAATGTAAGCTGCAGTTCTCAAGGCTTCTCCCCATAAGAACTCTGGAAGAGTAGAATGACTGAGCATACATTTTACCATTTCCATGAGGGTACGATTTCGCCTTTCAGCAACTCCATTTTGTTGTGGAGTGTCAGGCATCATATATTGTGCCTTAATACCACATTCCTAGAGAAATCTAGTAACAGGTCCATGATTTCTGCCGGTTTCATCATATCTACCATAAAATTCACCACCTCTATCAGACCTCACACATTTGATTTCCGTGCTAAATTTCAATTCAATAACAGCTTTGAACGTTTTGAAAGCATCCAAAGACTCAGATTTCTCACGCAACAATTCAACCCATCCATATCTAGAGAAATCATCGATAAAGGTAATAAAGTATCTAAAACCTCGCAATGCAATAGGAGTAATGGGTCCACAAATATCAGTATAAATCAACTGCAGTATCCCTTCACTTCTATTAGCCTTATCTTTCTGGCTCAAGCAATGAGCTTTCCTTTCACGCAATCAATACAGGTTTCAAAATCAGAGAAATCTAAATCATGAAGAATATTCTCCTTGATCAATCTCTCCATTATTTCTCTGGAAATGTGTCCTAGCCTCTTATGCCACAACATAGAAGAGCTTTCAACAGCTCTACCACATTTATCCCCGATAATACTATTAACATCAGATTGTCGTTGGTCAATAGAAGAGGAATCAACATTCAGCATATATAAACCATTTGACAAAATGCCATAACCACCCAAAACAGAGTCATAATATACATAAACTCTTCCACCACCAAAATGAAAGGAATATCCACAACCATCCAAAGCCAAAACAGAAATCAAATTGCGTTTCACCGAAGGTACATAAATAGTGTCCTTCAAGACTAGGTCATGTGCACTACATAATTTTAAACTAACTGCTCCTATGTGCTTCACTATAACATTAACTCCATTTTCCTACTGTGATCGTCAATTCTCCTTTATATGGCTTTCTCCTAGTTTGGAGCTCCTGTAAAGAGTTCGTGACATGAATACTTGCCCCAGTATCTAACCACCAAGTATTAGAAGGAACATCAACTAAATTCGATTTAAAACACACTATAACCAGAGGATTACCTTTCTTCTTTTTCTCAAGCCAATTCTTAAACTTATAATGGTCAGATTATTTATGTCCAACTATATCACAAAATCTACACTTGCCAGTGGACTTTGGCTTGATTCTGGTATTTTCACTGGCTTCTTGAGTTAAAGAAAGTCCAACTTTCTTCCTTCCTTTCTTCTTGAATCAAGGCTTACCATTCTTTCTTTTAAGAAATTTCTTCTTATTATCACTGCCCTTGTGAGAGGCCAGTTGCATGACATGGGCCTTGCCCTTTTTCATAGTCTGTTCCTCTTGTGTGAGGATTGAGATCAACTCATCAATAGACCATTCTTCCTTCTGCGTATTGTAAGAAGTCCTCAATACATCAAACTCAGATGGAAGAGAATCCAATATTTGCCAGATCAGCAAATCAGTTCCTAATTTCACTTTCATGGACTTCAGTTTATTATACCAATTAGTGAGCTTCATAACATGCTCACGAACACCAGAAAGGCCATCATACTTGGTCTTGGTTAGGAGATCAAGATAATGCGCTTTCTCAGTCTTATCAAACTTCTTCAATTTCTTGCCAACAGATTCAAGAAAGTCCTTTGCATTGTTTATCTCAGGGATATTATCCTTGATAGTTTTGTCTACGCTGTACTTCAAAGTCATTAAATAGATTTTGTTAGAATGAGCCCACTTTTCATACTTTGCCCCTGTCAGCATTAGAAGATTGATTCATGGGCTTTGGTGGCTCATCTTCAGTGAGAGCAGCATCAATATTCGAAATAGCAAGGTACAGTTTCATAGATTCAAGCCAATCCTCATAATTTGTCCCATTGAGCTTTATCAAGATGCTCATATTCACAGGCAAAGCTGGAGTAATTTCGTACATTAGTTGGAGATTTTTATGTCGAGCATATCAACATAAACTGAGCCATTAACAATAGTATAGTTTCCTCATGCAATCATAATCCCGCCGAAGGGTCTCGAATTACGGTACATGAGTAAACTCCCAATAAACAATAGAATCATATCCTTAAAGCTAGTATAAAGAGGATACTGAAAACTCTAGGGGCACAATTATCAACTCATCAAGAATAGTGTCAATAAAGACAAATCGAAGGGTAAGTTCATTATTAACATAATTCTCAATGCAACACTAATAACAATATTATTTACAAAATTGACATTTTATCATGATCGGTCCCGCGAAGGCGAGCTCACAATCATGAAAAATGTCTTACAATAGCATCAATAAATTTTAAATAGCAATTCCCAGAGAATCATTGTACAACGTTCAATAATGACGACATTTCATAATTTTAATGTGTAATATATATAAACATAAAGAGAGCAAAATTATTTCAATAAGTGAAGTAAATCAATTATGAGAATATGCTTAACACAATATTCCAAATAATAGAACAAATATACACAAAATTTTTCAGGTCAAAATTCGGAGATTACCATATATTTTTGAGCAATTTAAATCCACAATAAATTAAAATAAATATTTTTTATTGCCCAAAAATTTGAATAAAATTCCCCAATAATTTTATTTTAATTAAATATTGAATTCTGCAAAAATTTGGTAAATTTTGGGTCAAGTTTTGGGCCTTCACGTGCCCCCACGCGCTTAAGCCGCGATTGGGCATCACGCGCGTGTCACTATTCATCATCTTCCCTAGCGAGCGGGTTAAGAAACTGGGTTGCGCGACTTGCGGGATGCTGAAACGGGTCAAAGGATGTTTCTCCCTTATTTGACCACCATTTGATGCGTTCTCTATGTCTATGAACTCGTGAGAGAGAGTTCTACAAAGCCCATATAGTATCTTAGAGGATCACGGTCTATAATTTCTGGAATCACTCAAGGAAGTTTCACGTGGGTGTGCACGATTTTTTGCAATTTTCTCCCTCAAATCTCAACAAAAATTCGTGTTCTTGGTCTTGTTAGATTCGTCGTGATGAGAGCTACAAAACCCCTATGGAGATCGAACTCAAATCGGTCTAAATAACTAAGTTGGAGTTTTGATCAAAGGTTAGGGTTCTTGATGTATTTCATCGATTTCTCTCTTAATTCAGCCTCAAATCACACAATAATTAGCTTAATAGATTCACGACAACATGAATAACAAGAGCCCTTTATAAAACTTGGAATCAATTGGTCCAAAAAGTAAAATCCGAAATTAACCCCTTTAAGACTCATAAAGTATGTATGGTTTCAGCTTCTCAACCATCCAATTTCTCACCAAAATTGATTTCACAGCCATAATCAGAGTCAAAACAAAACTCTGACACCAATTGTTAGAATTTTATCCCCGAATCATCTTGTTAGCTCTGATTAAAGCATGTAACCAATTCAATTCATCAGAATAATATTGACTTCCATGTTTAGCTGGAGTGGTTGAAGTGTTTAAGGAATCCATGATTTAAACTTGAGGTTGCCTCTTTCCTTGAATTATAGAAGAAGCAGAGGAGAGATTGAGAAGTGGAAGCTGAGAAAGTAAGAAGCAGCAACGAGAGAAAAGCAAAGAGAGAGAGAAAATCCTCCTATTCCCAGAAAGTTTCAAAATGAATGTCGTGTTTCAATGGGGTCATAGATGCTTATATATAGGGCTAGGAGGAGGGGTCTCTCCCTGTATCAACAAAATGTAGGGCCAAGCCACCTATTATAGTAAGGCTAATATACAGAGCCTATATTATATCATTTTATATTATTTATACCTAATAACAATATGGATCACATAGTTGGATTCAATAAAATAATCTAATAATTAGCATTCAATTAATCTGAATTTTAGAATTAAAACTTATAATTTGATTTATGACAATCCACACACATGATAATTTATCAAATTTATCATATTACATGTAATTTTATTTGATAAAAATTCCAACTTCTTACTTAACCGCCAAGAATTCCATCTATGATCTCAAGCTCAATTATCACGAGCTGCATTTTTTGTTTTTGGTCATGATCCCGAGATAGGTTGGTTTGCACTATTCATACGCACTGTGGCCAATAGAAGAATGTGGGCCTCATGCCGTACATTAATATTGGTAATAGCACGCTTCTCAACTTTTGTAGGACATTTTGAACCCCCTTAAAAAACTAAATAAATAAAAATCCCTGCAGGACGAGTTTTGTTAGTTGGTTTTAACATGTACTCTTTGTGGTTTTGTCCACTAATATTAATGGACCATCAATTTTTAGCTATTAAATTAAAAAATTAAATAAATGGTTGAGATTTATTAGATAATGAAATAAGTTTTTATAGTTGTAAAATAACCGAAAAGTAGATTAGAAAATAGCTCATTTTCATTTCCTTCTCCAACATCCACTTCTTTTCCTATCGTCCTTTTCACCACTTTTCCTTCCTTTAGACAGCAACAATACCTGCTCTTCCTCCTCCTCCTTAAATCAATTCATCATCAAGATTTGAATAGTATAACATAGGCAGATCTTTAATCCATACCAAATTCCAAAAATGTTGTTTCCAATGCAATGAAAGAAAAGAGGATACCGGTTAGCAATGAGATTTTGCTTGTTAATTACTATTATTCCCTTTCACAAATGAAATGAATTGATGTATTTTCTTTTTTTGTACTAACCATCAGGATTGACTTGAACTCGCAAATGAAAGTTGATTGAGTTCTACGTGAATAAATGTGGTGTTAATAAGAACTCATTATTTTGTTTTGTTAGTGATGAATGCACCCACTATTATTTCATAAATATTTCATTTTTGTCAAAACCTAGGCTAAAACTTAGTTAGACTTCGTTATTTGCATATCCTTTAAAATGATTAGAAAATTTGAACGAACTCTTAATTTATTTTAAGGAGTACATAAGTTTTTTATGAAATTTGGTGTTTGTATATTCCTAACTATCAAAAAGCTTTATGTCCACTGCTCGATAACATATGAATAAGTGTTCAAGTTTGACACTTCATCCATACCTTATTTTACTTGGGACAATTGTATAACTGAAGGATTTAATTATGCGGGAACTAATCACCAAAGGATGTTCAATCCTTTTGATTGAACTCCTCACTATCTAGGTAGACATGACATGTTGCTAGATGTCAATCATGACTTGTGGGTCAATCCAATTAAGAATTAGTTAGATGAACATACTAAAAGGTTTAATAAGCTTAAAATTAATTAAATACAAGGTGTTCTATTGAATTCAATGAAATTTGGGCTAGCCCACTATTAATAGCGAGTGTCATAGTTCATTTCAAATTAATTAAAATTGCTCAACTACATCACTTTGTAGTGTAACTGATGTTGTTTCTCAAAGGATAGTGTTGCTACTTAGCTGAATTTAAAGGGGGAGTTTGTTTAAACATTCAATAAGCAAGATTTAAGTGAAAATTAAATGAAATTAAAGGCATTAGTTCAAATATTTCCTTAGACATATGATAAATCAATCATTAACACATAATATATCAAACATATAGAGTGTGGCTAATTCGAGTTATTAGAGAGATCTCTAGAACTAACAACATCGCAATTCAACCTAGAGACCTCTAGGCATTTAGCCAACATATAGTTGATTAGATAATTCAAATCTCAACTCGAATTAACCAATGTTGATTTTTACCCTCAATTGCATTAGTTAGGTTTGAACCCAAATCCAAATCCTAACTCTTTAATTAATCAAGTTCATACCAATTAATCATTTAGTAATCACCCAACTAATTCCCCATTCATAAACTCACATCAATACCATTCAATTAAAGTTTATAAATTAAAGAGGGCAAAAAATCAAGAAAATAAACATGTATTGAAAATTAAGCATAGGGTTTCTAGACTATAATACTCTTTGATTCTCCTTAAACTGGCTTGAAGTTCTACTTCTCCATAGCAATGAAGGATATAAAATAGAACCAAAACCAAGTGTCTTACAAGATGAAAGGAAAAGGAAAGAACCGAAGAGAAGAGAGAAAAGTGAAAAAGGGTGGAGAGCAAAATATCTAATTCACATCAATCTTTTGTTCTCAACATAATAGCCCTAAAACATGAAAATCCAAGATTTCCCTTGGCCCAATTGATCCCCTGCCCCTTAGCTTTAAGTGGACACCCAAGTTGCTTAATTTGCACTTGAAATGAGAGAGTTATGACTTAATCTTTGTAGCATCCAAGTTGTATCTATATTTACATAGAAAAACTTTAGCAGCCAATAAGCCCATCAAGATATCATTTTTTTGGAAAGTGATCTTCCTATGAATTGAATTACATCTTAGCTTTCAAATAGTACTAGTTTCACCTCAATTCGCTATTTATAACTTAAGTTATGGCCTAATAAGTGCATATTGCTTAGGCTATAGTGACAACAGCCCTATTATGTATTCATGGGCCAATTCGAACTACTAGATATTTGAATTATGTCGTGACCCAACTTAGCCGTGACCAGCGTATAGGGAGCCTTGGCTCCCCAGCAAGCCTAACCAAAATTCTGTAGAGAACCGGATGGAGTTTCCCCTAAAAATTTGAACTTCCTAAAAGTTGCTAAACTTGTAGTAACAAACCATCATTGAGCTAAAATAGTATATAAACATTTTTTATATGTACATACACAACTTTCTTTACATATTAATATACATATTATCCTTTACACTAATATAACTCATAAGGCATTACACAACCTTGCCCATAACCCCAAATAGATCAGGACCCTGCTTGATATTCAATGGAGCTCTAACAGGGTAAACAAAAGAAGGCTCACACTCAAGCATAGGCTCACCAATAGTTGTCTATGAGGCTAGTGGAGCTGGACTCAAATCTACACTAGAATATGAAATAAGGGGAAATAATTGGATGAGTTAAATAATTTAGTAAGAGATAATCTATATATAGCTGGTATGGGATTAAACGAACCATATATCTATACACATGGAAAACACTTGAGTTAGCTAAAAATAATAAAAAAAATCTTGTTTTCATGAAAATTCATTGGAATACATCTTTCGTTAAAATATAGATAGTTAAATATGCACTCATAATTGGTGGGAGATTCCAACAGTGGTATTTTTGCTACACTAGCCTAAGCGGCATCAACAGCGAGCCTTCAGGCACTAAGTGGCATCAATGGCCAACCCTTAGTGAAATCATAAGCCGGTCACTTCTGCCTGACATGTTGGGCTAGCACTTCCCCTATTAGTTGAGGCTCATACAAGGTGCATCACATCTAACATTTACTGCCATTAACCACAGTTCTATGAAGGGCTCAACCCTCAGACCCTTTCCCATAACATATTTAGAAAAATAATTCCTTATTCTCATATAAGCAACAATGCAATATTCAATTCATAACAAGTTCTAAACAATTTGAAATTTAACTTAAAAGATTCAAATTCCATACACTTTTCAAATCATAAGCTCACACTAATTTCTTTTCTTCACAAGTGGTTGGAAAAATATTTCATTAAATATAGTGAATCATAAAAATATAATTGGGTAGACATAAATACATGTGCGTATAGATAGTAGAAAAGCTACCATAAATAAATTATCTACTCACAGTACTTAAACCACAAAGTAGGAGTTCTTATAGGGAGCCACGGAACCAACAAGCTATTTCTTGAACAAATCTAACACCACAAATGTGACAACATGGTCACAAATTATTCCTAGTGGTAAAAGATTAACATAAATTGCTCTTATATCCCCCTAGAGCCCCAAATTTACAGTTTTAGAACTCTAGAACCTAGTCCCAGAATCAGTTTTATAGGAAAAATTTACGTAAATCTTGATATGGGGAAAACTATAAGCTCAAAAGTTACCTTGAGCATTAAGGAATGGAAAGGAATGAGGTGGAGAGTTTGAGTCTTCTCCTAAGATCTCCAAAGCTTCTCTTTACTTGCTCATAGATGAAAAACCAAATAGTAGGAAGGTTAGGAATATAACTAATAAGGAGTGGGTAGGCATAAATGGTCACATAAGATGGTAAAAATACTATATATGAGTGATTTTTGGGAAAGAAAAGAGCGAGAGCTTGGGAGAGAAGAGAGAGAATGTGTTCTCTCTATTTTGGGGGCGAAGCCCCCTTTACTTTTTTTCTTTTCCACCATTTTCATTGCGCTTGAGCATAGCCCAGGCCTAGAAACATCCTCAACTTTGGGTGGCAGTATGCTTGAGCGTGGCCTGGGCCCAGAAGCTTCCTTAGGTCTGGTCAATAGCATGCTCGAGACCAAGATGCCGTGCTTGAGCATGCCCTTTTCCTAGGCTCAAAATGTCCACAATCCACAATTCATGTGATTCTTGGCTTTGGTATTATATCCTCCCTTAAGAAATTTGGTCCCTAAATATAAGAAAAAAAACTTATTTTACCTGAGTTTCAAATAGTTGGGGTTACTTGGCTTGTATAGCTTCTTCTACTTCCTATGTGGTTTCTTCTTCAGAATGATTCCTCCATATCAGCTTCATTGATCTTACGTTCTTGGATCAAAGCTTTTTCACATGTCGATCGATAATAGCCATGGACTTTTCTTCATGTGACAAATTTTCATCAAGTTAAATTACTTGAGGGGTAAGGATATAAGATGGATCAAATACATATTTTCGAAGCATTGAGACATGGAAAACAGGGTGAATCATGGACATATCAAGAGGCAGAGCTAGCCTATAGGCTATAGCACCTACCTTATCTAAATCTCAAAAGGTCTAATATAGCAGGGACTAAGCTTCCTACGCTTCCCAAACCTCATCACCTCCTTCATGCAAAAGACTTTGAGAAATACATGATCACCTATAAAAAACTCAAGGTCACATCTTCGATGGTCAACATAGGCCTTTTTCTTGCTCTGTGTTGCTAACAGCCTTTCTCGAATTAACCGAACCTTATCCATTGATTCCGGTACCAAGTCTATCCCCAAAAGTTTAGTTTCACCAATTTCAAACATCTTATAGGAGATTACAATGCCTTTCATATAAGGCTTCAAATGTTGCCATTTGAATGCTGGCTTGATAGCTGTTGTTATAAGAAAATTCTATTAGGGGAAGATAATCACTCTAGCTTTTGTTGAAGTCCAGAACACATGGTCTTAACATATCCTCGAGGATCTGGATTTTCTTTGACTACTCATCAATCTGCAAGTGAAAAGCTGTACTGAGGTCTAAGCGTGTACTTAGAGCTTCTTGAAAAGCTCTCTAGAAGTAGGATGTAAATTGTTCCCCTTGATTTGATATGATTAATACCAGAACCCCATGAAGCCTTACTATCTCATCTGTATATAGTTGGGCATATTGAGGAACACTAAAAATTGTTTTCGCTAGAAGAAAATAGGTTGACTTAGTCATTCTATCAACAATTACCAATACTAAGTCAAAACCCTAAACAATTCATGGCAACCCTGCTATAAAATCCATTATAATCCTTTCCTATTTCCATTCAGGGATCTTAATCTACTTATGTAAGCCAATGGGCTGTTGATATTCAGCTTTAATTTGCTAACATACTAAGCAACGAGATGTGAAGTCTCCGACACCTCTTTTCATACCTTCCTACCAGATTAGTTATTTTAGATCCTGATACATTTTAGTGAAGTCAAGATGAATTGAATACTTCGAGTTATGAGCTTCCTCCAAAGTAGTTTCCCTTAGCCCTTTGTAGTTAGGCACACACAGGCATTTGCCACAATGCAAGGTACTTTCTTGATACAATAGAAAATCAGAATTCTTGCCATTCTTTAACTTTTCTATTAACTTGCTCAGCTTCAGATCTTTTCCTTACACTACCTTAATTCATTCAATTAGAGAGGATTAGGATCTTATATGAGCCGATAGTATCCTAGTCTTTCCTAGTTCAAAGTGCATATCTTCTGCTTCCAAATTATTAATTTCCCTTACTAAAGCTCTCTTCTTCGGAGCTATGTGGGCTAGACTATCCATTGATTTCTTGCTTAAAGCATTAGCTACCATATTAGTCTTATTGGGATGACAAAAAATAGTACAATTGTAATCTTTGAGCAACTCCATCCATCTTCGCTGTCTCAAATTCTAATCTTTCTGCAAAATATATACTTCAGGATCTTATGATCAATATAAATCTCACAACTCTTTCCATACAAATAATGTCTCCATATGTTCAAGACAAAGGCAACTACTGCCTTTTCAACGTAATGAGTAAGGTAGTTCTGCTCATGCTTCTTAAGCTGTCTAGAAGCATAAGCAATGACTCGGCCATGATGCATTAATATGCATCCAAGCCCTACCCATGAAGCATCACAATATATTGAGAATCCCCCCGAACCCGAAGCCCAAACCCATACTAGTGTTGAGGTCAAGCATTCCTTAAGCCTTTGGAAACTTTCCTCACAAGCCTCCGACCATTGAAACTTAACATTCTTCTAAGTTAACTTGGTTAAAGGGGCAAAAATCTTCGAGAAATCCTTTATAAATTGCCTGTAATAACTAGTTAGCCTCAAGAAACTATGAATTTCTATTGCAGTTGTGGGCCTTGGCCATTGTTGAATAGCTTCCACTTTCTTAGGATCCACCATAATTCCCTCCTTAGACACCACATGACCAAGAAAGGCAACTTGATCCAACCGGAACTCACACTTAGAAAACTTTGCATCGAGCTTATGATCTCTTAAGGTCTGCAAAACTATTCTTAGATGATGCTCATGTTCTTCTTTACTCTGGGAATACACTAGAATATCGTCAATAAAAACAATCATAAAATGGTCTAAGAAAGGCTTGAATACCTTATTTACCATGTTCATGAATGCCATCGGAGCATTGTCAACCCAAAAGACATCACCAAAAACTCATAATACCTATAATGGGTTTGAAATACCGTCTTAGGAATATCTTCTTCTTTGACTCTTAACTAATGGTAACCGGAGCGAAGATCTATCTTGGAAAAGCAAGAAGCACCTTGAAGTTGACCAAAGAGATCATCAATTTGAGGAAGAGGGTGTTTATTACGAATAGTCACACAATTGAGTTGTCTATAGGCAACACATAGTCTCATTGACCTATTCTTTTTCTTCACAAAAAGCACAGGAGTACCCTACAAGGATGTGCTTGGGTGGATAAAACCCTTATCTAGTAGATCTTGAAATTGCTACTTTAATTCCTGTAGTTCCAAAGATGCCATACGTTAAGGAGGAGTATATATGGGTTAAGTGTCTAGGATTAAATCTATGCAAAATTCAATCTCCCGCTTTGGAGGCATTTCGAGTAATTCATCTGGGAATACGTTTGGAAACTCCCTAACAACTAGTACTAGTCTAAGTAAGGCATCTTGTAATATCCTCAATTTCTTGTCATGCTAAATTACTATAGTAACCCTGAGTAATTAGGCACTTAATAAGAAATTATGAGATTAATGCTTAATTAAGGGATTAACAAAGTGTTTATGAGTTAACTCTGATGAGAAAAGTCAAGAGAATGCTTAATCGAGATTAGATAATCTCTAATTAAGTAAGTCAGACTTTTAATAGCTTAATTAAGTACCGATCACCCTTAATTAGCTTAATCGAATTTAATTAAGGATAATTAAGCTTAATTGCAAGATTTATTTTTGTTAATCATGTTCTTATGTGTTAATCACTAATCCTTGCTTAATCATGTTAATTAAGTTGCAAGAGCACTTAATCACATGATTAAATTCAAATTTAGTCAACTAAATAATAAAGTAAAGAGTGATGTCATTAAAACATAAAACATTAGACAAGAGCGCTTTACATAAGAGTAAGTAGTTGATTTGTGCTTCCATCATCCAATTTGTCTCCCTAAACCTTAATTAATACAAAATAACACAAAAATATCTCCCTCCACCCCTTAATACCTCACACCTGCAACAATAACAACACACACACACACATACACACACACACACACAGACACACACACACACACACACACACACACACACACACACACACTCTTATTTTCATTTTGTTTCTTCCTATTCTCTTTCTTAAACTCAAATCTTCCTACTTTTTTCTGTACTCTTCTTCTTCTTCTTCATCTTTTTCTTCCTTTCTCCACCACCACCATAACCAAAACTCTCCCTAAGCCCTTCAAAGACCACATCTTTTGGTCTTTGGTGATCAGATCTAAATACTACAAGCTTCATTTTCAACAGAACTCAAGAGCTCTCTCTTTATTTATCCAAAACTACCACCATCATCATCAAGAAGGAGCCTTCATCTTCTTCTTTTCCTCTTGCAAAAGATGCCACTTTTGACTCTAGTTAGTGATCTTCATTCTTTTATTTTGTTTACTCAAGAAAGCTTGAAGATTGGTTCCTTTCATGACTAAGATCTTCAAGTAAAAGTTTGAGAAAATCTTTCATGCTCTTCATGAGCAAAAGTTTCTATTTTTGGTGAAATATATTCATGTTCTTGTTCATGAGAGTTCTTGAGTTTTTCTTTTTTTAAAGTTCTTTTCTTTAAATGCTTTAAAGTTCCTATTTTTCTTTCTTGATGCATGAGATCTTCGTGTTTTTGGTGGTATTTGGGTTGAAAGTTATCTATCTTCTTATGATGATGCTTATGATTGGAAAAGTTGTCACATTTATCATTTTCTTTTGATTTGACACATTCTTAATGTATGAAATTTCAAAAAGTTTGTTACTTGCAACTTAAAAGTGGCGCAAGTTTTGTGCTTCCTTAAAGTTTCATTTTGTCTTGCCTTGAGGACAAGAATATATGTAAAGTCTAAGCTTTGTTTTGGGATATGAAGCCTTTTTAAGTAATAGAAATGATATCTTAGCACTTTATGTTTTAAACTTTGACTCTTGAATGCAAATCCTTTCATAAAGTTTTAAACTTTAATCAAAAAGGGTAACTTTAAGTCATAAGCTTGCACTTTAGTCTTGTAAAGGTGGAACCTTGAGATGAATATATTGAATAAAGTTTTAAGCTTTAAGCAAAAATGTCACAAGTCAAAAAAGTGTTAACTTTTATAAAGATCAACACTTTCTAACTTTAAAGCTAATGTTTTATATCATTAGTTCATAAAATAGGAATCTTTTAGACTTTAAGACAACTTTAGATCATAAAGTTGAGACCTTGATGGTCTTAGAATAATTAAAAGTGTCAACTTTCGCAAAGAACAAGATTTTTTAGGTTAAAAGCTAGTATCTTATATCATAATTTCATAAAGATTTAATCTTTAAGACAAGAGCTTAATTTGAAAGGCACTTACTTTTCTAAAGAATGAAAATTTATAACCTCTTTATAAAGAATAATAACTTTTATAATATTGAAGGTAAGATCTTGTTATGTTAATAATAAAAGCTTGAAACTTTGCAATATGAATAAGTTAAAAATCACCCTTGGTGATTAGTGAACATGGTGTTGTTGGGTTCATGAGTGTGGTTATGCATTGTCATGATTTAAGGATTAGAAGGAACTCGAACTCCTTGAGAACAGAAGTATGATTAGGGCCTCTGAGCATACCATAAACATAGGAATCACTAAGTGCACTATCTCAAGGAAAGGAAATAATCACCTAACTTAGTTAATTTGAACAAGTGTTCCATAAGATATGTACCCAAGTAAAAAGTAAATTTCTATAAGAACTAAGTAACTAAAAGATTTCACACACATTCATTTTAACTATGTGATTCTCTCATGGGTAACCACAGGAAATCATATGATGACTCATAAAGCATCTCACAAAGAATGACATAACTATGAACTCCTTTAGAGTATGAATGTATGATGTCATTTGACATGATGAATGAAAGTTTGATTGAGCTCTGTCTCATGATTAAATGTTTAGTGTGATGATATAATATGGACTGTTGGTTGAAAGTTTTATGATTGGCATTTTTAGGAAGCTTCGATTTAGCTATCATGCTACCCGATTTCCATCAAAATATGGATTTAGGCATTTCATTGCATGTGTCTTATCAAAGAAGTACTATACATGTAAAGTATAATAATAAGAAAAGAAAGAATAGGATATGACCCCTCGATCACTTTAGGGAAGTGTGAAATGGTGATGCACAAAGACTCAAGGAACCTCTATGGAGGAGGTAAGGGTGACATAGAGGACCCTCCAACTTAGAGGTAACTAATATCGACTTAGTCTGAGTTGGTTAGTATTGCATGATGACGGTCACGGAATAAGCTCATGTCCAAAAGCAGTCTATTTCAAAGGAAAAGTAAAGAAAGTTAAGCACGTGCTAAAAATGAAAGTAAAGTTAAAGTAAAATCTATGGTTAAGTCTATGAGATTGCATGTTAGTGCATGTATTTATATTGTCCATATGCATTATGAATGTTTATTCTATGCTCTCGTATGTATGTTTAGCTATGATGATATAGTTATGATGTTAAGCTTAAAAGCAACCCGCTTCAAGACTTAAGTTTTCAAAACCATTAAAATTGAACCTATACATGCTCACCATTTTCATAACTAAACCCGAAGTGGCTGGGAAGATGACGATAACACAATGCTTGTCTAGTCGCGATCCTACTGAGAAATCTAGTATTTCTCACTCCTACATTTCCATGTCATCTGTAGAGGATGTCGATGTCGGGCATGGTGGTGATCTTCATTGAGTTTTCAATATGGCGTTGGCATTTCGACCCGATGCTGAATGCCTTGGTGATCTTTGCGAGTGTAATGATAAGGGTCTACAACTTCCACAACCGTCTGTTTCAGGTTCTAATCACGAGCCTGTTTTTCTGACCACATCAGTCATACGACGAGGTTACCCTAGATGACATCCGTCCCTACTTTCAGCCATCGAGGTACCCCCGACGATGAGATCGACTCAGATACCTGTCTGACTCTGACTATTTCATTAGATTCCGACCCTTCGGAGCCGTCCTATTCGAGCTATCATGTGGAGACTGACCCATCTGAGCCCTCTTACCCGTCCGTGATTCATCTAATGTCTGATTTGTCTTCTTCTTCAACAGTTCCTCATCACACTCCCCCTCGGTCGTGCTATGCCTCCCGAGGAGGAGGACGTGGTGATGTTGCTCCCGGTGGATTCGGGAACAATTTTCCTCCTGCCTGATAAGTGATGTAGTGATTGCATGCGAAGCTGAGCATGAGGATACCCTCTTTTGTTTATAGTTATAGGGTTACCATTTTATTGTATGGCACGCTTGGGCATTAGAGATTTCCTATGTATTTTTCTTTAAGATGTATTTGGTAGGTTTCTTTTGTAGGGTCGACAGTAGGTATCAGACCCATTATTATTTTTATGTATGACTTCTAGTATCAGTATTATTATCTTAACTATGATGGCTTTGGAATAAATATTATGTTTATGTAAGTTATTGTTATTCATGATGCTTCTATTTGTTTTATTTGCACTGTATATTTGAGATAGCAATGTTTACATTATGCATTCATGATGCGCTCATGGCTCTTGGTTTTCGAAATAGATTATTAGTTATTATTAAAAAAAAAACCCATTTTTATTACAAAGTATTTTCAAATGGTAATGTTAGTTCTGCGAGCAAAAGTAACAACTAGCAATTCTATAATATCACTTAAGCATAGAATGAGACTACTAGCGTGTTATATTTTGGTATTAGAGCAATTCGTTCTTAAAGAGCTTAGGGATGGACTGACTATGCTTCTAAGCATACGTGTTAGTTAAGTCATGCTTTGAGTTTTATCTGTATGATGAGAAGTAGGGATTAGACATGCATGATTGTCTATTCTGAATGTGGTTAGTTGCTGGTTCACTCAATGCAAATGTTGAGCATGATCAACTCAATATCTTCTATTTTGTGTACTAGGAACTAATGGCATTAGGGAGATATGATAGGCTTGTAACAAGCTAGAAGGTCTGGAGGAAGTCATAGGGACGCTCCGTGAAATGGCTGCTGCCATGAGGGAGTAAGCTGCTGTTGCTCACAGCATACTGGAGCAGATGGAGCAAAGGGATGAAGAGAATCCTGAAGGGCACAATGGAAGAACTGAGGTAAATCTTGAATACCTCAAGTTTGCTGAGTTCAGGAAGGCAAATCTGTCGAGCTTTAGAGGGACGTACAACCGCGATCGAGCTGATGAATGGATCAAGGCCATTGAGAAGATTTTCATGATGTTGACCTACACTGAGGTGTAGAAGGTAGCCTTTACTACCTGTATGTTGGAAGTTGACGCTGAGTTATGGTGTGTATGCACCAAGAGGCTATTAGAGGGCCCCCAAACCTACATTACTTGGGAGATTTTTAAGTCGCACTTCTATGAGAAGTATTTTCCTGCATCCGTGAGGAATGCAAAGGAGCTAGGGTTTATGAGTCTACGTTAAGGGACTATGAATGTTGCTGAATATACTGCCAAGTTCGATAAGCTATGCAAGTTCTCGACGATTTATCAAGGGAACCCCAATGAGCGCTGGAAATGTGTCAAGTTTGAAAGGTGATTGTGTGAGGAGATACTGGCATCTGTAGGACCCATGGAAATCCTGACTATGCTGCACTAATCAACAACTATTGTTTGGTGGAGGATTACAACTGCAACCTGTCTGGGCAAGTTTCGATGCTTACAAGAAGAAGTTAGCATTGCAAGGGCAGAAGTTCAAGCCCCAAATCCCAAAGAAGTTGTTTTAAATTGGAGGCTTCAAAGGAAAGCAACCGCAGAAACCTACTGGGAATCCACCCAAGCCTGCAAATGGCCAAGCTTGCCTTAAGTGTGGCAAACACCATGGAGGACTATCGTGTTTAGCTGGCCAAAATGCTTGTTTCCGATGCAAATGGCCTAGCATATGGCTAGAGACTGCACTGTCAAGCCATTGTCCCCTGCGAACAAGTCCTAACACTAAGGAAGGGTCTTTGCCCTTAATGTTGAGGAGTCCACTCAGTCCAATGATCTGATCCAAGGTAAGTGTGAGGTTAATGGTAGAACCTTAACTGTACTATATGATTCTCGAGCTATACACTCCTTTATTTCTCATGATTGTGACAATAGATTGGAATTGTCTGTGTCGGAATTACCTTATATGTTAATTGTTTCTACTCCTGTTGGGAAGCGAGTTAAGACTTGTCATTGTTGTTTGAATTGTCGAATCCAAATTGATGGTAGGTCTTTCGTAGCAAATTTGATTTGTTTGCCTTTGTCTGGTTTGGATTTGATTCTAGGCATGGATTGGCTTTCGGCTAACCATGCTATGATAAATTGTTCTAATAAGTCTATTGTTCTTCCTCCTATACCTGTTAAGCTTGTTAAACCTATTAGTCGGTTTCTGAATTTTGTTAAGATAGGGAGTAGTGAGTCCGGTGGTCAGGGATATGTTCTCCTTATGACAGGTAAAGTAGAACTCAAGCAGGTATTGGATGAGATCCCTGTAGTCAGGGAATACCTAGAAGTGTTTCCTGATGATATGCCTGAATTTCTATAAAGTTGGTGCCGGAAATGGGGCCAATCTCTATAGCACCCTATAGGATGTCCCCAATGGAGTTATTACAGTTGAAGGGACAATTGGAAGAGTTATTAGAGAATAAGTTTGTAAGACCTAGTGCCTTACCTTGGGGAGCCCCAGCGTTGTTTGTGAAAAAGAAATATAGGAGTATGAGGCTATGTGTGGATTATAGGCAATTGAACAAAGTGACTGTTAAGAACAAGTACCTTTTGCCTAGGATAAATGACCTCATGGAATAACTGCGAGGTGCAACTGTGTTATCTGATATTGATCTGAGATCAGGATATCATCAGATAAGAGTGAAATAGGAGGATATACCCAAGACAGCTTTTAGGACAAGGTATGGGTATTATGAGTTTACGGTGATGTCATTTGGTCCCTTGCTGTTTTCATGGATTATATAAATAGGATTTTTAGACCCTACCTAGATAAGTTTGTAGTTGTTTTCATAGATGATATTCTCATCTATTCGAGAACAAAGGAGGAACATGAAGAACATTTGAGGGTTGTGTTGAGAATCTTGAGGGAAAAGAAGCTTTATGCTAAGTTATCTAAGTGCGAATTCTAGATGGAGGAAGTAAAGTTCTTAGGACATGTGGTGTTATGTAACATCCACCATTTTTCGCTTGATTATTCGGTTTTATCGAATAATTGAGAATAATTAGAATTTAGTTAACCAATTATTTAGACTCAATTGATTAGTAATTACTTGAGTTTAGATAAGAGAGAATTAAGTTAGAGTATAGGAGATTTCATAAAAATTTTATTGAAAATCAATTTACCGATTTAAAGGAAATCGGTAACATTACGGTAGTTTAAACTGTCGGAACTGAACCCATAAATTACAAGTTCTAAACCCTATTTTGAGTGGCTAATAACTCAGCCACTTATCACTTAAAGTGGCGCAATAAAGGCCACACTCTATGAAGAAGCTTGGCTGAATTTCAGTGAAGCATTTTAAGCTAATCAAATTCAAGCAAAACCACCCAAAGCAATCAGATTTTTCAGCTCCTTTAACACCCATTTCAGCCAAGCATTTTAAGCCAATCAAATTCAAGCAAAACCACCCAAAGCAATTAGATTTTTCAGCTCCTTTAACACCCATTTAGACTACTTCTTGCGCCACTTTTCTCTCCTCTCATTCAGCTCTCTTTCTTTCTTCTTCACACACAAAAACTCTAGCCAACATCAAGCCAATTCAAGCCTTGCTCATCCAAGCCTTCAAATTCCAGCAAAATCACTTGGAATAAAGGTAGGAGTTTTGATTCTTGCTTCAGTTTTGTGGTCTTGGCTGGCTGAGCTTGGATTAATTTCATGATCTTTGATGTGTTAAATAAATGATTATGATGAAGTGTGATTGGTTTTGGGTTGTTTGTTTGATTAAAATTGAATTTGAAGCAAGAGAGAATAGAAATGAGAAGAGCTGAGGGGCTGAAGAACCAAAAAACCCTCGGCAGTTTATACGGCGGAGTGTACGGCTCTGCCTATAGCCAATTAAATTTGATGGAACTATTTTTATATGAAACTAGACATCTAGATCTTTCCATAGACATATCATATAAGGCCTTTGGATTAGAATTGAGAAAGATATGATTTTTTGAATTTCGACCTAGGGTTTTGACTCTGGTTCTGGGCAGACTAGGTTGTTTAGGGTAGAACTCGCCCTATACTACTTGAAAATGAGCGGAACCAACGTTTTTAGAAATCTTACACATAGAAGAATGTCCCATAAAAATTTCAGAAATAGATAAGGTCCCAGTTGCTCCCAGTGATCCAAGAAAGTTGCCCTATGTCCAAACCGGGCCAGAACAGGGCAATTTAGGAAGGTCAGAATTCGGGGCTTGTAACTCAAGCTCTAATAAGTCAAATGGAATGGAACTTTTTGAAAATGAAACTTTACCCTGTTAGCTTTGATATGAGTCCAATTTCGTGTAATTTGAGTCAGTTTTCGATTTTTAGTGGATTTTTACTTTCAGTTGCCTGATTCTAGCTAGCCATTGGGCAGGCCGAGATAAAATCTGGATATCTTGAGTTGTAGATATCAAAATTAGATGGGACCAAAGAGGTTAGAAACTAGACACACAAGGTACAACATATCCAAAAATTAGGTTTAAAGGAGTTAAATTGAAATAAAGGTGGGATATATTATAACTGGGCAAAATGAGGCAAAATGAGCTAAAAGCCCTATTGAATGCTTGTTGAAACTAATGAGTGAATCTGTGAATGTATATGCATAATTTTGCTCTATACTGAAATTGCAAATTGTGTCAATATACTGGTTAGCTGGCACTATTCATAGGGAAGCGAACACGCTCCGTTATACCGCTGAAATTTTGGTAGAACCCATGTACAAGTTATGAATTGCATGTTAATGCATGTGCATTTTTAAGAAAATTATTAAAGTTATGAAAAGGATTATGTCACTATGGAAGTTCCATGCTACTTGGGCCAGCCCCGGATAAGAAGTTAAAGGAAATAGATCGGTGGGAAGGTCGGGGAAAGTAAACCCGACATTCTTATATAGGAACGAGCTCGATCCTGAAAAGTAGACTATTACCCAGGAGTCTAAATGGCCAAGAACTCCCAGGGGACCAAGAGATGGAAAACTGATAGAAAGTAATGAAAAGTTTATGAAGGAAAGTTCAAGAATGAGTCTGCATGATTACATGAATGCATGAATACATGGAATGGTTATATCAAGATGTTTACAGTTGTCTATTATGTTTGTTTACTGCTGTTTATTTCTTTATTTTGTTTATTATTTTATGTATCATTCTTAGTAATCTATTGTGTTTTTTGTGCCGTTTAAAGTAAAACTGAACCTTGCCTCGGACCAGACATTTTCTTGAACTCATTAAAACGGATAGCCTAGTTTGAACACATGCTTTTTTTTAATTAAATAAAAACCAAGGCAACTGAGAATGAATGTGACGTCAGAGGAACGCCATACGTGAACTCTGCTGAGAATTTCTTGAAATTCTCATCCCATGTTGTATTTCTGCATCATTCTCAGACGTTAGCGAAGGACTCAACGGCCACTCTTTTCAATGAGACCCTAGACCTGCAGCTTCTCTAAGACTCTGAGTTGGACTTGTAGGACACAGTCTGCTCCTGCTATTTCTGCCTCTGCTTTTAGTAATAGGAATTTTGACGTTCCTTTGCTTCATCTGTTGGTAATATATATCTATATGTATAGACTGAAGCGTCGGCTTCCGACCTACTTATGTACATATACAATTAAGAGAATATCACTTATGTATATCTTTTCTATTATATTACATTAAACTTCATTACGTTTTATAATGCTATTCATGTCTATTATGTAACAGCGCACCATTTCAACGGTTTAGTGATACTAATCACGAGATTTAAGTAGAGCGTTAACATGGTAACACAGACTACCTAATTTCATGCTATGACTTAAGCATAACATTAAATTAGTAGGGTGTTACATGTTACAAGGAGGTATCACCGTGGATCCAAGTAAGATTGAGGCTGTGATGAATTGGGAGAGACTAACCTCAGTAACGGAGATAAGGAGTTTCTTAGGTTTAGTCGGTTACTACCATAGGTTTATAAAAGGATTTTCCCAGATATCCTTACCCTTAACCAAGTTAACAAAGAAGGATGCCCCATTTGTGTGGACTATGGATTGTGAGAAAAGCTTTCAAGAGCTAAAGGGAAAGTTAACCTCAACCTCAGTATTAGTGCTGCCTGACCTAAGTAGACTATTTGAGGTTTATTGTGACGCTGCTGGGAGAGGTTTAGGTTGTGTCTTGATATAGAATAGGAAGGTGGTGGCTTATGCCTCTAGGCAGTTGAAGCCTCACGAAGTAAACTACCCAACCCATGACCTGAATTAGCAGCTATAGTGTTTGCCTTGAAGATATAGAGGCATTATCTATATGGAGTGAGGTTTGAGGTGTTTTCTGATCATAAGAGTTTGAAGTACCTTTTTGTTCAAAGGAGCTGAATATGAGGCAAAGGAGATGGATGGAGTTTTTGAAGGATTTTGAGTTTGGGTTAAACTATCATTTTGGGAAGGCCAATATGGTGGCTAACGTTCTAAGCCGGAAATCTTTGCATGCATTATGAATGATGGTCAAGGAGGATGAGCTAGTTAGGAGCTTTAGAGACCTTAACCTCGGAGTAGTGTTAACCCCCCATAGCTTAAAGTTGAATCAGCTTTGGGTGACGAGAGATTTCAAGAGTCAAATTGCTTAAGCCCAAAGTAAGGAAGAGGATTTCCTGGAAACCCTAGCATTGGTGGAAGAAGGAAAGTTGAAGGGTTTTGCTTGAGGTACATATGAACTATGGAGGTTTGAAGGGAGAGTTTGTGTACCCACAAGTGGTGAACTCCGAAGGAGGATTTTGGAGGAAGCTCACAAGAACCATTTTACCATACACCCTGATATGATGAAGATGTATCAAGATATTAAGAAGATGTTTTGGTGGTTGGGATTGAAGAGGGACATTGCGGAGTTAGTGAGCAAGTGTTTAGTCTACCAAAAGGTAAAGATTGAACACCAAAAGCCCTCTAGTATGTTGCAACCATTGGAGATCTTAGAATGGAAATGGGAAAGTATCTCTATGGACTTCAAATGCAAGCTGGTTTTGATGCGATATGGGTAATTATTGACAGCTTAATTAACTCTGCTCACTTTTTGCCCATTTGAGCTACTTATCCTTTGCAAAAGTTAGCCCAGCTGTATGTTCAAGCAATAGTAAGTTTGTATGGGGTACCTTCAACCATAATCTCGGATAGGGACTCGAGGTTTACCTCTAGATTCTGGGGAGCCTTGCAAAAGGCATTTGAAATGAGGCTTTGCCTAAGTATGGCTTATCACCCCCAAATGGATAGATAGTCAAAGAGAACTATCCAAACTTTAGAGGACATGTTGAGAGCCTATGTATTGGAGAATCGAGGAAGTTGGGATAAATACTTATCTTTGATTGAGTTTACCTATAACAATAGTCATTATGCAAGTATTGGTATGACACCCTGTGAAGCTTTTTATGGAAGGAAGTATCAATATCCCCTGTGTTGGTTTAAACCAGGTGAGCAGAGCCTACTAGGACTTGATCTTGTGAGGTAGACCACAAAGCAAATTAGAAGGATTAGGGACAGAATTCTTATAGCCTAGAGCCATCAAAAGAGTTATGCAGATAAAAGGAGAAAACCTCTAGAGTTTCAAGAAGGAGAACATGTGTTCCTAAAAATCACTCCTATGACTGGTATAGGTAGAGGCATCAAGATCAGAAAGTTAAGCCCCCATTTTCTTGGCCCCTTTCAAATTCTGAAATGTGTCGAGTTAGTTGCTTATCAAATGGCCTTACCTCCGAATTTATCAAACCTTCATGATGTCTTTCATGTATCTCAATTGAGAATACTATTCTGATCCTAGTCATCTACTTGAACCCAAAAGTATACAGTTAAGGGAGGACTTAACCTTCAATTTACTGTCGTCTTGGATCATGGATCGTGGATCGTGGGAAAATAGCTGAGAAATAAGGCGGTACCCTTGGTCAAGGTGGCTTGGGGTAAAGGAAACATGGAAGAGTATATGTGGGAGCTAGACTCCTTGATGAAGAATGAGTATCCAGAATTGTTTACAGGTAATGAATTTCGAGGGTAAAATTCTTTTTAAAGGTGAGGAGAAATGTAACATCCTCAATTTCTTATCATGCTAGATTACCTCAATAACCATGAGGGATTAGGCACTTAATGCGAAATTATAAGATTAAGACTTAATTAAGGGATTAACAAAGTGTTTATAAGCTAACTCTGATAAGAAAAGTCAAGAGAATGCTTAATCGAGATTAGATAATCTCTAATTAAGCAATTCAGACTCTTAATAGCTTAATTAAGTACCAATCACCCTTAATTAGCTTAATCGAGTTTAATTAAGGATAATCAAGCTTAATCGTAAGATTTATTTTTGTTAATCATGTTCTTGCGTGTTAATCATTAATCCTTGATTAATCATGTTAATTAAGTTGCAAGAGCACTTAATCACATGATTAAATTCAAATTTAGTCAACTAGATAATAAAGTAAAGAGTGATGTCATTAAAGCATAAAGCATTAGACAAGAGCGCTTTATGTAAGAGTAAGTACTTGATTTGTTCCCCCATTCTCCAATTTATCTCCCTAAACCTTAATTAATACAAAATAACACAAAAATATCTCTCCCCACCCCATAATAAACTCAAATCCTCCTACTTCTCTCTACACTCTTCTTCTTCTTCTTCATCTTCTTCTTTTTTTCTCCACCACCACCATAACCAAAACTCTCACTAAGCCCTTCAAAGACCACATCTTTTGGTCTTTTGAGACAATATCAAAACACTACAAGCTTCATTTTCAAGAGAACTCAAGAGCTCTCTCTTTGTTCATCCAAAACCACCACCATCATCATCAACGAGGAGTCTTCATCTTTTTCTTTTCCTCTTGCAAAAGATGCTACTTTTGACTCTAGGTAGTGATCTTCACTCTTTTATTTTGTTTACTCAAAAAAGCTTGAAGCTTGGTTCCTTTCATGACTAAGATCTTCAAGCGAAAGCTTGAGAAAATCTTTCATGCTCTTCATGATCAAAAGTTTCTATTTTTGGTAAAATATATTCATGTTCTTATTCACGAGGGTCCTTGAGTTTTTTTTTTTTTTTTAAAGTTCCTTTCTTTAAATGCTTTAAAGTTCCTATTTTTCTTTCTTGATGCTTGAAATCTTGGTGTTTTTGGTGGTATTTGGGTTGAAAGTTATCTATCTTCTTATGATGATGCTTATGATTGGAAAAGTTGTCACCTTTATCATTTTCTTTTGATTTGACACATTCTTAATGCATGAAATTTCAAAAAGTTTGTTACTTGCAACCTTAAAAGTGGCGCAAGTTTTGTGCTTCCTTAAAGTTTCATTTTGTCTTGTCTTGAAGACAAGAGTATATGTAAAAGTCTAAGCTTTTTTTTGAGATATGAAGCCTTTTTAAGTTATAGAAATGATATCTTGTCACTTTATGTTTTAAAGTTTGACTGTTGGATGCAAATCCTTTCATAAAGTTTTAAACTTTAATCAAGAACGTAACTTTAATTCATAAAGTTATAAGTTTGTAGTTTAATCTTGTAAAGGTGGAACCTTGAGATAAATATATTGAATAAAGTTTTAAGCTTTAAGCAAAAATGTCACTTATAAGTCATAAAAGTGTTAGCTTTTATAAATATCAAGATTTTCTAACTTTAAAGATAATGTTTTATATCATTTGTTTATAAAGTAGAATGTTTTATATCATTTGTTTATAAAGTAGGAATCTTTTAGACTTTAAGACAACTTTAAATCATAAAGTTGAGACTTTGATGGTCTTAGAATAATTAAAAGTGTCAATTTTCATAAAGAACATGACTTTTTAGTTCAAAAGCTAGTATCTTGTATCATTATTTCATAAAGATTTAATCTTTGAGACAAGAGCTTAATTTGAAAGGCACTTACTTTCTTAAAGAATGAAAATTTATAACCTCTTTATAAAGAATGATAACTTTTACAATATTTAAGGTAAGATCTTGTTATGTTAATAATAAAAGCTTGAAACTTTGCAATATGAATAAGTTAAAAAGCACCCTTGGTGATTAGTGAACATGGTGTTGTTGGGTTCATGAGTGTGGTTATGCATTGTCATGACCCAAGAATTAGACGGATCTTGAACTCCTTAGGAACAGAAGTATGATTAGGGCCTTTGAGCATACCATGAACCTAGAAATCGCTAAGTGCACTATGTTAAGAAAAGGAAATAATCACCTAACTTAGTTAATTTGAACAAGTGTTCCATAAGACATGTACCTAAGTAAAAAGTAAATTCCTATAAGAACTAAGTAACAAAAAGATTTCACACACATTCATTTTAACTATGTGATTTTCTCATGGGTAACCACGAGAAATCATATGATGACTCATGAAGCATCTCACAAAGAACGACACAATTATGAACCCCTTTAGGGTATGAATGTGTGATGCCATTCGGCATGATGAATGACAAATTTGATTGAGTTCTGTCTCATGATTGAATGTTTAGTGTGATGATATGATATGATATGGACTGTTGGTTGAAAGTTTTATGATTGGAATTTTGGGGAAGCTCTAGTTTAGCTGTCATGTTGTCGAATTTCTGTTAAAATTATGGACTTAGGCAATTTATTGCATGTGTCTTGTCAAAGAAGTACTATACATGTAAAGTATAATAATAAGAAAAGAAAGAATAGGATATGACCCTTCGATCACTTCAGGGAAATGAGAGACGGTGATCCACGAAGACTCAAGAAACCTCTATGAAGGAGGTGAGAGTGACATGGAGGACCCTCCAACTTAGAGGTAACTAATATCGACTTAGTCTGATTTGGTTAGTACTGCGTGACGACGGTAACGGAATGAGCTCATATCCAAAAGCAGTCTATTTCAAAAGAAAAGTAAAGAAAGTAAAGCATGTACTAAAAATGAAAGTAAAGTAAAATCCATGGTTAAGTCTATGAGATTGCATGTCAGTGCATGTATTTATATTGTCCATATGCATTGTGAATGTTTATTCTATGCTCTAGTATGTATGTTTAGCTATGATGATATAGTTATGATGTTAAGTGTAAAAGCAACCCACTTCAGGACTTAAGTTTTCAAAACCATTAAAATTGAACTTATGCATGCTCACCTTTTTCATAACTAAACCCAAAGTGGTTGGGACGATGACAATGACACAGTGCTTGTCTAGTCACGATCCTACTGAGAAATCTAGTATTTCTCACTCCTACATTTTCGTGTCATCTTCAGAGGATTTTGATGTTGGGCACGGTAGTGATCTTCATTAAGTTTCCAGTATGGCGTTGGTGTTTCGACCTAGTGTTGAATGCCTCGGTGATCTCTGCGAGCACAGCAATGAGGGTCTACATCTTCCACGACCGTCTGTTTCAGGTTCCAGTCACGAGCCTATTTTTTAGACCATATCAGCCATACGGCGAAGTTACCTTAGATGGCATCCATCCCTACTTTCAGTCGCAGAGGTACCCCACTGACGATGAGACCGACTCGGATACCCATCTAACTCTAACTGTTTCATTGGATTCCGACCCTTCAGAGCCATCCTATCTGAGCTGCCATGTGGAGACTGACCCATCTGAGCCCTCCTACTTGTCTGTGATTCACTTGACGTCTGATTTGTCTTCTTCTTAAGCAGTTCCTCGTCACACTCCCCCTAGTTCGTGGTCGCGAGTTCATTTGTACTCGTGCTATGCCTCATGGGCATGGCCATGCCTGAGGAGGAGGACATGGTGATGTTGCTCCTGGTGGATTTGGGAACGTTTTCCTCCCGCTTGATGAGTGATGTGGTGATTGCATACGGAGCTGAGCACAATGATACCTTTTTTTGTTTATAGTTATAGGGTTAACATTTTATTGTATGGCATGCTTGGACAGTAGAGATTTCCTATATATTTTTCTTTATGATGTATTTGGTAGGTTTCTTTTGTAGGGCCGATAGTACGTATCGAACCCATCGTTATCTTTATGTATGACTTCTAGTATCACTATTATTATCTTAACTATGATGGCCGTGGAATAAATGTTATGTTCATCTAAGTTATTGTTATTCATGTCGCTTATGTTTATTTTATCCGCATTGTATGTTTGAGATAGCGATGTTTATATTATGCGTTCACGATATGCTCATGGCTCTTGATTTTCAAAATAGTTTATTCGTTATTGTTGAAAAAAAAAAAACTACCCCTATTTTCATTATAAAGTATTTTCAAATGGTAATATTTTTTCTGCGAGCAAAAGTAACAACTAGCAATTCCATAATATGACTTAAACATAGAATGAGATTACTAGGGTGTTATACACTTCAGCCTCAACATTCTTGACCAAAGCAAGAAATCTCGGGCTACCTTTATCCATTAAATGTAAAGCAGCTGATAAAGAAACTAGAATCATAGGGGTCAAGCAACTATTGTCCCTGAAGACAAATGACGGCCCATCTGTAACCTCAAACTTGACTACCTTGGCAGAGCAGTCAGTTGTGGCATGACAAGAAGCTAACTAGTCCATTCGTAGGGTGACATCAAAGTCTACCATCTCTAAGAGCATTAAATTAGCTAGTGTATCCATTTTGTTTATGCTAATCACATAGGATCTAAACACTGACTAAATCAGCAAGGCTTTTTCATTGGTGTACTAACCGTTATAAAACAGATGTATTAGGGATTCAGTGGGATTAAGTTTCCACCTTTCCCTATGCATAATTAGACTTCCGAACTCATCTCTTTAAAAGACTAGTTTTGCAAAATTAAAAGGTTTTTTCCGCTTTTTTCCCGTAACAAAAATTGGTGGCAACTCCATTGAAATTATTTTCAATATTTTTTGTTACCTTATCATCGTGGTGCCTTCCAAGCATGTTCTGACAATGATGATAAATGTAACATCCCGATTTCCGACCTCCTTACACACATCTTCTCGATTTCCGACTTCATCTTTTGGATATTCTTCGATTTACGAGTTCATCTCACCTTTGTCTACGACTTCCGACTTCAATGGGATTACTTCTACAACTTCCGAGTTTAACATCCGAGTCCAAACAACGTGGGCTGATTTCCGATATCCGATTTTATATCCAGCATTGACATTCCCAGGCTCTGATACCATTAATGTAACAACCTCTATCATATAAGCCATGCTCGAGTCATGGAGTTACATTAAAAGGTTGTCACAATGCTAAGAAAACTTCAAAATATGGAAAATACAATACATGGCCCTTTAACTGCTCACTTCATTACTGACTAATAGTCTTTGATACATAGATAATAAAGTAATTACACTTTAAAAGAAATTGTGGTTGAGATAACTAGCTTCGATAGTCTTTTGATTTGGCTAGCGCCCAACTCTTGCTCAATGAGTGGCCTTGCACTCCGCCTCGTGCTTGACTTCCACTTGGGTACTGGAATGTTTACGAAAAAGAAAAACATACAAGTAGGCAGTGAGAACCTAGGGTTCTCAGTAGGTAAACTTAAACCAATCTTATAGTGTCATCATAAACATTCCAGCCGCTTCGATGTATTATGAAAATATAAGTACATATAAACAAATAGTGGTTCAATTTTTCGTTGAAAATACCTTTCTCGAAGCGGGTTATATTTTAACAATCACTTGTTATATTATGTGACAGATATAGAAATATGATTAGTATGACATGCTTCAACCAGAATCATAATAATAGTATGACTTAATGAGATAACTGAAGATGCACTTATAGATGCTTATACTTGACTGTATGCAAGTGCACTTGTCTTAATTCATGTCTTTCTTTAACTTGCAACTTGATCTTACTTTTCTCTGCTTGGTCCCCCGCAGGTCAATGGCCTTTCTCACCCTGCGGTAATAGCACTTTGGGTTCGAGCTCGTACCTATACATGAGTGACGGGTTTACTTTCCCCGACCCTCACACCGGTCTATTCCCCTTAAATCTGGTCGAGGGCCGGCCCAAGTCTCAGACAGTATCGCTCTAGCCCACGCTAGCTGGGTCTATGTCATGCCTCACGTGGTAGCTTGGTACGTCCCTCCTGCAAGTTCTTATTATCCTTTTCCTTCCATATCTTATCATGCATGCGGATGCTTTGAGCAATCATGGATATGTCTATTGTCTTACTTCTCATATCATATTCTAATTATGCTTGCATGCATGATGTATATGAACATAATATGTGAATGTAATATATTCAAAGTATAATCTCTCATAACTCATATCATACTTAAATTCATACTTGCATATCTGAACCTTATAAGCATAACATTCATAGACTTCTACCGTAAATTTGGCAGCATAACGGATCGTATCCGTTTCCCCAGGAATAGTGCCAGCTCTCACAGACAAATCAATCATAGCGGTATAACCAATCTAACATATCTATCAGGGTAAAACTTAAAACCGTCAACTCAAGCCTTATATGTTCACTCACACTTGTGAAACCATCAACTTGGTCATTTCTGCCAATTCTATTTGGTTCTGCCCGAATTTTGTATAATCCACCTTTATTTCTATTCAACTCATTTAAATCTAAATTTTGGCTATGTCATAGGTCTATATGTCTACTTTCTAACCTCTTTGGTCCCATATCATTTTGATTTATATAACTCAAGATATCTAATTTTTGCCTCAGCCTATTCGGTCACTGGCCCGAATTACACACTTGGAAGTATAAATACACTAAAAATTGAAACTAACCTCAAATCATACGAAATTGGTGCCATATCAAAGCTAACAGGACAACCTTTCATTTGCAGCAAGTTTCTCTTGATTTTCTTAAGTATACTTCGAGTTATAAGTCCTGAAAGTCGACCTTCCTGAACTACCCTGTTTTGGCCCGATTTGGGCATAGGGTAACTTCCTCAAACCACTGGGATCAATTGGGACCATAACAAACTCGAAATTTCATATTGGGATGCGCATTGACATTCCCGGGTTCAAATAGGGAGTTCCGAGATTATATGACGTTCAGCTGCATTACTTACGACCTCCGATTCGAGATTTCCTCAAGTCACAAACAACATGGTACGAGTTCCGAACATCAGGCTTCAGCTTCAAGCAGTATAAAAGGTCCCGAGTTACGATTTCAAGTAGTATGGGGACGAGTTCCGATTTAAGGTAGAACAAAAGCATATTTCAGTTTTTAGGCGACGTCGAGAGCAAATTTGACACAAAAGAGGGAGACATGGCTGAACCTTGCCCACAAAATTTCATCCAATCAAAGCCACTCATTCTAACTACCACTTCGAAGCTTTGTCTATATATATATATATATATATATATATATATATATATATCCTCCTCCTGCATCTTCAGCTCATTCCTTACGTTGCTTTCCCTTCCTCACTTCAGCTCCCTTCCTCGCTCGACCCACTCCATCAAATCTCCAAGCTTGGTCAAGGTTCCATTAATCCAAAACATCCGTTCAGCAAGATCATACTCCAAATAGGTAGGATTCTATTTCTGTTCTTGAATTACTTGCACTATGATTGCATGAGATTGTACTCTTCTTCATGTATTTGATGAATTATTGGATGTATTATGATGGATTATGATAGGATTAATAGTAAATTTTGAGTTGAAATTATGTATAGAGGAGAAAATTAGAAGGAGTGAAGAATCAGGATGCTGTCTTGGTGAGGAATTCCACGGCAGTCCGCACGGCATAGTGTACGGCTCCCCCTACAGCCGGTCAAAATGGATGAAACCATTTTTATATGAAATTAGACATCCAGAGCTTTCCATGCATATATCATATAAGGTCATTGGATTAGTATTGAGAGAGATACGAATTTTTGAAATTTGACCTAGGAATCAGGGTTTTCATCCGGGTAGGGTGACTTGAGGAGGGTATATCTCACCCTATACAACTCCAAATTCAGTGAAACTAATTTTGTTAGAAAGATTACACATAGGGGAGCATCCCAATATGAAATTCCGAGTTTTTTATGGTCCCAATTGATCCCAGTGGTTTGAGGAAGTTACCCTATGCCCAAACCAGGCCAAAACAGGGTAGTTCAGGAAAGTCGACTTTCAGGACTTATAACTCGAAGTATACTTAAGAAAATCAAGTGAAACTTGCTGCAAATGAAAGGTTGTCCTGTTAGCTTTGATATGGCACCAATTTCGTATGATTTGAGGTTAGTTTCGATTTTTAGTGTATTTATACTTCCAAGTGTGTAATTCGGGCCAGTGACCGAATAGGCTGAGGTAAAAATTAGATATCTTGAGTTATATAAATCAAAATGATATGGGACTAAAGAGATTAGAAAGTAGACATATAGAACTATGACATAGCCAAAATTTAGATTTAAATGAGTTGAATAGAAATAAAGGTGGATTATACAAAATTCGGGCAGAACCAAATAGAATTGGCAGAAATGACCAAGTTGATGCTTTCACAAGTGTGAGTGAACATATAAGGCTTGAGTTGACGGTTTTAAGTTTTACCCTGATAGATATGTTAGATTGATTATACCGCTATGATTGATTTGTTTGTGAGAGCTGGCACTATTCCTGGGGAAACGGATACGATCCGTTATGCTGCCAAATTTACGGTAGAAGTCTATGAATGTTATGCTTATAAGGTTCAAATATGCAAGTATGAATTTAAGTATGATATGAGTTATGAGAGATTATACTTTGAATATATTATATTCACATGTTATGTTCATATACATCATGCATGCAAGCATAATTAGAATATGATATGAGAAGTAAGACAATAGACATATCCATGAATGCTCAAAGTATCCGCATGCATGATAAGATATGGAAGGAAAAGGATAATAAGAACTTGCAGGAGGGACGTACCAAGCTACCACGTGAGGCATGGCATAGACCCAGCTAGCGTGGGCCAGAGCGGTACTGTCTGAGACTTGGGCCAGCCCTCGACCAGATTTAAGAGGAATAGACCGGTGTGAGGGTCGGGAAAAGTAAACTCGTCACTCATGTATAGGTACAAGCTCGAACACAAAAGGTGCTATTACCTAGGGGTGAGAAAGGCCATTCACCTCCGGGGGACCAAGCACAGAAAAGTAAGATCAAGTTGCAAGTTAAAGAAAGACATGAATTAAGACAAGTGCACTTGCATACAGTCAAGTATAAGCATCTATAAGTGCATCTTCAGTTATCTCATTAAGTCATACTATTATTATGATTCTGGTTGAAGCATGTCATACTAATCATATTTCTATATCTGTCACATAATATGGCAAGTGATTGTTAAAATATAACCCGCTTCGAGAAAGGTATTTTCAACGAAAAATTGAACCACTATTTGTTTATATGTACTTATATTTTCATAACACATCGAAGCGGCTGGAATGTTTATGATGACACTATAAGATTAGTTTAAGTTTACCTACTGAGAACCCTAGGTTCTCACTACCTACTCGTATGTTTTTCTTTTCCGTAAACATTCTAGTACCCAAGTGGAAGTCAAGCATGAGGCGGAGTGCAAGGCCACTCATTGAGCAAGAGTTGGGCGCTAGCCAAATCAAAAGACTATCGAAGCTAGTTATCTCAACCACAATTTCTTTTAAAGTGTAATTACTTTATTATCTATGTATCAAAGACTATTAGTCAGTAATGAAGTGAGCAGTTAAAGGGCCATGTATTGTATTTTCCATATTTTGAAGTTTTCTTAGCATCGTGACAATCTTTTAATGTAACTCCATGACTCGAGCATGGTTTATATGATAGAGGTTGTTACAATAAACTCAAAACTTGAAGGGCAAAAAGAAGGTGGAACTAACCAAAGCCACTTAAGTGTATAGCCCACAATGTGTCCCTCTTCCTAAAGATGAAGAAGAAGGACTAGGTAGACACTCACACACAAGCACACTTGCTTTTTCTCCTTCTCCTTCTCCTTGCTGGCATCATGTGTTGTTTCTATTAAGGGAGTGAGAGCTTTGCTCTTAACACACACAATCACACAATCATTAACACACACATCTAACCACCACACTACTCATTTGTCCTTTTTAATTATTTCCTTCCAAATAAACTTGGTTTGGACAAGTGTCCAAGATCAAGGGTTGGAGAATTTTTTAATTTTATGTCTTTAGTATTTTAATTAGCCATTTTTCTTAAAATTCTAAATATTTAACCTATGATAATTGAGCTAGGTATAGTTAATTAACACACCCTAACTTTTAATTGCTTACAAAATTACATTTGGTCCTTCTAATTATTCTAAGCATGCCTCTAAATTTTTAGAATTTTTCTCAATCATTTGCCTATTTTTAAATTATCTTGCTTAATCCCATAATTTACTAATTAATGCTTGAAAATCATTGAAAATTCAAAACAAGCTCTAAAAATTCTAATTTTTATTCCATATGCTACTTCAAAAAAATTTTCATAACTTTTTGAGAATTATTTCTAATTATTTCTAAATTATTATCAAGTTACGGGTACAAATAATTCAATTAATAATTGCTTAATTACCTAGAAAAGTTCCAATAAATTTCCTGGTGTCTATTAACCTTATTTAGGGTTAAACTGGCAAGAAAAAATATTAGTATGAATTTTCTATAATTATCTTGAATTTTTTATTCTTTATATTTAAAATTATTCATTATTTAAGTTATATCTGAATGTAATTAATCAAAATATTTGGGATGTTACATTCTCTCCTCCTTCAAAAAGTGTTGTCCTCAAAACTTTAGATCTTATTATCCTACATACACAAATCACTTAATTGCTCTTATGTTAACCAATCCTTTAAACTTATTGTACAATTAAATTTTCACAGGCAAGGCAATCATAACTCTTTTGAATTTAAGACCGCATACATATACTCAAACTTTAAGCCAAATGAATTCAATCATTTATCAAAAATTATCAAAGACCAAAAACATCAGAATAATAACACTGCTCATAGAAAAATCCAGGCACATACAAAAAAAGGCATACCAAACAGTATTAAACATAAGAAACTACAACAAAACAACAATCATCACATAGTTCTTTTCCCTAGATTCTCTACTTATTCTTCTTTACTCCTAAGTTCATATCGTCACTAACAAGAAGGATAAACAAATCACAAGACAAATAAAAAAATGCGTAATTAAAACTTATCTTTTAGCATATGCCTACCAAGACGGGGATTTGAACCTGAAGTCATCTCCACTCTACTTAAGGCAAAGACTCTTCCCTTGATCTGGGTTTTTGAGCAGGATCCACGCCTTTTCCTTGGGAGTAGTCCTTTGAATAGTGAAGCATAACATACTCCTTGTCTGGCAATGCAGGGTTAATTTCCATGGTTCTTCCCACACTCATTGCAAGTAGTGTCTATTCTTTTATTTGGAGTTGCTCTATTTCTCTGCAGGTTGTTTTTGAATCTAGAATTGTGACCTTATTCTCTTTTTGATTCTCACTTTCTCTTGAATTGATTTTGGTGTTCCTTTGCTACCTTTGTTAAACTTTGTTCTGCGATCTTGCACTTGTTCACAAGCATCACATAATTGTGGATCTCTAGAGGGTTCACAAGCATCACATAATTGTGGATCTCTAGAGGTGCCATACTATGCTTGATTTCTACCTTTAAGCTAGACTCATATTTGATAGATTTCCATATTTCATCTGGATTGCCCTTCAAGTGTGTAGAGAATTTCTCAATTAAGCTTGTCTAACTTAGGAGTATACTGATCAACGGTTGTGTTTTCTTGTTTCAGCTAAAGAAATTCCACTTCTTTTTGAATCCTAACATTCTTGGGGAAATATTTCTCCAGGAAGGTGGCCTTGAAGTTGTCCCATGTGAGTTGAACTCCTTGTGCATGAAGTAGAGCCTTTGCTCCTCTCCACCAGTGTTCAGCCTCGCCTACTAGTATGTAGGTGGCATAAGTAATCTTCTGATTGTTAGTGCAAATGAGAACTTTAAAAATCTTTTCTATCCTTATTAGCCAATTCTTAGCAATAATGGGATTATATTCCCCGTGACATGACGGTGATTTCATCCTCTAGAATTTAGCCAAACCTTGAAATTGAGGATTCACAATGGGAACATTTGTAGCTACATTGTTGTTGTTCTCCATATGTTGCAACATAGGTTGGTGAAAGCCACTTGCTTTTCTATAGCAGTAGCCATATCCTCCAGGCCCCTTTTGCCATCTGTCGCATAGGCCAAGTCGGCAGCTCTCTGCCTATTACTAATGATTCTGTAGATAGAATTCAAACCAGTCAAGTATTAAGGTGATCAGACTCAATAAGTACTATCCTGTCTGCTAGACTCATGTTAAATAGGTAGTAGGCACAAGTTCCTAATCTCTTGGCTTATGCAAACCCTAATTTAGGCCTACAGAGGCAATGTAAAACCCTACTAAGCTTAATGCTATGCTTAAGTCATAGCATGAAACTTAGTAGATGCGTTACTGTCTTCTTATCTGATTCTTTAAAATATTAACTCCTACTATCGTATATGTGTATAAATTGTCCTCTTCTTTTTTCTTTTTTTTTTTTTTTTGCACTATACCCAGTCTTTCATGTGGCGTAGTAAATATTTAGATAGAAATAGCAGTGCATCACATGTGTATACATAATCTATGAATGCAAGTTGCTGACAATCAGTAAATAACTCAACAAAAAACATGTAGCAAAGTAACATAACCCCAACTGTATGTATATATGATACTACCTCCAGTTTTGGTACATATGCAAAATACAGGTACATGTGCTGGGCCAATACACACAAAAAGACAGATGGCCCGTGTCAGGGGAGTGCAACCCTATATGGTCCTCAGAGGACATTTCACACTAGTGTTAGTATCACTATCTAAACTACTACTCTCATGGTCCAATGCCACACACTGCCAAAAGAGGGCCATATTGTACAATGTGGTCTACAAGCTCGGCATTTGCTCCGTCAAGAAGCAGTTAGCCATACCAAGCCTGTCGAAGTGTAGTCTACGTCTAGCCCAGAGAGAGGAGGGTGACTTAGTGGCCTCAGAAGGGTTGCTCTCGAAGTCGAGTGAGATGTCTAGGACCAACTGAGCAGGTGAGGCTGGCGGAGCGGTTACTGGGGCTGCGAGTTTAGCGGGTGGTAGAGAAGGTGCAGAGTGTGCTACATGTAGTGGAATGGCAAAATATGGTACCGATAGGTCAAAAGCAGGGTACAAGAGAGGGACAGAAAAGCCCATACGCCCAAAGAAATATACACGAAAATGGCAAGAACCAACTATGTACAGTGAATCGAACATGGGATCATAGTGAAGCTACATATCTGGAATCTCAAGGAAAAGTATGACTCTCACGTCCATCCCTATAGTCTAAGAATGATGGGGATAAACACAATAGGGTGAGAATTTCGAAGAATTCTCAGCAAGATTACAGTAATCATTTCCAGTTGCTTTGGTTTTTATTTAATTATGAAAAAGGTGAATAACAGAATAAATGATTCTTATTTATTAGATTTAAGAAATCATAGTCCGAAGTAAGGTTTAATTTTACTTGAGATAGCAAAACGGAATAGGCATCATATAATGCAAGGTGCAGAAGTAAATGAGGATAACAATTTTAAAAGAGCATAGCATTTAGATCACAATTAAATGACAAGTCTACGTGATGCAATAATGCATGTGCATAAGACTTATGTTCCTTTATTGGTTTCTTAAATCATATAGCATTGGCATTTCCTTACTTGGTCCTCTGGGAGTTTTTGGCCATATAACTCCAAGGCAATAGTTTGTTTCTCAAGATTGAGCTCGTTCCTATACAGGAATGTCCGGTTTACTTTTTCCAACCTTTCCACCGATCTATTCTGTAACACCCTACTAATTCGATGTTATGCTTAAGTCATAGCACGAAACCAAGTAGATTGTGTTATCGTATTAACACTCTGCTTACCTTTCATGATTCGTGTTCCCTCTTTTCATCACTTCTCTTCTTTTTTTTTTTAATTTTTTTTAACAGACAAAGCTGCGCGCTGCTATATTAGGGCGAAATGAATTTAAAAAAATATAACAAAAGATAAGAATAGTACAATAACATTACTGTATACGTGCATATATATGTATATATCAGAAGCCACTGCTTCAGTTTATGTACAAAGTATCAAAGTAGAATACATAAGTGGGTCGGCATACCAAAAAGACAATATTGCCCATATCAGTGAAAAGATCCTATGGTCCTCAGAGGACATTTCATAACCTACTGCTAATCCTACGATCAAGTCAGTGACCCAGAGCTACGTGCTGTCCAATAGGGTCATGCTGTACAACATCTCCTGCTAGCTGAACTACTCTGTTAGATAGCCATTAGGCATGTCAAGCCCGGCCGGAGAATACTCTGCGCTGGGTCCCAAGGAGGAAGAGGGTGACGAGCCGGTGTCCTCGGAAGGGTCACTCTTTGAACTAAGCGGCACATCAGGAACGGCCTACGGAGGTGACTTCGGTCTGCGGGATCAGGGAGCACTGTCTTTGCAGTGCGGGGAGGAGCTGGAGGTGGGTGCGCCATATGTAGTGGGACAGCAATGTAAGGAGTCGCAGGGTCAAAAATAGGATGATGCAAAGGGACATCAAAGTTCCTGTTGCTAAAGAGGTAGAGGCGAAAGTTACACGAACCGGCTATATACAAGGAATCCAACACTGGATCATGGTGAAGCTGTAAAGCTGGGATCTCAATGAAGAGGTTAGCCGTGGAGTCCATCGCTAGCGTCTGAGAATGATATGGGAAATGCAGAACGAGGTGAGAATTTAAAGAAATTCTCAGTAGAGTTCGTGTATAATGGTTAGCTGACGTCATATACATTCTCAGTTGTCTCGGGTTTTATTTAATTATAATAACATGTGTTCAAACTGAAATATCCATTTTAATGAGTTTAAGGAAAAGTCTGGTCCGAGGCAAAGTTCAATTTTACTTTAGTTGGCATAAGAAACAAAATAAATTACTAATAATGATACATAGAATAATAAACAGAGTAAATAAATAAACAACAGTAAACAAACATAATAAACAACTGTGAATATCTTGACATAATTATTTCATGTAACCATGCAGTCATGTGATCATGTAGACTTAATCATGAACCTTTCTTCAAAAGCTTTTCCATTACTTTTCATCATTTTCCATCTCTTGGTCCTTTGGGAGTTCTTGGCCATTTAGACTCCTAGGTAATAGTCTGCTTTTCAGGATCGAGCTCGTTCCTATATAGGAATGCCAGGTTTACTTTCCCTGACCTTCCCACTGATCTATTCCCCTTAACTTCTTATCCGGGGCTGGCCCAAACAGCATGGAACTTTCATAGTAACATATTCCTTATTATAAATTTCATAACTTTCTTGAAAATGTACATGCATTAACATGTAATTCATAACTTATGCATGGATTCTACTGAAATTTTGACAGCATAACGGAATGTGTCCGCTTCCCCATGAATAGTGCCAGCATACCAGAACATCAATTTATCACAAAAATCACAACATTACATACATATTTTAACATGCAACTCATAATGACAATAAGCTTATTAAGGCAAGGTTTCTGCCTCAACATAGTCAACCAACCCGGTTCTTCTAACTCAAGCCATAATTTCTATTTAACTCATTTGGACCTCAATTTTGGTAGGTTAAAGTGTTATGTGTCTAGTTTCTAACCTCTTTGGTCCCATCTAATTTTGATATCTATAACTCAAGATATTTAGGTTTTATTCTGGTCTGCCTAGGGGCTAGCTAGAATCAGACAACTAAAAGTAAAAATCCACTAAAAATCAAAAACTGACTCAAATTACACGAAATTTGACTCATATTAAAGATAACAGGGTAAAGTTTCATTTGCAAAAAGTTCTATTCCATTTGACTTAGTAGGGCTCGAGTTACAAGCCCCGAATTTTGACCTTCCTAAACTGCCCTATTTTGGCCTGATTTGGACATAGGGCAAATTTCTTGGATCACTGGGAGCAACTGGGACCTTATCTAATTCTGAAAATTTTATGGGACATTCTGCTATGTGTAAGCTTTCTAACAAAGTTAGTATCACCCATTTTCAAGTAGTATAGGGCGAGTTTTACCCTGAACAACCCAGTCTTCCTAGAACCAGAGTCAAAACCCTAGGTCGAAATTCAAAAATTCATATCTCTCTCAATTCTAACCAAAAGCCTTACATGATATATTTATGGAAAGCCTAGATGTCTAGTTTCATATAAAAATGGTTCCATCCAATTTAATTGGCTGTAGGCGAAGCCGTACACTCCGCCGTACGAACTGCAGAGGGTTTTTGGTTCTTTAACCTATCAGCTCTTCCTATTTTCATTCTTTCTTGCTTCCAATTTTGTAATATCCACCGTTTTTCGCCTAATTATTCGGTTTTATCGAATAATTGAGAATAATTAAAATTTGATTAAGCAATTATTTAGACTTAATTGATTAGCAATTACTTGAGTTTAGATAAGAGATAATTAAGTTAGAGTATGGGAGATTTCATAAAAAAATTTTATTGAAAACTGATTTACCGATTTAAAGGAAATCGGTAACATTACGGTATTTTAAACTGTCGGAACTGGACCAATAGAATTGCAAGCTTTAAACACCATTTTTAGTGGCTGATAACTCAGCCACTTACCACCCAAAAGTGGCGCAACAAAGGCCACACTTCATGGAGAAGCTTGGCTGAATTTTAGCCAAGCATTTTAGACCAATCAAATTTCAAGAAGAAGGCCACCTAAACACCACCCATGTGATCAGATTTTTCAACCCCTTTATCACACATTCTAACCCCTTTTGATATGCTACTTTTCTCCTTCCTTTCAACTCTCTTTCTCTCTTCTTCATACACCAAACTCCAGCCAACATCAAGCCACTTCAAGCTTTGCTCATCTAAGCCTTCAAATTCCAGCAAAATCACTTGGAATAGAGGTAGGAGTTTTGATTCTTGCTTCAGTTCTGTGGTCTTGGCTGGCTGAGCTTGGATTATTTTTATGATCTTTGATGTGTTAAATGAATGATGATGATGGTATGTGATTGGTTTTGGGCTGCTTGTTTGGTTAAAATCGAATTTGAAGCAAGAAAGAATGGAAATAGGAAGAGCTGAGGGGCTGGAGAACCAAAACCCCTCGGCAGTCCGTACGGCGGAGTGTATGGCTCCACCTACTACCTATTAAATTGGGTGGAACCATTTTTATATGAAACTAGACTCCAGGGCTTTCGATAGATATATCATGTAAGGATTTTGGATTAGAAATGAGAGAGATATGAATTTTTGAATTTCGACCTAGGGTTTTGACTCTGGTTCTGGGCAGACTGGGTTGTTCAGGGTAGAACTCGCCCTATACTACTTGAAAATGAGTGAAACTAACTTTGTTAGAAAGCTTAAATATAGGAGAATGTGCCATAAAAATTTCAGAATTAGATAAGGTCCTAGTTGCTCCCAGTGATCTAAGAAAGTTGCCCTATGTCCAAACTGGGCCAGAATAGGGCAGTTTAGGAAGGTCAGAATTTGGTGCTTGTAACTTGAGCTCTACTAAGTCAAATGGAATGGAACTTTTTTTAATGAAACTTTACCCTGTTATCTTTAATACGAGTCCAATTTTGTATAATTTGAGTTAGTTTTCGATTTATGGTAGATTTTTACTTTTAGGTGCTTGATTCTGGCTAGCCACTGGGTAGGCCATGATAAAACCTAAATATCTTAAGCTATAGATATCAAAATTAGATGGGACCAAAGAGGTTAGAAAATAGACACATAATAATTTAACATACTCAAATTTGAGGTCCAAATGAGTTAAATAGAAATTATGGCTTGAATTATAAAAATCGGGTTGGTTGAATATGCTGAGGCAGGAATTCTGCCTTAATGAATTTGATGTTGATATGAGTTTAATGTTGGAATATAAATGTGATGTTGTGTTCTTTGAGATAAATTGATGTACTGGTTGGCTGGCACTATTCATGGGGAAGCGGACACGTTCCGTTATGCTGCCGAAATTTCGATAGAACCCATGCACAAGTTATGAATTACATATTAATGCATGTGCATTTTTAAGAAAGTTATGAAAGTTATGAAAAGGATTATATCTCTATGAAAGTTTCATGCTACTTGGGCCAGCCCCGGATAAGAAGTTAAGGGGAATAGATCAGTGGGAAGGTCGGGGAAAGTAAACCCGGCATTCCTGTATAGGAACGAGCTCAATCCTGAAAAGCAGACTATTACCCAGGAGTCTAAATGGCCAAGAACTCCCAGGGGACCAAGAGATAGAAAATGATGAAAAGTAATGGAAAAGCTTATGAAGAAAGAATCAAGAATGAGCATGCATGATTACATGAATGCATGATTATATGAAATGGTTATGTTAAGATATGTCCAGTTATTTATCATGTTTATTTACTGCCATTATTCATTTATACTGTTTATTATCCTGTGAATCATTATCAATAATCTGTTCTGTTTCTTATGCCAATTAAAGTAAAACTGAGCCTTGCCTCGGACCAGACTTTTCCTTAAACTCATTAAAATGGATAGCATAGTTTACACTCATGCTTTTCCAATTAAATAATAACCGAGGCAACTGGGAATGAATGTGATGTCAGATGAACGTCATACATAGGCCCTACTGAGAATTTCTTGAAATTCTCACCACGTGTTGTATTTTCGCATCATTCTTAGACGCTGGTGCAGGGCTCAACGGCCACTCTTTTCATTGAGATCCCAGAACTGCAGCTTCTCTATGACTCCGAGATGGACTCATTAGACACAGTCTGCTCCTGCTATTTTTGCCTCTGCTTTTAGCAAATAGGAATTATGACGTTTCTTTTTTTTCGTCTGTTTTTAATATATATCCATATGTATAAACTGAAGCGTCGGCTTCCGACCTATATATATACATATACTATTGAGAATATATATCACTTATTTATATCTTTTCTGTTAGATTACGTTAAACTTTATTACATTTTATAATGCTATTCACGTTTTATTACATAACAGCGCACCGTTACAACTGTAGGAGACACTAAACATGAAAATTAAGTAGAGTATTAACACGGTAACATAGACTAACTAATTTCATGCTATGACTTAAGCATAACATAAAATTAGTAGGGTGTTACACAATTCGGTTTTAATCAAACAAAGAGCCTAAAACCAATCACATATCATCATAATTATTCATTTAATACATCAAAGATTGTAAAAATAATCCAAGTTCAGCCAGCCAAGACCACAGAATTGATGCAAGAATTAAACGTCTACCTTTGTTATAAGTGATTTTGCTGGATTTTTGAAGGCTTGGATGAGCAAAGCTTGATTAAGCTTGATTTTGGCTGGAGTTATGTGAGTAAGGAAGAGAACTGAAAGGAGAGGAGAAAGTGGCGCAAGAAAAGGGGTCTGAATGGGTGATAAAGGGTGGAAAAATTCTGATTACATTGAGCGGTTGTAGTTGATTTGCTTTGGCTTTTGATTGGTTGATATTCCATGGCTGAATTTCAGCCAACTCTCCTTGCTTTTGTGGCCAAAGTGGCGCCACATTTGGTGCTAAGTGGTTGAGTTATCAGCCACTCAAGGTAGGGTAAAAGAATTGAAATTCTATTGGTTCGGTTCTGACAGTTTAAAATACCGTAATTTTACTGATTTCCTTTAAATCGGTAAATCGGTTTTCAATAAAATTTTATGAAATCTCCTATACTCCTAACTTAATTCTCTCATATCTAAACTCAAGTAATTGCTAATCAATGGCTCCTAAATAATTATTTAATCGAATTTTGATTATTCTCAATTATTCGATAAAACCGAATAATTAAGTGAAAAACGGTGGATATTACATATTCTCCTTAACTTTAATCTGGGGCTGGTCTAAGTATTATGGAATTTTTTTTCATGACATAACTCTTATAAGCTTCATGCAAGTAGCACATGTATCAATGTGTATCTCATAATTTATGCATAATTTTCGTTGAATTTCAGTAGCATAACGGATCGTATCTGCTTCCCCATGAATAGCACTAGTACCACACGCAACCAATTATTCAGAAAAGCCATGATAGCACTTTCATTTTCAATATCATTCAATAACATTGCCAAAGACACAACATTATACCTAAGTATAAGCTTCTGCCTATGTACTTTATTCCTGCCCGAATTTTGTAAAATAAGCCATAATTTCTGTTTAACTCCTTTGGGCTTGAAATTTTATTTTGAAGTGTTATATATCTATTTTCTAACCTTTTTGGTCCCTTTTGATTTTGATAAATGTATCTCAAGTTATTGGGTTTTATCTTGGCCTACCCTGTAGTTGGCTAGAATTGCACACCCAAGAGTAAAAATCCACCAAAAATTGAAATGTGAGTTGATGCCTACCAAAACTATGTCATTTTAAATCTTATTGATAAAATTTTCATATCTAAAAAGTTTCACTTCGTTTGAATAAGAAGGACTCAAGTTAGGAGCTCATAAAATGGATAAGTTTAGGTTGTCTTATCTCTGTTCCAACAGAATAAGGGGCAATTTTAAGGAATTACTAGGAATTATAGAAAATGAATTTGACCATAAAATGTTTATAGTATATTCTTCTAGTCTTAGCTTTCTAAATAATTTTATTTCAACCCAATCAAAATTATATTGGGCGAGTTATGCCCTCCACATCCTTCCCTATCCAAAATCAAGGTCAAAAACCCATGGTAAATTTAAAAATCATGTCTCCCTCAATACTATCCCAATGACCTTATAATTTATATGTATGGAAAGCCGTAGAAGTATAGTTTCATTTAAAAATAGTCCATTTGAATTTTAATGGCTGGATGGTGGTCCATACATCTCGAAAGTATAGATGGCTCAGGGTTTTCTTAAAAATCCTAATTCTATTTTAGGCAGTTCTAGTGATTATCACTTAAGCTTCAAGCTAACCCAAACAAAATCATACCAAATCAATCTTAAATCACCCAATAAACATCATACAACATCATCTTCATGAGAGAAAAGAGATCAACAGTAGCCACAAAGTTAAGAAAAATAACCAAAACAAGTGAATCCTACATCTAGTAAGTGAGTTTTTTGATTAAGATTGAGGTTTGTGGGTTAGGAAGTGGATGAGAGCTTGAAAGGGTATGAAATGGAGGAGGAGAGAAGAAAGAAAAATAGAGAAGGAGATGTGTACGTGTGGCCGAAATTGTGAAGAGCGTAGGGGAAGGAATTGAAGTCAATTTAATGAGGTGGTTGGCTTTCTTTGATTTTGATTGGTTGGTGCTTCAAGTGATCCACAAGTGAGCCAACAAGGCTCAAGGTTGGATGGCCATGGAGGGCGCTGCATAGGGGTCAAGGTGGAGGGGTGTTGAGCCCTTGGATCTAGGGTTTTCTTGTGGTAATTTTTTTTTTAAATTTGATTTAGCAATTTAAAATACTGAAATTCCACTGGTTTTTCCTTAAACCGGCAACTCTTTTCCATCTATTTTTGCTAAGGTTTTCTAATAGTCTGCTTTCATCTCCTTAACTCTAATCTATCTAATTAACATGTATTTAGTTTCTAATCAATCTTTAGTTGGCTCTCAACCAACTGTATTTGTGTAAATTAACCGAATAATCTAATTAATAATGTAAATCGGACGTTCTAAAATTTGTGGACATTACAGGGGTAGCCACTAATCTTACCCACGATCAGTTACCAAGATCAACTACTCTGATATAATAAATGTAACACCCTACTAGTTAATTATCAATCTAATTCTTCTTAATTATGATTAATAAGTAGGCTAGCATATGTTACATATTACAACTATAAAATTTCATTTTTCTTATTTGCTTTTATTACCAATCTAGTTAACTAACTGAGTATCACTATTTAAAACAGCTTGTTAAGTACACATACTAGTCGGAAGCAAGACACAATATACTGAATAACATCATCATACATAGCATACCATCAAGTTTAGCAGTCTACAAACTATTCCCCGAAGAGTCAAATATACAATCATCTAAAAATAAAAGAAAAGTCTATGACCTAAGATGTCAGATAATATACAGTCATCTATCAAAATGAAACAACTCTACCTGATCCATATACAGATCAATGGATAATAGAACAATCTATTTATCTATTAAGCGAATGCAAAAAGGAAAGGTCCTAAGTATTACACAAGATAAAAGTGCAGACGAATGTCTTGTAGTACTAAGACTACTTAACTTGGAAGAGGGTCCATGATGAAAGTCACCTCTGCCTCTAGAAGGATCATGATGTGCGCCATTTGAAAGCACCAAAGAAAAATCATCATGAGAATTGAACCTTAGTAGAGGGTGGTACTTCCAGGGGTCTGCTAGGCACTCAAAAGCTCCCAGGTTTGTACAGGCAGTCTAAAATAAAAATAACATACATCATAACATTATAGTACATACAAAAAAATTTAACAATTAATAAGATAGGTAATAAACAGATAAATAACATGCTAATTAATCATAATAAAAGAGATACAATAAGCAGATGCATAGATAAAATGAGCAAGAAATATGCTATGAAAGAATGATGCTAGGTGCACTTTTTCTATTGTAGTTAACAGGTCTTTCCACTTTTCTGTAACTCCGCGGGAGGGAAACTAGAGGGAACATCACGATCCAACAAGAGCTCTTCTTTCAAGGCATCCCCTGACTTAAATCCAAAATCATAACTATAGGGCCCTTGCCTCAGTACCAAGACAGCCCATGGACCGTTGCCTTGGTATCCACGGTCATCCTCAACATCATAACCGTAGGGCTCTTGCCTTGTAACCATTACAGCCCTTGTGACCCTTGCCTTGGTATCACATGGTCATCCTCGAGTCAGAGCCTTATGTTTTCATAACTTCTCTTGTCACTTTCTAATGCATGCATATTCACACATTCACTATGCCATGTATTTGATTCTGTATTATGCATGTCACATATACGCTTATGCATCAACAATTTATGTCTCACTATCACATGGCAGTTGGCTCACATGCATTTTTCATACACACATATGATCATGAATGTGAATTTATGATGCACATACAAGCCCATATAAAATAACTAAGGCATTGAGAAATGGAAAATTGGTTTAACTTCTATAAGCAAATTGGGCCAAGTATTATGAGTCATTTAAATTTCTTTTATTCATCACCAATTTGGGCCATTATTATTTCATTCATTTATATTAGTCTTGCTCTAGAATTATTTTCCATGGGCTTAAAAACACTACCAAGCTAAACAAAAAGGTATGAATTTCCACATTTGGGCCAAAAAATAGCAAGCCCACATAGCAGTCAATGTAGAAGATAATTATAGTTAAAATAGTAAACTATCTCTAAAATTCATAAAAATTTGCAATTGGGATGTTAAGAGTATTCTACAAAAATTTCGAGCCAATTTCTTAATAATAGGTTTGGTAATAAAATCTTACAACCTGAATAGGTCAGATTCTCTTTTTCAGCTAGGCAGTTTTAGTTATAAAAGTTTATTTAATATAGTTAAACATTTCTTAAAATCTCAAAAGCATTCTAAGTCATATTTTCCACAAAAATTTGAAGTCAAAATTCACAGAATTACTATATTCACAAAATTGGTATTGGTGTTTCCAAAAATACATCTTGTGTTCCAGGACAAGGTAGATCTATCACGAATTTTTAAAAATAGCAAACCTTTATTAAAAATTATGAAAATTTATAGGCAAGCTCATCAACATGTTGTCCTTAACATATAAAATTGTTAGATCAAAATAATGAGAATTACTATGAGGAAAAAATGGCATAATCACGACAGTCCAAAGAAATAGGTTAAGTTCAAGCAGCATACCATATCAAAAGATTAAGGAATAAGCATCTAAACACCATCAAACACACACAGACCAAGCATATTCATGCATACACATGCTAGAGGCAGAATATAGGAAATCAAACAAGCAAGAGGAAGAAGCACATCAACCTAAAATATACCCTTTAGCATACATAGTTTAGCCTCACCATGAGAATACTCCCCAAATAACCCCTTATAAACTTACAAACCATCACTCCTCCCCACCACCAATCTCCTCACCAAATTTACATTAGTTTACTCTTTCAAATATGACACAAAACAAAACAAACTTCCTCCAAGAAGCAAGCTCCAATCGCAACTACAAGGAGAAGGAGTTGAGCCAAAGTTAATCGAAACTAACATCAACAAGAACAGAGGATTAGAATCAACCAAAAATTATAAGGTCCTTAGGAGAGTTAAAAAAGAAAACCCCCTACCTTGAAGGATGATGAAAGTAAAAAATAGTATGGGGATGGTGATGATGATGAACTCAAAACTTGAAGGGAAACAAGAAGGTGGAACTAAGCAAAGCGACTCAAGTGTATAGCTCACAGTGTGTCCCTCTTCCTAAACATGAAGAAGAAGGACTAGGTAGACACTCACACACACAAACACACTTGCTTCCTCTCCTTCTCCTTGGTGGCATTGTGTGTGGTTTCTGTTGAGATAGTGAAAGCTTTGCTCTTAATCACACAATCACTAACACACACATCTAACCACTACACTATTCATTTATCCTTTTTAATTATTTTCTTCCAAACTTTGTCACCAAGTTTAAACTTGGTTTGGACAAGTGTCGTAGATCAAGCGCTAGGAAATTTTCTGATTTTATGTCTATATTATTTTAATTGGCCATTTTTCTTAAAATTCTAAATATTTAACCTGTGATAATTAAGCTAGATTTAGTTAATTAACACACCCTAAATTTTGTTTGCTCACAAATTGCATTTGGTCCTTCTAATTATTTTGAGCATGCCTCTAAATTTTTGAAATTTTTCTCAATCATTTGCCTTTTCTAAAATTATTTTTCTTGATCCCACAATTTACTAAATAACACTCGAAAATCACAGAAAATTCAAACAAGCTCTAAAAATTCTAATTTTTATTCTATATGCAATTGTAACCCGAATTAACCTTAAAAATTTTTTCATAATTTTTCAGAAATTATGTCTATTTTTTTTTTCTAAATTATTATCAACTTTTAAATACAAATAATTCAATTAATAATTGCCTAATTATCTAGAAAAATTTTAATAAATTTTCTAGTGTCTATTAACCTTATTTAGGGTTAAACTTGCAGGAAAAATTATTAATATGAAATTTCTATAATTATCTTGAATTTTTTATTCTTTATATTTGCACTAATTCATTATTTAAGTTATATCTGATGTAATTAATCAAAGTTTTTAACAAGTGGTTATCGAGGATGTTACAAGTTACAACGAGTAATTTTCTGGACTTCCAGAAAGTTAAGAGGGATGTGATATTGAGTGATCTTTGATTTCTCAGAATGCTTGATCATCTAACCACTTCTTCATCATCTTCCAACTTTTTATAGACTTCAAAAAGTATCCATTGAGATGTGCAGATCTTGAACCTTGAGCTTTTTTTGATCCATTGGTCTAAGACTAGATAGAGAAGAAGTTTTTTTCTTTCTCAGCAAGCAAAAGTATTGCAGAAGAGGAAAAATAGCCGTTGATAGTTTCCCCGCTTTTCAGACTTGTCAGCATTTCTTTTGGATCTTGTTATATCAAATTTGACTTTTGAAAATGATTCTTGAAATGTGCATAAGAAGCTTTTGAGGGTAAGGAACATCATGAGATTCAACTTTCTCGTGGTCACCCTTCTAGACATAACCTTCTAGATAATTCATCCTTCTAGGGCATCTGTGATCCTTTTGATGGTTTGTTTCTCTTTTTGATGACATAGATTCACCTTTTTGAACTTTTTGATATGCTTCTTGAGTGAGAGAGATTGTAGATTGGACAAAGTGTTCGTTTTCTACAAGTGTAGAGATGAGATACACAAAACGAACTTTCAACTTTGTACGATCTATGACTCATTTATGTGTGAATCTCATGATCTAACTCACAAAAGAAAATACTCAAACAAATGGCTAGTCAACAAAAGATTTCATTAAACTTGATTTATTTTTCATCAAAACTTTAGCTCAAAAGGTGTTCAGACTGCAAGGTGGCTTCTAAAGAGCATTGGAGCTTATAATATCCTCTGTTTTCATGATGGCAAATGAATTTTTAAGAATAGCTTTTATGAGAGAAAAAATTTGATTGAAAAAGTATAGACCAGACAGTTTGTTTGTTTTAATCATCTGATTAAGAGAAAATGTTCTTTCTAAAGTGATTAAAGTTGTCAAGCTATCCAGAAACTTCAGAGATAGGTATAATTAGTTAGAAAGATTGTTTAAATTTGGAAATCATTAATCATGAACAATTTAAACATTTACCAATAAAACAAGATGAATTTCAAATTATCTCAATTTCCAATGGTTGATAAAGTTCATAAGAAATCAGAGCACGAATAAAAATGAAGCAATCAGAGAATTGTAAAGATTATAACTATCAAAGCAGAATATATGTAGTAATAGAGAATTGATGATACAGAGCAAATGATTAGAGCCCTAGAGATAAAAATATTCAAAACAATTCATAAAGTAAGAATATCATGCCAAATTTTTTTTTTTGCATATGTTGACATTGTAAGAAAATAACAAAGCAATAATATTAAAGCATGAGTAATTAAAAGAAAAATGTTCTGAAATAAATAGTAATAAATAGTAATATCATTCTGAAATAGACAGACATAAACTGTTGTCAAGTGAGTCTAAATATACTTTGAGAAACTTCAAAATGTTTCTAGAAATCTAAAAAAATGATGATATACAAAATCCTAAAATTCTAAATGCTATGAATGATGATGAATGCAGTAGCTATGGCTTCAAAGTATTAGCTCCCCATGAATAGACTCCCCCTTAGCTTAAGCTTTTCTTTATTCTTCTCCCCCTTTGACATCATCAAAAGCCAATGATTACGGATAATAGAAGGCCATCACTGATTGCCTTTTCCTTTCTAAAGAGCCTTCAATATTTGCAGCATGAGTTGTTCCATTTTGTCCATTCTCCTTTTTAGTGATTGCTGATGAGCTTGGAATTCACATTGATTGGCCATGATGGTGCGTTGGTTGTGTAGCATCAGATCCATCTGAATTTCAACAGCATCTAGAATAGTTTCTGCATTAGATGGGGCTCTAGGAGATAGCTTGTCAGTGTGGTTGGCTAATAACTTAGCAGATGTAGAACGGGCTGGAGTTGCTATTCTGTCAAATTGTGGTTCAGAAGTTAATAGCAGCAAAGTCTTTGCAGTTTTTAGGGTAGCTGATATATCTTGGGAGGCTATGGCTAAAGCTAAATAGAGCATTGGAGTTGTTGGGGGTGTAGCTTTAGTTTGAGAAATAGCAAGTGCAACTTCAGCTTTTGTCACCAGGGCATTGGTCCTTTTAGGCTCAAATCTTTCTAGTGCAAATTCACCTCTCTCAACCATGGTTCTTTCTTGATTCAAAGACACCAATGGTAAGGTTGTAGGTTAAGCAGCACTCTGTTATGTGATTTGCTCTTCATGCACAAAAGGCACAACAACCCTTCTCATCTCAGAAGGTGAACTGACTTCTTTAATTACCACAACTTGTTATTCCACCTCTAATGAGACCGAAGAGCTTCTTTGCTCTAAAGTTCCAATACCAACAGCCAAATTTCTTTGTTTCCTCAGCTAAGCTTCCTCCCTCAGCTTGTTTTCTGCAACTTCTCTCCTTGCTCTTCTTAGGGGATTAGGAGTAGAATCTCTGGACGGTTCAATAGGGGCTTTCTTCAAATTTTTCTTGTCCTTGCCCTTGCCACATGAAGATTCTTCATATGAATCCTCTTCTTCAGCTTATTATTCTAGAGGATCAAGTTCTCTTATTACAATTTTTCTCTGAATTGGTCTAGAGGCTCTGTTTAACACCCTAATAGTCTCATACTATACTTAAGTCATATTAAGGAATTACTAGTTATTACTTTTACTCACAGAACTAACATTACCATTTGAAAATACTTTTATATTAAAATATGGGTAAATTTTTGTTTGAACAATAATGAATAAATTGGCTTGAAAACCAAGAGTCATGAGTGCATCGTGAACACATAGTATAAACATCACTATCTCATATATACCATGTGAATAAAATAAATAAAAGTGACAAAAATAATAATAACTTAGATAAACATAATATTCATTCCATGACCATTCATATTTAATATAATAATAGTGTTACCCGAAGTTATACATAAAGATAATGATGGGTCCGATACCTACTGTTGGCCTTATACAAGAAACCTACCAAGTACATGATAAAGGAAAATATATCAGAAATCCTTATTGCACAAGCGTGCCATACAATAGAATGATAACCCTATAACTACAACCAAAAAGGGCTATCCTCGTGCTCGGCTCCGCATGCAATCACCACATCACTCATCAGGCAGGAGGAAACCGTTCGCAAACCCACTGGGAGCAACATCACCATGTCCTCCTCCTCGGGCATGCCCACACCCACAAGGCACAGCACGGGTATGAACGAACCCGCGACCACGAACCGGGGGTGAAGTATGATGAGGAGCTACTAAAGAAGAAGATGAACACAAGTTAGATGTATCACTGACAAGTAAGAGGGGTCGAATAGGTCAGTATCCACATGATAGCTCGGATAGGAAGGCTCTGAAGAATCAGAATCCAATGAAGTAGTAGGAGTCAAATGGGTATCCCAGTTGGTCTTATTGTCATTGGGGTAACTCGGCAGCTAAAAGTAAAGACAGATGTCATCCAGGGTAACCTCACCAAATGGCTGATGTGGTAGGAAAATGGGGCTCATCACTAGAGTCCGAAACAGACAGTCATGGAAAATGTAGACCCTCATTGCTACGCTTGCAAACATCACTGAGGCTTCAGCACCGGGTCGAAGTGCCAACGCCATACTAGAAACTCAATGAAGATCAACACCGTGCCCAACATCGATATCCTCTAAAGATGACACAGAAACATATGAGTGAGAAATACTAGATTTCTCAATAGGATCGCGACTAGACAAATACTTTGTCATCGTCATCATCTCAGCCACTTCGGGTTCAATTATAAAAACAGTGGGCAGGTATAGATTCAATTTTAATGATTTTGAAAACTTAAGTCCCGAAGTGAGTTACTTTTAAACTTAATATCATAACTATATCATCATAACTAAACATGTATGCGAAAGCATAGGATAAACATTCATAATGCAAATGGATAATATAAATACATGCAAAGACATGCAACCTCATAGACTTAGCCATGGTTATACTTTGACTTTACTTTCATTTTCAGCACGTGCTTAACATTCTTTACTTTCCTTTAAAACAGACTGCTTTTGGACATGAGTTCATTCTATGACCATCGTCACACAGTACTAACCAAATTAGATTAAGTCGACATTGGTTACCCTTAAGTTGGAGGGTCTTCCATGTCACCCTTGCCTCCTCTATAGAGGTTCTTTGAGTCTTTGTGGATCACCATCTCTCATTTTCCTTACCGAAGTGATTGAAGGGTCATATCCCATGATTTCTTTTCTTATCATTATACTTTACATGTATAGTACTGCTTTGACTAGACACATGTAATGATATAACTAAGTCCATAATTTTGACGGAAATCCGGTAGCATAACAGCCAAACCGAAGCTTCCCTAAAATGCCAATCATAAACTTTCAACCAACAGTCCATTATATCTATATCATATCATCACACTAATCATTCAATCATGAGACAAAGCTTAATCAAACTTGTCAATCATCATGCTGAATGGCACCATACATTTGATCAATTGGATTTTTATACACTTATTTTCCCTCATTCCTAGCTCATTAATCCTCTTTTGTGCCTAATTGTTTTGAATTGGACCATTTTATGTTGTTTGGATTTTGTTTGGGTTTGAGTTAAATTTTTCAGCATTAGGCAAATTTTGACACTATTTTGGTTTTTAGGTCATATCTTGAGTTATAGAGCTCATTTTATTGTGATTCTTGATTTGTAGGAAAGTTGAGAGATAGGCCTACAAGTTGTATGAGAGGTTGGAGGCCAATTATGGTGTTAAGGAGCTGAATTTGGTTCTAGAAGTGAACTAAAGCAGTGCAGTTGTGGGCGGTTGGATTCGTTTTGGCCGAATTGAGTGGGGACTAGAGCTTTCTATCTTATTAGACAGAATTTGGAAAGAGTATACAATTTTTGATTTTTCTTCTTCCTTTCTTCTCTCACGCCCTCCCCTGACCTTGATAGTTTGTGAACCTCCATTCACGGAGGCTTGAACGTCTATCTGATTCAAGGATCAAGGAAGCAATAATGCTTTTGAGAGTCTGATTCAACTGGATTCAGCATACAACCAATTTGGTTTCATCTAATCTTTCACTTATTTCTTATCTCATTGTTGAATTGAAGTTTTTCATTCTAAATTGTTGATTGGAAATATGTTTGGTTGATATTATTCGATTGATGTATGTAATCCATTGTTGAAAGAGTGTGAATTAGAATTTTAGGTTTGAGTTCTACGATTAACTACATTGATACCTGAAATTGACACAACTCAATTAGGTTCTAGAGGTCTCTAAACATTAACTGATTTTGTGTTGATCAAATGCATGAAGGTTTTTATGTAAATGTTAAGTTCGAATTGAGATTTCATTCGGATTTATTGTTAATCACTGAATTGGTTTACTGAATTAATTTTAGAATTCGATAATTAAGTGTTAATTGTTTTCCATTGATTCTTGGATTGGATGCTTCCCATTTTATTTTAATTTCATGATTCATATTCTGTTCCTTTCATTTTTAATTCCTAAACCCCCCCATTTCCTAGTCATATAACATTGTCATCATTAGGAAACGACCTGGGTTGCACCCTTTACTACGAATTACTGTAATTCAATCTTATTGTAATTTAACCAAACTCGACACTCGAGTCAACATCATAACCTCAAGAGGTTTCTAGCTGTGTTATTCTTTGTAAAGAATCTTATGAATAATCATATGATTTCTTGTGGTTACCCATAAGAGAATCACATAGTTAAAATATATGTATGTGGTCTTTTAGTTACTTAGTTCTCATGTGAATTACTCTTTATTTGAGTACATGTCTTATGGAACACTTGTTCAATTTACTTAAGTTAGATAATTGTTTCCTTTCCTTGAGATAGTGCACTTAGTGATTCCTAGGTTCATGATATGCTCAGAGGCCTTAATCATACTTCTGTTCCCAAGGAGTTTGGGATCCCTCTAATTCTTGGATCATGGCAATGCATAACCACACTCATGAGCCCAACAACACCATATTCACTAATCACTAAAGGTGATTTTTAACTTAACCAAGTTACAAAGTTTCAAGCTTTTATCACTATCATAACAAAATCTTACCTTAAGTATTATAAAAGTTATCATTCTTTATAAAGTAGTCATAAAGTTTTATTCTTTACAAAAGTAAGTACCTCTAAAATTATACTCTTGCCTTAAAGATTAAATCTTTATGAAAGTTGGCACTTCTATTTATTCTAAGAGCATCAAGGTCTCAACTTTATGATTTAAAGTTGTCTTAAAGTCAAAAAGCTTCCTACTTTATGAGCTAGGGATATAAAACATTAACTTTAAAGTTAGAAAGTCTTGATCTTTATAAAAGTTGACACTTTTAAGCATTGTTTTGACTTAAGATCTAAACTTTATGAATTAAAGGTTGCAAAACAACACTTTTATGACTTAAAGATTTCATTGTTGACTAAAGTTTGAAACTTTATGAAAGGTCTTGTCTTCAAGGTTTGATTTATAAGACATAAAGTGACAAGATATCATTTTTATAACTTAAAAAGGCTTCATGTTTTAAAAAGCTTAGACTTTTACATGTAATCTTGTCTTCAAAACAAAACAAATAACACTTTATGAAGGCACCAAAACTTGCGCCACTTTGTATGCATCAAGAAGCAAACTTTTTGAGCTTTAAACTCTTAGAATGTTCATAGTCTTATCAAATCATGAAAAACATGTAAAGATGAAACTTTTCTAATCATAAACTCATCATAAGAAAAGGAACAAACTTTAAACAAAATACCACCAAGAACATCATTCTTTTTCAAGCAACTCACAAGAAACATCAAGATCCCATGCATCAAGAAAGAAAAATAGAAACTTTGAAGCACTTAAAGAAAGGAACTTTTCAAAAACTCAAGAACACTCATGAACAAGAACATGAACATATTTTACCAGAAATAGAAACTTTTGCTCATAAAAAGCATTAAAGATTTTCTCATGTTTTCACTTAAAAATCTTGGTCATGAGAAGAACCAAGCTTCAAGCTCTCTTGAGTAAACAAAATAAAAGAGTGAAGATCACCACCTAGGCTTGAAAATGGTGTGTTCTTGAAGAAGAAAATGAAGAAGATGATGGCTCCTCCTTGATGATGATGGTGGCAATTTTGGATGAACTAAGAGGGAACTCTTGAGTTCTATTGAAAATGAAGCTTGCAGTGTTTGAATTTGTTCTTCAAAGACCAAAAGATGTAGTCTTTGAAGGGCTAAGTGAAGAAGGTTTGGTTATGGAGGTGGAGAATGGAAGAAGATGAAGAAAAAGAAGAGAGTTTTAGAGAGAAGTGAGAGGATTTAAGAGTTAGAGAAAGAATAGGAAGACACAAAATGAAAATGTGAGTATGTGTGTGTGTGTTGAGGCCGTAAACTTCAAGGGGTGGGGGAGAGATATTTTCTTAATTTTGTGTTAATTAAGGTTTAGGGAGACAAATTGGATGATGGGGGAACAAATCAAGTACTTGCTCTTACATAAAGCACACTTGACTAATGCTTTATGCTTTAGTGACATCACTCTTTACTTTATTGTCTAGTTGACTAAATTTGAATTTAATCATGTGATTAAGTGCTCTTGCAACTTAATCAATATGATTAAGCAAGGATTTATGATTAACACATAAGAACATGATTAACAAAAATTAATCTTGCGATTAAGCTTAATTATCCTTAATTAAACTTGATTAAGCTAATTAAGGGTGATTAGTGCTTAATTAAGCAACTAAGGCTCTAGCTTGCTTAATTAGATATTAGCTAATCTCAATTAAGTATTCTCTTGACTTTTCTTATCATAATTAACTCATAAACACCTCGTTAATCCCTTAATTAAGCCTTAATCTCATAATTTCTCATTAAATACCTAATTACTCAGGGTTATTAAGGTAATTTAGCATGACAAGAATTTGAGGATGTTACACCCTGGTGGCAGGTCGAGCAATAGGAGCAATAGCATTCACTGGATCTATAGCAATGACAAATGCCTTATTTTCAGAAGAGAACTTCTCAGCAAGTTTTAGCAGTCTTCTCTTGCTAGTTCTCCTTTCTTTAGAAATGGGTGAGAGACTTCTTTCTGATTTCTTCTTCTTCTTCTTGCCTTCTTTAGGAGGCTTAGATTTTTGCTTCTAAGCACTAATCTTTTTCTCAGAAGGATCTTTCTTCTTCTTGTCCTTCTTTTCTTTTTCTTTTTCCTTCTCCTTCTCAAGAGCTTAAGGCTTCAGGCCAAGGGCTGAGAAAGTCTTCATGGTTATTATTGGCCTTTTAGTCTCTGTGCCTATTTATTGGCAATTGGGCTCGAATGAAGACTCTTATGAGAAACATGCCATAAGGAAGAGTGGCATGCCTCCTTCTCTTAGCAATGATAGTAGCAAGAATAAAATCTAGAATCAACCTCACCAAGTTGATCTTTCTAGTGGTCATGAGGCAAAACATGACTATTTGGTCCACCTTAATCATGACATGTATGTTTGTAACACCCTCCAAACATATACATTATGCTCGAGTTAAGGGGTTATATCTAGAGGTTGCTACGGGTGCTGTAAAAGACTTTTAAACAAGAAAAATATAATATACGACCCTTAAAACAACATACTTCTTTACTGAATAAGGATTTGAAATCCCAAATAGTCAATACATGTAAAGTAAAAGAATTACAATTTTTAAGAAACCCAACCAATATCATATACAGGGCATGTCTCGGCTAGTGGTAATTATTTTATGGTTATTAGCCACTTGCTTTAGCCTTCCGAATTGGGCTCAAGTCCAGGTCCTGTATTTTGTAGATATCCTGAGACATCTACTACAAACTTAAAGTCTAGTCTATATAAACTAGAATGTTTACGGAAACATACAAACATGTAGTGAGAACTTTAAGTTAAGTTCTTAGTAGGTATAATCAATCTACTAAGCACATAGAGTGTCATCATAAACATTCCAACTGCTTCAATTTATTTTGAAAATGTATTTCTTGAAGCAAGTTATATTTTAACAATCACTTAGCATGTTTCATAATAAGCATAATAGCCATAATAGAATAAAATCTCAAGCACAACTATAATGGCATTGCAACATAATAAGATATTTCAATATGCATATGCTAATGCATATACTTGACTTACACAAGTGCACTTGACTTTCTTATCTTTTTCTTTAACTTGTAACTTGAACTTCTATACTTGGTCTCTTGGAGGTAAACTCTCACCTTTGGATAATAGCTTACTTTTTAGTACTGAGCTTGTTCCTATACATGATTGCCAAGTTTACTTTTCCCGACCCTTACATCGACATATTCCCTTTAAATCTGTTCAAGGGCTGACCCAAGTGATTTTTTTAGACAGTATCGCCCTGTCCCACTTTGAGGTAGAGGCTTAGTACATCCTTTTGCAAGTTCTTCTTATCCTTTTCATTCTTGTACATAACCATGCATGAACTTGCTATATGCATTTATGCATATGCTTGATATCTTGCTTTCAAACATCCTTGCATGCATAATTTCAATGTACATAATACATAATACATGTATACTCAGAGTTTCACATCACATACTTCTGCCAAAAATTCGACAGTATAACAGCGGAAACATGGAGGGTTCCACAATAGACAGTATATCTAGTTAACCATCCAATCATAATAATCATATTCATCAAAGATAATATATTAATATATCATTACTTTGGTATAGAATTTCATAAATATTTATGCCTTTGAACTTCTCATAGCTTGTGGAACCCTTATTTCAAGATACTTTCAGGTTATCCCACTTCCCTTAAATCTACCTTATTCTTCTAAATTACACCAAAATTCCATTTTTACTCATTTTAATCTAGAAATTTAATATGTTATAGCCTTGTTAGTATACTTTTAAACCTCCTTAGTTTCACTAAATTTTGAGGTGCATAACTTAAGTTATTAAGGTTTTACTTAAGGTTGCCCTATTTTATGATAGACTTACATACTTAAACTTAGAAAATCATTGAAAATCCAATTTTCATCATTTTGATCCGAAATTTGTACCAAAATATAGCTATTTGAACCCTGTTTCAATCCCAAAAGTTTTGTTTCAACTAGGTAGGTAGAGCTGAAGGTATGAGCTCCTCAAATGAGTTGCCTGTTTTAGCTTGAATTGAGCATAGGTCAACTTTGAGGGATTACTGGGACAAATATACTCATGATCTGATTATAAAATTTTATGGACATGTTTCCTATATATTAGCTTTCTAAAAATACTAGTTTCACTTAATTTGATGTTATATAGGGCAAGTTATGCCCCTCATATTACACTCTGGTTAGGACAAAGAGTAAAATCCAACAACCAACTTCCAAAAATCATAACTATTTCATTTTAAGTCCAATGGGCCTATAATTTATATTGTTGGATGTTTAAGTATAGTTTCATCTAAAATTAGTTTCACTTGAATTTGAATGCTACAAGTTGAGAAATACTGTTCGCTGTACATATGGTTGCTAGGCTTTCTCTCCAATAGCTTTCTCTGTTTGGGTTTTTCTTAGGTTTTTGATGTAATCTTTGACCTAAACCAAGTTTTTCCTATCTCAACTCACTAGAAAGGGGTCATATTAACATCAGACAAGATTAAATAAAGGATGACACAAAGAAACCTCATCAGCCACATAACCTTAGAATACATCAAAGCTAAAGATTTGAGCTATGTACCTCAAGATTCTTAAAACTATAGAAGCAAGGAGGCCAAGAGCAACTCCTAGCTTGGAACTCGAAGATATCAAAGACTTCAGAGAGTGAGGTGAAGTTTTCCAAGTAAAAACTCCTCCCCTTGGTTATGGGTATACTGAAGAATTTACATCTCATCATCTTCAAAATGTAAAGAACACTTTGATCACCCTTTTCAGACATGATGAGTGCAAAGATTGAAGCTTAAAGGAAAAGAAATGAAATGTGTGTTGGTTAGAGGTGAAACATAGAGGGTGAAAAGTTTGAAAGTTTGAGGCTTGAGAGTGAAGATAAACAATATCTAGGTTTTTTGTAGTTTTGGAAGAGAAAAGGTTTTAGAGTATTTAAAGTGTTTTGGTGGTTAAAGAGAATAAACAAAGGTTAAAGAAAAGTGAACGGCTTTGAGGGTGAAACATTGACATTTAAGAGTATGTGAGGCTATTGGTTTTTTTGCTTCATTTGATGATTGCAACATGGCATAGTGGGAAGTTATGAAAGCATCCCACATTCTAGGATGGTCATAACCCTTTTCATTTAAGTTTCTGATGAGAAGCCTTTTTGTGAACTCATGGTCTGAAACACTTTTTGAACTAATCATTCTGAACCCATCTTTCTGAATCATTCTGAACCAAAGTTGAAACTATTTTTCTCAACTAAGTTGTATACCCTTTTGATTTGATCTTTCTGAAATATTTTTGAATGCAAATTTCTGAGAAAATTCTGAAATCATTCTGATATGTTCTTTTTGAACTATTCTAAGCTAATCTTTCTGAATGTCATTCTTTGAGAATCCTTATATAGAAAGGAAATTCACTTAGATGGAGTAATCTCAAGTTTAAGCTTTTGCTAAAAGGGGTATAATTCATATGATATGAATGCATGCTCAAAAATAGATCATATTCAAAAGGTTCTTTACATAACATAAATGATCTTCAACTAAAGGTTTTATAAAAATATAAGCAATTTGATCTTCTCTATTTACAAAACTCAACTCAGTATATCATTTTTGAGCATGATCTCTTATAAAATGATGCTTAATGCCTATATGCTTAGATCTAGAATGCTGAATGGGATTTTTACCAAGGTTAATTGCACTTGTATTATCACATAGAATAATCCTCTAATTGATGCTTAATCCACATAATCTGAGCACAATAATTTGTTGCAAATACATATTCAGCTTCAATAGTTAAAAGAGCAATAGTGTTCTGTTTCTTACTTGACCATGTTATCAAGGCTTTTCCAAGAAAGCAGCAGCAACCACTTGTGCTTTTTCTCCTATTTCTATCTCCAGCAAAATCAATATCATAATAACATATAGCATCACAAGCAGTACCTTTCTCATACTAGAGACTAAGATTAGTAGTACCTACTAAATATCTTAGTATTTTCTTGATAGCACTTAAGTGAGATTGCTTTGGATTGATTGAAATTTAGCACAAATGCCCACAAGGTCTACTAGCTGTAAGATAGAGTAATGATCTAATCATATCTTTATAAAGTTTATCAGAAACTTTCTCCCCATCTTCATCAGGTTCAAGAACTTGAGAGGGATGATTTGGAGTACTGATACTTTTGGCTTTGTCCATATCAAACTTTTTAAGTAGATCCTTGGCATATTTCTCTTGATGAATAAGGATCCTATCTTTCTGTTGCTATATTAGCAAACCCAAAAAGTATTTCAATTCTTCCATCATGCTCATCTCAAATTCTCCCTACATAAGCTTAAAAACTCTTGCATAGATTCTGATTAATAACACTAAAGATTATATCATCTACATAAATCTGAACAATGAGAAAATCACTTTTCTTATGCATGACAAATAGAGTTGTATTAACTTTTCCTCTTTTAAAGCCATTTTTAAGTAGAAAAGAGCTAAGTCTTTCATACCAAGTGTAACATCCCGATTTCTGAGTTCGGCTACGCCCTCAGGACTGATTCATTCCGATTTCCGACTTAGTCTTTGAAACACAGATAAGAGTATTTTTCCGAGTTCCGAGTTCATGTTTGCCCAATTCTCGACTTCATGCCTTGCACGACTTCCGACTTCGTATGGATTATTTCCAATGACTTCCGAGTTTAACCTTCAAGTCCAAACACATGAACGTAATTCCATGAGATCCGACTTCGTGCCTCAAGGCGAGTATATCCGGTTTCCAAAGTGACCAACACCATACAGTATATAAATTCTGACTTCCGAGTTTTAAGAACTTGTGTTTGGAAATGTGACTCGAATTCCCGAGTTCCGACCTTAATGTTGAACTCAATTGGGATGGACACGAGTTCGGATCCTTGAGACGATATCCAGGCACACGAGTCCCGATATCCGATTTTGCATCCAGCATTGACATTCCGGAGTTCAAATAGGGAGTTCCGAGGTTTTATGATTGTCAACTGCATGACTTCCGACCTACGACCTTGATACAAAGATTTCCCTAAGTCACAAACAAGCTGGTACGATTTCCGACATTAGTCTTCAGCTCCAAGCTCAATTGAAAACGACACGAGTTCCGACCTCAAGTATAATAAGGATGAGTTCCGACTTTAAGGTAAATGCGAGTTCCGATTTCAAACAGTATGGCGGCAAGTTACTCTGAAAGTGAGACGTAGTTAAATTCTATCCACAAGAAAATTCAGCCAATCAAAGCCCTCCAAGTTAACTACCACTCATGCCTATATAACGCCTTCTTCTCTGCTCATTCTGACCCATTCTCTGCGCCCTCTCTTCTCCCTCACTGCAACTCTCTTTTCCCTTCTCCACTCACCCAACCCCATCACTCCTTCAAGCTTAGCCAGGTCCTAATAATTCAAGTTTCAACAATTAACTCAAGATCACACTCCAAAGAGGTAGGATTCTACTTTTATTCTTGAATTACTTGCCCTATGGCTGTATGAACTTGTATTCTTCTTCATGTATTTGATGAGTTAATGGATGTATTATGATGGATCAAGATTGAATTAACATGAAATATTGAGTTGGGATTAAAATTAGAAGAAGGAAACTAAGAGAAGTACATGGATGAAGGTGCTGTCTTGGTGGAGAGTCCACGGCAGTCCGTATGGCGGAGCGTACGGCGCCGCCTACAATCGGTCAAATCCGATGAAAAAATTTTTTAGCTGAAAGTAGACATTCAGGGCTTTCCATAGATATATCATATAAGGTTATTGGGTTAGTATTGAGGAAGATACGAATTTTTGAAGTTTGACCTAGGGTTTAGAATGTTCATCCGGGCAGGGTGAAATGAGGAGGGTATAACTCACCCTATACAACTCCAAATTGAGTGAAACCAGTTTTGTTAGAAAACTTACACACAGGGGAACACCCCAATATAAGATTCCGAGTTTGTTATGGTCCCAATTTTTCCCAGTGATTCGAGGAAGTTGTCCTATGTCTAATCCAGACCAAAACAGAGTAGTTCAGGAAGGTCGACTTTCAGGACTTATATCTAGAGATGTACTTAAGCAAATGGAGTGAACCTTGTGGCAAATGAAAGGTTGTCCTGTTAGCTTTGATATGAGACCAATTTCGTAAGATTTGAGCCTAGTTTCGATTTTTAGTGAATTTATATTTTTAGGAGTGTAATTCGGGCTAGTGACTGAACAAGCTGAAGAAAAAGTTGAATATCTTGATTTATATAAATCGAAATGACATGGGACCAAAGAGGTTAGAAAGTAGACATATAGAGCTATGACAGATCCAAATTTCAGATTTAAATGAGTTGAATAGAGATAAAGGTGGATTATACAAGATTCGGGCAGAACCGAATAAAATTGGCAGGATGGCCAAAATGATAATTTTACAAGTGTTAGTGGAACACATAAGGTTTGAATTGAGGATTGCCAGCTTGACATTGATATATATGTGTTAAGTTGATTATGTTGCTATGACTGATTTGTCCGTGAAAGCTGGCACTATTCATGGGGAAACGGACTTGATTCGTTATACTGCCGGATTTACGGCAGAAGCCTAAGAAGTTATGAATGTTTAAATGTAAGGATGAATTGAAATATAAATGGGTATATAGAAACCCTATATTTAAGGATGACATAATTATGTTATGAGGTATGTGAGGGTAAGTGATGTAGCACATGTATGACTATGCTTGAATATGTTTGAGAATGAAAGAATGTGAATGTATTGATAAAGATATGAATCCCTTCACTTGGAGGCAGTTATTTGAAATCCCTCTCTGTGAAGGCGGTTAATTGATAAAGATATGAATCCCTTCACTTGGAGGCAATTATTTGAAATCCCTCCCTGTGAAGGCGGTTAATTGATAAAGATATGAATCCCTTCACTTGGAGGCAGTTGCACTTGAATCCCTCCCTGTGAAGGCAGCTAAGACAATGAGATCCCTCTACCTTGGAGGCACGTGGTCAGATGAGATCCCTCTATGTTGAAGACAAGTGGTCAGATGAGATCCCTCTATATTGAAGGCACGTGGTCAGATGAGATCCCTCAATTTTGAGGCACGTGACCAGAATCGATCCCTTCAACTAGAGGCACGTGACCAGAATCGATCCCTTCAGCTAGAGGCACGTGACCAGAATGAGATCCCTCCAAGACTAGAGGCACATGGGTCCCCTTGTGGGTGAGTCGGTGTGACGACGGTCACGGGTGAAGCTGACGAGCTCACTCCAAGGCCAGGCTACCCAAGGGCAGTAAATGCACCCTAGGGACGGCGATACGTAACGCCTAGGTGTGCCAAGCAAAAGCTAAAGAATAAAGATTAAAGATTAAAGATTAAAGCTTATGCAGGTACCCCACTCACATGAGGCATGGCATCGACCCAGCTAGTATGAATATAGGGGACAGAACTTACATGAGGCATGGCTTGACCCAGTTAGTGTAAGTACCAAAGGAAGATCCCATATTCCTACGGAACGTGACATGGCGATCACGCTCTGATAGGGTATGACATGGCGATCATACTCTGGAATGTGGCACGTAAAGATTTCATGATGACAAAAGAAAAGAAAGATGCAGAAAGAAAAGCAAGTTTCATATATAGGCATGAATTTAAGTACGAGTAATTTATGTGCCGATGTTATGTTCCTAGCATAGTGATGTTGTGTGCATTTTACTATGCTACAGATATTATTCATGGTATTATACTTGAATGGATTTTATGGTTTCCCCCAAATGCTAAGTGCATGATTAAAATGAACTTTGCTTCGGATAAGATATTTTTCGAAATGTAAAATTAAACAGTTTGTGCAGCATGTTCATCTTTTTCAAAGTAAACCGAAGCAAACTGGAGACGACCATGATGACACTATGTATGATAATTAGAGAATCCTACTGAGAATTTTATAATTCTCACTCCTATTTCCATGTTGTCTCCAGATGATTGTAGAAGTTTCCGAAGACGGCTGAAGTTCTTTGTCGGATGAGGTCCGCTCGGTAGCGATAGACTCAGGTGTGGTACTATGACTTAAGCATAGTACTGTGCTTGGGAGGGTGTTACACCAAGCTCTTGGAGCTTGTTTTAGACAATACAATGCTTTTGATAGCTTCAAAACATTATTAGAAAAAGTTTCATTTTCAAAACCAGGAGGTTGTTTGACATATACTTCTTTAGAAATAAAACCATTTAAGAAAGCAGATTTTACATCCATTTGATACAAAACAAAACCTTTATGCTACAAAGGCAAGCAACATTCTAATGGCTTCTAATCATGTAACAGGAGTAAATGTCTCATCATAATTAATGCCTTCTTGTTGATTATATCCTTGAGCCACTAGTATTGCTTTGTTTCTGACCACCTTCCACTTTCATCAAGCTTGTTTCTGAATACCTATTTAGTGCTAATGATAGAGTGTCCTTTAGGTAAAGGAACCAGAGTCCAAACTCTACTCTTTTCAAACTGATTCAGTTCCTCCTTCATGGCTTTGATCCAACTTTGATCTTTTAGAGCCTCATCAATACATTCTAGTTGAATCTCTGAGATCAAGGCTAAGTTGGATTCTGCTCTAAAAAAGGATCTAGTTCAAACTCTTTAAGAAGGTTTACCAATAATTTGATTTTGGGAGACAACTCTCAAATCTCTCGCACTAGTATATTTTCTCCTGATAAGTGGCTCTTCTGAATCTTCAGAGATGTCATCAGAAATATGTTAATGTTAGTGTTATTTCTTATGGCTATCTGAAGGGATTGTTGCTTTTAAGCATCATCATTTAGAGACAATTTCTCCATTTCTTTTTCCAAGTCTTAAACTTTCTAATCAACATCTTTCTTTTTCTCCTTGAAAGTTATGTGTATAGTCTCTTCCACAGTCTAAGTCTTCTTGTTATAAACCCTATAGGCTTTAGACATAGAAGAATAACCTAGGATCAAATTTAGGATCAAACTTTGACTACTTGTCCTTGGTGTTAAGAATAAAACATTCAGAACCAAAGATATGAAAATAAGAAATCTTGGGTTTCCTTCCTTTCCATAATTTATAAGGAGTTTTCTTAATGATTGGCCATATGAAAACACGGTTTTGAATATAGCAAGTAGTGTTAATTGCTTCTGCCCAAAAATCTTTTGACAAACCACCCTCTAAAAGTATGGTTCTTGCCATTTCTTATAAGGATTTGTTCTTCCTTTCAACAACCCCATTTTGTTGAGGTGCTCTAGGAGAAGAAAAGTTATGAGAAATGCCACTTTCATTGCAAAAATTTTTGAAAGAATGATTTTTAGATTCTCTACCATGATCTGATCTAGTGCAAGAAATGCAAAAATATTTTTCATTTTGAACTTTTTTTGAAAAAAATTTTGAAGGCCTTACAAGCTTCATCCTTATGGACTAGGAATATAACTCATGTGAATCTCGAAAAGTCATTCACATTGACTAGACCATATTTTTTGCCACTTAGACTAGCAGTTCTAGTTGGTCCAAAAAGATCAATATGTAAAAGCTCAAGTGGTCCAGTAGTAGAGAGTACATTCTTGCTATGGAAAGAACTCTTGACTTGTTCTCTTTGACAGAACTCACAGGTTAAGTCATTGTCAAAACTGATCATAGGTAAACCCTTAATAAGCTCCTTTTGAGAAATCTCAAAGATTAATCTCATATAAGCATGATCAAGTGTCTTGTGCCACAACCACCTATTATCAACAAAGGATACCAAGCATTTTATATTTTGATCTAGAAGGTCACCTAGATATAATACATAAGTATTATTACGCCTTCTAGTAGTGAAAATGATTTTATCTGATGTGGAATCCTTTATAGTGCAACAAGAAGGTTCAAACTCAACTTTGTAGCCTTAGTCACAAAATTGACTAATGCTTAGAAGGTTGTAAGTTAATCCTTTAACTAACATAACATTAGTGATCAAATTAGAATTATCCTTACCAACATTACCTATACCAATGATCCTTGATTTGATACCATTAGTGAATTTAACAACTCTACCATCTTTAGGTCTGAGGTTTCTAAACTAGGACTTGTTTCTAGTGATGTGTCTGGAACATCCACTACCTACATACCACTTCATCTCCTTCTGGTGGTGTGATTTAAGACACACCTGCATCAAAAACAATTTTCACTTTAGATACTTATATCTTATTGGGTCCTTTTGGGTTAGTTTCCTTCTTGGGTTTTTTCACCTTCCGTCCTTTTGCTTTCCTTCTGGAAAAGCATCTTTCAGAAGAGTGTCCTTTTTTAAAATAGTATATGCAGGTAGGGATTTTGTTTTGAGAATCTTTGGATGATTTCTCATAAACTTCTTTCTCAAACCCAAGTCCTATTTTATCAAAATATGGCCTTTGACTATCAAGCATCAGGTCTAGATTTTTTGGCGCCATTCACCATCTTCTCAAGATTAGATTTAAGAGGCTTGATAGTTTTCTGAAGTTTAAAAACATCAAAAGACATGTTCTGAACAGCTCCAGAAGCTTCTATTCTTAAAGCACTAATATCCTTTTGGAGAAGCGTGTTTTCCTTTAAAAGCTTAGTTTTTTTTCCTGTTTTCCCAATCTTGAGGTTTTCAAATTCAATGGACAGTTTTTGAAAATTTTTCTTTAAAGAAGCATAGCGAAAAGCAATTGTTTGGGAATCATCCAAAAGTTCATCATAAGCCTTTAGAAGATCCTCATATGAAAGTTCGGGTTCAAAAATGTAATATCTTAGTGTCTTCTTCGAAGATTATGTCAGCAATAAAGCAAAGACTCACCATAATCTCTTCTTCTTGAGATTTTGTACTTTCTTGCTCCTCATCTAGATCTTCCCATGTAGCCATTATAGCCTTCTACTTCGGAGTCTTTTTCTTGGAACTGTTTTTTAGCCTTGGACATTATGATCTCACATGTCCAAGCTCTTTGTATTCAAAGCAAATGACTTTATTCTAGTTGACCTTTACCTTTTTAGGGATAAAACCTTTCTTCTTCTTCCTCCTAATCCAAGCTTTGGATATTCTTTTTGCCAGATAAGCAATTTCTATGTGATGATAGTCACAAAATGAGCTCATGTCCTATAACAGTCTATCTAAGGGGATGCAAAGAGAAAAAGAATATTAAGCATGTACTAAGTACGAAAGTAAAGTTAAAAGAAGGACTTTAGTCATGTCCATGAAGTTATATGAATGTGCATGTATCTTTACTTTCTTGTATACATCATGGATGTTTATATTGTGCTTTAGTATGTATGTTTCCATTCTATGGCCGTATGTTGCTTATGTTATGCTTATGGTATTAAGATTAAAAGAAACCCGCTTCAAAAACTTATGTTTTCCAAACCTTTAAAATTGAATCTAAGCATGTTCACCATTTCATAATTAAACTCGAAGTGGCTGGGATGATGACAATGACACATTAACTGTCTAGTCGAGATCCTACTGAGAAGTCTTATATTTCTCACTCATATGTTTCCGTATCATCTTTAGAGGATGATGCCAAGCACAACGGTCATCTTTATTGAGTTCTCGGTTATGCATGGGCACTTTGACCTGGCTGCATGCATCCGTGTTGACTGCTTGATGATCAACTATGACAGTATACATGTTTTGTAACGTCCTCCCTTGTATAGTACTATGCTTTAGTCATAGTACCACACTCCAGAGTTGTTACTATTACCTAAGCGGACCTTATCTGACAACAACTTCAGCTGTCTTCGAAACTTCTCAAACTATCTAGAGATAATATGGATGTTTATATTGTGCTTTAGTATGTATGTTTCCATTCTATGGCCGTATGTTGCTTATGTTATGCTTATGGTATTAAGATTAAAAGAAACCCGCTTCAAAAACTTATGTTTTCCAAACCTTTAAAATTGAATCTAAGCATGTTCACCATTTCATAATTAAACTCGAAGTGGCTGGGATGATGACAATGACACATTAACTGTCTAGTCGAGATCCTACTGAGAAGTCTTATATTTCTCACTCATATGTTTCCGTATCATCTTTAGAGGATGATGCCAAGCACAACGGTCATCTTTATTGAGTTCTCGGTTATGCATGGGCACTTTGACCTGGCTGCATGCATCCGTGTTGACTGCTTGATGATCAACTATGACAGTATACATGTTTTGTAACGTCCTCCCTTGTATAGTACTATGCTTTAGTCGTAGTACCACACTCCAGAGTTGTTACTATTACCTAAGCGGACCTTATCTGACAACAACTTCAGCTATCTTCGAAACTTCTCAAACTATCTAGAGATAATACGGAAACAGGAGTGAGAATTTTAAATTCTCAGTAGGATTCACTAAGAAATTTCATACCTTATCATCGTTATTATCTCTAACTACTTCAATTTATTATGAAAAAGATGAACATGTTATATAAACTATTTAATTTTATAGTTTGAAAACATATTGTCCAAAGCAGAGTCCATTTTATTCATACACTTGTCATTTTGGGAGAGCCAATATAAATAAAGTCATGAATCATACTATGAATAACAACTACAATGTATTAAACTATAATAATACCAATATACTGGAAACATAAAATCAGCACATGCCTTTACTTGCACTTGAAGTTATGCATATACACATAATTTTCTTTTCTTCCTTTGTCTTCCGTTACTTGTCATATATATTCTAGAGTATGATCGCCATGTCATACTCCATCGGGGTGTGATCACCATGTCACACTCCTTAAAAATATGTTCATCCTGCCACGTCCTAAGGTATGATCACCATATCACACTCCTTAAAAATATGTTCATCCTGTCACGTCCTAAAGTATGATCGCCATGTCATACTCCATCGGGATGTCATCACCATGTCACATTCCTTAGGGTGTGGGATCATTATGCCATATTCTAGAGTATGATCACCATATCGTACCCCATCAAAGCATGATCGCTATGCCACATTCCTTCGAAATATGGACTAATCATCATATCTTTCATCATAGAATCATAAATACATAGGCTTCATACCTTATTCTCAAATGATAATACTTGCATGGTATTCATACATGTTGCATAACAACATTAACCCACAAACATTTAGAACTATCACTAATTTATGTCGGAAATTCGGCAGCATAACGGATCAGGTCTGCTTTCCCGTGAATAGTGTCATTCTAGAACAAATAACCAGCCAATAGTACCAGCACCAGTATAGCACATTAAACTTCAACATCAACATGGAATAGCAATAGTTAGGTTTTAATTGAGATCACATATGCCTTAGGGTGCCTAGTTCATCAATTTGTAAATTCTACTTGTGTTCCTCAATGCTGTTTCATCTTGTAAAATCTGCCATAAATTCTAGTAAACTCCATTTACTTAAATTTCGGATATGTTGGAGTGTTATATGTCTATTTTTTAAGCTCTTTGGTCCCATCTCATTCTGATACCTAGAGCCCAAGTTATTGGGAGTTTAGCTCCACTTGTCTTGTAATTAGACAAAAATGTACACCTAAAAGTATAAATTCACTAAAAATTGAAACTTAGATGGATTCCCACAAAAACTATGTCTTTTAAAGCTTATGAAGCACATTTTCATCTCCAAAAAGTTTCATCTTATTTGACCAAGTAGAACTCGAGTTACAAACTACTAAAATTAGTTGTTTTAGGCTGTCCTATTCCAACCCAAGTTGGACTTATGGCAATTTCATTGAATTAATGGGAGTGATTGGGAAAGAATCTGACTCTGAAAATTTTATGGGACATTGCTCTATGTCTTAGCTTTCTAATAAAATTAGTTGCACTCAATTTGAAGGTGTGGAGGGTGAGTTATGTCCCTCGAATTCCAGTTTGCTCGGAATTAAGGATAGAATTCTAGGGTTAAATTAAAAAATTCATATCTCACTCAATACTAATCTAATGACCTTGTATTTTATATGGTTGGAAAGCTCCAAATGTCTAGTTTCATCTTAGTTTCATCAAGTTTCGATGGCTATAAGTAGAGCCATACACTTCACCAATACGGACGCCATAAGGTTTTCAAGGTTTCAGCTTCTGTTTTGCATCCCTTTTTGAATTCTCACCTAAGTTCTCATCCAAACTCAACATTTATACATTAATCCAACCATAAGAATTCATATAACCACCATATATCATCAATCTAATGGAAAGAATAGGAATTCTGCTCAACCATAATAGCACCAATAATGGAAGAAATTGAAGAATCCTACCTCAAATTGATATAGAAACTAGCTAGATTTGAGCTCTTGGTGTAGGAAGTAGGTGGAGCTTAGAGATTTGAGGAAGAGGAAGTGAGGAAGAAGAAGAATGAAGGGAGAGAAGTTAGCATGAAAATGAGAGGAGTTGAAGGGGATTTTAGAGTCTTAAAGCATGACAAATGAGTGGTGATTGGTGGAGGCTTAGATAGTGTACATTGAGCCAAGTTTTTCCACTCTTTGGGCAGCCACTTGGTGCCACTTAGGTGGGGGAATGGTGGCTGAATTTTAGCCACTCTTTCTAAGGTTTCTAGTGGAGAATTCTATTGGTCCGGTTCTGGTGGTTTAAAATATCGAATCTCTACTGATTTCCTTCAAATTGGCAAAACGGTTTTGAAGAATTTTGTGAGGTTTTCTATACTTCTATTCTAATTGCTTCTAATCCTAATATCTTTAATTAACTTCTAATTACCTTTTAATTAACCTCTAATTAATTTTTTTAATATTTAATTACTCTTACATATTTAATAAAATCAAATAAGTCAGTTAACAATGCAATTTATACGTATTGCAAATTTTGAGATGTTACATGTTTCACAACCATCAATTCCGCGCACCGATCATGAGCCCATTTGTTTGCCTCCATGAGCCATATGATGATGTCATTTTAGATGACGTGCGCTCGCCTTTCTACCCTCCGATGTATCCTAACGATGGAGAGTCTAACTCTAACACTCGTCTAACATCGACATATTCTATAGAGTCTAACCCGTCGGAGCCATCATATCCTTCTGTGATTCCCTTGTCCTCGGATTCCTCTTCTTTTGCTACCAGCTAGGCACCACCCGCGGTTTGTGGATATGGGTTTATTTGCACCTGCACCATACCCCATGGGCATGGATGCGCTCCTGGAGAAGGATGCTGAGATAAAGCACCTGCTGGCTTTCGGTACGGATACATTCCGTTCTGAGGGTGAGGATGGTTCGAACAACACATGTTGACCTAGACGCGAGGATAGCCCTTTTTGTTGGTAGTTTTAGAGTTATTATTCTTATGGCATGTTTGGGTGGTCGAGGTTTATGATATATTTCTTTCCATGATGTAATTCGTTTTGTTGTATCTTGTTACAATTGTTTTGTAAGGCCGACAGTAGATATCAGACCCATGGTTATTTAAATAAGACGTATTATGCTACTTATGACTATATCTAACTATGATGGTTGTGGAATGAATATAATGACTATTATGTTTATATGAGATGATTGTTCTTTATAATGCCTTTATTTACTTTATCGCATTGTGAGTATGTAAGTAATGACATTTGTTATTATGCACTTACAATGCGCTCATGGCTCTTATTTTCTAAAAAGGGTTTATTTCATTGTTCAAAAAAAAATTAACCTTCAACCATAAAGTAATTTCAAATAGCAAGTTAGTTTCCATGAGCAAAAGTAACAGTTAGTAATTTCATAATATGATTTAAATGTAGTATAAGGTTATTAAGGTGTTACAAAGGTGGCCTGGGGAAAGGAATGAACGGGAAATTATACCTAGGAGCTGGAGTCGGACACGAAGAAGGACTATCCAGTGTTATTTTTAGGTAATGAATTTTGCGAACAAAATTCTTTTTAAGATGGGTAGTAATGTAATACCCTGAGTAATAGTTTGCATACTCAACCCTATAAAATAATTAATTATTAGACAAATAATGAACATGCAAGAAGATAATAGGTAATATTAACCATAGGGTGATGTGAATATAAATTTTCTCTGTAATAAAATAAAAATATTTTTACCAGGCCAAAGAAAGTCTTCTGCTAGCAGTTTCTTGTAACATAAGAAACTGACTTGGTAAGGATTTATAATACAAGAGAACCGAAATATCTTCCTTAAAACCCTGAATGTGTGACCAGGAATTAGCCATACTAGCCATTTTTGAGAAAAAAGGAAGCTCACATAACCCAAATTAAGGAAACTTAATTTTCCTTTCAAATCCAATATCTATTAATTCTCTAAAATTAGAAGAAGATGAGCACATTCTCTCTCCTCTCTCTTGAAGTTTCAACCCTCATCCTCCCACCTCTGTACATCCATTTTTTTTTATCTCTAATCTATCCAAATTCTTGCACCTTGTTTGTTTTCACTCAAATTATCCAACCCTTTTACTTGTTCACCACCAGGGAACTCATATACAAGCTAAGAACTCCCTTACTTAGGCTGCATAATTTTGGTCATATAAGCGCAAGAAGGAGGTTGGTGATCATCTTGGAGTCCTGGAGAAATTAAAAGTCCCAAAGGATCACAACTTGAAGAGTTAAAAGCTTTAGAATCAAGGTAGGCTCCTTGAATTGTTGGTATTTTGTGATTCTTTGAGAATTAGGGTTTTGCCTTATTCATGTTGTTCTACTTGTCATGAGATTGTTATGATGTAAATGGAGCTTATCCTAATGATCTAAGGTTGGTAAAACTTGATTGGTGTCGAAAAATAGACTAGAGAACCACAATAAACCCAAAATGGAAATTTTGCTGCTAAAGGTTACATGAATACCATTCAGTACGTGGGTAACATCTCAATATAGGAAATCCTAATGGAAATGGGACAATTTTGAATGAAAATAAACTCATAAGAGAGTATATCCACAAAATTTTAGGTTTATTGGCCTTAGGATGAGAAAGTTATGATTTTCTAAAGTAGGTTCTTAGCTAACACCCATTATCCTGACTAGTAGATGATCTAATAGGTATAAATTGGATACAACTTCAATTTAAGTTCAACCACCTTTTTTAGAAAGCTAACATATAGAGGATCGTACTTATAAAATTTTAGATTGGATTCTTAGTGAATTGCTCCCAATGAAACCCTAAATTTTCCCTATGCTTTATTTGGGTTAAAATAGATCAAACCTAGTATGGAGCTCATAACTTGAGCTCTACGTACTCAAATTGAGTAGAACTTGTTGGATTTGAAAAAGGGTCCATATAGGTATCCCTCAGTAGAATTTTGGAGCAAAAGAATATAAGATGGATTTTTAATGATTTTCTAATTTTAGGTATACTGGTTTGTCTTGAAATAAGGCAACATTGATTAAAACTTTAATAACTTAAATTATACAAATCAAAATTGATTGAAACCAATGAGGTTTAAAAGTAAACATTAGAGCTACATTTTAGTAAAAATTTAATATTTAAACAAACAAAAATGGAATTTTGGTGAAATTTGAAATTTCTGGGAAGAGTTTACGAAAAGTGAATCAACTTGTGAATCAAGTGGCTTAGGGGCCCAAAAACAAACCATGTAGGGGCTAAATTGAAACATTTATGCAATTACATACCAAAATGACATCATGTTGGTGTATTATTTATGATGATGATTACACTTGAACCCTTATTGATATTATATTAAGATCATTATTTCTTTGACTAGCTAGCTGTTATTTCTGTTGTCCGTTTTGGAAGTCTTCATATTATAGCTATCATGCTAGCAGATTGTTGGCATAAGTATGTTGAGAATGAGTTATGTAACATAATCGTAAGCATATCAAGCATTTTCATACATGAATATATGAGTTTACAAGATGATTATAATTCCATATTACTTCGCTAGCCCTAAAATAAATTATGGGGAATAAGTCAGTGTGAAAGTCAGAGAAAGCAAATCCGGCAATCATGTATAGGAAATGAGCTCAGTCCTCAAAAATAGGCTATTACTTAGGATTAAAAGTGGCCAAATACTCCTAGAGGACCAAGTATAGATGTTTATGATACAAGTTAAAGAAAGACAAGAAAGCCTAGTGCACTTGCATTAGTAGCTAATTGCATTAGCATATGTGTAAGTTTTATTTCTCTTGTTGACCTATTATCACTATTATGAAACTGCTCTTTTACTTGTTAAGTGTGCGAGAAAAATGAACCTACTTTGGATAAAGAGTTTTGAAGAACTTATTAACTGGAATCTGTATACTGTTATTTATATTACCCATGCTTTTTGAAATAAACCAGAGTAGCTAAGAATGATAATGAAGACAATGCTTGTGGTAGTCTAGGAGACCTTACTGCAAATTCTAAATTCTCATAGCTATTGTGTGTATCTGTGCCATTCTCAAACGATGGCAATGGCGGTGATAGTGCTTTTCACTGAGGTCCTTGAGTGGTAGTGCACTACAACCCTATCTTGGAATCTCTATACCTAACAACAAGCTTGCGATTTTGGTTGTACATATTTTTCCAATGTTCATTTGCAGTTTCGGTCTTGAGCCCTTTCTTTGATCCTGAGGCACATTTGATAGGATCCCCTTGTATATGGCACACGCAGCCGTTGCACCACCTCAACCTTCACCCCTAGTGTCCATGGAGCTTGATCCTTCAACGACAAGCTCCTCTTCTTCCTCAACTCCTGCTTTTGGAGGTAGCAGACATCCACATGGTGGCCCCAAAGCTTCAAGCATCTTGGCGAATAGCTTTCATACCCTTGAGTTGAATTAAGAGAGTATGCAAGACTTCTTTTGGGAGCCTATTTAGGTGATGTAGGGTTTATCTAGTGTTCCTTGTATAGGGTGGCCTTCTTTTGGGCTTTATGTTTTTGGGCCACAGGTATAGGTATAGGTATAGGTTCTTTTTTTGCTGTCATGTATTATGGTAGGTGTCCCTACATTGACCTTTTTGAGTTCTGGTTACTTGGTGTAGGTTAGATGGAGGTTTCACATCAAGTACATTTGAAAACTTGTACTTGAAATACAGGGGAGGTGTAAATATTGGATTGAATGTTATGTAAATTACTGGCTACAGTTACCTTCAGTACATGTATGTTTTTCTACTTTTGCACTTTGTTTATGTCTTACTCTTTATATACACGAGTTCAAATATGTAATGCGCCTCAAAAAATATTATTAGATGTATGCTTCTATTAAACCACACCTGAATGAGACTCGCATTGAAGTAAAACTGAACTAAGGATCTAGGACCTTCGCATGTAGCAACTCCTAACTGTAGTATTATGACTTAAGCATAATACTATAGTTAGAAGGGTGTTATATTTTCCACTTTTGGGGTTATAATTTGTCGCATTCATTTCAAGGAATGGAGCAAAGCAATCTGGGTGGGTTTTCATGATTTTTCATGAATAATTCATTATTTTATTCAGCCACAAGAAGGCTTAAAATTATTTCAAAATATTTTATAAGGCCTTTTTCCCAATATTGCTATTGTAGGAGCACATTCGAGGTATAAAAAGTCGAGAATATTTTTTCTTTAACATATCTCTATCATCAGTATTTCACCCCATAATTTAAACCAAGAGGTGTGTAATGCCTTAATGTTTTATGTGATAGGAGTTTTAAATTTATTTAAATTATGGACTTTGGTATGATATTTTAAATTACTATTTTGAGTATTTATGAGTTATTGGAGTGGAAATAGGCTTACAAAGTTGAGCGAGGCTTATAATTTGTTTTAAAAAAAAAAAGGGTACTAGCGATCGAGCACCAACTTTGGGCACTCTAGCACCAGCTCTGCTGTCTGCATGAGCTTCAGATAGTTGGGCATAACATCCAAAAAAATTTTATCATTTTTAACCAAGTTATTCGATTTTTATCAAATAATTAAGATTAATTAGAATTCGATTGAGTATTTACTTAAAGTCAATTAAGTATTGTAACAACCTCTATCATATAAGTCATGCTCGAGTCATTGAGTTATATTTAAAAGGTTGTCACTGTGCTAAGAAATCTTTAAAATATGGAACATATAATACATGGCCCTTTAACTACTCACTTTGTTACTGACTAATAATTTTTGATACATAGAGAATAAAATAATTACACTTTTAAAGAAATTTGTAATTGACATAGTACATAGCGTTTACATCTGACTAGTCGTTAGCTAACTTCAATAGTTTCTTGGTCTGGTTTATGCCCGATCCTTGCTCAATGAAAGGCCCAGTACTCCACCTCGCACTTGATTTCTAACTTGGGTGTTGGAATGTTTACAGAAAAGAAAAACATACAAGCAGACAGTGAGAACCTAAGGTTCTCAATAGGTAAACTCAAACCAATCTTACAGCGTCATCATAAACATTCCAGCCGCTTCGGTTTATTATGAAAATATGAGCACATATAAATAAATAGTGGTTCAATTTTAAGTTGAAAACACCTTACTCGAAGCGGGATATATTTTAACAGCCACTTGCCATTTCATATGACAGACATAGAAATACGAATAGTATAACATGCTTCAACAAGAATCATAAAAGCATTATGACTTAATGGGATAATTGAAGATACACATAAAGATACTTGTACGTGTCTGTATGCAAGTGCACTTGACTTAATTCGTATCTTTCTTTAACTTGCAACTTGATCTTACTCTTCAGTACTTGGTCCCCCAGAGGTGAATGGCCTCTCTCACCCTTGGGTAATAGCCTGCTTTTCAGGTCTGATTTCGTACCTATACATGAGTGACAGGTTTACTTTCCCTGACCCTCAAACCAGTCTATTCCCCTTAAATCTGGTCGAGGGCTAGCCCAAGTCTTAGACAGTAACTCTCTGGCCCACGCTAGCTGGGTCTATGCCATGCCTCATGTGGTTGCTTGGTATGTCTTTCTTGTAAGTTCTTATTATCCTTTCCTTTTCATATCTTGTCATGCATGCGAATGCTTGGTGCATTCAGGAATATGTCTCATACCTTATTTATCATATCATATTCTAAGTATACTTGCATGCATGATATACATGAAAATGACATGTAAATATAAATATATTCAAAGCATAATCACCCATAGCATAAGTTCTCATAAAGTCCTGCCGAAAATTTGGCAGCATAATGGATCGAATCTGCTTCCCCATGAATAGTGCTAGACAACCAGTATTATCTTTCAAACTTGCAATTCACTATGGATCAGCAATTATACAGATATTCATAGCATCATTCATCAAGTTCAATTTAAGCATCTATAGGGTTTTCGGTTTATTCCCTCCTATTCTACTTGATTTTATTATAATCCACCTTTTGCTCAATTCAACTCATCTAAGTCTAAATTTTGGATATATCATAGCCTTATGTATCTAGTTTCCAACTCTTTTAGTTCCATCTCATTTTGATTTGTATAACTCAAGATATAAGTATTCTTCCTCAGGCTATCCTGTTCTTACTAGAATTGTGCTCTTATAAGTGAAAATTCACTAAAAATAGAAATCTAGGTGAAATCATTTGAAATTTATATCAAATGAAAGTTAGCAGAACAAGCTTTTAAATGAATTAAGTTTCATGTCATTTTCATGAGTATATTTTGAGTTATGATTCCCGAAACTTGACCCTTCTGGACTACATTGTCTCAGCCCAGTTTAAACTTAAGTCAACTTCACTGGTGTGCTGAGAACAGATGGCAATGAATCTGGTTCTGAAATTTTAATGAGATATTCCTTTACATGTTAGCTTTCAAAAACCTTGGGCTCACTCAATTTGGAATTGTGTAGGGTGAGTTATACCCTTTTCAACTCGTACTGCCCGGATAAGAATCCAGATTTCTAGGTTAAACTTCAAAAATTCATAACTAATTCTATAAATCCAATGGCCTTATATTTTATATGTATGGAAAGCTCTGAATGTCTAGTTTCATATAAAAATATATTCATCCACTTTATACAGCTGTAGATGGAGCCGTACATTCTGCCAGTACGGACGCTGTAGGATTTTCTCACAAAAACAGATTTTGCTTAGCTCCTTTTTGAGTTTTTGATAAATTCCTCAACTTAAACCAAGTTTCCTCACCTCAAAACATTAGAAGAACATCAAGGCACCATCATATAAGTATGGCATAAGAGGAACATAGCAGCCACATAGTCACATAATACATAAAACAACTAAGGATTTGAGCTACCTACCTTAAAATCCTTGAAATGATGGAAGCAAGGAGGCCAAGAACCAACTCCTAGCCTTCTTCCTTCATCATGGCAGCAGCTCATATGAATGTGGGGAGGCTCTATTTGATGCTTAATCATGAAATTATTAGAGGGGTTTTGTAGAGAAGGAGGTGAGGATCAATTTTCATAAAAGGAGCAAGAGGATTTGAGGTCAAGAGGGCTTCCAATCTTGAGCTTGAAGTTCTTGATCACGGAGGAAAGGAAAGAAACGAAGAAGAAGGAGAAGAGATGGAAGGAGGCTGAAACATGGTGGAGGGCGCAAAATGAAGGGAGATGATTGAGATTTTTTCTAAGCTTTATGACCTAGATAAGGATGGCTTTAGATATTTGGTTTTAATGGTCATGATTTGGCCAAATCTTCCCATCATATGGCTGCCATATGGTGCCATCTATGGCAATGGAGTTGGCTGAATTTCAGCCATTCAATCTAAGGTTATCAGTGTAGAATTCTACTGATTCGGCTCTGGCAGTTTAGAACACCGAATATTTACCGATTTCCTCCAAACCGGTCAAACGTTACTTAATAGTTTAAGATATCTACATATTCATTTTAATTTATCTTAAGCCTAATCTCCCTAAGTAATATCTAATTAGCTCTTGATTAATATTTAATTAACTTCTAATTGCCCTTACATAACTATTGAAACCGAATAAGTGATCTAACGACGTAAATTAGATATTTTTGTAAATCCGGAGTCCTTTTGTTTCTTGTTTTATGTAACTAATGGCATTTTCGTAATTTTGAGCAAGTCCAGGGGTACCCCACGTAATTTAAAACTAGACTGCCTTCATGGCCCAATCGACAGAGACTTAAACTTCTACAGTTTCGCCATGTGATTCTGCTCTGCCTAAAACCCTATTCTGCTAATTTTACAGATGTGGGGATATAAAAATCATTTTATGAAAAGTTATAGGGTTATTGTGGAAATAATTTTTTAGGGTCAAAAATATAATTTCTAAAAATTCTGGGCATTTTTGTATTTAATTAAAGCTTATAGGGGCACTTTTGTCATTTTCTAATTTTTAACATATGGTAGTGCCGTATTTTCAATGGCAGTGTTACACTACCCTATAATTCCAAGTGTAAGGATCATCATGGCATAGCGCTGCCTGAGAAATTCTCACATTGCCTAAGGGAAATAATTCAAAGTTTCCATTACGTTCCGTTTACTAAAGTGGGGATGTTACACATATCATTTAGAGGGATTAGATTTAAGGAAATTAGGTTAGAAACATAAGAGACATCATAGGATTTTTCCAAAATTGTTTTACCGATTTAAAAAAAGTCAGTAAGATTTTAGTATTTTAAACTGTCAAAATCGAATCAATAGAAATTATACTGTGAGAACCCTAAATTGAACAGCCACACCAAATTGAAGAAAAGAAAGAAATCCACCAATCACATACAACTTCTTTCAAAAGTTTCCAAATAATTCCTTCCTACTCCTTGTAGATTTTCGGCCTCATATTCAGCAGATACCCCTTTATTTCCTTTCCTTCTCATCTCATACTCACTCCTTCTTCATCAAGCTTCCAAGTTCCAACAACTTTCTTTGCTCTAAGACTTGAATCTAACAAGCTTAACACATAGAAAAGGTAGAGATTCAACTTATCTTCTTGTTTTCTTTGGATTGGGGCTGCTTGTGACTCCTCTTTCATTCATGATTCTGATGCTATATTGAGTAGAGATGATGATATAGGGTTTGTTTTGTATGTATGTTTGGATTAGAATTGAAGTTAGAGTGGGAGAATTGAGAATAGAAAGAAGCAAGATGCTGTTTGGGTGAAAAACCCTATAGCATCTGTATGTTTATCTTGTACAGACAAAAATCTACCCATCAAAACTTAGTAAATCTATTTTTATATGAAATTATACATTTAGATCTTTCCAATCATTTAAATTATAAGGCCATTGGATTAGTATTGAGTGAGTTGTGAAGTTTTAAAATTTAACCTAGATTTTTGGGTCCTCTTCTAGGTGGTATGAGTTGAAAGGGTATAACTTACCCTACAGAACTCTAAATTGAATGAAGCAAACTTTATCTGAAAGCTAACATGTAGAGAAACATCCTATAAAAATTTTAGAGTTCGATTCATTCCTAGTTACTCCCAGTAATTCAATAAATTTGCCTTAAGTCCAAACTAGACTAGGACAAGGCAGTCCAAAAAGGTCAAATTACAGGGCTTTTATCTCAAGCAATACTTATGCAAATGAGGTGCAAATTATTTCAAATAAAAAAATTTTCTGTTAGCTTTAATTTGGTATAAGTTTCATATGATTTCGTCTATTTTCCTATTTTTAGTGAATTTTTACTTATAATGGTGCAGTTTTGGCTAGTTGTAGGGAAGACCAAAATAAACCTTGAATAACTTGAGCTACACAAATCAAAATGAGATGGGACTAAAAGGATTGGAAACTAGACACATAGCACTATAATCTGTCCAAAATTTAGATCCAAATTAATTGAATATAAATTATGGTGAATTTTACAAAATTGGGCAGAATTGAGTAGAATAAGCAGAAACCGTATTGATGTTGGCACACTATATAAGTGATATTGTTGTTATAAATTTGCTGATCTATGTTGGTTTGAATGCTTGATTGATCTTTTTGGTAGCTTAGTACTATTCATGGGATAGCGGATTCGATTTGTTGTGCTACCGAAATTTTGACAAAGACTTCATATACTATGTGAAATGTTTGTGCACATGTAATACTTAAGAAAAATAATACTAGATGTACATGCAATTTATGAAGAATGTTATGATTCCATATTGCTTGGGCTAGCCCCTGAATAATATTAAGAGGAATAGATCAGTGGAAAAGTCAAGGAAAATAAACCCAGCAATCCTGTATAGGAACGAACTCGATCATGAAAAGTAGACTATTACCCAGGAGTATACGGCCAAACACTCCCAGGGGACCAAGAGTGGGAATTATAAGTTACATGAATCGAAAGCTCCCAAAGACTATATGCATTTTCCATTTCACTTATCTATGCTCTGTTTGTTAATTTCTAAGTTAACGTCATAGTTAATTATATATTCCTCGTGTTATATTACTGTTTACCTATAGTTACTGTTTCAGCTATGTTAGCATGCCTGTTTAAATATACTTGTATGGCTCTAATTTAAAATTAAGTTTTGCTTCGGGTTGTGTTTTCCACAAATTAATTTCAATTGAATATTATTGTTATATTGTATCATTTAAAATTAAGAAAAACCGAAACAACTGGGAATGACGGCAATGGCAGATGTGCGTAGAATTAGAATTCCTATTAAGAATTTCTTTAAATTCTCACCCTACTATATATTTCCTCATCATTCTCGGATCATGGCGAATGTAGTGACAGGCACCCTCTTCATTGAGTTCCTCGACCTCTATATCCACCTTGATCTATTTCTAGACTCCATATATATATATCCGGTAATTGCTGGTTTCGCTTTTGTTTCTTTTTCCATAGAGACTCTGCTGTCTCACTTATGCACATACTAGTTGACCTTTCTGAATCTTATATTGCCATCCTACTCTACATGGCACACCCATTCCCACCTCCAGGAGCAGCAGTAGCTCCAGCTGTACCTCCCGCTTCACCACCTCATCAAACCCTTTCCATTTCTTTCTAAGGAGAAGGACCCATCAGAGGCAGCGAGCTCATTCTCTTCATCTTTGGCACCCGGTGGAGGCCATGCCTCGGTAAATGCCAGCATGGCAAATGGATTTCTTTACTCGGAATCCATCTAGGGTACTTATGTAGCACAGTAGGAGGAGATGTATAGAGTGGCACTTTTTTGAAATTCTGGGCCATAGGCAGCAGCTTAGTGCGTAGTGCGTCTAGATATTTAGTATATAAAATGTTCCATGGGGACCAGTTAGAATGTTATTTTGTAGAGACAGGCCAGTTTATTTTGTTTCAGTGGCCTCATTTTCCATATCCTTTACTGTTTATGGTTTCTTTTGTAAACTCTGAAAACAGGCATCTATGTACATATATATATATATATATATATATATATATATATATATATATATATATATATATATATGTGTGTGTGTGTGTGTGTGTGTGTGTGTGTGAAATAGTGCAGTAGTTCTATTTATTCCACAGATTTCTTTTCTATTATGACGTTAACCCGTTTATTTACACTATGGCCAGAGATAAATACACAAATTAGCAGTTAACTCCATTATGAGTATATAACATTGGACTTATGTGAAACTTTAATTAGACAACTACACATAATAACTTATCAGCTAATATATTATGACTTAAGTATAGTATTTTGTCTGGTAAGGTGTTACATTGGGCGCTCAGGTGCCAAAAAGTGGGCACTCGCTGCAAGATGGAATCTTGGGAATTTTAGGTCAATGGGCGCTCGAGCACTAGGAATTGCTTGCTTGAGCGCCAGACAATAGAAGTAGATTTGGAGGTTTCAAGTAGCTGGGTGCTTATGTGCCAAGAAGTGGCTGCTCAAGCATCCGCTGCACGATAAATTTGGGGATTTCGACCCATTTTTCATTCTTCTTCCAAAACCTCTCTATCCTCCATGTCTTTCTCTCTCTAAATTCTTTCCCTTATCTCTGAAACTCATAGCTTATTAATCTCTTCCTCAAGAATCCACCACAAATCACCTATCTTCCCCTTTCATCATCATCTCCATCTCCATGGTTATGTCTCTCTCTCCTTCTAGTGAGAGAAAGTGAAGATGGGAGGAGAATCATCATCTTTCATTCGCTTGATTCTCTTCCTAACAAACCAAGGTAAGTTCTTAAACTTATGACCTTCTCTTTGTTGAGGATTAGCAAATTTTTCTATATATTTGAAGTTGGAATAATTAGAGAAAGGATTGTGGTCCAAGGGTTCCAATTTGGGGGTTTTTGCTATTATGGGTAGTTTGAGTTAGATTTAGACTCTGAAAGTATATTTATGTCAGATTGGTATCTTTTGTAGCGTTGGACTTTTTCAAGGAGCTTCCTGTTAGCCTGGAGGAGCCACCACTTGAATGCTTGTCTTGGACTTTGACTGTGAGTGAATAGTATATTTATAGTTAAATTTTTATGTGAAGTTATATATATGTATATACATATATGATATGAATTCATGTTGCTAACCACTTTGGAGAATGAATCAAATTCATATTACTTATAGTTTAGAATTTAATTCTTTATGAAATTATGTTAAACTCTAGTCCACTAAATTGGAACTTACATTCAATGGATGTTAAATGTTATGAGTATGAGACAAGACTTAACAATTAATGTCATCATAATGCTATGGTAAGAATGTATATGTTAGATTGAAAGAAGAGCTTTGTTGACTAGGATTTTATAATGAGTAAAGTTTTTCGAAAAGAAGAATACTGTAACAGAATTGTTTGCTAATGACAGTAGCATTGGCCTTTGTACACCTTGAATAACCCAGCTAGCTGGGTGATTGCTAGCCCGGCATGTCAGTCAACATATCCAAAAGATATAGACATGCATAGGCGCGAAGTTATCATTTACTGTTGGAATTAGGCCACAAGGCCACCCAGTCAAGTAGCTATTTCTGAAATAGGATCCTTCTTTGAAGTTTCATTATGATATGAAATCAATATTTTAGTAATTCTTTTGTTGAGAGAAAATAATTATATTCCATTTTCATAATTTAAAGTATAGCTTGGATATTTTTGCTTGTCTTATGCCACCTATGAGTACATTATTTCTCACTGAGTTTTATAACTCACCCCGTGGTTTCCTTATTTATTTTAGTTTCAGCCATAAAGGCAAGTTTTGCTCCTCTTACTCAATAGGAATTCTACTTTTTCCATTCTGGTGAGCCCACTTGAAATGCCTTGACTTCTCTCTTGGAATATCTTTTATATAGCCGAGTATGGCTTATGGTGATATAGTGCTCCTTGATGTAACATCCCCAATTTTGTCTAAGCTAATTAACTCAATGATCCTAGCTAATTAGAGAGGTTAACGATTAACTAAGGACTAATCGGCTAATCTCGATGAGCAAGAACTTAGTAAATTGAGTCAAGTCAATAATTGAATCATAACGCACTAAATATTTTAATTAAAACCTAATTATTCGAACCTCATTAATTGGTAACTTAGAAATATAATTAAGTTAATCTAATCTTATTAATTAAGTATTGTTCTACCTTACCAATTCAGATAGATTAATTCATACACCTTAATTACATAATTCATAAGAGCAATTCTTTTAGAGTAAAACATCTTAAAAATGTAATTAACCAAAATCGGTTAAAGAGCAAGTTAACTAATCAAATTGATTAACAATTTAGATAATTCTAATAACTTTGAAGATTTAAAAACTTCTCCTAATTGATGGACCAAATTTTGGCCAAGGACAATAGCAAAATCCAACCATCCATTTGCCTTCTCATTATGCACTCTTAGATCAAGGTTCTATGTTAGTAGTACCTCTTTAGTCAAGACAAGAGAAGTACCTTTCTCCCTTAGGATTACGCCACTTGGAGTGATCTTATTCAATCAAGCCAATTCCAAGAGGGGTCCTTGCTTTTGTCCACTTGAGAAAACACTAAATGGTCTTTACCCAAGCACCAAGACTCAAGAGAAACACAATCCACCCTTTTAAGGTTCCTAGCTTTCTTACTTGAAAAAGAAGTTAAACTTACCTACTTCCTCTTGCTTGTTGGAGAAGCAAAACACATCAGCCCACTCCCTCGTTTCTTGTACCAAAACCAGCCCCTCTCACTCTCTCATTTGTGATTTTTATCCTCTCACTACAAACCCAAGCTCCCACCTCTCTCTAAACTTCATCCTAGCTCTTTTGTTCTTTCAACCTTTCTTGTTCTTCTTCTCTCTTTCTCACCTTATTCAACCCTCTTTCCTTTCACCACCCTCACAAACTCTTCAAGGACCACCCTCTTTGGTTCTTGAAAAAGCAAAAACAAACACTCACTTAGCCCTATTATCAAGCTCAAGGAGAAGGGGACCATCTCCAACCATTTTCATTCTTCAAGCTTTCAAAAGAATCCTTGTGGTAGTGACTCTAACCCTTCTTTCTTCTATGTTTTTCAAGCTCTAGAACTCCTAAGCTCTCCATTGCTAGGTGGTTTTAGGACTTGCTCTAAAGGCCTCATGGCCATGCTTTCGTTATAAGAAGTTGTTTGTGATTTTTGCTCTTTTCTTGAAAAATGACTTATTGTGCATTTATTTTTATTTTGAACCAAACTTTTTAGAACTCAAAATATTGATTTTTCATCAAGATCTGAAAGTATAAAAGTGGTTTGGAAGAAAAAAGTGGTCACTTGAGGAAAAGACTTAATGTTTTTACAAGAAAATTCATTGAAACCAAAACTATTTAAGGTGAAAAATTCTAACAATCTATATGACGTGACCAATAACTCTCTCAATATAACTTCAAATATGATGAAACTAATTTTAAATGAAAATAGACTCATAGAGATTTTTATACATATAAAATACGTGAAATTTGGCCTTAAAACGAGAGAGATATGAATTTTTAAAATGTGTTGTCCCCTAATGTGTTTCTGTTTGGACAGTATGTAGTAAAATCTTAATAACTCAAGTTATACAGAACATTTTTTAGTGGGACCAAGTTTTTAGAAAGCTAAGACATATAGGAACATCGCCATAAAATAGTTCTGTCAAATTCCTTGTGAGAAACTCCCAGTAAAGTTTAAAAGTCATTGTACCGAGAATAAACTTAAAAGCTGAGTAGTTAGAATAAAACATACATATTTCAAGTTACAAAATGAATTTTTGAGTGGGGTTTATTTTGTGACTTAGAGAACTATAATATACCAAAAGTCAAGTCGAGACTGTAAAAGATGAAATTATGGCGAATTTTTGAAGTTACTGCCCCACTGTAAAAGTAAAATTAGTTATGGTTAAGTTTAAAGGTTAATGAGAAATAAGCTTAAAGACATTAAGACCCTTACATTAAGATATTGAAAAATCTTCATAATTCAACTTAAAAGTTTCAAAAAGGATAATAGACAAAACTGACCCTATCCCTAATAAAAGAATTTACACAAGAGGCAACCTTAATTAAAAGCTTGCACCAAATTTACTAAGCCAAGCTTATAAGACTTTGTGTGATATGTATGCCTCTATGTGTCAATATGATGACAATGATATGATGCTGATGATGATATGATGATGATAAGGATGATAATGATATGATGACGATATGATAATGAATGATGGTGATATGAATATGATATGTTGATGATATGATACTTAATGATATGTGATAAAGGAATCACATTTGGGGACGGCGATACGTAACACCTAGATATGGAAAAGAATTAGAATAATTTTGCATCATAAGCCTTAATAAGAAGAAAATGAACTAAGGTTGTGATCCTTTAAAAAGGAAGGTGACCCAAAGTAAGCTCGCCTCACCCACGACTCGCATGAGGCATGGCATCGACCCAGCTAGTGTGAGTATAGGGGATAGGGCCTACATGAGGCATGGCATGACCCAGTTAGTGTAAGTACCAAAAATTTATGGTGGCGACAGCTACGGTATGAGCTCATTACCACTTATGTTTAGTGGGTGAAAAGAAAAAAACCTAAGATAAAGTCAAGTTAAGAAAAGAAAAGGGACTTCGGTCCAAGCCCGAAAAGGAAGAAGTTAAGAGAAGCTTATAGTACAGCCATGCATGTTTTATGTAATTATACTTGTGCCCATATATGTTATGATATAAATGATTAGAGGCTATGTTAAAATTGAATTTGTTTCGGATATTCATGTTTTCGAAAACCTAAGAACTGAACCTTATGAATGCTCACTACTTTCATTAATAAAATCGAAGTGGTTGGGATGATGATGATGACACTTTCGTATCGGGTTCGAGTCCTACTGAGAAATCTCATTTCTCACTCTAGTTATTTTTCGCATCGTCACCAGATTCCGATTGGCACATCCAATGGAGCGGAGCTTGGAACCATCGCACTATGAGTGGACATATGATGGGGGATGCCAGACGAAGCTGTTTTAGGACTTATAGTAACTGTCGCTCTGCACCTTTGCATATTCCTTTTTGAGATGAGCTTTGTCATTTAAGTTTGTATTTAGTATCTAGTATTTGGATCATGATACGACCATGAGCCTCTTTCGATGTAATGCTAATATATATTATGAACCCATATGGATGTAATAATTAGCTATGTAATGCAATATATCTGTAAATTACTATTTATTTACCTTTCTCTTATTTTATGATATTGGGGTATGTATTTTATGCGACACGCTCTTTCTCTATCTATCTTCTTGCTCAAAGCTTTACTTTCCAAAATGCTGCAAAGCGATGACATATTTAAAAAAAAATTTACCCTATTTTCCACGTAACTTAACTTATAAATGAAGTTTAGTTTTCTATGAGTATAAGTAATAACTAATAAAATGTCGTAATATGACTTAAGCATAGCATGGGTTTATTAGGGTGTTACACTTGAAACACAGGTAGAGTCCATGTTGGGTTATTAATGGTTTTGTATCATTTTGGCTTAGTGAAGCAATGTGCATATTAGTTGAATTTATGTTAATTACACAAATCCTTTTGATAGCCTTTTATATGTAAAGGTTTCCAAATTATATATATATATATATATATGCTAGATTGTTTGTCTGGATAATTTTTGCAAGTTTAGTATAATTAGGAATGTCCTCGTTTTAGGGAAAACTCTTTCAATTTTTACGTAGGTTTTTGGTTAAGCTTGCTAGGGAATGAAAATTTCCTATGTGCCAGTCACGGCCTATGGAGGGTCACGACAAAAGTGGTATCAAAGCATAGGTTTCCATGTGATTCATGGAGCAAATGTCCTTAGGTAAATGGAAACCGACTATTTTCACAAGATGTGAGGCTACCCGAGCCCTTTAGGAAGTTTGTTCTCATATTCTTGTCTTGGTCTTGTTTAACCTTAAGAATATGTTAATTAAGCTCTCTTTTAATAGGTGGAGATGCCCCCAAGGAGATGTACTCAGGCCCGAGGGGCCTCAAATCAAGAAATCCCTGTTGCTAAGTTGAATTGGGCCCCTCTCCAATGCATAGAGGGATGGGTCCTGGTCGAGTAAGGGGTAAAGGCTATGGTAGAATGGCCAGACAAGCAGAAAAGCCTACCCCTACTAGGCCTATACCTAAAGTGGTTGTGGAGATCCGTGAAGTCTATCAGGCTATTGAAACTCTGGTGGGAATGATGGTTAACCAAAGACGGGATGGAAGACAACCCCAAGAGGCAGTTGTAGCACTAGTAACCCCGGAACAAGTGCAAGTTTTACCTCCAGTAGGAAGAGATGTCATGGTCCAAGACTTTTTTCAGTTGGACCCCCTACTTTTATAGGGAATCTTATGATGGAGGACCCTCAGCTATTTTTGGACAAGACTCTCAAGGCTCTTTGGGTCCTTGAATGTTCATCCATAAAGGCAGTGGAGTTAGCGGCCTATCGTTTGGATAGGACAGCTGAGCAGTGGTTTGAAACCCTCCGAAGGGGGAGATCAGCTACTTTACCTCCTTTTACTTTGGAGGAATTCTCAGAGATTGTTATGACTTGCTTTCTTCCCACTAGCAAGAGGCAAATCTTGCAACCAACTTTGAGAAGTTCAAGCAGACACCGGAAATGTCAATAACAGAATATGACATGGAATTTATATGACTTTCTCACTATGCATTTCATCTAGTGGCCACTAAGGCATTGAGAGTAAAGAGGTTCATTTATGGGTTGGCAGACCCATTATTCACCACTCTAGCACCCCAAATTGGCAAGGTAACATATGCCGAAATAGTAATTGCTACGTTGCTGATTGAGTCTGGTAAAATGGAGAAAAGGGCCTCTAATGAAATAACCAAGAAGCTGAAGACTAAGGGTTTCTTGTTTTGAAGTTCTGGAGGAGTTCAAGTTCCTTAAGGCTAGCAGTGGGTTCACTTAGGAGGGGTTGTACCATCAAGGCCCAACTAGTGAACTTTCCTGCCATAGTGTCTCAAGCCGGTGGTGCATTACAGCAAAGTACACCAAGACTCGGACATTTTGGCCAAGCACGGCCACATTGCCAGAGTTGCGGCAAATCGCATTTAGGCGCATGTTGTAAAGGATCAACAGTTTGTTTTGGCTACAATCAAGAGGGCCACATTCATATGTGTCCTCCTACTTTGCTTCCCGATTTGGTGAGCTTCCCACAAAATTAGACGATCCGTTTTGGGTTGGCACCCCTATAAGGTAGTCACTCTTGGTTCAACTGGCATTCAAATCTTGCATGGCCTATGTGTGTGATATAGACACCCTAGTTGATTTAATGCTCTTAGAAATGGTTGATTTTGACGTTATCCTAGGGATGGATTGGTTAGCTTCATGTCATGCCACGATGGACTGCCATTCAAAGGAGGTGAGATTTGAGATTCTCGAGCAGTTACAGTGTGTATAAAGAAAGAGAAATTGCATCACCCCTGCCAGCTTGATTTCTTCTTTTAATGTGTTTCGACTGATAAGCAAGGGAAGTCAGGGATTTATTGCCATGGTTAGAAATGTTAAGGTCAAAAAACCTAGCTTGGAACAAGTTCCCATGGTTAGGGAGTTTCTGGATGTATTCTAGAAGAATTACCTGAAATGCCTCCAGATAGGGAATTGAGTTTGGAATAGATGTATTTCCAAATACTTAACCTATTTCCATACCTCCTTATCATAGGGCACCAGCAAAATTGAAGGAATTAAAGGAATAAGTGCAAGACTTGATAGATAAGGGTTTTATACGCCCAAGCACTTCTCCTTGGGGTGCTCCCGTACTGTTTGTAAAGAAGAAGGATGGGTCTCTAAGGTTGTGTGTGGATTATCAGCAACTTAATAAGGTGACTATATGTAATAAGCACTCCTTGCCTCGCATTAATGATCTGTTTGACCAACTCCAAGGAGCCACTTGTTTTTCCAAGATCGACCTTGATTCTAAGTATCACCAGTTCAAGGTTAAAGAAGTAGATATCCCGAAGACTACTTTCCGTATCCATTATGGACATTATGAGTTTCTAGTAATGTTCTTCTGGTTGACTAATGCGCCAACTACTTTTATGGACTTGATGGACCGTATTTTTAAGCCTTTCTTAGATTACTTTGTTATCGTTTTCATTGATAATATTTTGGTGTACTCCAAGAGCCAAGAAGAGCATGAACAACATTTGCGAATTGTCCTTCAAACTTTAAGAGATCACCATCTATATGCCAAGTTTTATAAGTGCCAATTTTGGTTAGACAAAGTAACATTTTTGGGTCATTTTGTGTCTAAGGAAGGAATCATGGTGGATCCGAGTAAAGTGGAAGCTATATAGCAGTGATCAAGGCCTACGACTATCATAGAGGTTCGTAATTTCTTAGGGTTAGCTGGTTATTATCGTCGTTTTGTCAAGGATTTCTCTAATATTGCAACACCACTGACTCAACTAACACAAGAGAATGTGAAGTTACAATGGTCAGAGACTTGTGAAGGAAGCTTTCAGAAGCTCAAGGCTTGCCTAACCATGGCTCCAGTTCTTATACTGTCTTCAGGTTTTGGCAGATTCTCAGTGTATTGTGATGCCTCAAGGGTAGGCCTTGGGTGTGTTTTAATACAATACGGACAGGTAATTACTTACGCATCAAGACAACTCAAGAAGCATGAGAAAAATTACCCCACCCATGACTTGGAAATGGCAGCAATTATTTTCGCCTTGAAAATATGGCGACATTACTTATATGTGAGGCTTGTGAGACCTACACTGATCATAAAAGTTTTAAATATATTTTCTAACAAAAAGATTTGAACCTAAGGCAGTGACAATGGGTAAAGTTGTTGAAAGATTATGATTGTACAATATTGTACCACCTGGGTAAAGCAAATGTCATGGCAAATGCTTTGAGTAGGAAATTAATAAGCAGTTTGGCCCATATAACCCTGATCCGAAGGCCTTTAATAGAAGAAGTTCATAAGTTGGAATCAGAATGTGTGTAGTTTGAGCCAAATAAGACTGGGGTATGTGTGGCTTACCTAAGAGCCCGGTCTTCTTTGACAGAACAAATTAAGGAAGCTCAGAATAAGGATCCAAAGTTAAAGAAGCTAATGGAAGGGGTACAAAGTGGTAAGAATTTTGACTTCACCTTGGACCAAGAAGGTGCCTTAAAGTACAGCAACCACTTGTGTGTGCCTAACTTAGGTGAATTGAAAAGAATTATCCTTGAGGAAGCTCATAATTCCAAGTATACTATTCATCTGCGTTCAGCCAAGATGTACCAAGACTTCAAGCATTTGTATTGGTGGGAAGGCAAAAAGAAAGATGTTGGTGACTTTGTGTTTAGGTGTTTACTCTACCAACAAGTCAAGGCAAAACATCAAAGACCAGCTAGCCTTCACCAACAAATAAAAATACTAGAGTGGAAATAGGAACGCATTACGATAGATTTCGTCACCAGATTACCATGAACTTTTAAGGGATTCAATTCCATCTGAGTAATAGTTGATCGACTGACAAAATCTTCTCATTTTCTCTTGATGAAAACTACTTATAGTGTAGCTCAGTATGCACAAATGTATATTGATGAAATAATGAGGCTACATAGAGTACCTGTATCCATTATATCAGATCGGGCCCCCCAATTCACATCCCACTTCTGGAAAGCCTTTCAAGAGGCTTTAGGGACACGTTTGGATCTCAACACTGCTTTTCACCTTCAAACGAACGGTCAATCCGAGATAACTATCCAGATCCTTAAGGATATGCTGAGAGCTTGTGTCCTAGATTTTGGTGGAAATTGGAATTGCTTTTTGCCTTTGATTGAATTCTCCTATAATAACAGTTATCAATCTATCATTCAAATGGCACCTTTTGCAGCTTTATATGGTAGGCTTTGTCGATCTTCGATTGGTTGGTTTGAAATTGGTGAAGCCAAGCTTCTAAGGCCAGATTTAGTTTAAGACTCCCTGGAAAAGGTTCGCATCATAAAGGAAAGGCTTTTAGCCGCTCAAAGCAGGCAAAAAGCATATGTGGACAATCGGAGACAAGAATTGGAGTTTTCAGTTGGAGATCATGTTTTTCTCTGAGTTTCACCCATGAAGGGTGTTATGAGATTTGGCAAGAAAGGAAAACTCAATCCACGTTATATTAGTCCCTTTGAAATTCTTGAGTGAGTTGGTACAGTGGCTTATAGATTAGCCTTACCACCCAATTTATCCCTGATTCACCCCAGTCTTCCATGTTTTTATGCTTTGGAAATATGTGCATGATCCCTCTCATGTCCTTGAACCTCAAACGGTTTAGCTAGATGAGAATCTATGTTGAAGAGGAACCAATAGCCATAGCGGATCGCCAAGCGAACACACTACGCTTAAAGGAAATAGCATTAGTGAAGGTGATATGGAGGAATCACAATGCCGAAGAAGCCACTTGGGAGTCTAAAGATAGTATGCGTTCCAAGTATCCACACCTATTTGAACCTCAAGGTAAATATAGTGGAATTTGGAGGACCAAAATTCCAAAAGGGGGGAGAATGTAATACCTTAATGTTTTATGTGATACGAGTTTTAAATTTATTTAAATTATGGACTTTGGTACCATATTTTAAATTAGTATTTTGAGTATTTAGGAGTTATTGGAGTGGAAATAGGCTTACAAAGGTGAGTGAAGCTTATAACTTGTGTTTTTTTTTTTAAAAAAAAGGGTACCAGCACTCGAGCACCAGCTTTGCTATCTGGATGAGTTTTAGATGGTTGGGCGCTCAGGTGCCAGAAAATGGGTAATCGAGCGCCCACTGCGAGATGCAATCTTGGGAGTTTCAGGTCATTGGGCGCTTAAGCGCTAGGAATTGCCCACTCGAGTGCCAAATGTCAGAAATAGATTTGGAGGTTTCAGCCAGCTGGGCGCTTAAGTGCCAAGAAATGGCCGCTCGAGCGCCCACTGCATAATAAATTTGGGGATTTTGACCCATTTTTCATTCTTCTTACAAAATCTCTCTATCTTTTATGTCTCTCTCTCTAAATTCTCTCCCTCATCTCTCAAATCCATAGCTTATCAATCTCTTCCCCAAGAATTCACAACAAATCACCTCTCTTCCCCTTTCATCATTATCTCTATCTCCATGGTTATGTCTCTCTCTCTCTTTCTCCTTCTAGTAAGAGAAAGTGAACGTGGGAGGAGAATCACCATCTTTCGTTCGCTTGATTCTCTTCCTTAACAATCTAAGGTAAGTTCTTGAACTTATGACCTTCTCTTTGTTGGGGATTAGCAAATTTCGCTATAGATTTGAAGTTGGAACAACTAGAGAAAGGATTGTGGTCCAAGGGTTCCAATTTGGGGGTTTTTGCTATTATGGGTAGTTTGAGTTAGATTTAGACTCTGAAAGTATATTTATGTTAGATTGGTACTTTTATAGTGTTGGACTCTTCCAAGGAGCTTCCCATTGGCCCGGAGGAGCCACCCACTTGAATCCTTGTCTTAGAGCTTTGACTGTGAGTAAATAGTATACTTACAGTTAAATTTTTATGTGAAGTTATATATATGTATATACATATATGATATGAGTTCATGTTGCTAACCACTTTGGAGAATGAATCAAATTCATATTGCTTTTAGTTTAGAATTTAATTCTTTTATGAAATTATGTTAAACTCTAGTTCACTAAATTGGAACTTACATTCAATGGATGTTAAATGTTATAAGCATGAGACAAGACTTAAGAATGACATGTGTTAGAATGTGGAAATTTTTCTAAATTCTCATTATGCATTAATGTTATGGTAAGAATGTGCATGTTAGATTGAAAAAAGATCTTTGTTGACAAGGATTTTATAATGAGTAAAATTTTCCGAAAGGAAGGAAACTATAATAGAACTGTTTGCTAATAACAGTAACATTAGCCTTGGTGCACCTTGAATAACCCAACTAGCAGGGTGATTGCTAGCCCAACATGTCCAAAAGATATAGACATGAATAGGTGTGAAGTTATCATTTATTGCCAGAGTTAGGCCACAAGGCCACCCAGTCAGGCAGCTATTTTTGGAATAGAATCCTCCCTTAAAGTTTTGTTATGATATGAAATCAATATTTTACTAATTCTATTGTTGAGAGAAAATAATTATATTCCGTTTTCATAATTTAAAGTATAGCTTGGATATTTTTGCTTCTCTTATGCCACCTATGAGTATATTATTTCTCACTGAGTTTTGTAACTCACCCCATTGTTTCCTTATTTATTTTAGATTAAGCCATAGAGGTAGGTTCTACTCCTCTTGCTCAATAGGAATTCTACTTATTCTATTTTGGTGAGCCCACTTGAAGGGCCTTGACTTCTCTCTTGGAATATCTTTTGTATAGCCAAGTATGGCTTATGATGATATAATGCTCCTTGAAACACAGGCAGGGTCCATGTTAGGTTATTAATGGTTTTGTATCATTTTGGCTTACTGAAGCAATGTGTATATTAGTTGAATTTATGTTAATTACACAAATCCTTTTGATAGCCTTGCGTATGTAGAGGTTTCCAAACTATATATATATATATATATATATATATATATATATATATATATATATATATATATTTGTGTTTGAGCTGTGCTAGATTGTTTGGATAATTTTTGCAGGTTTAATATAATTGGAAATATCCTAGTTTTAAGGGAATTCCGTTAGTTTTTACGCAGGTTTTTGGTTAGACTTGCTAGGGAATGAAAGTTCCCTATGCACCGGTCACGGCCTATGGAGGGTCGTCACAAGGTGATTCTAAATATGGTGGAGTTATATTCACTTATAGATTTAAAATCTCGCAACCACAAACAAATCCAATCATAACAGACTTTTGAAAGTATTATCATTTTTTTCTTGTGGTCATATCTCTGCTTCAGGCAACTCTAAAGATCAATACAATCTTTAGAGTAAGACATTCACATTTTAATCCTTTGTGAAAGTGATGACAAAGAAAAATTAATGCTTTTGCGTAACTCTTCTATGATGCAGCATTTCCCTATTTAATAGTATCTCTAAGATCTATTGAATTAAGATGGATTTGTGCAATCCTACTAAGATGCTGCATTTTTTTATTTAATAACATTTTCAAGAGTCATTGAATCAAGATAAATTTTGCATGATCTTGCTAAAATGTGATATTTCATTATTTAATGGTATCTTCAAGATCCATTAAATCAAAATGGATTTTGTTCAATCCTACTAAAATGTGACATTTTCTTATTTAAGAGTGTCTCCAAGACCAATTAAGTCAAGATAAATTTCAATATATATAATTCAAAACAAATAGTTCTTTCCCAAAATATCAAGCACGACAAATTCAAGATTGAAAAAGTTTGACATTGTCAAAGTATCTTACTTTCACTTTGTTATATTATTTTATCTCAAATCTTCACTTAGATGGTAGAGTTCTTGTTGATAACATGTTATAAAAATAATAGTAAAGAAAATAGAAAAGGAGAAAAGAAAGGGAAATTTTGTTAATTTTACTCTCAAATGTGTATCTAAAGAGCTATTTATAATCAAATAGTGCGAGATATAAGATAAAATATCAAATTCTCAATATATTGATATAGTTTATTTAATTAAATCTTAATCTAATTAGAATAAAGATAAAGATATCTATACTCAAATAATATTTCATAACACATTATTATTTGTTTTTTATATAGAACACTGATTGCATTACTTTCATGCTAGAATTTCAAGTACATTATTTTAGATATTTCAAGAGTCATGTGTACGTCACGTATAGTTAAATTGCGTTTTTGGAGTACAAAAATTTTTAATGTGACATTGGCAGCTCCCTATTAGTATTAAAGGTTCCACTAAAATTTAAAACTACTCATTTCGTGAAAAATAGAGATACTCTGTTTTAAAAATGGGAGACCAAGTCACTCGTTTTGTTAAGATAAATCTGCAGTTAAGCATTAAAAAAAAAAAGTCTAAAACTGGGAAAAATACTTACATAGATCGGAAGCACCACGTGGTCGTATTTCCGGATCAATTATATAAGTGTATTTTATATGAGACTGACTATTAGCACATAATTTCATGGTACTTCCAAACTATGTAAATATTTCTCCTAAAACTATTGCTTAGGCAGCCTTTAGGTCAACCGCACTTGTTTGATTTATGTTAATAACGTGATACAACACTTCCACCGAAACGATAATAATCACATATCCTTTTTTTATTATATCATCTTTATTTCTTACACCGATAAATATTTTTTAGACATCATTTTTATCTTTCATAACACCTTTGGGCTTGGTGAGAATTAAGAAGAATAAAATTTTTTTAATAAAATGACAACTTGAGTTTTACTTCTGCACCTAGCTGTCTCTATTGTATGTCCAAATGCCACTTAATTTTTAAACAAGAAACAAGAAAAACGCATTTTAGTCTCTCTTTCTTTTATCTTAAATACCTATTGGTGTATTGGTGTAGTAAAAACAATAATAATAATAATAAGGGGTAAATGCACTTTACCCCTATGTATTTTAGCAAATATCTATTTTAATCTTATATTTTAAAAACCTGCTTCCACACACCTTGCTTTTTATCAAATATGTACTATGCCCCTTTTATTAAATTCTCTTACTATACTCTCTGTTAGTGACACATGAACACAAAACTCGAAACTTGAAACTCGAATTTCCTTTTTACCCCAATGTAAATGGGCAAACAAGTGTAGTGTTACTTAGTCCAAGTTTTAAATTTAAGAGAATTCACTTCTTCCTTGCCCAAGAGCTCCGAATCCTGAGTTTTAAGTTCATGTGTCACTAACAAAAAATATGGATGGAGAATTTGATAGAAGGGTCAAAATACATGTTTGATAAAATACAAGAAGTTGGCATGTACGTTTTTAAAATATAGGATGTAGAGTACTAAAATATAGGAAATAAAGTATATTTTGCTCGAATAATAATAATAATAATATTTTTTGGATATTTCTAAGAGTCCTTGAAATATTTGTTGAGAGAAAAGTTACGACATACAAACACTTTCAACCAAAGTTTAAAGAATATTTCAGAGTGCTCTTTAAAAATATTCCAAAAATAATACAAATAATATCTCTTGCAAAAACAAAAAAACAAAAAAATATATAAATAAAAGAATTGTGTGGAACTCATTTTTCAGTACCTATTCTCTCTCCTTTTCTTCCCTTAGTGTTGCACATAGGTGTGTGATTGGTGAGTCAAGTGCCAATTGTCTTTCGTAGCACCTAAAGAATCAAAGTTGCAGAATGAAAAGCAAGCAATTTTGACTATATGAAAATGTAAGGAGTATTTTGGTTAACAAAACATGAAAATAGTTTTGTTGGGTAGAGCATAAGAATGTAATTACATAAAAATAAAATAAAATATCCACAGTTCACCTCCCCAATTCTTTTAGTTTAAGAATACTGCTGTACATGAATTTGCAAGTTGGTATGTACCATGCTGACATTGAAACTGTTTTTGGCACATGATGGAAAATCCTTCACCGAATCTACAAATTTGAGAATGGCACTTGAATCTTGTTGTAAGAAATGGAGTCTCCAAATCACCATCTCTCGGGAGCCTTCGATTCCTTCTAGCTGCCAAAGCTGAACCCTTCTGATCGTTAGTACCTACAGATGGGATCTGTAAGAGACTACAAAAGGGAGCACTAGTAAATGGCTTTTGGTAAATTTTATCCAAGCTTTCAGGTGGTATATTGTCATCTTCCTCTATTAAATTGGTCATCTGCTTGGTTTTTAGTCTTTTTATGGTACTTAGCAACCTATTTGCCTCTACTGCTAATCCAGCAAAACGCCAAGCTTCTGCAACAAGCAAAATTGTTGATTTCTTGGGTGGAACATGAAACTCTTCCATCATTTGGAGTATTCCTTCTGCTTTCCTTGGCTGTTTTGCTTCTGCATACCCCCAGATTAGGGTCTCAAAGGTCTTAAGATTTGGCGAAATCCCAAATTCACACATCTTGTCAAGAACCCTGATAGCATTGTCCATTCTGCCAGCACTGCACCATCCACTTATGACAGTTGTAAACATAACAACATTTGGGTGGATATTTGATTGAACCATAGCATTTAGCAGGTCTTCAGCCTTTTCTGTTTCTTGCGCTCGAACATAAGCTTTAGCAAGAATACTATAAGCATGCACATCCGGTTCTACACCAGATTTCAACATGTTATTGAAGACTTCCTTGCTTTTCTCTAAGAATCCAGCTTGGCTCCATGCATTCATTATAGTACTATATGTTATCACATCTGGTTGTATATGAAATTCTTCCATCAACTTTATAACCTGTAAATGGATATTCACAATGAGTTACAAGGAGCAATGCATACATATAAGCAATTAAACCGAAGAGACAACTATCAACTATACCAAGCGAATTAAATGAGTGATTATTTCATATTTGTCCTCTTTAACTGTATTAGACAGTTTAATTGCTTGACGATTGGCACAATAATTTGACAAACATCTGACTCGGAGCAACATAAATTAGAAAGCAGAGGCATAAACCAATAAATCCAAATTGTTTATTGCTCTTTAGAAGGTTACAACTTACAACCCCTTTACCATATAGCATAAGAAAGGAAAGCTTAGTACACAAGGCTCCCACTTTATGGGCTTGGAGGAGGGTAGATGTACACAGCGCAAGGAAAGAGATTGTTTCCAACCCCTTTACCATACGGCATATCGCCCAAAAACAAAAATGACGAATCACAGTATGATTCTAGAGCTATTTAATCAAGAACCAATGTAACTGCATTAAGAAGATGGAGACACATTGGAAATAAGCATAAAATGATTGAATGTGGTGAATTCCAGAGGACTTCACAGAGTTGCATTTTGCAATATTCAAATATACCATTGCTCATTGATAATTGTCTTTTACCATTGCTTCTTGCTTCACTATATATTAATTATAACATGAAAGTCAAGAGAATGTGTAGGTTGATTCTACGCTGAATGCCTCAAAGGTTAAAATCAACATGCCTTATCATAAACAGATGCAAAGCAAGTTTAACCAGGAAAGAAAAACAAAAATTCAGACCTACAATCATAAGTTAAAAGTTACCTCATCAACACCATCTTTATCCATCAAATCCACAAAGCCATTAACCAGGGAGTTAAATTCAATGAGATTAGGCTGCAGCCCCAGATCCTTCATCCTATATACAAACCTAAGAGCTTCCTTTATTTTACCTTCTCTACAGTATCCGATTATGATGATGGTGCAAGTTCTCTCATTGGGTTCCAACCCTTTCCTCTGCATCTCTAAAATCATTCCTTCAGCTTGAGCAGTCTGTCCTTTTTTAGCATAAGCTGTTGCTATAGTATTGAAAGTAACAGCATCTGGTTGCATTCCCGAAGCAGTCATCTTATTCACCACATTCCAGGCCTCCGACATATTCTCCAGTTTACACCATGCTCTGATAAGCATGTTGTATGTGTTGAGATTGGGTTTCAAATTTCCGTCCGTTGACATCAGTTCTAGCAACTTCATTGACTCATCAGGCTTACCTGCAATCCCATACCCTTTTATCAATGTGTTATAAGTGCTAGTACTTGGTATTATTCCACTTTCTTTCATCTTCTGGACAGATTTCATGGCATCCTCCATGTTCCCAGATTCAGCATATGCATTTATAAGGGCATTATAAAATACCGGGTCAGGCTTCATTTGTTTTTCTTCCACCTGTGAGACAATGGAATGTATAGGCTTGAAGCACTTTTGAATGGTCAAAGCATTCAACAGGGTTGTGTATGTTACTAGAGATGGTTGGTGCCCTTCTCCAATGAGATTTTCAAAAATGACAATAGCTTCCTGAGGTTTTCTTCTCTCAATCAGAATATTCATTAATTTCGTTCTTGAGCGTACAACTCGGCAGCTATTTTTACCAATGCAGAACGTGCAGGTGGGTTGACTGCCTGAATTTATATTCTTAGCAATGTGGTTCATTTGATTCTTGCCATCAAAGTGACTCCCCTACCAAATTATATACCAAAAAAAGATAATCAATTTTTAATCAGTAATAACTTCTGTCGAACTGCATGTAGACTAGATTTTGACATGTTTTACAACAATAGGCACATAGATGCTCATAAGAAATCACTAATTTCAATTGTTAACACATGGAAAAAAGAAGGTTACCCAATCTTTAGTAGCAATTTCCAAAAGCAGCAAAGAATTAGCAACTATATATAAGTCAATTGCAGGAAAAATAGTATGGTAAAGAAAACTAATGTTACAACTCAGAAATTGATATGTGAATCCCGGCATCACAGAGTAACTATGGTATTTCAATATTTTAGCCAACTTAGAATAAAAGGTCGTCCTCAGATTTAGATCCAACTAAGCAAGAACATGAAGCAAAACCTCAAAAGCAGTAAAATGGCAGCACCCCATATTATCAATTGCGTAAGTAAACTTTGTACCTTGACAGTTAGTGATTGAAATAATCCTTTCTTCATTTTGGTTATTGCAGATTGGTTTCTGCTGCTAGTTCCAGAAACTATGTCATCATTTTCAGGTTTGTCCATATTCTCCTTTAGATAGCGTTTTTCAACCTCAATCGCTTCACTACAGAACAAGGACTGTTCACTGTTTTGAAGAACACAGCTTATCCTATTCCATGTTCCCTCCTAAGATTTCATAGAGAGAAAATAACTGAAAAGCTTATAAAATTTAAGAAACGAACGCCAAATAACTCATGCACAAATATAAATAGCAAAAGAGTAACTTAGAAATGCCATAATCTACATATAATTATCGAAATCTACACATCCCTTTTTTCAATGTTTACTATCTACTATTTTTATCTTTTCAACTTAAGATGCAGGAAAAATCGTGTTTTGACCTCTATCATTACATGGATTCTAATTCTGCACAAAATTTAATAGCCTTCACACCCTTTAAAGCGAAGAAATAGAATAAAATAAAATGAAAAAGAAAATAAAAACTACAGACAGCAAGCAACGTGCTTTCAGAAATTGGAACAGATTCCAAGGATAAAAACTGTAATAAAGATGAGCCAGCAAATAGAAGGGGAACTGGAACTTAGCGCATTGAATTGTACAAGATCACATAGATTTTTATTTTTTTTGTGTAGGGGAAAGATCACATATAGTTAAAAAAAGAAAAAAAATTATGAAAAGATTGTATCTTGGATTTGATTACCCGCTGAATCTGCAGGCAGTGGCACGAAATTGAAGGACACGAGTGTGGTTATATTATAAGCATGCATGCTCTAGCAGAGTTGAAGTACAGGTGGCGTCATGATGTCCAAAGGAAAAAAGGAAAGAGAAAACGGAAGATATTCCAATTATCCACAAAAAGAAATTAGATAATCAGAAACGGAAAAGGGGATAAGCCGATAAGGAGCCAAAATATAAGTTGATGATTCTCAAATAGAGATCGTACAATGTGGCTTGTTTTATCTTTTTGTCCCTTTCTTGCTCTTCGTGATAAAATTGCCAGAAAGCAGAAGTCCTTTTCTTTATTTAATTGGATCCTTTTCGGCGGTGATGTTTCTTTGAAACAAATTGATTTGTTTTCACTATGTTCATATAACAAAAGATATATTGACTTATTTTTTAGACACATTCTAGCGACACGAAGAGCGAAAGGTGATAAATTTCTATCCCAATCGTACTTGTATTCTCACCGTATTGATTAATTGCATGCTTTCCTTCGTGTTGAGTATACGCGTCGAAAAAATGAGTTCATGTATCATTGTTCTATGGATATATATTGCATAAATAATAAATAATTTGAAGAAATAAAGATATGGAAACATGGAATCACATAAGAATTTAGTAAAAGAGATTCATTTTGACATATTATGACTATAATTTGTTGATCAATCATATAATATTATATACATAATATTTAAACTAATTATTATAAGAATTAAATTATTTTAATATCATGATAATATATGATTAGATGCTCATATAATAATATATCAAAATTAAATCTTAATTAACAATATTTCATATAATAAATAATAAATACAATAACTTAATAATATATACTCTTTTTAAAAAAAGTGATTTAATTATATATGATTTATTTAATTTGATTTAAAAATCAAAGTTCGTTATCTAAAACTCATTATAAAAAATAAGATATGAATTGGTTTGAAAATAACATTTCACTAAGAAACTTATTAAAAACATAGTTGATTTGATTTCATTTTGTTAAATAAAGATTATATATATATAATAATTTAAAATTAGAATTTATTTAATATGTATTGTTAGGGTAAAATTAGTTTGAATTGCCATCTAATATTGTATTATTCATATATTACTAAACGATAGTATGAATTTACACTAGTAATACATGGCAATTAGACTTTTACAATTGAATTATTTCCACCAAATCTTAACTCGATAGAATTTATAAGACAAAAGCAAGGCAATGTACAAGATTTCAAAAATCAAACGATTTTTTGGTTTTTAAAATTTTAAACAATTTAATTTATAAATCAAATATCATTTATTTAATATTCCAAACACATTTGACTTGTGCTTAGTACAAAAGTGTGTGTGTGTATATATATATATATATATATATATATATATATATATATATATATATAGTGTGTGTGTGTGTGTGTGTGTGTGTGTGTGTGTGTGTGTCTCTAGGTTCATTGATCATTTACAAAGATAATCCAAATGATGGTAATATATAAGCAGAAGGCTTATCAATTGAGCTAACTGCAATTGGCAAATTGATATAGTTGATTCGAGCAAAATTATTTGCTATTGGTTTAAAAATCATAAATTAATTTCCACATTTGGAACTCAATATGAGAAAATAGAATTTAAATCAATTTTTACTTTTTTTTTTTTTTGGAGTCTGGAGTTGCTTAAAAGTTAATGGGAGTCATTTTGCTCTAATAATTTTAATTTGGTTAACTTTAATTAGAATATAATGATAAACATAAAAAGAAATTTATATTAGTTCAAACAACTAAATTTAAAACTGAAATTTACCTACATCTAACTAAATTTGAATGGATTCTTTAACATGCACAACTTAGCTTAAAAGAAATCAGTTATTATTGTAAAACATTCTAAATAAAAAAAATATTTTTAAATAAAATTATTGATTTCTTAAACCTAAGGATAAATTGTATTTACTTACCTTAAAGTTTGAAGGAATTACACACATTTACACTCGCACACCATCTTCTCTTGAAGCTGACACCACTAGCATTTGTAGCTAAAATCTTATGATTCTATAATTACCATGACATTTAGGGTGGAAATATGATAACCCTATTCTCTTGATCTCTATGTAAAGTCTCAAATTGGTTTCTAAAATTATGAGCATCCATCCAAGAAGTCCATGATATTTAAAAATAATTAGTCCCTAATATTGTATGTACTTTATTAGTCAAATCGGTTCCTTCGCTAACAAATTTTATTTAAAGTTATTAAAGATACCTATGTGACACATTAAGTGCTGGTCTAGACACTTACGTGCTGGTCTAGACACTTACGTGGCACTTATTTTTTAATACCCCAGTAAAAATTTATAAGAATTGTGGTTCTTTGTCTTTTTAATCCCCGCAAAATTTTTAAGTCTAAACCTTATACCTCATTGGAGAGATATATAATTCGGACATTTCCTCGAAATCAAAAATCCCAATAATTATTTCTTTGGTATCAAAGAATTGACGATGAATTTTTAATGAATTTTAGGAATTCATTAACCCCCTATTTTCACCCTAAAGTTTTTGAAAATGCAAGATTTTAGAAATTTGTACTAAAGCCCAAGAGTTGGATTTTGATTATAAGGGTCCGTTTGGCATCCCTGATAGTATAAGGCTTGATAAGATAAGGGTGAATAGTATAAGATCTAATAAAAATTTAATATTATATAATATTTGGTATGTCACTGTATAAGATATTGTATTATATAAAATATAACCAGAAAAAGAGATTAATAAATATGATTTTTTAAATATTAAATTTAAAACTTAAAGATTAATATAATTGTTTAAATAGTTATTAAAAATTATTTATTTTTAATATTTTTCATAAATATAAAAAAAGAAAAAGAAAGAGAGAAAGAAATAGAGAAGGAGTTTTTATACATCAAAATTCAAGTAAACTTAATATTATATTTCTATATTTGGTTGTATTTTTTATTATATATAATATTTATATTAAATATTATTTATTATTATTTATATATTTTAATAATAAATTTTTATTCTTATATTTTATATTAGTTTGAATAGTTATTTTACAATTATTTTTTGTTTATATGGTTTTTATTTTTTATTTTTTATTTAATAATTATTTTTCTTTTAATAAAATATATTAAAAAATAAAAAAGTAAAAAAGCTCTTATACATCAAAAGTTAATCAGGCCTAATACAACCTCCTAAACTAAATTAAGTTATCTATCATTTTAATCTATAAGAGAGGTTTGATGGATAAGTTTATACAATACGTTAATTACACCAAACAACGGATAAGATTATAACATTTTGTATTACCTTATCCCATCATGCATAATACGGCATACCAAACACACCTTAAAGGATTTTGATTTTTTTTAATATTTTTATTGAATTCAAATGGGGGTATTCCCTTATTTATGTTTATATTTTAAAGTTAATAGAGAGGAAAATTAAAGAGGATACTAACATAAAAGAGGACATTAACTTAAAATTAATCAAATCAAGAAATGCAAACAAGTGTGTAAGACCTTGGTTGAGTGGCATTGGAGGTAGGGACACCAAACTAAATTGATTTTGGTTAATTTTGGGTGTAGGAGGTTGCGTTGGAGTGCAACAGCTCAAAAATTTAGGGATGACATTCTAACTACGGCACCATGGTTCAACAGCGAAGGTGCAACAAGCCGTTTTGGCATCAAGCTTCATTAAAATAGGAGTGAAGCCCCCAAACCTCCCCATATTCATAACCTCCCCACCCCAAACCCTCTTCCTATCAAATTTCTCCCTCTCTTCATCCTTTCTTCTCTTCTTCTTCCACAATTATCATCCTTCTTATTTCTTCTCTTCTTCCTACCATTTTCTTTCTTTCTAAGGCCCAACCTCATGGTTTTGCTCTTGGACCTTGGATGGGGTGATTTTTTAGTGAAAGAGGGTTTGGGTGAAGACCCACCAATTAACCACACCATGTTCTCCTCCTTCCTTTGGGTTTCAAAGGTAACTCCATGGTTCTTGTTCTTCTTTATTTCCAGAATCTAGAGGAAATACCATGAAAGATTGGGTTAAGGTTGGTGCGTGGGAGCCTAGGGCCTCGGAATTTAGGGTCTTTGATGCCTTGAAGTTATTTTGAACTAATCCTCAATTCTAAAAGTTGATTGTTGGTTGGTTAATGATTTTTGTGGTGTTGGATACTTGTGAAGATCAATGGTTGACTCTGTGGCATGAAAAGCTTGGAATTCCCCTCTTTGATGCATAGTATGAGTAATGATATATCTATGACATGTTTTAATTAGTGAATTTTGTAAATATATGTGAAGTATTGTATTTGGATATGTTGAATATTAAAATGTGACTTGATTATGTTATACGAAACTCTAGGTGTGACTTTGAATTCCCCTAGAATTGTTGTTTGAAATTTGATTCGTATGATGGTTTGACCTGTGATTTGTATGTGACATCTAGACTAGCATGAGAATTGGCTAATTGGACTAGCACTTGACCTTCTAGAAATAAAGTGTCATAGATTATAAATTATTCAAAAGCCACCTCTTGGGTCCTAGGAGGACCAAGAACAAAGTTCCATATATCAAAACGTTGTCCAGGGGCCACCCCTTGAATCCTAGGCATGTCATGTGATTTTATATATAAGTTTTGGATTCTAATGTGTCATTCATTAATATCTACTTATGATGATTTTGTATGAGATGTTATTGGGTGAATATGTCTATTTTAAGAAATTTGTGTCGATTGCTTGTCCCTTTTCCTTAGTATAGATATGTTATTACTCACTAACTCTCTTTGACTCACTCTTTATCATCCCCTATTTCTCAGATATGAACTCATCGTCCATCTTCCCCAACTAGCTAAAGATGTAGAATGTCCATTGAACCTAAACACTTGTCCATGTGGTTTGAAAGGTTTTTATGTAATTGAATAGTAATTAGTGAAATATTTGTTAGTGTGCATGTGTGTGTGTGTGTACATATATATTGTATTCTGAATTAGGACCATATATATCTAAATTGTTATAAGAATTATGTATGCTTATGGGAAATGCCTTACTTTTAGGGGAAACTCTGCTCATTTTTCTGTAAGGAACATCAGTTTGGCTTGCTAGGAGGTTGAAATTCCCTATGCACTAATCATGACCCAGCTTAGGATGTGACATGTTTATCAAAGTAAATCAAATAAGTATAAATATAAACAAAATTAAATTGCACTCAACTTTCACATATCTGGCATGAAGTTCCATTGATTTTCTTTGTCATACTTAGGGCCATTGCTTGCATTCTATTTCCGCCAAATGCTGCAAATACAAAGTTCTGCAAGCACCTCAAGATTATGGTTGTATAACTCAATACTTGCAATGCTTGGTGGATAGTAGTGGAAACAAGCCAAATAGCTTGTTAAGAGCCTGTGATGTGGCTTATATTTTGTTTAGCCTAGCATGACCTATTTAAAATAAGGACTATAGTGAGACTTGTTTGAAACCTTGTTTGCCTTAACAAGTTAGGTTTAGGCTCAATACAAGGCCTGTGAAGCTTGCTAGGCTGACTTGGCCTATTATAGTTATATATATATAACTATATATAAAATGTAAAGTGCTAAAATGGAGTCCCAAACCTGAGACCTTCAAATAAATAACTATTTCGCCACTAAATCACAACAACTTCTTGTTTTTTTTTTTTAATACATAATCTATAATTTTAAATCCGTACATTATCCTATTTGGGCCAGCTTAACGGTTTGGCTTATTAGCCTATTTAAAGTATTTTAAAATATAGCTTTGTAAACATGCTTCAGGTTGGGATAGGCTTATGAACAGGTTGAACTTAGAAGCCTATAACCAAGGTTATCAAACTCGAGAGTTTAAATAAATTTGTGAAGTCTTAGTAAACTCAAATTGTAAACTCAACTCTTAGACTTGTAAAGGTTTACATATTTAAAAAATATTACTTAAAAAGTATATTTTAGTAATTAAATATAATTAAATAATATTTTTGTAATTAATATTGAACAATTGTAACTTTATAACAACATATATATATATATATATATATATATATATATATATATATATATATATATATATATATAGCCCAATATATGACTTCATTTTTATACCATACTTTATTCCATACGTATATTATTTTGTAGTTTGACAAAACATAATTAAATAATAGCAAATAAATAAAATTAATTGAATAAAACCAATAAATATTACATGAAATAAATAAGTAAATCAAAGTACATAATAAAAATGACCAATCTTTAACATTTAGAGAGCAAAATAAAGTATAATTTTAAACTCGTAAACTCTTTTGTAGAATCGAGAGTTTACCAATTTTGTTAGAGTTTACTTAAACTCGTACAAGTTTTGTGACATTCTTAATTTCGTGTCGTGCTAAATTATCTCAGTAATCTTGAGTAATTAGGCACTTAATGAGAAATTATGAGATTAAGGCTTAATTAAGGGATTAATGAACAGTTTATGAGCTAACTCTGATGAGAAAAGCCAAGAGAATGCTTAATCGAGATTAGAAAATCTCTAATTAAGCAAGTCAGAGCCTTAATAGCTTAATTAAGTACTAATCACCCTTAATTAGCTTAATCAAATTTAATTAAGGATAATTAAGCTTAATTACAAGATTAATTTTTGTTAATCATGTTCTTGTGTGTTAATCACTAATCCTTACTTAATCATATTAATTAAGTTGCAAGAGCACTTAATCACATGATTAAATTCAAATTTAGTCAACTAGACAATAAAATAAAGAGTAATGTCATTAAATCATAAAGCATTAGACAAGAGTATTTTATGTAAGAATAAGTACTTGATTTGTTCCCCCATTATTCAATTTATCTCCCTAAAACCTTAATTAGCACAAAATTAAGAAAATATCTCCCTCCCTCTCTCCATACAACCTATGGCCACTATTCACAATCACACACCCTCACTTTTCATTTTCACACTTCTCATTCTCTCTCTAAGACTCTCATCCTTTCACTTCTTTCTAAAACCCTCTTCTTCTTCTTCTTCTTCATCTTTTTCTTCCTTTCACCACCACTGCCAAAACCTCTCACTTAGCCCTTCAAAGACCTCATCTTTGGGTCTTTGAAGACAAGATATAAATACTACCAACATCATTTTCAAAAGATCTCAAGAGTTCTCTCACCTTCCAAGATCAAACCGCCACCATTTTCAAGGAAGGAACCACCATCATCATCATCTTCTTCTTCTCTTGTTGTAGTGCCATTTTTAAGTAGAGGTAGTGATCCTTACTTTTCTCGTTTAATTACTTAAGAATGCTTGAAGCTTTGTTCTTTTCATGACCAAGATCCTCGAGTGAAAATTTGAGAAAAACTCTCATATTCTTCATGGACAAAAGTTTCTACTTTTGGTAAAATAAGTTCATGTTCTTCTTCAAGTGTTCTTGATGTTCATGCTCTTCTTCAAGTGCTCTTGATATTTCCATTCTTGATAAAATATGTTCATGCTCTTCTTCACAAGTGTTCTTGACCCTTCGAAAGTTTCTCACTCTAGACGCTTTAAAGTTCCTATTTTCAATTCTTGATATATGAGATCTTGATGTTCTTGGTGGTGTTGAGTTGAAAGTTGTCTTCTTTATCATTTTTTTTCTATTGAGTTGATATGACTAAAAACATTCTTGATTCTTAAAGCTTCAAAAAAATTTGCTTCTTGATGCTTTAATGGTGGTGCAACCTTTGTGCTTCCATAAAGTTTCATTTTGTTTTGTTTTGAAGACAAGACTACATGTAAAAGTTTAAGCTTTTGGAAATATGAAGCCTTTCTAAGTTATAAAAATGATATCTTGTCACTTGATGTCTTAGAAATCAAACCTTAAAGATAAGACCTTTCATAAAGTTTCAAACTTTAGTCAAAATGAAATCTTTAAGTCATAAAAGTGTTGACTTGTAACCTTTAATTCATAAAGTTTAGATCTTGAGTCAAAACCATGCATAAAAGTGTTAACTTTTATAAAGATCAAGACTTTCTAACCTTAAAGTTAATATCTTATATTCCTAGTTCACAAAGTAGGAATCTGTTAGACTTTAAGACAACTTTAAATCATAAAGTTGACACCTTGATGGTCTTGAATTAAATAAAAGTGTCAACTTTCATTAAGAATAAGACTTTTTAGTTCAAAAGCTAGTATCTTGTATCATTATTTCATAAAGATTTAATCTTTAAGTCAAGAGTATAATTTTAGCGGCACTTCTTTCATAAAGAATCAAACTTTATAACTACTTTATAAAGACTGATAACTTTTACAATATTTAAGGAAAGATCTTGTCATGATAATAATAAAAGCTTGAAACTTTACAACTTAGATAAGTTAAAAGTTATTCTTGATGATTGGTAAGCATATGGTGTTGTTAGGTTCATAATTGTGATTATGCATTGTCATGACCCAAGGACTAGAGGGATCTCAAAATCTTTGGGAACAGAAGTATGATTAGGGCCTTTGAGCATATCATGAAGCTAGGAATCACTGAGTGCACCATCTCAAGTTAAGAAAAGAGATAATCATTTAATTTAGTTAACTTGAATAGGGCATCTCATAAGACATGTATCTAAGTAAAGAGTAAATTCACTCAAGTGTTTAGTAGTTAAAAGACTACACACAGTTCTATTAACTAGGTGGTTCTCTCATGGATAGACATGAAGAATCACATTATGACTCATAAGACTTATCACAAAGCATAACACAACTATAAACTCCCTTAGGATATGAATGTATGATGCCATTTGGCATGATGAATGACAAGTTTTAATTGAGCTTTTGTCTCATGATTGAATGATTAGTGTGATCATATGATATAGATATAATGGACTGTTGGTTGATAGTTGTGATTGGCATTTTGGGGAAGTTCCGATCTAGCCATTATGTTGCCAGATTTCTGCCAAAATTATAGACTTAGTCATATCATTGCATGTGTCTAGTCATAGAAGTATTATGCATGTAAAGTATAATAATAAGAAAAGCAATAATGGGATATGACCCCTCGATCACTTCAGGAAAGTGAGAGACGGTGATCCACAAAAACTCAAGGAATCTCTATGAGGAAGGCAAGGGTGACATGGATATAACATCCTCAATTTCTTATCATGCTAAATTACCTCAGTAACCTTGAGTAATTAGGCACTTAATAATAAATTATGAGATTAAGGCATAATTAAGGGATTAATGAAGAGTTTATGAGTTAACTCAGATGAGAAAAGTCAAGAGAATGCTTAATTGAAATTAGATAATCTCTAATTAAGCAAATCAAAGCCTTTATAGCCTAATTAAGCACTGTCTCCCTTACATAGCTTAATCGAGTTTAATTAAAGATAATTAAGCTTAATTGCGAGATTAATCTTTGCTAATTATATTCTTGTGTGTTAATCACTAATCCTTGCTTAATCATCTTAATTAAGTTGCAAGAGCACTTAATCATATAATTAAATTCAAATTTAGTCAACTAGACAATAAAGTAAAAAGTGATGTCATTAAAGCATAAAGCATAAAACAAGGTTGCTTTTTGTAAAAGATTGTACATGCTTTGTTCCCCCATCATCCAATTTGTCCCTGCAAACCTTAATTAACAAAAAATTAAGAAAATATCTCCCTCCTTCCCTTTATGTTGGATGCCACTTTCTCTCTCTCCCACTCTCATCCATTTCATTTTCACTCATCTCATTCTTTCTCTTGAAACCAAATCCTCCAACTTCTCTCTAAATACTTCTTCATCTTCATCTTCTTCTTCTTCTTCTTCTTCTTTTCTTCACCACCACCACCAAAACCTCTGACTTAGCCCTTCAAGGACCTCATCTTTGGGTCTTTGATCTAAACACCATCATCATCATTTTCAAGAGAACTCAAGAGCTTCTCTTTCCTTCTTACAAAACCGCCACCATCATCATCAAGAGGAGCCATCATCCTCTTCTTCCTATTCTCTTGTTTTTGCGCCATCTTCAAGAAAGGTAGTGATCTTCATCTTTTTATTTTATTTACTCAAGAAAGCTTGGAGCTTAGTTCCTTTTATGACCAAGATCTTTAAGTGAAAATTTGAGGAAATCTTTCATGCTCTTCATGAGCAAAAGTTTCCCTTTTTGAAAAAATATGTTCATGTTCTTCTTCAAGTGTTCTTGATATTTCTATTTTTGGAAAAATATATTCATGTTCTTATTCTTGAATGTTCTTGATGGTATCTTGTTTAAAGTTTCTCTTTTTCTTATGATGAGCATATGATTAGAAAAGTTTTATCTTTACATGTTTTTCATAATTTGATAAGACTATGAACATCCTAGAAGCTATGAACATCTTAGAAGCTTAAAGCTTTAAAAAGTTTGCTTCTTGATTCCTTAAAAGTGGCGCAACCTTTGTGTTTCCATAAAGTTTTGTTTTGTTTTGTTTTGAAGACAAGAATATATGTAAAAGTCTAAACTTTTTGGAATAATAATTCTTTTGAGTTAGAAAAATGATGTCTTGTCACTTTATGTTGTAAAGATTGATTCTTCGATGTAAATCCTTTCATAAAGTTTTCAACTTTAATCAAGAAAATGACTTTAAGTCATAAAGTTATAATCTTGCGTATTAAGTCTTGTAAAGGTAGAATCTTGAGATGAATATATTAGTAAAGTTCCAAGCTTTAAGTAAAAATAGCATTTTTAAGTCATAAAGGTGCTAACTTTTATAAAGATCAAGACTTTATAACTTTAAAGCTAATGTCTCATATCATTAGTTGATAAAGTAGAAACCTTTTTAATTTAGAGACAACTTTAAATCATAAAGATAAGATCTTAAAGGTCTTAGAATAATTAAAAGAGTCAACTTACATAAAGAACAAGACTTTTTAGTTAAAATGCTAGTAACTTGTATCATTATGTCATGATGATCAAATCTTTAAGATTAGAGCTTAATTTAAAGGCACTTATTTTCATAAAGAATAAAACTTTATGACTACTTTATAAAGAAAAACAACTTTTATAATACTTAAGATAAGATCTTATTATGTCAGTGATAAAAGCTTGAAACTTTGTAACTTGGTTAAGTTAAAAACCACCCTTGATGTTTAGAGAACATGGTGTTATTGGGTTCATGATGTGGTTATGGATTGTCATAACCCAAGGATTAGAGGGATCTCGAACTCCTTAAGAACAGAAGTATGATTAGGGCCTCTGAGCATACCATGAACTTAAGAATTACTAAGTGCACTATCTCAAGGAAAGGAAATAATCACTTAACTTAATTAATTTGAACAAGTGTTCCATAAGACCTGAACTCAAGTCAAGAATAATTTCCTATGAGAACTACTTAACTAAAAGACCACATACATATATCTTAACTATGTGATTCTCTCATGGGTAATCACAAGAAATCAAGTGATGATTCATAAGATTCTTCACAAAGAATAACACAACTATAAACACTTTTAGGGTGTGAATGTATGATGCCATTCGGCATGATGAATAACAAGTTTGATTGAGCTTTATCTCATGATTGAATGACGAGTATGATGATATGATATAAATGTGATGAATTGTTGGTTAAAAGTTGATGATTGGCATTTTGGGGAAGCTCCAGTCTAGCCAATATGTTGCCGGATTTTCGTCAAAATTATAGACTTAGTCATATCATTGTATGTGTCTAGTCAAAAAAGAACTATGCATGTAAAGTATAATGATAAGAAAAGAATTAATGGGACATGACCTTTCAATCACTTCGATAAGGGAAGTGAGAGACGGTGATCCACAAAGACTCAAGGAACCTCTATGAGGGAGGCAAGGGTGACATGGAGGACCCTCCAACTTAAGGATAACCAATATCGACTTTATCTAATTTGGTTTAGTACTGCATGACGACGGTCACAGAATGAGCTCATGTCTAAAAGCAGTCTATTTCAAAGGAAAGTAAAGAATATTAAGCACATGCTAAAAAAAATGAAAGTAACGTCAAAGTATAACCATGGTTAAGTCTATGATGATGCATATCTATGCATGTACTTATATTGTCCATTTGCATTATGAATGTTTATTCCATGCTTTAGTATGTATGTTTAGTTATGATGTTAAGTTTAAAAGCAACTCGCTTCAGCGTTTAAGTTTCCAAAATCATTAAAATTGAACTTATATCTGTCCACTGTTTTTATAATTAAACCTGAAGTGGCTGGGATGATGACATGACACAGTGTTTGTCTAGTCACGATCCTACAGAGAAATTTAGTATTTCTCACTCCTACGTTTTTGTGTTGTCTTCAGAGGATGCCGGCATCGGGCACGATGGTGATTTTTATTGAGTTCCTAGTGATGCATTGGTACTTTGATCCGATGTTGAATGCATCTGTGGTGACTGCTCAGGCAGCGATGCGGGTCTACATGTTCCATACCCGCCAGTTCTGTGCACCTGTGATGAGTCTGTTTCCGCTCTCATGAGCCATTTGAGGACATTACCATGGATGACGTTCGCCCGCCTTTTCATCATCCGAGGTACCTGATGCATGAGGACTCCGACTCTGACACTCGGCTGATGCCGACTGCTTCCATGGAGATGGATCCTTCTGAGTCATCATACCCGACTTATTCCGTGGGATCCTACCATTTGGAGCCGTCCCAGCCTTCGGTGATTTGCCTATCCTTCGATTCTTCTGCTTCATTCGCTGGCCCAGTTCCACCCCTGGTTCACAGTCGTGGGTTTATTCATACTCGTGCTATGCCTCGTGGGTGTGGGCGTGCCCGAGGAGGAGGACGTGGTGATGTTGCTCTTGGTGGATATGGGAACGGTTTCCTCCCGCCAGATGAGTAATGAGGTGTTTGCATGCGAAGCTGAGCATGATGATAGCCTCTTTTGGTTGTAGCTAGGGTTATCATTTTCTTTTGGCATGTATAGGTGGATGTAAGTTCCTATGTATTTTCTTTTCAGATGTATTTGTTAAGTCTCCTTTGTAGGGCCGATAGTAGGTATCGGACCCATTATTATCTTTGTGGATGACTTCTAGTATTATTATCCTTATGTTGACTATGAAATGGCTATGGAATCAATGTTATGATTTTCTACGTTATTGTTATTGTTATTATTTCTATTTACGTTACTTGCATTGATGTATGAGATAGCGACATTTGTAATACATGTTCACGATGCGCTCATGGCTCTCGACTTTCAAAACAGCTTAGTTGTTATTGTGAAAAAAAATAAAAAAATTACCCCTATTTTCATATAACAAGTATTTTCCAATGGTAATGTTAGTTCCGCGAGCAAAAGTAACAACTAGTAATTCCATAATATGACTTAAGCATAGTATGGGACTGTTGGCATGTTACAATGGAGAACCCTCCAACTTAGAGATAACTGATATCGGCTTAGTCTGATTTGGTTAGTACTGCATGGCGACGGTCATAGAATGAGCTCATGTCCAAAAGTAGTCTATTTCAAAGGAGAGTAAAGAAAGTTAAGCACGTGCTAAAAACGAAGGTAAAGTCAAGTATAGCCATCGTTAAGTCTATGAGATTGTATATCTTTACATGTATTTATATTGTCCATTTGGATTATGAATGTTTGTTCTGTGCCTTCGTATGTTTGTTTAGTTATGATGATATAGTAATGATGTTAAGTTTAAAAGTAACCCACTTCAGGGTTTAAGTTTTCAAAATCATTAAAATTGAATCTATACTTACCCATTGTTTTTATAATTAAACCCAGAATGGCTGGGATGATGATGATGACACAATATTTGTCTAGTTGCGATCCTACTGAGAAATCTAGTATTTCTCACTCCTATGTTTTCGTGTCGTCTTCAGAGGATGTCGATGTCAGGCATGGTGATGATCTTTATTGAGTTTCCAGTATGGCGTTAACGCTTCGACCTGGTGTTGAATGCCTCAGGGATGTCTGCAAGTGCAGTGATGAGGGTCTACATCTTCCATAATTGTCTATTTCAGACTCCAGTGATGAGCCCGTTTTTCCAAGCACATCAGCCATATGGCAAGGTTTGACATCCGTCCTTACTTTTAGCCTTGAGATACACCACTAACAATGAGATCGACTCAGATATCCATCTGACTCTGACCGTTTCATTGGATTTCGACCCTTTTGAGCCTTCCCACCCGAGCTATCATGTGGAGATGAACTCATCTGAGCCTTCCTACCCATTTATGATACGTTTGACGTCTGATTCATTTTCTTCAGTAGCTCCTCGTTGCACTCCACACCCGGTTCATGGTCACGGCTTCATATTCGCACCCATGCTGTGCCTTGTGTGCGTGGCTGTGTTCGAGGAGGAGGACATGGTGATGTTGCTTCCGGTGGATTCAGGAACAATTTCCTCCCGCCTGATAAGTGATGTGGTGATTGCATGTGGAGCCAAGTACAAGGATAGCCCTTTTGGTTATAGTTATGGGGTTATCATTCTATTATACGGCATGCTTAGGCAGTAGGGATTTCCTCTTCTTTACGATGTATTTATTGGGTTTCTTTTGTAGGGCCGACAGTAGATATCGGACCCATCATTATCTCTATGTATGACTTCCAGTAACACTGTTATTATATTAAATATGAATGGTCGTGGAATGAATGTTATGTTTATCTAAGTTATTGTTATTCATGATGTTTCTATTTCTTTGCACTGTATGTATGAAATAGCGATGTTTATATTATGCATTTACGATGCACTCCTTGCTCTTGGTTTTTCAAAACATTTTATTTGTTATTGTTCAAAAAAAAAATTATCCCATATTTTCATTACAAGTACTTTCAAATGGTAATGTTGGTTCCACAAGCAAAAGTTGTAACACCCTCCTGAGTACGGTATTATGCTTAAGTCATAATACCTCACCTAGGAGTTGTTACTGTCACTTAATCGGACCTTGTCTGGCAGCAACCTTCGACCACTCTCGATCTTATTAGTTAACTCCGCCTTGGAGGACCTTCTTCGAGACTTCTGAACTATCTAGAGATAACACGGAAATAAATATAGGAGTGAGAATTATAAATTCTCAGAAGGATTTATTAAACTAACATAAACTGCATCATCGTTATTATCTCCAGCTGCTTCGGTCTATTACGAAAAAAATGAACATGTTAATAGACTTTTCAGTTTTATAGTTTGAAAATGTATTATCCGAAGCAGGGTTCATTTTATTCACGTGCTTGAGTTCTCATTGGCAATATTTCATATTTAGAACATAATCACAGCATACATAAATAGTACAGCTTCAACATCAATTAAACGTAGGATGTCATTATGCAAATTCTCATCTTTGAATTCATGCAAATATCCTGATGCCTTTCTTTAACTTTCTTTGCTCTGTAATAAGTTAATGTCATGGATGTTGCCACCATACATTTTCATTGCTTACACTAGCTGGGTCGTGCCATGCCTCATGTAAGCCTTATCCCCTATACTCACACTAGCTGGGTCACGCCATGCCTCATGTGGGTGAGGGGAGTATATTTTCCAGAGTACGATCGCCATGTCATACCCCATCATAGCGTGATCGCCATGTCACGTTCCTTAGGAATATATTCATCCTGCCACATCCCAGAGTCTGATTGCCATGTCATACTCCATCGGAATGTGATCGCCATGTCACATTCCTTAGGGTGTGGGATCATCATGCCACATTCCAGAGTATGATCGCCATGTTATGCTCCGTTAGAGTGTGATCGTCATGTCACGTTCCTTAGGAATATGGGATCTTCATTATATCTTTTAACTGCCTTCACGGGGAGGGATTCAAAGTGCAACTGCCTCCAGGTGAAGGGATTCACATTCAATATATTCATATGCTTTCATTCTCATACATAATCGTACATAGGCATGCTGAATGCATTCATACATATACTTTGCCATTTGCTTTCATATATCCTTGCATATGAGATTCCATATTCATAACTCAAAATTTTATAACACCAGTTATTATAACTTCACATAATTCTGCCAAAAATTTGGCAGCATAACGGAACGTGTCCACTTCCCCATGAATAGTGCCAGCCAACCAGTACATCAATATATCAACAAGGAGCACAACATCACATTTATATTCCAACGTTAAACTCATATCAATATCAAATTCATTAAGGCAGAATTCCTGCCTCAGCATATTCAACCAACCTAATTTTTATAATTCAAGCCATAATTTCTATTTAACTCATTTGGACCTCAAATTTAAGTATGTTAAAGTGTTAGGTGTCTATTTTCTAACCTCTTTGGTCCCATCTAATTTTGATTTCTACAACTCAAGATATCTAGATTTTATCTCAGCTTGTCCATTGGCTAGCTAGAATCAGGCAACTAAAAGTAAAAATCCACTAAAAAATCGAGAACTGACTCAAATCATACGAAATCAGTCTCTTATTAAAGTTAACAGAACCAAGTTTCATTTAGAAAAAGTTCCACTCAGTTTGGCTTAATAGGGCTCAAGCTCCGAATTCGGACCTTCCTACACTGCCCTGTTCTAGCCCAGTGTGGACATAGGGCAAATTTCATGGAGCACTGGGAGCAACTGGGACCTTATCTAATTCTGAAATTTTTATGGAACATTCTCCTATGTGTAAGCTTTCTAAAAAAGTTAGTTTCACTCATTTTCAAGTAGTATAGGTCGAGTTCTACCCTAAACAACCTAATCTGCCCAGAGCCAGAGTCAAAACCCTAGGTCGAAATTCAAAAATTCATATCTCCCTCAATTCTAATCCAAAAGCCTTATATGATATGTCTATGGAAAGCCCTAGATGTCTAGTTTCATATAAAAATGGTTTCATCCAATTTGATCGGTTGTAGGTGGAGTCGTACACTCCATCGTACGGACAGCCGAGGGGTTTTGGTTCTCCAGCCCCTCAGCTCTTCTTATTTCTATTCTTTCTTGCTTCAAATTCGATTTTAACCAAACCAACAGCCCAAAGCTAATCACATATCATCATAATCCTCCATTTAACACATCAAGTATCATAAAAATAATCCAAGCCCAGCCAGCCAATAACACAAATTTGATGCAATTAATAAACGCCTACCTTTGATCCAAGTGTTTGTGCTGGATTCTTGAAGTTTGGATGAATAAGGCTGGAATTGCCTTGAGTTTTTGGGTGAGTGAGTAAGAGAGAAAGAGAGCTAAAAGGAGAAGAGAAGAGTGGCATAAAAGTGGTCAGAATGGGAGTCAAAAGGAGCTGAAAATCTGATCACATGGTGGGGTTTAGGTGTCTTTCTTCTTGCAATTTGATTAGTTGGCATTCCATGGCTGAAAATCAGCCAGCCCTCTTGCCTTTGGGTGGGCCAAATGGCGCCACTTTTGGGTGGTAAGTGGCTGAGTTATTAGCCACTAAAAATAGGGTTTGAGGCTTGCAATTCTATTGGTCCGGTTCCGACAGTTTAAAATACCGTAATGTTACCGATTTCCTTTAAATCGGTAAATCGGTTTTGAAGAATTGTGTGAGGTTTTTATGAGTTTCTATCTTAGCTCTAACTTCTCTAATTTAACCTCTAATCAACCTCTAGTTAACCTCTAATTAACCTTTTAATTTAACTCTACAAACCCAATAAAATCGAGTAAATCGATTAATAGTGTATGTTAAATATTTTGAAACATTTTAGGGACTTCTGTTTCTGTTTTTCAAAGCTAATGGCATTTTCGTAGTTATGGATAAGTCTAGGGGCACCCCATGTCATTTCACATATGGATACCTCCGTGGCTCAATCGGCCGAGGTTTAGATTTCTACGTTTTCGCTACGTGATTTTGCTTCGTTTAAAACCTTATTTTACTAATCCGATTGATATCGGGACCTAAATGTCATTTTCTAAAATGTTCAGGGGCAAGGCTGTAAATAATATATAAGGACCTAAAGGTCATTTTCTTAAAAGTTGGGGGGCAAAGTTGTAAATAATGAAAGTTTGCCCAAAGACATTTTCATTATTTCCTATAACGTTATATGGGGATGTTACAAAAGTAACATCTAGTAATTCCATAATATGATTCAAGCATAGTATGGGACTATTAGGGTGTTACAAGTTTGATGAAAAAAGAGTTTATTCATGAGTTAACTCATTTTTGTATGATAGAATTGTAAAGTTGTAAGAGTTTAAGAGTTAATTCGAGAGTTTAATAACCATGCCTATAACAGGCCACAACTCAGGCTCAGTCCAATGGGTTACAACATGGTCCTAGCATGTTAAGGGTGAAGTTTGATCTAGCCTAGCCTATTTACACCCCTAATAGTGGAAACGGAATGCAAGCATGCATGTCCCTCGGGGTAAACAGTAATAAAGCCATAACAAAGTATATGTGTGGAACTTTTATATTAGACATTTAAAGGATGAGTGTGAATATAAAGACTAATTTGACTCAATATTGTTTATGCTAGGGACTTATTTGGTTTTCTTTGGTAAATAAGTGCCACATAAGTGTCTAGATTGGCAATTAACATTCGACATAAACATCTCCCTTAACCTTAATAAACATTTGTTAACAAAGGATGAGTTTGACTAACAAATTACAATATCAAGGACTAAAATTAATAGTGATTTTTAAATATTAGGAACTATTTTAATCAATGCTTGTAATTTGAGGGTTTACTTCTTGATCCCCCTCTAAGCCACTTGTTACTATCCTTTATAACATGTTCCATAATGGTTTCTTCTTTGGCCCTTCCTTTCACTTTGTTATCATTGAAGACCTTCACATCACATGCAAAATGTTAGCCCAACCTTTATGTTGCCTTCAAATAAAACCCTACTTCCTGAAAATGTGAATGCAACCTTACCTATCGATAAATGTGGGTGTGCTTGTAAGTACATTGTGTGCTCATCATCTATGGTCACACTTTGTTAGGCTTTGTGGTATTTTATTGAAAATTGAAATTTTAATTTGATGGAGGTGAAGTGGCCATGGTGGGAAGTAGGCATTTAGGAGGATGACGTCGCTTGGGGTTAGTAGCAAGACAGTGGAGGTGGTGGTTTTTGATGGAGTGGTGTTCCGACAATTTATTTGAAACTTAAAAGATTGAAGGACTTGAAAGGTGACAAAAGTTGGATTGGGTTGTAAGTGGGTAAATTCAATATTTTGTATTATCACAAAGGAAAATGTTACAAGGGTGATCATGAGTTTAGGTTGATCCAAATAACCAACCAACTTGACCAAACTCAATAACAAGTATTCAGGTTAGGTACTCAAAGTGTAGGTTTAGAAAAGTGTACTTGATGACTTGACTAAATGACCAAAATGACGTTGATTTGACAAATGTTATATAAGGGGTGTGTGTGTGTGTGTGTGTGTGTATATATGCATGTATGTATTTCATTTTTATTTCAAAATCTAGAATCCCAAACACCCAAACCCTATTAGCTTGTGAAGATATTTTCTTCTTTACTTAATCCCAAACCTTAGCCCTTACCGCCACCACCAGCCACCAATATTTGTTGTCATCATTGGTCCATCACTACCCACTGGTAGTGGTTCATTCTTCCTCTATTCTCTTTTGATCATCATCGGTCCACCCACTATTTGCGTCTCCTTTTTTGGCTCTTCTCCTTCTTTCTCCTCCATTGCTAGCCCAACTCATCATTGCCGCTATGTCACCATCCATCTGTGAGAAAAGAAGCAAGAGAGATTGCCACATTTTCTCAATGCTGGCTTAGTTGGTTTGCCTGAAACTTTGAAGGTTTCTAGATCGCCATCACATGCACAGTCACTAGTTTGTAGTGATCCAAAGTATATTTTCATCTTTTGATCTGAAATAACTAATGTGCTTCTCATTTTTCAATGATTTTTTTTTCTAAAATTCTTTCACATCTTAGCGTTCTTGAGGATAAGGCTTTATTATCATTTCGGTTGCTAGAAATTTTTTTTTATTCCTTTTGCAATTTTTCTACTTTTCTTATATTATTTTTCAGAAGAGAAAAAAGCACAACTCGACTACCCAACCTAATTTAGATCAATGTTTTTAGATTAGGTTGGGTTGGTTCAGGTATCTCAATTAATTTTTTTTATTTCAAAAAAATAACTTGTCATGACCCAACCCAACCATGATAGATATGTAGGAAGCCGTAGCTCACCAATAAGCCTAAACTAAAATCTTATTGAGAAATTAGCAGAGTTTCTACTTAAGACTGGGCATTTCCCTATACAATTGCTATGTATAACTAGTCACAAACATCCAAAACACTAGACATAACCATCACAGATCAAGACCCTACTTATAGGACAATGGAGCACTAGATTATGTCAGCAGCTTATACATGAGTTACAACTTCTGGAAGCAAGAGAAGGCCTACACCAAGCGCTGGCCTCACCGAGAGGTAATTGACAATTATCTATTGAGCGAAAGCAGCTGGATTTTGATTAACTCCTGAATTTGAAATATGGGGGAGCAATTGGGTGAGTTAAACAACTCAGTGAGAGATACTTTATCTATAGCTAGCAAGGGACGAAGTCAAAATACATATACTTCAGGCATACTTATCATCACTGAGTGTACATATAATACTTTACTGGGAATCTACTGGAAGTATACCCATCATATAGTTGACTGGGAACGTACTTATGACATAAATAAGTGGAAATATACTTATTTAATAAATTACTAAAAATACTTGTCAAGTAAATCATTGAAAATATGTCTTCCATATAAAAAAATACTTGGAGGAGTGGTCCTTTTATATCTTGAAAAACAACCGGGGAGATAATCCTCATGCATGCTCCAAAAAAAAAAAATGGAAATATACTTGCCATACAAGGCATCTATAATCAATCTCATCATATAACATATCTTGAGATCCACTCATCTTAGTCTCTATAAAACCACTAGAGCTATAGCCTTCCTATATCTATTTATAAAATGTAAAATAGCCAATGGGAGATCATGACTGCAAATTCATCATTTTACTATGCCGGGCGACTCCACTTCTTTGGGTAACCCTTTCCTCAACACATCCACAATCAATTCGGACATGTTGGCCATATATGTCGGGTCTACTAGCTAGGGTTTCATACAAGGTGCACCAAGTCTAATACTTACCACCGTTAGATACAATTCTGTGAAGGACTCATCCTACAAAACTCATTTGTTTTACTGAACATAATCCATAGTCCTATTCATCAGAACATATCCAATTTCAAAGCAAGTTGAGATATAACATAAATAAACTAATCCCATGCTTTCTACATGAAAATTATGTCATACTATTTCTTTTATCAATATGTTGCTTAATCGCAAGAAAGTTTAAATTCTTTAAATCATAACTTTACTACTCAATTTCTTTTGGAAAATTCATTATATATATATATATATATATATATATATATATATATATATATATATATCTATATTAGAAAACTCCTATAGATAAACTATCCACTCATAGTACTCAAGCTAAAAAGGTGAGAATTCCTTGGTAAAACCATTGAATTGCTCTTAGAACAGATCATTGAGTACCAAAAAATGGAAAAGGACAAGGTGGGGAGTTTGGGTTTGCTCCCAAGACTTCCCAAAGCTTCCCTTTACTTGCTCACAAGAGAAACTCTATTGGTAGAAAGCTAGATAATATAGCTGATAAGGAGTAGGTAGGAATAAAGGTATAGGAAGGAAATAAGATGATAAAATTACCAATCAAAGATGATTTTAGAGAGAAAAAGCAAAATAGGAGAGAAAGAGGGTTTTGCCTTTTTTTGGGGGGTGAGACCCCCTTTTATTTGTTTCTCATCACCGTCATTGCACTTGAGCACAAGATAGTCGCTCTCAAGCATGACCAGGAATAGAATTCTCCTTTTTCTATTTAGCCTCATGCTCGAGCACAAGTCAACTGTGCTCGAGTGCAACCTCTTGGGTCCAAAAAAGTTCAATTTGATGTTCATGCCCTCATTGCCACTCAGGCCAAGGTTTTACACACTTATTTGCATTTATTAATTTAAAGTCCCATTAACTTCAAAACATAAATATGAATAATGAAATATCCCCATTGTAATTCAATAAAAATATCAAAAATAATCAAAATCCTTAAGAATCAAAATCCAATTTTTGGATTTTAATATAAATTTATGAAAACTTGCATTTTTATAAACATTTGGGCTAAAAACAAAGGGTTTAACAGCTTTCTAAAATCTATTAAGAATCAGTCTTTAATTCTTTAACATATAAGGAATATTTACTAGGACTTTTGATATCAAGAAAATGTCCCCATCATGCAGCCCTCTAAGGGGGTATAGGGCTCAAACTTTGAAATTTTTTGGGGCTTGAAAGAATAGAGAACCACAATTTACATGATTCGAAACTGGGACATTACATAACCGGACCTCAATTAATTGGTTTTGGACTTTGATTTCTCCAAAACTAACCCAACCCATGATTACCACTAAAAGGTAAAATTAAGAGTGTCTTTGGTACTTGATAACAATTTAAGGGATAAAATTCAAGGAGGAAAATTTTAATGGAGTAATTATTGTTTTAAATATTTTCCTTTATTCGTGTTTGGTATTTTTCCTCTCATTACTCTTCCCCTTCACCTCCAACAACACCATTTTTCTCTCAACATGCTTTGCTTCTTATAACACCATAATAATATCATACTATGCTTAAGTCATTTTATGATATTACTAGTTGTTACTCTTAACAAGCGAAAGTTCTTATAATTGAAATTAGCATAATATACAAAAATAGCTTGTAGGTTTTTTTTTTTGTGTAAAACCTTTATGCTTGAAAACTGAGCATTTAAGTGCTTATTTACTCGCATACGTATAGATGTTGATCCTTATATCACTGAGTTACTAATAAGACGTATGACAAAATTGAAACAACATAACACAATACCTTAAGCCAAGAATGTAATCATAGATAATCAAGAGTCATCATTACACTTAATAAGTATCACATATGTAATAGGTCAAATTAAGTAGTAGGACTTCCTACATGCTCTTAATTACATATAAACTACCCAACTAAGGCTCTTAAGAAAATGAAAATACTATATTACTATCTCGATCCTCCTTAGCTAAGTGAAGAAACATGGCAGCTCCTCGTCTTATCCAGTCAAGTACCGTCAGAAGTGCTACCATGGATGCCATCAGCTTTATCTGAAGACGACACGAGAACGTAGGAGTGAGAAATATAAGATTTCTCAGTAGGATCGCGACTAGACAAACATTGTGTCATCGTCATCGTCCCAACTATTTCGGGTTTAATTATAAAAATAGTGGACAGATATAGGTTCAATTTTAACAATTTCTGAAGATATAAATCTCAAAGTGAATTGCTTTTATGTTTATCATCGTATTCATAACATCATACATAGGCATACATGCTAACACATGGGATAAACATTCATAATATGCATGAAAAATATAGAAACATGCATGACTATGCAACTCATTAACTTGACCATGGTTCTACTTTGACTTTACTTTTATTTTTAGCACGTGCTTAACATTCTTTACTTTCCTTTAAAATAGACTGCTTTTGGACATGAGCTCATTTTGTGACCATCATCATGCAGTACTGACCAATTCAGACTAAGCCGATATTGGTTATTTCTAAGTTGGAGGGTCCTCCATGTCACCCTTACCTCCCCCAAAAAGGTTCCTTGAGTTTTTGTATATCACCATCTCTCACTTTCCTGAAGTGATCAAGAGGTCATATCTCATTATTTTTTTTCTTATCATTATACTTTACATGCGTGATACTTCTTTGACTAGACACATGCAATGATATGACTAAGTTTATAATTTTGACGGAAATCTAGCTGTATAACGGCTAGACCGGAGCTTCCTCAAAATGCCAATCATAAAACTTTCAATCAACAGTCCATTATATCCACATCACATCATCACACTAGTCATTCAACCATGAGATAGGGCTCAATCAACTTGTCATTCATCATGCTGAATAGCATCATACATTCATACCCTAAAGGGGTTTATAGTTGTGTTATTCTTTGTGAAGTATCTTATGAATCACCATATGATTTCCTGTGGTTACCATGAGGGAATCACATAGTTAAAATATATGTATGTGGTCTTTTAGTTACTTAGTTCTCATGCGAAATTACTCTTTACTTGAGTACATGTCTTATGGAACACTTGTTCAATTTAATTAAGTTAGGTAATTGTTTCCTTTCCTTGAGATAGTGCACTTAGCGATTTCTAGGTTTATGGTATGCTTAGAGGCCCTAATCATACTTATGTTCCACGGAGTTCGAGATCCCTCTAATCCTTGGGTCATGACAACGCATAACCACACTCATGAACCCAACAACAGCATGTTCACAAATTACTAAGGGTGACTTTTAACTTATCCAAGTTGCAAAGTTTCAAGCTTTTATTATTAACATAACAAGGGCTTACCTTAAATATTATACAAGTTATCATTCTTTATAAAGTAGTCATAAAGTTTTATTCTTTATGAAAGCAAGTGCCTCTAAAATTATACTCTTTTCATAAGGATTAAATCTTTATAAAATAATGATACAAGATACTAGCTTTTAAACTAAAAAGTCTTGTTCTTTATGAAAGTTGACACTTTAATTATTCTACGACTATCAAGGTCTCAACTTTATGATTTAAAGTTGTCTTAAAGTCTAAAAGATTCCTACTTTATGAACTAATGATATAAAACATTAGCTTAAAGTTAGAAAGTCTTGATCTTTATAAAAATTAACACTTTTATGACTCAAAAGTGACATTCTTACTTAAAGCTTAAAACTTTACTCAATATATTCATCTCAAGGTTCAACCTTTACAAAACTAAAGTGTAAGCTTATAACTTTATGACTTAAAGTTACCTTCTTGATTAAAGTTTAAAACTTTTATGAAAGGATTTGTATCCAAGAGTCAATCTTTAAAACATAAAATAACAAGATGTCATTTGCATAACTTAAAAAGGCTTCATATTCCAAAAAGCTTAAACTTTTACACATATTCTTGTCTTCGAGAAAAACAAAATGGAACCTTGTGAAATCTATAAAATAGTGCCACTTTTTTAAGCATCAAGAAGCAAACTTTTTTAAAGTTTTAAGCTTTTAGGATGTTTATAGTCTTATCAAACCATGAAAAACATTTAAAGATGAAACTTTTAAGCTCATAATAAAAAAAGGAACAAATTTTAAACAAAATACCACCAAGAATATCATTCTTTTTCAAACAACTCACAAGAAACATCAAGATCTCATACATCAAGAAAGAAAAATAGAAACTTTGAAGCACTTAAAGAAAGGAACTTTTCAAGAAATCAAGAATACTCATGAATATATTTTACCAAAAATAGAAACTTTTACTCGTGAAGAGCATGAAAGATGTTCTCAAGCTTTCACTTGAAGATCTTGGTCATGAAAGGAACCAAGCTTCAAGCTTTCTTAGGTAAACAAAATAGAAGAGTGAAGATCACTACCTAGTGATGAAAGTGGCTTCCTTGAGGGAGGAGAAGAAGATGAAGAAGACTCCTCCTTAGTAGATGATGGCAGCGAATTTGGATGAGCAAGGAGAGAACTCTTGAGTTCTCTTGAAAATGAAGCTTGTAGTATTTAGATCTTACCTCCAAAGACCAAAAGATGTGGTCTTTGAAGGGCTAAGTGAGAGCTTTCATTATGGTGGTGGTGGAGAAAAGAAGAAGAAGATGAAGAAGAAGGAGAAGAATGTAGAGGAAGTGGGAGGATTTGTAAGCAAGAGAGAGAATGAGAGTTGAAAAATGAAAAGTGAATGAATGTGTGTCTGTTGGTGTTGGCCATAACTCATATGGATAAGGGGGAGAAGATATTTTCTTAATTTTGTGTTAATTAAGGTTTAGGGGGACAAATTGGATGATGGGGGAACAAAGCATCTACAATCTCTTACATAAAACACTCTTGTCTCATGCTTTATGCTTTAGTGATATCACTTTTTACTTTATTGTCTACTTGACTAAATTTGAATTTAATCATGTGATTAAGTGCTCTTGCAACTTAATTGAGATGATTAAGCAAGGATTAGTGATTAACACACAAGAACATGATTAAGAAAAATTAATCTCGCAATTTAGCTTAATTATCTTTAATTAAACTAAATTAAGCTAATTAAGGGTAATTAGTGCTTAATTAAGCTATTAAGGGTCTTACTTACTTAATTAGAGGTTATCTAATCTCGATTAAGCATTCTCTTAACTTTTCTCATCAGATTTAACTCATAAACTCTTCGTTAATCCGTTAATTAAGCTTTAATCTCATAATTTCTCATTAAGTGTCTAATTGCTCAGGGTTACTAAGGTAATTTAGCATGATACAAAATTGAGGATGTTACACTTCTTATTCTTTATCCTTCACTTCACCAAATGAATAAGTGAAGGATTCCTTAGAAGCCTAGGAGAAGTTGGATGCATAGATGAAAGAGTTGATAGTGGAGACTGTGAAGAATTTGAAGGAATGGTTCCACCAGAGCACCAATGGCAGCAGAAGGAGAAGGTGAACTGATGACGACAATGGTGGATAGCGTCACTAAGGGAAGTGATGGCACTATTCGAAGTAATGGCATCTTCGGCATCTCTACTACCACTAGCGATGAAAGAGCAATTCTTGCAACCTTCCTTAGCGAAGATGTTGCTATTCTTTGACAAAGAATTGTTGGAGGTGGTGGCTACGATGATTAATTTGGCCATGATAAGACAAAATCTGGCAATTATCCTTTTACCATGGACATTTGGGGGATTAGAGTTTTGAATTAGGAAATTTTGGAGGTTGAAGAGGGAAGAGATAAAGGTTTCTATGGTGTGAAATTAAGATTTGAGTAATTGTAGGGTATAGTTGACTTTTCTTTTAAAGAGAGTAAGATTTCACCACTAATTAAGGAAAAAGTTTACTTTTGATAAAAATTTCTCTTCTCTTTAGTAATAAATCGTATGCACTATTTTCTTAAAAATGTACCGGCAAAAAATTTATGATCTTATTACTTTTAAATTAAACACACCCTAAATCTATTATTTGCCAAATATCCATGTAGTGATATTATAAATTTACCAAACAAGTAAGGTGCATAAAGTAATTTCCAAAAATAGAAAAATATTGTGTATAATAAAGACAAACTTTATGAAAGATGATTGTAGTTTTACCTAAAACCAGTGATTCAAAATAACTCTATCATCTTCAATGGTAGTTTTACCTAAAGGTGCATAGAAAGTGGGGTTAGAGCAACATCTAGGATGAATTTGGAAGCAATTTGCTTATTTATTTATTTATCTATTTTGAGCCCACTCGGGGTCTGCATTAGGGCGATTTTATGTTTCCATATCTCTTTGTCTTATGGATGGAGAAGCTTTCTCTTTATATTCACTAGAAGGTTGAGGAGGGGGCTTGTAGACCTATTCATGTGTTTAGAAGATGGCCAAGAATTTCACATCTTTTGTTTGTAGATGATATCCTATTATTCTGCAAAATCGAAAATTCTAAAGTGAGGGAAATGTTGGATACCTTATCTATTTTTTGTGCTGCTTCAGGATCAAAGGTGATATAGATAAATCCAGAGCTATGTGCACCAAGAATGTGTCTAGAAGGAGGGGTGATAATTTTATGAATATCTCCTCCATTCGTTTCGTTACATATTTGGGAAAATATTTGGGCTTTTCGCTCATTTAAGGGAGAACCCCAAGGTCTACTTTTGAGGCCATCATGTAGAATATTCAATCTCATTTATCTTCATGAAAAGGTTAGTTGTTGAATAGGGCAGGTAGAGTTTCCTTGGCTCAATCGGCGTTAACTGCTATCCAAAATCACTATATGCAGGCTTATGGATTCCTCAAAGCATTTGTGGTCAAAGTGATAGTGTGGTAAGGCGGTTTCACAACCCAATCCAAGCCATAACCAATGCATAGGTGTAACATCCCGATTTCCGAGTTCGGCTTTGCCCTCAGGACTGATTCATTCCGATTTCTGACTTAGTCTTTGAAACACAGATAAGAGTATTTTTCCGAGTTCCGAGTTCATGTTTGCCCAATTCTCGACTTCATACCTTTCACGATTTCCGACCTCGTATGGATTATTTCCAACTATTTCCGAGTTTAACCTTCAAGTCCAAACACATGAACGTAATTCCATGAGATCCGACTTCGTGCCTCAAGACAAGTATATGCGGTTTCCGAAGTCACCAACACCATACAGTATATAAATTACGACTATCGAGCTTTAAGATCTTGTGTTTGGAAATGCGACTCGCTCTCGAAGTTCCGACCTTAGTGTTGAGCTCAATTTTAGTGGACACGAGTTCGGACCCTTGAGTAAACCTTCGCCACACGAGTTCCGATTTTATATCGAGCATTGACATTCCTGAGTTTATTCCGAGATTATAGGATTGCCGCTACATGAGTTCCGACCTCCGACCTAAGATAACAAGCTTCAAAAACAGTGTACGTGGTTTCCGAGTTTGAATTGGGAATTCCGAAATTTTGTGATTGTGATCTTTCGACTTCCGGAATCCGACATTGATACAAGATTTTCTCAAGACACAAACAAGCGGATACGAGTTCCGACATTAGGTTTCAGTTCGAAGCTCAAGTAAGAGCGACACGAGTTCCGACCTTAAGCGTAATATGTACGAGTTCCGGTTTGAAATAGGATAAATGCGAGTTCGGATTTCAAACAGTATGGCGGCAAGTTACTCTGAAAGTGAGACGTAGCTAAATTCTGTCCACAAGAAAATTCAGCCAATAAGAACCCTCCAAGTTAACTCCCACTCATGCCTATATAACACATCCTTCTCCTTTGATTCAGACCATTATTCACGTTGCATTTCCTCTTCTCCATCAGCTCTCTTTCTCTCTTGCTCATACATCCAAAACTCAAGCTAAGTTCCAGCCTTGTTCATCCAAACTCCAAGTTTCAGCACTTAGCCAAATCTTGCTCCAAAGAGGTAGGATTCTGCTCTATTCTTGAATTCCTCACACTATGATTGCATGAGATTTGTGCTATTCTTTATATGTTTGATGAACTATTGGATGTATTGGATGAATTTATGATTGAATTAATATAAGACTTTGAGTCAGAATTATGATTAGAAGGAGAAGATTAGAAGGAATGGAGAAGTGAGATGCTGTCTTGGTGAGGGAGTCCACGGCAGTCCGTACGACGGAGTGTACGGCGCCGCCTACGATCGGTCAAATCCGATGAAACCATTTTTAGATGAAAGTAGACATTCAGGGCTTTCCATAGATATATCATATAAGGTTATTGGATTAGTATTGAGGAGATACGAATTTTTGAAGTTTGACCTAGGGTTCAGGATCTTCATCCGAGCAGGGTGACTTGAGGAGGGTATAACTCACCCTATACAACTCCAAATCGAATGAAACTAAGTTTGTTAGAAAGCTTACACACAGAGGAACACCCCAATATAAGATTCCGAGTTTGTTATGGTCCCAATTGTTCCCAGTGATTCGAGGAAGTTGTCCTATGTCTAATTCAGACCAATACAGGGTAGTTCAGGAAGGTCGACTTTCAGGACTTATATCTCGTGATGTACTTAAGCAAATGGAGTGAAACTTGTGGCAAATGAAAGGTTGTCCTGTTAGCTTTGATATGAGACCAATTTCGTAAGATTTGAGCTTAGTTTCGATTTTTAGTGAATTTATATTCCCAGGAGTGTAATTCGGGCTAGTGACTGAACAAGCTGAAGTAAAAGATGAATATCTTGATTTATATAAATCAGAAAGGCATGGGACCAAAAAGGTTAGAAAGTAGACATATAGGGCTATGACATATCCAAATTTCAGCTTTAAATGAGTTGAATAGAGATAAAGGTGGATTATACAAGATTCGGGCAGAACCGAATAGAATTGACAGAATGGCCAAAATGATAATTTTACAAGTGTTAGTGGAACATAGAAGGTTTGAATTGAGGATTGCCAGCTTGACATTGTTATATGTGTGTTAAGTTGATTATGTTGCTTTGACTAATTTGTCCGTGAAATGCTGGCACTATTCATGGGGAAAGGGACCTGATCTGTCATGTCGCTTGGATTTACGGCAGAAGTCTAAGAAGCTTTAAATGTTTAGATGTAAGGATGAATTAAAGTTTAAATGGGTATATAGAAACCCTATATTTAAGAATGACATAATTATGTTATGAGGTATGTGAGGATAAGCGATGTAGCATATGCATGAGTACCGGTAAATTGGTAAGGAGGCTACGAGCCTTTATATGTAATGAACATGTACGTGAAGATCATGCGTGCAATGATACATGAAAATAAATGAAGTATATGTATGAGTACATTCTTTATAATTATGCTTGAATATGCATGAGAATGAAAGAAGGTAAATATATTGAATATGGGTCCCTTCACTCGGAGGCAGTTATTCGAGGTCCCTCCTTGTGAAGGCAGCTAAATAAGATAAAATGTGGGTCCCTTCACTCGGGGGCAGTTAATTGAGGTCCCTCCCTGTGAAGGCAGCTTAAATGATAAAGACATGGGTCCTTCACTGGAGGCAGTTACACATGGGTCCCTCCTTGTGAAGGCAGCTAAAGACTTTGGGTCCCTCCAACCTAGAGGCAGTGGATCCCCTTGTGGGTGAGTCGGTGTGACGATAGTCACGGGTGAGGCCGACGAGCTCACTCAAGGCCGCTACCCAAGGGCAGTAATACACCCTAGGGACGGCGACACGTAACGCTAGGTGTGCCAAGTAAAAGCTACAGAATAAAGATTAAAGATTAAATATTAAAGCTCATGCAGTACCCCACTCACATGAGGCATGGCATCGACTCAGCTAGTGTGAATATAGGGACAGAACTTACATGAGGCATGGCTTGACCCGCTTAGTGTAAGTACCAAAGGAAGATCCCATATTCCTAAGGAACGTGACATGGCGATCACGCCTCGATGGGGTATGACATGGCGATCATACTCTGGAATGTGGCACGTAAAGATTTCATGATGACAAAAGAAAAGAAAGATGCAGAAAGAAAAGCAAGTTTTATGTATAAGCATAAATTTAAGTATGAGTAAAGTTATGTGTAGATGTTATGTTCCTAGCATAGTGATGTTGTGTGCGTTTTACTATGCTACAGATATTATTCATGGTATTATACTTGAATGGATTTTATGGTTTTCCCCAAATGCTAAGAGTATGATTAAAATGAACTTTGCTTCGGATAAGACATTTTTTCGAAATGTAAAATTAAATGATGCGGCAAAGATGTTCACCTTTCCTTTTTAAATAAACCGAAGCAAACTGGAGACGACCATGATGACACTATGCATGAAGATTAGAGAATCCTACTGAGAATTTTATAATTCTCACTCCTATTTCCATGTTGTCTCCAGATGATTTTAGAAGTTTCCAAGGATCTACTGAAGTTGCCGCTGACGAGGTCCGCCAGTAACAAGAATCGCTCCAGGGTATGGTGCTATGACTTAAGCATAGTACTGTGCTTAGGAGGGTGTTACAATAGGGATCAAGTCCCCTAGCAAGTCTTTTAATACAAAATTTTTATGGAAATTGGACAGAGCCCCTTTTGTATTTACAATAATTCCCAAAATACGAGTCCTCATCCTGCACGATCAACAAACAAACTCATCCATCGGGGATCCAGGCATTCTCGAAATGCACTTATCAGTATACAAAATAGTTACTTATCAAGATAGATCCATTCCTATCATACACACATACATGTATGCATAGCCACGTATCCTTTCAACATCCAAATTCATGGTTCTATCCAGTTCACTATGCATGACTCCAATACAAATATCATCTTATACTAGCAAGGGTCGGACCCTGCTTGTAGTACCATAGAGCTATAACTTACTAAGAATACATTAACAGTTTACATTTTTACATAATGCCCATTCTATTTAGGGCTCACCAAGGAAATCTCGAACTCACTGCCGAGAGATAGGAGGATCAACTCCTAAGTCCACACTTGTATCTAAAAAAGAGAGCAAAACTATAGGGTGAGTTTATGCAACTCAGTGAGAGACAGGACACCCTTGAATCTCATGGCTCAATGTACATATACAAATAAAATTTTAACTTAATTTAAAAGCCATAGGAAATATCTAACAGGATGATCCATCAAGAATCACATTTAGGTGGTCCTTTCTTCGTGTGACCTTGTAATCCGTCATGCACCACTTTCTCCTGTGGCAATGTAATGTCCGTCACGTACCATACTATGTGTGGCTGTGTAATATCCGTCACACACCACTCCCTTGAGTGGCTGTATAATACTTTGTAATCGAATACCACATGCCCAAAAATTGTAATCGATTATAGGCCTGTGTAATCAATTACCTGAGAGCATCAGGAAAATTAGAAACCTATTCCAAGAAATTGTAATCAATTATGTAATCGATTGCAATTGTAAAAATTGCAATTCATGGACCATAGACCTATGGTAATCGATTATAGGCCTATGTAATTGATTACAATTGCAAAAATTGCAAATCGCAGACAAGCAGAATGGTTCAAAATTTGATTCAAGCATTTGTAATCGATTACGAACCCCTTGTAATCGATTACAATCAAGGAAAATGTAGCAATGACAAGGTGAGAAGTCAAAAGACTCAAAATTTAGAGCATGGCCATTACATTCTCCCCCCTCAAAAGAATTCGTCCCCAAATTCTAAACAAGTAGGAATTACCTCAAGAATCAAATAGGCGGGGGTACTTTGCTCGCATTGCTTCCTCAGTTTCCCAATTCGCTTCCTGTTCTAAATGGTTTTTCCAAATTACCTTTATTGAAGCCACTTCCTTCGAGCGTATTTTATTCACTTGACAGTCAATTATTGCTATGGGCTCTTCCTTATACCCTAAATCTTTGTCTAGTTGAATAATGTGCCAAATAAGCACTTGAGATGGGTTAAGGAGGTACTTATGTAACATTAATACATGAAACATAGGATGAATTGTGGACAAGTCAGGTGGCAGGGCTAAATGATATGCTACTGCACTTACCCTGTCTAGGACCTCAAAAGGACCAATGTAGCAAAGCTGAGCTTGCCCTTCTTCCCAAACCTCATTATATCTTTCATAGGTGACACTTGAATAAATACATGGTCCCCTGTAGAGAATTCTAGATCTCGCCTTTGATGATCAGCATAGGCTTTTTGTCTATTCTGGGCTGCTAGTAATTGTTCTCTGATCAACCAAACTTTCTCTATCTTGAACCAGGTCTGGTCGTAAAAGCTTGACTTCACCAATTTCAAACCATCCAATAGGAGACCTGTAACATCTCCCATAAAGTGCTTCAAATGGCGCCATCTGGATACTAGCATGATAACTATTATTGTAAAATTCAACTAGGGGCAAATAGCTATCCCAATTTCCACCAAAGTCTAGAACACAAGATCTTAGCATATCCTCTAGCACTTGGATGGTCCTTTCAGATTGTCTGTCTGTTTGAGGGTGGAACATCGTACTAAGATTAAGTTGAGTTCCTAAGGCCTTTTGGAAGACCTTCCAGAAATAAGAGGTGAATTGAGGTCCTCGGTCCAAAATAATGGACATTGGAACCCCGTGAAGTTGAACGATCTCATCTACATAGAGTTTGGCATAACAAGAAGCACTGAAAGCAGTCTTGACCTGCAGAAAATAAGCTAACTTGGTCATTCTATCTACTATTATTCAAATGGAACCAAAACCTTTAGAGTTGTGGAGCAATCTGGTCACAAAGTCCATGGTAATTCTCTCCCATTTGCACTCAGGTATTTCAATCTGTTGTAGTAACTCGGCTGATCTTTGATGTTCGGCTTTGACCTGTTAGCACACTAAGCAATGAGATACAAAGTCTCTTATGTCCCTTTTCATACCCTCCCACCAGAACAACTATTTCAAATCTTGATACATTTTAGTAGAGCCAAGGTGGATTGTGTAACCAGAGCTGTGGACTCCCTCCAAAAGAATTCTTCTTAAATTGCCTACATTTGGTAGACATAAGTGGTTGCCACACCTCAATACACCTGCTTGGTCAAGGGAAAACTTGGATTCCTTCCCATTATGAATGCCTTTCATCAGTTTACATAATTTTGGATCTTCATACTAAACAACCTTGATTTGTTCAATCAAGGAAGATTGAGCCCACGCATAGGTTAAAAGCAGCCTGGAATCTCCCAGCTCAAAGTGCACACCTTTAATTTCTAATTTGTGGATCTCTTCCACTAAACATCTCCTAACAGGAGCAATATGTTCCAAACTACCCATGGACGTCCTGCTCAAGGCATCTGCCACCACATTGGCCTTGCTTGGATAGTACAAAATGGTACAATCATAGTCCTTGAGCAATTCCATCCACCTACATTGCCTCATGTTTAAGTCCTTTTGTTGGAAAATATACTTTAGGCTTCTATGCTTAGTATAGATCTCATATGTTTCACCATAGAGGTAATGTCTCCAAATCTTTAGTGTAAAGATGACGATTGCCATTTCTAGATCATGGGTGAGGTAGTTCTGCTCGTGTCTCTTAAACTGTCTTGAGGCATAGGCAATGACTCGACTATGTTGCATGAGAACACATTCGAGCCCTAGCCGGCAAGCATCATAATAAATCGAATAACCTCCAAATCTCGAGGGTAAAACAAGCACTAAAGCTGAGGTCAAACAACCCTTAAGTCTTTGAAAGTGCTCTTCACAGGCATCAGACCATTGGAATGACACCCCTTTTGGGTCAACTTGGTCAAAGGAGCAGAGATCTTAGAGAAATCTTTAACAAATCTCTGATAGTAACCAGCCAAACCCAAGAGGCTATGGATTTTCGTCACGGTTGTTGGCCTTGGCCACTTTTGAATAGCCTCCACTTTTCTAAGATCTAGCATAATCCCCACTTTAGATGCCACATGACCTAGATAGGTCACCCGATCCAGCCAGAACTCACATTTAGAGAACTTAGCATAAAACTAGTGATTTTTCAAAGTTTGTAGGATGAACCTTAGGTAATACTCATGTTCTTCTTGGCTTTTGGAATATACCAAAATATCGTCAATAAAGACAATCACGAAGTGATCTAAGAATGGCTTGAACACTCATTTCATCAGACCCATAAAAGTAGCTAGGGCATTAGTCAACCCGAAGGACATTACTAAGAACTCATAATGTCCATAATGGGTTCAGAAGACAGTTTTGGGTACATCTTCTTCCCAAATCCTTAACTAGTGATATCCAGAATAAAGGTCAATCTTAAAGAAGCATGACACCCATTGGAGCTGATCAAACAAGTCATCGATTTAGGGTAAGGGATACTTATTAGAATAGTCAATCAATTTAACTATCGATAATCCACATATAACCGTATTGTCTCATCCTTTTTCTTTACAAAGAGTACTAAAGCACCCCATGGTGATGTGCTTCGGCGAATAAAGCCCTTTTTCAACATATCTTGCAATTAAACCTTTAACTCTTGTAATTTTGCTAGAGCCTTTTGATAGGGAGGAATGGATACAAGTTGGACATCTGGGGCTAGATCGATGCAAAATTCAATCTCCCTATCAGGAGGCATCATCAGTAATTGCTCAGGAAATACATCTAGATACTCCCTGGCCATAGGAACTTGGTCAAGGCTTGGCACAACAATCTCAACATCCCATAGCATTGAAAGATAACCTTCATTTCCTTATTCATTGAGTGCATAGCACTCATGGAAGAGATCAAACTGGCAGGAGTTAAACAATTATTTCCTTGGAATACAAAAGATGGTCTGTCCGAAATCTCAAACTTCACTAATTTAGAGTAGCAATCCATTGTAGCATGGCATGAAGATAACCAATCCATACCTAGAATAACATCAAATTCCACCATCTCCAATAGCATTAAATCAGCCAGTGTATCCACTCCATTAACACTGACTACACATGATGGGAACATCAGTTAAACATTTAAGGGTTCCCCTACAGGGGTACTGACGCAAAATGAGTGATCCAACATCACTGGTTGTTTGCCAAAGTGAGGGGCAAAATATGGGGATACATATGAGTGAGTAGAACCCGGATCGAACAACACATAAGTCTCAAAGGAATAGACATGTAAAGCACCTGCACCACAGCATTCAAAGCCTGAGCGTCTTCTTTTGTCAAAGCAAAAACTCTAGGCTGACCTCTACCTGATACTCTACCACCAAGACTGTAACATCCCCACTTTCATAAGCAAAGTATAATGGAAACTTTCAATTATTTCCCTTAGGCAATGTGAGAATTTCTTAGGTAGCACTATGCCATGACGATCCTCACACTCAGAATTTTAGGGTACTATAATACTGCCGCTGAAAATATGGCACTGCCATATATTAAAAATTAAGAAATGACAAAAGTGCCCTTATAAAGTTTTGTTAATTGCTATGATGCTCAGAATTTTTAGAAATTATATTATGACCCCAAAGACATATTCCCACAATAACCCTAGAATTTTTCATAAAATGACCTTTATATCCCTACATCTGTAGAATTAGCATAATAGGATTTTAAATAGAGTAGAATCACGTGATGAAATCGTAGAAGTTTAAATCTCTACTATTTGGGCCACGAAGGCAGTCGAGGGTGAAATGATGTAGGGTGCCCTTAGAATTGCTCAAAATTACAGATATGCCATTAGCTATAGAAAATAGAAAACAAAAAGGCTCTGAATTTGCGAAACGTTTAATCTATGCTATTAATCAAATTATTCGATTTTATTGATTAGGTAAGGTTAATTAGAAATTAATTAAAGGATAATTAGACTTTAATTAAATATTAATTAGAGAGATTAGGCTCAAGACTAATAGAATAGATATTTAAGAAATCTTATTGGATTTTTAGAAATATTTTGCCAGTTTGGAGGAAATCGGTAAAAATTCGGTAAATTGTATTACAAGAACCAAATCAGTAAAATTTTATATTGAAAATCTTAATTTGAATGGCTGAAATTTAGCTACTCCTACCCCGCTTAAAGGCGCCACATGTTGCCCAATGAAGGGGGAAATTTGGCCTAATCACCACCACCAAAGCCACTAATCACAAGCTTTCTATCTCCATCCTTTGAGTTATAAAATTAAAAGATTTCCTCCTAACTCTTCCTTATTTTCGCCCTCCACCTACTGCAGCCTCCTTCCATTTCTTCTTTTTCTTCTTCTTTTCTTTCCTTACCTCCAAGACCAAGAGCTTCAAGCTCAAGATTGGAAGCCTTCTTAACCTCAAATCCCCTTGCTCCTTTTATGAAAATTGATCCTCATCTCCTTCTCTCCAAAACCTCTCTAACAATTTCATGATTAAACATCAAATAGAGCCTCCTCACATTCGTGTGACCTGCTGCCATGGTGAAGGAAAGAGGCTAGGAGTTGTTTCTTGGCTTCCCTACTTCCATAGTTTCAAGCATTTTGAGATAGGTAGCTCAAATCCTTAATTATTTGATATATCATGTGACTATGTGGCTGCTGTGTTCCTTGTATGCCATGCTTGCATGATGGTGTTTTGATGTTTTTCTAGCGATTTGAGATAAGGAAACTTAGTTTGGGTTGAGAACTTGATCAAAAAACTCAAAAGGAAACTCAAACAGAATTGGCTGAGGATAAAATTCCAGATGTGTTCGAACTTCAAAGTGTATGGACTCTTATACAAGCATCAAAATAAGATGAACCTATTTTTATCTGAAATTAGATATTTAAAGCTTTCCAACTATATAAATTATAAGGTATTGAATTAGTATTGAGAGAGATATGAACTTTTGAAGTTTACCCTAGGATTCTAACCCTAATTCTGAGCAAACTAGATTTCAAGGGGCATATCTTGCCCCATGCTCCGTCAAATTTAGTGCAACTAACTTTGTTAGAAAGTTAAGACATAGATTAATATTTTATAAAAATTTCATAAATAAATTCCATCCCAATTGTTCCCAGTAGTTCAATAAAATAGCCTAAGTCCAACTCTGGCTAGAATAGAGTAGTCCATATTAGTCAACTTCAAGATCTTATAACTCAAGCTCTACTTATTCAAATGAGATGAAACTTATTGCAAATGAAAATTTGTTATTCTAGCTTCAATATGATATAAGTTTCGTATGATTCCAACAAGGTTTCTATTTTTAGTGAATTTTTACTTTTGAGTGTACAAATCTGGCCAGCTGCAGGGTAGGCCGAGATAAATCTCCAATAAGTTAAGTTATACTTATCAAAAGCAAATGGGACTAAAAGGGTTAAAAACTAGACACATAATACTTCAACATATCAAAAATTCAGAATTTAATACATTAAGTAGAAGTTATGGAAGAATTTACAAAAACTGCATAGAATATAGGGCATAAAGTAGAATAAGAAACCTTAAGAATTGGCAACACTCTTGAACTCTAATTTCATAGGCTTAGTTAGTTTCCTTGATCAAAGCCCTTATCAAACTATTGAAGTGAGGATATATGCCTATGAGATTTCTGTTAACTGAGTTGGCTAGCATTATTCATGGGAAAGCGGACTCAATCCGTTATGCTGCCAAATTTTCAATAGAAGTTTAATTTATGAGAACTTCTGCTATGAGTGATTATGCTTTGAATATGTTTACATTTATATGCATGTTCATGTACATCATGTATGTAAGCATAATTAGAATATGATATGAGAAGTAAGGTATGAAACATATCCATGAACGCATAAAGCATCCACATGCATGATAAGATATGGAAAGGAAAAGATAATAAGAACTCGCAAAAGGAACGTACTAAGCTACCACGTGAGGCATGGCATAGACCCAGCTAACATGGGCCAGAGCGGTACTATCTAAGACTTGGGCTAGCCCTCGATAGATTAAAGGGGAATAAACTGATGTAAGGGTCGGGGAAAGTAAACCTGTCACTCATATATAGGTACGAGCTCAGACTAGAAAAGTAGGCTATTATCCAGGGGTGAGAAAGGCCATTCACCTCTGGGGGACCGAGTACAGAAGAGCAAGATCAAGTTGCAAGCTAAAAAAAGAGAAGAATTAAGTTAAGTGCACTTACATACAATCAAGTATAAGCATTTATATGTGCATCTTCAATTATCTCGTTATGTCATAATGGTATTATGATTCTTGTTAACGCATATTGCACTATTCGTGTTTCTATGTCTGTCATATAATATGGCAAATGGTTGTTAAAATATAATCCGCTTCGAAAAAGATGTTTTCAACTTAAAATTGAACCACTGCTTGTGTATATATGCTCATATTTTCATAAGAAACCGAAGCGGCTGTAATGTTTATGATGACACTGTATGCGTGATGGTTTGAGTTTACTTACTTAGAACCTTAGGTTCTCACTACTTGCTTGTATGTTCTTCTTTCTATAAACATTCCAAATCCTAGGCTAAAACTTAAGAACAAGGTAGAATCCCGGGATGTTCATCATGCAAGACTCAGGCTTAAATCAGCTCAAAAGACTATAGAGGCCGGTTGAAGTTCAGAAAGGGCAACAGCCGCAATGTAGAAGCAGTTTCTATGTATAACATTAGTTACACAATTTTTTCTTAAATTATAATTATTTTATTCTCTATGTATCAGAGATGACAAAATTTATCAATTATATTCAATGACAAAGTGTGTAGTTAAAGGGCCATGTATTGTAATTTTTTTGCATTTTAATGATTCTTTTAGCTCAGTGACAACCTCTCAATATAACTCCATGACTCGAGCATGGCTTATATAATAGAGGGTGTTACATTTTGGTATCAGAGCAGTTCATCATGTATAGGCCTGTGGATGGACTGATTATGCTTCTAATGCATACTCTGAGAATCTAAATAAACCATGCTTTTAGGTCCTTGCATGAAGAGGACATAGAAATATTATGCATGGTAGCCTTGTTGTGAGTGTTGTGCACTACCTATTGCGTTTGACTGAATGTTGAGCTTGATTACCCCAATGTAAGGTTTTGTGTAAATAGAAGCCTAAAACACCCAGCAGGCCTATTAGGAACTTCTATACATAATTATTAGGGATAAGACTCCTAGAAAGTAGCAATGGCAATAGGAGGCAGATGATTGAACGAGTTAAAGGATGCAGAGAATTGGGGCTTCGATCAAAGTAATTGTGTCGGACAATTTACTATGGACCTAGTAGATTAGGTCATAATGAAGAAGGATCGTTTCTTAAGTGTTACAGAGCATTCAAAAATTTAAGTAATCAAGAGCTGGATCTTAGTTAGAGACGAGCTGAGTAAGAATCTTGTTCACCCTGATGGGGCTTGTTTCAAGCTTCATTGCGATTACCCAATCTAGACTATTTTCTCTAGCTTGAATCTAGGGGATTCTTCTACTTGGTTTTGTAACTTTAATACTTAACAGGAGTAAGGTGATTACCCATTGATGAGGTTATCTTATGTGGCATGGATAGTGCCCTTATTTTCTTCATAGATGAGATTACCCCAAAGGTACCTCGCCAACAAATTCAGTCAATGATTTTTACTTTGGATTGTGGTAATACCACATTATAAAGACCGATCTTTCATTAAGAAATTTGTAGAGTAGGCGAATGAAGCAGAGAATTAGTGAAAGAAGCAAAGGGCAGAAGCCTCGGTTAGGTATACGGGAGACCTTTTTAAGTCTCCATGAAGAGGATGGAGTGGTTTCTTCCTCAAGGGCACTGAAAACTAACCTTGTAGCGATTACAAATTGGAAGAGTACTAAGCGGAATCTTGACTTCAAAAGAGAAGCAGTTTAGCAAATTGTAAAGAGACCCATCTAACTGTACATTGAATCAAGATAGAGATACGGTTATACACAGTATGGAAAGCAAATGAAGTTTAAGTGTAACAAGAGTGAGAGAAACAATATATCTCCTACTAACCTGAAGTAGGATCACTTTCAGATTAGAGGTGGCATACAAACCAAGTATAATTTTTCCTACCTTTCAGGGATAAAGGAAATGTTAGAAAATTTAGTCATGCTCAAATTCTATCAACCTTAGCCACCATAGGAACTGGATGATAGGATCATCTTCAACATGTTATTAGTAGAGGAATGAGGCTATTCAGAGAAGAAAGGCAAAGTCTAACCATTGCCTTTAGGTACCATTATGTATGCTATGGGTAGAGTAACTCGATAAGGAATGTATTCAGATTTAGGCGAGAGTAATAAAGACTTAAAGTATACAACTAATCCTAATAGACTAAGGGAGCAACAAAAAGGTAGGTTCTAACAAATGAAAATAGACAAGTTTCTGCAGAAACAATAAAACATAGTAGGAACGAGGTAGGAAAAAAGGAAGTTTGGATTTCTGACTAGCCCAGTAAAAAGAGAAAAGCTATCTAGTATGGGATTATGGTGCAAATAAGATTGTGTACGAAATATCAAGCAGGGTTGCCTTGGCACCGGTCATAAGTGCAACAGACCCAATGCACCCTAAGCAAGATCGGATGATGTACTAATATAAAATCAAAAAGGATTTGGAAACGTGCCCTATGAGGGGCAAGGTTATGATGTCGAAATCAGAGGCAGTCAGAAGAGTCTCCATACTCTAGGCCAGATTAAGTGCGATCATATCAGCACTAGCGCACCAGGTTCCATCAGAGGTCCATAGTTAAGCGTGCTTAAGTGAGAGTAATATTAAGATAGGTGACTTTTGGGAAGTCATCATAATGTAACTTCAACAGGGTAGCAAGACCATCATTTCCATCTCTCATAGCAAATGGATTACATCCTAGGGACAAGATGTTACAAAGGATAACCAGAAGGCTCAGTAGTGAGAGTAATGTAAAGTTTAACCATAAACTTGACATATATTATACTAGGATTGAACATCAATGAGAAAGGTAGTGCTGGTAACCATGAGATCGCTTAAGTTGGTATTTAAAGTTTAGAAGAAAATGGATGTCAACATAATAAATAAGGAATCTCCTCCATACCAAATTGAGGAAGATAGGAGAGTGATGGAAGCTTTTCAGCTCAATAATCCTTTTTCTCAAATTGAATTAATCATATTCTAGGGGAAAAGATATTGCAATAGTCATTAAGAAGCTCAACAGGGACAACACGAAATCCGACTAGTAGATAATGAGAAAAATGGAATAGAACCCATAAGAAGAGGAGAGATTTCAAAGTAAGGCCTATAGTTACAGTTTATGAAAATATTCTAGTCCTTTACCCTAGACTCAACATAAGGGAACTTATCACTGATCAAAGGTGGTTAAGTGGACCAAAACCTTGGAAACCGCTAAGAGTTGGTGTCGAAGACTCAAGACACAAGTAATGAAGAGTTTACCAAAAATCAAAATGCAATAGTAGTCAGACACATAGCAAGAAAGATAAGTAACTTTCTCAGCGAGCTCGTTAACAGATCAAGCCATTGTCAAGATAAAGTGTACTTTGGGCAGTCATACAATCTAGGGGGACTCTTGACGTGTTAGGAAGATATCTCATAGAAAAGAAATAGGATAAAGAAGAGTCTGCAGCTTCGCTAAGGAAATATGACTATTAACCCCCATTTCTACACCGAATCACGTATATTTTGATAGCTAAAAATCAAGGAGAACAAGAAGATGGTAATAAGAAGAGCTATGAATCTTATAAACTTTAACTATACCGTGGGAGTGACCTGAGATCTTCCCACAAGTAATGGAGCACGAAGTGAAGTTTATAAGGAAAAGGAATTTTAAGATAAAGCTTCTAGTTATAATTTTGAGAAGAGACCTAATCTTATACTTCTAAAGTGCGGTATTAGAGGCAAATTTATGATTGAATTAACGGTAAGTGGGCAAATAAGAATCTTGAGAAATGTTGTACACACCTCCTAAAACTTGGACACAACCATCATCATTACTGCATATTGACGTCAATTATGGCGACAACTGGTTGTCTTTAAAAACTATGAATCTTCGTAAATTGATATTTGGAGACTCATGGACAAACAACAAAAAGTTGAATGGCTATAGAGACTTGAGTACAAACAACAGAAAGTTTAACAGCCACTAGTAAACGAAAGTAGTAGAATACTAAGTGAAAAAGATGAGGGAAGTCTCTAATGAACTAAATGATGGTTCAGGGCATCATAGAGACAAGATAGGCTTTGGTGCCAACATACTCCTTATGGATCTTTTGTACGTACTAAAGCAATACCTTGTAGTTACCAACAAGCAATCTCAGAATAAGAGGCAACCTCAAAAAGAAAAGTGCCCTTGTGGATTAAGAAAATCTTCCTCAACCATTCTTAGCCCTGGAATTTTGAGGACAAAATTTTTTTAAGGTGGATAGAATGTAACATCCCCACTTTCGTAAGCAAAGCATAATGGAAATTTTGAATTATTTCCTTTAGGCAGTGTGAGAATTTCTCAGGCAGCACTATGCTATGACAATCTTCACACTCAAAATTTTAGGGTACTATAATATTGCCGTTGAAAATATGGCACTACCATATGTTAAAAATTAGGAAATCACAAAAGTGCCCATGTAAACTTTTGTTAATTGAAGTGATGCCCAGAATTTTTAGAAATTATATTTTGACCCCAAAGACTTATTCTCAGAATAACCCTAAAACTTTTCATAAAATGACCTTTATATCCCCACATATGTAGAATTAGCAGAATGGGATTTTAAACAGAGCAGAATCACATGGCGAAACCGTAGAAGTTTAAATCTCAGCCAATTGGGCCACGGAGGCAATCGAGGGTGAAATAAGTAGGATGCCCCTAGACTTGCTCAAAATTATGGATATGCCATTAGCTACAGAAAATAGAAAACAAAGAGGCTCTGAATTTGTGAAACGTTTAATCTATGCTATTAATTGAATTATTCGATTTTATTGATTAGGAAAGGTTAATTAGAAATTAATTAAAGGATAATTAGAAGTTAATTAGATGTTAATTAGAGAGATTAGGCTCAAGACCAATAGAATAGATATTTAAGAAATCTTATTGGATTTTTAGTAACGTTTTGTCAGTTTGGAGGACATCGGTAAAGATTCGGTAAATTGTACCACAAGAACCGAATCAGTAGAATTTTATACTGAAAATCTTAATTTGAGTGGCTGAAATTTAGCTACTCCTATCCCACTTAATGGCGCCATATGTTGCCCAATGAAGGGGGGAAATTTGGCTTAACCACCTCCACCAAAGCCTCCACCAATCATAAGCTTTCTATCTCCATCCTTTGAGTTATAGAATTAAAAGATTTCCTCCTAACTCTTCCTCATTTTCGCCCTCCACCAGCTGTAGCATCCTTCCATTTCTTCTTCTTTTTCTTCCTTTCTTTCCTTGCCTCCATGACCAAGAGCTTCAAGCTTAAGATTGGAAGCCTTCTTGACCTCAAATCCTCTTGCTCCTTTTATGAAAATTGATCCTCATCTCCTTCTCTACAAAACCCCTCTAACAATTTCATGATTAAACATCAAATAGAGCCTCCCCACATTCATGTGAGCTGCTGCCATGGTGAAGGAGAGAGGCTAGGAGTTGGTTCTTGGCTTCCTTACTTCCATAGTTTCAGGGATTTTGAGGTAGGTAGCTCAAATCCTTAGTTATTTGATGTATCAGGTGACTATGTGGCTGCTGTGTTCCTCTTATGCCATGCTTGCACGATGGTGTTGTGATGTTTTTCTAGCGATTTGAGATGAGGAAACTTAGTTTGGGTTGAGAACTTCATCAAAAAACTCAAAAGGAAACTCAAATAGAATTGGCTGAGGATAAAATTCTAGATGTGTCCGTACTACAAAGTGTATGAACTCTAATACAGGCCTCAAAATGAGATGAACCTATTTTTATCTGAAACTAGACATTTGCAACTTTTCAACCATCTAAATTATAAGGTCATTGGATTAGTATTGAAAAAGATATGAATTTTTGAATTTTACCCTAGGATTCTAACTCTAATTCTAAGTAGACTAGATTTTAAGGGGTATATCTTGCCCCATACTCCCTCAAATTGAATGCAACCAACTTTGTTAGAAAGTTATGACATAGACTAATATTTTAGAAAAATTTCAGAACTACATTCCATCCCAATTGCTCCCAGTAATTCAATAAAATAGCCTAAGTCCAACTCAGGTTAGAACAGTGCAGTCCATATTTGTCAAATTCAAGAGCTTATAAGTCGAGCTATGCTTATTCAAATGAGATAAAACTTATTAGAAATGAAAATTTGTTCTTATACCGTCAATATGATATAAGTTTCATATGATTCCAACAGGGTTTCTATTTTTAGTGAATTTTTAATTTTGAGTGTACAAATCTGGCCAGCTATAAGGTAGGCTGAGGTAAATCTCCAATAAGTTGAGTTATACTTATCAAAATCAAATAGGACCAAAGGGGTTAAAAACTAGACACATAATAATTCAACATATCAAAAATTCGGAATCTAATAAATTAATTAGAAGTTATGGCAAAATTTACAACAACTACATAGAATAGATGGCATAAAGTAGAATAAGAAACCTTAATAATTGGCAACACTCTTGAACTCTAATTTCATAGGCTTAGCTAGTTTCCTTGATCAAAGCCTTTATCAAACTATTGAAGTGAGGATATATGCCTATGAGATTTCTATTAACTGAGTTGGTTGGCATTATTCATGGGGAAGCAGACTCGATCCATTATGCTGCCAAATTTTCAATAGAAGTTTAAGTTATGAGAACTTATGCTACGAGTGATTATGGTTTGAATATATTTACATTTACATGTCATGTTCATGTACATCATGTATGTAAGCATAATTAGAATATGATATGAGAAGTAAAGTGTGGGACATACCATGAATGCACAAAGCATCCGCATGCATGATAAGATATGGAAAGGAAAAGATAATAAGAACTTGCAAGAGGCACGTACTAAGCTACCATGTAAGGCATGGCATAGACCCAACTAGCATGGGCCAGAACGGTACTGTCTAAGACTTGGGCCAGCCCTCGACTAGATTAAAGGGGAATAGACCAGTGTGAGGGTCAGGGAAAGTAAACCCGTCACTCATATATAGGTACGAACTCAGACCTGAAAAGCAAGCTATTATCCAAGGGTGAGAGAGGCCATTAACCTCAGGGAGACCAAATACAGAAGAGCAAGATCAAGTTGCAAGTTAAAGAAAGAAACGAATTAAGTCAAGTGCACTTGCATACAACCAAGTATAAGCATCTATATGTGCATCTTCAATTATCTCGTTATGTCATAATGTTATTATGATTCTTGTTGACATATATTACATTGTTTGTGTTTCTATGTCTATCATATAATATGGCAAGTGGTTGTTAAAATATAACCCACTTCTAGAAAGATATTTTCAACTTAAAATTGAACCACTGCTTATGTATATGTGCTCACATTTTCTTGAAGCAGCTAGAATATTTATGATGACACTGTATGCGTGATGTATCGCATTTACCTACTGAGAACCTTAGGTTCTCACTGCTTGCTTATATGTTCTTCTTTCCATAAACATTCCAGATCCTAGGCTAAAACTTGAGAACAAGGCAAAATCTCGGGATATTTATCATGCAAGACTCAGGCTTAAGTCAGCTCGAAAGATTATAGAGGCCGGTTGAAGTTCGGAAAGGGCAACGGCTGCAATGTAGAAGCAGTTTCTGCGTATAACGTTAGTTACAAAAAAATTTCTCAAATTGTAATTATTTTATTCTCTATGTATCAAAGATGATGAAATTTATGAGCTATATTCAGTAATAAAGTGTGCAATTAAAGGGCCATGTATTGTAATTTTTTTGCATTTTAATGATTCTTTTAGCATAGTGACAACCTCTTAATATAACTCCATGACTCGAGCATAGCCTATATAATAAAGGGTGTTACAAGGACCCCTACCACTAGCTCCCCTGCCTAAACCCCTAACCACTGGTCCAGATGAACCACCTGGAGACAAAGTTAAGTATGATGGTGCAGGTGCTGTAGGAGGTGCAAAAACCTGTTCAAATGCTCCTTTAAAGTAAGGACAGTCCTTCTTAAGGTGACATGATTGTCCACACCCAAAACAAGCTCCAATGGCCTATGACACAACTTAGAGTGGTAGTTCCCACAAAAGTGACATGACTGCCTAGGGAAATTCGAATGCTCAGATCCCGTATACCTGGATGAGATACATTACCCGCCTGGGATCCTGAGGTAGACACATCCATTGGAACAAGGCCAAAAGAAGTAGCCTCGTCCGATGGTGCCCAATGTCAACCCAGATAACCCTGGATTCCTCTAGAGCTGGATCTACCAGAAAAGGTTGCCTTCATCTTCTCCTTCTTGCTTGACTCCCTAACAGCTCTCTATTCTTTTCTCCCAATTTCAAGACCATAATTAGCATCCACAATTTTGGCATATGATATTCTTCCAACTATAGGAAGTAAGTTGGAGAACAAGAAGTCAGCTAAGCCTCGAACGAATATTCTAGCCCTCATGGTCTTGGTGGACGCTAGATGATTAGCATATCAGGATAAGTTAATGAATTGTTCCTCATATTCTACTACAGACATTCCAGGTATTTGCCTCAATCTCTCAAAATCAATAGCATACTTCTCCCTTTTGTTGACCAGGAGAAAACTCATCATGAAAATTTTGATGAATTCTTCCCAAGTAAGGGGAGGCAGACCAAAGGCATCCCTACTTCTAAGAAGGGTTGCATACCACTGTTTTGTAGGTCCATTCAAGTTGTAAGCTACTAATTCCACTGCTTTTTCACTCGAACATTGGAGGGCTCTAAGGATCTTGTTAATACGGTCAATGAACTGCTAAGAATCATCCATTAGAGGGTTTACTGAGAAGCTTGGTGGGTTCAGTTTGAGGAAAGATTCAATCTGCACTTCCACCACCATATGTAGCTGATGGTGCCCCCTGATAAGTGGGGCAAGCTCAGCATGAGTTTATGGCTCACCCCTCCTCTGTTGGGCTAGCAGTGCCACCAAAGTGCTAAGAGTTTGATGGACTCCCCTCATTTTAGCTGCCAAGTTAATTGGCTCATCCTTTGGAACAGGTTCTTCTATTTGTCTAGCTGGTCTTCCATGATCCCTTCCCTGACCACGGCCTCTCCCTCTTGGAGGAGGAAAGGGTGCCTGATCGGATTCAGCATCAGAAGCTTCATGGGCTTCGACCTTTGCAATACGAATATGAGTTTTAGGTTCACCTAAGGGAAAGACGATTAAGGTCAAATTTCAATTGAGTTTCAAGATAAGAGAGCACTTGAAGTTCACATAACTCAAGATATAAACACAGGAGTGAAAATCCTTAATATCACGCTTTGTGAAAATGGGTTGGCTTCTATTTACACAATCGTGATCTTACTAAAGGATACTTGCTCTATAGTATATAGGGAAATATAAGCTCTGATACCAACTTTGTCACGACCCAATCTGGGCCATAACCGGTGCATAGGGAACAAGTCCCCTAGCAAACCTTTCGATACATAATTTTTACGAAAATTGGATAGAGTCCCCTTTGTATTTAGGATAATTCCTAAAATACGAGTCCTCATCCTGTGCAATTAACAAACATATTCATCCATTGGGGATCCAAGCATTCTCGAAATATACCCTTCAACACATAATATAGCTATTTATCATGATAGATCCATTCATATCATACATACATACATACATATATGCATAACCACGTATCCTTTCAACATCCTAATTCATAGTTCTATCCAGTTCACTACACATGACTCCAACACAAACATCATCTTATACCAGCAAGGGTTGGACCCTGGCTGTAGTACTATGGAGCTACAACTTACTAAGAATACATTAATAATTTATATTTTTACATAATGCCTATTCTATTTAGGGCTCACCAAGGAAATCTCCAACTCATTGCCGATGTAGCACCCTACTAACTTAATGTTACGTTTAAGTCATAGCATGAAATTTAGTAGTTGCATTACCGTGTCAGTATTCGGTTTATTTCTAGCTTGATAAACCATATTATTAGGCGCAGGAAATATCTAGGCAAATGACATGGCTCTATATACATAAGAAACATAATCAGCATTGCAAAGCATTAGAAGTAAATAACTAACACAATAGAGAAGATGAGTTAGAGTAGTATATATATATATATATATATCAGAAGCTAAAGCTTCAATTTTTATACAGGTGCAAAATATGGATACATATGCTGGGCTAGTACACACAAAAAGACATATGACTCATGTCAGTAGAGTGCAATCCTATCTGGTCCCCAAAGGATGCTTCAAACTAGTGTCAGTGTCCCTACTAAACTACTACTCTCGTGGCCCAGTGTCATATGCTATCAAAAGAGGGTCATGTTGTACAATGTAGTCTGTTGGCTAGAGTCTACTCCGTCAAGTGGCCGTTGGCCACACCAAGCCCGCCTGAAGTGTAGTCTGCATTAGGTCTAGAGGAGGATGAGGGTGTCGAATGGGTCACTCTCAGAGGTGAGCAGGATGTCTGGGACCACCTATGGAGATAAAGCTAGCAGAAGGGTTATAGGGGCTGCAAGTGCTGGAGGAGGTGCAGGGTGTGCCACGTGTAGTGGCATGGCAAAATAAGGTACAAAAGGGTCGAATGCAGGGTAAAAGAGGGGAATGGCAAAGTCTCTATGACTAAAGAGATAAAGTCGAAAGCGACAGGAGCCAATTATATACAGTGAGTCAAACATCGGATAGTAGTGAAGCTGCATATCTCGAAAGCTCAATGAAAAGTACAACTATTGTGTCCATCCTAATAGTCTAAGAATGATGCGAACATACACAATAGGGTGAGAATTTCAAAACATTCTCAGTAGGATTCCTATATGTATAAGATACTGACATCGCAGTCATTCTCAGTTGTTTCAATTTTTATTTGATTATAAAAAGGTGAATAACAAAGTAAACTGCCCTCATTTATTAGGTTTAAGAAACACATAATCGAAAGCAAGATTCAATTTTACTTAAGACAATAAAAATAGAATAAGCAATTATATGACAACATATAGTATAAAGAGTAAAATGAATAAGCAGGTAGCAGTAAAAGAACATAATATTTAACTTATAAATAGCTAACATAACTATGTAATGCAATCATGCAGGTACTCATGAGCTCTCTTATTCTCATTAGTTCTTAAACTTGGTAACAAAAACTTTTCTGTTACTTGGTCCCCGGGGAGTTCTTGGCCATACGACTCCTGGGTAATAGTCTACTTCTCAGGATCGAGCTCGTTCCTATACAAGAATGTCGGGTTTACTTCCCCTGACCTTTCCACCGATTTATTCCCCTTAACTTTAATCCGAGGCTACCCAAGTATTATGGAATTTTCTCATAACATAAATCTTATAAGTTTTATGCAAGTATGCAAATGTATCAAAGTGTATCTCATAACTTATGCATAATCCTTGCTAAAATCTAGGTAGCATGACGGATCGTGTCTATCCTAATTTCCTCAAATATACTCTCTTTAATTAATATTTAATAAATTTCTAATTAACCTTTAATTGGCCTCTAATTAAGTATTTAATCAATTTCTAATTAATCTCACTTATTTGATAAAATCGAACAAATTGATAAAAAAAAACAACAAGATTTTTTTTTAGATGTTACAGCCGAGAGGTGGGAGGATCAACTCCCAAGTCCACATCTATATCTAAAAAAGAGAGAGAAACCACAGGGTGAGTTTCTGCAACTCAATGAAAGATAGGACACCCTTGAATCTCATGAGTCAATATACATATACAAATAAAATTTTAACTTAATTTAAAAATCATAGGAAATATCTAACAGGATAATCCATTAGGAATCACAGTTGGGTGGCCCTTCCTTGGTTTGACCTTGTAATTTGTCACGCACCACTTTCTCCTGTGGCCATGTAATGTCCATCACTCACCACACTATGTGTATGGCTATGTAATATTCATCACGCACCATTCCCTTGAGTGGCTGTACAAAATGATAATCCAAGGTGCATAGGGCTAATGTCGACTATCGTTAGTAGGTAGATCCTATTATAAATCTTCCTAATCCTTTTTATCATCCATCATGTATCAATTTTCAAATATTTCTCATAAATATCCCTCATTAACTCATATGCAATATTCTAAAAACAATTTCATTCCAGAAAATATGTAAATATCATGAATTAAAATAGTAAATAAGTCAAAGGTGTTCTATCTACTCACAGATCACCAACCCAAATGAGAGATCTCAATTCTCCAAAGCCTTAAAGCTATGAGAGGATTCTTTGGAATAATTTAGCACCGCAACTATAACAATATAACTAAAAATTAGCCACTAATATAGGAGGTATACACTACTTACCCTCAAACCCAAAATTCTCAAATTTTCTAGCCTAGGGTTTAGGAAGAAACATTCAATCCAAGCAAAAATTCAAAATTTTCAGAAAAGGGAAAAAGAAGGATGTTAAGAATTAGCCTTGGAAAGCCAATGAAGATGAGAAAGAAAGTGGATTTCGAGATCTTCTTCCTCCGAGCTCCAAGGTCTCTAATGGTGGAAGTAGAATGAGAGAGAGCGATGAATTTAAGGATTATTTGGAGAAGATTAAAGTGTTTAATGAATGTTTTGAAGTGATTTTAGTTGAAGAATTTGATATACGAGCGTGGGAAGAAGAATAAAGTGATTTAGAGAGAGAATAGAGTGTTTTTGAAGAAAGAGAAAAGAAAACGTAAGAATGATGGGAGAGAGAGAGTGAGAAAGAGAGCATTCTAGAACATTTTATAGGGGGCTGGTAATCGATTACAATTCTTTGTAATCGAATATCACGTGCCCAGAAATTGTAATCGATTACGGCCTATGTAATTGATTACTTGAGAGCATCAGGAAAATTAGAAACCTATCCCAGGAAATTGTAATCGATTAAAATTGTAAAAATTGCAATTTGCGGACCATAGGCCTCTAGTAATCTAGTATAGGCTTGTGTAATCGATTACAATTACAAATCGGGGATAAATAGAATGGTTCGAAATCTGATTCAAACATTTGTAATCGATTACAAGGGGTGTAATCAATTACAATCAAGGAAAACACAACAATAGAAAGGTAACAAGAGAAAAGACTCAAAATTTAGAGCATAGGCATTACAGGTGGTTTGTTTGAAGTGGTCAGAGAGAGCATCATAGCCTAATTTTGGTGGGCTTGGTTTGAGAGATGCTAGATTAGCAAATATCTCCTTGCTGGGGAACTTAATTTGAGCATTATTATATGATAATTGTAATATTCGAAAAATTATATTGTTATTAACCGAGTTATTTGGTTTTTATCGAATAATTGGAATTAATAAGAATTCGATTAAGTATTCACTTAAAGCCAATTAAGTGTGATTTAGAAGGAGTAGACTTGATGAAATTAGATTAAAACCATAGGGAACCTCATAGAAATTTTCTAAAACCGATTTACCGATTTAGAAGAAATCGGTAAGATTTCAGTATTTTAAACTATCAGAACCGGACCAATAGAAATTTTACTGTGAAAACCCTAGGATGGATGGCCAAGATTCAACCACCACACCCTTGCATGTGGCGCCACCATCAGCCCCAAAAAAAGCAGCTACATCAAGTTGAATTAGCAAAACACATCCACCAATTATATGATAGCTTCTCTCCAAAGTTTTTAAATTTTTCCCTTCCTACCCCTTGCAATTTCGACCACTACATGTAGCTGAGCCCTCTCTATTTCCTTTCTTCCTCATCTCATCTCATCTCATATCATCTTCATCTCCAACAAACCTTCAAGCCACATCAAGATTTCTTCAATCAAAACACAAATCTAGCAAGAATCACACCTAGGAAAGGTAGGAATCCAACTTCTCTTCTTAGTTTTCATTGATGTGAGGCTGTGTGGAGATCTTGTTTTTCTCGTGATACTGATATGATTTAGAGTGATGAGGATCGATTATAGTTGATTTTGCATGCATGTTGTGATTAGAATTGGAATGGGTATGAAAGAACTCGAAGAATAGAGAGAATTCAAGAAGCTATTAGGGTTTTCACTCGATAGTCCATACGGCGGAGTGTATGGCTCCGCCTACAGCCATTTAAATTTGATGAATCCATTTTTATATGAAACTATACATTCAGGATTTTCATACATATAAAATATAAGGTCATTGGATTATTATACAATTAGTTATGAATTTTTGAAGTTTGACCTAGAATCCTAGGTTCCCATCTGGGCAGTGTGAGTTAAGAGCGGTGTAACTCACCCTACACAACTCTAAATTGAGTGAAACTAACATTATTTGAAAGCTAACATATAACAAATATCCCATAAAAATTTTAGAGTCAAATTCATTCTGAATGATTCCTAGCACATCAATGAATTTACCTTAAGTTCAAATCAGGCTGGAATAGGGTAATCTAGTAAGGTCAAGTTATGGGGCTTATATCTCAAAATATACTCATGCAGATAATATGAAACTTATTTCATTTGAAAGATTGTTCTGTTAGATTTAATTTGATATAAATTTTGTATGATTTCACCTAGATTTCTATTTTTAGTGAATTTTCACTTATAAGGGTGCAATTCTAGCTAAGTACAGGGCAGTCTGACGTAAAATACTAATAACTTGAGTTATACCAATCAAAATGAGATGGGGCCAAAAAGGTTGGAAACTAGACATATAGAGCTATGGCATATCCAAAATTTAGGTTTAAATGAGTTGAATTGGACTAAAGGTGGATTATACAATGTTCAGGCAGAATAGGATGAAGTAAGCAGAAAACTCTATTGATATTTGTATTGACTTTGATGAATGATATTGTGAATATATAATTACTGTTCCATATTGATTTGCATGTTTGAATGATTTTACTAGTAGTCTGGCACTGTTCATGGAAAAGTGGACTTGATCCGTTATGCTCCCGAAAATTTGGCAAAGAATTCATATGTTGTGTGAGTATACGTGCATGAACACATGATGTTTGAAAGGATAAAGTTAGTTGTGCATGCAATTCATGAATATTATGAAGGATTCCATATTACTTGGGCTAGCCCCTGAATAAATTTAAGGGGAATAGATCAGTGGAAAAGTCGGGGAAAGTAAACCCAGTAATCCTGTATAGGAATGAGCTCGGTTCTGAAAAGCAGACTATTACCCAGGAGTATATGGCCAATGACTCCCAGGAGATCAAGAATGGAAATTATAAGTTATAAAAGTTAAAGGCTCTCAAAGACAAAGTGTATTTATTTCAGCATATATACATATATTTTGTGTTTGTTGACTCCTAACTGCTTTTATAGTTATCAGTGTTCCTCATATTATGTTACTGTTTAACTATGATTACTATTTTAGTCATGGTGACATGCTTGGTTTAATTGTCCTTTTATTGCTGTAATTTAAAATAAAAGCTTGTTTTGGGTTACACTTTTCATAATGCAAATTAAAGTTGAATATTATTGTCTTAGTGTATTATTTAAACTTAAGAAAAATCGAAACAACTAAGAATGATAGTGATGCCAAAAGTGTATAGAATTAGGATTTCTACTAAGAAATTTTTATTTCTCACCCTACTGTATGTTTCTGTGTCATTCTCAGATCATGGAGAATGTGGCGACAGGAGTCCTGTTCATTGAGTTCCCTGAGCTTCATATTCACCTCGACCCATTTATAGACTCTGTGTACATATCTGGTACCTACCAATTCCGCCTTTATTTCTTCTTCAGTAGAGATTTTGCAGTCCCACTTACTCACCCCCTTTTCGACCCATCCGCTCCTTATATTGCCATCCCTCACCACATAGCACATCCGTTCCCACCTCCACCCGCAACAGCAACAACAGAACCGGTAGCAGCAGCAGCTCCCATGGCTCCACCAGTTTCACCACCATAGCAGATCCCCTCTGCCTCACTATCTGAGGAGGATCTGTTGGAGGCGACAAGCTCGTCTTCCTCATCCTCTGCCCCAAGCGTGGACTACACTACAGCTGACGCCAGTATGGCGAATGGATTCCTTTCCTCGGAGTCCATCTAGGTTGCCCGTGTAGTGCTGTAGTAGGAAATGTATAAAGTGGCCCTCTTTTGTCATTATTGGGCCATAGGCAATAGTTTAGTGTATGTTATATATGAATGGTTAGTACACGAAATGTCCCCTAGGGACCAGTTAGGGTACTGTTCATAGAGACAAGCCAATTTATTTTATTTCAGCGGCCTCATTTTATTACCCTATACTGTTTATGTATCTTTTGGCAAATTTTGAAAAAAAAAATATATATATATATATAGTTTCAGTAGTTCTGTCTATTCTATATTTTTATTTACTTTATTTTAATTCTGTTACAACGATTATCCATTACTTATTCTGCAACCAAATAGAAATTAATTAAGTGAACAATTAACTCTATATGGGTAATTAACATTGAATCAAAAAATAGAATTTAATTAGACTGTCACACATAACAACTTATCAGGTAATATATTATGACTTAAGCATAATATTTTATCTGGTAAGGTGTTACAATAATAATAAGTTTTGGGTTGCTGTTTTGACCTACAAATACCTAAAGAAACACCCATATTTTCCAAGTGCAACGTCAATATGGTTCATCCTATGTCTGGAGGAGTATTACTAAGGCCTTGCAGTAGCTACGAAAGGGTTACCAATTTGAGTTGCATAATGGAAACACTTCTCTTTGGTATGATAATTGGCTAGGGGATGGGCTTGTGTGTGATATTTGGGTGAATGGCCAATAGTGAATGGCCTGTGTGTAATGGAAACACTTCTCTCTGTGCATATTTCTGATGTTGAGAAACAAGTGAAGGATCTTTGGGTGAACAGGTAATGGTGTTTTGATAGTATTGCTACTTTGATTCCTAATGATGTTAAGAACCACATAACATCCTTTCTGGTTCCTCAAAGTGAGGCAGATGATGGATGGATGGATTTGCCATCCTAAGGTGGATGGAAATTATTCTGCTACTAATTTTTATGGTTGGCTCTTGGATAGGTGTGGTAACGGGGCTAACGGGTTGAGCTGGAAATGGGTGTGGAGAATCAAAGATCCTAAGAAGGTTAAACATTTGCTTTGGCTTTGTTTACATGAAACCTTCCCCACTAACATGTTACGATGCTACCGTGGCATGTTTAAAAACCCAGGATGTATGAGATGCTCTGGTGAATAGGAAGTATTTTTCACTACATTAGAAATTGCGCTCATGCCCGTGAAGTATGGCTAAGATTGGATTTCTTGCAAGATCCTAGCTTCTTGTCTACTGACATTCATGAATGGCTTTATACTCATGCTCAAAGGAGGAATGCAATGCTTTTCTTTTCGGGATTGTGGTGGAACTGGTGATGGCAAAACAATATGGTGCTAGATATAGAACCTTGGTCTATACAAATGGTCATGCAGAATATTCACAGCTTTTGGTTTGATCTCATGCATATTTTTACCATCACCCAGTGTCTTGAGAGGTCAACAAGAAGTGGCTGCCTCCTTCTCCTAGATTGGTAAAACTTAATATGGATGGGACCTATTTGGAGTATGCATGTCATAGTGGGTGTGGGGGTCTCCTTAGGACGATTTGGATTGTGGGTTTTTCCGTGGATATTCCTTGTGTTGATATTACTTTGGTGGAGTTAAGTACTATGAAGGAGGGCTTGGATCTAGCTTGGAGAAGGGGTTATCATGCTGTGATCTATGAAACTGATTGTAAGGAAGCTTTTGAGTTGGTTCTTTGTCCTAGACTCTCCAAGTTGCATGTTTTAGACTTTATTCTAGGTGATGTTCAGACCTTGCTTCACAGATAGAGGAAGGTCATGTTTTCTCATGTGCCTCGGAGAATGAATCAATATGCAGATTATCTTTGCTAAATTAGGCTCTTCTAGAATTACTTGTAATGTTTGGGAAGCATCTTCCTCTGACATGCTTAGTCTATTCTATTAAGATGTAGAGGGTGGGATGGCTGTGAAACTTTAGTTTGTCTTTTGGTTTTCTCTTTTGTTTCTATACATTACCCAAAAGAAAAAGGACATCTTTTGTATTGAACTGTAATTGTGGGCTTTACAGCCTATTTGGAAGCCATTGGAATTGAATTCATTCAATGAATTGAATTCAATTCCTTAATTTAGAACTAATTAATGATATAGAATTACAAATGGAATGGAATTCAATTCTTTTAAAAGGGTCAAAAGTAAATTAGACAAAAACAGGTTAGATTTACAACTTTTAATCCAATGGAATTGCTATTAAATGGAGAAATATCAAAAATACCCCATCCTAATAAGTATTTCCCTCTTTTCTCCTCAGCCCCGTATAACCCATTCCCCTTTCAACAACAGAACCCTTTTCCCCTTTCTTTCCTCACGTGGCTGAGACACTCTGGTTCTGCGTGACACACCAACCTTCTGGAGTTTTTTTTTTTTTTTTTTTTTTTTTTTTTTGCTTTTCCATTGGTCTTTGTTGACCTATTTGTTTTGTTGGCTGCTACATTTTTTTTTTTTTAACTTTCTATCTACCATAAACTTAGGCAAGTGTATAGTATTTTTTTGAGGAAAAATATTATTGATAAATTTATTTTATAGAGCATTTTGATTTGATTTTGATTGTGTTGTATTATCTAATAAATAATTGAGTGTGTTATTAAAATATAATATTTTATTAATAAAAGATAAAATAATTAAAATAAAAAATTTAATTCATTTTTATATACATTCTAAACAATATAAATGAATTTAATTTTATAATTTATTAGTTTATTCTAAATATAAGAATTCAATTACTAATAAATTGAATTTAATTTTATCTTATGTTATCATTCCAAGTAAGCTTTTAGTCTAGTCACTAGAGAACTATTTGTTCTTTCTTTTCAATGTTTTTCGTCCAAAGCAACGTCAACACAATCCCCAAATGTGGCCTCGGAGCTGGGCCTAGGCGCACAAATGACGGCCCAAGCTAACTCCAAAGCGCATAGTTAAAGGACAGTCTTACCGCTGCCCCTGTCGGTGCATTTCCCATGATACCACTGCAGATGTTCGAAATGTCAACTCAACCTCCCAATTTCTCATTCTTCATCTTCATCTTCACCTTCTTCCCCTCTCACCCAAGTTCATTCCTTTTTCCTGTTCTGTTTTGCTCGGTGCCATTACAGAGAAACTGAAGTCATTAGAAACCGAAGTGTCATTCTTCTTTCACATCAAAAGGGGTTGAAAATATTCATCTTTTTTATTTTTTATATTTTATTATTATATTTTATTTCTGCTCTGAATACCCATTTGAATAAATTCTCAAAAAGGGTGGTGATGAATTTCCATGATCAATAGATCACTCTCATTTATATTGAATATAATTTGGATATGCTGAAGTTGTGGAAATGGTACCAGAACTGCTTGGCTGTTCACCCAGTTAAGACACAGGTCATCAGCTCTGGCTTGATATGGGGTGCTGGTGATATTGCTGCTCAGGCTGTCACCCACTACACACTCAAGACCCGTAGCCAAATTGAGGTATTGCTCTTGTTCCCCTTCATTACTGGTGTTAAATAGTGAAATAATCAACAAAGACAGTTTTTTTTTTGTTTTTTTGGGGGGGGGGGGGGGAGGGGGGAGATGGGTGTGTCTCTTTCATGTTTATTTGGTGAAATTATGATAGCTGTGTTTGACTTTTGTAGTTGAATACTGGTTTGGTGTCTGACCTTGAATTGTAACGCTTAACATGCATTAAGCTGGGGGCAAGGTGTGAAAGGATTTGATATCATTCAAGGCAATAAGGGACAATTAAAAGTGAGATGAATATGTAGTCTTTTTGCTTTTGCCTTCACTGTATGATATTGCTCACCATTTAGGCAAATGAATGTGTCTCTTTTATATTTGTTTGGTGAAATGATGATAGTTGTATTTGAGTTTTGTAGCTGAATACTGGTTTGCAGTGTGACGTTAAATTTATAATGCTTAACATGCATTAAGTTGGGGGAAATTTGAAAGGATTTGAAATCATACGAGGTAGTGTGGCATAATTAAAAGTGAGATGAATTTGTAATTATTTTCTTGATATTGTTCCCCAGTTAGGCAAATGGAACCTCTTTTCTGCTTTGTATTGATGGTCAGTGTTTTCAAGTGGCATTTTGTTGGTGTTGCAGATTTTTCTGAATAAACTATATAACTAGATTTGTAGTTCAACCATAAAAGGAGCGGGAAAGAAAACTGCAGTAATGTTCCTTGAGAGTTCAGTCTATTGTAAATTTGTGTTGAAATGTCTGGTTTATTCTGTGACTACACATGGTAATTGTCACTTCTTCATTTCTCCAAAATAGCGATATCATGGTCCCTGTTTTAGGGTTCGGGTGAAGTTGCAAATGATGTGCTTTTTAGAGTCTGATATTGCCAAAATTGTAGAAATGCAACTGATTAGTATTCATAGAAACTCATTGATTGTGGATTAACCATATGTTGTAATTTTGCCCCTTCTTTCTTCGACTTTGGTTATTGTAATGTAAACATATATTTTGGTACTTCTTGACATATTAGTGACACATAGTATATGATGCAAGACTTTATTATTAGTAAGCACACCCATTTAATTAGCTTATTCTCTTGATTTATGACAATCTCTCGTAGGATGATGACAATAAAGAATTCAAGATCAACTGGAAACGTGTGACTACGACCAGCTTGTTTGGTTTGGGATTTGTTGGCCCTGTTGGCCACTACTGGTAAAAAGCATTACCTTTTATCAGTTGTATTGCCTGCTTGTATTGACACTATGTTATGGTGGAAGGTTCCTTTGCTAATTCTCAGATCCTGAATCAGCATTAGTTTCCTTGGCCCTAAAAAGTGTTTATGGTTGCTTCAGAAACCCACTTGTCATTTTTATTCTTATTATTTTTTTATGGTCTTGCTACTAGATGATGGGATAGCATTGGAATATTACAGTTGTAGCTGGCTGTGCCGTGAAATAATGATGGTTAATTGTTTCTAAGAGTAAACTATAACTGCTAATGGAGAAACATGTTATTGGGTTTCAATGTTAAGCTGCAAATCAATTTAAATTTTAAAGAACTTCAACACTTCATATAGACTTGAGATCTATATTCTTCTACTGTACAGATTCTAGACACATGTAAGATGAAACTGTAAAAACTTATGGACTTGAAAGACTTCTGTAGCAGCTTAACAGCGTGGTGAAGAAATATGACTAAACTAGCATTACCTTCTCATCTGCTCAGGGCCAAAGCCTTTTTTTTTGGGCTTTGAATCTAGGAGATCACCAACTAGCTAGAAAGAAGGCTACAAACTTTATAGGCATAACAGGGCTTTTTGTCCTTCATTTTTATTTGTTTTTCCAATATGATCCCTTATTATTATTATTATCATTATTTTAATTTGGTCCCTTATGTTATAAACTCTCTGCCAATTTGGTTGCTAGTCACTTTTTCGTTATAGAATTAAATGGCAAATGCTATTGTGGCACAAACAACGGCACATTCACATGTACACCATGTCAGCGCCATTTGTTCCATGCCAGCATTTGCCATTAGTTGCATGATAATAAAGTGACCAGGATTACATTGGTAGACTGTTTGTAACATATGGGGTCAAAATGGGGAGGAAAAAAAAAAGGACTAAAAGACAATATTGAAAAAAAATAATAAAGATAAGAGACGAAAAAAACTCTTTTTGCCAACTTTGTATGTGTTTTACTTGTGTAGCATTTAATGCCTGGTCAGTGGCATTATAGTGTATGGCCATCTCATCAGCTAAGGGTATGAATCTTTAATCTTGGGCCGTAGTTCTAGGATTTCTCCAACTCATTAAAATCTTTGCAGTTGCTGTCTTATAATGATGAATAAGAAAAAGGAAAGGCTTGCACATGTGTGTTTTTGTATCCACTAACATGCTTCCTTCTTTTCGTGGGGAGAGGGGTCTTTGCTAGTGCCATCTACTTTGTAATTAACTTATCAAATCTCCTTGTTCTTCTATGTTTAGGTATGAAGGTTTGGATCAGTTTATAAGATTCAGATTTATGCTTAAACCCAATTCCTTCAGTTTCGTTGCTGCTAAAGTAGCTGCTGACGGGTTTCTCTTTGGGCCATTAGATTTACTTGTATTTTTCACTTACATGGGATTTTCTACTGGAAAGAGTGTTCCTCAAATAAAAGAAGATGTGAAGAGAGATTTTTTCCCAGCCTTGATTTTAGAAGGGGGCATATGGCCAATTGTTCAAGCTGCAAATTTTAGGTATATACCTGTAAGGTATCAGCTCCTCTATGTCAACTTCTTCTGCTTGTTGGATAGCTGTTTCTTGTCTTGGGTTGAGCAACAACAGGATGCTCCTTGGAAACAATGGGTGAAGTCTTTTCTACCTTTGAAGTAAGAGAAGCGTCAAGGTTGATTAGTGCTTTCAAAAATTTCCTTGCCAATTATTGTGGAAGTTAATATCAGAAAGCAAGTGACTGGTTTAGGAAGCATATAAACATCCTTTAGACTTCAGCATGGGAATTCTGGAAGTAATGAAATTGCTTTCACATGATATTGATGATTCTCATTTTTAATACAAGTTGACACATTTTCATCGAATAAATGAAAACTAAGTTTGCTCATTACTTTCTAGTTTTCCTAATTTTGCCTATCTCTTTTGCTAGATTTTACCTATTGCAAGTTGTGTTAATCTTTTATTACCCAGGATGCGTTTTCAGCAATTTTTTTTAGTAGAAGTTGAGGCAAGTAGTTATTATAGAAGGTAATTACTTTTTTGTCAAAAAAAAAAGGGCTAGAATAAACGCACTCTTAATAAAATGGTTCGTTTGGGTTAAAAATGTAATTCATTCGTTTTTTTGTTTTTGTTTTCGCCTTATTGACGCATATTTAATGGAGTCTGTCTGCGACTGATTTGGTTTCTCTATCTCTCCCCTCTGGCTTTTTTTTTTTTTTTTTTTTTTTTTGGTCATACTCACGCACACGGGGGAAGGGGGTTGGAAGGGGCTCTGCCCCTTGGGTCGACGAACTCGCGACCCTTACCTACGCAGATATATGATGCAGTTGTTACCAGTGCGCTACAAGCGCTTCTGCTATCTCTCCCATCTGGCTAAAATGAGACTTTTTTCCTTTTTCTCTTTTGGGCTTGTGAAAGATACTGGCAAGCCCAAAACCTTTGGGGCTGAACTAGCAGGGTGATCTTAGGTAAGCCACTTTTTGGGTCAGACTAGATTATTTTTTTTAATCTCGAATTGACATGAAGACAAATAACATTCTGACCAAAAACAAAAGGACAAATAACATTCTGACTCCATGACCCGAAAAACACATTGCATTCTGACTCCGACCAAAAAAAAAAAAAAAACCAATGTGACCCAAAAAAAGAAGGATAAATAGACAAGTAACATGAACGGAGGTTTTCTGGTTCAAATTATTCTAATGGGTAATGCTAGATAAAAAAATACCGCTACTTTTATGCATGAATTTGTCTAGAACTGTTGATAGAATCATGTATAAGTTGTGATTTCTGCATTTATCTCCTCGGGATGACTCTTGTTCAAATTAAACAAATTAACCCACAAGAAAGAAGGCCAGTGCTAATGGTGCACCACACACTAGGTGAATTTGACAGGTGAAGATTGAGTGTGTGCATACAACCAATCACTATAAATGTACCATAAAATTCTTAACCTCTCTCTCCCAACTCCTCCATCTTGCCTTCCTTGCATCTAGATCTATTGGTTCTCTTGGCTGAGAAGCTCTTCTTATGACCATTTTCTGTATGCTCTATGTAATCCAAAACATGACTTCTTTAATTTTCTTTGTTTATATATACAAGTTGAAGGTGACTTGGACTAGAGGATGCACCAGAAGCCATGGAAACATCACACTCTCCATACAGTCATCTTTGTTCTCACCTTTGTCATCATCATCATCAACATTTCCATGAGCATTCTTCTAATTATTGCCATATTCTTTCATATCTACACAATTTCACTCATCACCATTCTAGATTTCAATGTAGATGGGAGAACCAATATAAGTTGTTGATTCAGATCGACTTATTGCCATTAAATTCTGCTACTAGTGCTAAATCTTGGGAAGGCTCTATGGAGAAGCTTTAGATACTGAATAATAAGGAAATTTAGGGAAACTAGGAGAACAAATAATTTCCATCCTCATGAGCTTGAGGTGATTGCACCTAGCTTATGCGAGCTAGTATAGGAGCTTTTCTAGTGAGAGTGTGCTCTTGCACAGTCATCTACAGCAGATAGGGACATCGAGGCACTGTTCTAAGAAAGAGATGGAGGCGGAGCTAAGGATAGAGAGGATGTGGGTGACCTTATTGTGCATAACAAGATGAATTGGTGCACTAAATGCCATTAAATCTTGTCCATTAGATAAACCTGGTGTGTGCTGCACCATATTTAATTTGGTGCACCATAACACTGGCTAAGAAAGAAAAGGCGTGCTTTTTAGCCCAACTGTGCATGTCTGCCAAGATCACGTTGAGGCTTATCATGTTTTGAAATCTCTAACAATAAGATAAGGAAGCTTTTAATAAAGGGTTGCATAAAATTTTGTACAAAAAATAGGGTGGTACTAGCATTTGGAACCTAAATAAGAGTTTAAACATAAGCTTTTAATAAAGGCTTGGCTTAGCTCCATGTACTTCATGAGTGCCCAATCATGACAGTGACATGGAAGAACATCTTGGGTGATTTCTCTCTTGGGACTTCTTTTTTCACTCCAAGATTCGAACATGGCTTGAAAAAGAACATCACAAGAGAATCTTGATTAGTGCATGGAATGTATTGGCCCCACTTTTTTGCCACCACCTACAATGCGTTGTGGAGGTTAAGATTGAGTGTATTTTTGCTAATAATAGCAAGCCAGTTAGTGAGTTGTCATTACAGCATTATTCACCAAGCTCGGGATATCAAGTTGCATTGCAAGCAATCCTGATGGCAAAGAAGAAGCTTCCTTCATATTCTGTGAAGCATATTGCCTAGGTCTTCCTCCACTGAGGTGGATAAAAATCAACATACATGGGTCAATAGATCAAGGTGAATCTTTGACAGCATGTGGTGGTATCTTAAACTTTCAAGCATCAGTGTGAATCTGGGACACTGCACAATAACCCTTGGCAAAACTATGGAGAGTATTTTGGGGACTACTTCTAGCTTAGTATGGTCAGGGCCAAGAAAGAGGCTCTATAACAAAATTAGGAGCTTGAAATTTAGAACATCTTTTTCCCAGTAAATTTTAGAACATCTTTAGAGGCATACTCGGGTGCAGACAGCTTAGCTAAGCATGGCCACTTACTTGACAATGGTTTACAAGTTTTTCATTCAAGTGATGTTATTTGTTCTCATTTTAAGGGAATACATTAAGGTATCCCTTAATCAGTAATTAGAAAAAAAAATGGAATCTACTTTCAACCAATAATTAAAAGACACCCTAATATATCTCTTAAAATAAGTGTTAAAATGAGTAAAAATAACATTTTTGTTTTCATTCTTTGCATCATTTTATTTCGAGCTATTTTATCGATCATGTGATGGGGGCGTCGTTCTCCTGAGTTATAGCTTATTAGCTGTTCTTTCTCTCCAGCCCTCACACCCCATTATTCAAATAATAATAACAATAATAATAATCATATGGTAACTCAATTGCATGTCGTGAATCAAATGTGCACGCATATTGGATTGTGTTAGAAACCCTATCATAGAAATAATGCTCTCTCTTCTTCTCACATAAACTCTAGTAGCTACCTTCTTCTTCTTTTTATTCTCAAGGGGAGCTGGCCCCCATGAAGGTGGCCTCCATGGTGGGTTCGGTAACACCCTTCTTTTCTCTCTCTCTTTTTTTTTTTCTACATGTTAGTCTATGTATATGCGTGTGTCTCACTTCCTCATTACAAGAGGTTTGTTTTGATTTTTCTTTTGGCGAGTATGTCTTGATAGTAGCAGTGCTGGAATCATGAGACTGGAGTAAGAGTAGTTGATATCTCGGTGATTCTTGCAATTGCTCACACTTTTGCAGCTTTGGAGTGCTACACTAATGACACGTAGTAAATCAGCCTCCTCCGTTAGTGGTGGTTTGTCGAGACTTTTAATTTCTTGTTTTATATTGTTTGTGTTTATCATGTGTTGTCTGTTTTATTTTGGAAAAAAATAAAAAGTGCGGCTTTATGTGAGATTAGGAATGTTTGAAATTTGAGTCAACAATGGAAGATTAGTCACAAGAAAAACTTAGAGAGTTGAGTAGGTTTGCCTATATGAATCTATTATTATAATATTAGATTGTATGGATTAGAGAAAGCTTGCATGTAATCAAGAAGACCATGGGAGAAAATTATTTGGGCTTGAAGAGACATGTACTTCCTTGGTATTTTCATCTGGTCTCCAAGAGTAGCCAACGCAACTACACACTATACAACGATATTCTCACTGGTTGGTTATATTTAGGTTGATTAGTGTGTTAGGAGATCTTTGTTTAAATGTTTGAATAGGATTATTGTAATAGGTTAATGTGTTGCCTAATCATCTAGCGGACTGGGTTGTTACTTGTATTTCTTTAGCTTCCTCGTGATGTAGATGTGCTAGACCCCATTCTTTTTTTATGCAATGAAATGAAATTTCAGGACACACAAAATTTCGTGGCCAGTTGCTACTCGAGCCCTTTGTTAAAGACCATGAGCACTTGTGCTTACTCTATACCCGCCACAGCTTTACTTTAGACATGAAGTTGATGATGCCATTGCCAAATTCTTATGCCCTGCTCCTATTGGCCGGCATATTAGTTTGAATTCTTTGATCAAATGCATAATGTGGTATGTCCGGATGTTTTATCTTTAAGATCGGAAAGAGAAACCAGACCCTCTAAGATACAAACTATCGGTAACAATGAATTGTGAACTTTGTGGTGACCGGTGAGAGTATAATTCATGAAACACTCGTTGTAAAAATGTACCATGTTTTACTACACCTCGAATCCATTTTAATAAATGGAGTAGTGATGCATTGCAGTAATCGACAATAGCAACATGTAGCTCCACCTTCTTCAGTGTTAGGCATAAAGGCGGAGTACAGAAATATGATTGTCACCGTTGTTTCCGGTAAAGTTAAAAGATAAAGATTCCCCACAAAAAAAAAAAAAAAAAGCACACTATGTTGATAGGATTAACTCATTTACATCACCCAAGGCCACTGTACATGCTCCGTAGTTAAGTTATCCAACAAATATGGAATTTGGCTCCATTATCTCAGATGTGGCATAGAAATGTCTACCAGCCATCCCCCAAGAAATATAATCTACAAGAGGATCTTGAAGTGGGAAAAATTAAGAGTGAAACCAATAGCCAGGACTGCATCAACAACACAGAAGCCTTAATTTGACAAGATAACCTTTCCTCAATCCCATTCTTATCTTGATGAATGGGCGAGCGCGAATTTCTCAATATTCATTTGATTGTATACTCATTGGCTGCTAGCAACAATGGATTGCTGTCCAATGTAAAAGTCAAGGAGCGACATGAAGTTCATCTGTCATCATTTTTTTGGATAGAAACCCATCTGTCATCATCGCATAAGCTTCTATGCTAACCCTGCTGATTTCATGTCTTCTATTACTGAATCTACTTTTTCATGCAAGCCTGCTCTTCTATAGCCAGATACCAAAAGATCATAAGTTGATTTGGTGAGCACATAGCAACTCTTTCTTAAAAATTCCAAGAACATGTCTAGCCTATCATAAGCTTCCCTTCTAAAGTATGCACAGATGACCTTTTCAACATTGTCTGCGCTTGTGAATGTCAGCCCTTGTTTCAGCATTCTGCCCACCGCAAACTCTACATCGTCCAATCTATCTAACGCAGCATACATCCTTACAATCCCACAATGGATTCGTGAGAGGACACTGGTAGTAATTGAAGAATGCTTCTTCATAGTTTCCAGTAGCTCCTCCATCTTTTCCACCTGCCCTTGTTCATGATACAATGCTAATAACTTCTCAGCCATGTTTTCATTGATTCCCCATCCAGCATCCAGCACAAGCTTGAAGAACTCCTCTGCTCGACCCAAACTCTTTTGCCTGCAGAACCCTTTAAGCATACTTTCCAGGATGGATACATTAGGCACAATTTCAGAGTTCATCATTTCTTCGAAAAATCTATTGGCAATTTCAAAATTTCTTGAATTAACACAGCCTGTTATAAGAGACTCGAACATTTGAAGATCAGGACCATGTCCGGCAGTTTTCTTAGCCGAGTACCAGGATAACATGGCATCAACATTCCCTGACTTGGAAAATGCTGAAATGAAGATATTATAGGTGTGAAAGTCAGGTTTATATCTCTCCGAACTCTCCATGATCTCAAATAAACTAAGTGCTGTAACAATATCATGTGAAGACAAGCAAGCACTTATAAGGGAATTGAAAACCTGGGAAGTGGGTTTAACTCCATTAGCCTCCATTGTAGTAAACACACGCATTCCAAGTGACACATTCTGTAACTTTCCACATAGAAATATGAGCTCAGAGAAGAGACTATGGTCCCTTTCATTTTCTTTCAGCATTTTCTCCAAAATCCATTCCAAAACCTGAACATTCAATAACACGTGAGGATATTGAAATCAAAATCTCTATAGGCAATCCAGGACCAGGTAAATTGTCACATAAAAACCACGGATTTTCCAATTGAAAAACAAAAAAGTAAAAACCTGGAGACAGCTTATAAATATTTACAATATTAAACCCAATTACTAGATTTTTCTTCAAATCAATTAATTCAGTTTCAAAAATCCAAGATCCAAACCAAACAAAAACAACAAACCAAGTATTTTCCACCAAGTGGTGTAGGCTACACAGATCAAATGCGGTTATAGTATCCTGTAGCCCTATAATGAAATCTAAATCCAAACCAAAAAATTGAAAAAATAAACCACAAAATGTTTAAGATGTTAAAACCCATTTGCTTCATTTTTCTTCATATCAATGAATTCAATTGAAAAAAAAATTAAAATAGAAAAAATAATGAACTGAAAAAATGAGAAAGAAAGAGGAGAAGATTAGTACTAAGCGAGCTTTCTCGGAGGAGGAAGGGCAGAGAGAGGTAACAAGAAAGTCCCAAGAAAGTTGGGAGCTTTGAAGTGAAGGCATTTCCTGATCCAGCGTCGTTTTGATGCCTGAATTGGGGACCCGAAGCAATTTGAGGAGAAGAGGATTTGAATTTGAATTTGATTGTTTGCAGAAAAAGAACTTCTGAGAGTTTGGCAAGGAGTGAAGCCTTCCTCTGCTGCAACTCTTTCTCGCTGCCCATAAAGCCCTACTGGCTAACGCCATGTTCTCATTTCGGTTCAGCCGCAACCGGGAGTCATCGATTTTGCCTCGTGTTTATATCCCGTGTCATCAAACAAAAGAGTTTTATTGGCAAGGGTCACTCTCTCAAATTTTTGAAATGAAAATTTTGAAAAATATTATATTTAAATTTAGATATTAAAATAAATAAAATAATATATTATAAAATTATAAGTGAATGATCATAAACAAAAATCATTAAATTCGAATATTAAAATTAAATCAAATAAAATTTTATAAAATATTTAAATATAATAAACTATTATATCAAATTAAAATTTAATTAAATCAAAATAAAAATAAAAATTAAATCAAATCGATCTAAATATTATTGAGTTTATTAACCACATGTTAGCCTCTGTTTTTTTAAAATAAAAAATTCAAAAAAATTATAAAATAAAACAATAATAACTTATTTGACTATTTATATCACATCATCTCCACTATTCAAAGTTTGGGCACCAAATTATAAACTATAAAATAATATAATATTAAGTTATTCTATTAAAATATTAGTTGTCATAAGTGTTTTTGATTTTGATAATATCTAAATTACTAACTATTAATGAAATCTAACTTATCAACTATTGCCATATAGTTAAGGTAAATTCTACTATGATTTATAGCTTTTTTTAATCATTAATATATATAATTTCATTGAATCCATTAGTCATGTATATCAACCTCACATTTTTTGAAATAAAAAAATTCAAAATAAAAATAGAAATTCACAAAATAAAACAATAACAATCAATTTGATTACTCATATCAAATTATTTCCATTATGTGATATTTGGGCACCAAGTTATGGCTCATAAAATAATATAATATTAAACGACTCTATTGAAAGATTAGTTGTTATAGAATGATTTTGGTTTTGATAAGGTCTAACTTATTAGCTATTAATAGTATTTAGCTTACTAATTATTGCAAACTCTTTTGAAGATTATATTTTATAACCTTTGTATTTTTATTATTGATATTATTTGTATTTAGCTCTACTTTTTATAGTGTGATATTTTATTTTAAATACTTTTACTCTACCCATATTAGCACTAAGGAAGGTTGGCTTAGTACAATATTCTTAAATTGGTGTTATAATTGTCATTGTTAATATGTATTGGTTATTTCAAGATTGCCATGATTTACTTCTATATATTTATTCATTTCTCAGTAAGTTGTTGTACTCTTCATTCTTTGTAGCCTTTGTATAGTTGTGATTTTCCTTTCATCATACACATATGATTGCTTTTATAGCTCCTTTCATATTTAATAGAGAAATGATCAAGTTCTTTTTCTGTCAAATAATCACGGCATAATACTAACTTTTTTTTCCTATACTACTTGGTGTGTATCTTCTTATGCAACTTATTTGTATTTTGTTTAGGTGAAATTATATATTAATCATTTTATGGAAGCAAATTCAACTAATATAAAAACATCAGATATCATGGAATAAATTATTGTACTTTTTTGCTATTATATTATCTATTAATTTGTTATATATTCATTCTTCTTGTGTGTTTTCTAATTAAATACTTAGGACTTCTAAATCATGTAATGAGACTAAAAAATGGAGTACTTGTGATATTGTTGAGAAATATTAATCAAGCAAATGGTCTTTGCAATAACACTCGATTTATTATTGTGGAACTTGATGTTAATATTGTTGGTGCTAAAATTATTTCCAAAATGGGTTTAATATTATATTTTGATATTTCTGGTGAAAGACCGATTGTGTTCTATTAATTATAATAAAAAATATTTTATATGTTATATGTTATATTATTTAGTTCTTATTTAGAATTACAATGTACCGTGCATAGCACGAGCTTTCCATTATTTTATTATATATCTGTCAAAGAGAATAACTTGTATGCACTTAAAATAGCTTTACAAAGTAAAAGAACATTTGTATTGGCTTTCTTTTTAAAAAAAAGAGTACTTTTTTTTTTTTGAAAAAAATATACTTTTATAAACTTTTAAAGGTATCTAAATACAACTATTTAAAAACATACTTCTAATAAAAAGGGTCAATTTATCACCTTTTTCTTTTAAATTAGAAATATCTAACTTTAAAAAAAAATAAAAATAGAAATAATTTTTAACAAAATTATTTTTAAAAAATATCCTTTATGTTTACTCAAAATTATAATACATATTATTCTTTTCTTATCTTTTATCAAACTCTAGTTCTTTTTCTTCTTTTTGAATATCTTTTTTTTATAATTTAACTATAAAAAATATTTTTGTTCTTTTATATCCAAACAGAGTTATAAATAATTTTAATAATTAAAAATACTTTTTAGATAGTTTATCTAAATATAAAATAACTTTTTCTAGAAAGTAAAATTCTATTAAAAAAGTTTAGAGAAAAAAAGTCATTTTTTAAAGATTTTATCCAAATAGATCTTTAAGTCAATAGAAATTCATGAAAGATAAATTATAATGGGTAATTACTTATCATAATTTAACATTTTTGTAAATTTTTTTATTAATTGATAATATAAAATTATTTTAGAATATCAATATATAGAAATTAAATCATTTATTAAATATTATGTATGTTGTTTATTTGAAATATATAATTGAATTTAAAAGAGCCAAAGAGAACATTAATGCATTGATATTTATTCTAATTCATTCACCAACCACTTTGTTTGTGACCTATGGTCCCCAAGTTATCATAACGGATCCACTTTATGACCTAGCCGTTTTTGGGCGTTCAAACAGGAGTAATCTTAGACAAAATGAAAAAAGGGGGAAATAGTCGATTATTTCGATAAGGTAATTGATTACTTTTTTTCTTGATCAAAATCTAGGTGTAGCACCCAAGATAGCAATTACAAAAACAATGCCTCACTATATTGATAATGAAAGAACAACCAGTTTGATAGATAGTATATTATATCTACAACAGGAATGATATCTATATTCAATGAAATTATAAGGAACAATTAAAAGTAACAAAATAGGAACTCAATCGCAAGTTCAGTAGCCAATCTTGAACCATCGACTCCTTGATCATACTTGCAAGGGCTAAGGAATTGGAATCAAGACTCAGAAATGGAGGATGAAGAATATTCTAGTTCAGGAAAAAAGACCCATACCAGACAGCCTTCTCAGCTAGAGGTTTCTGTCGTTATACCCTCAGTGATGTATTCCTTAAGCTTGCAGTTAGTTATTTTCTTCCTACACCCCCTTCCCATCATCTTGCAGTCTGCACTCTCTTCCATGTGCCTCTGTTCAGTAACTAACTCCACGTCCTCATGCCTTGCCTCCTCCACCAAAAGGTTCATATTGACCTTCGGTAGCATAACACCAGGTAACACCTATGAACTTGGGTAATTGATTACTTCATAGGGATAATCAACTACTTCTTTGTAAACAAATTTCTAAACTTGTCAATAGTAAGTAATGAATTATTTCAACAAAGTAATCGAATATTATGTTCATGCATGGTTTGGGAAATATTTTGAAAAATTTAATTGATTATCCTAAAGAGGTAATCGATTTATTCTTTTCAAAAAACTATTTTATTTGAGAAGAATAGTAATATCAATTATTCTGTAGAGGCAATCAATTATTCTAAGCTCGAAAGACCAAAATAATTTTAGGGATTACAAATAAACTATATTCAATTAAATCATTTAAAGGATGATTAAGTAGATTTGAAAAATAACTTTTCAAAGAAAAAGAGGTATCAAGAAAATGTTTGATATTAGATGGCTTGAAAATAAGAATATGAAGGAATCATTTTAAAGATAGAGTTTAATTGCTATATACTGTTATGTATATGGGTCTTAGTATATTTCAAACTTAGTTTGCTCATGTGTATTTTAGTTAAGGAAGAAATCTCACATTATTTAGGCAGAGCTTCCAAGAAGTATTTATATATGAAGACACTTAATAAGTAGATACTTTATGGTATTGAAGTAGTATTGTGGACTTACCCCTTAATTAAATACACACATGCACACCCCATCACATCTCATCTACGCACGTGTAGGTCTGCCAAGCTTTTACTACCTTCAAAGCTTTTAATGGGCCCAATGTCTCTTTTTCAAACCGTTTGAGACTGCACTATATAAAACCATTTGCACTACCCAAGCCAACACACAGAAAACTTAATTCCCCTTTTTCTTTCTTATGCTAATATTGCTTCTCCTACCTCCTTGTCCTCTGTGTTTTCTCCAATGCACAAAAGGTTGCCCCACTGCCTCTGTTGTGCATTTCACCTTCTAAAACATGATACTTGTTGCTCAATGTATGTCAAGACCCAATCCAAGCCATGACCGACGCATAGGGAGCCTTAGTCCCTTAGTGAGCTTGATTGAAGATGCTTTATGAAAGACGGATAGAATTTCCCTTAAAAGTAGGGCATTTACCATAAAATAACTACAAGTTCCTAGGAATAATTCAATTTCTCTGAACATATTTCAGAAATCCACAAAAGCATTCTTAGAATGCTATTAGAGACTAGGATTTCATAATCAACAAGGCAACTATAATCCATAATAAAATCTCAAATTACCTTTGGAGTCCAAATATAACTTTTATATGTCTGTACATATACATTAGCTTATTAACAACATAGTAGAAGCAAGATCCTATCTATGGACTAATGGAGCATAGCTAAGATTAGACACTAACAAATATTCAACTAAATGCTAATCAATTAGTGTGGGTTCATCGATTATTCTACACATCTACCTAGTTAGGAGGATGGCCCATGAGTTCATACTTGAATTTGGAAAACATCAAAAGACATAATAGAGTGAGTCATACAAACTCAGTGAGGAATAGTAAAACCATAATAGCATACCACAATCTCAGCAAGTATACATATAAGCAATAATTATATCTGCATAATTCAAACATGCATCAACAATTATATCCACCCTAGGTGTTATGTATTATGTCCCCAAGGTGACTATATATATCTACACTAGGGTGTTACGCACTATCGTCCCTAGAATGTAGTCCTATTCTTGCCAATATGCAACATCAATCATATCCACCCTAGGCATTACATATCGCTATCCCTAGGGTGTCTGATTATTCCTATGAACATTGTATATCGACATGCATATGTTCACATGCATCAACACATCAAATTAATGTTCTTATCACTATCAAAATCAAACCGTTATACACCCATATTCTCAATCCCTTTTTACATATAATATTACAGGGCACACATTATCTTAGCAATTCAACTATCTCAATCAATTCATACACATATGCATACAAGTAATAATACAACCACACACTAATAATGCTATTATAGTTAAATTATCCACTTACAGACATAGCCCAAGAGGTAGAATTTCAACTCCAAGCTTATGTTGTCCTGGAGCCAATGGTTGTTCTCTACAAGAATCTAACGCACTACCAATAACATTAATCAATCTCCAATTTGCCTTTAGAATCAAGGATTAACTCAAATTAATCCCAAAGTACCAATTCCTAATGTCAAGAAAACCTAACTCAATCCTTTTATAAAAACCTGTGCAGATTCTTAAAATAGAAGAGATTAGGAGCTCAAAGATTACCTTGGGAAGCCAAGGGAAAAGTTGGGAGGGAGTGGCCACCGATCGATGACTCCTTCACCCAAAAATCACCTCTTTCTCAAGCTCCAAGAGCTTCACCCATGGATGGATTATCTATAGAATTAGGGCCAAAGAAAGGAATAGGAATGATGGGGAAGAAGTGAAGAAGAAGAAGAAGAAGAAAGAAGAGAAAAAGAGTGAGAAATCAGAGGAGAGGGTTTTATGCAGGAGAGGATCTTGATTTTGAGGGAAAGAGGTCAAGCTTCACCCCTTTTATAACGTCTGATGCCAAAAAAGTGTTGTTGCACTTTTGCTGCCACACTATAGCACCATGTGTGATGGTTAGAAGCCAACCCCTTAAATGTCCGAGCTGTTGATCTGTAGCGCAACCCCTAGCATCCAAAATTAACCAAAATCAGTTCAACTTGGTGTTCCTGCCTCCAACACTACTCAAGCCAAGTCTTATATACTTATTTATATTTCTTAATTTTAAGTTAATGTAGATGACATTAACTTTAAAACATAAATATCAATAAGAGAATACAACCCAATTGAATTCAATAAAAATATCAAAAAAATTAAAACACTTAAGAATCAAAACTCAATTTCGGATTTTAGTACAAATTTCGAGACTTGTGTTTCTATAAAGTTTTGGGTTAAAATGGAGGGATTACTTACTTCTAAAATTCATTAAAAATTGATCCTCGATTCTTTGATATCTAAGAAATAATTACCAGGACTTCTGATCTCAAGAAAATGATCCAATCATATAACCCTCCAAGGAGACATAGCATTCAGACTTAGAAATTTTACAAGATTCCAAAAGACAGAACCTCATTTCACATGGTTTTTTGACTACGGCATTAAAATGTACTAGGATCATCATGTGGATGAGTTCCTGTGGAGACCCACATCTAATCTTGGAGGGTTATTCATCAACGTTATTCACCGAGCATAGCTCCGGAACCTTTAAAGACAGTAATTTACACGATTTGTGGTAAGTTTGGTCCAATCCTTCTTTTGTTCTCTTGATTATTATTTCTGTTGTTCTGTTTTCTTTGTCATAGTAGCTAAAATATTATTATCCTAAGCTATATTTCTATCATGTACCGACAGTGTATAGCAGTTTTTCACTGTCATTCAATAAAAATACTAAAAACTATCATGTCATTATGAGCAGTTGCACGAATTTGAATTTAAAAAACATAATATGGCTCATTGTTGCATTCTTATTAGATAACAGTATAAAATTATTTTATACTGTCAATACATTGAAATTAAACACTTAAGAATATAGTCAAAAGAAGCAAAATGGATTGAGAAAGGAAATTATGATGATAATATTGAATTTATCAAAGACAAATGCAAGCAATTTTGAAATTATACATAGTATTGATATAAATCAACTTTCAAAATGATGCTAATTACCTCTATACAGACAATTACAATAATCTGTTAAAACAAGTTCAATATTTTAGTATTGATTTTTTTCCATATTCATTCAAAAGACATATATTGAAGGGCCATGATAGTAACTTTCTCTTTTTTTTTTCTTGGTCGTGGCTATGTTAGTACTGAAAAATATATTTTTGCTTGTAAATTATTTGTGCCCCATTACCACTAATTTAAGAGTTATATATTTATGATGACTTACCAAACACATATAAATGCCTACAAAGAGACTTAATAAAGAGGTAACATTCAAACAAGTTTGGAGAAACAAGGTTCCTTTCTAGAGTTTGCCCAAATGCCCAATTTGGCCCTCCATATTGTTCTCTTCTCTTGGGAAAGCTAATTAATAATTCTCTTCACTTTGGCAAGCACATCTCTATGAATGTGCTCTCTCCTTTCCCTTTTGCTTTGTTCCTCTACCTCTGTCTTTGATATATTATGAAGCTATACCGAGAGATCTTTATCTTGATTCTTTTGGTCGTATTTGGACCAAATTCATCTTGCAGAAGAAGAATGGTTGATCTATTACCTAGGAGTGGGAAAAGCCATCACTTTCAGGGACTAAGTACAGGTGTTCATGTTACAAGTTAAAAAAAGAACTAAAAAGACAAGTGCACTTGCATATTTCGGTTATGTACAGCTACATATACATGTTCCATTATTTTATTACATTGTACGGCTACCATTACTATGATTGGAAATTATACTACTATTGCTATTATAAGTGCCTTGAAAGGTGCCAAGTGATTGCTAAAGCTGCCTACTTCAAGAAATACATTTTCAAACTTAAAAATTGAACGTCTGCTTATTTTTACTTGTCCATGTTTTCATAATAAATCGAAGTAGCTGGAATACTTTTTTTTCGATAAGTTTATTGAAGGCAAGATCACGCAAAAAGTTGATGTGCATGGAAGACATAAGAAGGCAAAATTATGGCCAAAAGGATAGAAAGCCACCAACACTAATAGGATAGTGGACAAAACACCAAAAGAATTTGAGACCGTCTATTAATCAAATAGCGCAAAAACATGGAAGATGAGACACTCAAATGGAATGGCTACAGTAACTAAGAAGATGCCAAAAATTGCCAAGGCAAATAAAGATTTATGCACACCAGAATTTCCATCTACTTCACAATTCAACCAAAAAGGAGACCAAGCAAACAAATTTGTTGTGGAAGATCACCTTGTTTCTCAAATCCCATAAGGACCAAATGACCAAGTTGAAGCAAGATATCCACAAGTTCCTTTTCTATTTTCAGGAACCAATAGCAATCTATGACTCAAAGTTAACAGCCAAACAATCAGAGAAAACCCAATGGATGCCCCATCATTGGTAACAAATACCCCAAACTTCCATGCAAAAGGACAAGTGAAAAATAAATGGGACAAGCTTTCATGCTCAATAGAACAAAGCAGACACTTATAATCACCTGATAACGGCAAATTCAACTGCTTTAGTCGATCTTTTGTATTCAGGCGCCCTTGAACAACAAACCATAACAATAACTCCACTTTGGGGGGAACCAAACCACACCAAACTTTGTTTAGAATTATTGAATTTTGAGAACAGCAACCTTTTTCCTAGAACAACTTTTCTAAGAATGATTTGATAGAGAATACCCCAAACTTATCAAAAGACCACCAAACTTGATCAGCTTGATTGTCAACAAGTCTAACTTGGTTTAATAATTCCTACAGCTGAGTAAGAATGTCTAGCTCCCATTGAAAGAAGTTCCTACGCCAAAGTAGGTTCTAATGCCAAGAACAACCATCCCAAGAACCACATTCAAAGATCAGGGTAAATTTCTAAAGGGACATGGAATGCAGTCTAGGGAATTTGTCTTTTAATCTAATCTTCCCAAGCCAAAGATCTTCCCAAAATAAGGTATTACACCCATTACCAACTAGGTTTTTAATTCTGATTGCAAATAGTTTGACAACATCCTTATCCATGCCATTGATAGTGCAAATAGAACCCCAAGGGCTTGCGCCAATACAAGAATATTGATCAGAAAGTGATCTTCTTGGATCAAGATCATAATAAGAACAAATGACCTACTTCCAGAGATTGGATCTTTCATTAGAGAAATGCCACGACCGCTTAAATAAAAGGGCTGCACTCTTCATGACCAAGTTGCCAACACCCAAGGCACCAAATTTTTTTGATCTCTGGATCACCTCCCATGAAATTAATGGTAGAGAATTGCCATTCTCCTTTGAACCCCAAAAGAATTTGGATTGAATAGAGATAATCCTTTTTGCAATAATCTTAGGCATTTTAAAGATACCCAAGTTGTATAATGGAAGATTATTCAACATAGCTTTGATGAGGGTCAATCTATCAGCCTTAGACAATATATTTACTTTCCAACCATTCAGTTTCTTTTTAATTCTGTCAATGATGGGGTTCCAAGTATCAACCCTCCTTGGGCTGGCCCCCAAGGGAATTCCTAGATAAGAGGTTGGCAAAGAAGAGATCACACAATTAAGCTTGCCGTTAATATTGCAAATCACCTTATCTTTACAGTTCAGAGGGAAGAGAGCAGATTTGTCATAGTTGATCTGCAGGCCGGACACTAAACCAAAACAGTCTAGAATTCTCTTCAAGTTTAGAGCATTTTCTTCATTAAGAGGCATAAAAAAGATGGTATCATTTGCAAATTGGAGGTGAGTCAAAGAAACTTTATGCTTTCCAATAATAAGACCTTCAATCAGATTGTCATTGACCGCCTTATTCAGAAGTCTATTAAGAATGTCCCCCACTCAAATAAAAAGGAAAAGGCATAACGGGTCACCTTGACGTAACCCACACTCCATCTTGAAAGATTTGGTTGGCGAGCCATTGATAATTATGGACATTTTTGCAGATGAGAGGCAGCATCCAATCCATTTGCGCCAGAAACTTTCGAAACCCATTTTATCAAGAACCTGGTCAAAAAAGTCCATCTAATTAAGTCAAAAGCCTTGTGAAAGTCTAATTTCCAAATGACAACTTCCTTCTTCTTTTTTTGTGAACTAGTGAACAGCTTCATTGGCTATAAGTGCACCATCAAGAATCTAGCGACCTTGAACAAATGCTAATTGAGAATCACCAACAAGAATTTGGATTGAATAGAGATAATCTTTTTTGCAGCAAGCTTAGGCATTTTAATGATACCCAAGTTGTATAATGGAAGATTATTCAACATAGCTTTGATAAGGGTCAATCTACCGACCCTAGACAATAGATTTACTTTCCAACCATTCAGTTTTTTTTTTTTTTTTAATTCTATCAATGATAGGGTTCCAGGTATCAACTCTCCTTGGGCTGGCCCCCAAGGGAATTCCCAGATAAGAGGTTGGCAGAGAAGAGATCACACAATTCAACTTGCGATTAATATTGTAAATCACCTCATCTTTACAGTTTAGAGGGAAGAGAGCAGATTTGTCATAGTTGATCCACAGGCCGGACATTAAACCAAAACAGTCTAGAATTCGCTTCAAGTTTAGAGCATTTTCTTCATTGGAAGGCATAAAAAGGATGGTATCATTTGCAAATTGGAGGTGAGTCAAAGAAACTTCATGCTTTCCAATAATAACACCTTCAATCAGATTGTCATTGACTGCCTTGTTTAGAAGTCTATTAAGAATGTCCCCCACTCAGACAAAAAGGAAAGGGGATAACAGGTCGCCTTGACATAACCCACGCTCCATCTTGAAAGGTTTAGTTGGCGAGCCATTGATAATTATGGACATTTCTGCAGATGAAAGGCAGCATCCAATCCATTTGCACCATAAACTTGCAAAACCCATTTTATCAAGAACCTGATCAACAAAAGTCCATCTAATTAAGTTAAAAGCCTTGTGAAAGTCTAATTTCCAAATGACAACTTCCTTCTTCTCTTTTTTTGAACTAGTGAACAGCTTCATTGGCTATAAGTGCACCATCAAGAATCTGGTGGCATTGAACAAATGCTAATTGAGAATCACCAGCAAGCCCAGACATCACCCTCTTAAGACGGTTGGCAAGAACTTTAGCTATAACTTTATAGATACAGCTTATCATGCTGATAGATCTGAAATCTTTGATCTCCTTTGCCTCATCAATCTTTGGGACAAGTGAAACCCATGTCATGTTGGCATGCTTTGGTAATTTTCCAAATCTGAAAAATTCACCAATACACTGAAGAAAGTTAGCGCCAACCATATTCCAACATTTCTTAATAAAATTAAAATTGTAACCATCTAGCCCAGGGGCCTTAGACGATTCACAATCCCAGACTGCATTCTCGATCTCGTCATCCGAATGAAGGTCTCCAATAGAATGGAATCCTCATGCGAGATTTTATTAACTAGGCCATCATGAAAACAGATCAAAGGGATATCTTTCTGGTTATAAAGATTTTTATAAAAATCTCTAACGATACGTTTGATGCTCCTCGATGAACAAAAGAATCTTTTACCACATTTGATCTCCAGCGTTTGTTTCCTTCTAACTTTAACGGTAACCATGGCATGGAAATATTTGAAGTTTCGATCTTCTTCTTTTATTATCTTATCTCTGGAGATTTGTTTCCAATAACAGCTTTTCCGAGAATACCATCTATCAACTTGACACATCAAGGCTTCTAATCTAGCATTGTCCACTTCATCTGCAATTCTAGCATCCAATTTAATATTAACAATAGCAATCTCATCTTCAAAGCGTTGAATATTATGGTCAATGTTGCCAAAAGTCTCCTTGTTCCACTTCTTTAGAGGCACCTTAAAATTTTTGAATTTCTGAATCACATTCATATCACCAAAACCTTACCATTCTTCCTCAACGAACTTCATAAAGCTTGGATACGAAAACCATGCATCAATGCTTCTAAAAGGCTTAGCCCCCCAATTAACTTCTTCAGATTCAACTAGTAGAGGTATGTGATCTAAAAGAGAGCAATTAATGGCGGATAGCTTCGGAGTAAGATGGTTTTGTAACCACTGGGGATCCACTAGGACACGATCAAGCCTGCTAGAAGAAGTCCCTCATCTGCAAGTAAATTCCTGGCCAATTAAAGGGAGCTCCAAAAGACCCATGTCATTGATCCAAGTATCAATTCAACCATATTATTGTTGAGATTGGTACAGCCTTTACACTCTTCAGGCTTCCTCACTTCACTGAAATCGCCCATAAGAAATAGAGGAACATCTAAATTAGATTTTATAACTAGAAGATCCTGCCACAACCTTGCCTTGTCCTCATTAGAGTGGAAGCCGTAAATTATACCAATAACCCCCATCCTTTGAATATCCTGAAAAAAAAACCATTAATCCAAATCTAGCGGTCCCCTTTATATATTGTTTCATCCCTAATGAAATTAGAGTCCCAAATGCAAAGAATACCTCCACTCCTCCCTTGTGCATTAACTGAAGTCCACTTAAAGTCATCAGATCCCCACAATCGACGAATCACAAGCTCAGGAATATCATTTCTCATGGTTTCAATGAGACCAATAAAATTAATAAATCTCTATCTCACCCATCTTGCTACTTCTCTAATCTTACCATCACCCCCAATGCCCTTAAGATTCCAACAAATCAGCTTCACTAAGAAAGATTGCACTCACCAGAAAAGATCCTCTCGGATCGATGAATCCGCTTTTTCATTTTTGAATGATGCCTTTTTTTAGCAAACTTCCATTCTTCCTTTTCCTCTAAAAGGGCTTGAACGTCATCAGCATCATTGCAAGTGGAAAGACCAAGTTTCTTGCCTATCTCCCATGATGGTAAGCATCATCCATTTCGCTATCCACAGCCTTGTTAGGATTAGATTTAGCACATTCAGCTCCATCAGAGTCAGATTCAGAAACAGTAGCATTCTTTTTGTCGAAGGGAGGTTGCTTGTCTGAGTGAAAAGGAGTGGATGGATGTGTCACTTTTCTGACGTGATTATTAGGTGCTTTGAACCCAGGGGGAAAAATTGGGCCAGATTCAACAGGCCCAGAATCAACCATAAGCCTCAAGGGAAAGTTGAAATCATACAGGGTGTTTATGATTGTTAAGTTTGCATTCGGCCCATCACGTGATAAACCCAAGTCTCTTAAAACTTCTTCTATATGCCTATCATCATCCAACCCAATGGTCCTTATTGACTTGGACAATTGGAAAGAATTCTCCACCATCTCATTTTCAATTCCAATGCTAGCCACCATAATTGGGTCATTATTAATCGAGTTTGCCAATTGGTCCATTGAATCCAAAAGATCATTATCATTAATGTTCCTATTATTGTTCAGACTTCCCAAGATAGCCCCACCACCGTGACTTCTATTCACTAGAGTATTGTCTCCATCTTCCTGGCCGACGATTGTAGGAGACTGGATTTCCTCATTGGAACATTGTTTATTTTGGATGTTTGAAGCATTCCAAAGGTGAATTTCTTTCCCCACCTCCTTAATGTAAGCATCATAGCCTTGTCCATCTATTGAGAAGAAAACATTGCCTTGAATGAGAAGGTTGTGGCAAGTGTCCATGATTTTTGCCGAGTTAAAAGAAGACCGATTAGAGGTCTGCTCATTAAAACATACAATATTGCCCCAAAGATCAGCAATCTTCTTAAGGGTTTCATTGGACCAGGCTTGGAAGGGCTCCAAAACATTCCACCAGACTCTCCTTGTTTGACAAACTTCCTCCTTGGACCAGTTTCGAAGCTCATCAAACTACTCACTTAAGACGCTACCTCCCTCTTTCATTATTTCATCCCTTTCTTCTATTGAAGCAAAAGTAATTAGAGCTTTATAAGCACCCATAGCCCTAATAGAATCAAATGGAAGGAATGTTCCCCTTAATTTAGCTTCCATCAAATCAATATCAATCGGGTATAGGGACTTGGCAACGATGCTCCTATTTAGTTCTTTAGCAATATCTTTCACAATCTCCCCATAAACAACCCTGGCCTTGTCATATTCCTCCTCTGCTTTTGTATGCTCGTTTGCCTTCTTTCTGTCTATGACCTTGCAATCTTTCCTCCCTACTGATCGTGTCGTTTTCAACACTGCATCCTTATATGACATTGTTTGGGGCATCATATGGAATTGGACAGGGATGGGATTCGTAGGTACAAACATTTTGTCTGCACCTGCAACTTCTCTAGTACTCGATCTCTTGAGTTCAGCGAGAGAGACTTTTATTCTACAACCTCTGATTTCAGTCTCGTTAAGATTCTTGATTGCCATATTCGCCTCCTCAATCTTCACAATTTTGACAAAGGCAAAAGGTTGCTTGCTATTTTTTTACTTCTTCCTGAAGAGGAAAACGTCAATCACTCTGCCTTCGTGACTAAAGAGTTGCCAAAGCCAAGATTTGGACATTGAGGCAGGGAGATTGTCCACAAAGACAGTGAACGACACTTGCTCTAGTCTTCTCCATGCTAGATTGTGGCGTGCATGCACAGCTTTATTTCCATGCAAAGCATAGGAATCTTCTTTATGAGCTTAGTAGATTGAGTGTACCTATTGGAAATTTTAAATTCTCACTATCTGTTTGTATGTCTTTGTAAATATTCCAATACAACGAACATGCCTTTAAGTTAGCAGAAGAATTTTGGGACTCTACGAACCACAGGATATGGGCTTGAGTCCAACACTTAGAACTCCAACTCGAGTGTCAAGAGAGGTTGCCAGTGTAACAAACCGAAGAATGTAGGACAAGAAATATTCTGTATGTACTAATAGTGAAGTGGTAATAATTGTATTTTAAATTATATCTCCATCACATAATTCAGATTTGTTGTAAACTCTAAATTATCCATGAAATACTATACTATAAAGGTCATATGCTATATTTTTCACAATTTAAAAGTTTTCACAGCACCCGTAACAACCTTTAAATATAACTTTATGACTCAATCATTGCGTATATGTTTAGGGAGTGCTGCACTCTAAGCCAAACTCTATCCACCACTGGTACTATCAAGTCCATTTCAATGCATATACGTGAATATCTTCCCCTCTCAGTATTGGTTGTATTAACGTCAACATTAACAGGCTTTCCCATGGCAGATGGCAATCCTAGCAAGAATCCTTCATCATAACAAACCATTAACCCCCGGGAACCTTATCCAGACCGCGGTTCTTTCCACCTTAGATTTAGAGATATAAAATCCACGGACCATTGGGATACTACTAGATAGTGGTCAAACGGCATCCAAGGACATCCCCACAACACCTTCCTCTATCCGCTGGAATATCAAACTTTACCATGAAGAAACCATTCCCCACACCCACCATCTCAAATGCTGCTTGTAGTTTCCATAAGAGTTTAAGCTTGTTTTTCAGCAATCCATACCCTATTCTTTTTTCTATTAGTTTCGCAATTATTGCATCTTTCCATGGATGGCACAAATTCTGAAATACCTTATCATCAACGTACACCTTTGTTGTCAATCGGTTTTCCTCCCTCATGTTCCACCGTCATCAGTCCTTTCTTAATCCAATCCATCTTCTATCTCAGCGATGGAAGGGGTTGATGCCCCATTGCCTTATCACGAAAGGACACTTTGCTTTGTATCGGATTATCACCGTCTGGAGGTTTTCCTAGCTGTGGTAATCTTTTGTCGTAGAGAATACAAAGTTCTGCATCTCTATTGCAAAGAATACTTGTTTGATCCAATGCATCTTCTATAACCATTTAGCATAAAATGTATCAAAATTTATTATAAATATATGTAAGATAATATAATAAACTAGAATTTTATTTAGATGTATTTAAAAAAAATGTTACCACGAGCACACTAAGAAGAGAGGAAAGTACAAGCAGAAATCAGTAGTCGCTCTTCAAAGTTTTCTAAAGATGTAGGTCTAAAGATCAAAATACAATTAAGATCAAGTTGTATAAAAAATAAATAATGAACAATAATTGTAAAAAATTTTCACATCACAAAAGAATTTACATAAATTATTAAAATAATTTTTTTATGTGAAGTTGAAAAGTAAATATAAATATTATTCTAAATAAACCATAAAAATTCAGACAAATAGCTAGCTATTAAATTTTAGATATACCCTTTTTGTTTTACTTTAGGAGTTTAATTGGTACGTACTGACAGTATAAAACAGTTTTATACTGTCAACCAATAGAAATCTTGGAAAAGTGAGAAATCATGATAGGTCTCTCATTATCATGGGTGGTTATTTGTATGAGTTGGTACTTTCTACTATTTCTATTGGTTGACAGTGTAAAACTATTTTACACTGTCAGTACATTTAAATTAAATTCTTACTTTAAAATATTATGAATATATTTACTTTAATTCACTTTGTTTTAAATAAAAATCTTTTCAAAATAAATAAATTGAAATGTATATTAAATATTTATTTATTTAATAAAAATTCAAATTATAAATAATTAATTTACATAATATGTGAAATGCATAGGATAAATAACTATTATATTCTAGGAGTATTCAAATCTAATCCAACCCAATCAAAATTGTTTAAGCAATCCAATCTAAACCAAAATTTGATTAAAATAGCAAAAGTTTGAATTAAATTGGATCATTTTTTAACAAACTGCATGGATTGAATCAAATATCAAATCTAATTTCAAAACTCGATCTAATCCAATTCAAATTATATCATATTATATAATATTTTTTATTATTAAATTTATACTTTTACTTATAATAATTTAAATTTATTAAATAATTTTTTTATTTATATATTATTTTTACTTAAATAACATGTTATAAATTTTAAATGAGCTATTTTTATTTTTTATTTTTTCATTTCAGACTTATACTACTTTTATTTTATAATATTGTAAAATTTAAAATTTAAATTTTTCAAAAATTGATCAAGCCGATTTTTCAGGATCTAACTTAACTAGTTTAATTAATTGTTAGTTAGATTAGTTAATCCTGACCTAGCATGATTAGTTAGAATTGTTAAAGTAGGTTCTCCCTTTCACTTGCTGTACAGGATTGTACATAAATCCCTCTTGTAATTCTTTTTCCCTAGTAACAGAATATCAATTCATTCAGTTCTATCTCAATATGATTCAATCCAAATCGATAAAAATTGGATTTAATTGAGTTGGATTCAAAATTTAAATTAAATTGATTCATTCCAAATTTAATAAATTATGTTATTTAGATTTGATTTTTTTTTTTTTTTTGTATCAAAAATTGATCCAAACCCAACTGCAAATGCCTCTAGTATATCTACCATATGTAAGACTACTGAAGAGTCTTTTATAAGCAATTCGAGACTTTAACCTTACCTAAAACATATATAACAATATTCTAACTTTGAAACACTTTCAAAATCCATATATAATAGGTGTTCGCATGTTTTCTCAAAATTATTTTTCTTGTATTACCTTGTATGCGAGATAGATTCGCTCTTTCATACTCAACTTTGTCTAATTCCATTTCATAATAAATAATAGGCTAGTAGCGCTCTTTATAATTTCGAAGGTATAGAATTTACTGTCGCCTTCTACATTTAATTTGGTGACTGGACTTTCCAAACTTCTGAGAGAGAATGACTATGAATCAGGAAACTACACATCATGCCATTAATCATGGTGTAATCTCCACTTCGAATATCTAGTTTTATATCCGAAAATTACTGTTTCTAACGTTATTAAACTTCTAAATGCAAGCAGCGAATAGAATATAACAAACTGTACTTAACGTTGCGTAGCGTAGATCTCAAAATCGGAAATCATGGTGTGAGAAAATATCTCTCTCTATATATAATCAACTTAATACACCAAAAAAAAAAAAAAAAATCACCGAGCTGTAGTTCTTATAAGCATTCATCGCAAGCATATCACGAAAGCAACCACCTAAGAAGCCTAGATGAATTTGTATTGTCATCCAAAAAATTAAAAAATAGAAAAAAGAAAGCTTTGATATGATGGGTGTCATCTTCAAACTTCAACACTTCCGTTTGCAGTGGAGAGCTGAACCCCAGTATTTGGCTTTGTGTCACAACCACTATCATCATCGTTTACTCCCTTGCAGGAACAGTAGCAAGCATAGAGTATGAGCTGAACAAGTCCAGACACTGCTCCAATACTGTTGCTTATCTGCAAGATTATATAAAGGTAATGCTGGATTAGAAAAATTCATTCAAGATTATGTGACTGACAAGAAAGAGAAACTATACGTGTAATTAAGTTAATTATTGACAGAGTAGAACAGAGTAAGTAAATTAATTAGTTACCAGGACATAAAGATCGAAGGGGTGGATGAGAGCATATGTTGTCCAGCACACACCATTAAGGAAGTTAGTCAGAGAGAGCCAGAATGGCATGTATTTCACACTCTTGGTTTTTATAACCTTTGCCTGTCAATTATATACATACCAAGACCAAGATAAGTTTGGGTGACAATTTTATGAAATAGACTTCAACTTATAATTTAAGTTATGGGTTACAAATTAAAGGCTTACCATGATTGTAAGAGGAGAGACATACATCATGACATTGAAGATATCACAGAGAACACCAACCACTAATGACCTTCGGTGAGTGCCATGCAGTGCCAACAATGTTACAAGAGCAACGGCAGCAAAGAAAATAGCCTCGATGAGAAGAAAAAGCAGCACCTTTTTCTGAAGTTAATTAGGGAATAGACAGGGAGTTAAGGAATCAAAAGCATGGAAATATAGGCAAAGGTATTCAAACATGAAGTAACACATATTGGCAAAACCGCTGGAATAAATGACACAAGAAAGATCAAAATATTAGTGGCAAACAGAAGAGGAAGCATACGCACCCGTCCTTTGTGGGTGGCATAAATGTAAAATATGGTAAGATAAATGAACTCAAACACAAGCCCAACGCCATTGATGGTGACGACGAGAACACTGTGTGGGTGCACAAAGGGGAGCCCATAGAAAACCCAAAACGCACAGTTCAACACGGTAGCTATGTAAGGATCAGGCTTGAACTCCTCGACCGACTTCTTCTTGATAATTCGATAGAAAGTTGGGCTGAAAATTTCAATAAAAAAACCCAAAAAGAATTAAAAAATTGAAAATTGTCATGTCCAAAATATTGAAAAAAAAATAGAAAAAAGAGTATGTTATTAATCACGAGATATTCTTGTTTACTACACTAAGTCAATCAACAATTAATTATTTATGCATTGTTACTCTATAGTATTTATCAAGTTGGAGTTAAATTCATTAAAATCCTAAAAAAGAAAAAGAAAAATTGAAAATTCATATATCCAAATTCTTTTTTGAAATCACAGCGCTTGAAACTTCGACTATGCATGATGCATTAAAGAGAACCATAATGGCTCATGCAGCGTTATATATATGAGATTCAAAAAATTTTCACTAATAACTAACTTATTCATATATCTTAATTAATTATTAATTATCAAATAATGTAAATATTTTGATGAGCAAATAAAGAGAATAACATGATCAATCACGTGCACATAAAAAAAATTAAAATTTAAAACTTAAAGAAAAAAAAGAGCAAATATAGAAAGAGAGTTTACGCTGGTGAGAAGAACAAGCCGAAGGATATGACGTTGCCTGCACACAAAAGCAAACACACTCTCAGAAACACATTAACACACAAACCTCACTCTGGACGGAGCAAAACGTTTCTTCTTTATTATTATTTACATGCAAAATTTGATTTCATTAAAAAAAAAATGTGAAGAGCTGGAACTCAGAAACAGTTGGAACTGAAGTGGAAATTTTGGTTCTCCGATTCAACGAAAACCACGACGCAATCAATGAAATCAAAACACTTGAGCAGCCAAAAAAAAGGTGATCATGATATTGTAATCCACACACGAAATTAACATTGCAAGAAGAAGAAGAATAATAATTAAAAGATAGAGAAGCAGGCAGTAACCTATAATGCCGACGACGTTACGAGCAAGTGCGGCACTCACCATCTTCTTATGCACAAATTCACCACACTAAGACACACAGAGATTGCGTAAGAGAGAGAGAGAGAGAGAGTAAAGAACAGAATGTGTGAGTTGTGAAGTAGCACCAACTGGCTGTTATATATATAGAGACCTTGTTTTGGAGGGTAAGATTGAGAGGGAGAAAAAAAAACAACAGAAAGATAATATAATTATCCTCTCCTGGACAAATTCCGTTTTATCGTGAAAGGATTTCAACTTCTTTTCGAAAGACATAGCCGTTTTTCTAAAGATTCAAAAAAAAAAAATGATAAGATAATGATAAAATAAGGTGGTTACCTCCGCAAAATATGGGAATTAAAATTCACGAGTAGATTTGCCATATCTACAAAATATGAGCACCCAAGTATTCTATCCTTTGTGTTAGACTTGTTTAGTAGAGATAAATTAACCTTTTCTTTTTCAACAAAAAGATTTGGGTGATATCCCGTTTCAGTATTTACTTTAGAGATCATAATTATAAAGATGTATTAACTATTAGATAATGAAAAGATAAAAAAATAAACTTACCACTAAAGATTATAACGTAAGATACGATAAATCAAAATCATCGAATAAGTTGTTATCATCATCTTATGGCTTAGAACTAAAGATAATAAGATGAAACAAAATAAGTTATCATTAATTATCTTCAGATAACTTGAAGAGTATAGAGCCGTACAAATGATCCCCTGATAGCTACACTACACATTCTTTCATCCCTGAGTCTCTAGCTTGGTAGAAGCCATGGCCTTTAGTCCTAAAGATCCCGATGATAAGAGGAATACAAGCAAGAAAATGAAGGGAACATCAACCAACACAGGTGAAAATGGGTGCAAAGGATGCAAATGCAAGAAGAGTGAATGTTTGAAACTCTACTGTGTTTGTTTTGCGGCGGGAACCTATTGTACCGACCCTTGCTCTTGCCAAGGCTGCTTAAATACAGCAGAGTATGAAGATGCGGTTCTCGAGAAAAAGAAGCAAATCGAATCCCGTAATCGACTTGCATTTCTTCCCAAGATTGTACCACAATCCAGTGTTCTTCCATCGAATAATAATAATGCGGAGGATGCAAATGCGGTGACAGCGTCAAGGACAAGGCATAGAAAAGGTTGCAATTGCAAAAAGTCAACGTGTATGAAAAAATATTGTGAATGTTACCGGGCTCACGTTGGATGCTCCAACGAATGTCGATGTAAGGGATGTAAGAATGAGTATGGCATGAAAGGATGTTATGTTGCAAAGGATGACCATGCTTTGAGTAACGAAAGGGCTGAAAATAATGGACTCAGCAATGTGGGCATAATGCATCAATCATCTCCATGCAGTGCAGTTCCCACCGTACGTCAGGTTATAACCTAGCTTAGCCATTTTATTTTAAAATCTATACATATGTTACTTCATTGGCCTCTATTAAAAAAAACAAATTAAAATTATAGCACATATTTAATTTTATTTGCATATTAACATATATAATTTACCTAGACCATAGATACGTTTGTAGAATTTATATTGTGTTAGTTATTTCATAATATTATATGAAAATTAATTTTTCTATTTTATGTGATGTATATTTATTCTGGCCCATCCTATTAAATTTCTAACTCTGTCCTTTAAAATCGATATATGCAGCCTCTTGATTCAGAATTTGACATTCTTTTAGAAGAGGGAATTTTTTCTGCTACAACAGGCCACTCTAATTATCTATGGCAGATGTTTACAATGGAGAATGAATCCCATACGACCAACATGCCATCAAATCAAGTTGGCTCTGCCCCTCCCGAACAAGGACCTGTTTTGCAGCCCCAACTTCATATTCCTAGGCATCAACAGCTGCTATCCCAAAACATTCAAAACCATATTGCACCTCAGCCTGATAGCCTTCTTCCATCTGCATCTGGTCTAGCCCAGACCCCTAGCCAAAATATTGGCCAGAATAATTATATGTTCCCTGGTTCTCAGGGACAATCATCTTTTCTGCGTAGCTTCTTTCAGCAGCCTAATAATGTTCATCAGCATTCAACTGATTTCATGCTTCAGCAACATTCCCAAGTTGCCACGCAGAGGCACCAGCAACCACAGAGTTCTGTTGTTCATGATCAACAACAAACACAAATGGCAATGAGTCATGAACAGCCAATGCTAACTGCACGACAGCAACATCAACTTTTGGGACCACAGTCAAATGATGCAACAAACATCCAAGTACATCCTCAGTTGCTTAGGCCATCCAACAACGTTAGTGATATAGAGCAGCCACATAGGTTGTTTTCGCGGCAGAACAATCTAACTGACCTGTTGTCTGAGTTCCCACTATACTTTTTTTAAGTGTATTACGTAATGGTTCACCAAATTTATTTGAAAAAAAAAAATTGTAATTTTTCTTTTCTGTCATAAAAGAGTTGAACTTTAATGCTATCGTATAGCTATAGTACTTTTACGTGTTAATTAATGTTGCTAGCTTCTGCATCTTATATGTGTGTGTTTTGATGCTTTACCAGAATTTGGGCCCACCCTTAAATTAGCTCTTTGATTTTTTTTCTATTTATTTTTTATTTTGATAGAACTACCAATATTTATATCCTATTATTAGAAATTCAATTAATTTGGCCCGATCCAATAGAGGATTTTTTTTTATTCCTAGGGCTCGAGCCCAAAACCTTTAGTTAAGGGATCAAAGAAACTACCATTTTGACCGATCCCATATTAGTAAATTAGATCTTAGATTATGATAATATTTGAAATAATTAAAATTAGGATTTAATTTATAAATTAAATCTTATATTTAAAGTAATTATATAAAAATAGAATTTGAATTGATTAAAAATAGAATTGATTTGATTTGATTTATACTTAAATTTTAAAATTAAATTAATTTTCATAAAATTCTTTCAATTTTTATGAGATTTCAAATATAAAGCAATTAAATCATGAAATTTGATAAATGAAAGTATTTTTTATTTTTAAAATATCCTAACACAAATTTTGATTTACAAATTAAATCAATTCCTATTTTTTCCTATTTCAAACACTCTCTCTATGGGATATTGGAATTAACCCGACCCATATCATTTCTACTTAGACGCTTAACGCAAAATCTTGCTCTCAAATGCATGCTCCTCCCTTTTATCACTGGATGTGGAAAAAAAAGGGTGTAGAGATTCTTCTTGTACGGTTTACAAATTTTTTATTTCTTTACCTCTTCTCTGCACAGAGGAAAAGCATGATAAGATTTTCCAATGTTAATTATGTAATTAAGATATAGCAGCTGGATTCGATTGGGGTGGTTAACTATATTGCACGAAGCCATTTTAGATGGAAAGGGGACCAATTGAACCACGTGGGCATCTTATATGGAGCAGCAGAGACACGGTATGGGTGGGGCTTGCTGTTTGTACGGATTTGCAATATTTTCTTTGGGGAAAAAATCGACAACTTTATCGAAAGCTATACCAAGTTCCGATCCATTAAATATATGTAAAGTTTTCACCAATTGGTCCCAACTCTATTCAGTTGGCCACACATAATTTGACAAATTTATTGCATGAATATTATCATCTGTACATAGCGATGAGGTACTCTTTTTGATATATATAAAATTATTTATAAATAAATAAAAATTTCAGTTATGTAAGTGATAAATTAGTCTATGAAAAAATATGAAAAATTATGTATTAATAATTATATATTTTAATTATGTAAAAACAAATGATCTGGTAGAAAAAAATTTTCATATATTATCAATTTTTTTACTGTATTCACTGAAAATAAAACTAAAATATCTAATCCTCAAATATTCAAAGATATCCCTAAAACCTATATACAATAATTATAGTTTTATTTCTTGTGATTAATAACTCACAAATTCACTTCAACTCATCACATTTTGTAGTTAGAATTCACACTAATTTGCAATTATTATATTTAAATGACAATATAATTTGTAATTCACTCTAATTTGCAATAGTTAAAAAATATACTATGTATGTATTGCATATAACAATATTAATCTTTTATCTTTGAATTAAATTACATTAAAATTTAATATTATTAGGTCATAATAACTTAATTTTAACGATTTTTAATCTTGAGAATAAATTTATTTAAAATTTAAAATTTTTAAAATTAAATTTATTTTTAAAGTAGACAAACAAAATATTTTTACTTTTCAATTGTTTAATATTTAAGATTAATGGAAGAAGCAACTTTAACACCCCCAAATAGTTAGTTTCATATAGCACTTTATTTTATTTTGTTTTTTTATATTAGTGACAATGAGATTCGAACCTTGATTTGATGTATATTACCAAAGCTCTTCATCATTAGATCACTTCTAATGGCTAATGTAATACTTGATTATTATTATTTTTTGGGTAGATTATGTACTACTTTATTTAGTTGCACATAATAATATTAATTTTTCTTACCAAAATAATATTAATCTTTTATTATTAAATTTTATAATTTTAAAAAAATAATTACATTAATATTTAGCTCATAATAACATACTTTTTGTAATTTAAATTTTGAAAATTAATGTGCTTAATTTTTTAAAAAAAATTTAAAATTAAATTTATTTTTGAATCATACAACTAAAATATTTTTAATTTTAAATTATTTTATATGTTAATATTATGATTGAAATTAATATTCACTATTATTTGAGTTATTATATTTCTAATTATATTTTGTTATTAAAATTCACTCAAATTTGAAATAATTACATAATAATATTAGCACTTTATCTTTGAATTTAGTTGCATTAAAATTTAAATAATTATGTTAATATGTTAGCTAATGATAACTTAATTTTTGTGATCGTAATTTTGAGAATTAATTCGGGTAAAATTTAAAATTTTTCTAAAAAAATTATTTTCAAAGTAGACACAATATATATATATATATATATATATATATATATATATATATATATATATATATATATATATATATACTTTTGAGTTATTTAATAGTCAAGTTTAAAGAAATAAGTGATATCGACATTCTCCAGAAAATTTGTGACACTTTGTTTAGTTGCATATAATAATATTAATTTTTTTTAATATTTGAATATTATTATGTTAAAATTTAAATATAATTACATTAATATGTCAGCTTATTATAATATAATTTTTGTGATTGAAATTTTGATAATTAGTCTACTTAAATTTTTTAAAATTAAAAATTAAATTTTCTTTAAATTAGACAAAAATTTACCTTATTTAATGGGTTAATATTACAATATACACCCACACATACACACACACACACCTATATATATGTGTATGTATGTATGTAGGTGTGCATGCATATATGGGTGTTTTTATCAACATCTCACATATTTTAATTTGTTTCTTTTTGTTGGGGGCTCTTTAAGGTATTTATGCTCCCAGATACTATTGCGAATAAAGGGTCCTCCCATCAATTATTTTCTCCAAGATTAGAACCTTGGTTCTCTTTTTGGGAGTGTAGCTCATTTACCGCAGTAGACATAACTCTTGTTGGTCACATTTGCTTTTCTTTATATTTCACTTTTTTTTTCCTTTCTATATAAATAAAAATCTAAAATCAACTCTTTCTATTTTTTATGGATTTTATGTTTATTAACAAAATTGAATCAACTCTTCTCCTTCAAGTCACATAAACTCATGATAATTTTGAAGAGCTACCTTAATAAGTATGCAATATATTCCTCACATGCTATATTATTTATATTTTTGTGAGCTTATATTTTTCTTAACTTATATTTTAGTAAAGGTGTTTAGTTTAGCTTACTATTATCACACATTTTCAATTTTAATAAAATAGTGCTTCTAATTACAAGTGAATTGTCTATTTTTTTCAACAAGGTCAACCAATATTTATGTCAAGGTATATATACCAATGTGAGGGTTGGGAGTTAAAGCCTCAGATTTGCCATCTTTTATTCATCAAAAACAGGTTAATAAGTTCATATAATCACTCAAATATTCAACTCTTTGTTTGACATATTATAATAATATTTTCAAATATCTTATTTATAAATAAATATTATATGTGTGTGTGTGTGTGTGTGTGTGTGTGTGTGTGTGTGTGTGCGTGTGTGTGTGTATTAATGATTATGCATATATAGTTGACAATATTGATATTACAAAATCAACAATTCTTCCTAAGTTGGATGATATGAAGACTATGAGGGTGTATGGCAACTTGAAAAATCAAGTTAACATAGTATAAAATAAAATTAATTATACTAACACATCTAAAAATGAACTACTTTTTTACTATGCGATATTTAGTTCAACAACTTAAAAATTAGTTTCATCATGTCCAAAGGGAGGAGGATGCTACGGTGCACCATGCATCTTCATTTAACCATACTTTCAAAGTATGACTAAATGCATTCATAGTGTGGTTGTCTATATTTAGCTACATTCATCAAATTGTGGCAAAATACACTATCATTTACTTTTTAAAGTGTGATCGTAACACTCTCCCAAGTATAATATTAAGTCATAACATCATATTTAGGAGTCGTTATTAATAATTTAACGAACCTTAATTTGTTATTCACTTTAGTTTCTAAGAAATAAACACAATATCCCTTACACTTCACAAATATTGGTATTACAATATAGTCTTCCAAATTATATGAGCATCTCTACTAGGAGCTTTGACTACGGAAATAGTTACTTAAAGCTAACATATATATATATATATATACACACACACACACACACACCAACTGTCTTCAGCAATCAATCTAGTCTCGATCAAAATTCTTCTTGTTTAGTCTTCAGCAAGATTCTCCTAAGCTGCCTAGGGACGATACAGAAACACATATAGGCATAAGGATTTTTCATTCTTGGTAGGCTTCCTAAGCTATTTGATAATTCATGTCATCGTTGCTGACCCAATAGCTTTGATTAGTTTAGAAAATGTGATCTCAAATATGAGGATAGAAGTTCAGTTATTAAGTTCAGAAAACATAAGTTCAGAAAATGTAATCTTTTTAAGCAGGTTACTTTTAACAATTATTTAATAGCTTCTAGAATGGATATAAGAGTAGTAACAGGTAAGCTTCAACCATAATAATAACAATTGCATAGCATAATGAGTTAATGGGGTATGCATATGTAGATGCATATGCTGAACCATGTAAATGCACTTGACTTTCTTAACCTCTATTTCACTTTCTTTACTTAACACACTTAGACGTTATGTATCATCATTCCTAGGTTGTAGCATCTCTTATCTTTTATCCATACTTGATCCATTGGGAGTATTTGGCTATATAAACTTATGGGTAATAGCCTACTTTTCATACCGACTTATTCCCCATAATTTATTCTAGAGCTGGTACAAGTAATATGGAATTATAATCATATTAAGAGCTCATACATTCATGTATGAATATTCTTGATGTACTTATGATTATACTACATAGTTCATATACTTCTGCCAAAAATCCAATAGCATAACAATTAAAATAGGAAGAGTCCCAAAATAGACAGCACAATTAACAACAAGCCAATCACAACAATCATGATTATCATAAATAATATGCCAACATAACATCATTTTGATATGTAGCTACATAAATATTCGGTCAATTTCATTTCTCATGGTGTATGGAACCTATGTCATGAAACTTTCAAATTGCCCACTTTCCTTAAATTTGCCCAAAAATTATAAATTTCACTAAAATTCCATTTTAATTCATTTTAATCTCAAAATTTAATAGAATGTAACACTGTTACTATACTTTTAAACCTCTTTGATTTCACTAAATTTTGATGTGTATAGTTTAAGTTATTAAGGTTTTACTCAAGGCTATCCTATTTCAGGATAAACTTGCATACCTAAAATTAGAAAATCACTAAAAATTCATTTTACATTCTTTTGACCCAAAATTCTACCAGGATGTACATCTATGGACCTTCTTTCAAATCCCACAAGTTTCACTCTCATTGAATAGGTAGAGCTCGAATTATGAGCTCTTTATTAAGGCTACATTGTTTCAACCCGAATAGAGCATAGGTCAATTTTAAGGATTTACTGGGAATAATCTGCTAATAATCTAATTTTGAAACTTTAGACATGATTCCTTATGTGTTATCTTTCTAATAAAAATAGTTGCACTCAAATTGAAGTTATATAAGGCGAATTATGCCCACTTCATCTCATACTACTTAGGATAAGAGGTGTTTACTAATAGCCTACTTCTGAAAATCATAATTCTTTCATTTCAAGTCCAATAGACCTATAATTTATATGAATCTATGGTTGGATTCATCTTGGAGTCAAATTTTATCTAAAATGGTTTCACTTCAATTTGAATTTTATATATTAAGATATGCCTCTTGCTGTACAGACTACTCTTAAGTTTCCCTATAATAGCTTTTCTATTTTGTGATTATTTTGGTTTTCTAATTTATTCTCCAATACTAATCAAGTCTCCCTAGCCTTAAAATACTAGAAAATATCCTATTAACATCATACAAAACACTAAATGAATATATCACTATTGATATAAGAAAACCCTAATTACAAAAAAAAACCCCTAAAATACCATAACTCTTTGGAATCCTACCTCAATTTCCAAAGCTTAGAACCTCCTAGCTTAAGTCTTTTGATGTCCTTGTCTCCTAGGCCTCAAGATGGTTACAAACCCTTTCTTTGCTCTTTGCTAAATCAAACTATATGGCTTGAAGGAAAGAGTTTTGGCTTGTGTGAAGGTTGCTTGATCAAGAAATAAGTAGAAAGATTGGAAAATTTTGGTGGGAACAAGTGAAGTACTCAAGACTTTGGTTGAATATGATAAGTGTGAAGATGAAAATGAAAATAGAAAGAGAGAGGATGGCTGCCGATATTTTATGATGGAGAGAGAGAGAGAAAAAATGTCTCTTGCTTCTTAAGTTGGTAGTTGATTCCTATTAGTAGATATGAAAGAAAATTTAAATTGCTTTAAGCTTGAACTTTTGGGTAGTCTTTCTTTGGCCACCAAGAGGGTTTGTGTGACAAATTTCTAGCTACACATTTTAGAATTTTTAACTGATATTTATATCATCCTACAATATAGGCTCCTACCAAATCAGTTCTTGTATTATAAGACACTGCTAGTAAGACAAGTTCTCTGGCTAGCAAAAATATAACTATTTTTCTGCAAAGAAAATTTGAATTCATATTACCCTATAATTAACTTTTTCTTATTACTTACTTAAATATCTACAATATATCTAAAAATTAATTTTTCAATAGTATTAGTTATATGCACTATTATTCAGAATGCTACAGTAATTATGCATTTAGCCACACTTTGGATGAATTTAGCCACCCTTATAAAATATGGTTAAACAAAGGTGTGTAATGCACCTTACATGACTATGGTGCGTTTTAGATAGCCTCCTGAAGGGAAGGCAACGAGGGCACGGATGAATTTGCCAAGAATGGACACAGGATTGGTGTTGGGATACAATTCTTTAGTCATGCTCCATCGCTTATTTCTAGTTCTTTGTTTGCAGACTTTGGAGAGGTTGTTTTACTTCGGGCTAGTGTTGTTTTTTTTTTTTTTGGGTCTTTTGATCGCGATATTAAAAAATAAATAAATACAATTATTTTAATTAAAAGGTGCGCCGTGCACCTTGTGGTCTAGTGGATAAAATTTAATGGTATATCGATATATTAATTATTTATAATATGCTATAGTAATTTTTCAATTTTAGCTAGGCTTCAAAATTGGAGTTAAATACATTTTAAAATTAAATAAAATTTATCTGTATAATTTTAGAATATTCTCAAAAAATTCTATTTAATTTCAAAATTATGCAAATAAATTCTGTTTAATTTTAGACCAACGCAAATAAATTTTAAAATTATTACAATCTATCATAAATAATTGGTATATCAATATATGATTTGATCTTAACCATTAGAGCACAAGTTACATAATGCACCTTTGACCAACGAGCAGCAGTTTAACAGCCCTGCAGTATGATGCATTGATACCATCTTTTCAGCAAACACCTCAAGACAATACATATATGCATCACCAAAATTCCAACCAAGGGCCAGAGCCTTCTTGAACAGAAGGCTAAGGATCGGCGGAGTATACAGAATCAAGAACCACTTTTTTTTTTTGGGGGAAGGGGGGGGGGGCAGGCACAAACTAATCAGAAAAATATGAATTGCCAATAGTTTACAGAATCAAGGACAACTTTCATTTTTTTTCCTTTTTTTTTTTTTGGCAGGCACCAACTAATCAGAAAAATATGAACTGCCAATGAAGACCATTGTCAAGTCCATAAAATTTCCTTCCCTACACATCTTATCAGCAAGAAGTACCATTTTACTTAAGGCACAGAGAGCATTTATCCATAAAAATGAATCCATAGTCTTCGTCAATTGGACAAGCTCTTTAGTGCCTCCACGTTGTAGAATTTTGACCATGTTGTAAAGTCAACTACTATATTGCTGATTGGACCTAGGACCAAAACCTGCAAGACGACATAGATAAAGCTTTGCCTTGGTATATAGCAATGAAATTATGAGACTGGTATTTTATGAGAATGGCATCATAGCAACCCGCACACAAATTCTGAATGGCATTTTATGAGAATTAAGGTATATCATATAGCATAAAAGACATTAAGTGCAATATGTGGTTGCACCCTCAATTGAGATACGGTTTTCAAGCAAATGCAAGCAGCAGTGCATATATTGGCATCATCATGGGTTAAGGCATCAACTGATAGATTCAATATCTGAATTCAAAAAACTTTTGCAGAAATTGAAAGCGGAATTTGTATCTCAATACATAGTTTACTGGTGCAAATCTTATCATAACATCATGCCATTATGAGATTGAGAAGAAAGAAAAAATTGCTTGATGCCTTATCATCTATCTGGAAGAAAGTCAAGAAACACAATTTGCATCAATTCAAACATGTTCATAGTGGCATGGTAAAAAGACTACAACTGAGCAATGAATGTCTACAAACTGGTTACCAGCAACAAATATATGACATTTACTGGTAGTGCCTGCGAAATAACAGACCTGTAATGAAAGAAACTTAGACCTGCAGCACTCTAATTTTGAGCAAAGGCTAGAAATATCCCTTCAAGACATTCGAGATGTAAAGCACAATTTTGCAAGTGATTGTAGAACTTATCACTTACCAGTAGTATTTGCTTCAAATGCAAACTTCTGCTAATCTTCCTTCTCCGCAATTAAACTCAAAGAGGCAAAAGAAGCTTCATCTCCAACTTGACCAGAATCATCAAGAAGTTCAACCAAAATATTTATCTATTAATTTGGTTTTGATTCCTATGACTTCCAGATAGCAAGAAGACAAATTCTTTAAAGAAATCAGGCACAAATACACAAGCAACCTTGTCTGAGAATATCTGTCCATAGCTAATTCAATTATTAATAAGAAACTCAAAGTTCTTCCAGTTTGAAGGTCCACAAATTTAGAGACAGCTTTGGGATGTTTTTAAGAATCGCAGCAAGTATAGTGAAATTTTCAGGTGGGCAGGTGCCAGCAGGACAGGTTATAAGTTTCCTTGCTAGCCCTGGATTTAAGCTTGAAAGTAGTCTATAATAAAGGCTAGAGTTTATTTTGATGGCCAGAACACAAGGTTGAAGTCCTGTGAATGAGAGTGAAGGTATTTGACTAGTAGGATTACTACACTATTGATGTAATAGGAAATCTTCAATTACACTATTGTTTTCAAGGTGAATTCAACTTGAAATGCAAGATCATAAGCTCATTCTGAATCTAACCGCTGAAGTAGGTCAATCACAATTTCATACACTATTCTTTAATACTCATTCAATAGGAGCATGATATAATTTTGAATCAAAGCATATAAAAGAACGGCAAAGAATGATTTAATTTGGATTAAATCATCTGAGTTTTCATCAAACAAAAAACTGTACTCCAATGAACCAAAAAGCATCTCTGTTTTCAAAAAGCCGAGTGAAATAGCAGAAATTCATTGCACGACAAATTAAAGAACATTAATTGATGAAGCCCAAAGAAGATCACGATGCAGTTATACTTTTCTCTCTTAACTGTCAAGAACTAAAGTGTATTACAGCTTCTCAACATATTAATAAATAAAACTTATTCCAACAAAATACATTTCAATCCAGTAGAACAATATGATTTACATGTATCCAACTATTTCACAACCCAAAAAATGAAAATGGCAATTCAATTAGTGAGAAAATAATAGAAATGAAAAACTAATATTTGATAAAAGAACAGAACAACACAGGTTGTATCTAAATCAATGTTGGCTTCAAAAAATAACAAAGAATAACATATTTGCGCTCTTATATCATGATATCTAGCTTTGAAGGCATCCTTCTTACCCAGTTTTCATGCAGTGTAGGGCAAGGTGAACGTAATATTGGATGCCTTAGCAAGTAAAGGAACCAAATACAGACAATAGCTTGGAAAGGAACAATCAAAGTAACAATCCCAGTTATCAGACACAAAATCATAACTAATATTGTAGCTCTTGGATCCTGCCAGCTCAGAAGAGACTGCAGTTTCTCTCCTCTAGTGGCAAAGTCACCCATGAGTACTACATATTTCCCAGCAGTAATTCTTAATCGATCGTATCTATTCTTTAGAATGCTGTCTCCAAAATTGGATGGAAATCGATCAAACTCTTCTTCCAATTCATCTACACTTGCTGTATGAATGTGAGACAAATGCAAATCCACATGGGACAGTTGTCTTGGCTTCTTTTGATGCTGCAAGAGCACATTCATGATAAGGAAGCAAAACATTGCAGGGAGCAGATGTTGAGGGTGAAAAATAACAATAAAGAGAACCAAGCAAACTATGAGTGTAGCAACCGGATTTTTCCACATGCATATCTCATCAAATTGAGCGCATAAGGCTACCAATCCACTCACAAAAAAGTTAATCCTTTCAAAATTGGCTCTTGCTCTCCGCATGCTCCACATACTTTCACGAGAATCCAGCATATACTCAACAACCTCTCTTCCGAGTGGCGGTTCACTCTTGCACATCCTTGATGAGACAAGCATAACAGTTTGTTTTCTTAACCCATGCAACTGAGTCAGAGACAACGGGTTAGTGAAATGAAGTCTAGGGAGCATAGGTAATGTGTACACTTTGTAGAGGTTAAACATATCTGGGCAACAAAACCTGCAAGCCAATTGAATTTCTCCCATCTCTGTCAGCCCTGTAGATTGAAGTTGAACGAGTGGATAAGAATAGGAGTAAACCGTGTTAGCTTCTATTTCAGATAACCTGATTCTCACCTTCCCTATTCTTGTATCCATTGCTCCAGCAGCTCTAGCTCCTTCCTGTAATTGACCATTATCAAACACAGATATTGTGATGAATGTACATGGGTCATAGACATCCCAAAAGTATTGTTCATTCCACTTTGGAGAAAGACTATTAACAACTGTTCTTGTTCGAACCCATTTCGGGCCATACTTAGCCACACAATAGGCATCAGTACGATTCCCTAATTTCATGGCTGGGAGCCCTGTTGCAGCCAGTATCCCCAATTCAAAAACCCCAATGCTTGGTCTCCACAACATCTTGGATGTTGGATTCAGATCACTGCTGCACATTGGGTCCTCATCAAATATGTGATATCCACAATCCAAAGAGAGCTTCATACTAAGCCTGCCAGCAAATCCCACATTATGTTTTAAATCAATTATTTTAGTAGATGGAGGTGACCCATCTACTCTCCTACCTGCATTCCTTACAGGTAATACACAAGTCCCTAATCTTTTGTGACTCGTTAATGTTACTTGCTCCACACTCAAAAACAACTGTTGATCAAATGGCTCTGCTACAGCAATGAACAGATCTTCATCCCATTTTGGGTTTCCATTATTGCTATTTGCCAACTTGCTTGTGAAAGTCGAATTCCCCAAGGTAGCCCGTATGAAAATATGAGAGTTTTCAGTTCTATCTTCAAGTACCAGGTCCAGGGCTTGAATCAAACTAACTCTAAGACACCAGATCCTAGGCATAAGATATATCTGTGAAGAAGTATTTGCCATATTGCAAATGCCCATTGATGCTGCATCTAAATGCCAAGCTTCAGGAAAAGCCTCATCAGCTTGAGTTCCTATCCAACTAGATAGCATAAGCTCTCCCCTGCATCTTTGCCCCTTTTGATCCTCTAGCCCATACCACTGTGGTGCAAGTGCACTATCAGTTGGGAAACGAGTAGGAATATCAGAAATAGCAAATGAAATCCAACCAATATATTCATCAAAACCAAGAAAAGTATCCTTCATTTCAATCTCAAGTGTCTCTTGAATTTCAATTTGACCTTTCTCACAAGCAAAGACTTGGTTCCATTCTGGGTCTGAGTTGCTCCTGCAGCATAGGGTTGTCCCCCTAAACCTACCAATTTTGACCATCACATAGTGACCACAATTATTAGGGCCATAATGCACTGGAAAATTTCTGGCCCTGACAATCCTAACAAACACGAATTGAGTGATTCCAACAAGGTCAGTACTGATTGTGATTCCCCCATCACTTGTGGCACTTTTGGCACCAATACTTGGAGAAATGTCCTTCAAACAGAAATCCGCATTCTGATTTGCCATTGTCGCTATTCTGAATGAAAGAAACACGAAACATCTGAACTCAGCCTCAATTCAAAGAAATCTAACATGCTTCAAATATCCAAAAAGCATAACAATGACATAACATACATTCAACCGGCCACAAGCCTCAAATTAACCAACATCAGCAAAATCCACAAACAGCAGGGAAATTCTAGTATCAAAACCGAAAGTAACAGTTCAAATCATACAAGAAAAAAAATGGCAGCAAATAAGACATGAAAACCTCCCAAAATGTAGCAATATGGGTGCAACAAACACAGGGAAAAGGAAAATCACTCAAAAGCAAAAATTAAACCAGTTAATTGGTGATTCCCCTAATAGAAAAACGGAGCTGCTTGTTTCTAAATTCGAAACTTTAGCTGCACAAGATTAAAAATAACCACCAAAAAAGAAAAGGAAAAAAAACCTATAAAATCAGAATTTTGTTGCGTGAATGATGTGTCATTGTTCTTATATTTTGGATAGATAACTAGTCTTACACTCTTTATCTTATTCAACTTCCTTATTTGTAGTGAATTGGGGACAAAAAGTCTGATAAATAATTCTGACAAAACAGTATTACTCATAAAAATAACATAATTGAACAACAACGTAATTTCTAAACAAACAAACACGGAAACAATAATATATAGTTAATGAAACAAAAATTCCAAAAAAACCAACAGATTCACGGTTTGGGAGAACCCATGAACGCAGCAGGACTGACTAGTCACGAACTGAAACGACGAACTCACCAACAGAAGAGCATTAGTTGACTGGTCGCGCAGAAGAGCAGCACTCCAGAGTGAGACTGAAGCGTGGCTGCTGCGTGCCGACTACGGACGGACGTGCGGCGTGCATGAGGTCAGCAGTCAAGGAGGAGATGAGATAAATCTTCTCATAAAATTGGGGAAAAAAAAGAAATCAAATTAGCAAATTAAAATAAACAAAGGATGAGGGGTAGTGGCAAAGGTACAAAATGGTTTAGGTAAGCACTTCGATTCGGATCCTAAGAACAAAAAAATACTGGTTGGAAGGGTATGTCTAATTATATATAAAGGGATAAATATTCTTATATGATATAAGGTTAAGGGTGTTCATTACCAAACCAAACAAAAAAATCCTGAAAAATCGAAAATCGATTGAAAATAGAAAAAAATGGCTTTTTGTTTTGTAAAAATCGATTAGTTCAATTTGATTTTTTATCCTAAAATTGAAAATCAAACTAAACCAAACCAAACTAAGTTAACATCCCATTCTTTTTTTGTTAGCTCATATGTTTATATTGTATTCTTACTACCTATACGACTCAAATCCAAACCCATAGAAATCCTAAATCCTTACTTCTACAATTCCACCCCTTTTCTTGCTGTTAGCACCGCACCCACCCATCACCAATTCACCATCGGAGGCTTCTCTCATCTCACCATCTCCAATCCCTTAAGCTATCTTAGCATCTCACTATCTGCAGAATATCCACTTTATTAGTCCATCTCTCCATTTCAACATCTTTCAAACTCTCTTACTCACCAAAGACAATAATCTCAAATTGACCCACAATAGTGTTGTTACTCTCTTCTTCGAGCACGGCAATGCGATGCAACCCACAATAGCACGACCCTTCTTTGCTCTTCACCTATGCTATTCAACAACTTGCTACGTTGACAACTTTCCACTTTGTTGACGGCGATGGCCCTCTTCTTTTGTTGCGTCGCGCCCTGTCTCTTTGACCTTCCTTGTTGTGTCTTGTTTTTTCGCTTCAATGGACCGTGCAGGGCAAGATGGTGGGTTGAATCTTTCCACGACAACATATTATTCTATTTTGCTTTTTTTTTTTTGTTTTTTGTTTTTTTAATTTAAATTTTGAATTTTGATGTGTATTTCTTTTAGTTTTGGTTTTTGATTTGTGAACACTTTCTCAATATTTGAGATATACTGTTTCTAGGCTTTAATTTGCTCATGCAGTGCATCAGATTCTATTTTGGGTTTGATAGATTTGTGCTTGTATTATGATTATTGTGTTTAACATTTTGATTTTGGTTGGTTTATGTGAGAATGTTACAAATTGCAAGTTTTGATTATTTGGTTTGGGTTTGTTTTGTGGTAGAGTAGAAAAGTTTAAGTTGTTTTTTCCCTCGAAGACGGGAAATCGAATACTGACTACAAGCACCCTTAAATAGGGTGTAAGGTGGGGCGATACCCTCTAGAAAAAAATAAAGAGATTAATTTTAATAAAGTATTTTACATCACTATTGCTTTCTTTGGATTAGAAGAGAAAATAAGACAAAAGAAAATAGAAAGAAAGAAAATAAAGAAAAAAATAGATAGAAAGTATTTTTTTAAATATATATTTGGATTAAAAAATGAAAAGAAAAAAAATAAAAATTATGTTAGAATGACATATATATTCTTATTGTAATAAAGAATAAACATATACTTTTCAATTTAATTTTTAAACATTTTTTATAAATTAAATAAATAATCATTTTATAATAATATTAATAAAAATTTTATTTATTAACATTTGAATTATAAAATTATTTTAAAATTATTTATTTCAATAAATATTAATATAATATAAATCCTTAAATTTTATTAACTTTAGAGATTCTCAATTTTTTAATGGATATAATTGTCTTTTAACCCCTCTTCCCCCTCCTCTAGTTTTCTTAATGAGGAAAAGAAAGGACAAGCTGGGGGTGGCTCCCACACGGATTTTTTCTCCTTCTCTCAACCAAATAGAGAGAACTCTTTTTTTGAGATATTTTCTCTTTGCAAAGATTTCTATCCTTTCAAATTCTCTTGATCCAAATAGAGAGGACATGTTAGTTGCCAACCAATATAATCTTATATTTTAAATTAATTTTGAAATAGTTTTAGCAAAAGTTAAGCATATTTAATGACATGATTACACATAATTAGGTGCTTGCATAAAAAAGTTTATACGTATATTATATCAAAATTAAATTATAAAATAAATATTATATAATATAATATATTTATACTATTAATGAAGAAGATTTTCCTTTTTAAATTTTTTATTTAAATTTTATTATTCTTAAAAAACCCTTATGTTGAATAAAGTTAAGAGAAATTAAAGAATAAAAGAGAAAATGTATAGAAACAAACTTTGAAAAATGTATAGTAAATGACCTAATCAAGTAATAATGCTAGGAGGATGCACTTTTACAATGTTTAAATTTATAAAATCATGATTCACTTTAGTTTTAGTTTAGAGAAAATTACAATTGTAATACTCTAGTAGTTCCATTCTATGCTTAAGTCATATTGTGGAATTACTAGTTGTTACTTTTGCTCGCGGAACTATCATTACTTTTTAGAAATTACCTTGTATCGAAAATAGGGGTAAATTTTTTTTTTCAAAACAAGTGAACCATTTTTGAAATCGAGAGCCATGAGCGCATCGTAAACATATAAAGTAACACCGCTATCCCATACATACATCGCATTTAGCAAGCATAGAAACCATAAGAGTAATCACAATTCTTAGATAAATGTAACATTCATTCCACGACCATCCATGATAATACAATAATAGTCATACCAGAGTCATACATAAGATAATAATGGGTCCGATATCTATCGTCGGCCTTACATAAAAAGCCTACCAATACATAATAAAAGGAAATACATCAGAAAATCCTACTACCCAAGCATGCCACATAACAGAATGATAACCCTATAACTACAACCAAAAGGGGCTATCCTCGAGCTCAGCTCTGCATGCAGTCGTCACATCAAGCATCTGGAGGGAGGAAACCGTTTCCATATCCCCCGGGAAAAGTGCCACCACGTCCCCCTCCTCGAGCACGTCCTCGCCCACGGGGCACAGCGCGGGTACGAATGAACCCACGCTCGCGAACCGGGGTGAAGGCTGGCCCGACAAATGAAGCAGAAGAATCAGAAGATAGACGAATCACCGAAGGCTGCGATGAACCCGAACGGTGAGATCCCATAGAACGAGTCGGATAGAGGGGCTCAGACGGATCGGTCTCCACATGGAAGCTCGGATAAGATGGCTCCGAGGGGTCGGAATCCAGTGAAATAGTCGGAGTCAACCGGGTATCCGAGTCAGTCTCATCATCATCAGTGGGGTATCTCAGTGGTTGAAAGTAGGGGCGGATGTCATCCATAGTAACCTCGCCGAATGGCTGATGCGGTCGGAAAAATGGGCTCATCACGGGAGTCTAAAACTGGCGGTCATGGAAGATGTAGACCCTCATCGCTGCGCTCGCCGACAAAGACTGAGGCGTTCAAAGACCGGTCAAAGCGCCAACGCCACACCGGGAACTGAATGTAGATCACCACCGTGCCCGACGTCGACATCCTCTGAAGACGGCACGGAAACGTAGGAATGAGAAATACTAAATTTCTCAGTAAGATCGCGACTAGACAAACACAGTGTCATCGTCATCGTCCCAGCCACTTCGGGTTTAATTATAAAAACAGTGGACAGATATAAGTTCAATTTTTAATGGTTTTGAAAACTTAGACCCTGAAGCGGGTTGCTTTTAAACTTAAGATCATAACCACATCATCATGACTAACATACGTACTGAAACATAGAATAAACATTCATAATGCAAATGGGCAATATACTTACATGCAAAGACATGCATCATCATAGACGTAACCATGGTCATACTTAGACTTTACTTTCATTTTTAGCACGTGCTTAACATTCTTTACTTTCCTTTGAAATAGAGTGCTTTTGGACATGAGCTCATTCCGTGACCGTCGTCACGCAGTACTAACCAAATCAGACTAAGCCGATATTGGTTACCTCTAAATTGGAGAGTCCTCCAAAACACCCTTGCCTCCCTCATAGAGGTTCCTTGTGGATCGCCGTCTCTCACTTCCCTTACCGAAGTGATTGAAGGGTCACATCCCATTGATTCTTTTCTTATCTTTATACTTTATATGCATAACATTTCCTTGACTAGACGCATGCAATGATATGACTAAGTCTATAATTTTGACGGAAATCCGACAGCATAACGGCTAGACCGGAGCTTCCCCAAAATGCCAATCCTCAGCGTTCAACCAATAGTTCATCATATCTATATCATATCATCACACTCATCATTCAATCATGAGACAAAGCTCAATCAAACTCATCATTCATCATGCCGAGTGGCATCACACATTCATACCCTAAAGGGGTTTATAGTTGTGTTGTTCTTTGTGAAGAATATTATGAATCATCACATGATTTTCCCATGATTACCCATGATAGAATCACATAGTTAGGATATGTGTTTGCAGTCTTTTAGTTACTTGGTCCTTGGATGAAAGTATTCTTTACTTAAGTACATGTCTTATGAAACACTTGTTCAAATTAATTAAATTATGTGATTGTTTCCTTTTCCTTGAGATAGTACACTTAGTGATTCCTAGGTTCACGGTATGCTCAGAGGCTCTAATCATACTTCTGTTCCCAAGGAGTTCGAGATCCCTCTAATCCTTGGGTCATGACAACGCATAACCACATCATGAACCCAACAACACCAATGTTCACTAATCACCAAGGGTGACTTTTAACTTATTCAAGTTACAAAGTTTTAAACTTTTACTAATAACATACCAAGGTTTTACCTTAAACATTATTAAAGTTGTCATTCTTTATAAAGTAGTCATAAAGTCTTATTCTTTATGAAAGTAAGTGCCTTTGACATTAAGCTCTTATCTTAAGATTGGATCTTTATGAAATAATGATACAAGTTACTAGCTTTTTGAATAAAAAGTCTTGTTCTTTATAAAAGGTAACACCTTTTTGCATTATTTTGGTCAAAGTCTAAACTTTATGAATGAAATGTTATAAAACAACATTTTTATAACTTAAAGATCTTATTCTTGAATAAAGTTTGAAACTTTGTGAAAGGTCTTTTCTTTAAGGTTTGATTTCTAAAGCCTAAAGTGACAAGATATCATTTTTCTAACCCAAAAAGTTTAGACTTTCACATGTATTCTTGTCTTCAAAACAAAACAAAATAAAACTTTATGGAAGCTTAAAAGTTGCGCCACTTTGAAGGAATCAAGAAGCAAACTTTTTAAAGTCTAAAGCTTTTAGAAGGTTCATAGTCTTATCAAATCATGGAAACATAGAAAGGTGAAGCTTTTCTAATCATTCACTCATCATAAAGAGAAAGGAACAACTTTAAGCAAGAGAACAATAAGAACATATGTTTCCAAAAGAGGAAATTTAAGAATACATGAAGAACATCAAGACCACATTGTTCCAAAAGAGGCAACTTAAGAACACATGAAGAACATCAAGAACATATTTTTCCAAAAGAGGAAACTTAAGAACACATGAAGAACATCAAGAACACATTTTACTAAAAATGAAAACTTTGGCTCTTGAAGAGCATGAAGGATCTTCTCAAGCTTTCACTTAGAAATCTTGGTCATGAAAGAACCAAGCTCAAAGCTTTCTTGAGTAAACAAAATGAAAAAGATGGAGATCACTACCTTTCTTAAAGATGGCGCAAAAACAAGAGAAATGGAAGAAGAAGATGATGGCTTTTCTTGATGATGAAGGTGGCTGTTTTGAATGAGCAAAGAGAGAACTCTTGAGTTCTCTTGAAAATGAGTCTTGTAGTGTTTTGATCTTGTCTCCAAAGACCAAAAGATATGATCTTTGAAGGGCTTAGTGAGGAAGGTTTGGTTATGGAGGTGGAGAATGATGAAGAAGATGATGAAGAAGAAGAAGGAATGTAGAGAGAGGTTGGAGAGTTTGAGAACTTTAGAGAGAGAATGAGAAGTTGAAAATGAAGTGAATGTGTGTGTGTGTGCAAGAAAGTGGCGTCTTCATTAAGGGAAGGAGAGTGAGATATTTTGCTTAATTTTGTGTTAATTAGCGATTAAGGGGACAAAGTGGATGATGGGGAGACAAAATATGGTCAAACTCTTACATAAAGCACTCTTGTCTAATGCTTTATGCTTTTGTGACATCACTATTTACTTTATTATCTAGTTGACTAAATTTGAATTTAATCATATGATTAAGTGCTCATACATCTTAATTAAGGTGATTAAGCAAGGATTAGTGATTAACACACAAGAACATGATTAACAAAAATTAATCTTACGATTAAGCTTAATTAACCTTAATTAAACTCGAGTAAGCTAATTAAGGGCGATTAGTGCTTGATTAAGCTATAGGCTCTGACTTACTTAATTAGAGATTATCTAACCTCGATTAAGCATTCTCTTGACCCTGTTCATCTGAGTCAACCCCTTAATTAAGCCCTAATCTCAAAATTTCTCATTAAGTGCCTAATTACTCAGGGTTACTAAGATAATTTGGCACGACATAAAATTGAGGATGTTACAACAATAACTCCCATGGTTTTTTAAAAAAATATTAAATATCAAACTTATAAAAGAAGGATACTTCACCCTATTTTTAAAAAATAATATATTAATAGATAAAATAAAGGTAATATTATGATATGTTAAATAAAAATATTTTAATAATAATTCAATAAAATTTTAATTTCATCATAAAACTCAAATAATTATTATTAAAAATTTCTAATATATATGTATTTTTTTAAAAATGTACCTTCCACATAGTTTACTTCCCTTGAAAAATAAATTAATTATTATTGATATATCTAATATATTAATAAGTTGCAATAACATATGTAAAGAATGTGGACAAAATACAAAATGAATGAGAGTATCTATACATGAGGAATATTAAGCTCTGCACTTTGTCTTAGACAAAAAATTTGCTTTCCTTTTTTTGAACAAATTTTTGAATTTGAACAATTTTGTAATTTAATTTTACATTGAGTACAACTTTTTAACCTTTTCTTTCACCTAATTAGTTTTCACTGTCCAATATTTTTATTTATCTAAATAATATTAACTTTTTCTATTTTTCTTCTATCTAAATAATATATGATCAATTAAAAATTCAAATAATATTACGGTATGATACAATATACATGACTAAATAAGTATAAAAATTATTTACGTTGACAAGATAATTTTAACTTTTTAATATATACAATATATTAAAATCAAATTCCCATGATTACCTTAAATTAATATTATAAAGATTTAATGTTGACTAAGATATCTTATTATTATAAGACAAATTTTTTAGTATTGCTGGAACCATAAGACCTTCCATTACCCAAAAAAAAAAAAAAAATTTCTTCTTAAGAATAACTTTTCAATGATATTAGTTACTAATTTTTTTTTCACAAGTCTCATGTTTTATATATTTTAAAGTTATTTATATATATTATTGTAACTTATTGAAAAATAATTCATATATGATTGTCATCACCTATAACAACCTAATAGTCCGATACTATGCTTAAATCATATTATGGAATTACTAGTTATTATTTTTGCTCGCGGAACTAACATTACTATTTGAAAATACTTGTAAGAAAAATAGGGAGTAATTTTTTTTTGAACAATAACGAATAAATTGTTTTGAAAACGAAGAGCCATGAGCGTATCGTGAATGCATAATATAAGCATCGCTATCTCATACATACAGTGTGAATAAAAATAAATAGAAGCGACAAGAATAACAATGGCTTAGATAAACATAACATTTATTCCATGCCCATTCATAGTTAATATAATAATACCAAGAGTTATATATAGAGATATAATGGGTCTGATATCTACTGTCTGCTCTACAAAAGAAATCTAACAAATACATCATAAGGACAAATACATAGGAAATCCCTACTACCTAAGCATACCATACAATAGAATGATAACCCTATAACTACAACCAAAAAGGGCCATCCTCATGCTTGGCTCCGCATGTAATCACCACATCACTCACTAGGTGGAAGAAAACCGTTCCCAAATCCATTGGGAGCAATATCACTATGTCCCCCTCCTCGAGCACGTCCACGCCCACGAGGCACAGCACGGGTACGAATGAACCTTCGACCACAAACCGGGGGTGGAGTGTGATAAAGAGCTGCTGAAGAAAACAAATCAAATGTTAGGCGTATCACGGACGGATAGGAAGGCTCATATGGGTCAGTCTCCAAATGATAACTCGGATAGGAAGGCTCCGACGGATCGGAATCCAATGAAACATCAGAGTCAGATGGGCATTTGAGTTAGTCTCATTGTTAGTGGGGTATCTCAGCAACTAAAAGTAAGGACGGATGTCATCCAAGGTAATCTCGCCAAATGGCTGATGTGGTCGGAAAAATGGGCTCATTACTGGAGTCTGAAATGGACGGATGTAGACTCTTATCGCTGCGCTCGTAGACATCATTGTGGCATTCAACACCGAGTCGAAGCGTCAATGCCATACTGGAAATTCAATGAAGATCACCATCGTGCCTGACATCGACATCCTCTAAAGATAACACGAAAACTTATGAGTGAGAAATACTAGTTTTCTCAGTAGGATCATGACTAGACAAATACTATATCATTGTCATCGTCCCAGCCACTTAGGATTTAATTATAAAAATAGTGGACAAATATAAATTCAATTTTAATAATTTTTGAAAATATAAATTCTGAAGCGGATTGCTTTTAAGTTTAACATCATAACTATATCATCATGACTAAACATACTTGTGAAAACATAGAGTAAACATTCATAATGCATATGGACAACATAAATACATGCAAGGACATGCAACCTCATAGACTTAATCATAGTTATACTTGACTTTACTTTCATTTTTAGCATGCGCTTAATATTCTTTCCTTGAAATAGCGCACTTAGTGATTCCTAGGTTTATGGTATGCTCAGAGGCTCTAATCATACTTCTGTTCCCAAGGAGTTCGAGATCTCTCTAATCCTTGGGTCATGACAACGCATAACCACACTCATGAACCCAACAATGCCATATTCACTAATCACCAAGGGTGATTTTTAGCTTATCCAAGTTGTATAGTTTCAAGCTTTTATCACTATCATGACAAGATCTTACCTTAAGTATTATAAAATTATCATTCTTTATAAAGTAGTCATTAAGTTTGATTCTTTATGAAAGTAAAGGCCTCTACAATTATACTCTTGACTTAAAAATTAAATCTTTATGAAATAATGATACAAGACACTAACTTTTGAACTAAAAAGTCTTGTTCTTTATGAAAGTTAACACTTTTAAGCATTGTTTTGACTCAAGATCTAAACTTTATGAATTAAAGGTTGCAAAAAACACTTTTATGACTTAAAGATTTCATTCTTGACTAATATTTGAAACCTTATGAAAGATCTTATCTTCAAGGTTTGATTTCTAAGACATAAAGTGACAAGATATCATTTTTATAACTTAAAAAGGCTTCATATCTCAAAAATCTTAGAATTTTACATGTAGTCTTGTCTTAAAAACAAAACAAAATAAGACTTTATGAAGGCACCAAAACTTGTGCCACTTTTTATGCAACAAGAAGCAAACATTTTGAGCTTTGAACTCTTGAAATGTTCATAGTTTTATCAAATCATGAAAAACATGTAAAGAAGAAACTTTTCTAATCATAAACTCATCATAAGAAAAGGAACAAATTTTAAACAAAATGCCACCAAGAACATCATTCTTTTTCAAGCAACTTACAAGAAACCTCTCATGCATCAAGAAAGAAAAATAGAAACCTTGAAGCACTTAAAGAAAGGAACTTTTCAAGAACTCAAGAACACTCATGAGCAAGAACATGAACATATTTCACAAAAAATAGAAACTTTTGCTCATGTAGAGCATAAAAGATCTTCTCAAGTTTTCACTTGAAGATCTTGGTCATGAGAAGAACCAAGCTTCAAGCTTTCTTGAGTAAACAAAATAAAAGAGTGAAGATCACTACCTAATGATGAAAGTGGCATCCTTGAAGAAGGAGAAGAAGATGAAGAAGACTCCTCCTTAGTAGATAATGGTGGTGGTTTTGGAGGAACCAAAGAACTCTTGAGTTCTCTTGAAAATGAAGCTTGTAGTGTTTGAATCTTTTCTTCAAAGACCAAAAGATGTGGTCTTTGAAGGGCTAAGTGAAGAAGGTTTGGTTATGGAGGTAGAGAATAGAGAAGAAGATGAAGAGGAAGAAGAGAGTTTTAGGGAGAAGTGAGAGGATATGATAGCTAGAGAGAGATTAAGAAGTGTGAAAATCAAAAGTGAAGGTGTGTGCGTGTGTGTGTGTGGCCGTAACTTCTAATGGGTTGGGGGAGAAGATATTTTCTTAATTTTGTGTTAATTAAGGTTTAGGGAAACAAATTGGATGATGGGGAAATAAAGCATGTACAATCTTTTACATAAAGCAGTTTTATCTTATGCTTTTGTGCTTTAGTAACATCACTTTTATTTGTTTGTCTAGTTGACTAAATTTGAATTTAATCATGTAATTAAGTGCTCTTGCAACTTAATTAAGATGATTAAGCAAGGAATAATGATTAACACACAAGAACATGATTAACAAAAATTAATTTTGTGATTAATCTTAATTATCTTTAATTAAATTTGATTAAGCTAATTAAGGGTGATTAGTAATTGATTAAGCTATTAAGGCTTTGACTTGCATAATTAGAGATTATCTAATCTCAATTAAGTATTCTCTTGACTTTTCTCATTAGAGTTGACTCATAAACACTTCGTTAATCTCTTAAGTAAGTTTTAATCTCATAATTTCTCATTAAGTGCCTAATTACTGAGGGTTGCTGAGGTAATTTAGCACGGCAAGAATTTGAGGATGTTATGCGACCCAATTAGGGCCGTGATTGGTGCATACGGAGCACGACTCCCTAGCAAGCCTACCGAAGAAATTTTTTCAAAATGGGAAGAAGTTTCCCTTAAAAACTGGGCATTCCCAAAAATACAATAGTCGCTAATACAAAACAAAAATATACAGTCCAAACATAGAACCAGATTATTGGCAATACTTAAATACAGACTCAGGAACATCGAGCATTCTTATAATGCTCTCAAAGTTCAAAACATGTAAAATTTACATAAGCGAGTATTGATATACATTTCAAAATTAACTCTATTACAACTATATACATATACATATATACATGTATATGTATATACATACATATACACATACATACATATATGTATATGTATAGATGTATGTATATGTATATGTATACGTATACACATACATACATATACACACACACACACATATATTTAAATATATATATATATATGTATGTATGTATCGACCCTACCGATGGGTTATGGAGCTTAATTAGAAATATCTACAAATAATTAGTTAGTTGTACACAAATCAAAATACAATGACAACCTAGAGGCTCACATGGATTAGTGTGTCGAGCTCACGGAGTTTCCATATGTAACATCCACAAGATTTTTATCGTTGTTCGCCTAGTTGTTCGATTTTTATCAAATAATTGAGGTTAATGAAATCTGACTAAATATTTATTTAGGGTCAATTAATTAGCAATTAAAGAGATTAGACGTGAGGGAATTAGATTAGAAGTATCGAAGATTTCATAGAAATTTTCCTAAACCGATTTACCGATTTATAGGAAATCGGTAAGATTTCGGTATTTTAAACTGTCAGAACCGAATCAATAGGATTATGCACCCAAAATCCTATGAATCAATGGCTGAATACTCAGCCACTTATTCATCCATTGGTGGCACAAGAAAGCCCACAAAATGAGGAGAGTTGGCTGAAATTTAGCCATTAGCTCGCAACCAATCAAAATCCAAGTTGCCAACTACTTCATTAAAGCCTTAGTGGAATATTCCTTTCCTTTTCCTTTCAGCTAAAATACGCCCCCTACTCTCCCCTTCCAGCCTCCTTCATCTCTTCTCCCTTTTGTAAGACCTTCTATTATATTGGTCATGCTTGAGTCACGGAGTTATATTAAGAGGTTATCACTGTGCTAAGAGAATCTTTAAAATATGGAAAATATAATACATGGCCCTTCAACTATACACTTCATTATTGAAGTATAGTTCATAAATTTCGTCATTTCTGATACATAGAGAATAAAATAATTACAATTTAAAAGAAATTGTGACTAACATAACACATAGAACTTGCTTCCGCTAGTCATCAACTAGCTTCAGTAGTCTCTTGATTTAGTTTGCTTTCGAGTCTTGCTCAGTAAATGTCCCAGTACTCCACCTCACACTTGATTTCCAACTTAGGTGCCTGAATGTTTACAGAAAAAAAAAACATACAAGTGGGCAGTGAGAACCTATGGTTCTCAGTAGGTAAACTCAAACCATATAGTGTCATCATAAACATTCCAACCGCTTCAATTTCTTATAAAAAAAATGTAAGCACATATACACAACCAGTGATTTAGTTTTAAGTTGAAAACATCTTTCTCGAAGCGGGTTATATTTTAACAATCACTTGCCATATCATATGACAGACATAAAAATACGAATAGCATAATATGCTTTAGCAAGAATCATAATAACATTATGACTTAATGAGATAATTGAAGATGCACATAAAGATGCTTATACTTGACTATATGCAAGTGCACTTGGCTTAATTCATAACTTTCTTTAACTTGCAACTTAATCTTGCTCTTTTCTGTACTTGGTCTCTCGGAGGTGAATGGCCTCTCTTACCCCTAGGTAATAGCTTGCTTTTCAGGTCCGAGCTCGTACCTATACATGAGTGACGGGTTTACTTTCCCCGACCCTTACATTGGTCTATCCCCCTTAAATCTAGTTGAGGGCTGGCTCAAGTCTTAGACAGTACCGCTCTGGCTCACGCTAGCTGGGTCTATGTCATGCTTGACGTGGTAGCTTGGTACTTCTTTCTTGGAAGTTCTTATTATCTTTTCTTTTCCATATCTTATCACGCATGCAGATGCTTTGTGCATTCGTGGATATGTCTCATACCTTACTTCTTATATCATATTCTAATTATGCTTGCATGTGAGATCATCATGCCACAGTCCATAGTATAATCTCCATGTCATACCCCATCAGAGTGTGATTGCCATGTCACGTTCCTTAGGAATATGGACTCATCATCATATCTTCATCAATTGTCACACACAACAAAGTCCTATGAGCAAAGCTTAGGTAGTTAGGTGTAAGCTTAAAATCTTAAGTCTTAATCTATCTTGCAAGTCTTTAACTTTTATTAATGTTCCTAAGTTTGAGCTTAGAATTGACTTCCGAGATTACATTAGGTCCGAGTTTTGAGATTATATAAGTTCCAACTTTCGGGGTTATGTATATAAGGTTAATGTTTTGATTTCCGACTTTCGGGGTTATGTTTAGAATCGATCTCCAAGATTGATTCTGGATTGAGTTTTGGAACTACGTGTATGAGTTTTAAAGCATCCTAGTTTTCTTGACTTCCGATTTTCGACATTAATCCCTAATTGGTCTTCTAAGACTTTTATGGTTATGCTCCCTAAGTTCCACGATCCAACATTATTTTTACCAGTCTAGTATTTTATTCACTAAGTTTTGAGTTCAACATTAAGTATACCCAGTCTAGCTCTTTGTTTGCTAAGTTCCAAGTTTCGATATCAACAAAGTTTTCTGCTCACTCTACCCTCTTCTGCCCGAATTTTGTAAAGTCTACCTTTACTCCTATTCAACTCATTTAGACCTAGATTTTGGATATGTCATAGCCCTATGTTTCCAACCTTTTTACTCCCATTTCGTTTTGATTTGTATAACTCAGGTTATTAGTATTTTACTTTAGACTGCCCTGTACTTAGCCAGAAATGCACCCTTATAAGTGAAAATTCACTAAAAATAGAAATCTAGGTGAAACAGAACAAGCTTTCAAATGAAAGAAGTTGTATATCATTTACATGAGTATATTTTGAGATATGAGCCCTGTAACTTGACCCTACTGGACTATCCTATTCCAGCTTGGTTTGAACTTAAGTCAACTTCATTGATGTGCTAGGAACAAATGGCAACAAATCTGACTCTGAAATTTTTATGGGATGTTTTTTACATGTTATGTTTCAAACAACATTGGTCACACTCAATTTAGAGTTGTGTAGGCTGAGTTACACCCTTCGCAACTCATATTGCCCAGATGAGAATCCAAATTTCTAGGTCAAACTTCAAAAATTCATAACTAATTCTATACTAATCCAATGGTCTTATATTTTATATGTATGGAAAGCCTGAATGTCTAGACAGGTAGTCCAGAAGGGTCAAGTTTTGGGATTCATAATTCAAAGTATACTTATGCAAATGACATGAAACTTAATTCATTTAAAAGCTTGTTCTGTTAGCTTTCATTTAATATAAATTTCACATGATTTCACCTAGATCCTATTTTTAGTGAATTTTCATTTATAAGAGCACCATTCTGGCTAAGAACAGGACAGCTTGAGGAAAAATACTTATATCTTGAGTTATACAAATCAAAATGAGGTGGACAAAAAGCGTTGGAAACTAGGCACATAAGGCTATAACATATCCAAAATTTAGACCTAGATGAGTTAAATTGGGCAAAGAGTGGATTATAACAAAATTGGGTAGAATAGGAAGGAGTAAACTGAAGACCCCATAGACGCTTGAATTGAACTTGATGAATGATGCTATGAATATCTATATAATTGCTAATCCATATTGAGTTGCAAGTTTGACAGATTGTACTGGTGGTCTGGCACTATTCATGGGGAAGCAGACTCGATCCGTTATGCTGTCGAATTTCTGGCAGGAATTTATGAGAACTTATGTTATAGGTGATTATGCTTTGAATATATTTACATTTACATGTCATGTTCATGTACATCATGCATGCAAGCATATTTAGAATATGATGTGATAAATAAGGTATGAGACATATTCATGACTGCACCAAGCGTCCGCATGCATGATAAGATATGAAAAGGAAAAGATAATAAGAACTTGCAAGAAAGACGTACCAAGCTACCACGTGAGGCATGGCATAGACCCAGCTAGCGTGGGCCAGAGCGATACTATCTAAGACTTGGGCCAGCCCTCGACCAGATTTAGGCCAAATAGATCAGTGTGAGGGTTGGGGAAAGTAAACCCGTCACTCATGTATAGGTATAAGCTCGGACCTGGAAAGTAGGCTATTACCCAGAGGTGAGAGAGGTCATTCACCTCTGGGGGACCAAGTACAGAAGAGTAAGATCAAGTTGCAAGTTAAAGAAAGATATGAATTAAGTCAAGTGCACTTGTATATAGACAAGTGCAAGCTTCTTTATGTGCATATTCAATTATCCTATTAAGTCATAATCCTTATATGATTCTTGTTGAAGCATATTATGCTATTCGCATTTCTATGTCTGTCATATGAAATAGCAAGTGGCTGTTAAAATATATCCTGCTTCGAGCAAGGTGTTTTCAACTTAAAATTGAACCACTATTTGTTTATATGTGCTCATATTTTGATAATAAATCGAAGCGGCTGGAATGTTTATGATGATGCTGTAAGATTGGTTTGAGTTTACCTACTCAGAACCTTAGGTTCTCACTGCCTACTTGTATGTTTTTCTTTTTCTTTCCGTAAAATTCCAGCACCCGAATTAGAAATCAAGTGCGAGGTGGAGTACTGAGCCTTCCATTGAGCAAAGATCAGGCACAAACCAGACCAAGAAACTATTGAAGCTAGATAACGACTAGTCGGATGTAAACGCTGTGTGCTATGTTAGTTACAATTTTTTTTTTTTAAGTGTAGTTATTTTATTCTCTATATATCAAAGATTATTAGTCAGTAATAAAATGAGTAGTTCAAGGGTCATGTATTATATTCCCCATATTTTAAAGATTTCTTAACATAGTGACAACCTTTTAATATAACTTCATGACTCGAGCATGACTTATATGATAGAGGTTGTTCCATTTATTGGTATCAGAGCAGTTTGTCCTGTATAGGCCCGTGGATAGACTGATTATGCTTCTGATGCATACTCTGAGTATCTAGATAAACCATGCTTTAGGTCCTCACGTGGCAAGGACATAGAAGATTTTGCATGGTAGTTGCTATAAGTGTTATGGACTATCTGTTGCATTTGACTAAATATTGAGCCTGATCACCTCAATATAAAGTTTTGTGTAAACAGAGGCCTATGACACCCTGCAGGCTTATTAAGAATCTTCTAAACATAAATATTAGGGATGAGACTCCCAAGAAGTAACAATGGCAATATGAGGTAGACGACTAAGCAAGTCAAAGGGTGCAGAGAATTGGGGTTCCGCTCAAGAAAATCCTGTTGGACGGTTTGGCATTGACCTAGTAAATCTGGTCATAACCAAGAAAGATCGTCTCCCAAGTGCTACTGGGCAGCCGAAAATTTAAGTCATCAAAGGTAGGATCTCAGTTGGTAATGAGTGGAGCAAGAATCTTTTTCACTCTAATGAGGTTTATTATAAGCTTCATTTGCAACCACCTGATCCAGGCTATTTTCTCTAGATTGAATCTAGGAATTTCTTGCATGGTGTAGTACACCTGATTCTCGACAAGAGTAAGGCAATTATCCGCTGATGGGGTCATCTCGAGTGGCGCTGATGGTACCCTTATTTTCTTTGTAAGTAAGATTCCCTCGAAAGTACTTCATCGGCAAATTCAGTCAATGGTTTTTAATCTGGATTATGGTAATGCCATATCAGAAATACCCGATCCTTCATTACGAAGTTTGAAGTGTGCACAGACAAGGCAAAATTAGAAAAGGGAATTAAGGTTAGGAGCCTCAGTAAGGAGGCAAAGTTTTAGAAAAGGGAATTAAGGTTAGGAGCCTCAGTTAGGTATAAAGGAAAACCTTTTCAAGACTCTATTCAGAGGTTAAAGTAGTTTTCTTTTTCGAGCGCTTGTAAAACTAAGGAGCATTAAGTAGGATCTCAGCCTCAAGGGAAAATATTAACAAATTTTGAAGAAATTCATCTAATTATACATTATATCAGAGTAGAAGCGAGGTTATTCATGGTACGAAAATGAAGTGAAGCTACACAAATGACCCCAAAGCATCCTTTAAAGCAAGGGCAGGATGTTTCCTACTAACCAGAAGTAGGGACACTTTCAGACTAGGGTGGTACATGAAGCAAGCTTGGTATTTCTGATCCATTAAGGGTAAAGGAGGTATCGGAAAATCGGGTTACATTGGAACTCTATCAATCTTAGTCATCATAAGCACCACATGATGCGACTATTTTCAACATTGGTAAAGAGATGCAGTTATCTGGAGAAGAAATGCGAGATATAAAGGTCATCATTGGACATCATTACAAATGCTATCAGTGGGGAAACTCGAGAAGGAATGTATTCAAATTCAAGTGAGAATAATAAGGAGTTAGAGTGTGCAACGGATCCCGATAAGACGAGATAGCAGTAGTATAGGAGGCCATAATGAGCTAAGACCAAGATAAGCTTCTGCACAAATAATAGGACATTACAAGAAGAGAGAAAGAGGCAGGCTTGATTTCCGTGTGGCCTATTACCCAGTATGAAATTATGGTACAAATGAGAGTTTGTACCAAGTAACAAACTAGGCGGTCTTTTCACCAGTAAAAAGTGCAGCCAACCCGATGCACCCTAGACAAGACTGGGGGATACACTAATATGAAATTGAAAGATTTGGAAATATGTCCTATGTTGGTTAAGGTTACAATGTTGGAATTAGAGGTAGTTAGAAGAGTCTCTATAACTTGGACCAAATTAAATGCGATCATTACTAACACGCTAGGTTCCATCAAAGTTCCATAGTTAAGCGTACTCGGACGAGAGTAATATTATGATGGGTGACCTTCTGGGAAGTCCTCATATTATAACTTCAATAGGGAAGCAAGAGCATCATTCCCATCTTACACAGCAAATGGATTACATCTTAGGAGTAAGATATTATGAAGAATAGCCAAAAGGTTTAGCAGTTAAGGTACCCACAAAAGTGAGAGGTGGACATCAACACAATAGTCGAGGAATCTCCATGCTAACCAATTGAAGAAAGTAGAAAAGTGGCAGGAATTCTGCTGTCCCACAATCCTTTCCTTACATGAAGCTGATCATATTTTGAGGGAGCAAGTATCATAACAATCATTGAGAAGTTCAACAAGAATGACACGAGATCCGATTAGCAAATAATGAGAAATTGAGTAAAGTCTGCAAAAGAAGGAGAGATTTTGAAGCAAGGACTATAGTTATATTTAGAAGGAAGCTCTAGCATTACACCTAAAATCTAACAAAAAGGGGATTCATCACTGATCGAAGAGGATCAGGTAGGCGAGAGTTTGGATATGGCCTGGTCAATTTCTCGAAAAACTTCAGCGAAGCCATTATGACCACTATTTATCGAAGTTGATTACTACTGTAGCTGATAGTTTTCATAATGGCAAGAACTTCTTCAGTTAGTATTTGGGACCCAAGGCACAAGTGTTAGCAAATTTATCAGAAAACATAGCGCACAAGTAGTTGGACACATGACCTAGAGGATAAGGAATTTACTCGATGAATTTGATGATGGATCAGAACGTCAGCAAAATAAAGTATATTTTGGTACCCATATAATCCACGACAACTCTTTGCTTAGATATTAGAAAGTCATCTTGTAAGACAATATGGTAAGGAAAACTTCGCAACTTTGATGAAAGGATCTGACTTTTAACCGTGGTTTTCACATTAAACTGCTTGTATCTCAATAACCAGGAATCAAGGAGGATATCAGACTAATAAGGAGAGTCATGAGTCTTAGAACTTAATCCGTATAGTAGGAGTGGCCTAAAATTTTCCTACAGGCATTAGGCACGAGGCAAATTTTACTAAGAAGAATGAGTTTTAAGATAAGGCTCCTAGTTATAATTTTGAGAAAAGGCCTAAGCCTATGTTCGAAAGAAACGTATCGGAGGCAAATTTATTATTGAACTAAGGGTAGCTGAGCGAATAAGAATCTTAGAAAAGAATATACGGACCTCCTTGACATAGGCATTATTGTTACTACATATTGACGTCAATTACTATGACAACTACTAAACTTTGCAATTGCAAATCTTCATGAGTTGAATATCTGGCATCTCATGTACAAGTAGCAGAAGATTTAGCAGCTACCACAAAGCAAGACTAGTGGGGTGTAGAGCAAGGGAGATGAGTAAGAATCTCCAATAAACTGAACAATGATTCAGAGCATCATAGGGACAAGGCCAGCTCGGACATCAACATAACCCTTATAGATCCTTTGTACGTATTACGACATTACCTCATAGCTATCGGCAAGTAATCTCAAGACAAGATGCAAACTCAAAAGGAAGAGTATCGTTGACCCTTCTTAATCCTAGAATTTTGAGGACAAAATTCTTTTAAGGAGGGTAGAATGTAACATCCCTATTTTAGTGAAAGGAACATAATGGAAACTTTGAATTATTTCCCTTAGGCAGTGTGAGAATTTCTTAGGCAGCGCTATGCTGTGATGATCCTCACACTTGGAATTATAGGGTAGTGTAACACTGCTATTAAAGATATGGCACTGCCATATGCTAAAAATTAAGAAATGACAAAAGTGCCCTTGTCAACTTTTGTTAATTTCAATCTTGCCCAAAAATTTTAGAAATTGTACTTTAACCCCAAGTGGATATTTTCACAATAACCCTAGAACTTTTCATAAAATAGCTTTTATGTCCCCACATCTATAGAATTAGCAGAATGGGGTTTTAAGCGGAGCAGAATCACATAGCGAAACCGTAGAAGTTTAAATCTCTACCGATTGGGCCATGGAGGCAGTCTGGTGTGAAATGACGTGGGGTGCCCCTGGACTTGCTCAAAATTACGAAAATGCCATTAGTTACAAAAAATAGGAAACAAAAAAGCTCCAAATTTACGAAATTGTCTAAATTATGCCGTTAATTCACTTATTCAGTTTCAATAGTTATGTAAAGGCAATTAGAAGTTAATTAAATATCAACTAAGAGTTAATTAGATATTAGTTAGAGAGATTAGGCTTAAGATAAATTAGAATGAACATGTAGATATGTTACACAACTATTAAGTAACATTTTACGGGTTTGGAGGAAATCGGTAAATATTCGGTGTTCTAAACTGCCAGAGCCGAATCAGTAGAATTTTACACTAATAATCTTAGGTTGAAGGGCTGAAATTCAGCCACTTCCACCACCATAGATGGCATCATATGGCAGCCATATGATGGTGAAAATTGGCCAAATCATGACCATTGAAACCAAATATCTCAAGCCATCCTTATCTAGGTCATAAAGCCTAGAAAAATCTCACCCATCTCCTTCTAACTTGCGCCCTCCACCATGTTTCAACCTCCTTCCATCTCTTCTCCTTCTTCTTCCTTTCTTTCCTTACCTCCATGGACAAGAACTTCAAGCTCAAGATTGGAAGCCCTCTTGACCTCAAATCCTCTTGCTCCTTTTATGAAAATTGATCCTCACCTTCTTCTCTACAAAACCGCTCTAATAATTTTATGATTAAGCATCAAATAGAGCCTCCCACATTCATATGAGCTGCTGCCATGATGAAGGAAGAAGGCTAGGAGTTGGTTCTTGGCCTCCTTGCTTCCATAGTTTCAAGGATTTCAAGGTAGGTAGCTTAAATCCTTAGTTGTTTGATGTATCATGTGACTATGTGGCTGCTATGTTCCTCTTATGCCATACTTGTATGATGGTGCTTTGATGTTCTTCTAGTGTTTTGAGATGAGGAAACTTGGTTTAAGTTGAGGAATTTATCAAAAACTCAAAAAGGAGCTAAGCATAATTTATTCTTGTGAGAAAACCCTATGGCATCCATACTAGCAGAGTATACGACTCTGGCTACAGCCATTTAAAGTTAATGAGTCTATTTTTATATGAAACTAGACATTCAGGACTTTCCATATATATAAAATATAAGCCATTGGATTAGTATAGAATTAGTTATGAATTTTTGAAATTTAACCTAGATTTTGGATTCTTATTCGGGCAGTATAAGTTGAGAAAGCTACAACTCACCCTACACAACTCCAAATTGAGTGGACCCAAGGTTGTTTGAAAGCTAACATATAAGGGAACATCTCATAAAAATTTCAGAACCAGATTTGTTGCCATCTATTCCTAGTACACCAGTGAAATTGAATTAAGTTTAAATTAGGCTAAGATAGTGTAGTCCAGAAGGGTCAAGTTTCAGGACTCGTAATTCAAAATATACTTATGAAACGGAATGAAACTTAATTCATTTAAAATCTTGTTCTGTTAGCTTTCATTTGATGTAAATTTTGAATGATTTCACTTAGAGTCCTATTTTTAGTGAATTTTCACTTATAAGAGCACCATTCTGGCTAAGAATAGGACAGCCTGAGGAAAAATACTTATATCTTGAGTTATACAAATCAAAATGAGATGGGATCAAAAGGGTTGGAAACTAGACACATAAGGCTATATAACATGTCCAAAACTTAGACCTAGATGATCAAATTAAGCAAAGAGTGAATTATAACAAAATTGGGTAGAATAGGAGGGAGTAAACTGAAGACCCCATAGATGCTTGAATTGAACTTGATGAATGATGCTATGAATATCTATATAATTGCTGATCCATATTGAATTGCAAGTTTGAAAGATTGTACTGGTGGTCTGGCACTATTCATGGGGAAGCGAACTTGATCCATTATGCTGCCGAAATTCTGGCAAGAATTTATGAGAACTTACGCTATGGGTGATTATGCTTTGAATATATTTACATTTACATGTCATGTTCATGTACATCATGCATGCAAGCATATTTAGAATATGATGTGATAAATAAGATATGAGGCATATTCATGAATGCACCAAGCATCCGCATGCATGACAAGATATGAAAAGGAAAAGATACTAAGAATTTACAAGAAAGACGTACCAAGCTACCACGTGAGGCATGGCATAGACTCAACTAGCATGGGCTAGAGTGGTACTGTCTAAGACTTGGGCTAGCCCTCAACTAGACTTAAGGGAAATAGACTGGTGTGAGGGTTAGGGAAAGTAAACTGTCACTCATGTATAGATACGAGCTCAGACTTGAAAAGCAGGCTATTTCCCAGGGGTGAGAGAGGCCATTCACCTCTGGGAGACCAAGTACAGAAGAGTAAGATCAATTTGCAAGTTAAAGAAAGATATGAATCAAATCAAGTGCACTTGCATACAGACAAGTACAAGCATCTTTATGTGCATCTTCAATTATTCCATTAAGTCATAATGCTTATATGATTCTTGTTGAAGCATATTATACTATTCGTATTTCTATGTCTGTCATATGAAATGGCAAGTGGCTATTAAAATATATCCCGCTTCAAGCAAGGTGTTTTCAACTTAAAATTGAACCACTATTTACTTATATGTGCTTATATTTTCATAATAAACTGAAGCGGCTGGAATGTTTATGATGATGCTGTAAGATTGGTTTGAGTTTATGAACCTTAGGTTCTCACTGCCTGCTTGTATGTTTTTCTTTTTCTTTTCGTAAACATTCCAGCACCCAAGTTAGAAATCAAGTGCGAGGTGGAGTACTGAGCTTTCCATTGAGGAAGGATTGGGCGTAAACTAGACCAGGAAACTACTGAAGCTAGATAACGACTAGTCGGATGTAAACGCTATGTGCTATGTCAGTTACAGTTTTTTTTAAAGTGTAGTTATTTTATTCTCTATTTATCAAAGATTATTAGTCAATAATAAAATGAGTAGTTCAAGGGCCATGTATTATATTCTCCATATTTTAAAGATTTCTTAGCATAGTGACAACCTTTTAATATAACTGCATGACTCGAGCATGGCTTATATGATAGAGGTTATTACATGTTACACCTTCAATCTACTCCATCAACCTTCAATTTTTGACAAGATTCCACCCACCTAAATTCCAAAATCTAGCAAGATCATATACCAGGAAGTAGGAATCCAACTTTTTTTCTTATTTTTTCTTGATTTGGGACTATGTGAGGATCTTATTTTTCTTATGATATTGATGTGACTTGGAGTGATGATGATAGATTATGGTTGATTTTGCATGTATGTTGTAATTAGGATTGGAATTGGTATGAAAGAACTTGAAGAATAGAGAGAATTCAAGAAGCTATTAGGGTTTTCACTTGACGATTTGTACGGTGGAGTGTACGGCTCCGCCTACAGCCATTTAAATTTGATGAATCTATTTTTATATAAAACTATACATTTAGAGCTTCCCATACAGGTAAAATATAAGGTCATTGAATTAGTATAGAATTAGTTATGAATTTTTGAATTTTGACCTAGAATCCTGGTTTCCCATCTGGGTAGTGTGAGTTGAGAGGGGTGTAACTCATGCTACAGAACTCCAAATTGAGTAAAACTAATGCTGTTTCAAAGCTAACATATAAGGAATATCTCATAAAAATTTTTAAGTCAGATTCATCGCCAATTATTCTTAGCACATCAATGAATTTACCTTAAGTTCAAACCGGGCTAGAACAGGGTAGTCTAGTAGGGTCAAGTTACGGGACTTATATCTCAAAATAAACTCATGAAAATGATATGCAACTTATTTCATTTGAAAGCTTGTTCTATTAGCTTTAAACTAATATAAATTTCATATGATTTTGCTTAGATTTTTATTTTTAGTAAATTTTCACTTCTAAGGGTGCATTTCTGGCTAAGTATAGGATAGTTTGAGGTAAAATACTAATAACTTGAGTTATACAAATCAAAATAAGATGGGACCAAAAGGGTTGGAAACTAGATAGATCTATGACATACGTAAAATTTAGATTTAAATGAGTTGAATTGGACTAGAGGTGGATTATACAAAATTGGGGCAGAACAGGATGAAGTAAGCAAAAAACTCTATTGATATTTGTATTGAATTTGGTGAATGATATGGTGAATATATAATTGTTGTTCCATATTGATTTGCATGTTTGAATGATTTTACTAGTAGTCTGGCACTATTCATGGGGAAGCGGACTCAATCCGTTATGCTGCCGAAATTTTGACAAAGAATTCATATGTTGTATGAGTTATACTTGCATGAACACATGATGTTCAAAAGGATAAAATTAATTGTGCATGCAATTTAAAAATATTATAAAGGATTCCATATTACTTGGGCCAGCCCCTGAATAAGTTTAAGGGGAATAGGTTGGTGGAAAAGTCAGAGAAAGTAAACCCGGTAATCTTGTATAGGAACGAGCTCGATCATGAAAAGCAGACTATTACTCAAGAGTTGAATGGCCAAGAACTCCCAGCGGACCAAGTAACGGAAAAACTTATGATGCTAAGTTTTAAGAATAAGTCTTTGCATGGTTGTATTGCATAGTCATTACAAGTTGTTTACAGATTGATTATTATGTTTACTTGCCGCTGTTTGTTTATTTCTTTTGCTCAGTATTCTATGTAACCTTATTTAGTAGTTTATTCTGTTTCTTCTATTGTCTTAAGTAAAACTGAATCTTGCCTTGGACCGGGTATTCACTTAAACTTATTAAATGTGGATAGTTCCATTTGATGCCATTTTTTTTATTAAATAAAAACTGAGGCAACTGAGAATGAATGTGACGTCAGCTTAATAACGTACTCGAATCTTACTGAGAATTTCTTTAAGTGCTCACCTCGCTTTGTGTTTCTATGTCATTCTCAGACTCTGGTGATGGACACGATAGCCACCCTATTTATTAAGATCCCTGACATGCAGCTCCACTATGACCCCATGCTTGACTCATTGTACAGAGCTGGTTCTTATCACTTCTGTCTCTATCTTTTTAGTAATAGGAATTTTGTTGTTCTTTTATTTTACCTTGCATTCGACCCTACCACTCTGTATTTCATGATCCCATTGCATGTAGTACACCCTGCTCCACCCGCAACACACGCAGCATCCGCAGACCCTGTCGGCCTTCCACCAGCATCACCTCTGCAGGTGGTTCGAGATATTCTGCTCAGTCTTGAGAGCGATCCATCTGAGGTTACCAGCTCATCATCTTCTTATTTGGGACCTAGTGCTGACTACTCCCCAATTGGGCTTGGTGTGGCTAACGTCTACATGACCGAGTAGATTCCAGCCACAGGTTACGTTGTACAGTATGGCCCTCTTTTGGTAGTATGTAGCATTGGGCCATAGACTTAGCCATCTGTATATCAGCTAGTTTGGAATATCCTCTGAGGACCTTGTAGGACTGTTTTGATTGACACGGGCCTTATGTCTTTGTGGTACATCGGCCCCACTTATGTATCTTCTTTTGAACCTGTATATAAACTGAAGCGTTGGCTTCTGACATATATATGTATGTATACAGTTGATGATATATTACCTATCTTTATCTTTTTGTTGTGTTTTTTTTATTTAATTTTTTTTTTTTTTACATTTTGTGACATTGAATACGTTTATTTTATACAGCGCGCCGTTTCTTCTGTTTACATATATGTTCTCTACGCCTCGAGGTATATTTTGTCAAAAGAAAAGAAGAGGGAATAATAATATATATATGAGAGAAAAAGAGGATATGAATATAATGAATAAATAGTAAATAGGAACTAACACGGCAATGCAATCTACTCAATTTCATGCTATGACTTAAGCATAACATTAAATTGATAGGATGTTACACCATACCTTTAACTACTGAGATGAACCACTTGCAGCCTATACCTAGCTCTAAAATAGAGGAAGAGTGAGGAATGAGTCAAACAAACTCAGTGAGAGATAATATATGTATTACCTGGGTCAAGAGTCACATGTATCGTGACACTTTATCTTGTAGGATCCCACAAAAACTCTTAAGTCTAAACCCTATGCCTCCTTGGAAGGCTATATGTTTGGGACATATTCATGGGATTAAAAGTCCCGATAATTGCTCCTCAGATATCCAAGAATTAAAGAGTGATTTTTAATTAATTTTAAGAAGTCATTAACCTTTCCATTTTTAGCTCGGAAGTTTATGAAAATGCAAGTTTTCTGAATTTTGTACTAAAATCCAAAAGTTGGATTTTGACCCTTATGGAGTTTGATTTTTCCAATATTTTTATTGGATTCAAATGAGGGTATTTTCTTATTTACATTTATGTTTTAAAGTTAATGGAGAGTCCATTAACTTAAAATAAAGAAATGTAAATAAGTATATAATGATATTTGAGAAGTGTTTGAAAAAGGAGAAAAAAAAAATAGGCTGGGCACTTAGGCGCCCAAGCATTGGCTGCGTTGCTGAATTAGTGGCTTGCAGGTGGATGGGCACCTAGGTGGCCAGTTCGCGACGCTGCGAAATTAAAAAAAGAAGCACAAACCTTCTCCCCCATTTTTCTCCAAGTTTCTATCTTTCTTCTTTCTCTCTTATCCTTCTCTCCCCCACATATTTCTTGCCAATCCTTCACCAATTTTACTCAAATCCACCACTAATCCATCTTCTTCCATCATCATTATTTTAGCTTGATTCTTTCTTGAAGCTCTCTTTCTCTTGCCTTTAGAGAGAGAAACCAAGGTAGGAGGAGACCTACATCCTCCATCAAGCTTCTTCCTTCTTTTGCAAAGCCAAGGCAATTCTCCAAGCTCTAATCTTCTCATATTTCATGGGTATGGAAGGATTTTATTCAAGATTTGAGTTTAAGGTTGAGATTGGGAACCTAGGGTTCCATAATGGGGATTTTATACCTTGGGATGTATTACAAGTTATTTTTTGGTTCTATAAGCTAATTAGTGTTTAGATAATGATGTTTTTGGTGCTACATAACTTGTGTGGTGACCATAACTCCGTGGCACAACATATTAAGGCTACTCTTTCTCGTGGATTAGCACTTTGAGTTGATAACTTATCTATATCTAATTTGTTTTAAGTATACGTATAGTATATAGTTTGTTTTAAGTATATCCATGATTTCATAAATGTTATGTTTATGGTTTAAGCTGTTGAAGGACAAAGAAATTGAAATAGCATTTTAATGTATGATCTTAGTAAATTTTTGAAAGGCAAAAGATATTACTCTTCCCTATATATGATTATGTATGTGTGTGGGACAAGTACCTTAGAAGTAATTTTCGATACTTGATCAGTTTGATAGAGAAAGATATGGTTTCAAGTTATTAGAAATTTAACAATATAAAGGCTTGAAATTGATATGATGTTTAGAGATTATAGATTTCTATGAAGTAACCTTAATATTGATTCCTATGCATTATTTCCAAATTGATATTTGAATTTTAGAGCTTGATATGTATAGAACTATGAAATTTTAATGCTTTAAGAGCTTAAGCAATGTATTTAGAATCCCAAACTTGATTTCTGGAGTAAAATTATTTAAGGAATCTTAATGACAGTGACGTAGAAATGAGCAAATGTTTCCAAGGGAAAGGATATTGTATCAGAAGCTGCTTGCTAATGGTAGTTAACATTAGCCCTGGTGCACCTTGAAAAGTCTAGCTAGTAGGGTAGTTGCTAGCCCGACATGTTTGGCCAACATGTACGGAATAAATATGAATACCCTGAGGATGGCAATATGTAATGCTCAGATATGGAAAGGGTTAGAATATAGATTCTAAATAGGATCCTCTCTTAAGTTTTATTATGATTTTGAAACAAATATTTACTTTTCATCTTCTAAGATAATTCTATCTTTAAGCTTAGTTTTTATATACTTATTGTATATGATTTATTCTAGCTGGTTTCAAAAGCATTATGCTTATATATATGTATGATTATGAAGAAGTTTATATCTAGTTGAATTAAAAAGGGTGAATTAAGTACAAGTTATACTCCAGGCATATTTTACTGGAAATTTTGTAGTATATTAATGTATAGACAAAGTATTTTACTTAAGAAATTATATGAGTTTGAAGAAACTTATAGGTTATATGTCACTAAAAGATTATGTTTAAGCATGTCCCACTCTTGTTATAGGTATATTATCACTCACTGAGTTTGTGTAACTCGCTCTTTCTTTCACTCCATGTTTTTAGATAGGTGCGGGATTATGCTCAAGCTTCTACAGCTAACTAGAGTTTCAGCATTTAAGCTTAAGTGTAAAATCTTTAGAAGTGCTCCAATAACCTATAGGCAAGGTCTTCCCTGTGTTGGGTCATATATTGTAATATGTATATTGTTTTTTGGAGTGTAATTAGTTTAAATCTCAATGATTATGGATTAAACCTTCTTGAATAGTTATGTAAATACATTTTCATAAGTGCTTATGTTTTAAATTCTCATATTGTTTGTTGTGAGGTGCATTTGGAGAATACTTAGATCCCCAATGAGTTTGCACGTTTGCATATTTTGTGCAGAGCTAGGATACTTATTTAAGAATAGTCTTAAATATAAAGGAGACTCTGCCTAATTTTCTATTAGAATAAAGTCTAAGTAGGCTTGCTAGGGACGTATCTCTATGCGCTGGTCACAGCCTGAGTTGAGTCGTGACAATATACTTATAACTAAAATGGGACATGTAATATCCACCGAAATTTTCGTATCATTTTTCGCCTAATTATTCGATTTTTATTGAATAATTGAAGTTAATTAAAATTCGACTAAATATTTATTTAGGACCTAGCAATCAATTAAGTTTAGATATGAGGGAATTAGGTTAGAAGCATAGGAGATTTCGTAGAAATTTCTCAAAATCGAGTTACCGATTTAAAGGAAATCGGTAAGATTACGGTATTTTAAACTGTTGGAACTGAACCAATAGAATTTTACACTTAATAACCCTACATCAAGTGGCTGAGAACTCAGCCACTTAGCCCATAATAGTAGTGCAAGCAAAGCCACAAAGAGAAGAAAGCATGGCTAGAAATCAGCCACAAAATTTCAGCCAATCACAACATTGGAAGTGAACTATCCCCTTTTATGTTTGAATCAGAATTTTCTCTTCATTTGTATGCTAGCATGAGCCACTTTCTCCTCTGATTCCAGCCTCCTTCTCCTCTTCTCCTCTCAACCAACTCCATCACTCCTTTAAGCTTGACAAGATTTTATCAATCTAAACTCCAAAATCTAGCAAAATCACGCTCCAAAGAGGTAGGATTCAATTTCTGTCCTTAATTTCTCTAAACTGTGGCTTCATGCAATTTCACTCTTCTTCAGTTATTTGGTGATATATTGAATGTATTTGATGGTTTATGGTTGGATTAGCATGAAATCTTGAGTTGGAATTAAAGTCAGAAAGAGAAAACTAGAAGAAGTGGAGAATTAAGATGCTATCTAAGTAAGAAACCCCACGACAATCCGTATGGCAGAGTATCTGGCTCTGCCTACAACCATTTAAATTTGATAAAACTATTTTTATAAGAAAGTGGACATTCAGGGCTTTCCATACATATATAATATATGGCCATTGGATTAGTATTGAAAGAGATATGAATTTTGGAATTTTGACCTAGATTTTTAAGTTTGATTCTGGGCAGACTAGGTTGTTCAGGGAAAAACTTGCCCTATACGACTTGGAATTGAATGAAACTAACTTTGTTAGAAAGCTTACACATAGAAGAACATCCCATAAAAATTTCAGAGTTAGATTCGGTCCCGTTTGCTCCCAGTGATTCAAAGAAGTTGCCCTATGTCTAAACCAAGCCAAAATAGAGCAGTTCAGGAAGGCCAAGTTTCAAAGCTTATATCTCGAATTTTACTTATTCAAATAATATTTCATCTGAAAGCTTGTTCTGTTAGCTTTACATTGATATAAATTTCGCATAATTTTACCTAGATTTCTATTTTTAGTGAATTTTCTCTTAGAAGAGTACAATTCTAGCTAGAGACATGTATGAAAACTAGATCAAGTTTAGTTAATGTCGGAACTCAGGACTTAGAAAATAGAGAGCTAAATCGGGTATACTTAATGTTGAACTTGCAACTTAGTGAATAGGAAACTAGATCAGGTATACTTAATGTTGAACTCGAATATAGTGAAATAGAGAACTAGATCAGGTAAGGTTAATGTCGGAACTCAGAACATAAGAAACACATTCACGGTCTTGGAAGACCAATTTTGGCATAATGTCGGAAATCGGAAGTTGGTATCAGAATATGAAACCTTATACACGAATCCTGGAAGTCGGGAGACTAGGATTCTCTAACACTCTTATACACATAGTTCCAAAACCCGGTATCTCTGTAAGCATATCACCTCGAAACTCGATCCAGAATCAATCTCGGAGATCGAACACGATCTAGGATGTCTAGAATCAAGAAATTCATAATCCTGGAAGTCAGGAATCAAGACATTGAATTTATGTACATAACTTACATGATCTCGGAACTCAGAAGTCGGTCCTAAGCTCGAACTCGGGAACATCATTAGAAGTTAAAAGCTTGCAAGATAAATTAAGACTTAAGAGTTTAAAACTTGCACTTATTGATATTGTTATATTCTTGATATGATTATAATGTTCTACATTGAGGTTGTTGCTTGATTAAAGTTTCTTGGTTATTGGCACTATTCATGGGGAAGCGAACATGATCCATTATGCTGCCGAATTTTTGGTAGAATAGTAAGGAGGTTATGAGCATTTATATGTTATGAATATGTATATGGAAACTCCATATGCAAGGATATATGAAAGCAAATGATGAAGCATATGTATGAGTGCATTTAGCATGTCTATGTATGATTATGTATGAGAATGAAAGGATATGAATATATTAAAATATGGATCCCTTCACTTGGAGGCAGTTAATGAGATCCCTCCCTATTAAGGCAATATAAAATTATGAGATCCCTCTACCTTGGAGGTGTGTGGTCAGATGAGATCCTTCTACATTGAAGGCAAGTGGTCAGCTAAGATCCCTTTATTCTTAAGGCACGTGATAAGGAGAGATCCCTTTAATTTAGAGGCACGTGGCCAAAATGAGATACCTCCAAGACTAGAGGCACATGAATTCCTTTGTAGGTTAGTTCTATGTGACGATGATCACGAGTTGAGTTCATTTCTAGATCAGACTATCCAAAGGCAGTAAAGACTAAAGGTTAAAACATATGCAAGTACCCTAGGAACGGTGATACATAACGCCTAGGTGTGCCAAGAAAAGAAAGTAAAGAAAATTAAAGAAAGATGCCAGTGCAATTGCATTAATTCAAGTATAAGTATTTGCATAATTATATCCCATGTTTTATTGATGCTGAGCTTGTTCTATCTATTTATGCGATAAGTTTTTATTCTAAATATGAAATGTTGCCAATATGACCCAAAGTGTGAATAAAATGAACTTTACTTCGGACAATATATTTTCAAACTATAACACTGAACAATCTATTTAACATGCTCATATTTTTCATGATAAATTGAAACAGTTGGAGATAATAATGATGACACAGCATATGGTAGTTTAATGAATCCTACTAAGAATTTAAAAATTCTCACTCTTTTTCCATGTTATCTCCAGATACTTCAAAAGTTCCAAAGAAGGCCCTCCGAGGCGAAGTTAACTAATAAGACTGAAGGTGGCCGAAAGTTGCTGCCAGATATGATCTGATTAAGTGACAGTAACAACTCCTAGGTGAGGTATTATGACTTAAACATAGTACCATACTTGGGAGGGTGTTACAGGACAAGCTTAAACATATGTTTTTTCTAAAACATATATATTTATTAGGAAGGTACATTCTTACGGAATCATAACTATAAAACTTGAAACATAGATAATTATAAAACTTAAACATAGCTTCAAGTAAGAATTCCACTACAAATACTCCAGTATATAGAAAAATATCATAAGAGTTTCTATCAAGATATACCTCATATATGATATATCCCTAGAATATCTATGGTTCATTAAATCATATTTCAAGTTCAAAAGGCCATAAATTTCTCTCTCTCTCTCTCTCTCTCTCTCTCTCTCTCTCTCTCTCTCTCTCTCTCTCTCTCTCTCTCTCTCTCTCTTTCTATATATATATATATATATATATATATATATATATATATATATATATATATATATATATATATATGGAGTATATCATATTAGAGGAGTGATTTATTATGAAAGTGAAAGGAGCAAATCTGGGCTGTATAACTAGATATGGATAGTCAAGATTTAATGTTGTTTAAAAGTCATATGACTTTATGTTTTAGTCTTGACTATTCATGTAAGATCTAATGGTCAAGATTTGCTCCACTTACTTGCACAATTAACCACTCCTCTCACTTTATCCCCTATATATATATATATATATATATAAAATGAGTGTATTACATGAGATGAGTGGTTTATTATGAGAGTGAGAGAAGCACATCTAGCTCGTATAGCCATACATGAATGGTCAAGATTTAAAGTTGTTTAAAGGTCACATGATCACACCAAGGGCTAACGTCCACTGTCATTAGCATACAATTCTGTTAAAGATCCTTTCCATAAAAGAAACCATTTATCTAAACCTCAAATAGAGTTCTTAAATAACCTTATTCCAAATAATCAAGTTCATCAACATATCAAATTTTAGAATCCAAAATACCAATTCCAAACATTTTCAATCATGCCATCTCATATCAAATTGAAAATAGTTCATGGGAATCAATATCATAAACTTTATTGAAATCGATAAGTTCTATAGTCCAAATTCATAATATCAATTCTAAACCTCATACTAGTTTCGACACCTTTAAATAATGAATTTTAAGTAGTAACTAAAATCAATACATGAAATCATTAAACTAAATCAGAGCATCTAAGAGCAAATTCTTCAAAATGCTTGTCCTACCTACAAATATACAAAATCAAATAACATAATAATAGTTTAGGAGTCTTTAAGGTTTGGTTAAAACATTATGTAAGTTGCATTTCTCGAATAGCTAGCAAAATATATATATCTAGGAAAAATAAGGACAAAAAGCAAGTTATAAATATACTATCACTCATAAATTAAACCAAGAAGGAGTAGGGGTAGGTGATGGCATCTCAAAGCCATGATCACTACCCCAAAGGAATCTAGCACCATAATTAATTATCACTATTCATATATCAATGAGCTTGTAGAGCCAGGAATTAACCTAAGATACCTTAGAACACAAGAACCCCCACACTCCTTATTCTGCAGTTCTGTAAGATTACTTCGCTTGTTGTACCATATAAGTTTATGTTTTATACCATCAATTAACCAATTTAACATTATCAAGAGTCACAGTAACAATTATGAGCTATTCAAACTAAATCCATATACATTACCCCAATTAATTTAACTATCTTATAACTAGTAACATAGCAATTCCGTACAGTTTTAGTCAAAATAAATTCCAACAACTTATCCTCTTTCGAGCATAAAACTTAGAAAACGTAACAACCTAGTGTTGTGACTCAAACCCAAATTGAAGTGATGAAACTCACACACAAGAACACTAATACCAAAATACTGACCAAGTAATATGAGTTTCAAAGAGCCCCAAGAATCCTAGCTGCCATGGTGGAAGAGTTGCAGCGGAGAGCAAAGCAACCCGCAGCAAAGAAGGAAGCAAACCGTAGCAGAGAGAGAAGCAACCTGCAATGGAGAAGGAAACAACTCATGGCGGAGTAAGGAGTAGATCCGCAATAGTGACAGGGGCAACATAGAGTAGAGCAAGAAGCAAAACTGTAGCGGAGTAAGGGAAAAATGAGGCTGAGGGCGAGCTGAGAGAACTATGATGGTGGTGTGTGGCAGAGGGAAGGTTGGCAGTGGTGTGAGGCTGAAAGAGAGAAAATGATGAGAGAGTGAGAGTGATAAATCCAGAGAGAGAGAGAGAGAGAGAGAGAGAAGGGGGACGGAGATGCAAGAGAGTGAGAGATGGAGAGAACAAAGAATGTTCTCAAGAAGAAGTTGAAAGGGAAGAATAAGAGGGGCTTAATGTGCACCCTACCACTTAAGTCCTAGATGGTCCTTCCTTCTCTCTTGTTTTTTTTTTTTCACCTTTAAAATAATCTTCACCTAATTTAAGTTAAACTCCTTCATCAGTATATAATTTAAAATGAATAAAGAAGTGCCCCAAGGACTTAAGCTGTGTAAAATTTTAAAATTTTTTGTCACTAATGTTTTATTTTAAACCAAATGCTTTAGCTTAAACTAGAATATTACAATTATATGCACTAATAAATAATTAATTTATTTTTTAAGAGATGTAGTCCAATGGAATATGTATTCTTGAAAAATACATATATATGAACAAAAATTTAATGGTAATTATCTACGAGTTTTATAAAAAATTGTTAAACTATTATTAAAATATATTTATTCTTATTAACATTATATTAAAATTTAATTCTTATGTTTGTCCTATATTGATATTATTAACATTTAATCTTGACTAAGTTGTTATGACACACATTTTTTAGTATTATTGCAATAAGATCTTCTTTACAATTTCTTTCAACGATATGTTATTATTATAAGATTATTTTTTAAGTATTATCGTAAGTTAGGATCTTCTTAAAAATAGCTTTTCAATAATATTAGTTACTAAGTAGTTTAACGTGTCTAAAAAGTTGTTTACATATATTATTACAAGATACACTAATAAATAATTAGTTTATTTTTTAAGGGATATAATCCACATTGAAGATGTATTTTTGAAAAGTACGTATATATTAGATAAAATTAATCATAATTGTTTATGAGTTTTATAAATTTATTAAATTATTATTAAAAAATATATATTTATTCATATTAAGAATATATTAAAATTAAATTCTTATGATTAGTATTGTCATAACAATAAAATCTTCTTTGAAATTGCTTTTCAACAATATTAATTACTAATAAGTTTAATTATAATTAATATATAAGATGCACTAATAATAATTAAACTATTTTTAAGAGATGTAATCCACGGGGAGAGATTTTTTTTTTCAAGAAATAGATATATATTACGAATTGTTAATGATAATTATTTACGAGTTTTATGAAGAAATTAGTATTTTATTTAATTATTATTAAAATATATTTACAAATTAGCATTTGTTTAGTACAATATTTATTTAGCACATAATAATATTACTTCTATGTTAGTTATTAAAATATACTTTTTTATAATAGCATATAGTGTCTTTTTTTTTTTTAATAACTTTTAAGTTTACTATCATGTCTACAAATCTCATGGTGGTTCTTGTACTTGATACATTTATGAGCTATGGGTTTGTAGCTTGATAATGTAGATGAATTGGGTATGTCCATGGGTCTGGTTCCATATTTTTGTAGATCCTAATCCTGTGAGAAACATGCCCCCTAGCATATTGGAGGCTATAATGCCCTAGCTGAGAGTGGTTTAAAGCATAGCGCCTCTAAAGGTCTTATTCCTAAGGTGGAGTGGAGTGAACTTCATTTTGAATATACTGGCTTTCTCGGATATGGTCCTTTTGGACCCATCTTGGAACCCAAGGATTTGGCATTTTTGGAATTGTCTATAATAGACCCAATATTGTATATATATGATATAGGCATCACATATTAATGTGACTTTGGTTAGTATTGAAGCAAACATATATTGAGATGAGATAAATATATTAAATATTTATGTGAAAAGAATATTATATTTGGTATTTGTTCCGGACTGGAATATACGAGCCCAACTCGGCCCAAAAGCTAAGCCCAAACAGAGGTCGGACCTATTACTATCCAACGCCCATCTTGGGCCGAAATTCGAATTAAGGCCCAAATCCGTATTGAGTGCAATGATTCTATAAGACCGCAGAATGGTACATACCTTGTGTGTTGCCAATAAACTCGAACTTATCCATTAACCCGAAGATAATGGATGTCCCAAGTTATCCCTTATTATGGCGGAACCATACCTCTATATATATGAGTTCAGTTACAGACTTCAGGTACTTTTTCTCTCCTACCTCTTATACACTTATTTACACTCACTGACTTAAGTGTCGGAGTCTCTGCAAGTATCCCCCATTGCCATGGTCACTAGCTTCATCAACTCGCAAATTACATCAACACCGGTTTGAGATCCCAATTGTAGTTTAGAGTCCCTTCAGGTAACTCACATCCGAACAATATCAAATTTTGATGTTCAAATAAGATAAGTAGTGTACATTCGTTTTACTTTCTGAGGCTAACTAGTGAGAGACCTCAAAACATATACACCACATTGTTCATTCTAATGTCCCTATTTTTGCTAATATAGCATGATAGGAATCGATTTATTTCACTTAGGCAGTGTGAGAATTTCTTAGGTAGCGACATGCCATTACAATCCTCACACTGAGAACTATAGGGTAATGTGACACTGCCATTAAAAATATGGCACTACCATATACTAAGAGGAGACAAAAATGCCTTGTAATACAAACTTTTGTTATTTAGAAAATTGCCCTAATATTTTCAATAATTACACTTAGACCCATATTCTTAGGCCCTAAACTTTTAAAAAATTATATTTAGATCCTGCACCATTAGAATTAGCAGACAAGGTATTTAAGCAAAACTGAGTAACATAGTAGAACTATAGAAACCCAGATCTCTACCAATTAGCTCACAGAGATATTCAAGTGTGAAATAACATAGGATGCCCCTAGTTTTGCCAATAATTATGGAAATGTCAGTAGTCACAAAAAATAGAAAATATAGCAAAAACTCAGATAGAAACACTAAAGGGCGTAAAGAAGACAAAAAACTACCTGAAAGATCTCGAAAAATTCTAGAAAAATTATAAACATATTTTTAATATAATTTTGAAGATAAATACCAATTTTTAACAAATTTCATATTTACATTATTGCACAAAAATACCCTTATTGAGATGCAAAACGGGTCCTCGAAAACCCTATAAAACACCTCTAACTTACAATACGACAATGAATCAATGGAGCCTTGGGCTTGAACTTGTTGGGCCATGAAATTGGGCCTCCATAGCTACTAAAGTTAGTTTGGGCTTTTTATAAATGATTTTGTACCAAATTACACAAAAGGGCTAAGAATGCATTATTTTTTTATATGAACCACCAGTATCTGAAAGCCTACTAGACTACGACTAATTTGGTTCGAGCCGGGTAGGCCCACTATGGGGAAAGTTCTCTTAGCGCTAGTTTTTTTTCCCATTCACAAGACTCGAACTTGAGACCTTACTTAAGGGAAATAAGTGTCGAACCACTTGAACTAACTAAACGTTGGTTCTAAGAATGCATTATAAACGTACATTAAAAAAAAAAAAAACACTAGAGCCCAAGACCCCATGGCCGAATTCTAACCAACCTTAGGACCCTTAGCTCAGTTCTAACCAAATCGGAACAAATAAGATTCGAGAAAGTAACCATAATGTCAAAATTAAGTTACTTTACATTAATTAACTTTTACTAATTCAACGTATCTTTGAATAAAATCTTTTACTAGAGCCTCCATGTCCCCTTGACCTCTTAAAAAGGCATGGAGCTCATCATGGGCTAATAATAAAACTTTTAAATTTTTAAATTATTAACCATAAATGATAAATTATGGTAATTAACTGAAAAATAAGCTTAATTAAGATAAAATGCTCTAAAAATCCTATAAATTTGAAAAATAAATTCTAAAACTTAAATGATAACATATTTTTCATAAATAAACATCGTATTGATGATAGATTAGAGAACTTAATTTTTTGATATATAAATTGCCAATCAAAGGTTAAATTGCATAAACTAGTCTTAAGCAAAAATGCCAAATTTTGCACTAATTATGTACTAAACCTCTTCAACTACTTATAAATCTCTAATAGGAACATAAGATGAATATTAGCATGAGTCTAAATCAGTTTTGATAGGTTTCTAGAACAATTAACTAAAGTCTTGATAATTAACTAATAACTTCCCAATTAAGACAAACCAACTATCTAATTAACCTACCACTAATCCTAGCCCTTTTTCTATTAATAACTCACCCAGCATTTAACACACTTTACTTTGGCCTATAAATTGCCCACCCTTGCTTGAGAATCACACCACCATCATCTCCCTCGTCAACTTCAACACCCTCAAGCACCATCATTTCCCATCCATTTAGCTCGAGTTTCAGCCCTTAGAAATGAGTTAGAAAGTGTTCCTGTCTTGAGCTTTGAGGTAGGGTAAGTTGGTGTTTAGGCTTAGAGTGTTCTACCCTCGTACTATAGAGGGGAAAGGCATATATAGGGATTGATGTCATTATGATGAGGGATCTCTGTTATAGTGTAGATCAAAGGGAGGATCCTTGATAAGAGAGAACCTTGCCAAGGGTGTAAGTTTTGGAGTCGATGAAGTAGCATTCGTTCCTAGGTTAGTATGTAAGGGTCAGTAGATCGGCCTTAGATCAAGACCCTCAATAGAATTGGCTCAGTAGGGCTAGAAATAGGTCAGTTGGTTTTGGGTAAGTTAGGTAGGCTGACCAAACCACAAGCCCTCCAACCTTAAACTTGTAAGGTGAAGAGGTTAAGGTTGTAGTAGGCTCACTGGACCACAAGCCCTCCAATCTTGAGTTTGATAGAGCAATTAGGTTTGAAGCTGATGAGGTAACATTCGTCCCTGGGCCAAGTGTATGAAGTTTGGTACATCGACCTCGGATCAAGACCCTGAGTAGAGTTAGCTCAGCGGGGTCAAAGATTGGTCAGCTGGTTGGGGGTAGGCGTACTGGACCACAAGCCCTCCAACCTCGAACTGATAAGAGTGAAGAGATTAAGGTAGTAATTAGCTCGCCGGAACATAATCCTTCCAACCTTGAGCTTGATAAAGCGATGAGGTTTGAAGAATGGGTTAGAGTCAATCGGTTGGACCATTAGATTAAGGGTGGATCGAGTAAGTTAGCTAGACCAAGTTGTGTATAGGTTACGTTCGAGAAGGTCGAGAGCAACTGACTGGCGTTTTGGTTTTCTAGGTGATGTAATATACGGTACATGTCACGCTTCCATTTGCGAGCATCTTGTAGGGGGTCGGAGGTGGATTGGATAATAGAGGATAAGTCAGGTTATGCTAGACAGACTACAAGCCCACCAAACTAAGGCTTATGAGAGTGAAGAGGTTTATGTTTTGTGCAAGTCAGGTATACCAACTATAGCTTGAGCCTTCTAGGCTTCAACACAGTAGAATGTGGAAAGGTGGTTTGATCGAATGTAAGGCAGTTATGTGCATGGTGTTGCAATTTTCTAGGTGGTGTAGTGTGTGCTACATGTCCTATCCTTATTCATCTGTGTCTTTTCATGTCACATCGAAGATGTCCATTGTTGGATCATGTGCAAGATGATCCCATCACATCCATTGATCACAAAAGGTCTTGCATTTTCAGCCATTAGATGCAGTGTTGATTTTTATAGGAGAGTGGTGACTTATTTAATTTATTCCTTCTCTTTCTTCCCCATTCTTTCTCTTTCGTTTCATTTTCTCTAAGCATTTTTCTCTTTTTTCACCTTCTTTCCTTTATCCTTTTCTGTTCTTCTTCGTAGTTTCTCTAGGATTATTGGGGTTATGATTGCCACTAGTTCCTGTTGCTAGCAAAGTTTGCGGCAAGGCACTCTTGAAGCCTTCGTTCCTTCTAGTTTATTTCTGGTGAGTGCTTTGTTTGTTTGCTTTTGCCGTTGCCATTTTTTGTATTGAAGTTATTTGCATTTTTCTAGTGTAGGTGTTTTATTTCGTAGTGTGCATGTGTGGCTGATTGTATCTTCATGAGGGTTTTGGTAGTTTTTGTGGTAATAGCATTTGCATTAGTTCTGGTTTTGTGTATTTGCTTAAAATTTCGTGGTATTTTAGCATAGCGAGGACGGACATTACTTCACTGGTTAGTATTTTAAATATTGATGGCTGGGGAAGGTGATGGCGGCCCGGGGTTGGTGGTGAAGGTAGGGATTTGAGAGTTGGTCTTAGGTGTGCTAGGTTGTCATGTGATAGGCTAGCCCCTGAGGTGGGTTGTATTTTTTATTTTCTTTCAATTACTAATATGCTTTGATTATATTAGTAATTTTAATTTCATGAAATCCATCTCTCTATAGGATATTTGCAGAGTCAATGCGTAAGGTTCATCTTAATCTAAGTGATGAACAAGTTGGTCAATTTATTGAAGCAAGTTTTACAACATGGTTGAAAGATTATGTAAGTCCATATATATCAGAATAGACTATTGCAAATAGAGGAGTGGATATGTAAGTGTGACTGTTAACTTGGGTTTTGTGTGATGATATAGGTCCATGATCCTTCTAATAATGTGTCAGATCCGAATATACCTACCTTAGCATGGGGTCCTTTAAGAATTGTAAAAACTTGGCCTATTTATTTTGTCAATGGCTTTAAGTTTCACACAAGATCTCACTCAATTAGGAAGTCCACTATAAATTGTGGAATATGTATCAAAAGCATAGGTTATGGTAAATATGAAAATGATTTTTATGGCCAACTTGAAGAGATTATTCAAATTGAATATCCTGGGTTACCACTAAAAAGGGTCATATTATTTAAATATGAGAGGTTTGATCCTACAATTGGTAGACGAACAAAGGTGAATGAACAATATGGTATCATTCAAATTCAGAATAATCAAAATCACGGAAAGTATGATCCATTTATTATTGCACCTAAAGCAATTTAAGTTTATTTTGCACCACATCCAATAAGCATTAGGGATAAAGCAGAATGGTGGTTTGTAATCAAGACCAAAGCGAGAAGTATGATTGAGGATAAGCAAACTAGTGACTTTGCATATCAAGAGGACTCTACAGATCAAAGTGGTAGTCACATTTCAATTGATCTTGATGAACCTGTTACTTTACTAGATAATGATGGAAGACTAGAAGAAGTGGATGGAATTAATGATGAGGAACAAGGATTTATTTATGATATTGATGATGAGGAGGAGGATGAGATCTGAAGGAAGAGGAGGAACTGGATGAAGATGAAAATGAACATTTGAATGATTAAGGTAACAATGAAAAATAATAACTTTATGTATTTATATTTTTTAAAAACTTCGTATTTTGCCTAGTTAGTGATCTATATTCATCTTTTAATCATTGTGTGCCTTAAATTGTACTTCACCTTTCAATATACGCTTCATAATTGTCTAGTATTTTACATTATTAATTATTTGGATGCTATTAATATTATATTAGATGTATTTGCTTGTTATTTTAGATGTCAGGTTTAGGTACAAATAGAATAGAAGGAGCTCATCAACTAAAGGACGACAATCATCTAATAAAGGGAAGACTACTTTATGAACTACCACGTTTCCTCCTGTTGCACCTACACAATCGCATATTCCACTAGCTACACAAGCACCTATAGAACCATCAGCATCACATGCCTGGACTTCACAACCATCTCATATACACCCTACATCATCAACATCACCACATGTACACCCTACATTGTCACCATTAGAATCACCATCACCTTCACCTATTGTACTTCAACCATCTCTTGCACCACTTACTGCTGAACAAACTTTGCCTTATGCTCAATCATCAGCAGTAAATTCTCAAGAAGATGAACTTGCTATTCAAGAAGGACTTCAAGAAATAATGCCTTATGGAGATGAGTAAGTAAAACAATCACTTATAGTTTAAAAGAACTTCTATTTATATTTTTTTAAACAAAGGCAAATATGAATATATGGTTGCTTACAATATTTGATTTATTAATAGGTTTAATCCATCGGCCGCTATTCGTTTCTTGACTACTACCATTAAGAGCAAGTTTGATTGGTTTTGTCCTACTTGGGGAAATGCAACTAAGGAGATGCGGGACTTATGGTTTGAAGAATTTTAAGTAAGTATGTTGCTGAACTATTAATAAATGTCCTTTTTTATATCATATTATGAAAAGTGGGCCACTTTTGCATTGTTCCATTGTTTGGGGTATCTAGAAAGACGTAAATCTTTCAGTACTTCCACAGAAATCTTCGGTATGCCTAGGTCTAGCTGCCTTTAAAAAAATTATTTTTGTTCCATTATAGATGTTTTAGAATTTAGAAGGAATATGTAGAGGAAGATCCCATGGAGGCACACTTGTTTACTTTAACTCATGCAACTTGTTGGAACTTAACGTAATAAAGTTTCTCTCCATGTAGACAAATAAAAGAAATATTAGGAGAAAGAAGAACAAAAGTTAATGTTAGAATCCTCCAAGTAAAAGGTCTTTAGATATCATAGTTATAAGACGGTTATTATTTCACTTGTTTTTTCTTCTTTTGGTAATGTGGTTTCGCAGATGAGCTTGTCAATGGATTTTATTTAATGATCTCAATTGTCTAATACATTTAATTTCTACTGGTCTTACTTGTTAACCAGTTTGGTCTATATTTTCATCTTTTAAATTTAGTTTGTTTGCGCTTACTTCACACCATTATCTATCAAGAATGCCCACGCATTTGTTTAGACACCTCTCATGTTAAGACAATCAAATCATAAGATGCTAATCTAGAAGCACATTTGTTTATTTTTCTCTTGCAGAAGCATTGTAAATAGGAACCCAAATACAATGCAAGGATTTGCTAGATCTTTGAGATTAAGGGAGAAGCTCGATTTAGGGGTATGATGTGTCAAGAAAAAAGGAATTATGCAAAACAAACTCATATTACAAGCCCCAATACATTCATGCACCAATTTGGGGTCAATTAATACATTATTGGGCTTCATATAACAAATTTAAGAATTGGCCAGTAGCAAATATTGTGAATCGTGCTTCAAATGCAGGTAGCTCCATGCACACTGGTGGTTCTATATCAATGGGTGAACATGCACGTAGAATGGTATGATAAAATTAGTTTATTTTCTTAACATCAATCTTATGAACAAGATTTTGTAATTTTTTTTTTTTTTTGTTAAAACTATAAAATTGCAAAGTTACAAGAATAGCACCTACTATGGAGGATGTGTTTGCTAAATGCCATTTAAAAGAAGACAAAAGATGGGCTAATGAGGAATCTGAAAGGGTCTTTGTATGTAATGCTAACTAATTTTTCTTTTATAATTTTTATTGTATGTGTCAATGTTGTTTGTTAATAATATACCTAATTACACTTAAAATGAAATGGTTTTGTACGAAGAATTCAGAAAGAGAAAAGCAGAACTTTCTCAAGAAGCTTTGCCTCAAGATGAGACTGGGTGTGGTTGGTTTAACTTTTGGGCTAAAGAGATATTTTAAAAGAAGGCCTTTTAAACGAATTATTTTTAAAAAAATTACTTTTGTTTAGTTTGAATATGTCAAAAGTAAGTATAGAAGAAAGATTTTTATTTGAATAGGATAAAATAAAATTACTTTTGATTGTTGATGTGAGAGTAATAGTAAAATTTCTTTTCAAAAGGTCTTTTTGTAAAATGAAAAGTAATTTTAAGATACTTCTCCCAAAAGGTCTTTACACGTCTAAACATATTAGTTACCGTACATTTTTATTCTCATTCCAATAAAAGGCCTTCTCAGTCCTCCAAAAGTATAACCAAATGGACTCGATATTGGTGCATCATTTGATGGAAACCAAGATTTTCCAGATGACTTTACTATTTGTAATGAAGTAGTTGCAAAGGGGAAAAAAGGAACTATCTACGGTTTAGGTTCTGTGGGTTCACATCTCTCCTCAAAGTTTGCTACTAGCACATGCTCAGTCACATCCAAGGATACAAACATTGAGCAAGAACTTGCACAGTGGCAAGAAAAGGCAAAAGAGTAAGAACTCATCAATAAGGAGCAGAAGGTTAAGTTAGATGCTGCTGAACGTAAGTTGGAAGATCAAGGACGCTGACTGCAAATTCAACAAAAAAGGATTGAGTCAACTGAAAATACAGTTACTACTTTGTTTAGAAACTTGAATATGCCGCTGCCTCCAAACTTTTCTACTACTTCTATGTAGGATGAGCATGGTGAGCTCTTCAATGGCGATGAGGATGATAACATTTGGGATGATGGATGACTTGGTTTCAGTTTACTTTAGATTGATGAACCTTTTAGTGAACTAGTATGTTCTAGTTTGTTCATGACTAATGAGCCTTTTGATGACTTGGTATGTTATAGATTAATGAGTCCTCTCATGACTTTAGCTTGTTTTAGATTGATGGGTACTTTAGTGACTCTTAGGCAACTCTTATTACTTTGTCCTAGTTGGATACATATTTTATTTAAATTTATATAATAGGTTATGTTAGCTTTGAACATTATTAATACTTTAGATTATTATTTTATGGATGAATAGATTATTATTACGATAATTTAGAATGAGAATTTTCATTATATGCATATTTGATTCTCAATATAATTGTTAACAAGTTTTGAAAGAAAAACTACAAAAAAAAAAAAATTAAAAATTAAGTATTTAGAAACTTTTGTTTGAAATAATCATTTTTCTATTTTAAATTTGTCTAAAATTTGTATGAAAAGAATTGAGTAAACATTATTTCACTAAGTTCGTCTAAAATTCGTTTGAATAATTAGAATAACTCAAAATCGTCTCAAATCCATGTGAAATCTTTCTAAGAAATATAACACTTATTCCATGTGAAATCTGCTTCAAATATAACATTTATTTCCTGTGAAAGTTATTTGAATAATAATATTATATTTGTTGGAAAGTCATTTGAAAAGAAATATTAGTTTCGTTTGAAATTCGTCCAAAATATGTAAATTAAATTATATTAATTTTGTTAAAAATCTGTCTGATGAAACATATAAATTAAATGGTATTAAACTTGTTTGACATTTGTCTAAAATAAACCAAAACAAGAACAAATTTGCCAACTATATATTCGTAGGAAAGTCGTTTGAATTGTGTCCAAAATAAGTTTTAGACGAAATTTCAAAAGGTTCATAAATGAGCAACGAAGGTTTTTTTGACGAGAAATAATCCGTCCAAATTTCGTCCCAAATAATTTGTCCGTCCATAATCTATCTGAAAAGCGGATGAAATATGTCCCAATTTCGTTCGAAAATTCATCCAAAAATTGCTATTTTCTAGTAGTGGTAACTTCTCAAAAGAAAATATTTTCATTTGCTTTTTATTAACCAATATCCTCTTACTATGAGTATTGAGAAGTCATTACACACTGAATTTAAGCGTTTTATACACCTTTAAGTGATTTAGTGTGAGTGTTGGTCCAAACACAAACCATTCAATATTATTATTGTAACTTGACCCATTAGTGGTCTTTGTGAGCTTGGAGATATTAGGATAAAACACTACTCATTGTTAGCTTGCAGAAGCTTTGTAAAGACTACTCGTTTGGTTACCTTGGAAAGGCTAGGAAGAATTATTTGGTTGTAAAAGATTGGAGAAACTTAGACAAAGAATGCTCATTTTATGAAAATCTCAACTAAGTTGTTAGAGATTAGACATAGGCTAGTTGTTGGTCGAAGCAGTATAAAATCTCCTTGTGTGATTTTCTATTCTTATCATTCTTTATTGTTTTTATATTTTGTATTTTATTCTGTGTGCTTATTTGCTTGTTGAATAACAAAGCTATTGTGAAAACAATAGCTTTTGTTGTTAACTCAAAACGCTTCCGCGTTCTAAGTCTAAAGACTTGAGAAAAATTGTTTAAAAAGTTTTAGGAACGGAAAGTTTTTAGAAGAACGATTCAACTCTCTTTCTCATACCACTTCTTCCTACATCTAAAAGACACTTAAAACTTAATAAAATGAACCATGACCTTTGCTATGGAGTTTATGACCTTTTGGACATGTAACTATGCTATTGGACCTTGTATGGACTATGTTTGGACCAGTATGAGTCATTGAGACTCTTTAGGACTTATTGGAGACCATTTGTGGTCATACCTTTGCTATGGAATACCTATGCTTTGGACATAGACTATGGACATTTTGACTTAATACACTTCTAATCACACTAATAAACTTTAATCATAAAGATTTAAGCTAAGGTTCCATTAGAAATTTCATGTAAGCTAGCTAGTTCCTTGCTTGAAGTGGTTTTCTAAAAGCTTTGGTTTAAGAATAAATGATTTTTCTTGGATTATTATTTGTAAGTCATTTTTAAGATTTTGTCTTATCTGTGTTTGCATCCTTACATTGCATGAGATTGTGTCTACCCTCATTTTGAGCATGATTTGAATATCAGCATGGAAGTGTTGGCTTGAAATATGCGCTGTTGCATGTGCACTTGTAATAAGAGTTATTAGTGAAGCATGCTTTATGCTTGAATGCCTTAGAATTGTTCACGTTATAATAAATGGTGATATTTGCTTTGGATGGAGTATGATATGAAGTTATTGAAATAAGCACATGAATATGGTTATGATTTGAATTGGAAATTGATGACATGTGCTCTTCATTGAAATTGGAGTTTGTTGATTGATGGCATTATGCTATGAATATGAATTTCTGTGCAATATGTATTGAGAATGAGATTATATGTGTGCACAATGTGAAATGGCTGCTATGAAAATAAATGGAAAAATGACACTTCAAGCCTTGCTTAGTACCAAACAAGGACTTGATGTTTGTTAAAGTGATATCATGGGCTTTGCCATGCTAGCGGATAAACACTTGGCAATCACAGATCTAGCTAAAGGACACCCTAGCAATGAAAGCTCTCGGAGATCTGAATATAAGAGGTAGACCTTGTAGACTTTAGCCATTAAAAAGGAACCAGGAAGTAGTAAAAAAGGAATTAATAGTATACTTGCTATTTTTTATGTTATTTATTATGATTATATTATTGCTTTACTGCTTATGATTATTATCATACACTTCCATCTTGCTTGACACTAATAAATAGCTAGGAATGATAATTTATCTTATCTATTGCTTATGACTTATTTATGTGTCATTTTGTTGCTAAGTGTTCTAATGATTTTATATGTGATTTGATTTATTATGTAATATGCATATTGCTGCATTTCCGCCTTATTTTTAGTATTTTTAGGATGAAGCCAAATCCCCTAGGAACACTATCCTATCAAAAAATTTTTCTCACCCATTTTCCTACTTATGTTTATATGCTAGTAATTATTGTGGTCCTTTAGTTTGTCTCTTGGTTAGCTGTTTTATGATGATAATTCATTTTTCCTTAATGATATTATTTTCAAAAATTTATACATGGGACAATGACTGATTTTCTATGAAACTATGAAGATTGCTCTAGTATGAAAAGAAATCAATGGATTTTTGTGAAACTTTGATAATTTTTTATATATTAGGATTTTATTAGTTTTCAACACATCATGACATGAAAGTTCTTTCTTTATCAAAACTAATTTCAAAACTTTATACATGAGATGATGGTATGATTTAGGTGAATCTATGCTAAAGGCTATGTAAGAATAGTATGATTGAATGGTTATGTGTAAAAAAGAATTGAAAGCCCATGATTGAGTATTTGGATGAGAACATTTATGATTGATGGTAGAGGAAAGAGTTGGGAAAGTCTATGCCAAGATCTGCATGCTAACGGTAGTACACATTAGCCTTGGTGCATCTTGGATGATTTATTATATAGCCATACACACTGTGGTGCGTGATGGAAATTACAGAGCCACTCAAGGAGTGGTGTATGATAGAATATGGGAATCACACGAAGGAAGGGCCACCTAAGTGTGATTCTTGACGGACCATCTTGGAATAGATAACTTTCCATGGGTTTTAGAAAATTTAATAATATTTGAAGTTAAGGTTTCTATTTGATTTCATCTATATATATTAGTTTAATATTTAAAAATTGCACATTGTCTCATGGAGGCTAGGGATACCTTATTTCTCATTGAGTTGTAAAAGTCACCCGTTGTTCTTCCTTTCTTTTCAGATACAAGTATCGATTTGGTATCTAATCCCCCAATTTCTTGTAGCAAGTCCTGCTTCTTTGGCGAACCCTTATGATCAAGGGTATTTTGAAATTTTAAATTTTAAATTTTTGTTTATTGCATTGCCTAGAGTAATGTAGCTCCATGGTACTACAGATAAGGTCACCCTTATCGGATCATGTAGATGTTTATGTAGTGGTTATGTGTATTAGAATGATTGAATTTCTAAAGGAAGGAAAAATTTGTAGTTAGATTAAAGTTGATAGAAAAGATATATGCATGTTTTTATACAAGTTTGGATATGTTCTGATAATTGATTATATTGTGTGTTGAGGGGTGTATTCTGAGAATGCTTAAATGCTTGATGCATGAGTATGATTGTTTACTTGTGCAAGTAGAGGACCCGTATTTTGGAATTATTCTAAATACAAAGGGGATTCTGTCCAATTTTCGTGAAAAAAAATTGTGTGATCAATAAGCTTGCTAGGAGATTTGTCCCCTATACGTTGGTCACGGCTTGGGTTGGGTTGTGACATTTTCATTAGTCGAATATTTGAAATAGGTTTTGTTGCCTTCATGAAAGTTGTGCACTTTTCTCTTAACTTTCTAATGCCACTACTATGACATCCCAAAGCGCAGTATGTCTGATTTGCATTGTTTTCTAATTTATTCAGTTGCATCAAAGAAATAAGAGTAATTAAGATTGAAATATGAATGTTAGGGTTAGAGAAGGTTAAGTTTGTTATGTAGAAAATTGAAGAAGACCATTAGAAATGGTTTGCACATTTAAGAAGAATCGGTAAAGATCTCGATGTTATAGAATGTAAGAACAAGATCAGTAGAAATTTACACTGTTAAACCCTAAATTGGACGGTCAAGATTAAGCCATCTTCACACTTGGTGTAACATCCCCCGTTTTCTTAAGTGGAGTATAATAAAAACTATGAATTATTTCTTTTAGGCAGTGTGGAAATTTCTCAGGCAGTGACATACCTCGAAAATCCTCACACTGAGAAATCTAGGGTAGCATAACACTGCCGTTAAAAATATGGCACTGCCATATGTTAAAAATTAGGAAATAACAAAAGTGCCCCTATCAACTTTTGTTAATTGCAATCTTACCCAAAAGTTTTAGAAATTGTACTTTAACCCTAAGTGAATATTTCCACAATAACCCTAGAACTTTTCATAAAATGACATTTATGTCTCCACATCGGTAGAATTTGTAGAATGGGGTTTTAAACGAAGCAGAATCACGCGGTGAAACCGTAGAAGTTTAAATCTCTACCGATTGGGCCATGGAGGCAGTCTGGTATGAAATGACATGGGGTGCCCCTGGACTTACTCAAAATTACAGATACGCCATTAGCCACGGAAAATAGAAAATAGAAAAGCTCCAAATTTACAAGAACGATTATTTCGCGTTAGCAAGCAATTTATTCGATCTTATTGACTAAGTAGGGTTAATTAGAAGTTAATTAGATGTTAATTAGAGGGATTCGACTTAGGAACAATTAAAATAGAGATATAGAAATTCTCTCAGAGTCATTTAGTTTGTTTTGTCGATTTAAAGAAAATCGGCGAAGGTTCGGTATTTAAACTGCCAGAACCACACCAGTAGAATTTTCTACTGAAAACCCTCACTTAAGTGGTTGAAATTCAGCCACCCCTACCATATATGAGTGGCGCCAAGTGTTGCTCAAGATAGTGGAGAAACTTGGCCTCACCTCCACCAGATTTTTATCATTTTTCGCCTAGTCGTTCGATTTTCATCGAATAATTGGGATTAATTAGGATTCAATTAAATATTCACTTAAAGCCAATTAAATGTGATTTAGAAGGATTAGACTTGATGGAATTAGATGAGAACCATAGAAAATCTCATAAGACTTTTCTAAAACTGTTTTACCGATTTGAAGGAAATTGGTAGAATTTCGGTATTTTAAACTGTCGGAACCGGACCAACAGAAATTTTTCTATGAGTGCCCTAGGATCAATGGCTACGATTTAGCCAAACCACCCTCTCATGTGGCGCCTTGATCAGCCATTGAGGGAGGGAAGCTAAGCAAAATTGGATGATGAAGTGAAATCCACCAATCATCATGCATCTTGCTTCCAAAAAAAATCTTCACCTTTTCTTTCCTCATCTCCTTGTCATTTTCGGCCACCCCATTAGCTGCTGAAGCTCATCTTATTCTCTTCTCTTTACTCTCATTTTCACTCCATTCTCATCCATTCTTCAAGTCTCATCACAAGTTGCTTCCATCAAAGACACTAAATCAGCACAAATTCAACTAGACAAGGTAGGAAATCTTACTTCTCTTCTTACTTTCTTTGGTTTGGGGCTGCATGGGGGCTATGTATAACCTATGATATTGATGTTATGTAGAGTGATGATGATGGTTTATGATTAATTTTACATGTATGTTGTGATTAAAATTGAATTTGATAGCAAATAGCTTGAAGAATAGAGAACAATTTAAGAAGCTGGTAGGGTTTTCCTTGGCGGTCCATATGGAGGAGTGTATGGTTCCGCCTACAGCTGATTAAATTTGATGAATCTATTTTTATATGAAACTAGACATTCAAAGCTTTCCATACATATAAAATATAAGGCCATTGGATTAGTATAGGATTAGTTATGAATTTTTGAAGTTTAACCTAGAAATCTAGATTCTTATCTGGGCAGTATGAGTTGAGAAGGGTATAACTCACCCTACATAACTCCAAATTGAGTGAACCCAAGGTTGTTTGAAAGCTAACATGTAAGGAAACATTCCAAAAATATTTTAGAACCAGATTCATTGCCATCTGTTCTCAGCACATCAATGAATTTGACTTAAGTTTAAACCGGTCTGAAATAGGGTAGTCTAGTAGGGTCAAGTTTCACAACTCATAACTCAAAATGTACTCATGAAAATGAAAGAAACTTAATTTATTTAAAAGCTTATTCTATTAGCTTTCATTTGATATAAATTTCATATGATTTCACTGGGATTTCTATTTTTAGTAAATTTTTACTTATAAGAGCACAATTCTGGCTAAGAACAGGACAGCCTGAGGAAAAATACTTATATTTTGAGTTGTACAAATCAAAATAAGATAGGACTAAAAGGGTTGGAAACTACATGCAGAAGGCTATGACATATTCAAAATTTAGACTTAGATGAGTTGAATTGAGCAAAAGGTGGATTATGCCAAAATCGGAAAGAATAGGAGGGAGTAAACTAAAAACCCTATAGATGCTTGAATTGAACTTGATGAATGATGCTGTGAATATCTATATAATTGCTGATCCATATTGAATTGCAAGCTTGAAAGGTTGTACTAGTTGTCTGGCACTATTCATGGGGAAGTGACTCGCGCGTCATAACACGAGCAAATTAAACCGAATAGCGACTATAGTATAGTAGCCAACTCGGATCGTTTCCCAAAGATGAACACACTATTTGATCAGAAAATTCAAGGGGGTTTTTATAACAAACACTTAAAATGCAATACTGAATTCCAAAGCAAACAGAAAACAAAAAGGCTAAACCGAATTAAAATTCTAATCCAAGACACACAAGAAGATAGCAATCAACACTCAATCATTGGATTCAAATGTACATGCACACTCCAATTCGATGATTTATTTTAGATTCAATTGAAACCTCAAATCAAACCTAGCATTCACATGAAAATCTCCATGCATTCAACTAATCACTCAAGCCATTCAGTTTAGAGACCTCTAAAACCGAATTGATTTTGGATTAGCTTCCAAACCAATGCTCTCATCTCATATTCAGAACCGAAATATGAATCACACTCTTGAACAATCGAATCACATATATCAACTGAATTATACATGATTTGATTGACTCTTAATCAACATGCATGAATGAAAACCTCCAATTCAATTACGAGATTAAGAAGAAGAGAAGAGGAGTGAAACCGAAATTGGAATTTCCATGTCTTGATGCACCAATCCTCAAGAGCTTGAGTGCTTCTCTTGATGCCTTGGATCAGAGGATGATCACCCCTCCATTAATGGAGGAAAACGCAAAAGAGAGGAAGAGAGGAAGAGAGGAAGAGAGAAAGAGAGGAAGAGAGGAAGAGAGAAAGAGTTTTCTATATCCAAAGAAGGTCCAAAGTCCCTGAAGCATAATCAGAATTTCTATATATACCTCTAATTAAAAGTCACTAATTACTTAATTAAAATAATCCTCTTTTCCTAAGCTAAATTTGGATAGCTCAATTGCCCAATTTGGATGCTTAGAGAGAAAGTTGTGCCCAAAACAAGTTGAGTGGGCTCTCTTAGACTCAGCAGCGACTTCCAACACGTTTTTGGGCCTCATAACGGTTCTTCTTGGCTTAGTGTTCTGAATATAAAATGAAGCCCTGGATGTTAGCTTTCCAATGCCACCGGAATGGGCTCAATTGAGTCCCTGTAGCCCAAGATATGGTCCAATCATTGAAGGCTGCTCAGAAACCGCGCCCAAACGCTTCAGTTCAGTTCCGAGCCCAATTTCGGCTTTAAGATCTCAGAGTTAGCCCTTGCCCTCTTCATAGAAATTGTAGCTCTATCTCTTAGCTTTCCTACAAATCAAGAAGCATAATAAAATGAGGTATAGAGCTCAAGATATGATCTAAACACTGAAGCAGGTCAAACTAACCGAAATGTTGTAAAAATTAACTAAGTCTCACTAAGATCCAAAGAAAGGAAAATGATCTAAACTCAACCAATTAAGTGCAAAGGAGGATTAATGAGACAAGTATGAAGGATAAAAATAGTATAAAAATCCAATTCATCAAATTCCCCCACACTTAGCTCTTGCATGTCCTCATGCAAGACTCAACCTAAAGGAAACTAAACAAGGAAAATACCAAAATCAACTACAAACCAAAGTGGAAAAACTTATTCTCCAATGAATCATCAAAAGTGCTAAGTTTAGGGACAAAGTAGCATGTGAGGCATCAAGAATTTTCCCACAATCAAATCAAATGATCCCCACCTCTCTAAAGTATAAACCAAGCAACATCACTCAAAGTGCAAAGATCAAGTATGAAGAATCTCACATGATGGTGGGTGAGTGTATGAAACTCACTAACTCTCAAGTGTGTGGGTAGAAATGTTTCACTCAATTCACCTCAATAGATCATGCATTACCATAGGCTTGCTAATCTTCTACTTCTCCACTACTTGCAATCATATGCAACACAAATCAAGAGGGCTTCATTAATGGTTGTAATGGGGTTAAGGTAAGGTAAGGGTAAGAAAATTGGGAAATGATAAGGTAGAACCTAAGGCAATAGGAGAAATATTGGTCAAGATATAAGCCAAGTTCACAAATGTGGGGGGGTTTCCCAAAGTCATTCCATAACATATTCATTACCTTCATGAACACTCCCATTTTGTTCGCCCTTTTTCTTTTTTTCTTTTTTTTTTTTTCACACTTGCAATTTATGCTTTATTTGTAACCATCCACACTTGCAATTGATGCATATATGACTTTCATTTTGCATCCCCCCACACTTGATCTCTAACACAATAGTGATAATGAAACCAATGCCCTCCTATTCCCTAAGGTTGGGTAGAATCATGGTTTTCCAAATGGGTTTAGGCTTGTAATGTGCTAGAATCAAAGAAAGAAAGGTCAACAAGGCTCAAAGGGGTTAACAAGGGAATTAATGCAAGGTGGGCTATATGGCCAAGTGGTTAAAAATGAAAAGAAATGCCTCTATCATGTCCATGAATGCATATGAAAATGTAGCCTCAAAGAAGAATTAAAGCAAGTTCTAGAATGACATAAACTATGAGGGTTGACACACAAGAAAGAAAGGAATGGTATGAAATGCAACCATCCAAAACATAGCTCAAAAGCTCACAAGGGTAGTATTCAACATACTCAATCCAAGCAAATCAAGATCAATCACTCAATTCACACATTGCAAGAGGGAAAAGAAAAAAATGAAATCATGTTGGAATTCCATCCACCTCAATATTTAATGTCCTAACTCAACAACCATCAATTCATCAAAGAAGAACAAGAGCAAAGATTATTTCAGCAACAAAAACAAACCCAAAATGCAAGACTAGCTGGAAAAATGCACGAGAGATAAACTAAAACTAATCATCCTCCCCCCACACTTCAACCCAACATTGCCCTCAATGTCATGCAACAGAATAGAATGCAAGGCAATTAGAAAGAAGTAGGAGAGGGAAGAAGAAAACATCCCTATCAAGCATAGGTGGCCGCTAACAAGCGAACCTCCTCAATGGTGTCCACGGACAGCTCCTCATGAAATAGCTTCAGACGGTGGCCATTCACAGTAAAAACTCTGTCCGTCCCAGGCTCCATAATCTGCACAGCACCATAGGGAAAAATCGAGTAACAATATAAGGACCAAGCCACCAGGAACGAAGCTTACCAGAGAAAAGCTTGAGGCGGGAGTTGTAGAGGAGCACTTTACGCCGACTGAGAACTCCTTCCGCAACAACATCCTATCATGGATGAGTTTGGCCTTCTCCTTATACATGCGGGCATTCTCATAGGCCTCTAAACGGATCTCCTCCAATCCTTGAAGTTGGAGCTTTCTGAAGCCCTGATCGTCCAGATCCAAGTTGCAGTGTTTAACTGCCCAATAAGCTCTGTGCTCGATCTCTACTGGAAGGTGGCATGCCTTACCAAAGACAATCCTATAGGGGGACATCCCCAAAGGTGTCTTGTAGGCAGTGCGATAGGCCCATAAAGCATCCTCAAGTCTCTTGCTCCAGTCCTTCTTGTTCGGCTGAACAGTTTTCTCCAAGATCTGCTTCAACTCTCTGCTGGAAACCTCCGCTTGGCCATTTGTCTGCGGATGGTATGGGGTTGAGACCTTATGGGTGACACCATACTTCTTCAGCAAGGTAGCCATGTTCCGGTTGCAGAAATGGCTTCCCTGGTCACTGATGATAGCTCTAGGCACCAGAACACGCAAAATATCGTGATCTGACAAAATCTATGACAACATGAGAATCATCAGTCCGGGTGGCCTTGGCCTCCACCCATTTAGAGACATAATCAACAGCTAGTAATATGTAAACAAAACCAAAAGAAACAGGAAAAGGCCCCATAAAGTCAATACCCCAAACATCAAATATCTCACAAAACAATAAGGGTCAGCTTGAGGCATCTCATTCCTACGGGAAATACTACCTGTCTTCTGGCATTGTTCACAATTCCTACAATATGTGTAGGCATCGCGAAACAAAGTGGGCCAGTAAAAACCTGCATCTAAAATCTTCCTAGCAGTGCGCTGTGGACCAAAGTGGCAACCGCAGGCAAGAGTGTGACAAAACTGTAAAATAGATGGCATCTCAGACTCATGCACACAACGCCGAATGACCTGATCACTACACATCCTCCACAAGTATGGATCATCCCAAATATAGTACTTAGCCTCACTCCTAAGTTTATCTATCTGATGCTTTTTAAAATAAGCAGGTAACTCAAGAAGAACGGATAATTAACTAGATCACCATACCATGGGTCCTTACCTTGCATTGTAGAAGCCGCTCATCCGAAAGGTCTCACGGATAGGAAGAGGCTATAGGGTGCGGGATTTGGCTCAGGTGATCCGCTACTAGATTCTCGGCTCCACTTTTGTCCTTGATCTCTATATCAAACTCCTGCAACAGCAACATCCACCTAATGAGCCTAGGCTTAGCATCCGGCTTCTTCAGCAGGAACTTCAGTGCTGCATGATCAGAAAAAACAGTCACTTTAGTTCCCAAAAGGTAAGCACGGAATTTATCTAAAGCAAAGACAATGGCTAGAAGCTCCTTCTCAGTGGTGGTATAGTTGGCCTGCGCAGAGTCCAAGGTCCGGGAAGCATAGGCTATAACATGGGGTATCTTCCCGACCCTCTGTGAAAGAACTGCTCCAACTGCAAAGTTGGAAGCATCACACATCAGCTCAAATGCATACTCCCAGTTCGGCGGTTGAAGCACGGCAGAGATGAGAGTCTTTGCCGGTCAAATGCCCTCCTACACTCATCATCGAACTCGAAGTCAACCTCCTTCTGCAATAGTCTGGATAATGGGAGTGCTATTCTGCTGAAATCCTGGATGAATCGCCTATAGAAACCTGCATGGCCAAGAAAAGACCGCACTTCCCGCACGCATGCGGGGTAAGGCAAAGAAGCAATGACATCTATCTTGGATTTATCAACAGAAATACCCTCCCCAGAGATAATATGACCTAAGACCACACCCTGCCTAACCATAAAATGACACTTCTCAAAATTTAAGACAAGGTGTGATTCAACACATCTACCCAAGACTCTAGCCAGGCTATCCAGACATGCATCAAAAGAAGAGCCGTAAGCAAGAAAATCATCCATGAAAACTTCCATACTGATCCTCTAGAAAGTCGAGAATATACTCACCATGCACCTCTGAAATGTACACGGGCGTTGCATAAGCCAAAGGGCATCCTCCGGTATGCAAATGTGCCGAATGGACAGGTGAAAGTGGTCTTCTCTTGATCTTCTGGTGCAATATGAATCTGAAAATAGCCAGAGAAACCATCAAGAAAACAGTAGTGAGACTGACCTGCCAATCTCTCTAGCATCTGATCGATGAAGGGCAGAGGGAAGTGGTCTTTTCTGGTGGCTTGGTTCAGCCTCCTATAGTCAATGCAGACTCTCCAGCTGTTCTGCACTCGTGTGGGTACCAGCTCACCATCTGAATTCTTCACTACTGTAATACCGGTCTTCTTGGGGACAACTTGCACCGGGCTCACCCACTTGCTGTCTGAAATTGGATAAATGATGCCGCAGCCTAGAAGCTTGCCGACTTCTTTCTTGACCACATCCAAGATCGAGGATTCAGTCTCCTGCAGGGTTGCCTCACCGGTTTCACACCCTCTTCTAATCGAATTACGTGCATGCACGTACAGGGGCTAATCCCAGGTATGTCCGCCAATGTCCAGCCTAAAGCCTTCATGTTCTGCCTTAGAATGTTTAACAACTTCTCCTCTTGTTCTGGCAGCAAATCCTTGGCTATGATGACTGGCAGCTTCTCATTGGGTGCCAGGAATGCATACTTCAAGTTTTCTGGCAGAGGCTTCAACTCCAAGGTAGGTGGCTCTTGTATGGAGGGTGCTAATCTTGGAATTTGTTCTGTTTGTTTAATTTCAAAGACTGCAACACATGAAGAATCTTGCACAATGGCATTAGAATCAAGAAAAACAGTGGATTCATCCATACTATCAGAAACTGGATCCACAGAATCTGGATCCACAGAATCTGCACAAATAGAGTCAATAGAGTCACTATATGCAGAATTTAAAACAGAAGGAATAGCAACCAAACCAGAATTTTCTGTAGCAGAAAATGCAGAATTTGCACTCTCAATAGCAAGGTTAACAACTTCGAAACCTGCAGAAACTAAATCAATACCTGCAGAGTTCAAGTCTACAAAACCGCACAATCGAGTTGGAATTAATGTAAATGTAACTAGAAATTTCAGCATGTAAATTAGCATAATCAAATGGTTCAGAATCTGAATTATGGAGGCATGCATCAATCTCAGCACAAACAACACATTTATCATGAATTCCATCACAATCAGAACATTGAAATTCATCTTGAAAGCCTACAATTTCTGGAAAATCATCCAACAAATGTTCATGCACATTATCAACCAATGAATCAATAATATCTAAGTGAAAAACAGAATGCTCTTCCGGTGGGAATTTCATGGCATCACACAAGTTAAAATTCACTTTGCTATCTCCAAATTCCATTGACAAGGTACAAGAATGCACATCAATCTTGGTTTTTGCAGTTTTTAGAAATGGCCTACCTAAGATCAATGTTGGTTGATTAATATGCATGTCATCCTCCATATTCAACACATAAAAATCAGCAGGGAATATCAATTCATTTACTCTCACCAAGACATCTTCTAAAACTCCTTCGGGGTGGGTTATGCTCCGGTTGGCTAGTTGAATGACCACTCCCGTTGGCTTGAGCTCTCCCATGTGCAAGGACTTGTAAACCGATGTTGGCATGACATTGATTGAAGCACCAAGGTCTAGCATGGCTTGATTGAATTGCTTGCTCCCTATGGTGCATGGGATGGTAAAAGTGCCCGGATCCTTGCATTTAGGTGGAATGCTCGGTTGGATGATGGCGGATACATTTACGCCCATCTCGACTTTTTCATTTCCCTTCAGCCTCCTTCTATGAGTGCATAAGTCTTTGAGGAACTTTGCGTATTTGGGAATTTGCTTGATTGCATCCAGGAGTGGAATATTAACTTCAACTTTTCTGAATGTCTCCATGATCTCCTTGTCCAGTGCCCTTCTGCTCGCTTCTTGTTTTGTGTCACTCTATTGGGGAAGGGCAGTGGCAATTTCTCACTTTGTTCAACTTGCTTGCTATTGCTTGGTTCCGCATAATTTTCCTCTGATTCTGCAGAATCAGATTTTTCTTGTATCCTTGGTTGTTCTGTATAGTCTGCAGAATCTGGTTATTCAACATCAAGAACCTTAAGTTGCTTGCCACTTCTCAGAGTGATGGAACTGACATTCCTTGGATTGCTCACGGATTGGGAGGAGGTTTCGAGAACCTTGGGATTTCAGCTCACTCATCGTTGTAGCCAATCGACCAATCTGTGTTTGCGGACTCGGATGTCAAGCTTCGTTTCTTGTCAAACCGAACACCGCTGGTTGCCATTCGCTTCACAAGTTACGCCAAACTTGGTTACGAGCTCTTGCTTTGTGGTGGTCTGGTTTAGCTTTGCGCGATATCGCTGTCTCATGTTTGGTCTATGACATTGTGCTTGAACCGATATTGAGGCTGCTTCTTCTTCTTTGGAATTGATTAGTATTACCATATCTCAGGTTTGGGTGGTCTCTCCATCCGGGATTGTATGAATTAGAAAAGGGGTCATAATTCCTCTGCTGCTGGTTACGTGGTCATGATAAGGCCTCCCAGAAATATTCCAAAGAATCTGTTTCATTGCCTTCTTTCAAATTGCGGACATTGGTCCGTTGCATGACCTGGTATACTGACAAATTCCACAAAGGCTTGTTGGTGGTGGTATGGCTAGGTGAGGGTGTTGTATCTGAGCAAGAGCCATCTGCCTCACTAAAGTTGTCAACTCATCTATTACATTCTCCATCCTCTCCTGGTTCGGATTATAGGTATTCACTTCATTCACTCCTCTTGTGGGCACTATGGCTCGGGTACCAAATTGTTGAGCATTTTCAGCCATGTTAGCAATCAAGTCCGGCTGCAGCAGGGTTTTATCTACCGAGCTCCTCCGAGCGGCATCAACCATACTTCTATCCATTGGCATCAGACCTTCATAAAAATACTGAATGAGGAGCTGGTCACTAATCTGGTGGTGTGGACAGCTTGCACACAATTTCTTGAATCTCTCCCAATATTCATGTAAGGTCTCACCATGGATCTGCCTTATGCCACATATATCTTTTCTGATTGCAGCAGCTCTTGAAGCAGGAAAGAATTTCTCTAGAAACAACCTATTCATGTCTTGCCAAAGATGTAATGGAACCAGGATGCAGATAGTAAAGCCAATCCTTTGCAGCTCCATCAAGTGAGAAAGGAAAAGCTCTCAATTTAATGTGATCTTCATCAACTCCCTGTGGCCTCATGGTGGAGCACACCACATGGAATTCCTTGAGATGCTTGTGTGGATCTTCTCCAGCCAGACCATGGAACTTAGGAAGCAAGTGTATCAATCCTGATTTGAGCTCAAAATCCGCATGCAATTCTGGGTATTGGATGGCAAGAGCTTGGTAGTTGACATCTGGTGCCGCCAGCTCTTTTCAAAGTCCTATCATGATTGTTAGCCATGTTTTACGGAAGCAACCTGGTCAGTCCTCGAGAACTCAAATCAGTGAATTCAGATGCAGACTCACTAAAACTATCACTATGCAAGCTACTACTATGCAAATGACTAGTATGAAGACTATGCACACTACCCTGACTCCTAATGAGCCTATGGAATGTTCTATCTATCTCAGGATCAATATCACACAAATTTTGAGGATTGGACCTGGTCATGCATGATCGAGGAATTACTTACAATGCAAGAAAAGCACAAAAAATGCAAGAACACAAGAACCGCATGCGTAAACACTCAAACTAGGTAGAGGAGGGTGGATCGATCAGTTTTAGGATGCAAATGAAGCACAAGAAAGCTCAAATCAAAATAAGCTTGTTTGCTACCTGAAAATTGAATTAGAAAAATCAGAAAATCCTAAAAATGAAGAAAAAGTGGCCTAAATGAGGTCTTTTTGAGAAATTGGTGGCCCAAATCGCCTCTGGCGTTTGCCTAGCTAGATCTCAAAAAGTTATATGAAATGGACATATCATTTGCATCAATCGGAATTATATGCAAAAAGTTATGCCCTTTCAAAGTTTTGGTCTACTTTTTGTGAAAAGTCACAGCAAATGATGGAAATTGCCAAAATTAAGTGTCACCTGACCCTATGGGTCACTTTTGCTCGAAGGATGGTGAAACTTTGGACAGCAATCCTTGGTTCCAAACTCCCACTTAGGATCCACTTAGTACCTCCTATTAGGCCCCCTTATGCTCCCTTGGTGTAATTCTGTAAAAACAGGGTTAGCACTCACAACCAAGGTTAGCAACAATCCTAATATGATTAATGTGGTCTATAGAAACAAGGAAAGACACTGTTCTATTGGTTGATGCAGAAAGTGCTATGCTATGACAGGTACTCGAAATGCTATGCAAGGTGAGGCTAAAGATGCTACTGATATGGATGCAGACTAAGGTTTATATGAATGACTATTCTATGATGTGAACTCTATTAATGTCTGCAGACTAGAAAATGTAGAATGGAGGTTATGTACGAACTAGTCTATGAGCTAGTTATGCAGATGAGGAATTTGCCTAGCCTAGCTTATGAAGGTTCCTAAATGCAGAATGCAGAATGCAGAATGCAGAATGCAGAAGAGAAACCAGAGTGCAAGGATAGAAGCTAAATATGCAGAGTGTAGGACCACACAAAGAAAATAGAATTGGACACTAACACTAAAACTAACAACTCAGAACCATCAAACAAGACAAATAGAAAACTGCAACAGAGAATTTGGGGAGTTGTATGGATGCAAAACCACAACATAAAACAGGATTAAACACTAAAGACTCAGAAATACTACTAATGCAGATTACTCCTAGTGCAGAAACTCAGAAATGCAGAATATGCACAAACACAAAGAACTCATGAACACAAAGACACGTAATCACACATGCACCGACTGCGGACACAAGCACAAACAGGGAGTTAGCATGATATTCACAGGTATGAACATGATCAAACATAATGTATCATCCCCGGCAACGGCGCCAAAATTTGACTCGCGCGTCGTAACACGAGCAAATTAAACCGAATAGCGACTATAGTATAGTAGCCAACTCGGATCGTTTCCCAAAGATGAACACACTATTTGATCAGAAAATTCAAGGGGGTTTTTATAACAAACACTTAAAATGCAATACTGAATTCCAAAGCAAACAGAAAACAAAAAGGCTAAATCGAATTAAAATTCTAATCCAAGACACACAAGAAGATAGCAATCAACACTCAATCATTGGATTCAAATGTACATGCACACTCCAATTCGATGATTTATTTTAGATTCAATTGAAACCTCAAATCAAACCTAGCATTCACATGAAAATCTCCATGCATTCAACTAATCACTCAAGCCATTCAGTTTAGAGACCTCTAAAACCGAATTGATTTTGGATTAGCTTCCAAACCAATGCTCTCATCTCATATTCAGAACCGAAATATGAATCACACTCTTGAACAATCGAATCACATATATCAACTGAATTATACATGATTTGATTGACTCTTAATCAACATGCATGAATGAAAACCTCCAATTCAATTACGAGATTAAGAAGAAGAGAAGAGGAGTGAAACCGAAATTGGAATTTCCATGTCTTGATGCACCAATCCTCAAGAGCTTGAGTGCTTCTCTTGATGCCTTGGATCAGAGGATGATCACCCCTCCATTAATGGAGGAAAACGCAAAAGAGAGGAAGAGAGGAAGAGAGGAAGAGAGAAAGAGAGGAAGAGAGGAAGAGAGAAAGAGTTTTCTATATCCAAAGAAGGTCCAAAGTCCCTGAAGCATAATCAGAATTTCTATATATACCTCTAATTAAAAGTCACTAATTACTTAATTAAAATAATCCTCTTTTCCTAAGCTAAATTTGGATAGCTCAATTGCCCAATTTGGATGCTTAGAGAGAAAGTTGTGCCCAAAACAAGTTGAGTGGGCTCTCTTAGACTCAGCAGCGACTTCCAACACGTTTTTGGGCCTCATAACGGTTCTTCTTGGCTTAGTGTTCTGAACATAAAATGAAGCCCTGGATGTTAGCTTTCCAATGCCACCGGAATGGGCTCAATTGAGTCCCTGTAGCCCAAGATATGGTCCAATCATTGAAGGCTGCTCAGAAACCGCGCCCAAACGCTTCAGTTCAGTTCCGAGCCCAATTTCGGCTTTAAGATCTCAGAGTTAGCCCTTGCCCTCTTCATAGAAATTGTAGCTCTATCTCTTAGCTTTCCTACAAATCAAGAAGCATAATAAAATGAGGTATAGAGCTCAAGATATGATCTAAACACTGAAGCAGGTCAAACTAACCAAAATGTTGTAAAAATTAACTAAGTCTCACTAAGATCCAAAGAAAGGAAAATGATCTAAACTCAACCAATTAAGTGCAAAGGAGGATTAATGAGACAAGTATGAAGGATAAAAATAGTATAAAAATCCAATTCATCAGGAAGCAAACTCGATTCGCTATACTACTGAATTTTTGGCAGGAATTTATGAGAACTTGTGCTATGGGTAATTATGCTTTGAATATATTTACATTTACATGTCATGTTCATGTACATCATATATGCAAACATAATTAGAATATGATATGAGAAATAAGGTATGAGATATATCCATGAATGCACAAAGTATCCACATGCATGATAAGATATGGAAAGGAAAAGATAATAAGATCCTGCAAGCAGGACGTAGCAAGCTACCATGTGAGGCATGGCATAGACTCAGCTAGTGTGGGCCAGAGCAGTACTGTCTAGGACTTGGGCCAGCCCTCGACCAGACTAAAGGGAAATAGACCGGTGTAGGGGTCGGGGAAAGTAAACCCGTCACTCATGTATAGGTATGAGCTCAGACCTGAAAAGCAGTTTATTACCCAGGGGTGAGAGAGGCCATTCATCTCCGGGGGACCAAGTATAGAAAAGAGCAAGATCAACTTGTAAGTTAAAGAAAGATACAAATTATGTCAAGTGCACTTGCATACAGACAAGTACAAGCATCTTTATATGCATCTTCAATTATCCCATTAAGTCATAATGTTATTAAGATTCTTGTTGAAGCATATTGCACTATTCATATTTCTATGTTTGTCATATAGTATGGCAAGTGGTTGTTAAAACATAACCCGCTTCGAGAAAGATGTTTTCCACTTAAAATTGAACCATTGTTTGCGTATATGTGCTCATATTTTCATAACAAATCGAAGCGGCTGAAATGTTTATGATGGCGCTGTATGAGAATAGTTCATGTTTACCTACTGAGAACCATAGGTTCTCACTGCCTGCTTGTATGTTTTTCTTTTCCGTAAACATTCTACGCCTAAGTTGGAAATCAAGTGCAAGACAGAGTACTGAGACATTTTCTGAGCAAGAATCTGGCGCAAATTAGACCAAGCGACTATTGGAGCTAGCTAGCGGCCATGTCGAAGCAAGTTCTATGTATTATGTTAGGCATAATTTGTTTTAAATTATAATTATTTTATCCTCTACGTATCAGATACGACGAAGTTTATAAACTATTAATTAGTAATAAAGTGTGTAGTTAAAGGGTCATGTATTATATTTTCCTTATTTTAAAGGTTTCTTACCACAGTGACACCCCTTTAATATAACCTCATGACTCGAGTATGACTTATATAATAAAGGGTGTTACATTTATTGGTATCAGAGCAGTTCGTCCTGTATAGGCTCGTGGATGGACTGATTATGCTTCTGATGCATACTCTGAGAATCTAGATAAACCATGCTTTAGGTCCTCATGTGAAGAGGACATAGAAATATTATGCATGGTAGCCTTGTTGTGAGTGTTGTGGACTACCTGTTGCACTTGACTGAATGTTGAGCCTGATCACCTCAATATAAGGTTTTGTGTAAGCAGAGACCTATGACACCCTGCAGGCTTATTAGGAATCTTCTAAACATAAATACTAGGGATGAGACTCCTAGGAAGTAGCAATAGCAATAGGAGGCAGACGACTGAGCAAGTCAAAGGGTGCAAGGAATTGGGGCTTCGCTCAAGAAAATTGTGTTGGACGGTTTGACATTGACCTAGTAAATCTGGTCATAGCCAAGAAGGATCGTCTCCCAAGTGCTACTGGGCAGCCGAAAATTTAAGTCATCAAAGGTAGGATCTCAGTTGGTAATGAGTGGAGCAAGAATCTTTTTCACTCTAACGAGGCTTACTCCAAGCTTCATTTGCAACCACCTGATCCAGGCTATCTTGTCTAGATTGAATCTAGGAATTTTCTTGCCTGGTGTAGTAGACCTGATTCTCGACAAGAGTAAGGCAATTATCCGCTGATAGGGTCATCTCGAGTGGCGCCGATGGTACCCTTTTTTTCTTCGTAAGTAAGATTCCCTCAAAAGTACTTCACCGGAAAATTTAGTCAATGGTTTTTAATCTGAATTATGGTAATGCCATATCAGAAATACCTGATCCTTCATTACGAAGTTTGAAGTATGGACAGATAAGGCAAAGTTTTAGAAAAGGAAATTAAGGTTAGGAGCCTCAATTAGGTATAAAAGAAAACCTTTTCAAGACTCTATTCAGAGGTTAAAATGGTTTTCTTTTTCGAGCGCTTGTAAAATTGAGGAGCATTAAGCAAGATCTCAGACTCAACGAAAAACATTAACAAATTTTGAAGAAATTCATCTAATCATATGTTATATTAGAGTAGAGGCGCGGTTATTCATGGTACGAAAATGAAGTAAAGTTACACGAATAATCCGAAAGCATCCTTTAAAGCACAGGTAGGATATTTCCTACTAACTAGAAGTAAGGACACTTTCAGACTAGGGTGGCACATGAAGCAAGCTTGGTGTTTCTTATCCGTTAAGGCTAAAGGAGGTATCGGAAGATCGAGTTACATTGGAACTCTATCAATCTTAGTCATCATAAGCACCACACGATGCGACTATTTTCAACATTAGTAAAGAGATGCAATTATCTGGGAGAAGAAATGCGAGATATAAAGGTCATCATTGGACATCATTACGAATGCTATTAATGGGGAAACTCGAGGAGGAATGTATTCAAATTCAGGTGAGAATAAAAAGGAGTTAGAGTGTGCAACGGATCCTGATAGGACGAGATAGCAGTAGTATAGGAGGCCATAATGAGCTAAGACCAAGATAAGCTTCTGCACAAATAATAGGACATTACAAGAAGAGAGAAAAAGGCAGTCTTGATTTTCGAGTGGCCTATTATCTAGTATGAAATTATGGTACAAACGAGAGTTTGTACTAGGTAACAAACTAGGCGGTCTTTTCACCAGTAAAGAGCATAACCAATCTGATGCACCATAGATAGGATTGGGGGATGCACCAATATGAAATTAAAAGATTTGGAAATATGTCCTATGTTGGTTAAGGTTACAATACAAGATTGGGGGTAGTTCATTAAGTCTTCATACTTGAAGCTAGATTAGGTACGCGCATAGCAGTGCTAACGTACCGAATCCCGTTAGTACCCTATGGCTAAGCATGCTTGGGCAAGAGTAATACTAAGATGGGTGACCTTCTGGGAAGTCTCAGTGTTGTAACTCTAATAGGGGGACAAGACTATTAATTCTTTCTCTCACATTGGGTAGTTGCACCTGGGTATAAGATAGTGTGGTAAATAGTAAAAAGGTTCAGTAATGAGAGTGATATGAAATTTGACCACTAAGACTGATATGCATTGTATGGAGGCTAACCATCGATGATGACGATAACTTTGGGAACCACAAGACTTCTTAAGTTAGCATTAAAAGACCCAGAGGGATAGATATCAACACATCAAACGAGGGACCTCCATGTTATTAAGATGAAGAAGGTAGGCAAGGTAGGATCCTTGCAAATCAATAAGGAGGCAAAGTTGCTATTTCCTCTTTCTCCCGTCGAGTTGATCTTGTTTGGAGAAAATAAGCTCATGAGGAGCACTAAGAGTTTTCGTAGAAAAGACAATCTGAGACCTTTCTAACACGTATTGAGATACGAAATAAAGCTTATAAAGAAGAAGAAATTCTAAGGCAGAGCTCCTACCTATAATTCCAAAGGAGAACTTTAAGCCTTAATAAGTGCCGTGCATCTGAACTAGTAGTATAGTCGATCGAGAATGCCGAGAATAGTTGGATTCATGGAATTGTACTATAATAACTCTAACTAATGAAACGGGAGAGAATGTTCCAACTACCCCATGTATAGAGACACCTATGCTATAGACCCAATATAAATGCAACGTACTTCTTGATGACTAGTACAAGATTTTCTTAAAAGTTGAGTAACAAAGGACACTCATGCTTAGACAAGTTGGACTCTACTTGTGACCTTTGGTATCCGATAACTCAGGCTGAGCCGCAACTTTAAGAAGATTTCACAAGGAAATTTCCCAGCATAACCTCATGACTTGTTAGCCATATGTTAATTGCAGTAGAGTGAGGAAGCATGCCCCAAGTCATTTGGGAGTTAGTAGATAGAAGTAGGCAACCATGCTAAACAAAATGATTAGGGAGTTGTTGCGAACGATAATTATAGCTCAAGATCACCATTCAAGATCTAAGGAAGAGTGTGACCCTATAAGTGGGGTTTAACAGAAAAAGCTTCTACATATGATCATGGGTGATCACGTAAGTAGAAATTCTTAAAATAGCGAAACTAGCTTGATAACAGTAGAACTCATAAAGTTGCCCGAAGTGATAAAGGAGGCAAGTACCCTTTTGAAGAACTCAGAATTGGGTCGGAGTGTTATATGTATGGTGTTATTGAGGTAAATACTTTAATATTGTCGTCGTAATCATGACATACTGACGTCGAACATGGTGACAGTTGGTAGCCTTTAAAATCGCAAATCTTCATGAATCGATATTTGGAGTCTTGAGTACGCATAACAAAAAGTTTAATGGCTACTACTAAGCAAAGTAGTTGGGCACAAAAATAAAGAAGATGTGAAAAGTCTCCAATAAATTGGATGCTGGTTCAGGGCGTCATAAAAACTAGACAAACTCGGGCACCAACATACTTCTTATGGATCCTTTGTACTTATTGAGACAGTACCTCGTAGCTTTCAGCAAGCAACATCACAAGAAGGAGTGCTTCTGTAGGAGAAGAGATTTCTCCTCAACCAATCTTAGCCATGGAATTTTGGGGACAAAATTCTTTTAAGGAGGGTAGAATGTATCATCCCCCATTTTCTTAAGTAGACTATAATAAAAACTTTGAATTATTTCTCTTAGGTAGTGTGGGAATTTCTCAGACAGTGGTATATCCCGAAAATCTTCACGCTCAAAAATCTAGGGTAGCATAACACTACTGCTAAAAATATGGCACTGCCATATGTTAAAAATTAGGAAATGACAAAAGTGCCCCAGTCAACTTTTGTTAATTGCAATCTTGCCGAAAAATTTTAGAAATTGTACTTTAACCCTAAGTGGATATTTCCACAATAACCCTAGAACTTTTCATAAAATGACATTTATGTCCCCACCTCGGTAGAATTTGCAGAATGGGGTTTTAAACGAAGCAGAATCACTTGGTGAAATCGTAGAAGTTTAAATCTCTACCGATTGGGCCATGGAAGCAGTTTGGTGTGAAATGACGTGGGGTGCCCCTAGACTTGCTCAAAATTATGGATACGCCATTAGCCACGGAAAATAGAAAATAGAAAAGCTCCAAATTTGCAAGAACGATTATTTTGCGTTAGCAAGCAATTTATTCGATTTTATTGACTAAGTAGGGTTAATTAGAAGTTAATTAGATGTTAATTAGAGGGATTAGGCTTAGGAACAATTAGAATAGAGATATAGAAATTATCTTAGAGTCATTTAGTTTGTTTTGCTGATTTGAAGAAAATCGGTGAAGATTCGGTATTTTAAACTACCAGAACCACACCAGTAGAATTTTCTACTGGAAACCCTCACTTAAGTGGCTGAAATTCAGCCACCCCTACCACATATGAGTGGCGCCAAGTGTTTCTCAAGATAGTGGAGAAACTTGGCCTCACCTCCACTGGATTTTTATCGTTTTTCGCCTAGTTGGTCGATTTTCATCGAATAATTGGGATTAATTAAGATTCGATTAAGCATTCACTTAAAGCCAATTAAATGTGATTTAGAAGGATTAGACTTGATGGAATTAGATTAGAACCATAGGAAACCTCATAGGACTTTTCTAAAACCGTTTTACCGATTTGAAGGAAATCGGTAGAATTTCGGTATTTTAAACTGTCGGAACCGGACCAATAGAAATTATTCTATGAGTGCCCTAGGATCAATGACTAGGATTTAGCCAAACCACCCCCTCATGTGGCGCCTTGATCAGCCATTGAGGGAGGGAAGCTAAGCAAAATTGGATGATGAAGTGAAATCCACCAATCATCATGCATCTTGCTTCCAAAAAAATCTTCACCTTTTCTTTCCTCCTTTCCTTGTCATTTTCGGCCATCCCATTAGCTGCTGAAGCTCATCTCATTCTCTTCTCTTTACTCTCATTTTCACTCCATTCTCATCTATTCTTCAAGTCTCGTCATAAGTTGCTTCCATCAAAGACACTAAATCAGCACAAATTCAACTAGACAAGGTAGGAAATCCTACTTCTCTTCTTACTTTCTTTGGTTTGGAGCTACATGGGGGCCATGTATAATCTGTGATATTGATGTTATGTAGAGTGATGATGATGGTTTATGATTAATTTTATATGTATGTTGTGATTAAAACTGAATTTGATAGCAAATAGCTTGAAGAATAGAGAACAATTTAAGAAGCTGGTAGGGTTTTCCTCGGTAGTCCGTACGACGGAGTGTACAGTTCCACCTACAGCTGATTAAATTTGATGAATCTATTTTTATATGAAACTAGACATTCAGGGCTTTCCATACATATAAAAAATAAGGCCATTGGATTAGTATAGGATTAGTTATGAATTTTTGAAGTTTAACTTAGAAATCTGGATTCTTATCCAGGCAGTATGAGTTGAGAAGGGTATAACTCACCCTACACAACTCCAAATTGAGTGAACCTAAGGTTGTTTGAAAGCTAACATGTAAGGGAACATTCCACAAAAATTTCAGAACCAGATTCATTGCCATCTATTCTTAGCATACCAATGAAGTTGACTTAAGTTTAAATTGGTCTGAAATAGGGTAGTCTAGTAGGGTCAAGTTTCACAACTCATAACTCAAAATGTACTCATGAAAATGACATGAAACTTAATTCATTTAAAAGTTCTGTTAGCTTTCATTTGATATAAATTTCATATGATTTCACCTGGATTTCTATTTTTAGTGAATTTTTACTTATAAGAGCACAATTCTAGCTAAAAACAGGACAACTTGAGGAAAACTACTTATATCTTAAGTTGTACAAATCAAAATAAGATGGGACCAAAAGGGTTGGAAACTAAACGCATAAGGCTATGACATATCCAAAATTCAGACTTAGATGAGTTGAATTGAGCAAAGGGTGGATTATACCAAAATCGGGTAGAATAGGAGGGAGTAAACCGAAAACCCTATAGATGCTTGAATTGAACTTGATGAATGATGCTGTGAATATCTATATAATTGCTGATCCATATTGAATTGCAAGTTTGAAAGGTTGTACTAGTTGTTTGGCACTATTCATGGGAAAGCGGACTTGATCCACTCTGCTGCCGAATTTTTGGCAGGAATTTATGAGAACTTATGCTATGGGTGATTATGCTTTGAATATATTTACATTTATATGTCATGTTTATGTACATCATGCATGCAAGCATAATTAGAATATGATATGAGAAATAAGGTATGAGACATATCCATGAATACACAAAGTATCCGCATGGATGATAAGATATGGAAAGGAAAAGATAATAAGAATTTGCAAGCGGGACATAGCAAGCTACCATGTGAGGCATGGCATAGACCCAGCTAGTGTGGGCTAGAGCGGTACTATCAAAGACTTGGGTTAGCCCTTGACCAGACTAAAGGGGAATAGATCGGTGTGGGGGTCGGGGAAAGTAAACCCGTCACTCATGTATAGGTATGAGCTGGGATCTGAAAAGCAGGCTATTACCCAGGGGTGAGAGAGGCCATTTGCCTCCATGGGACCAAGTACAGAAAAGAGCAAGATTAAGTTGCAAGTTAAAGAAAGATACAAATTAAGTCAAGTGCACTTACATACAGATAAGTACAAGCATCTTTATGTGCATCTTCAATTATCCCATTAAGTCATAATGTTATTAAGATTCTTGTTGAAGCATATTGCACTATTCGTATTTCTATGTTTGTCATATAGTATGGCAAGTGGTTGTTAAAACATAACCCGCTTCGAGAAAGATGTTTTCCACGTAAAATTGAACCATTGTTTGCGTATATGTGCTCATATTTTCATTACAAACTGAAGCGGCTGGAATGTTTATGATGGCGCTGTATGAGAATAGTTCATGTTTAACTACTGAGAACCTTAGGTTCTCATTGCTGCTTGTATGTTTTTCTTTTCTGTAAACATTCCAGCACCTAAGTTGGAAATCAAGTGCAAGACAGAGTACTGGGACATTTTCTGAGCAAGACTCGGGTGCAAACCAGACCAAGCGACTATTGGAGCTAGCTAGTGGCCATGTCGAAGCAAGTTCTATGTATTATGTTAGTCACAATTTCTTTTAAATTATAATTATTTTATCCTCTATGTATTAGGACGAAGTTTATAAACTATTAGTTAGTAATAAAGTGTGTAGTTAAAGGGCCATGTATTATATTTTCCATATTTTAACGCTTTCTTACCACAGTGACACCCCTTTAATATAACTTTATGACTCGAGTATAGCTTATATAATAAAGGGTGTTACACTTGGATGGTGCCATCATAGCCTTCCAAAGTGATCAGCCCAAACAAATTGAAATGAGGCTACACATCCACCAATCAAAGCACTCATGTCCTTTTCACACTTTCTCACAATAAACCAAATAATCCCCACCATTTCCTTCTGAATTTCGACCAACAAGAGGCAGAGCCCTCTCACTCATTTGCTCTCCATTTCATCTTTTTCTTCTTGCTTCTTTATCCCGTATAACTCTTTACACCCAAGGCTTCCATCTTTCTTGCTCAAACTCCAAATTTAAGGTAGGATTCATGAACTCTTCTTGTTAATTTTGTTGTTGTGGCTAATCAGGGTTTCTATTCTCCTCATTAATATAATGATGTTTGATGATTATAAGACTTGTTATGGTTGATTGGATGTGGAAATATAACACCTTACCAGACGAAATACTATGCTTAAGTCATAATATGTTACCATATAAGTTATTACGTGTGACTAGTTGATTTAACTCCATCTTCGGTTTCAATATTAATAAATCATGTACCAGAAGTAAAGTAACATAAATAAAGAAAGTGCGAAATGGACAGAATTACCGAAATTGCATCATATATATATAAACACATATATCTGTTACTAAAGTTGCCAAAAGATATATAAGATAGTACATGATGGTAAAAATGAGGCCACTAATGCAAAATAAAGCGACCTGTCTATATGAACCACACCCTAATGGGTCCCCATGGGACATTTCATGTACAACTACTACCTGTGATCCAAACTGCCAAAAGAGGGTTATCATGTACATCTATTGCTCCTACGGCAGGTACTCCAACTAGATGGATTCTGAAGAAAGAAATCCATTCGTCATTTCGGCATTGGCAGGGTTGTAATCCACGCTCGGAGCAAAAGACGAGGAAGATGAACTTGTAGCCTCAGATGATCCTCCTCAGACATCGAGACTGAGGGTATCTGCTGTGGTGGTGAGGCCGGCGGAGCCATGGCTGGTGCTACTGCTGGTGGAGGTGGAAAGGGGCGAGCCATGTGGAGAGGGATGGCGATGTAAGGGACGGCAGGATCAAAAAATGGGTGCATAAGGGGTACAGCAAAGTCTTTCTGGAAAAAGAAGTAAAGACGGAACTGACATCTACCAAATATGTATACGGAATCTATGAACGGGTCGAGATGGATGTAGAGTTCTGGAAACTGAATGAATAGGAGGCCGGTAGCCGCGTTCTCAATGCTCTGAGAATGATGCGGAAATGTATAGTAGGATGAGAAATAAAAATTTCTCAGCAGAAATCTTAAATATATATATATATATATATATATATATATATATATATTTGTCATTGTCGCCATTCTCAGGTGTTTCAGATTTTGTTAATTAAAAGAAAACGTTACATCAACAAGATGCTCTACTCAATTAATTATAGAAATCATAGCCCGAAACACAACTTAGTTTTATTTAAGGAGATAAAGGAAAATTAAACAGAGAACTAAGTAGCAAGACATGTATTTTGACATAATAGCGGTAACGTAAATAAAGTGCACATATAGCAGATAATAGTGCAATTAGCTCAAAGCAGGGTAATAGAAACTATGGATATGCAGAAATACTAATGCACTTTGACTTTAACTCATATTTTTCCATATTTGGTCCCTTGGGAGTATATTAGCCATAAGACTCCTAGGTAATGGTCTGCTTTTCAGGATTGAGCTCATTCCTATACAGGGTCGCCAAGTTTGCTTTCCCTGACTTCCCCACTGACATATTCCCCTTAAATTTGTTCAGGGGCTGGCCTAAGTCACAGGAAAATCCTTCTTCATTCTTATAATGGTAGCATTACTTGTCTTATGCTTATAGGGTAGCATTACTTGGCTAACCCTTTGACCCATGCATGCATAACTTGCAAATTCATATTAATTGCATTTTCTATTGAAATCTCAGCATAACGGATCATATTCGCTTCCTCATGAACAGTGCCATACAACCAGGAAATTGTAATTAACAGCAAACTCGATACCGAGCATCATATTCATACCAAGAATATAACAATATCAATAAGTGCAAGATTTAGAATCTTAAGCATCAATCTATCTTGCAAGCTTTTAATTTCTAATGAGGTTCCCGAGTTCACTTTCAAGGTTAAATGAATTCCGAATTCCGATCTTATACAAGTTCTGACCTCCGGGGTTATGTTCAACTTTCCGAGATTATATGACTCTGGGTCGAGTCTCGGAATTACGTGTATAAGGGTTTTATGTGCTTATGATCCGGACCTCTGACCTGAACCCACAATTTGGTCTTTCAAGACTTTTGAGTGTTTCCTAAACTCTAAGTTCCTGACCTGGACTACATTCAATGTAATTTCCTATTCACTAAGTTCCAAGCTCAGCCTTAAGTATACCTCCCGAGTTCAATCTTATGTATAACCTCTCGAGTTCAACCTTAAGTGTTCTTTCCGAGGTCAATCTTAAGTACACTCTCCCGAGTTCAACCTTAAGTACACTCTCCCGAGTTCAACCTCAAAGATCCCCGACCTAGTCCCTTATTTACTAAGTTTAAAGTTCAATTTTTAAGTGTACCGACCTAGCTCTCTGTTTACTAATCCCCGATTTTCGACATTAACTCAAGTTGTTTGTGTCTTATCCCAGACTTATTCTACTTCCAGCCAAAATTATACTCTTGTAAGGGAAAATTCACTAAAAATAGAAATCTAGGTAAAATTATGCGAAATTTATATCCATGTAAAGCTAACAGAACAAACTTTCAAATGAAAAAGTTTGATATCACTTGAATAAGTATAATTTGAGATATAAGCTCTGAAATTTGACCTTACTGGACTACCCTATTCTAGCCTAGATTGGATATAGGGCAACTTTCTTGACTCACTGGGAATAAATGGGACCTTATCTAATTTGGAAATTTTTATGGGATATTCTCCTATGTGTAAGCTTGCTAACAAAGTTGGTTTCACTTAAATTGGAGTTGTATAGGGTGAGTTACACGTTTCTTAACTCATACTGCTTGGGTGAAAGTCCTGATTTCTAGGTCAAACTTCAAAAATTCATAGCTTCCTCTATACTAACCCCATGGCCTTATATTATATATGTATGGAAAGCCCTGGATGTCTAGTTTCATATAAAAATAGATTCATGGAGTTTAAAAAGATGTAGGCAGAGCCGTACACTCCACCGTACAGATTGCCGATGAAAAACTCTAACAGCTTCTTGAGTTTTTTCTTCTCTTCAAGTTCTTTTCTACTAATTCCAATTTTAATTGTAACATACATGTATAATCAATTATAAAACATCATCATCAATCCACATATCATCAGTAGCACAAAGTATCAAGACCCACACACAACTCCAAACTAAGGGAAAATAAGAAGAGAAGTAGGATTCTTACCTTTTCTAGGTATGATTCTTGTTGAATTTGTGGTTGGAGTTGAAGAAATTTTGTTATGGCTTGAAGGTTTGTGGGAGAGGAAGAGGATATGAGTTGAGATGAGATGAGATAATGGAGAAAACAATGGAGAGGGGTCAATATAAGGACCGAAAATGTGCAAGGGTAGAAAAGGAAAATTTTAAAAACTTCCAAAGCAAGTTACATGTGATTGGTGGATTTGAGTAGGTTATGTAACTTGGTTTGGCAGGCCATTTGGGGGCTAAGATGGTGCCACTTGCTTGGGTAAGTTGGCTAAATCTTGTCTATCCATCCTAGGGTTCTCAAAGTATAATTTCTATTGATCTGGTTTCGATAGTTTAAATTACCGAAATCTTACCGATTTCACTTAAATCGGTAAACTAGTTTTTGGAAAAATTCTGTGAGATTTTCTATGTTCCTAATCTAATTCCATCAAGCCTAATTACTCCTAAATCACACTTAATTAGCTTTAAGTAAATGCTTAATCGAATTTTGATTAAACCCACTTATTCGATAAAACTGAACCACTCTGCTGTTAACGATAAAATTTTCTTTCGGACGTTACAGGAAACACTTGGTTTGGGTTGGAAAATTGGTGGGAAACTCAAAAGGAAACTTACATAGATTTGCTGGAAAGCAAACCCTATAAGTTGTCCATACGGCGGAGTGTATGACCTCATTTGTAGTCATCAAAATTTATAAACGAGACATAAAGAGCTTTCCAACCATATAAATTATAAGTCAATTAGATCTGAAATGAAGGAGATATGAATTGTTGAAGTTAACCCTAAGATTTTGTCCATCATCCTGACCAATACAGGTTATGAAGGGTATAACTCACCCTATACAACTTCAAATTTAGTGCAACCAATTTAGTTAGAAAGCTAACACATAGAGAAACATGTTATAAAATTTTAGAGTTATATCTTTTCTCTATTGTTCCCAGAAATTCTCCAAAGTTTCGTTATGTCTTGTCTAGACTAAAATAGGGCTGATTATTCTAGCCAAATTTGAGAGCTTATAACTTGAGCTCTACTCCCTCAAATGAAGTGAAAGTTGTGGGAAATATAGTTCAATTAGCCTTAACTAGATATAAATTTCGCATAAATCTAATAAAAATCCTATTTTTGGTGAATTTTTACATTTCAGTGCTCAATTCTACCCAATAGTAGGGCAGCCTTGGGTTAAACTTGAATAACTTAAATTATACTTGTCAAAACTTATTAGGACCAAAAAGAGCTAAAAAAAGACACATAATTCTATAAAATACTAAAACATCAGGCCTAAATAAACTAAGATGAATTTATGCATAATTTACAAAATAGGGAAAATTTTGGGTCATAAGGCAAAATGGCCAATTTCAACAAGTGACAAGCTCTTAGACTCTAATTTGTCAATTTAGCAAATTATTTGTGCAAAACCCTTATTAGACTATTGAAATGATGTTACATAATCATTATGTTTTTGTTATTTGGATTGGCTAGTTGAAATGGCTCTGTTAAGTTGCTGGGGAACTTAACCCAGCTATTATGTTGCCGAATTCTCGATGAAACCATATAAATCATGCATTATGATTATTGATTCTTCAAGCATACGATATATAGATGCGATTAAATAAGATAAGATCCCTTCATGTGGGGGCAGTTATGGGGTCCTTCTACATGAAGACATTCATATGAAAACTATGAAATCCCTCTACTTTGGAGGCAGTTGGCCAAAATGAGATGCCTCCAAACCTAGAGGCACGTGGATCCCCTTGTATGTTAGTACTATGTGACAATAGTCACAAGTTGAGCTCACTCCTAAATCAGTCTACCCAAGGGTAGCAAAGATTTAAGAAGTTAAAGGAAATTTAAGTGCAATTGCATATATACCTACTGTACATTTACATTGTGCATAAGTTACATTCTACTTATTTCTATCATGAAATTGTTCTCTTAGTTGATAAGTGTGTGGATAAAATTAACCTGCTTTGAAACAGATGTTTTGAACTCGTCAAAGTGAAATTTGTAATTTATATGGCATGATCATTTTTTATAATAAACTGAAGTAGTTAGAATGACCATGATGACATGGATTTGTTAAGTAGTATAGGAATCGTACTGAGAATATAAAATTTGTATTCCTATATGTGCTTCCATGTTGTCTCCAGACAGTCCAGGAGATCTTGAGGAAAGTCAAGCCAAAGGATCGTGTACAAATTCGACCGGACTGATTGTTACAAGCCAATGCCAAATATGCTTTTGCTACTCTTGGATAAATATTTCTCTTAGTTGGAAACTCTTAGTAGAGTTATTCATTGTAAATTTAAAGGTTTTGTAATAGCAAATATTTGTATAATGTAATGAAATATTGTGTCATCCATAAGGAAAGTAGAGCAAATATTAAGTCAAGGTCCATTTAATTAACTGTAACAATGCCTAATAAGATAACATGACTTAAGCATAGTATTATAATTAGAACGATGTTACTACTACAGCTAGCTTAAGACAAATTCTCTAGCTTAGGCTATGCCTAAATTACTATAGCAACTTCACCATCTATCCTAACTTGCTTTTCTTACTTACTTTGACTTTCTTTTAGTATTGTACCTTCAAAACACAATCAAATGCCAAAGTTGAGAAATGCAATTATTAAGAATATTAAACAATAAAGCTCCAAGCCACACAAAATTCTAGAAAAAGTTTATTAATTTCATTAAATTTGTCAAAGTTAGGGTCTAAGCCTTTGGCATACTTTTATGTATGCCTTATGATGAAGTAACTCTAACAGTTAAAAGCGAAAGGAAGCTTGAGACCTAAATTTTGAAAGAATGTTTTATACATAGATATAAATTTGAGGTTGATGTTCAAATCCAGGGAGTGAAAAAATCTATCCTCTAATGAAACAAGAAGACATTCAAATTGATAATCGTCTCCTATTCAGGAAATTTGGGGATAATCTCAAAGAGCTTCAATGCTCTCTGAGTCATCAAAAAGGGAGACCTCTTTTCTCATCGAAGAGTCAACCAAGTAATAATGATCCCTATCTATAAATTTTGAGTCGGCAATAGACAATTATATGGATAGAATATTTAACTATGGCCTTTTATAGTGTGGCTCAACACTTTTTCTTAACGAATGCAATAGAAATTTTAAACAATGCTAGTTGTTTGTAATCCATGTCAACATATGATTTATTTTTATAATATATAGCGATAAACTAGAATTGGAGTTATAACTTATTAAGGACATAGTACAATTCCTTATTTATTTACAACCTCCAAAGCTTAAGCATCAATGGGTTGAGGTGAATGGAACAATGGTGGAACACAGTTGTTCCATACTTTCCCACTCCTTTGAAAAATTTGTAATTTGTTAGACTCAAACTTTGGCAATGTCACAATAAATTTTGTCATGTCATCGTGACATTGTTTTCCCACATTGGTTATAAGGTTGACACAACAATCATTACTGATTGTTCGATTACCAAAAACCACACTAAAGAAAATCTCATCACCACAGTTTGGGTATGTTTTTTTTGAACAATCGCTCAAGTACTTTTCATATGTTGACAATGGACTTGGTACATGACTGTTGTCAATAGGTAGACCATTTAATTTTAAAGGAGTATGTTGTGAATGTCCTTTTTTGACCAACAAAGCAAAATTGATCATAAAGACCATTAATCGACAAAAGTTGGTAAATGTTGCCATTGCTCAATAGTTAAAAATCTTTGTATATTGATAACTAGGAAGCTGTGCTGGTAGCTTGTTAGTGACTCATAATGCTACTTTTATTGGCAAAATAATCTTCAGTTTTACATTAATAAGTTTTCTTTAACTATAACGGGAAAAAAAACAAATTTTTTTATTTTTATAAGTTCATAAAAACGGGCATCATTCAATTCACACCTTTGATTTCAACCGCATTTCCATTTTAGGTTTCCAAACAATCTTCAAATTTAACATATCAAATGCATATGCAGTTACCAAAAAACTTTATTGTAGTTGCAGTTTTGGGAGAGAGTCAAAACTTCAATGTTGATAAGGTAACAATGACGTGTTAAACTAAGAAAAGCCACCACTAGTCATTTAGCTAGACAATCACTATATGCTTTTCTTTTTGTTTGGCAAATTTAAATGATGTCAATATTGTACAAAAAAAAATGCCAATTTTTTCCACCAAGTTAAAGAAATTTCATAACACCTTATCATCATAAAGCACAATTTTTTTAAGACATTAGATATACTAAAAGAACCCACAAACACAAAGCTAGATTGCTCTAATGTTGCAAATTTGAAATATGAAAGAAAAATAAGGCAAGAAAGCTTCCAGCCAAATTGGAGCTCGAAGGTCACTTATTGCTAATTGTCATGTTCACTACATGAGTGTGAAAATGATAAGCAAAATTGTAAATTTTTGTATACTACCTTTTGTGTTTACTATTGTATTTCTAGAATTGTAAATATTTTATTTGTACACTATTTATTTTTCCATGCATGTATGATAATATAACTTTTTAATTATTTACTGTTGGTCACAATCATTTTTTAACATAAATTTAAAATATTTTAGTTACCTTGACCCACACACTAGCCTTACTGTAATAGCCTAACTAAGGTGGATAAAATGTATATGGGGATTTAATTTTCACTTCTCATTGTACATAACAGAATAAATTTTATTACCAAATTAAGGTTTCGTTGGCTGATTTAAAATTTATTTAGCAAAATTTTAACTTTTTCTTATCCAAAGAAATTAGTGGTGTGGCATTGTATAGAAGCCTTCACATTTATGCATTCTAGTTCAATTTCTTCCCAAACCACTTTCCCATGACATAATACAAATGGTGTTGATATGGCACACTTGTGGATCTAACGTGGCTTATGCCATGTTATTATTTTTTGTTAGTTATGTGATAGAAAAGTGACCAGGGATTAAATTGAAAAAATTTAAAGACAAGGGTCCAAATTACAACAAATTGAATAAGAATGAGTGACCAAAAATCATACTTTGCCTTTCAAATATATAATGGATAATCATTATTCCCTTTCCTTTTTCCAGTTGGTTTTATCTTTTCTTATCCATGATCTCAAAATTTAAGTAGAAATGGTTAGAGCTTGGGCACTAAGCAAAAGAAGCTAAATTAGAATGTTTCCTATAAAACTACCACAATGATATATCTTCCATAAATACCTTATGGTTTATTGTTATTACAAGCCAAAATAATGTAATAAGGCAAAATGAGAACTAGAAACTAACTGAAAATTGAAAAATGGTGCGATTCAGAATGAGGTTGCTAGAAACAAGTAAGTAGTGGGATGACTTTGTGACGAAGTTCGAACAAGGTTGGAGAAAGTAGAATTAAACTTTGTGATATTTAGTGAAAATAAGGAAGCACTTTGTTAGCCATCCAATAACCACTATGATCTCCCTTCATTTATGGCCTATCCAACCTATAAAATTCATTACTGGTTGGGGCTTAACTAAGGAAAATTGATAACCTAGATCTGACCCTAAATTCCATCACTACAGAACCAATGTTTAGTAGGGCATGTTTGATAAATTGAAAGGCACATGTGAGAGGAATTCTCCCCTATAGTTGCCAATCAGCACATGAATGGTAGCTATTCACAACCATCACATGGCCAAACCACTGAGAGTTTTGCTCTAACCCACGTCAAATTATCAAGTTTGAGGCTGTGGATTGGACGACTTCCTCGGGCTAACAATTTTGGTTCACAAATAAACATTAATTGACTATCAAATTATTGATATAATCCATCTAATGTAACATGACTTATTAAACTTATAACATGAATAATTTACCCAAGCATGAATTATTCGATCCCTAAACCTCAAATTCAAATAATCTTATTCCATAATCTATACAAGAACAGGTATTAATTTACCCAAGACTATAAGTATTAGGAATGTAAAGCAGGTATTAATTTCAACTCATTAATAAATTCTACAAGAATAGCCAATAAATTTCAATTCAATGAACAATTAGATCCAAGGTACATATCATGTCTACAATGGCTATCAAATTATAAAGCTAGATATATAATCTATACTCGAAAGAATACTCATTATCGCTTGGTTTTGATTTCATCAATGCCTTAAAGAAAGGAATTAACTACACATAGTAAAGAAATTAAAATCAAGACAAAGAAAAGATCCCGTAGACAATTGAATCCTTCCAAGATGTGCAACAACTTTCCTAAGATGTAACATTCTAATAATATCATACTATGCTTAAGTCATTTTATGGCATTACAAGTTGTTACTCTTAACTGACGGAAGTTTTTATAGTTGAAATTAGCGTAATATATGAAAATAGCATGTAAATTTTTTTCCTTTTTAAAAAACCTTTTTGCTTGAAAACTGAGCCTTTAAGCGCTGATTTCTCCTCTTCTAACTGCCCTTCTTCAGGCACAACCATACCTTCTTTTCATTGGGCAATGAAATTGGATTTTTCCCACTTGATTTGCTTTTTGTAGTCATCGTCAGATTGGAGCTCTTCCTCCTAAATCCTTTTCGTATTGCTAGTTTGGAGCTACTCACTACTATAGTGATAAAAGTCTAGTTGACATAGCGTAGGTGGAAGAAGACTGGACTAAGTTCCTTTCTATGATAACTTTATTCTTGGGCTGGTGGTTTAGAGTCATTAGACGATCTTCCTTATCCCCATTGGAATGAATTCTTGAAAAGTCCTTTCCCTTTGGGCAAGCAAGTAAATTGCCTCATTCTATCATTTCTTACTTTTTACTGTAGTGGTTACGACTAGACTACTTTGCTCAAAGAACCAAGCAAGTTCTTGCTTCATTTTCGAGATCAATAAGGTTTGGGAAAAGAAAGGCTATTTTTTGTTACAAGCTTATGGATCTTGTAACACCCTAATGATACCATACTATGCTTAAGTTATTTTATGATATTAGTAGTTGTTACTTTTAACTAGCGAAAGTTCTTATAGTTGAAATTAGCATAATATACGAAAATATCTTGTAAATTTTTTTTTTGTAAAATCTTTATGCCTAAAAACTGAGTCTTTAATCATATTCTTACTCACATACACATGGACATTGTTCCTCATATCGCAGAGTTACTACAAAGACGTGTGACAAAATCGAAATAGCATAATACAATACCTTAAGCTAATAATATAATCATAGATAATCAAGAGTCATCATTGCACTTAATAATTATCATATATGTAATAGGTCAAATTAAGTAGTATGACTTCTCACATGCTCTTAATTACATATAAACTGCCCAACTAGGGCTCTTAAGAAAGTGAAAATGCTATACTACTATCTCGATCCTCCTTAGCTAGGTGAAGAAACATGGTAGTTCTATGTCTTATCCAATCAGGTACCATCGGAAGTGCTGCCGAGGATGCTATTAGCTTCGTCTGAAGACAACACGGAAATGTAGGAGCGAGAAATACAAGATTTCTCAGTAGGATCCCGACTAGACCAATAATGTGTTATTGTCATCATCCTAGCCACTTTGGGTTTAATTAGGAAAATAGTGAGCATGTATAAGTTCTATTTTTAAAGGGTTTGAAAACATAGGTTCCCGAAGCGGGTTTCTTTATTCTTCCTCATACAAACATAATATAAAGAAACTTAAAGCTACAATATAAAAGCATATACATGTGAGAGTATAGTATAAACATTCATGACCATACAACTGAGATAATGAAGATGCATGCACATTCATATAACTTCTTAGACTAGACCAGAGTCTTTCCTTAACTTTACTTTCATATTTAGCACATGCTTAACATTCTTTACTTTTTCCTTTGAAATAGATTGCTTTTGAACATGAACTCATTCCGTGACCATCGTCATGTAGCACTAACTAAATTAGACTAAGCTGATAATAGTTGCCTCTAAGTTGGAGGGTCCTCCATGTCACCCTTGCCTCCCCCATAGAGATTCCTTGAGTTTTTGTGGATCACCATCTCTCACTTCCCTTAAAAAGTGATCGGAAGGTCATATCCCATTCTTTCTTTCTTTTTTGTTATGACCAGATCTTGTATGCATTAAAATCATTAACAAGAAACATGTGAACTTGCGATAGTATGATTAAGTCCATAATTTTGACGGAAATCCAGCAGCATGACGGGTAGACCGGAGCTTCCCCAAAATGCTAATCATGAAATTCCAACCAACAATCAACTGTATCCATTCTCATATCATCATATCAATTATTCAATCATTAAACAATACTCAATCAAACTTGTCATACATCATGCCTAATGGCATCATACATTCATACCCTAAACGGTATTTATAGTTGTGTTGTTCTTTGTGAAAAGTTTTATAAGTTATCATATGATTTCCTGTGGTTATCCACAAGAGATCACATAGTTAAAATATATGCATATATAGTCTTTTAGTTACTTAGTTCTCATGTGAAATTACTCTTTACTTGAGTACATGTCTTATGGAACACTTGTTCAAATTAAGTTAAATAATTATTTCCTTTCCTCGAGATAGCGCATTTAGTGATTCCTAGGTTCATGGTATGCTTAGAAGCCCTAATCATACTTCTGTTCCCAAGGAGTTTGAGATCCCTCTAATCCTTGGGTCATGACAATGCATAACCACACTCATGAACCCAATAACACCATATTCACTAATCACTAAGGGTGATTTTTAACTTATCCAAGTTCCAAAGTTTCAAGCTTTATTATTAACCTAACAAGATCTTACCTTGAATATTATAAAAGTTATCATTCTTTATAAAGTAGTTCTAAAGTTTCACTCTTTATGAAATTAAGTGCCTCTAAAATTATACTCTTGTCTTAAAGATTAAATCTTTATAAAATAATGATACAAGATACTAACTTTCGAACTAAAAAGTCTTATTCTTTATGAAAGTTGACACTTTTATTTATTCTAAGACCATCAAGGTCTCAACTTTATAATTTGAAGTTGTCTTAAAGTCAAAAAGACTCCTACTTTATGAACTAATGATATAAACATTAACTTTAAAGTTAACAAGTCTTGATCTTTATGAAAGTTGACACTTCATACATTAATTTGACTCAAGATACAAACCTTATAAATTAGAAGTTGCAAGTCCACACTTTTATGATTAAAAAGTGACATTTTTGAAGAAAGCTTAGAACTTAACATTTTCATCTCAAGGTTCAAGGTAGAAACTCGAATGGCCTAGGATTGGACCTAGAATACCTCAAGTTTGTAGAATTTTGAAAGGCGAACCTGCCCAGTTCTAGAGGAGCTTTTCATCTTGATAAGGCGGATGAGTGGATTAAAACAATAGAAAAAGTCCTCTCTGTTCTGGACTGCACAGACCACCAAAAAGTGGCCTTTGCCACTTATATGCTCGAAGCAGATGCAGAGTTCTGGTGGAATGGTGTAAGACAGCTATTAGAAGAATCCTAGACGGAGATCACCTGGATCATGTTCAAAGATGCTTTCTACTAGAAATACTTTCCTTCATCAGTTCGGAATGCCAAGGAGTTGGAATTTATGCAACTTTGCCAGGGGTAGCAGCATGTCAGAGTACATCGCTATGTTTGAGGAGTTATGTAAGTTTTCCGCAATCTATCAGCGGAATCCAAAGGAAGCATGGAAGTGTGTCAAATTCGAAAGCGGATTAAGGGAAGATATCCTCGCAGCAATAGGCCCTATGGAGATTAGGGATTTCCCTACCTTCGTAAATAAGTGCAGACTTGTGGAAGACTATAATAAGGAGTTGGAAATTTCCCAGTCTGATGCTCATGGAAAGAGGCCGGCACTTGAAGACCAGGAATTTGAATATGCCTCACCACCAAAGAAGCAACTTCACCTTAGCAAATACAAGAGCAAGTAGCTGCAAGAATCGATGGTCAAGCAACGATGTCTGAAGCGTGAGAAGAATAATGGAAATCAGCCTTGCCTGGTTAAACAATATGTGTGCTTCAGATGTGGCAAGCCAGGACATATGATCAGAGAATACCCTGAGAACCAACCATCGACTCCAAAACCGCAATATTTAGGAAGATTTTTTACTATAAAAGTGGAAGGGACTACACCCCAGAGCCGGAATGAGAATGACGGATAAACTAGAATAAGGAATTGGCTAACTTAGTTTTAGTCGATCCTATTATGCTAAGTGGTTTTACATCTATTGTGTGCTTATGTATAAACTTTATTTAAACTGTTATGATTTTAATTAGTTAGTTTCATAATCAAGTTTCGAGGACAAAATTTTCTTTTAGGAGGGTAGTAATGTAACGTCCGAAAATTTTTTTCGTTTTTAACCCAGTTGTTCGATTTTTAGTAAATAATTGGGATTAATTAGAATTCGATTAAGCACTTAATTAAAGCCAATGAAGTGTGATTTAGAAGTGATTAGGCTTGATGGAATTAGATTACGAATATCGGAAACCTCACAGAATTTCTCTATGACTGGTTTATCGATTTAAGAGAAATCGGTAAGATTTCGGTATTTTAAACTGTCGGAACTAGATCAATAGAACTTATGCTATGAATTCCCTAGGATGGATGGCTAAGATTTAGCCAAACCACCCCTTTATGTGGCGCCTTGATCAGCCATGAAGATGGGAAGCCAAACCAAATTTGAAGGCAAGATGAAATCCACCAATCACACAACTCTTTGCGCCACAAGTTGTGTGTAATCCCTTCATTGCCCTTGTGGAGTTCGGTCAAGATAAGAGGCTGACTCCCCTTCACTTCTTTTCCATTCATACTCCTCTCTACTCCATCTCCAACCTCTCTTCAAATCTCATCAAGAGTTGCTTCCATCTAAGACACCAAATCAACCAAGTTTCAACTAGACAAGGTAGGATTCTTCAACTTCCTCTATTACTCATGTTATTGTGGCTGAGTAGAATTCCAATTCTTTCCGTTAGTTTGATGATACATGGTGTTTATATGGATTCTTATGGTTGGATAAATGTATAAACGTTGAGTTTGGATGAGAACTTTGGTGAAAATTCAAAGAGGGATGCAAAATTGGAGCTGGAACCTTGAAAACCTTACAGTATCTGTACTGGCGGAGTGTACGTCTCTGCCTATGGCCACCAAAACCTGATGAAATTATTTTTATGTGAAACTAGACAATTAGGGATTTCTGTACATATATAATATAAGGCCATTGGATTAGTAAAGAGGTAGATATGAATTATTAAAGTTTAACCTAGAAATCAGGACCTTCAACCGGGCAGTTTGAGTTGAGAAGGGTGTAACTCATCCTATACAACTCCAAATTGAGTGAAATCAACTTTGGTAGAAAGCTTGCACATAGGAGAATATGCCATAAAAGGTTCCAAGTTAGATAAGGTCCCATTTATCCCTAGTGAGTCGAGAAAATTGCCCTATGTCCAATCTGGGCTAAAATGGGGTAGTCTAGTAGGGTCAAGTTTCAAAACTTATATCTTGAATTATACTTATTCAAATGATATGAAACTTATTTCATTTGAAAGTTTGTTCTATTAGCTTTACATGGATATGAATTTTCCATAATTTCGCCTAGATTTCTATTTGTAGTGAATTTTCCCTTACAAAAGTACAATTCTGGCTAGAAGTAGGATGAGTCTGGGACAAGACATAACAACTTGAGTTAATGTCGGAAGTCGGGACTTAGTAAACAGAGAGCTAGTCGGTACACTTAAGAATTGAACTCTAAACTTAGCAAATAGGGTTGAACTCTAAACTTAAGGTTGAACTCGGGAGAGTGTACTTAAGGTTGAACTCGGGAGAGGTTACTTAGGATTGAACTCGGAAAATACACTTAAGGTTTAACTCGGGGGTCATACTTAAGATTGAACTCGAAAGGTATGCTTAAGGCTGAGCTTGGAACTTAGTGAATAGGAAATTACATCGAATGCAGTCCAGGTCGGGAACTTAGAATTTAGGAAACACTCAAAAGTCTTGAAAGACCAAATTGTGGGTTTAGGTCGGGGGTCGAGATCATACGTACACAAAACCCTTATACATGTAATTCCGAGACTCGATCCAAAACCTATTTCGGGAGATTAAACATAATCCCGGAAGTCGTGAATCATATAATCTCGGAAGGTTGAACATAATCCCGGAAGTCGAGAATCAAGTCATTGACCTAATATACATAACTTAGATGATATCGGAACTCGGAAGTCGGTTAATAAGCATCGAACTCGGGAATATCATTGGAAGTTGAAAGCTTGCAAGATAGATTAAGACTCAAGAGTTTAAAACTTGCAGTTATTGTTATTGTTATATTCTTGGTATGAATGTTATAGATTGAGGTTGCTGTTTGATCAAAGTTTCTTGATTACTAGCACTATTCATGGGAAGCGGACATGATCCGCTATGCTGCCGAATTTTCAGTAGAGTAGTAGAATACGTATGTAGAAATTCCATATGCAAGGGTATGAACATATTAAATATGGGTCCCTTTACTCGGAGGCAGTTAATTGAGTCCCTCCCTGGGAAGGCAGTTAAGAGATATGATGATGGGTCCATATTCCTAAGAAACATGACATGACGATTACGCTCTGATAAGAGTATGACCTGGCAATCATACTCTGAAATGTGGCATAATGATCCCACACCCTAAGGAATGTGACATGGCGATCACATCCTGATAGAGTATGACATGACGATCATACTCTGGGACAACGCAGGAAGGATATATTTCTAAGGAGTGTGAGATGGTGATCACACCCTGATGGAGTATGACATGGCGATCTTACTCTGGAATATGTGTGACAAGTAAAGCATCTGCAGATTTTATATGTTTAGTGTATTCGTGATTTTACATTTTAATATGTTTCAGATATTATTCATAGTGTAATTCCTGATTGGATTCTGTATTAGCTCACCCAAATAACAAGTGTGTGAATAAAATGAACCTTGCTTAGAACAGTTTGTTTTCGAACTATAAAACCAAATAGTTTGTATAACATGTTCAGTAACGACGACATTATGTATTATAGTTAAAGATTCCTACTGAGAATTTAAAATTCTCACTTCTGTTTCAGTGTTATCTCTAGATAGTTTGAGAAGTTGCCAAGTTGGCTGAAGTTGCTATCAGATAAGGTCTACTCAGGTAATAGTAACCACTCCAAAGTATGGTATTATGATTTAACCATAGTACTATACAGAGGATGATGTTACACTAGACACCTAAAGCTAATTATTACAAAAGGACAAACTTATTTATGACTATGACCCACCTATTTATTACAAAGGATAAAACTACACTTCTTTTACAAGTTGCTGCATTTATTACAATGTTTGACTAAGACACTAAAAGACAAACAACTTCTCTACTACATTTATTGCAGTGTCACGTGGCTTCTTCTTTATGGTTCGTGGGCTTTGAGCTTTGCTGGATTGTCAAGACCTCTGCTACTTGAAGATAGGTTCATGACTTGGTGACAAATTTGCTTTCTCATCTCTATCTACTTTGTTCCAGTACCCTCTTAATTCTGCTTCTAACAGTATTTCTTCAGGATCCATCTTCTTCATATCTTCATCTAGGTCTTGGGAATCTTGCATGATTAGATCTTGCATTGAATTTTTGTCAGTGGCTGTGCTTGTCTAGCCTGCTTCAAATCCTCCAGCTGGTGCTTCACCTACGTGGGGAATTTCGGATAATGGATAGATGATATCTAATGGCTGGGTACAGGTGATATCATCATCTACACCATGAATTTCTTGTAAATGAAAGATCAAATTTTCCTTGTAGAATAGAGGTTTATTATCTCGGACAAGTGCTTTCAGGTTAGGGAGTAGTGTATACACCCTGGCATGATTTTGTGTCCAAAGGAATTTTGTCTGTGGATGTTGGAAATATGGATGGTGGATAATAAAAACTAAGATAAAATCATTTAACTGATCATGATCTAGTTTCCAAATATTGAATCTAGATAATTCTCTATCAAGTTCTTTAATCCATCAATTGATAGGTGAAAACCATTGAAGAGTGTTCCATAAAAGAGGAGAGCGGTTTTCTGGATCTGAGAGGAATTTTCTCAATTTGAAAGTAGGGCACAAGATAAGATAAGAGTATAACATAGAAACATTGTAATGTCCGAAAAAAATTTTGTCGTTAATAATCGAGTTGTTCGATTTTTATCGAATAAGTAGGTTTAATTAAGATTCAATTAAACATTTACTTAAAGTTAATTACATGTGATTTAGAAGTGATTAGGCTTGATGGCATTAGATTAGGAACATAGGAAACCTCACAGAATTTACTAAAGATCGGTTTGCCGATTTAAGAGAAATTGGTAAGCTTTCGGTATTTTAAACTGTCGAAACCGGATCAATAGAACTTATAGGATGAGTGCCCTAAGATGAATGGCTAGGATTTATCCAAATTACCCCTCATGTGGCGCCACTTTCAGCCATGAATGGCAACCCAAAAATCAAATTGAAATGGGAAGCAAGAATCCACCAATCAATTTCAACTTGCATGAGAAGTTTTCCTTCTTTTCCTTTTCTGCCCTCACAAATTTGATCCTTTATGTATGCTGACCCCTCTCTATTCTTCTCTTCTTCATCTCATCTTATCTCACCTCATCTCCCATAAACCTTCAAGCCATAACAAGATTTCTCCAACTCAAGCTTAAATCTAGCCAGAAATCACACCTATAAAAGGTAAGATTCAATTTCTGTTCTTAATTTCTTTGAACTGTGGCTGTATGAACTTTCATCTTCTTCACTTATTTGATGATATATTGGATGTATTTGATGGTTTATGGTTGGATTAATATGAAATCTTGAGTTAGAATTAATGTTAGAAGAAGAAAACTAGAAGAAGTGGAGATTTAGGGTGCTGTCTAGGTTAGAAACCTCACGGTAGTCTGTATGGCGGAGTGTACGGCTCTGCCTACAGCCGTTCAAAGTTCATGAAACTATTTTTATATGAAAGTAGACATTCAACGCTTTCCATACATATATAATATAAGAAAGATATGAATTTTTGAAGTTTGACCTAGGTTTTTGAGTTAATTCTGGGCAGACTAGGTTGTTTAGAGCAAAACTTTCCCTATATGACATGGAATTGAATGAAACCAATTTTGTTAAAAAGCTTACACATCGGAGAACATCTCAAAAAATTTCCAAGTTAGATCCATTGTCGATTATTCCCAGCACATCAATGAAGTTAACTGAAGTTCAACTCAGGCTGGAATAGGGTAATTCTGGAAGATCAAATTTTGGAGCTTACATCTTGAGTTATATTCATTCAAATGATATGCAACTTTTTACTAGAAAGTTAGTTCTGTTAGCTATAAATTGGTATAAATTTTGCATGATTTCATTTACATTGCTATTTTTGGTGAATTTTCTTTTAAAAGAGTGCAATTTTGGCTAGAGACATGTATGAAAACTAGATCAAGTTTAATTAATGTTGGAACTTGGAACACAGCAAACAGAGAGTTAAATCAAGTATACTTAAGGTTGAACTCGGAAGGTTATACTTAAGGCTTGAACTTGGAATGGTATAATTAAAGTTGAAATCGGAAGAGTATACTTAATATTGAACTCGGACATGGTGAAATAAGAGAATTAGATCGAGTAAGGTTAATATTGGAACTCAGAACATAGGAAATACCTTCATGAAAGTCTTGGAAGACCAATTGTGGCATACTGTCGGAAGTCGGAAGTTGGTATAAGAATATGAAACTTTATACATGATCCCGAAAGTCGGGAACCAAGACATTCATAATCCTAGAAGTCGGGAATCAAGACATTGGCCTTATGTACATAACTTACCTGATCTCGGAACTCGGAAGTAGGTACTAAGCTCAAACTCAGGAACATCATTAAAAGATAAAAGCTTGCAAGATAGATTAAGACTTAAGAGTTTAAAACTTGTACCTATTGATATTGTTATATTCTTGGTATGATTGTAATGTTCTACATTGAGAATTGCTGTTTGATTAAAGTTTCTTGATTACTGGCATTATTCATGGGGAAGTGGACATGATCCGCTATGCTGCCGAATTTTTGGCAGAATCATGTGAAGATATAATAGCTGGTGTTATGAAAATTTAAGTTATGAATATGAAATTCTACATGCAAGGATATGAATATATTAAATATGGATCCCTTCACTTGGAGGCAGTTAATTGGGTCACTCCTTGTGAAGGCAATTAAAGGATATGATGAAGGTCCCATATTCCTAAGGAGTATGGCATGACGATCACACCCCGATGGGGTATGACATGGTGATCATACTCTAGAATATAGCATGATGAGCACATCCTAAGGAACGTGACATGACGATCACGCTCTGATGGGGTATGACATGGCGATCATATTATGGAATATGGCATAATGATCCCACACCCTAAGGAATGTGACATGGCGATCACATCCTGATGGGGTATGACATGACGATCATACTCTGGGACGTGGCAGGATGAATATATTTACAAGAAGTGTGACATGGCAATCACACCCAGAAGGAGTATGACATGACAATCATACTCTAGAATATGTATGACAAGTAAAGGAAGACAAAGAAAGAAAAGAAAATGATGTATATCTGTATAAATTCAAGTGCAAGTTAAGGCAGATGCAGATTTCAAGTTTCCAGCATACTGGTGTTATTATATTTTAAACGTTGTAATTATTATTCATGAATTTATTTGGTATTGTTTCTAGTGTATAAAAAATGGACTTCGGACAAATATGTTTTTGAACTATAAAACCAAACAGTTTGTATAACATGTTCACCTTTTTCATAATAAACTGAAGCAACTGGAGATGACAACGATGGCATTATGTATAATAGCTAAAGAACCCTACTGGGAGTTTAAAATTCTCACTCCTATTTCCGTGTTATCTCCAGATAGTTTGAGAAGTTGCAAAGACGGCCGAAGTTGCTATCAGATAAGGTCCACTCAGGAAATAGTAACAACTCCAAAGTGTGGTACTATGATTTAGCATAGTACTGTATAGAGGAGGATGTAACAAACACGCCATAGATACCACATGTCAGATTCTATGAATGTTGTTCCCATGAAGATGGTAAAGATGGTGAGATATGGTGCAACAGGATTTAACCAAGTGGGTTGAGAAACAAGGTTATGTGTTTGGACAAATCTATTGAGGTAAAGGGACATGTGTGACTTGGCAAATTCCTGTAGGTATTTTGGAGTCAGAGGAGTGCCAAGAGGAATTTCAGGCGGGAAAGTCCTTGGAGCTATGCTTTCTTCAGAGGAACTGGATGGATAGGTGTTCATCATGATTAATGGATAATAGTGAGTGGAGGCGATGATGGTGATGGATTTGGTTTGGGTTTGGTTTGGTCTGAAGAGGAAATCTAGAATAAGGTTTTGAGTTTCCTTTATATGTTTTACAAAGTAATCATATCGGGAAAACCATTCTTTCAGTCTAAGTATTTGAGGACTTGGTGGGATTTTATTTTTGAATTCAAGTAGTTTTGGAAATGAGGAATTATCAAGATGTACCTCAAACTGGTGTCCTCTGAGATGGAAATCAAATTTCTGGATTCCATACTTAACTGCCAGAGTTTCTTTTTAAGTTGTATGATAGTGAAGTTCTACTGGCTTAAACTGTCTACTAGCATGTCCACAGTAGAAATTTTGGCCTTTAACTTCTTCGATGAGGACTGTTCCCCAGTATTAGTCGCTAGCATCTATTGGTAAAATTCGTTTTCCTTCTACAGGTATTTTGAGAGGAGGTGGATTTTTTGCTGCTTGTTTCAGACGCTTTACAGCTTCAGTTTGTTCTAGTCCCCATGGAGAAGCATTTTTCTTGAGGAGTTTGGACAGCTTTGTGGTGTCTTTGGAAATATGCGGAATGAAATCCCTTATGTAATTCAAGATTCCTAAGAATTGTTGGATCTACTTTGTGGTCATATTTCCATCAAGGGATTTTGGAAGTTCTTCAGTAATGTGAGGCTGAGGCACATACTTTCCTTGCGCAAAATGCATTCCCAAAAAATCTACTTCAATAGTTCCAATTTGGGAATTTCTTGATGATAGCATTACTCTATACTGATCACAAATCTTATAGAATTTTTCTAAGAGTTGTTTGTGATTGTCTTCATTGGGAGAGAAAAGGAGTATGTCATCAATATAGATAAGGGTGTTGTTAAGGAGTGGTTCAAAAACTCTGGTCATGGCCTTTTGGAATAGTGATGGGGCGACTTTGAGTCCAAAGGGTAAGATAGTCCATTGGTAATGGGCATTAGGAATGCAAAATGCGGTTTTTGGTCTGTCTTTTGGGTTAAGGCCCAATTGCCAAAATCCTAATTTCAGGTCAAACTTTGAAAAAATATGGGCATTCCGGATATAGGAATAAAGAGAATAAATTTTTGGAAGAGGAAACTTATCATCTTTAAGGAATTGGTTTAGCAGACAATAATCGATGACAAGTCTCTTTTTTCCTCCAACCTACTCCGATCTCTTATTCACATAAAAAGCTTGGCATGCCTAATCAGATTTGGTTGGTTCAATTAGCCCTTGTTTCAGCAATTGTTGGCATTCTTCAAATGTTGCTGCTCTATCAGATGGTGACATTCCAGGATGAACTACTTTGGTTGGATTAATGTCTTCATTTAATTTGAATGGCAATTCTACAAAGAATCTTTCATTTTTCCGAAGTGGATGAGGATGCTTGAAGAGATCATGGTTGTCAGCACTCATCTTAAGAAGTCTGTCCCTTATGTCTTCATATCAGAATGGTGCATCTGTAAGAGCGAACAATTTTGGGATAGTAGAATAAAGTTTGAAGTCCCTTATGAATTTAATCCCTTGAGAAAGGATTTGAAGCCTATGATTTTGAGCGTAGATATCCATGCCAATCATAAGATCTTTGTTGGGCAAATATGTTCCAATGACCTTGGTCTAGATAATGCATCCTGGGAAAAATTTGATTCCAATCTTATGTTAAGTAATCAGATCGGTCTAGAAAATCTTGCCGTCAGCTGCCTTGAAGAAATGAACACTGGGTTCCCAAGCAAATGATGGGAGGATCACCGGATTCATTAAAGTCTTTTGTGCTCCTGTATCCATAAAAGCAATGGCTTTGATTGGTATATCATATTTGGAGGGAAGAATATGAATCTCAATGTTCGGCAATGGTGGAACTAGATTAAGCGAACTGATTTCTAGACTTGGAAGTATAGGGACTTCTTCTGCTTGTAGGACAGGGAAGTGTTCTTCAGAACTAGAAGAATTTGACTTACTGCTTTCTTCGAAGTCTGTGTACTCTAGCCCAAAGACAGTAAAGGCATTTGGTTGATCTTGCTCATCATACCAGGACTTAATGTCTTCATCTTCAGTTAGGTCAAGGGAATGGATTAGCTTGGAAGCCTTCTCCTTTTTATTTGGACAATTTTTTTGAAAAATGTCCTTTCTTGCCACAAATGAAACATCATTTACCATTTTTTTCCTCGAAAAGGCTTTCTTTTGAAGAATTTGACCTTTTTCTTCTTTCCTTTCCTATTCATGAAGATTTTATTTTTCTTTTTAGCGGTTGGCTTGTAACGGTAGCTACAATTTTTCTCTTTGCACTTGATCTCCAAATAATTCTTTTTGCAAGCTTTGGTGTACTTCTTTCTATCTTTGAGAATAAAGAGAACTTGTTGACTGCATAACTTGTCCAATGCAGCAAGGTACGTCAGGTGGATTTCTCCAAGAGTCATACTTACAACATCTCTTTGCATAGTAGTAAACATTCGGTACATTTCTGCCTAGAGTTCTTCAGGAAGAGAGCTGACATAAGTGTTCTTAAGGCTAGAATCATTATAGCCATTTAGTTGATAAAACCTTTGAGCCATTCTTTTGAAATGGCATTCTAGGTCAGGTTTTTTCAGAGAACAACACTTCATGTCAAAGTATTCCTTCCGAATTTCCTTTTGAACAAGACTATGGTCACCAAGAAATTCATGGTGGAGTGCTACAATAATAGTATCAGTACTCTCTAGTCTGCATAGTTCATCTTGCCTTATAGGAGCAAGACTACAATACCACTCTTTAAGGACTCCAGTCATGTGTGCACAGAATTCTTCAATGACTCAGTACCGGTCAACATCAGGTGAAACCATCTTAGCATCTATCCAGGCTTTAAAATCTAAAAACCTTTTTCTCCATTGAGATGGTGGAATGTCATCTATAGTGAACAACGGTCATCCAAATGGCGGAGGAGTATTGATCTCTTGAGGATTTAAAGATGATGATTGAGCCCCTCTGGCTGTCTTAGTTTCTACAATTGTGGCCATGAGAATCCTAGTGACATCAGCATACTCATTGTCACTAGGGATTTCTACAGATGCTTCGACACTATGGTCATCGCTATCTATTTGCTCCTGGTAGGCATGTGAGGCTATCATGGCTTGAGACAGTGGAACTGCATAGGATCAATCTTTGATGTCTGAGTCTTTTTTGGAGATGGTTCGGGTTCAGGAGACTTTGGATTTTCAATTGGTTGTTTTAGAAAAACTGAGGCAGACTCAACAACTTCTTTCCTCTTTGGGTTTTCTCTGGAGGGTCGAGATCTTTCTGCAAAGAATTTTGTTTTTGATGGTAGGATTGATGGTAATAAAGGTGGAGGTTTATGTGGTTGTGAGGATGGCAAGAGGTTGGGATATATTTTTGGTAGCGGAGCAAAGAATGAGTCTGACTCTGGCTGTTTTTGAAGGCTTTTTGTATACTCATAGAGTTCTTCTATACTGTGGCTAAGCCTTTGAAGTTCTCTTTCTCTTTGATCAAAAGCCTGGTCATGGATATTTCGAACAGGAATTTGTTGGATTTCCATTTCCAAGACTTCGATTCTGGCATTTGTCCCTTTATAGTATTTTTGCAGTTTTTTTGACAGTATCCCCAGCTGTTGCTCTACGGCCGTCATGAGGCTATCAATCTTTTGATTGATTTTTGTCAACAATCCATTTTAGGCTATGGAGTTTTCAGTTTTCCAGTTCAGAACTTCTTCAGCTTGAGTCTGAGGTTTCAGCTTCCCATCTGGTTGCACTTCAGTAGGCTGGATAAAAGGTTTAGTATGTGTCTATGTGGTAGGATTGGATTTTCTTTCTAGAGTTGGAAAATCAGCTCCGTAGGTGGCTAGTGTGGAGCCAAACATCATGCACGGGATTTCTAGTGTTGTTGGGACAGAAAATGTGGATTCTAGGCTTTTACAAGAAAAAGAGTTTGTGATATTTTGTGGTGGTGGCCAAGTGATAAGATTAGGGTCTTCAGGTGGTGGTGGATACCTTTCTTATCAGAGTATCCTAAGGGCTTCTTCATGGATCGGCAGTGGTTCCTTCTTCTTTCTGATCCTTACCTAGGGACCATTGTCTGGATTAAATTTCCTCTGCGGCTTAAGAGGAGGCCTGCAAGGAATAGTAGGATGCTTACAGTTTCCTGTGCATGCCCTTTGCCATTCATCATTTTCTGGCATGGGATAGAACCATGTGTCGCAAGTACAGCCTAGTTCGTACATTCCTGATCCAAGAATATCCCATAAGAAATGACCATCGATTTTGTCAGAATAGATGATCCGTCCATTTGGCTCAATAGCATGGATTGGCAGCTTCTTTTCGGCTGCTTCGAGAGTGATCATCATGGTGTGGAAGACTGGAGGGTTTCCCCCAGAAGGTTCTTCTTGATCTGACCTTTTGAAAATAGTTCTGATAGTTCCATCAGCAGATCTTTGAAAACTTGCTTTAGTAGAGATAGCAGGGGTGCTGATCCTTTTAAAGTTTTCATAATTGCTTATCCATTCAAGTGGCATGAGCTGCAGGAGGTCCTTCTTTGGAATCTACTTTGGAATCTGAACGATGGAGGGTGTCTCATCGTTTGAAGTGGCCAGGACTATCAAGGCATTTTCATTGAAGCCTATTGGAGTAGGTAGATCAAAACAGTGATCATGAAGCCTATAGATTAGCTAGTGTTGCACTGAGGCGGCAAGGGCAGCTTCATCTTGTGGAGCCCCTATGAGCTGGACCTGTACTTTGAATCTAGTAGTCAAAGTGGGGTCTTTGAGATGGACATTAAAGTTGAGGAACATGATTAAAACAATACTACCTGCATTTAGTGTGATTAAAATATTTCTGATGGTGGCATGTTCAAGATTCTGGAAAGTAGTGTCTAGTAGGCTTACCTTGGCAGTAATAGGAAGTCCTTTTCTCCCATGAAGGGAAAGAACTAGCCTAATAGCTCCAAGGTGAAGGCTAACATATCCTTCTCTCTACCAAAGCCAGATGAGAGTAGGATTGATTTCCAGATCAACATATTGTTCAGCGCTGGTGGCTTGGAGAGCACATTCATCCATTTTTGTAGTCTGGAAATACTCTTTTACACCAAGTCTAGGGTTTGAGATAAGCTTTTTGTGGAGCCACCTAAATGGCCCTTTTTCTCTTCTAAAGACATTGTAAGGACTAAGAAGAGGAGGAATAGAGCTTTCTATTTGAGCATCTTCAGGGATATAGGAATATTTTATGAGGTTTTCTATTTTAGAAGAAAGGGTTTTTATATAGGATTTTGGGATAGATAGTCTTGAGGTTAAGGATAAAGGATTTTGGAGGGCATTATCTGAGGAGGATGCCATTTGTGAGTTGGGTTCTTCCTTACTCATTCTCCCTACTAACATCTATAATATGCTCCCTGTTCTTTAGGAAATAAAGGAAATAATGAAGCCATAGAAGATACGAAGTATGCTCTGCACTTGCCTCTAATAGAGGAACCTGTGCATTAGAAACATATCAGATTAATGATCCAGTTTTTTGGTCCTCTTTATTGTTAGTATATGATCTTTATGAGTAACTGGGGCCGGAGAAGTAGACTATTGTGTGAAAGCTGAAATACTCGCTTTGCCAAAGTAAGGACTATATATTAATGATAAGGGGGCTCCCGGCAGAGTGGTAAAATTAATAAAATAATCATTAATAAATTTTTTCTATGGATAGGATTCAAGGACCATCTTGGTCCATAACTCATCAAGGACCATATTAGAATTTACCGCAATTGCCATCCCTTCCAATTGTTAGAAAGATCAATCTGTGTTAGCACAAAACCACCAAAGTGTACAACTTATTTTGCCAGTCATCTATGGGGATATTGCTCTTTGATTGTTATCATTGTTTTTATTTTAAACCACAATTTTTATATCTATTGTCCATAATATGTAATAAAATCCAAATAATTTTGTTTTTTTTAATATTTTTTTACAATTTTAATTTATAATTTGTGTATGTGTTTAAATGCAAGTGTTTCATGATGTGTGATGAAAACATAAAAATTTAAGTAATTGATCATGATTAGAAAGAGTATAACTTCCAAGATTTGAAAAAATAATGGGATAAGAATATATATATAGTCATTATTAATATATTTACAAATTTATTCTTTGAAAAAAATTGAATATAAAAAGCTATCCCTTTTATTAATATAAGTTAGATTATAAGTAAATAAATGGGTAAAATAGGAAGAATTGTGACGAAAATTTGTGACAAGATATTTGGTAAAATTAAATCTAGAGCTTTTTACTTTTTTTTTTTTTAAAGTTACCATAGATATATGGTCGGACACTAAATATAAGCAACTCTTCCAACTAGGAATTGAACCATTGTTTGCCATGTTTTGGGGGAGTAGCCCTTTCCACTAGACTTAATTTTTCTTGATATCTAAATCTTTTAATAATATTAAAGAAGTATATATTAAGATAGTTTGTACTTTTTATTAGACAATTATATTTTATTTTAAATATTAATTTTTATATTAACCAAATAAAAAAAAGAAGAAAAAATTGGCTTTCAATTTATTATAATTTATGAAGATAATATTTACCAAGATTTATCTCTTGTAAAGTTTTTCTAGAAATCTTGCACGATTTTGATATGATTAAATCTAGCCTCTCATCTTTTTTCCTGTGTATTATCTATCCATCCTATAATTTGTTTATAGATTCATGGATTCTTACGTCAGGATTAATTGTTCTACATATTCTCTTATGTTTAGCAAAATCAATATGCAAGTCAAGTCTATTCGGAAGTCCTTCTTGAAGTGCACTTGAGGAACACATTTTTCCATGAAGCATGCACAAAATATGTTGCTAAAAGATGATACTTGCATCTTTATTCAGCAAGACATACGGAATATTTGAGGCAAAAATGAAATCCATCCATTGCCAAGAGAGGAACTATCTTTTGGGCTGGTCAGAATCTATATGCAATTCTTGGCAAAGGTAAGAATTCATGCTTCAAGTAACGGGTTGATTTTATGTTGAAGCATGAGTTTAAAGGCCCAAGTTAAGCTATGTATATGCAATCCTATAACGCAAACATGGCTAAAAAAAAACAAAAAGACATGGCTCCCAATTCCTTTCCCAATCCCAGGACTTGAAAAATCCAGGGAGTGAAAAACTCTATCCTCTAATGAAACAAGGAGACATTCAAACTGGTAATCGTCTCCTATTTAGGAAATTTGGGGATAATCTCAAAGAACCTCAATGCTCTCTGAGTCATAAAAAAGGGAGACCTCTTTTCTCACCGAAAAGTCAACCAAGTAATAATGATCCCTATCTATAAATTTTGAGTTTGCAATAGACAATTATATGCACAGAATATTTAACTATGGGCTTTTATAGTGTGGCTCAACACTTTTTCTTAACGAATGCAATAGAAATTTAAAACAATGCTAGTTGTTTGTAATCCATATCAACATATGATTTATTTTTATAATATATAGCGATAAACTAGAATTGGAGTTATAACTTATTAAGGACATAGTACAATTCCTTATTTATTTACAACCTCCAAAGCTTAAGCATCAATGGGTTGAGGTGAATGGAACAATGGTGGAACACAGTTGTTCCATACTTTCCCACTCCTTTGAAAAATTTGTAATTTGTTAGACTCAAACTTTGGCAATATCACAATAAATTTTGTCATGTCATTGTGACATTGTTTTCCCACATTGGTTATAAGGTTGACACAACAATCATTACTGATTGTTCGATTACCAAAAACCACACTAAAGAAAATCTCATCACCACAGTTTGGGTAGGTTTTTTTTGAACAATCGCTCAAGTACTTTTCATATGTTGACAATGGACTTGGTACATGACTGTTGTCAATAGGTAGACCATTTAATTTCAAAGGAGTATGTTGTGAATGTCCTTTTTTGACCAACAAAGCAAAATTGATCATAAAGACCATTAATAGACAAAAGTTGGTAAATGTTGCCATTGCTCAATAGTAAAAAATCTTTGTATATTGATAACTAGGAAGCTATGCTGGTAGCTTGTTAGTGACTCATAATGCTACTTTTATTGGCAAAATAATCTTCAGTTTTACATTAACAAGTTTTCTTTAACTATAACGGAAAAAAAAAAACAATTTTTTTATTTTTATAAGTTCATAAAAACGGGCATCATTCAATTCACACCTTTGATTTCAACCGCATTTCCACTTTAGGTTTCCAAACAATCTTCAAATTTAACATATCAAATGCATATGCAATTACCAAAAAACTTTATTATACTTGCAGTTTTGGGAGAGAGTCAAAACTTCAATGTTGACAAGGTAACAATGACGTGTTAAACTAAGAAAAGCCATCACTAGTCATTTAGCCAGACAATCATTATATGCTTTTCTTTTTGTTTGGCAAACTTAAATAATGTCAATATTGTACAAAAAAAAAATGGCAATTTTTTCCACCAAGTTAAAGAAATTTCATAACACCTTATCATCATAAGGCACAATTTTTTTAAGACATTAGATATACTAAAAGAACTCACAAACACAAACCTAGATTTGCTCTAATGTTGCAAATTTGAAATATGAAAGAAAAATAAGGCAAGAAAGCTTCTAGCCAAATTGGAGCTCGAAGGTCACTTATTGCTAATTGTCATGTTCACTACATGAGTGTGAAAATGATAAGCGAAATTGTAAATTTTTGTATACTACTTTTTGTGTTTACTATTGTATTTCTAGAATTGTAAATATTTTATTTGTACACTATTTATTTTTCCATGCATGTATGATAATATCACTTTTTAATTATTTACTGTTGGTCACAATCATTTTTTAACATAAATTTAAAATATTTTAGTTACCTTGACCCACACACTAGCCTTACTGTAATAGCCTAACTAAGGTGGATAAAATGTATATTGGGATTTAATTTTCACTTTTCATTGTACATAACAGAATAAATTTTATCACCAAATTAAGGTTTTATTGACTGATTTAAAATTTATTTAGCAAAATTTTAATTTTTTCTTGTCCAAATAAATTAGTGGTGTGGCATTGTATAGAAGCTTTTACATTTATGCATTCTAGTTCAATTTCTTCCCAAACCACTTTCCCATGACATAATACAAACGATGTTGATATGGCACACTTGTGGATCTAACGTGGCTTATGCCACATTATTATTTTTTGTTAGTTATGTGATAGAAAAGTGACCAGCGATTAAATTGAAAAAATTTAAAGACAAGGGTCCAAATTACAACAAATTGAATAAGAATGAGTGACCAAAAATCATACTTTGCCTTTCAAATATATAATGGATAATCATTATTCCCTTTCCTTTTTTTTTAATTAGTTTTATCTTTTCTTATCCATGATCTCAAAATTTAAGTAGAAATGGTTAGAGCTAAGGCACTAAGCAAAAGAAGCTAAATTAGAATGTTTCCTATAAAACTACCACAACGATATATCTTCCATAAATACCTTATGGTTTATTGTTATTACAAGCCAAAATAATGCAATAAGGCAAAATGAGAACTAGAAACTAATTGAAAATTGAAAATGAGGTTGCTAGAAACAAGTAAGTAGTGGGATGACTTTGTGATGAAGTTCGAACAAGGTTGGAGAAAGTAGAATTAAACTTTGTGATATTTAGTGAAAACAAGGAAGCACTTTGTTAGCCATCCAATAACCACTATGATCTCCCTTCATTCATGGCCAATCCAACCTACAAAATTCGTTATTGGTTAGGGCTTAACTAAGGAAAATTGATAACCTAGATCTGACCCTAAATTCCATCACTACAGAACCAATGTTTAGTGGGGCATGTTTGATAAATTGAAAGGCACGTGTGAGAGGAATTCTCCCCTATAGTTGCCAATCAACACATGAATGGTAGCTATTCACAACCAACACATGGCCAAACCACTGAGAGTTTTGCTCTAACCCATGTCAAATTATCAAGTTTGAGGTTGTGGATTGGACGACTTTCTCAGGCTAACAATTTTGGTTCACAAATAAACATTAATTGACTATCAAATTATTGATATAATCCATCTAATGTAACATGAACTATTAAACTTATGACATGAATAATTTACCCAAGCATGAATTATTCAACCCCTAAACCTCAAATTCAAATAATCTTATTCCATAATTTATACAAGAACAGGTATTAATTTACCCAAGACTATAAGTATTAGGAATGTAAAGCAGGTATTAATTTCAACTAATCAATAAATTCTATATGAATAGCCAATAAATTTCAATTCAATGAACAATTAGATCCAAGGTACATATCATGTCTACAACGACTATCAAATTATAAAGCTAGATATATAATCTATACTCGAAAGAAATACTCATTATCGGTTGGTTTTGATTTCATCAATGCCTTAAAGAAAGGAATTAACTACACATAGTAAAGAAATTAAAATCAAGACGGAGAAAAGATCCCGTAGACAATTGAATCCTTCCAAGATGTGCAACAACTTTCCTAAGGTGTAACATTCTAATAATATCATCCTATACTTAAGTCATTTTATGGCATTACTAGTTGTTACTCTTAATTGATGTAAGTTTTTATAGTTGAAATTAGCGTAATATACGAAAATAGCGTGTAAATTTTTTTTCCTTTTTAGAAAACCTTTTTGCTTGAAAACTGAGCCTTTAAGCGCTGATTTCTCCTCTTCTAACTACCCTTCTTCAGGCACAACCATACCTTCTTTTCATTGGGCAATGAAATTGGATTTTTCCCACTCGATTTGCTTTTTGTGGTCATCGTTAGATTGGAGCTCTTCCCCCTAAATCCCCTTTCTATTGCGAGTTTGGAGCTACTCGCTACTATAGTGATAAAAGTCTAGTTAACATAGCATAGGTGGAAGAATACCGAACTAAGTTCCTTTCCGTGATAACTTCATTCTTGGGCTGGTGGGTTAGAGTCATTAGAAGATCTTCCTTATCCCCATTGGAATGAATTCTTGAAAAGTCCTTTCCCTTTGGGCAAGCAAGTAAATTGCCTCATTCTATCATTTCTTACCTTTTTACTGTAGCGGTTACGACTAGACTGCTTTGCTCAAAGAACCAAGCAAGTCCTTGCTTCATTTTCGAGATCAATAAGGTTTGGGAAAAGAAAGGCTATTTTTCGTTACAAGCTTATGGATCTTGTAACACCCTAATAATACCATACTCTGCTTAAGTCATTTTATGATATTAGTAGTTGTTACATTTAACTAGCGAAAGTTCTTATAGTTGAAATTAGCATAATATACGAAAATAGCTTGTAAATTATTTTTTTTTGTAAAATCTTTATGCCTAAAAACTGAGTCTTTAATCATATACTTACTCACATACACATGGACGCTGTTCCTCATATCGCAAAGTTACTAGAAAGACATGTGACGAATACAATACCTTAAGCTAATAATATAATCATAGATAATCAAGAGTCATCATTATACTTAATAATTATCACATATGTAATAGGTCAAATTAAGTAGTATAACTTCTCATATGCTCTTAATTACATATAAACTACCCAACTAGGGCTCTTAAGAAAGTGAAAATGCTATACTACTATCTCGATCCTCCTTAGCTAGGTGAAGAAACATAGTAGTTCTATGTTTTATCCAATCAGGTACCATCAGAAGTGCTGCCGAGGTTGCTATCAGCTCCGTCTGAAGATGAAACAGAAATATAGGAGTGAGAAATACAAGATTTCTCAGTAGGATCCCGACTAGACCAATAATGTGTCATTGTCATCATCCCAGCCACTTTGGGTTTAATTAAGAAAATAGTGAGCATGCATAAGTTCTATTTTTAAAGGGTTTGAAAACCTAGGTTCCTGAAGCGGGTTTCTTTATTCTTCCTTATACAAACATAATATAAAGAAACTTAGAGCTACAATATAAAAGCATATACATGTGAGAGCATAGTATAAACATTCATGACCATACAACTGAGATAATGAAGATGCATGCACATTCATATAACTTCTTAGACTAGACTAGAGTCTTTCCTTAACTTTACTTTCATATTTAGCACATGCTTAACATTCTTTACTTTTTCCTTTGAAACAGATTGCTTTTGAGCATGAACTCATTCCGTGACCGTCGTCACATAGCACTAACTAAATCAGACTAAGCTAATAATAGTTACCTCTAAGTTGGAGGGTCCTCCATGTCACCCTTGCCTCCCCCATAGAGGTTCCTCGAGTCTTTGTGGATCACCATCTCTCACTTCCCTTAAAAAGTGATCAAAAAGTCATATCCTATTCTTTCTTTTCTTTTGTTATGACCAGATCTTGCATGCATCACAATCATTAACAAGAAACATGTGAACATGCGATAGTATGACTAAATCCATAATTTTGACAGAAATTTGGCAACATGACGGCTAGACCGGAGCTCCCCCAAAATGCCAATCATGAAATTCCAACCAACAATCAACTATATCCATTCTCATATCATCATATCAATTATTCAATCATTAAACAATACTCAATCAAACTTGTCATACATCATGCCTAATGGCATCATACATTCATACCCTAAATGCTATTTATAGTTGTGTTGTTCTTTGTGAAAAGTCTTATAATTATCATATGATTTCCTGTGGTTATCCACGAGAGATCACATAGTTAAAATATATGTATATATAGTCTTTTAGTTACTTAGTTCTCACGTGAAATTACTCTTTACTTGAGTACATGTCTTATGGAACACTTGTTCAAATTAAGTTAAATAATTATTTCCTTTCCTCGAGATAGCGCACTTAATGATTCCTAGGTTCATGGTATGCTTAGAAGCCTTAATCATACCTCTATTCCCAAGGAGTTTGAGATCCCTCTAATCCTTGGGTCATGACAATGCATAACCATACTCATGAACCCAATAACACCATATTCACTAATCACTAAGGGTGATTTTTAACTTATCCAAGTTCCAAAGTTTCAAGCTTTTATTATTAACCTAACAAGATCTTACCTTGAATATTATAAAAGTTATCATTCTTTATAAAGTAGTCTTAAAGTTTCACTCTTTATGAAATTAAGTGCCTTTAAAATTATACTCTTGTCTTAAAGATTAAATCTTTATGAAATAATGATACAAGATACTAACTTTCGAACTAAAAGGTCTTATTCTTTATGAAAGTTGACATTTTTATTTATTCTAAGACCATCAAGGTCTCAACTTTATAATTTGAAGTTGTCTTAAAGTCAAAAAGACTCCTACTTTATGAACTAATGATATAAACATTAGCTTTAAAGTTAACAAGTCTTGATCTTTATGCAAGTTGACACTTCATACATTAATTTGACTCAAGATACAAACCTTACAAATTAGAAGTTGCAAATCCACACTTTGATGATTAAAAAGTGACATTTTTGAAGAAAGCTTAGAATTTTACTTAATATTTTCATCTCAAGGTTCGACCTTTACAATATTAAAGTGCAAATCTACAACTTTATGACTTAAAAGTTACATTATTGATTAAAGTTTGAAACTTTATAAAAGGAGTTATCTTCAAGCTTCAATCTTTAAAACATTAAGTAACAAGTTCTCATTTTTATGACTTAAAAAGCTTCATGTTCCAAAAAGTTTAGACTTTTACACATATTCTTATCTTCAAGAAGAACAAAATGAAATCTTGTGAAACCCATAAAAATAGCGCCACCTTTTAAGCATCAAGAAGCAAACTTTTTAAAGTTTTAAGCTTATAGGATGTTCATAATGTTATCAAACCATGAAAAACATGTAAAGAAGAAACTTTTCTAATCATAAGATCATCATAAGAAAAGGAACAAACTTCAAACAAAATATCACCAAGAATATCATTCTTTTTCAAACAACTCACGAGAAACATCAAGATCTCATGCATCGAGAAAGAAAAATAGAAACTTAGAGGCATTCAAGAAACAAACTTTCAAATAACCAAGAGCATCTCATAAAGAAGAATATAAACACTTTTTGCTAAAAAAGGAAACTTTTGCTCATGAAGAGCATGAAAGTTTTTCTCAAGCTTTCACTTGAAGATCTTGGTCATGGAAGAAACCAAGCTTCAAGCTTTCTTGAGTAAATGAAAGAGAAAAGTAGAGATCACTACCTAGTGTAGGAGAATAGCATCCTTGAAGGAGAGGAAGAAGATGAAGAAGACTTCTCCTTGGTGATGGTGGTGGCAGTTTTGAAGGTGGATGATGAAGGCTCTTGAGCTCTTGGAAAAATAAGACTTGTAGTGTTTAAATCTTGTCTCCAAAGACCAAAAGATGTTTTCTTTGAAGGGTTTAGTGAAAAAAAGTTTGGTTATGGAGGTGGAGAATGATGAAGAAGAAGAAAGAATGTAGAGAGGGTTAGAGAGCTTCTTGAGGAAGAAAGGATTTTAGAAAGAGAATGAAATTTGAAAAATTAAGTCAAGATATGTGTATGTGTTGTTGATGGCCGTAACATACTAGCCAAGGGGGGAGAGATATTTTCTTCAATTTGCTGTAATGAAGGGAACAAAATGGTTAATTAAGGGGTTTACTTTAGACAAGACCTGATGCTTTTCTTACATAAAGCAATATTGTCTTCTACTTTTGCACTTTAATGATGTCATCAATGCTTTATCGTCTAGTTGACTAAATTTGAATTTTAAGGATGTGATTAAGTGCTCTTGCAACTTAATCAACTTGATTAAGCAAGAATTAGTGATTAACACACAAGAACAAGATTAAGAAAATTAAACTTTTAATTAAACTCAATAGATTTACAAATACTGAGTTATTAACACATATTTACCTATATTTTTGCAAAAGCATATTCATCAGTAATATAACTGAAATCTCTATTTATTTATACCTGATCCCTCATATGTTGAAATGAGCATGTACAAAAACTATGTTCAATTAGGAAAATGACATTTATACATACAAAATAGATGCAGTGTGGACATAGCAAGAGACAGAAAGATACAAATGTGGTGGATCTACCACCCATTCTCTTTTAACGGTACCCATCATGTTTGCATATTTCTCTCTTCTTACGTTATATTTATTTTATATAAAAATAACATTTCTTGCCCAATTAACACTACTAAATCAGAAGTATGTACTATTAACATATAAATGAAATAGGCCAAACACATATCATCTTGTAGTAAGGAACAAACCTCTTTATAACATTGTACTTTAATGTAAACCTGTAATCGTTGACCACTGCATATGGGAGAAGGATGGCTACAAGATCCCCTAGGTCCTGGTTGAATGAGGGGGGTCTCCATAAGAAGAAGCTTCATAGGGTTGGGTGGCCCGACCTGCTCCAGCTCTACCCTGGTCTCGACCTTAAGGGTAAGGTTGATTTTGGGTCGGGGAGTGTTGATATGGCCAGAATGGGGATCTACCCTAGCAACCACAAATGGACTCATTTAGGAGGAGGAAGGCCCAAAGGAAGATAGTGGACCCGTAAATTGTAACATCCACGACCTCCGACTTCCGAGTTCAGAGTATTCCCAACCTCCAAATTCATCTTCAAGGTCAGACAGACAAGGATTTACGATTTCCGAGTTTGTCTTAGTTCAGTTTCCGACCTCAATATTAGATTCGACCTCCGACTTCGTTCCAAGACTTATAAGGGATTTCTTCCGACTTCCGACCTAATGCATGCAGCTTACGGTCTCCGATTTGATGCATGAAGCTTACGATTTCCGACCTTGAAAGCGTGTATAAATTCTGACCTCATCAGTATGAATTCTGATTTTCGATTTCGTGAGCTGAAATGAGGTGACTGATGTTTCCAACTTACGAGTTCGTTTTCGACTTCAACCCTCCTTACGACTTCCGATCTTATCGATCAAAGAGTAAAAGGTTCGGTTTCCGACTTCGTCTCTAAGGTTCAAATGAACTGGCTATATTACGAATTCCGACATTATGATTCACTAGTGTACGAGATCCGATCTCGAGTTCAATGTTAGTAGCTCTCATTTCTATGTCTTTTCGAGTTCCGGGATAGAAATTTTATAATTCCCGAGTTTCGACTTTAAGTGCTTGGCTTCACACCAGGCTCTGCTTTCAAGTTTCAACTAGACTGGATGTTTTCTGAATTCCGACTTCATATACAGGAAGTTCACGAGTTCCGACTTTATAGAACCTACGAGTTCCGATTTCGTTTCCAGAATATACTAGAAACTACCACACAAAGGGCAACGTGGAGAGCAAGTTGGCTGAAATTTGACCTTATATTTATAGGCCAATCACAACCTTCCAAGTTAACTCCCACTCATGCCTATATAACACATCTTTCCCCTTTGATTCAGACCCTCATTCACGTTACTTTCCTCTTCTCCTTCAGCTCTCTTTCTCTCTTGCTCACACATCCAAAACTCAAGCTAATTTCCAGCCTTGTTCATCCAAACTCCAAGAATTCAGCACAAGACCTTTAGATCAAAGGTAGGGGTTTTGATTTCTTGCATCAAATCCATACACTTGGCTGATTAGGCTGAATTATTTTCACCTTATTTGATGTGTGAATTGAATAATTATGCTTGGATTAATAGAAGAAATTGGGTTAAATGTAGAATTAGAAGAAGAAAACTAAGAAAAGTAAATGGATGAGTGTGCTGTATTGGTGGAGAGTCCACGGCAGTCCGTATGGCGGAGCGTACGGCGCCGCCTACAATCGGTCAAATCCGATGAAACTATTTTTAGATGAAACTTGACATCTAGGTCTTTCCAGAGACATATCATATAAGGATTTTGGATGAGGAATGAGGGAGATATGAATTTTTGAATCTCGACTTAGGGTTTTGACTCTGGTTCTGGGCAGATTAGGTTCTTGAGGGTAGAATTCGACCTATACTACATGAAAATGAGTGAAACCAACTTTGTTGGAAAGCTTACACATAGGAGAATAATATCCAAAGAAATTCCGAGTTTGTTATCAATTCAGCTGTTCCCAGTGATTTAAAGAAATTACCCTATGTCCAAACCAGGCCAACACAGGGCAGTTCTGGAAGGCTACGTTTCGGGGCTTGTAACTCGAGCCCTACTAAGGAAAATGAGATGGAACTTTTTGTATATGAAAGGTTGTCCTGTTAGCTTTGATATGAGGCCAATTTCGTCTGATTTGAGTGAGTTTTCGATTTTTAGTGAATTTATACTTTTAGTTGTCTGATTCTGGCTAGCCAATGGGCAGGCCGAGATGAAGTTTAAAAATCTTGAGTTATAGATACCGAAATTAGATGGGACTAAAGAGGTTAGAAAATAGACACACAACCCTGTAACATACTCAAATTTGAGGTTCAAATGAGTTAAAATGAAGTTGTGGCATGAATTACAAGAACCGGGTTGGTTGGATATGCTGAGGCAGGATTTCTACCTTAATGAATTTGATATGGATTTGAGTTCTATGTTGAAGTATAATTGTGAATTTGTGTTCCTTGTGATAAATTGATGTATTGATTGGCTGGCACTATTCATGGGGAAGCGGACACGTTCCGTTATACTGCCGAAATTTCGGTAGAACCCATGTACAAGTTATGAATTACATGTGAATGCATATACATTCTTAAGAAAGCCATGAAAGTTATGAAAAGAATTATGTTATTATGCAAGTTCCATACTACTTGGGCCAGCCCCGGATAGAAAGTTAATGGGAATAGATCGGTGGAAAGGTCGAGGAAAGTAAACCCGGCATTTCTGTATAGGAACGAGCTCGATCCTGATAAGCAGACTATTACCCAGGAGTCTAAATGGCCAAGAACTCCCAGGGGACCAAGAGATGGAAAAATGATGAAAAGAAATGAAAGGTTTATGAAGGAAAGTTCAAGTATGAGTCTGCATGCTTACATGAGTGCATGAACATATGAATTATTTATGTTAAGATCTTTACAGATGTTGCTATATTTAATTGCTACTATTTGTTTACTTAACCTGTTTGTTTCTTTACGTATCATTATTAGTAGTCTATTTAGATTTTCATGTCTCCTAAAGTAAAACGGAATTTTGCCTCGAATTAGATATTTTCTTTAACTCAGTAAGATGGCTATTTCTATTTAAACACATGATTTTACAATTAAATAAAACCCGAGGCAACTGAGAATGTATGTGACGTCAGTATCAGTATAACCAAACCCTACTGAGAATTTTCTTGAAATTCTCACCCCGTTTTGTGTCTCCCGCATCATTCTCAGACACTGGCGATGGACTCCACAGCCACCCTTTTTATTGAGATTCCTGCACTACAGTTCCACCATGACCTGGAGTTGGACTCATTGTACATAGCTGGTTCGTGTAACTTTCGTTTGTACCTCTTCAGCGACAGGAACTTTGATGTTCCTTTACACTAGCCCCATATGTGTTTCTACTTTAGGACTTTGTACATAAACTGAGACAGTGGTTTCTGATATATATATATATATATATATATATATATATATATATATATATGTTTACACGTATGCAATAACATTATTGTACTATGCTTATCTTGATGATATTTTATTCGGTTCATTCCATTTTTAATATAATAGTACGCCATGTCGTCAATAGAGACGATTTAAAGACAATGAAGTATCAAGACGGTAACACAACTTGACTAGTTTCATGCTATGGCTTAAGCATAACATAAAATTAGTAGGGTGTTACATAAATGATTCTAAAGTGAGCAACAAAGGAAGGGAACCAAGGTTGAGAGGTGTGCCGCATTGGGTGTGTGACTTCCACATGGGGTGACATGCCATTTAGTTATGAGCATTTGGGAGAAGTTTAAAATGCTTATCCAATAAAAGTGAACATTTAATGTTCACTTGATTTTTAACCATTGATCAAGTTGAAAAATAAATCTAACAGTTGATATTATACAGAAATTGATTATGGTGCTCTACATGATATTTGGAGTATGAGTGCTCCTTTAACATTAATTGCTAGATTTATTTTTTTTTAACTTAATCAATAGTTAAAAATTAGGTGAATATTGAATGTTCACTTTTACTGGATGAGCATTTTAAACTTCTTCGAGAAACTTGTTAGACGAGAGAGAACACAACAAAGTGAGGCAAGCAATTATATACGAAAAATATCTTAGAAAACAACATCAAAGAAGAATTCGGAAGTGAGGTATGGAGTCCTTCCGTTACTTAAATAGGGAAATTTATCTTTCATTGTCATCTTTACATTTCATTGCTATCGTTATATCATATACATACATTGTTATTTTCCCTTCCATGTAAAATTTCAGACAATACACTTAAGATGTGTTTGACATACCACATTAAGCATGATAGAATAAGGTAATACAATCCATTATAACATTATCTACTATTTGATATAGTCAATGTATCATATAAACTTATCTATCAAACCTCCCTTATATGTTAAAATTATGAATAGTTTAATCCAACCTAGGGAGGCCATATTAGATTTGATTAGTTTTTGATAAATAAGGGCTCTTTCACTTCTTTTTTTAAAATATATTTTATTAAAAGAAAAATAATTATTAAATAAATAATAAAAATAAAAAATATATAAATAAAAAGTAATATTATTTAACAAAAATATATAATAATAAATAAATATTTTTAAAAAATAATAATTGTAAAATAACTATTCAAACTAATATGAAAATATAGGAATAAAAATTTATTATTAAAATACATAAATAATAATAAATAATATTTAATATAAATTTAATTATATATAATAAACATAATTATATATGATGTGTAATGCACTCAAATAGGATTATGATGTTAAGCCTGGTTGGATTTTGTATATAAAAGCTCTCTCTCTCTCTCTCTCTCTCTTACACACACACACACATAATTTGTATATTTATGAAAAAAATATTAAAAATAAATAAATAATTTTCAATATAAAATTTATTTATATATAATAAAAATAACTAAAATAATTATAATAAATATTTAAACACTTTTATTAATTTTTAAATTTTTAATTAAATATTTAAAAATTATATTTATTATAATATCTTTTTTTAGTTATATTTTATATAATATAATATTTTGTATAGTGATATATAAAATACTGCATAGTATTAAAATTTTATCAGACCTTATACTATTAGGTGTGCTAAACGGGCCCTCATACACATTTCAGTACATTTCAATTTTAGTAACACAATTTCCCATATTACTGTCAAGAAAATAGGAAAAATTGTGATAAAAAATTTAGTTAAATTAAATCTAGAGCCTTTTAATCTAACACTAATAAAATTTTACCTTTATAGTAAGCTGACTAGATTAGTTAATGGTTCACTAGAGTTTAGATACTAGTGATTTAAACAAAAGAAATAAAAATAAGAGGAGTCTTCTTCATTAAACAAAAAATATAGATAAACTAAATTGAATCAAAGCTTGTATGTCAATTCACATTTATTTAAGCATTTAAAATTTAGGTCTAATCTTCCTTCTTCCTCACCTGATATTTTTTTCAGTATTTTAGTGGCACTGAGGGTTAAATTTTTCACCTCATGTAAACTACCAAACTCTTCAATTAACTAATTCCTAGCGACTTCCCTTACCTAATATTTACACCACCAACATGGAAAGATAAAAACATTAACTTGTATTAAAAAAAATTATAACATTTAGCAAAAGCTTATTAGCATTAAGGAATGATTACTCACACACCAACCGCAAATAATGTTGTTATGTCTCGAGCGTATTTCTTGCAAATCCATCTTTCAAGTTAGTCTCCAACACCAATTGCCAGGATGTTGCTAAAATGGTCCTTGGATCAGCGCCAATTGCCAGGATGTTGCTAAAATGGTCCTTGGATCAAGATGATCCTTGAATAGAAAGAAGGTAAGAACTTTCAGGAAGAAGAGAAAAGTTTAGAAACTTATGTTTATAGAAACACACTCATATTATTTCTGATGGAGTTTTCTGATGATCTTATAAAGAGAGAGCTCCTTCCTTTATATAGAGAAGGAAGCTTATAGAATACTCTTAGTAGTTTTGCTACGTAGCCAACTTCTTCTACAAGTTTCCTAATAAGATAAGCATCATAATTACTTATCGAACACTTGTCATATTGACAAGGACTAGATGTAATGCCCGAAAAATTTTAATTATTTTTAACCGAGTTATTCGGTTTTTAGTAAATAATTGGGATTAATTAGAATTTGATTAAGCACTTAAATAAAGCCAATTAAGTGCGATTTAGAAGTGATTAGGCTTGATGGAATTAGATTAGGAATATAGGAAACCTCACAGAATTTCTCTAAGACCAGTTTACCGATTTAAGAGAAATCGGTAAGATTTCGGTATTTTAAACTGTCGGAACTGGATCAATAAAACTTATGCTATGAGTGCCCTAGGATGGATGGCTAAGATTTAGCCAAACCACCCCCTTATGTGGCACCTTGATCAGCCATGAAGATGGGAAGCCAAACCAAATTTGAAGGCAAGATGAAATCCACCAATCACACAACTCCTTGCTCTACAAGTTGTGTGCAATCCTTTCCATACCCTTGTGGAGTTCGGTTAAGATAAGGGGCTGACTCCCCTCCACTTCTTTTCCATTCATACTCCTCTCTACTCCATCTCCAACCTCTCTTCAAGTCTCATCAAGAGTTGCTTCCATCTAACACACCAAATCAACCAAGTTTCAACTAGACAAGGTAGGATTCTTCAACTTCCTCTATTATTCATATTATTGTGGTTGAGTAGAATTCTAATTCTTTCCATTAGTTTGATAATACATGGTGTTTATATAGATTCTTATGGTTGGATAAATGTATAAACGTTGAGTTTGGATGAGAACTTTGGTGAAAATTCAAAGAGGGATGCAAAATTGAAGCTAGAACCTTGAAAGCCTTACAGCATCCATACTGTCGGAGTGTATGGCACCATCTATGGCCATTGAAACCTGATGAAATTATTTTTATGTGAAACTAGACATTCAGGGCTTTCCACACATATATAATATAAGCCCATTGGATCAGTATAGAGGTAGATATGAATTTTTGAATTTTAACCTAGAAATCAGGATCTTCAACTGGGCAGTATAAGTTGAGAAAGGTGTAACTCATCCTCTACAACTCCAAGTTGAGTGAAACCAACTTTGTTAGAAAGCTTACACATAGGAGAATATGCCATAAAAGGTTTCGAGTTAGATAAGGTCCCATTTGTCCCCAGTGAGTTAAGAAAATTGTCCTATGTCTAATCTAGGCTAGAACTGGATAGTCCGGTAGGGTCAAGTTTCAAAGCTTATATCTCGAATTATACTTATTCAAATGATATGAAGCTTATTTTATTTGAAAGTGTTCTATTAGCTTTACATGGATATGAATTTCGCATGATTCCACCTAGATTTCTATTTGTAGTGAATTTTTCCTTACAAGAGTATAATTCTGGCCAGAAGTAGGATGAGTCTGGGACAAGACATAACAACTTGAGTTAATGTCAGAAGTCGGGACTTAGTAAACAGAGAGCTAGGTCAGTACACTTAAGAATTGAACTCTAAACTTAGTAAATAGGGTTGAACTAGGGAGAAATGTGCTTAAGGTTGAACTCGGGAGAGTGTACTTAAGGTTGAACTCGGGAGAGTATACTTAAGGTTGAACTCGAGAGAGGTTACTTAGGATTGAACTCGAAAAATACACTTAATGTTTAACTCGGGGGTCATACTTAAGATTGAACTCGGAAGGTATGCTTAAGGTTGAGCTCGGAACTTAGCGAATAGGAAATTACATTGAATGTAGTCCAGGTCAGGAACTTAGAATTTAGGAAACACTCAAAAGTCTTAAAAGACCAAATTGTGGGTTCAGGTCGGAGGTAGGGATCATAGGTACACAAAACCTTTATACATGTAATTCCGAGGCTCGACCCAAAACCAATCTCGGGAGATTAAACATAACCCCAGAAGTCGTGAATCATATAATCTCGAAAGGTTGAACATAATCCCGGAAGTCGGAAATCAAGTCATTGACCTGATATAGATAACTTAGATGATATCAGAACTCGGAAGTCAGTTAATAAGCATCGAACTCGGGAATATCATTGGAAGTTGAAAGCTTGCAAGATAGATTAAGACTCAAGAGATTAAAACTTGCAGTTATTGTTATTGTTATATTCTTGGTATGAATATAATGTTATAGATTGAGGTTGCTGTTAGTTTCTTGATTACTGGAACTATTCATGGAAGCGGACATGATCCGCTATGCTGCCGAATTTTCGGTAGAATAGTAGAATACGTATGTAGAAATTCCATATGCAAGGGTATGTACATATTAAATATGGGTCCCTTCACTCGGAGGCAGTTAATAGGGTCCCTCCCTGTGAAGGCAGTTAAGAGATATGATGAAGTGTCCATATTCCTAAGGAACTTGACATGGCGATTATGCTCTGATAGGAGTATGACATGGCGATCATACTCTAGAATGTGGCATAATGATCCCACATCCTAAGAAATGTGACATGGCGATCACATCCTGATGGAGTATGACATGACGATCATACTCTAGGACATGGCAGGAAGGATATATTCCTAAAGAGTGTGACATGGTGATCGTGTGACATGGTGATCACACCCCGATGGAGTATGACATGGCGATCATACTCTGGAATATCTATGACAAGTAAAAGTATATACAGATTTTATATGTTCAGTGTATTCATGATTTTACATTTTAATACGTTTTAGATGTTATTTATAGTGTAATTCCTGATTTGATTCTATATTAGCTCACCCAAATGACAAGTGTGTGAATAAAATGAACCTTGCTTCGGACAGTATATTTTCGAACGATAAAACCAAATAGTTTGTATAACATGTTTACCTTTTTCATAATAAACCGAAGCAACTGGAGATGACAACGACGACATTATTTATTACAGTTAAAGACTCCTACTAAGAATTTAAAATTCTCACTTCTATTTCCGTGTTATCTCCAGATAGTTTGAGAAGTTGCCAAGACGGCTGAAGTTGCTATTAGATAAGGTCCGCTCAGGTAACAGTAACCACTCCAAAAGTATGGTATTATGATTTAAGCATAGTACTGTACAGAGGAGGATGTTACAAATGGTATCAGAGCAGTTCGATCCTCCCCGGGCCTGAGGATTTGGATTGACTATGTTTCCAAAGCACTCTGGAATCCTTAGAAACTATCATGTGACAAAATCTTATCTTCTTAGATAAGATATAGGGAATTAGATATGCATGACCGCCTAACTGTGAATGTTATTAGTTGCTGTCACACTTAACTTATTGTTGAGCCTGATCAACTCAATGTTTTGTTGTGTGTGATTAGGAACTAATGGCTTCTAGAAGGCGTGGTAGGCCACAAACTATACCCACTCTAGAAGATCTTGCTAATTTTATGGACACGATGTGTGAAATGGCTCATGCAATGCAGGAACAGGCTACTGCAGAACACCAAATGATGGACCACCTGGGATGAGAACCTGGAACTGGTCACAGTGGAAACTCAAATGGCCTAGGAATGGACTTGGAATACCTCAAGTTCGTAGAATTTCGAAAGGCGAACCTACCCAGTTTCAGAGGAGCTTTTCATCCTGATAAGGCAGATGAGTGGATTAAAACAATGGAAAATGTCCTCTCTGTTCTGGACTGCACTGACCACCAAAAAGTGGCCTTTGCCACTTATATGCTCGAAGCAGATGTAGAGTTCTGGTGGAATATTGTGAGGCGGCTATTAGAAGAATCCCAGACGAAGATCACCTGGATCGTGTTCAAAGATGCTTTCTACCAGAAATACTTTCCTTCATCAGTTCGAAATGCCAAGGGGTTGGAATTTATGCAACTCTGCTAGGAAAGTAGCAGCATGTCAGAGTACATCGCTAAGTTTGAGGAGCTATGTAAGTTTTCCACAATCTATCAGCAGAATCCAAATAAGGTGTAGAAGTATGTCAAATTTGAAGGTGGATTAAGGGAAGATATCCTCGCAGCAATAGGCCCTATGGAGATCAAAGATTTCCCTACCTTGGTAAACAAGTGCAGACTTGTGGAAGACTATAATAAGAAGTTGGAAATTTCCCAGTCTGATGCTCATGGAAAGAGGTCGGCACCTGAAGACCAGGAATTCGAATATGCCTCACCACCAAAGAAGCAACTTCACCTTAGCAAATATGAGGGCAAGCAGCTGCAAGAATCGATGGTCAAGCAACGATGTCCGAAGTGTGGGAAGAATCATGGAAATAAGTTTTGCCTGGTTAAACAATATGTGTGCTTCAGATATAGTAAGCCAGGACATATGATCAGAGAATGCCCTGAGAACCAACCATTGACTCCTAAACTGCAACATTCAGGAAGAGTTTTTACTATAAACGCGGAAGGGACTACACCCCGGAGCCAGAACGAGAATGAGGGATAAACTAGAATAAGGAATTGGCTAACTTAGTTTTAGTTGAACCTGTTATGCTAAGTGGTTTTACATCTATTGTGTGCTTATGTAAAAACTTTATTTAAACTGTTGTGATTTTAATTAGTTCGTTTCATAATCAAATTTCGAGGACAAAATTTTCTTTTAGGAGGGTAGTGATGTAACGCCCGAAAAATTTTAATCGTTTTTAACCGAGTTATTCAGTTTTTAATAAATAATTGGGATTAATTAGAATAAAATTAAGCAGTTAATTAAAGCCAATTAAGTGCAATTTAGAAGTGATTAGGCTTGATGGAATTAGATTAGGAATATAGGAAACCTCACAGAATTTCTCTAAGACTGGTTTACCGATTTAAGAGAAATCGGTAAGATTTCGGTATTTTAAACTGTCGAAACCGGATCAATAGAACTTATGCTATGAGTGCCCTAGGATGGATGGCTAAGATTTAGCCAAACCACCCCCTTATGTGGCGCCTTGATCAACCATGAAGATGGGAAGCCAGACCAAATTTGAAGGCAAGATGAAATCCACCAATCACACAACTCCTTGCTCCACAAGTTGTGTGCAATCCCTTCCTTGTCGTTGTGGAGTTCGGTCAAGATAAGGGGCTGACTCCTCTTCACTTCTCTTCCATTCATACTCCTCTCTACTCTATCTCCAACCTCTCTTCAAGTCTCATCAAGGGTTGCTTCCATCTAAGACACCAAATCAACCAAGTTTCAACTAGACAAGGTAGGATTCTTGAACTTCCTCTATTATTCATGTTATTGTGGCTGACTAATTCTTTCCACTAGTTTGATGATACATGGTGTTTATATGGATTCTTGTGGTTGGATAAATGTATGAACATTGAGTTTGGATGAGAACTTTGGTGAAAATTCAAAGAGGGATGCAAAATTGGAGCTGGAACTGTGAAAACCTTACGACATCCGTACTGGCGGAGTATACGGCTCCATCTACGGCTACCTAAACCTGATGAAACAATTTTTATGTGAAACTAGACATTTAGGGATTTCAATACATATATAGTATAAGGCCATTGGATTAGTATAGAGGTAGATATGAATTTTTAAAGTTTAACCTAGAAATCAGGACCTTCAACCGAATAGTATGAGTTAAGAAGGGTGTAACTCATCCTATACAACTCCAAATTGAGTGAAACCAACTTTGTTGGAAAGCTTACATATAGGAGAATATGTCATAAAAGGTTCCTAGTTAGATAAGGTCCCATTTGTCCCCAGTGCGTCGAGAAAGTTGCCCTATGTCCAATCTGGGCTAGAACAGGGTAGTCTAGTAGGGTCAAGTTTCAAAGCTTATATCTCGAATTATACTTATTCAAATGATATGAAACTTGTTTCATTTACATCGATTGAATTTCACATGATTTTACCCAAATTTCTATTTGTAGCGAATTTTTCCTTACAAGAGTACAATTCTGGCTAGAAGTAGGACGAGTCTAGGACAAGACATAACAACTTGAGTTAATGTCAAAAGTCGGGACTTAGTAAACAGAGAGCTGGGTCGGTACACTTAAGAATTGAACTCCAAACTTAGTAAATAAGGTTGAACTTGGAAGAAATGTTCGTAAGGTTGAACACGGGAGAGTGTACTTAAGGTTGAACTCGAGAGTGTATACTTGAGGTTGAACTCGGAAGAGGTTACTTAGGATTGAACTCGGAAAATACACTTAAGGTTTAACTCGGGGGTCATACATAAGGTTGAACTCGAAAGGTATGCTTAAGGCTGAGCTCGGAACTTAGCGAATAGGAAATTACATCGAATGTAGTACAGGTCGGGAACTTAGAATTTAGGAAACACTCAAAAGTCTTGAAAGACCAAATTGTGGGTTCAGGTCGGAGGTCAGGATCATAGGTACACAAAACCCTTATACATGTAATTCCGAGACTCGACCCAGAACCAATCTCAGGAGATTAAATATAACCCCGGAAGTCGTGAATCATATAATCTCGGAAGGTTGAACATAATCCCGGAAGTCGGGAATCAAGTCATTGACCTGATATACATAACTTAGATGATATCAGAACTCGGAAGTTGGTTAATAAGCATCGAACTTGGGAATATCATTGGAAGTTGAAAGCTTGTAAGATAGATTAAGACTCAAGAGTTTAAAACTTGCACTTATTCTTGGTATGAGCATAATGTTATAGATTGAGGTTGCTGTTTGATCAAAGTTTCTTGATTACTGGCACTATTCATAAGAAGCGGACATGATCCACTGTGCTGCCGAATTTTCGATAGAATAGTAGAATACGTATGTAGAAATTCCATATGCAAGGGTATGAACATATTAAATATGGGTCCCTTCACTCGAAGGCAGTTAAGAGATATGATCATGGGTCCATATTCCTAAGGAACGTGACATGGCGATTACGCTCTGATAGGAGTATGGCATGGCGATCATACTCTAGAATGTGGCATATTGATCCCACACCCTAAGGAATGTGACATGGCGATCACATCCTGATGGAGTATGACATGACGATCATACTCTAGGACGTGGCAGGAAGGATATATTCCTAAGGAGTGTGACATGGTGATCACACCCCGATGGAGTATGACATGGTGATCATACTCTGGAATATCTGGGACAAGTAAAAGTATCTATAGATTTTATATGTTCAGTGTATTCATGATTTTACATTTTAATACGTTTCAGATATTATTCATAGTGTAATTCCTGATTTGATTCTATATTAGCTCACCCAAATGACAAGTGTGTGAATAAAATGAACCTTGCTTCGGATAGCATATTTTCGAATGATAAAACCAAATAGTTTGTATAACATGTTTACCTTTTTCATAATAAACCGAAGCAACTAGAGATGAAAACGACGACATTATATATTACAGTTAAAGACACCTACTGAGAATTTAAAATTCTCACTTCTATTTCTGTGTTATCTCCAGATAGTGTGAGAAGTTGCCAAGACGGCTGAAGTTGCTGTTAGATAAGGTCCGCTCAGGTAACAGTAACCACTCCAAAGTATGGTATTATGATTTAAACATAGTACTGTACAGAGGAGGATGTTACACTAGACACCTAAAGCTAATTATTACGAAAGGACAAACTTATTTATGACTATGACCCACCTATTTATTACAAAGGATAAGACTACACTTCTTTTACAAGTTACTGCATTTTTTACAATGCCTGACTAAGACACTAAAAGACAAACGACTTCTCTACTACATTTATTGCAGTGTCACGTGGCTTCTTCTTTACGGTTCTTGGGCTTTGAGCTTTGCTGGATTGTCAACACCTCTGCTACTTGAAGATAGGTTCATGACTTGGTGTCAAATTTGCTTTTTCATCTCTATCTACTTTGTTCCAGTACCCTCTTAATTCTGCTTCTAACAGTATTTCTTCAGGATCCATTTCCTTCATTTCTTCATCTGGCTCTTAGGAATCTTGCATGATTAGATCTTGCATTGAATTTTTGTTAGTGGCTGTGCTTGTCTGGTCTGCTTCAAATCCTCCAGCTGGTGCTTCACGTATGTGGGGAATTTCGGATAATGGACAGATGATATCTAATGGCTGGGTACAGGTGGCATCATCATCTACACCATTAATTTCTTGTAAATGAAAGATCAAATTTTCCTTGTAGAATGGAGGTTCATTATCTCAGACAAGTGCTTTCAGGTTAGGGAGTAGTGTATACACCCTGGCATGGTTTTGTGTCCAAAGGAATTTTGTCTGTGGATATTGGAAATATGGACGGTGGGTAATAAAACTGAGATAAAATCATTTAACTGATCATCATCAAGTTTCCAAATATTGAATCTGGATAATTCTCTATCAAGTTCTTTAATCCACCAATTGATAGGTGAAAACCATTGAAGAGTGGTCCATAAAAGAGAAGAGTGGTTTTCTGGATCTGAGAGGAATTTTCTCAATTTGAAAGCAAGGCACAACATAGGATAAGAGTACAATATAGAAACACTATAATGTCCGAAAAAAATTTTATCGTTAATAACTGAGTTGTTCGATTTTTATCGAATAAGTGGGTTTAATTAAGATTCAATTAAACATTTACCTAAAGTCAATTACATGTGATTTAGAAGTGATTAGGCTTGATGGCATTAGATTAAGAACACAGGAAACCTCACAGAATTTTACTAAAGATCGGTTTGCCAATTTAAGAGAAATCGGTAAGCTTTCGATATTTTAAACTGTCGAAACCAAATCAATAGAACTTATAGGATAAGTGCCCTAAGATGAATGGCTAGGATTTAGCCAAATTACCCCCTCATGTGGCGCCACTTTAAGCCATGGATGGCAGCCCAAAAATCAAATTGAAATGGGAAGCAAGAATCCACCAATCAACTATAACTAGCATGAGAAGTTTTCTTTCTTTTCCTTTTCTGCCCTCACAAATTCGATCCTTTATGTATGCTGACCCCTCTCCATTATTCTCTTCTTCATCTCATTTCATCTCACCTCATCTCCTGTAAACCTTCAAGCCATAACAAGATTTCTCTAACTCAAGCTTAAATCTAGCCAGAAATCACACCTACAAAAGGTGAGATTCAATTTCTGTTCTTAATTTCTTTGAACTGTGGCTATATGAACTTTCACTCTTCTTCACTTATTTGATGATATATTGGATGTATTTGATGGTTTATGGTTAGATTAATATGAAATCTTGAGTTGGAATTAAAGTTAGAAGGAGAAAACTAGAAGAAGTGGAGATTTAGGGTGCTGTTTAGGTTAGAAAGCTCACAGCAGTCCGTATGGCGGAGTGTACGGCTCTACCTATAGCTGTTCAAAGTTCATGAAACTATTTTTATATGAAAGTAACATTAAGGGCTTTCCATACATATATAATATAAGGCCATTGGATAAGTATTAAGAAAGATATGAATTTTTGAAGTTTGACCTAGGTTTTTGAGTTGATTCTGAGCAGACTAGTTTGTTTAGAGCAAAACTCGCCCTATATGACATGGAATTGAAGGAAACCAATTTTGTTAGAAAGCTTACACATCAGAGAACATCCTATAAAAATTCCCAAGTTAGATCCATTGTCGATTATTCCTAGCACATCAATGAAGTTGACTGAAGTTCAACCCGGGCTGGAACAAGGTAATTCAGAAAGATCAAGTTTCAGAGCTTATATCTCGACTTATATTCATTGAAATGATATGCAACTTGTTTTACTAGAAAGATGGTTCTGTTAGCTTTAAATTGATATAAATTTCGCATGATTTCATTTAGGTTTCTATTTTTAGTGAATTTTCTCTTAGAAGAGTGCAATTTTGGCTAGAGACATGTATGAAAACTAGATCAAGTTTAGTTAATGTCGGAACTTGGAACTTAGCAAACAAAGAGTTAAATCGAGTATACTTAAGGTTGAACTCGAAAGGTTATACTTAAGGCTTGAACTCGGAAGGGTATAATTAAGGTTGAACTCGGAAGAATATACTTAATGTTGAACTTAGACATGGTGAAATAAGAGAACTAGATCGGGTAAGGTTAATATCGGAACTCGAAACATAGGAAATACCTTCATGAAAGTCTTGGAAGACCAATTGTGGCATAATGTCCGAAGTCGAAAGTTGATATCAGAATATGAAACTTTATACACGATCCCGGAAGTCGGGAACCAAGACATTCATAATCCCAGAAGTCGGGAATCAAGACATTGACCTTATGTACATAACTTACCTGATCTCGGAACTCGGAAGTAGGTACTAAGCTCAAACTCAGGAACATCATTAAAAGATAAAAGCTTGCAAGATAGATTAAGACTTAAGAGTTTAAAACTTGCACCTATTGATATTGTTATATTCTTGGTAATATTATAATGTTCTACATTGAGAATTGCTGTTTGATTAAAGTTTCTTGATTACTGGCACTATTCATGGGGAAGCGGACATGATCCGCTATGCTGCCGAATTTTCGGTAGAATCATGTGAAGATATAATAACTGGTGTTATGAAAATTTAAGTTATGAATATGAAATTCTACATGCAAGGATATGAATATATTAAATGTGGATCCCTTCACTTAGAGGCAGTTAATTGGGTCACTCCTTGTGAAGGTAGTTAAAGGATATGATGAAGGTTGCATATTCCTAAGGAGTGTGGCATGACGATTACACCCCGATGGAGTATGACATGGCGATCATACTCTGGAATATAGCATGATGAGCACATCCTAAGGAACATGACATGGCGATCACACTCTGATGGGGTATGACATGGCGATCATATTATGGAATGTGGCATAATGATCCCATATCCTAAGGAATGTGACACGGCAATCACATCCCGATAGGATATGAAATGACGATCATACTTTGGGACGTCGTAGGATGAATATATTTCTAAGAAGTGTGACATGGCGATCACAGCCTAGGGGAGTATAACATGGCGATCGTACTCTAGAATATGTATGGCAAGTAAAGGAAGACAAAGAAAGAAAAGAAAATTATGTATATTTATATAAATTCAAGTGCAAATAAAGGCAGATGCAGATTTCAAGTTTCCAGCATACTGGTGTTATTATATTTTAAACGTTGCAGTTATTATTCATGAATTTATTTGGTATTGGCTCTAGTGTATGAAAAATGGACTCTGCTTTGGACAAATATATTTTCGAACTATAAAACCAAACAGTTTGTATAACATGTTCACCTTTTTCATAATAAACAGAAGCAACTGGAGATGACAACGATGACATTATGTATAATAGCTAAAGAACCCTACTGGGAATTTAAAATCCTCACTCCTATTTCCGTGTTATCTTCAGATAGTTTGAGAAGTTGCAAAGACAGTCGAAGTTGCTGTCAGATAAGGTCTGCTCAGGTAACAGTAACAACTCCAAAGTGTGGTACTATGATTTAAGCATAGTACTGTATAGAGGAGGATGTTACAAACACACCATAGATACCATATGTCAGATTCTACGAATGTTGTTCCTATGAAGATGGTAAAGATGGTGATATATGGTGCAACAGGATTTAACCAAGTGGGTTGAGAAACAAGGTTATGTGTTTGGACAAATCTATTGGGGTAAAGGGACATGTGTGACTTAGCAAATTCCTATAGGTATTTTGGAGTCAGAGGAGTGCCAAGAGGAATTTCAAGTGGGAAAGTCCTTTGAGCTATGCTTTCTTTAGAAGAACTAGATGAATAGGTGTTCATCATGATTAATGGGTAATAGTGAGTGGAGGCGATGATGGTGATGGATTTGGTTTGGGTTTGGTTTGGGTTGTGTTTGGTCTGGAGAGGAAATCTAGAATAAGGTTTTAAGTTCTCTTTATATGTTTTACAGAGCAATCATATCGGGAAAACCATTCTTTCAGTCTGAGTATTTGAGGACTTGGTGGGATTTTATTTTTGAATTCAAGTAGTTTTGGAAATGAGGAATTATCAAGATGTACCTCAAACTGGTGTCCTCTGAGATGGAAATCAAATTTTTGGATTCCATACTTAACTGCTAGAGTTTCTTTTTAAGTTGTATGATAGTGAAGTTCTAATGGCTTAAATTGTCCATTGGCATGTCCACAGTAAAATTTCTAGCCTTCAACTTCTTTGATGAGGACTGCTCCCCAGTATTAGTTGCTAGCATCTATCGGTAAAATCCGTTTTCCTTCTCCAGGTATTTTGAGAGGAGGTGGATTTTTTGCTACTTGTTTCAGACGCTTTACAGCTTCAATTTGTTCTGGTCCCCATGGAGGAGCATTTTTCTTGAGGAGTTTGGACAACTTTGTGGTGTATTTAGAAATATGCGGAATGAATTCCCTTATGTAATTAAAGATTCCTAAGAACTATTGGATCTTCTTTGTGGTCATATTTTAATCAAGGAATTTTGGAAGTTCTTCAGCAATGTGAGGCTGAGGCACATACTTTCCTTACACAAAATGCATTCCCAGAAAATCTACTTCAGTAGTTCCAATCTGGGACTTTCTTGATGACAGCATTACTCCATACTGATCACAAATCTTATAGAATTTTTCTAAGAGTTGTTTGTAATTATCTTCATTGGGAGAGAAAAGGAGTATGTCATCAATATAGATAAGGGCACTATCAAGGAGTGGTTCAAAAACTCTGGTCATGGCCTTTTGGAATAGTGATGGGGCGACTTTGAGCCCAAAGAGTAAGATAGTCCATTGGTAATGGGCATTAGGAATGCAAAATGCGGTTTTTAGTCTGTCTTTTGGGTTAAGACCCAATTGCCAAAATCCCGATTTCAGGTCAAATTTTGAAAAAATATGGGCATTCCGGATATAGGAATAAAGAGAATAAATTTTTGGAAGAGGAAACTTATCATCTTTAAGAAATTGGTTTAGCGGAAGATAATCGATGACAAGTCTCTTTTTTCCTCAAACCTGCTCCAATCTCTTATTCACATAAAAAGCTTGGCATACCCAATCAGATTTGGTTGCTTCAATCAGCCCTGGTTTCAGCAATTGTTGGCATTCTTCAAATGCTCCTGCTCTGTCAGGTGGCGATATTCCAGGATGAACCACTTTAGTTGGATTAATGTCTTCATTTAATTTGAATGGCAATTCTACGAAGAGTCTTTCATTTTTCCAAAGTGGATGAGGAGGCTTGATGAGATCATGGCTGTCAACACTCATCTTAAGAAGTTTGTCCCTTATGTCTTCGTATCCCAATGGTGCATCTATAAGAGTGAACAATTTTGGGATAGTAGAATAAGGTTTGAAGTCCCTTTTGAATTTAATCCCTTGAGAAAGGATTTGAAGTCTATGATTTTGAGCGTAGGCATCCATGCCAATCACAAGATCTTTGTTGGGCAAATATGTTCCAATGACCTTGGTCTAGATAATGCATCCTGGGAAAAATTTGATTCCAATCTTGTCTTTAGTAATCAAATCGGTCCAGAAAATATTGCCATCAGCTGCCTTGAAGAAATGAACACTAGGTTTCCAAGCAGATGATGGGAGGATCACTGGATTCATTAAAGTCTTTTGTGCTCCTGTATCCATAAAAGCAATGGCTTTGATTGGTATATCATATTTAGAGGGAAGAATATGAATCTCAATGTTCAGCAATGGTGGAACTGGATCAAGTGAACTGATTTCTAGATTTGGAAGTTTGGGGACTTCTTCTGCTTGTAGGACAGGGAAGTGTTCTTCAAAACTAGAAGGATCTGACTCACTGCTTTCTTCGAAGTCTGTGTACTCTAGCCCGAAGATAGTAGAGGCATCTGGTTGATCTTGCTCATCATACCAAGACTTAATGTCTTCATGTTCGGTTAGGTCAAGGGAATGGATTAGATTGGAAGCCTTCTCCTTTTTATTTGGAAATTTTTTTTGAAAAATATCCTTTCTTGCCACAAATGAAACATTGTTTACCATCTTTTTCTTGAAAAGGCTTTCTTTTGAAGAATTTGACCTTCTTCTTCTTCCCTTTCCTGTTCATGAAGATTTTCTTTTTCTTTTTGGCGGTTGGCTTGTAGCGATAGCTACAATCTTTCTCTTTGCACTTGATCTCCAGATAATTCTTTTTGCAAGCTTTGGTGTACTTCTTTCTGTCTTTGAGAATAAAGAAGACTTGTTGATTGCAAAACTTGTCCAATGCAGCAAGGTACGTCTGGTGGATTTCTCCAAGAATCATGCCTACAACATATCTTTGCATAGTAGTAAACATTCGGTACATTTTTGCCTGGAGTTCTTCAGGAAGAAAGCTGACATAAGTGTTCTTAAGGCTAGAATCATTAACTAAAACCTTTGAGCCATTCTTTTGAAATGACGTTTTAGGTCAGGGCTTTTCAGAGAACAACACTTCATGTCAAAGTATTCCTTCCGAATTTCCTTTTGAGCAAGATTGTGGTCACCAAGAAATTCATGGTGGAGTGCTACAATAATAGTATCAGTCCTCTTTAGTCTGCGTAGTTTATCTTGTTTTATAGGACCAAGACTACAATACCACTCTTTGAGGACTCCAGTCATGTGTGCACAGAATTCTTCAATGACTCAGTACCGGTCAACATCAGGTGAAACCATCTTAGCATCCATCCAGGCTTTAAAATATAAAAACCTTTTTCTCCATTGAGATGGTGGAATGTCATCTATAGTGAACAACGGTCCTCCAGATATCGGAGGAGTATTGATCTCTTGAGGATTTAAAGATGATGATTGAGCCCCTCTAGCTGTCTTAGTTTCTACAGTTGTGGCCATAAGAATCCTAGTGATATCAATATGCTCATTGTCACTAGGGATTTCTACAGATGCTTCGACACTCTGGTCATCAATATCTATTTACTCCTGGTAGGCATGTGAGGCTATCATGGCTTGAGACAGTGGAACTGCATCGTGATCAATCTTTGATGTCTGAGTCTTTTTTGGAGATGGTTCAGGTTTAGGAGACTTTGGATTCTGAATTGGTTGTTTCGGAAAAACTAAGGCAGACTCAACAACTTCTTTCCTCTTTGGGTTTTCTCTGGAGGGTCGAGATCTTTCTCCAAAGAATTTTGTTTTTGGTGGTAGGATTGGTGGTAATAAAGGTGGAGGTTTATGTGGTTGTGAGGATGGCAAGAGGCTGGGATATATTTTTGGTGGCAGAGCAAAGAATGAGTCTGACTCTGGCTGTTTTTGAAGGCTTTTTGTATACTCATAGAGTTCTTCTATACTGTGGCTAAGCCTTTGAAGTTCTCTTTCTCTTTGATCAAAAGCCTGGTCATGGATATTTCGAACAGGAAGCTGTTGGATTTCCATTTCCAAGACTTCGATTCTGGCTTTTGTCCCTTTATAGTATTTCTGCAACTTTTTGATAGTATCCCCAACCGTTGCTCTACGACCGTCATGAGGCTTCAATCTTTTGATTGATTTTTGTCAGTAGTCCATTTTAGGCTATGGAGTTTTTAGTTTGCCAGTTCAGAATTTCTCCAGCTTGAGTCAGAGGTTTCAGCTTCCCATCTGGTTGCACTTTAGTAGGCTGGATAAAAGGTTTAGTATGTGTCTGTGTGGTATAATTGAATTTTCTTTCTAGAGTTGGAAAATCAGCTCCGTAGGTGGTTGGTGTGGAGCCAAACATCATGCACGGGATTTTTGGTGTTGTTGGGACAGAAAATGTGGATTCTAGGCTTTTATAAGAAAAAGAGTTTGTGATATTTTGTGGTGGTGGCCAAGTGATAAGATTAGGGTCTTCAGGTGGTGGTGGATACACTTCTTGTCGAAGTATCCTAAGGGCTTCTTCATAGATCGGCAGTGGTTCCTTCTTCTTTCTGATCCCTACCCAGGGACCATTGTCTGGATCAAATTTCCTCTGCAGCTTAAGAGGAGGCCTGCAAAGAGTAGCAGGATGCTTACAGTTTCCTGTGCATGCCCTTTGTCATTCATCATTTTCTGGCATGGGATAGAACCATGTGTCGCAAGTACAGCCTGGTTCGTACATTCCTGATCTAGGAATATCCCATAAGAAATGACCATCGATTTTGTCAGAATAGATGATCCGTCCATTTGGCTCAATAGCATGGATCGGCAGCTTCTTTTCGGCTGGTCCGTGAGTGATTATCATGGTGTGGAAGATTGGAGGGTTTCCCATAGAAGGTTCTTCTTGATCTGGCCTTTTGAAAATAGTTCTAACAGTTCCATCAGCAAATCTTTGAAAACTTGCTTCAGTAAAGATAGCAAGGGTGCTGTTCCTTTTAAAGTTTTCATAATTGCTTATCCATTTAAGTGGCATGAGCTGCAAGAGGTCCTTCTTTGGAATCTACTTTAGAATCTGAACGATGGAGGGTGTCTCATTGTTTGAAGTGGCCAAGACCATCAAGGCATTTTCATTAAAGCCTTTTGGAGTAGGTAGATCAAAACAGTGATCTTGAAGCCTATAGATTAACTGGTGTTGCACTGAGGTGGCAAGGGCAGCTCCATCTTGTGGAGCCCCTATGAGCTGGACCTGTACTTTGAATCTGGTAGTCAAAGTGGGGTCTCTGAGATGGACATTAAAGTTGGGGAACATGATTAAAATAACACTAACTACATTTAGTGTCGTTAAAATAGTTTCGATGGTGGCATGTTCAAGATTCTGGAAAGTAGTGTCCAGTAGGCTTACCTTGACGGTAATAGGAAGTCCTTTTCTCCCATGAGGGGAAAGAACTAGCCTAATAGCTCCAAGGTGAAGGCTAACATATCCTTCTCTCTACCAAAGCCAAATGAGAGTAGGATTGATTTCCAAATCAACATATTGTTCAGCGCTGGTGGCTTGGAGAGCACATTCATCCATTTTTGTAGTCTGGAAATACTCTTTTACACCAGGTCTAGGGTTTGAGATAAGCTTTTTGCGGAGCTACCTAAATGGCCCTTTTTCTCTTCTAAAGACATTATAAGGACTGAGGAGAGGAGGAATAAAGCTTTCTATTTGAGCATTTTCAAGGACATAGGAATATTCTATGAGGTTTTCTATTTTGAAAGAAAGGGTTTTTATATAGGATTCCGGGATAGATAGTCATGAGGTTAAGGATAAAGGTTTTTGGAGGGCTTCATCTGAGGAGGACGCCATCTGTGAGTTGGGTTCTTCCTTACTCATTCTCCCTACTAACATCTATAATATGCTCCCTGTTCTTTAGGAAATAAAGGAAATAATGAAGCCATAGAAGATACAAAGTATGCTCTGCACTTGCCTCTAATAGAGGAACCTGTGCATCAGAAACATATCAGATTAATGATCCAGTTTTTCGGTCCTCTTTATTGTGAATATGTGATCCTTACGAGTAACTGGGGCCGGATAAGTAGACTATTGTGTGAAAGCTGAAATACTCGCCTTGCCAAAGTAAGGATTATATATTAATGATAAGGGGGCTCCCGGCAAAGTGGTAAAATTAATAAAATAACCATTGATAAATTTTTTCTATGAACAGGATTCAAGGACCATCTTGGTCTATAACTCATCAAGGGCCATATTAGAACTTTCCGCAAATGCCATCCCCTCCAATTGTTAGAAAGATCAATCTGTGTTAGCACAAAACCACCAAAGTGTACAACTTATTTTCCCAGTCATCTATGGGGATATTGCTCTTTGATTGTTATCATTCTTTTTATTTTAAACCACAATTTTTATATCTGTTGTCTATAATATGTAATAAAATCCAAATAATTTTGTTTTTTTATATTTTTTTTACAATTTTAATTTATAATTTGTATACGTGTTTAAATGCAAGTGTTTCATAGTGTGTGATAAAAACATAAAAATTTAAGTAATTGATCATGATTAGAAAGAGTATAACTTCCAAGATTTGAAAAAATAACGGGATAAGAATATATATATAGTCATTATTAATATATTTACAAATTTATTTTTTGAAAAAAATTGAATATAAAAAGATATCCCTTTTATTAATATAAGTTAGATTATAAGTAAATAAATGGGTAAAATAGGAAGAATTGTGACGAAAATTTGTGACAAAATATTTGGTAAAATTAAATCTAGAGCTTTTTACCTTTTTTTGTTAAAGTTACCACGGATATATGGTCGGACATTAAATATAAGCACCTCTTCCAACTAGGAATTGAACCATTATTTGCCATGTTTTGGGGGAGTAGCCCTTTCCACTAGACTTAATTTTTCTTGATATCTAAATCTTTTAATAATATTAAAGAAATATATATTAAGATAGTTTGTACTTTTTATTAGACAATTATATTTTATTTTATTTTAAATATTAATTTTTATATTAACCAAATCTAAAAAAAAGAAGAAAAAATTGGCTTTCAATTTATTATAATTTATGAAGATAATATTTACTAAGATTTATCTCTTGCAAAGTTCTTCTAGAAATCTTGCACGATTTTGATATGATTAAATTTGGCCAATTTTTTATTCGGAGTAAGAGCCCATAATTTTCGTAAGACATTAATTGTAATAGAGAACAAAGATGGAACTTGGAATCCGAGTTTATTCCTTGCACTTCGAATAGCCATTAAAATGGTACGATACACAGGAGACTGTTCCTTTTGTATAGCGGGCCTTTCCTTCCCCTATGGAGACATATGTTGTTTTAGCAAATTACAACTACAGAAGCCATAATGTTAAAACTATTTTAATTAATAAATATGTAGAATCCAATTAGGTTACAATATCTTGGTCAAACAGAGCTAGATTCGATCAGCTGCATCCACATGCTTATACATTGGCACAGCGGAAACTAACCTCTCATCTTTTTTCCTGTGTATTATCTATCCATCCTATAATTTGTTTATAGATTCATGGATTCTTGCGTCAGGATTAATTGTTCCACATATTCTCTTATGTTCAGTAAAATCAATATGCAAGTCAAGTCCATTCGGAAGTCCTTCTTGAAGTGCACTTGAGGAACACATTTTTGCATGAAGCATGCACAAAATATGTTGCTAAAAGATGATACTTGCATCTTTATTCAGCAAGATATATGGAATATTTGAGGCAAAAATGAAATCCATCCATTGCCAGGAAAGGAACTATCTTTTGGGCTACTCAAAAACTATATGCAATTCTTGGCAAAGGTAAGAATCCATGCTTCAAGTAATGGGTTGATTTTATGTTGAAGCATGAGTTTAGAGGCCCAAGTTAAGCTATGTATATGCAATCCTATAACACAAACATGGCTAAAAAAAAAAAAAAAAAAACATGGCTCCCTATTCCTTTCCCAATCCCAGGACTTGAAAAATCCAAAGAGTGAAAAACTCTATCCTCTAATGAAACGAGGAGACATTCAAACTGATAATTGTCTCCTATTTAGGAAATTTGGGGATAATCTCAAAGAACCTCAATGCTCTTTGAGTCATCAAAAAGGGAGACCTCTTTTCTCACTGAAAAGTCAACCAAGTAATAATGATCCCTATCTATAAATTTCGAGTTTGCAATAGACAATTATATGGACAGAATATTTAACTATGGGCTTTTATAGTGTGGCTCAACACTTTTTCTTAATGAATGCAATAGAAATTTTAAACAATGCTAGTTGTTTGTAATCCATGTCAACATATGATTTATTTTTATAATATATAGCGATAAACTAGAATTGGAGTTATAACTTATGAAGGACATAGTACAATTCCTTCTTTATTTATAGCCTCCAAAGCTTAAGCATCAATGGGTTGAGGTGAATGGAACAATGGCGGAACACAGTTGTTCCATACTTTCCCACTCCTTTGAAAAATTTGTAATTTGTTAGACTCAAACTTTGGCAATGTCACAATAAATTTTGTCATGTCATCATGACATTGTTTTCCCACATTGGTTATAAGGTTGACACAACAATCATTTCTGATTGTTCGATTACCAAAAACCACACTAAAAAAAATCTCATCACCACAGTTTGGGTATGTTTTTTTTGAACAATCACTCAAGTACTTTTCATATGTTGACAATGGACTTGGTACATGACTGTTGTCAATAGGTAGACCATTTAATTTCAAAGGAGTATGTTGTGAATGTCCTTTTTTGACCAACAAAGCAAAATTGATCATAAAGACCATTAATCGACAAAAGTTGGTAAATGTTGCCATTGCTTAATAGTCAAAAATCTTTGTATATTGATAACTAGGAAGCTATGCTGGTAGCTTGTTAGTGACTCATAATGCTACTTTTATTGGCAAAATAATCTTCAGTTTTACATTAATAAGTTTTCTTTAACTATAACAGAAAAAAAACAATTTTTTATTTTTATAAGTTCATAAAAACGGGCATCATTTAATTCACACCTTTGATTTCAATCGCATTTCCATTTTAGGTTTCCAAACAATCTTCAAATTTAACATATCAAATGCATATGCAGTTACAAAAAATGCAGTTTTGGGAGAGAGTCAAAACTTCAATGTTAACAAGGTAACAATGACGTGTTAAACTAAGAAAAGCCACCACTAGTCATTTAGCCAGACAATCATTATATGCTTTTCTTTTTGTTTGGCAAACTTAAATAATGTCAATATTGTACAAAAAAAAATGCCAATTTTTTCCACCAAGTTAAAGAAATTTCATAGCACCTTATCATCATAAGGCACAATTTTTTTAAGACATTAGATATACTAAAAGAACCCACAAACACAAAGCTAGATTGCTCTAACGTTGCAAATTTGAAATATGAAAGAAAAATAAGGCAAGAAAGCTTCCAGCCAAATTGGAGCTCGAAGGTCACTTATTGCTAATTGTCATGTTCACTACATGAGTATGAAAATGATAAACGAAATTGTAAATTTTTGTATACTACCTTTTGTGTTTACTATTGTATTTCTAGAATTGTAAATATTTTATTTGTACACTATTTATTTTTCCATGCATGTATGATAATATAACTTTTTAATTATTTATTGTTGGTCACAATCATTTTTTAACATAAATTTAAAATATTTTAGTTACCTTGACCCACACACTAGCCTTACTGTAATAGCCTAACTAAGGTGGATAAAATGTATATTGGGATTTAATTTTCACTTTTCATTGTACAAAACAGAATAAATTTTATCACCAAATTAAGGTTTCGTTGATTGATTTAAAATTTATTTAGCAAAATTTTAAGTTTTTCTTATCCAAATAAATTAGAGGTGTGGCATTGTATAGAAGCCTTCACATTTATGCATTCTAGTTTAATTTCTTCCCAAACCACTTTCCCATGACATAATACAAACGGTGTTGATATGGCACACTTGTGGATCTAACGTGGCTTATGCCACGTTATTATTTTTTGTTAGTTATGTGATAGAAAAGTGACTAGGGATTAAATTGAAAAAATTTAAAGACAAGGGTCCAAATTACAACAAATTGAATAAGAATGAGTGACCAAAAATCATACTTTGCCTTTCAAATATATAATGTATAATCATTATTCCCTTTCCTTTTTCTAATTGGTTTTATCTTTTCTTATCCATGATCTCAAAATTTAAGTAGAAATGGTTAAAGCTAAGGCACTAAGCAAAAGAAGATAAATTAGAATGTTTCCTATAAAACTACCACAATGATATATCTTAGATAAATACCTTATGGTTTATTGTTATTACAAGCCAAAATAATACAATAAAGCAAAATGAGAACTAGAAACTAACTGAAAATTGAAAAATGGTGTGATTCAGAATGAGGTTGCTAGAAACAAGTAAGTAGTGGGATGACTTTGTGACGTAGTTCGAACAAGTTGGAGAAAGTAGAATTAAACTTTGTGATATTTAGTGAAAACAAGGAAGCACTTTGTTAGCCATCCAATAACCACTATGATCTCCCTTCATTTATGGCCTATCCAACCTGCGAAATTCATTATTGGTTGGGGCTTAACTAAGGAAAATTGATAACCTAGATCTAACCCTAAATTCCATCACTACAAAACCAATGTTTAGTGGGGCATGTTTGATAAATTGAAACACACGTGTGAGAAGAATTCTCCCCTATAGTTGCCAATCAGCACATGAATGGTAGCTATTCACAACCATCACATGGCCAAACCACTGAGAGTTTTGCTCTAACCCATGTCAAATTATCAAGTTTGAGGCTGTGGATTGGACGACTTCCTCGGGCTAACAATTTTGGTTCACAAATAAACATTAATTGACTATCAAATTATTGATATAATCCATCTAATGTAACATGACCTATTAAACTTATAACATGAATAATTTACCCAAGCATGAATTATTCGATCCCTAAACCTCAAATTCAAATAATCTTATTCCATAATCTATACAAGAACAGGAATTAATTTACCCAAGACTACAAGTATTAGGAATGTAAAGCAGGTATTAATTTCAACTCATCAATAAATTCTACATGAATAGCCAATAAATTTCAATTCAATGAACAATTAGATCCAGGTACATATCATGTCTACAATGACTATCAAATTATAAAGCTAGATATATAATCTATACTCGAAAGAAATACTCATTATCGGTTGGTTTTGATTTCATCAATGCCTTAAAGAAAGGAATTAACTACACATAATAAAGAAATTAAAATCAAGACAGAGAAAAGATCCCATAGATAATTGAGTCCTTCCAAGATGTGCAACAACTTTCCTAAGGTGTAACATTCTAATAATATCATCCTATGCTTAAGTCATTTTATGGCATTACCAGTTGTTACTCTTAATTGATAGAAGTTTTTATAGTTGAAATTAGCGTAATATATGAAAATAGCATGTAAATTTTTTTTCCTTTTTAGAAAACCTTTTTGCTTGAAAACTGAGCCTTTAAGCGCTGATTTCTCCTCTTCTAACTGCTTCTTCAGGCACAACCATACCTTCTTTTCATTGGGCAATGAAATTGGATTTTTTCCACTCGATTTGCTTTTTGTAGTCATCGTCAGATTAGAGCTCTTCCCCCTAAATCCCCTTTCTATTGCGAGTTTGGATCTACTCGTTACTATAGTGATAAAAGTCTAGTTGACATAGCGTAGGTGGAAGAAGACCGGACTAAGTTCCTTTCCGTGATAACTTCATTCTTGGGCTGGTGGGTTAGAGTCATTAGAAGATCCTCCTTATCCCCATTGGAATGAATTCTTGAAAAGTCCTTTCCCTTTGGGCAAGCAAGTAAATTGCCTCATTCTATCATTTCTTACTTTTTTACTGTAGCGGTTATGACTAGACTACTTTGCTCAAAGAACCAAGCAAGTCCTTGCTTCATTTTCGAGATCAATAAGGTTTGGGAAAAGAAAGGCTATTTTTTGTTACAAGCTTATGGATCTTGTAACACCCTAATAATACCATATTATGCTTAAGTCATTTTATGATATTAGTAGTTGCTACTCTTAACTAGCGAAAGTTCTCATAGTTAAAATTAGCATAATATATGAAAATAGCTTGTAAATTTATTTATTTGTTTTTTGTAAAATCTTTATGCCTAAAAACTGAGTCTTTAATCCTAAAAACTGAGTCTTTAATCATATACTTACTTACATACACATGGACGTTGTTCCTCATATCGCAGAGTTACTAGAAAGACATGTGATGAAATCGAAATAACATAATACAATACCTTAAGCTAATAATATAATCATAGATAATCAAGAGTCATCATTACACTTAATAATTATCACATATGTAATAGGTCAAATTAAGTAGTATGACTTCTCACATGCTCTTAATTACATATAAACTACCCAACTAGGGCTCTTAAGAAAGTGAAAATGCTATACTACTATCTCGATCCTCATTAGCTAGGTGAAGAAACATGGTAGTTTTATGTCTTATCCAATTAGGTACCATCGGAAGTGCTGCCGAGGATGCTATCAACTACGTCTGAAGACGACACGAAAATATAGGAGTGAGAAATATAAGATTTCTCAATAGGATCCCGACTAGACCAATAATGTGTCATTGTCATCGTCCCAGCCACTTTGGGTTTAATTAAGAAAATAGTGAGCATGCATAAGTTCTATTTTTAAAGGGTTTGAAAACATAGGTTCCCGAAGCGAGTTTCTTTATTCTTCCTCATACAAACATAATATAAAGAAACTTAGAGCTACAATATAAAAGCATATACATGTGAGAGCATAGTATAAACATTCATGACCATACAACTGAGATAATGAAGATGCATGCACATTCATATAACTTCTTAGACTAGACTAGAGTCTTTCCTTAACTTTACTTTCATATTTAGCATATGCTTAACATTCTTTACTTTTTCCTTTGAAACAGATTGCTTTTGAACATGAACTCATTCCGTGACCGTCCTCACATAGCACTAACTAAATCAGACTAAGCTAATAATAGTTACCTCTAAGTTGGAGGGTCCTCCATGTCACCCTTGCCTCCCCCATAGAGGTTCCACGAGTCTTTGTGGATCACCATCTCTCACTTCCCTTAAAAAGTGATCGAAAGGTCATATCCCGTTCTTTCTTTTCTTTTGTTATTACCAAATCTTGCATGCATTACAATCATTAACAAGAAACATGTGAACATGCAATAATATGACTAATCCATAATTTTGACGAAAATCCGGCAGCATGACGGCTAGACCGGAGCTTCCCCAAAATGCCAATCATGAAATTCCAACCAACAATCAACTATATCCATTCTCATATCATCATATCAATTATTCAATCATTAAACAATACTCAATCAAACTTGTCATACATCATGCCTAATGGCATCATACATTCATACCCTAAATGGTATTTATAGTTATGTTGTTCTTTGTGAAAAGTCTTATAATTATCATATGATTTCCTGTGGTTATCCACGAGAGATCACATAGTTAAAATATATGTATATATAGTCTTTTAGTTACTTAGTTCTCATGTGAAATTACTCTTTACTTGAGTACTTGTCTTATGGAACACTTGTTCAAATTAAGTTAAATAATTATTTCCTTTCCTCGAGATAGGGCACTTAGTGATTTCTAGGTTCATGGTATACTTAGAAGCCTTAATCATACTTCTGTTCCCAAGGAGTTCGAGATCCCTCTAATCCTTGGGTCATGACAATGCATAACCACACTCATGAACCCAATAACACCATATTCACTAATCACTAAGGGTGATTTTTAACTTATCCAAGTTCCAAAGTTTCAAGCTTTTATTATTAACCTAACAAGATCTTACCTTGAATATTATAAAAGTTATCATTCTTCATAAAGTAGTCTTAAAGTTTCACTCTTTATGAAATTAAGTGCCTCTAAAATTATACTCTTGTCTTAAAGATTAAATCTTTATGAAATAATGATGCAAGATACTAACTTTCGAACTAAAAAGTCTTATTCTTTATGAAAGTTGACACTTTTATTTATTCTAAGACCATCAAGGTCTCAACTTTATAATTTGAAGTTGTCTTAAAGTCAAAAAGACTCCTACTTTATGAACTAATGATATAAACATTAACTTTAAAGTTAACAAGTCTTGATCTTTATGAAAGTTGACACTTTATACATTAATTTGACTCAACATACAAACCTTACAAATTAGAAGTTGCAAGTCCACATTTTTATGATTAAAAAGTGACATTTTTGAAGAAAGCTTAGAATTTTACTTAACATTTTCATCTCAAGGTTCAACCTTTACAATATTAAAGTGCAAATCTACAACTTTATGACTTAAAAGTTACATTCTTGATTAAAGTTTGAAACTTTATAAAAGGTGTTATCTTCAAGCTTCAATCTTTAAAACATAAAGTAACAAGTTCTCATTTTTATGACTTAAAAAGCTTCATGTTCCAAAAAGTTTAGACTTTTACACATATTCTTATCTTCAAGAAAAACAAAATGAAATCTTGTGAAACACATAAAAATAGCGCACTTTTTAAGCATCAAGAAGCAAACTTTTTAAAGTTTTAAGCTTATAGGATGTTCATAATCTTATCAAACCATGAAAAATATGTAAAGATGAAACTTTTCTAATCATAAGCTCATCATAAGAAAAGGTGCAAACTTCAAACAAAATACTACCAAGAACATCATTCTTTTTCAAGCAACTCACAAGAAATATCAAGATCTCATGCATCAAGAAAGAAAAATAGAAACTTACAGGCATTCAAGAAACAAACTTTCAAATAACCAAGAGCATCTCATAAAGAAGAATATAAACACTTTTTGCTAAAAAAGAAACTTTTGCTCATAAAGAGCATGAAAGTCTTTCTCAAGCTTTCACTTGAAGATCTTGGTCATGGAAGAAACCAAGCTTCAAGCTTTCTCGAGTAAATAAAAGAGAAAAGTAGAGATCACTACCTAGTGTAGGAGAATGGCATCCTTGAAGGAGAAGAAGAAGATGAAGAAGACTTCTCCTTGGTGATGGTCGTGGCAGTTTTGAAGGTGGATGATGAAGGCTTTTGAGCTCTTGGAAAAATAAGACTTGTAGTGTTTAGATCTTGTCTCCAAAGACCAAAAGATGTTGTCTTTGAAGGGTTTAGTGAAAAAAGTTTGGTTATGGAAGTGGAGAATGATGAAGAAGAAGAAAGAATGTAGAGAGAGTTAGAGTGCTTCTTGAGGAAGGAAGGATTTTAGAAAGAGAATGAAATTTGAAAAATTAAGTCAAGTTGTGTGTATGTGTTGTTGATGGCCGTAACATACTAGCCAAGGGGGGAGAGATATGTTCTTCAATTTGTTGTAATTAAGGGAACAAAATGGTTAATTAAGGGGTTTACTTTAGACAAGACCTGATGCTTTTCTTACATAAAACAATATTGTCTTCTACTTTTGCACTTTAATGATGTCATCAATGCTTTATCATCTAGTTAACTAAATTTGAATTTTAATGATGCGATTAAGTGCTCTTGCAACTTAATCAATTTGAGTAAGCAAGAATTAGTGATTAACACACAAAAACAAGATTAAGAAAATTAAACTCAATAGATTTACAAATACCTAGTTGTTAACACATATTTACCCATATTTTTGCAAAAGCATATTCATCAGTAATATAACTGAAATCTCTATTTATTTATACATGATCCCTCATACGTTGAAATGAGCATGTACAAAAACTATGTTCAATTAGGAAAATGACATTTATACATACAAAATAGATGCAGTGTGGACATAGCAAGAAACAAAAAGATACAAATATGGTGGATCTACCACCCATTCTCTTTTAACAGTACCCATCATGTTTGCATATTTCTCTCTTCTTACGTTATATTTATTTTTATATTAAAATAACATTTCTTGCCCAATTAACATTACTAAATCAGAAGTATGTACTATTAACATATAAATGAAATAGGCCAAACACATATCATCTTGTAGTAAGGAACAAACATCTTTATAACATTGTACTTTAATGTAAACCTGCAATCGTTGACCACCGCATATGGGAGAAGGATGGCTACAAGATCCCTTAGGTCTTGGTTGAGTGAGGGGGGTCTCCACAAGAAGAAGTTTCATGGGGTTGGGTGGCCCGACCTGCTCCAGCTCTACCCTAGTCCCGACCTTAAGGGTAAGGTTGATTTTGGGTCGGGGATGGGGATCTACACTAGCAACCACAAATGGACTCATTTAGGAGGAGGAAGGCCCAAAGGAAGATAGTGGACCCGTAAATGATTCTAAAGTGAGCAACAAAGGAAGGGAACCAAGGTTGAGAAGTGTGCCGCATTGGGTGTGTGACTTCCACATGGGGTGACATGCCATTTAGTTATGAGCATTTGGGAGAAGTTTAAAATGGTTATCCAATAAAAGTGAACATTTAATGTTCACTTGATTTTTAACTATTGATCAAGTTGAAAAATAAATCCAACGGTTGATGTTACACAGAAATTGATTATGGTGCTTTACATGATATTTGGAGTATGAGTGCTCCTTTAACATCAATTGCTAGATTTATTTTAACTTAATCAATAGTTAAAAATTAGGTGAACATTGAATGTTTACTTTTACTGGGTAAGCATTTTAAACTTCTTCGAGAAACTTGTTAGAGGAAAGAGAACACAACAAAGTGAGGCAAGCAATTATATACGAAAAATATCTCAGAAAACAACATCAAAGAAGAATTTGGAAGTGAGGAATGGAGTCCTTCCATTACTTAAATAGGGAAATTTATCTTTCATTATCATCTTTACATTTCATTTCTATTGTCATATCATATACATACATTGTTATTTTCCTTTCCATGTAAAATTTCAGACAATACACTTAGGATGTGTTTGACATACCATATTAAGCATGATAGAATAAGATAATACAATATATTATGACATTATCTATTATTTGATATAGTCAATGTATCATATAAACTTATGCAACAAACCTCCCTTATATGTTAAAATTATGAATAATTTAATCCAACCTAAGGAGGTCATATTAGATTTGATTAGTTTTTGATAAATAAGGGCTCTTTCACTTCTTTTTTTAAAATATATTTTATTAAAAGAAAAATAATTATTAAATAAATAATAAAAATAAAAACTATATAAATAAAAAATAATATTATTTAATAAAAATATATAATAATAAATAAATATTTTTAAAAAATAATAATTGTAAAATAACTATTAAAACTAATATGAAAATATAGGAATAAAAATTTATTATTAAAATACATAAATAATAATAAATAATATTTAATATAAATTTAATTATATATAATAAAAATAATTATATATGATGTGTAATGCAATCAAATATAGGATTATGATGTTAAGCCTGGTTGGATTTCGTATATAAAAGCTCTCTCTCTCTCTCTCTCTCTCTCTCTTACACACACACACATAATTTTTATATTTATGAAAAAATATTAAAAATAAATAAATAATTTTCAATATAAAATTTATTTATATATAATAAAAATAACTAAAATAATTATAATAAATATTTATACAATTTTATTAATTACAATATCTTTTTTTAGTTATATTTTATATAATATAATATTTTGTATAGTGATATATAAAATACTGCATAGTATTAAAATTTTATCAAATCTTATACTATTAGGCATGCCAAATGGGACCTTATACACATTTCAGTACATTTCAATTTTAGAAACACAATTTCCCATATTGCTGTCAAGAAAATAGGAAAAATTGTGACAACAAATTTAGTTAAATTAAATCTAGAGCCTTTTAATCTAACACTAATAAAATTTTACCTTTATAGTAAGCTGACTAGATTAGTTAATGGTTCATTGGACTTTAGATACTAGTGATTTAAACAAAAGAAATAAAAATAATAGGAGTCTTCTTCGTTAAAAAAAAATACAGATAAACTAAATTGAATCAAAGCTTGTATGTCAATTCACATTTATTTAAGCATTTAAAATTTAGGTCTAATCTTCCTTCTTCCTCACCTAATATTTTTTTCAGTACTTTAGTGGCATTGAGGGTTAAATTTTTCACCTCATGTAAACTGCCAAACTCTTCAATTAACTAATTCCTAGCAGCTTCCCTTACCCAATATTTACACCACAACATGGAAAGATAAAAATATTAACTTGTATTAAAAAAAATTATAACATCTAGCAAAAGCTTATTAGCATTAAGGAATGATTACTCACACATTAACCACAAATAATGTTGCTTTGTCTCGAGCGTATTTTGTAACACCCTACTAATTTTATGTTATGCTTAAGTCATAACATGAAACTAGTCAGGTTGTGTTACTGTGTTGATACTTTACTTACCTTTCTTGTTTTTAATTTCTCTTTAAATCGTCTCTATTGACGAAACGGCGTACTGTTATATTAAAAAAAATGAAACAAACAGAATAGCACCAAGATAAGTATAGTACAATAATATCACTACATATGTGTAAATATATATATATATATATATATATATATATATATATATATATATATATATATATATATATATATATATATATATATATATATATACATCAGAAGCCATTACTTCAGTTTACGTACAAAGTTTTAAAGTAGAAACACATACGGGGCTGGTGTATCAAAAGACCATAATACCCTCATCTGCCTAAATACCCTATGGTCCTCAAAGGACATTTCGTAATCTACTACTAACTCTACAGTCAAACTCATGACCCAAAGCTACATGCTGTCCAAAAGAGGGTCATACTGTACAACATCCCCTGCCGCTAAGCTACTCCGTCAGGTAGCCGTTAGCCATACCAGGCTCGGCCGGAGTATAGTCTGCGCTAGGTCCCGAGGAGGAAGAGGGCGATGAGCCGGTGGCCTCGGAGGGGTCACTCTCAGAACTCAACGGGATGTCGGGATCTGCCTGCGGTGGTGACTCAGGGGCAGGGTCAGCGGGTGCAGGAGGTGCAGGATGTGGGTGCGCCATATGTAGAGGGATGGCAATATAAGGGGTAGCAGGATCGAAGAGGGGATGGTGTAAAGGAACATCAAAGTTCCTGTCGCTGAAGAGGTACAGACGAAAGTTACATGAACCGGCTATGTACAAAGAGTCCAACTCCAGGTCATGGTGGAACTGTAACGCCGGAATCTCAATAAAAAGGGTGGCTGTGGAGTCCATCGCCAGTGTCTGAGAATGATGCGGGAGACACAAAACGGGGTGAGAATTTCAAGAAAATTCTCAATAGGGTTCGGTTATACTGGGACTGACATCACATACATTCTCAGTTACCTCGGGTTTTACTTAGTTATTAAAATATGTGTTCAAACTAAAAAGTCCATTTTTGTGAGTTTAAAAACATGTCTGGTCCGAGGTAAGGTTCAGTTTTACTTTAATTGGCATAAGAAACTAAATAGATTACTAATACTAATGCATAGAATGATAAATGAAATAAATAAACGAATAGCAGTGAGCAATTGTAATAGACAATTGTAAACATCTTGATGTAACTACTCCATGCATTTATGCATTCATGTAATCATGTAGACTCATTCTTGAACTTTCTTTCATAGAATCTTCCATTACTTTCTATCATTTTCCATTTCTCTTGGTCCCCTGGGAGTTCTTGGCCATTTTAGACTCCTGGGTAATAGTCTGCTTATCAGGATCGAGCTCGTTCCTATATAGGAATGCCGGGTTTACTTTCCCCGATCTTCCCACCGATCTATTCCCATTAACTTTCTATTCGGGGCTGGCCCAAGTAGTATGGAACTTGCATAATAACATACTTCTTTTCATAACTTGCATGGCTTTCTTAAGAATGTATATGCATTCATATGTAATTCATAACTTGTACATGGGTTCCATCGAAACTTCGGCAGCATAACGGAACGTGTCCGCTTCCCCATGAATAGTGCCAGCCAATCAATACATTAATTTATCACAATGAACACAATTTCACATTTAAATTCCAACATAGAACTCAAATCCATATCAAATTCATTAAGGCAGAAATCCTGCCTCAGCATATTCAACCAACCCGGTTCTTGTAATTCATGCCACAATTTCATTTTAACTCATTTGGACCTCAAATTTGAGTATGTTACAGGGTTGTGTGTCTATTTTCTAAACTCTTTAGTCCCATCTAATTTCGGTCTCTATAACTCAAGATATCTAAACTTTATCTCGGCCTGCCCATTGGCTAGCCAGAATCAGGCAACTAAAATTAGAAATTCACTAAAAATCGAAAACTCACTCAAATCAAACGAAATTGGACTCATATTAAAGCTAACAGGATAATCTTTCATATACAAAAAGTTCCATTTCATTTGCCTTATTAGGGCTCGAGTTACAAGCCCCGAAACTTAGCCTTTCTGAACTGCCCTGTGTTGGCCTGGTCTGCACATAGGATAATTTCTTCAAATCACTGGGAACAACTGAGTTGATAACAAACTTGGAATCTTATATTGGGCTGTTCCCCTGTGTGTAAGCTTTCCAAAAAAGTTGGTTTCAATCATTTTCATGTAGTATAAGTCGAGTTCTACCCTAAATAATCTAATCTGCCCAGATCCAGAGTCAAAACCCTAGGTCGAGATTCAAAAATACATATCTTCCTCAATTCGGATCCAAAATCCTTATATGATATGTCTATGGAAAGCCCTAGATGTCTAGTTTCATCTAAAAATAGTTTCATTGGATTTGACCGATCGTAGGTGGCGCCGTACGCTCCGTCCTATGAACTGCCGTGGACTCTCCACCAAGACAGCACCCTTATCCATTTAGTTCTCTTAGTTTTCTTCTCTAATTCTACTTCTAACTCAAAATCTTCTATTAATCCAAGCATAATTACTTAATTCACACATCAATTAAGGTGAAAATGATTCAGCCCAGCCAGCCAAGTGTATGAATTTGATGCAAGAAATTAAAAAGCCCTACCTTTGATTTAAGTGTTTTGTGCTGAGTTCTTGGAGATTGGGTGAACAAGGCTGGAACTTAGCTTGAGTTTTGGGTGTGTGAGCAAGAGAGGAAGAGAGCTGAAGGAGAAGAGGAATGCAACGTGAATAATGGTCTGAATCAGAGGAGGAGGTGTGTTATATAAGCATGAGTGGGAGTTAACTTGGAAGGTTGTGATTGGTTGCCCTCTTTGTGTGATAGAATCACTCTCCACGTCGCCTAAAGTGGGAGTAGTTTCTAGCATATTCTGGAAACTAAATCGGAACTCGTACGCTCTATAAAGTCGGACCTCGTGAACCTCCTGTATATGAAGTCGGAACTCAGAAAACATCCAGTCTAATTGAAACTTGAAAGCAGAGCCTGGTGTGAAGCCAAGCACTTAAGGTCGGAACTCGGAAATTATAAAATTTCTATCCCGGAACTCAAAAAGATATAGAAATGAGAGCTACTCATATTGGACTCAAGATCGGATCTCGTACATTTGTGAATCATAATATCGGAATTCGGAATATGGCAAGTTCATTTGAGCCTTAGGAACGAAGTCGGAAATCGAACATTTTGCTCTTTGATCGCTAAGGTCGGAGATCGTAAATTGTGCTGAAGTCGAAGACGAACTCGTAAGTTGGAGGCATCAGCCACTTCGTTTTAGCTCATTAAATCGGAAATCGGAATTCATACTGAGAAGGTCAAAATTTATACACGCTTACAAGGTCGGAAATCGTAAGCTTCAGTCATTAAATCGGAGAGCGTAAGCTGCATGCATGAGGTCGGAAATCGGAAGAAGTCCCTTGTAAGCCTTGAAACGAAGTCGGAAGTCGTAGCTAATATGGTGGTTGGAAGCGGAATATGAGGTAACTCGGAAATCGGAAATAACAACAATAGAGGGGATCGGAATTCGGAAATCGCGGATGTTACATATTTCTTGCAAATCCATCTTTCAAGTTAGTCTCCAATGCCAATTGCCAGGATGTTACTAAAATGGTCCTTGGATCAAGATGATCCTTGAATAGAAAGAAGGTAAGAACTTTCAGGAAGAAGAGAAAAGTTTAGAAACTCATGTTTATAGAAACACACTCATATTATTTCTGATGGAGTTTTCTGATGATCTTACAAAGAGAGAGCTCCTTCCTTTATATAGAGAAGGAAGCTTATAGAATACTCTTAGTAGTCTTGCTACGTAGCCAACTTCTTCTACAAGTTTCCTAATAAGTTAAGCATCATAATTACTTATCGGACACTTGTCATATTGACAAGGACTAGATGTAATGCCCGAAAAATTTTAATCGTTTTTAACCGAGTTATTCGATTTTTAGTAAATTATTGGGATTAATTAGAATTAGATTAAGCACTTAATTAAAGCCAATTAAGTGCGGTTTAGAAGTGATTGGGCTTGATGAAATTAGATTCGGAATATAGGAAACTTCACAGAATTTCTCTAAGACCGGTTTACCGATTGAAGAGAAATCGGGAAGATTACGGTATTTTAAACTATCGGAACCGGATCAATAGAACTTATGCTATGAGTGCCCTAGGATGGATGGTTAAGATTTAGCCAAACCACCCCCTTATGTGGTGCGTTGATCAGCCATGAAGGTGGGAAGCCAAACCAAATTTGAAGGCAAGATGAAATCCACCAATCACACAACTCCTTGCTCCACAAGTTGTGTGCAATCCCTTCCTTGCCCTTGTGGAGTTCGGTCAAGATAAGGGGTTGACTCCCCTCCACTTCTCTTCCATTCATACTCCTCTCTACTCCATCTCCAACCTCTCTTCAAGTCTCATCAAGAGTTGCTTCCATCTAAGACACCAAATCAACCAAGTTTCAACTAGACAAGATAGGATTCTTCAACTTCCTCTATTATTCATATTATTGTGGTTGAGTAGAATTCCAATTCTTTCCATTAGTTTGATGATACATGGTGTTTATATGGATTCTTATGGTTGGATAAATGTATAAACGTTGAGTTTGGAGGAGAACTTTGGTGAAAATTCAAAGAGGGATGCAAAATTGGAGCTAGAACCTTGAAAACCTTACGGCATCCATACTGGCGGACTGTACGGCTCCATCTACGGCCATCAAAAGCTGATGAAATAATTTTTATGTGAAACTAGACATTTAGGGCTTTCCATACATATATAATATAAGGCCATTAGATCAGTATAGAGGTAGATATGAATTTTTGAAGTTTAACCTATACATCAGGATCTTCAACCGGATAATTTGAATTAAGAAAGGTGTAACTCATCCTATACAACTCCAAATTGAGTGAAACTAACTTTGTTACACATAGGAGAATATGCCATAAAAGGTTCCGAGTTAGATAAGGTCCTATTTGTCCCCAGTGAGTCAAGAAAATTGTCCTATGTCCAATCCGGGCTAGAATAGGATAGTCTAATAGGGTCAAGTTTCAAAGCTTATATCTTGAATTATACTTATTCAAATAATATGAAGCTTATTTCATTCGAAAGTGTTCTATTAGCTTTACATGGATATGAATTTCGTATGATTCCACCCAGATTTCTATTTGCAGTGAATTTTTCCTTACAAGAGTATAATTCTCGCTAGAAGTAGGACGAGTCTGGGACAAGACATAATAACTTGAGTTAATGTCGGAAGTTAGGACTTAGTAAATAGAGAGCTAGGTCAGTACACTTAAGAATTGAACTTGGGAGAGTGCACTTATGGTTGAACTCGGGAGAGTATACTTAAGGTTGAACTCGGGAGAGGTTACTTAGGATTGAACTCGGAAAATACACTTAAGGTTTAACACGGAGGTCATACTTAAGATTGAACTCGGAAGGTATGCTTAAGGCTGAGCTCTGAACTTAGCGAATAGGAAATTACATCGAATGTAGTACAAGTCGGGAATTTAGAATTTAGGAAACACTCGAAAGTCTTGAAAGACCAAATTGTGGGTTCAAGTCGGAGGTCGGGATCATAAGTACACAAAACCCTTGTACATGTAATTCCGAGACTCGACCCAGAACCAATCTCGGGAGATTAAACATAACCCCGAAAGTCGTGAATCATATAATCTTGAAAGGTTGAACATAATCCCGGGAGTCGGGAATCAAGTCATTGACCTGATATACATAACTTAGATAATATCGGAACTCGGAAGTCGATTTATAAGCATCGAACTCGGGAATATCATTGGAAGTTGAAAGCTTGCAAGATAGATTAAGACTCAAGAGTTTAAAATTTGCGCTTATTGTTATTGTTATATTCTTGGTATGAGTATAATGTTATAGATTGAGGTTGCTGTTTGATCAAAGTTTCTTGATTACTGGCACTATTCATGGGAAGCGAACATGATCCGCTATGCTGCCGAATTTTCGGTAGAATAGTAGAATACGTATGTAGAAATTCCATATGCAAGGGTATGAACATATTAAATATGGGTCCCTTCACTCGGAGGCAGTTAATTGGGTCCCTCCCTGTGAAGGCAGTTAAGAGATATGATGATGGGTCCATATTCCTAAGGAACGTGACATAGCGATTACGCTCTAATAGGAGTATGACATGGCGATCATACTCTGGAATGTGGCATAATGATCCCACACTTTAAGGAATATGACATGGTGATCACATCCTAATGGAGTATGACATGATGATCATACTCTAGGACGTGGCAGGAAGGATATATTCCTAATGAGTATGACATGGTGATCACACCCTGATGGAGTATGACATGGCGATCATATTCTGGAATATCTGTGACAAGTAAAAGCATCTACAGATTTTATATGTTCAGTGTATTCATGATTTTACATTTTAATATGTTTCAGATATTATTCATAGTGTAATTCCTAATTTGATTCTATATTTGCTCATCCAAATGACAAGTGTGTGAATAAAATGAACCTTGCTTCGGACAGTATATTTTCGAGCGATAAAACCAAATAGTTTGTCTAACCTGTTCACCTTTTTCATAATAAACCAAAGTAACTGGAGATGACAACGACGACATTATGTATTACAGTTAAAGACTCCTACTGAGAATTTAAAATTCTCACTTCTATTTCCGTGTTATCTCCAGATAGTTTGAGAAGTTGCCAAGACGGCTGAAGTTGCTGTCAGATAAGGTCCGCTCAGGTAGTAGTAACCACTCCAAAGTATGGTATTATGATTTAAGCATAGTACTGTACAGCGGAGGATGTTACAAATGGTATCAGAGCAGTTCGATCCTCCCCGGGCCTAAGGATTTGGACTGGCTACGTTTCCAGTGCACTTTGGAATCCTTAGAAATTGTCACGTGACAAAATCTTATCTACTTAGATAAGATATAGGGAATTAGATATGCATGACCGCCTAACTGTGAATGTTATTAGTTGCTGTCACACTTAACTTATTGTTGAGCCTGATCAATTCAATGTTTTGTTGTGTATGATTAGGAACTAATGGCTTCCAGAGGGCGTAGTAAGCCACAAACTGTACCCACTCTAGAAGATCCTGCTAATTTTATGGACACAATGCGTGAAATGGCTCATGCAATGCGGGAACAGGCTACTGCAGAACACCAAATGATGGACCAATTGGGAAGACAACCTAGAGTTGGTCACGGTGTAAACTCGAATGGCCTAGGATTGGACTTGGAATACCTCAAGTTTGCAAAATTTCGAAAGACGAACCCGCCCAGTTTTAGAGGAGCTTTTCATCTTGATAAGGCGGATGAGTGGATTAAAACAATGGAAAAAGGTCCTCTCTGCTCTGGACTACACTAACCAGCAAAAAGTGGCTTTCGCCACTTATATGCTCGAAGTAGATGTAGAGTTCTGGTGGAATGGTGTGAGGTGGCTATTAGAAGAATCCCAGATGGAGATCACCTGGATCGTGTTCAAAGATGCTTTCTACTTTCCTTCATCAGTTCGGAATGCCAATGGGTTGGAATTTATGCAACTCTGCCAGGGAAGTAGTAGCATGTCAGAGTACATCGCTAAGTTTGAGGAGCTATGTAAGTTTTCCACAATCTATTAGCGGAATCCAAATGAGGCGTCGAAGTATGTCAAATTTGAAGGTGGATTAAGGGAAGATATCCTCGCAGCAATAGGCCCTATGGAGATCAGGGATTTCCCTACCTTGGTAAACAAGTGCAGACTTGTGGAAGACTATAATAAGAAGTTGGAAGTTTCCCAGTCTGATGCTCATGGAAAGAGGCCGACACCTGAAGACCAGGAATTTGAATATGCCTCACTACCAAAGAAGCAACTTCACCTTAGCAAATACAAAGGCAAGCAGCTGCAAGAATCGATGGTCACGCAACGATGTTCGAAAGTGGGAAGAATCATGGAAATAAGCCTTGCCTGGTTAAACAATATGTGCGCTTCAGATATGGTAAGCCAGGACATATGATTAGAGAATGCCCTGAGAACCAACCATCGACTCCTAAATCGTAACATTCGGGAAGAGTTTTTACTATAAATGCGGAAGGGACTACACCCCGGAGCCAGAACGAGAATGAGGGATAAACTAGAATAAGGAATTGGCTAACTTAGTTTTAGTCAATCCTATTATGCTAAGTGGTTTTACATCTATTGTGTGCTTATGTATAAACTTTATTTAAACTGTTATGATTTTAATTAGTTAGTTTCATAATCAAATTTCGAGGACAAAATTTTCTTTTAGGAGGGTAGTAATGTAACACCCGAAAAATTTTAATCGTTTTTAACTGAGTTGTTCGATTTTTAGTAAATAATTGAGATTAATTAGAATTCGATTAAGTACTTAATTAAAGCCAATTAAGTGCAATTTAGAAGTGATTAGGCTTGATGGAATTAGATTAGGAATATAGGAAACCTCACAGAATTTCTCTAAGACCGGTTTACCGATTTAAGAGAAATCGGTAAGATTTCGGTATTTTAAACTTTCGGAACCGGATCAATAGAACTTATGCTATGAGTGCCCTAGGATGGATGACTAAGATTTAGCCAAACCACCCCCTTATGTGGTGCCTTGATCAGCCATGAAGATGGGAAGCCAAACCAAATTTGAAGGCAAGATGAAATCCACCAATCACACAACTCCTTACTCCACAAGTTGTGTGTAATCCCTTCCTTGCCCTTGTGGAGTTTGGTCAAGATAAGGGGCTGACTCTCCTTCACTTCTCTTCCATTCATACTCCTCTCTACTCTATCTCCAACCTCTCTTCAAGTCTCATCAAGGGTTGCTTCCATCTAAGACACCAAATTAACCAAGTTTCAACTAGACAAGGTAGGATTATTCAACTTCCTCTGTTATTCATTTTATTGTGGTTGAGTAGAATTCCAATTCTTTCCATTAGTTTGATGATACATGGTGTTTATATGGATTCTTGTGGTTGGATAAATGTATAAACGTTGAGTTTGGATGAGAACTTTGGTGAAAATTCAAAGAGGGATGCAAAATTGGAGTTGGAACCTTGAAAACCTTACAACATCTCTATTGGCAGAGTGTATGGCTCTGCCTTCGGCCACCGAAACTTGATGAAATAATTTTTATGTGAAACTAGACATTCAAAGCTTTCCATACATATATAATATAAGGCCATTGGATCAGTATAGAGGTAGATATGAATTTTTGAAATTTAACCTAGAAATCAGGACCTTCAACCAGGCAGTATGAGTTGAGAAGGGTGTAACTCATCCTATACAACTCCAAATTGAGTGAAACCAACTTTGTTGGAAAGCTTACACATAGGAGAATATGCCATAAAAGGTTCCGAGTTAGATAAGGTCCCATTTATCCCCAGTGAGTTGAGAAAATTGCCCTATGTCCAATCTATGCTAGAATAGGGTAGTCCAGTAGGGTCAAGTTTCAAAGCTTATATCTCGAATTATACTTATTCAAATGATATGAAACTTATTTCATTTGAAAGTTTGTTTTGTTAGCTTTGCATGGATATAAATTTTGCATGACCCAGATTTCTATTTGTCGTGAATTTTTCCTTACAAGAGTACAATTCTAGCTAGAAGTAGGACGAGTCTAGGACAAGACATAACAACTTGAATTAATGTCGGAAGTCGGGACTTAGTAAACATAGAGCTAGGTCGGTACACTTAAGAATTGAACTCTAAATTTAGTAAATAGGGTTGAACTCAGGAGAGTGTACTTAAGGTTGAACTCGGGAGAGTATACTTAAGGTTGAACTCGGGAGAGGTTACTTAGGATTGAACTCAGAAAATACACTTAAGGTTTAACTCGGCGGTCATACTTAAGATTGAACTCGAAAGGTATGCTTAAGGCTAAGCTCTGAACTTAGCGAATAGGAAATTACATCGAATGTAGTACAAGTCGGGAATTTAGAATTTAGGAAACACTCAAAAGTCTTGAAAGACCAAATTGTGGGTTCAAGTCGGAGGTCGGGATCATAGGTACACAAAACCCTTGTACATGTAATTTCGAGACTCGACCCAGAACCAATCTCGGGAGATTAAACATAACCCCGGAAGTTGTGAATCATATAATCTCGGAAGGTTGAACATAATCCCGGGAGTCGGGAATCAAGTCATTGACCTGATATACATAACTTAGATAATATCGGAACTCGGAAGTCGATTTATAAGCATCGAACTCGGGAATATCATTGGAAGTTGAAAGCTTACAAGATAGATTAAGACTCAAGAGTTTAAAATTTGCGCTTATTGTTATTGTTATATTCTTGGTATGAGTATAATGTTATAGATTGAGGTTGCTGTTTGATCAAAGTTTCTTGATTACTGGCACTATTCATGGGAAGCGGACATGATCCGTTATGCTGCCGAATTTTCGGTAGAATAATAGAATACATATGTAGAAATTCCATATGCAAGGGTATGAACATATTAAATATGGGTCCCTTCACTCGGAGGCAATTAATTGGGTCCCTCCCTGTGAAGGAAGTTAAGAGATATGATGATGGGTCCATATTCCTAAGGAACGTGACATGGCGATTACGCTCTGATAGGAGTATGATATGGCGATCATATTGTGGAATGTGGCATAATGATCCCACACTCTAAGGAATATGACATGGCGATCACTTCCTGATGGAGTATGATATGACGATCATACTTTGGGACGTGGCAGGAAGGATATATTCCTAAGGAATGTGACATGGTGATCACACCCCGATGGAGTATGACATGGTGATCATACTCTGGAATATCTGTGACAAGTAAAAGCATCTGTAGATTTTATATGTTCAGTTTATTCGTGATTTTACATTTTAATACGTTTCAGATATTATTCATAGTGTAATTCCTGATTTGATTCTGTATTAGCTCCCCCAAATAACAAGTGTGTGAATAAAATGAACCTTGCTTCGGACAGTATGTTTTCAAACTATAAAACCAAATAGTTTGTATAACATGTTCACCTTTTTCATAATAAACCGAAGCAACTGGAGATGACAACGACGACATTATGTATTACAGTTAAAGACTCCTACTGAGAATTTAAAATTCTCACTTCTGTTTCCATGTTATCTCTAGATAGTTTGAGAAGTTACCAAGACGGCTGGAGTTGCTGTCAGGTAAGGTCCACTTAGGTAACAGTAACCACTCCAAAGTATGGTATTATGATTTAAGCATAGTACTGTATAGAGGAGGATGTTACACTAGCTAATTATTACAAAAGGACAAACTTATTTATGACTATGACCCACCTATTTATTACAAAGGATAAGACTACACTTCTTTTACAAGTTACTGCATTTATTACAATGCTTGACTAAGACACTAAAAGACAAACAACTTCTCTACTACATTTATTGCAGTGTCACGTGGCTTCGTCTTTACGGTTCTTGGGCTTTGAGCTGTGCAGGATTGTCAACACCTTTGCTACTTAAAGGTAGGTTCATGACTTGGTGACAAATTTTCTTTCTCATCTCTATCTACTTTGTTCCAGTACCCTCTTAATTCTACTTCTAACAGTATTTCTTCAGGATCCATCTCCTTGATATCTTCATCAAGGTCTTGGGAATCTTGCATGATTAGATCTTGCATTGAATTTTTGTCAGTGGCTATGCTTGTCTGGCCTGCTTCAAATCCTCCAGCTAGTGCTTCACCTATGTAGGGAATTTCGGATAATGGACATATGATATCTAATGGCTAGGTACAGGTGGCATCATCATCTACACCATTAATTTCTTGTAAATGAAAGATCAAATTTTCCTTGTAGAATAGAGGTTCATTATCTCAGACAAGTGCTTTCAGGTTAAGGAGTAGTGTATACACCCTGACATGGTTTTGAGTCCAAAGGAATTTTGTCTGTGGATGTTGGAAATATGAACGGTGGATAATAAAAACTGAGATAAAATCATTTAACTAATCATCATCTAGTTTCCAAATATTGAATCTGGATAATTCTCTATCAAGTTCTTTAATCCACCAATTGATAGGTGAAAAGCATTGAAGAGTGTTCCATAAAAGAGAAGAGCAGTTTTCTGGATCTAAGAGGAATTTTTTCAATTTGAAAGTAGGGCACAAGATAGCATAAGAGTATAATATAGAAACACTGTAATGTCCGAAAAAAATTTTATCGTTAATAACCGAGTTGTTCGATTTTTATCGAATAAGTGGGTTTAATTAAAATTCAATTAAACATTTACTTAAAGTCAATTACATGTGATTTAGAAGTGATTAGGCTTGATGGCATTAGATTAGAAACATAGGAAACCTCGCAGAATTTTACTAAAGACCGGTTTGGCGATTTAAGAGAAATCAATAAGCTTTTGGTATTTTAAACTGTCGAAACCGGATCAATAGAACTTATAGGATAAGTGCCCTAAGATGAATGGCTAGGATTCAGCCAAATTACCCCCTCATGTGGTGCCACTTTCAGCCATGGATGGCAGCCCAAAAATCAAATTGAAATGGGAAGCAAGAATCCACCAATCAACTACAACTTGCATGGGAAGTTTTCTTTCTTTTCCTTTTCTGCCCTCACAAATTCGATCCTTTATGTATGCTGACCCCTCTCCATTCTTCTCTTCTTCATCTCATTTCATCTCACCTCATCTCCTTAAACCTTTAAGCCATAACAAGATTTCTCTAACTCAAGCTTAAATCTAGCCAGAAATCACACCTACAAAAGGTGAGATTCAATTTCTATTCTTAATTTCTTTGAACTGTGGCTGTATGAACTTTCACTCTTCTTCACTTATTTGATGATATATTGGATATATTTGATGGTTTATGGTTGGATTGATATGAAATCTTGAGTTGGAATTAAAGTTAGAAGGAGAAAACTAGAAGAAGTGGAGATTTAAGGTGCTGTCTAGGTTAGAAAGCTCACGGCAGTCCGTATGGCGGAGTGTACCGCTCTGCCTACAACTGTTCAAAGTTCATGAAATTATTTTTATATGAAAGTAACATTCAGGACTTTCTATACATATATAATATAAGGCCATTGGATTAGTATTAAGAAAGATATGAATTTTTGAATTTTGACCTAGGTTTTTGAGTTGATTCTGGGCAGACTGGGTTGTTTAGAGCAAAACTCGCCCTATATGACATGGAATTGAATGAAATCAATTTCGTTAGAAAGCTTATATCGGAGAACATCCTGTAAAAATTCCTAAGTTAGATCCCTTGTCGATTATTCCCAGCACATCAATGAAGTTGACTGAAGTTCAACCCGGGCTGGAATAGGATAATTCAGAAAGATCAAGTTTCAGAGCTTATATCTCGAGTTATATTCATTCAAATGATATGCAACTTGTTTTACTAGAAAGCTGGTTCTGTTAGCTTTAAATTGATATAAATCTCGCATGATTTCATTCAGGTTTCTATTTTTGGTGAATTTTCTCTTAGAAGAGTACAATTTTGGCTAGAGACATGTATGAAAACTAGATCAAGTTTAGTTAATATCGGAACTTGGAACTTAGCAAATAGAGAGTTAAATCGAGTATGCTTAAGGTTGAACTCGGAAGGTTATACTTAAGGCTTAAACTCAGAAGGGTATAATTAAGGTTGAACTTGGAAGAGTATACTTAATGTTAAACTCGGACATGGTGAAATGAAAGAACTAGATCGAGTAAGGTTAATATCGAAACTCGGAACATAGGAAATACCTTCATGAAAGTCTTGGAAGACCCATTGTGGCATTATGTCGAAAGTTGGAAGCTGGTATCAGAATATGAAACTTTATACACGATCCCGGAAAGTCGGGAACCAAGACATTCATAATCCCATAAGTCGGGAATCAGGACATTGACCTTATGTACATAACTTACCTAATCTCAGAACTCGGAAGTAGGTACTAAGCTCAAACTCAGGAACATCATTAAAAGATAAAAGCTTGCAAGATAGATTAAGAGTTTAAAACTTGCACCTATTGATATTGTTATATTCTTGGTATGATTATAATGTTCTACATTGAGAATTGCTATTTGATTAAAGTTTCTTGATTACTGGCACTATTCATGGGGAAGCGGACATAATCCGCTATGCTGCCAAATTTTCGGCAGAATCATGTGAAGATATAATAGCTGGTGTTATGAAAATTTAAGTTATGAATATGAAATTCTACATGCAAGGATATGAATATATTAAATGTGGGTCCCTTCACTTAGAGGCAGTTAATTGGGTCACTCCTTGTGAAGGTAGTTAAGGATATGATGAAGGTCTCATATTCCTAAGGAGTGTGGTATGATGATCACACCCCGATAGGGTATGACATGGCGATCATACTCTGGAATATAGCATGATGAGCACATCCTAAGGAACGTAACATGGCGATCACGCTCTGATGGGGTATGACATGGAGATCATATTATGGAATGTGGCATAATGATCCCACACCCTAAGGAATGTGACATGGCGATCACATCCCGATGGGGTATGACATGATGATCATACTCTGGGATGTGGCAGGATGAATATATTTCTAAGAAGTGTGACATGGCGATCACACCTTAGGGGAGTATGACATGGTGATCGTACTCTAGAATATGTATGACAAGTAAAGGAAGACAAAGAAAGAAAAGAAAATTATGTATATCTATATAAATTCAAGTGCAAGTAAAGGCAGATGTAGATTTCAAGTTTCCAGCATACTGGTGTTATTATATTTTAAACGTTGCAGTTATTATTCATGAATTTATTTGATATTGGCTCTATTGTATGAAAAATGGACTCTGCTTCGGACAAATATATTTTCGAACTATAAAACCAAATAGTTTGTATAACATGTTCACCTTTTTCATAATAAACCGAAGCAACTGGAGATGACAACAATGACACTATGTATAATAGCTAAAGAACTCTACTGGGAATTTAAAATTCTCACTCCTATTTCCATGTTATCTCCAGATAGTTTGAGAAGTTGCAAAGACGGCCGAATTTGCTATCAGATAAGGTCTGCTCAGGTAACAGTAATAACTCCAAAGTGTGGTACTATGATTTAAGCATAGTACTGTATAGAGGAGGATGTTACAAACACACCATAGATACCATATGTCAGATTCTACGAATGTTGTTCCCATGAAGATGGTATAGATGGTGAGATATGGTGCAACAGGATTTAACCAAGTGGGTTGAGAAACAAGGTTATGTGTTTGGACAAATCTACTGAGGTAAAAGGATATGTGTGACTTGGCAAATTCCTGTAGGTATTTTGGAGTCAGAGGAGTGCCAAATTTCAGGCAGGAAAGTCCTTTGAGCTATGCTTTCTTCAAAGGAACTAGATGAATAGGTGTTCATCATGATTAATGGGTAACAGTGAGTGGAGGCGATGATGGTGATGGATTTGGTTTTGGTTTGGTTTGGTCTGGAGAGGAAATCTAGAATAAGGGTTTGAGTTCTCTTTATATGTTTTACAGAGCAATCATATTGGGAAAACCATTCTTTTAGTCTGAGTATTTGAGGACTTGGTGGGATTTTATTTTTGAATTCAAGTAGTTTTGGAAATGAGGAATTATCAAGATGTATCTCAAACTAGTGTCCTCTGAGATGGAAATCAAATTTCTGGATTCCATACTTAACTGCTAGAGTTCTTTTTAAGTTGTATGATAGTGAAGTTCTGCTGGCTTAAACTGTCCACTGGCATGTCCACAATAGAATTTCTGGCCTTCAACTTCTTCGATGAGGACTGCTCCCCAGTATTGGTCGCTAGCATCTATCGGTAAAATCCATTTTCCTTCTCCAGGTATTTTGAGAGGAGGTGGATTTTTTACTGCTTGTTTCAGACGCTTTACAGCTTTAGTTTGTTCTGGTCCCCATGGAAGAGCAATTTTCTTGAGGAGTTTGGACAGCTTTGTGGTGTCTTTGAAAATATGCGGAATGAAATCCCTTATGTAATTCAAGATTCCTAAGAACTGTTGGATCTACTTTGTGGTCATATTTTCATCAAGGAATTTTGGAAGTTCTTCAGCAATGTGAGGCTGAGGCACATACTTTCCTTGCGCAAAATGCGTTCCTAGAAAATCTACTTTAGTAGTTCCAATCTGGGACTTTCTTGATGACAGCATTACTTCATATTGATCACAAATCTTATAGAATTTTTCTAAGAGTTGTTTGTGATTGTCTTCATTGGGAGAGAAAAGGAGTATGTTATCAATATAGATAAGGGCGCTGTCAAGGAGTGGTTCAAAAACTTTGGTCATGGCCTTTTGGAATAGTGATGGGGCGACTTTGAGCTCAAAGGGTAAGATAGGCCATTGGTAATGGGCATTAGGAATGCAAAATGCAGTTTTTGGTCTGTCTTTTAGGTTAAGGCCCAATTGCCAAAATCCTGATTTCAGGTCAAACTTCGGAAAAATATGGGCATTTCGGATAAGGAATAAAGAAAATAAATTTTTGGAAGAGGAAACTTATCATCTTTAAGGAATTGGTTTAGCGGACGATAATCGATGACAAGTCTCTTTTTTGCTCAAACCTGCTCCAATCTCTTATTCGCATAAAAAGCTTTGCATGCCCAATCAGATTTGGTTGGTTCAATCAGCCCTTATTTTAGTAATTGTTGGCATTCTTCAAATATTGCTGCTCTGTCAGATGGTGATATTCCAAGATGAACCACTTTGGTTGGATTAATGTCTTCATTTAATTTGAATGGCAATTCTACAAAGAATCTTTCATTTTTCCAAAGTGGATGAGGATGCTTGAAGAGATCATGGCTGTCAGTATAACAGCCTCTATCATATAAGCCATGCTCGAGTCATGGAGTTATATTAAAAGGTTGTCACTATGCTAAGAAATATTTAAAATATGGAAAATATAATACATGGCCCTTTAACTGCTCACTTTATTACTGACTAATAGTCTTTGATACATAGAGAATAAAATAATTACACTTTAAAAGAAATTGTGACTGACATAGTACACAACGTTTATATCCGACTAGTCGTTAGCTGGCTTCTATAGTCTCTTGGTCTGGTTTACGCTCGATTCTTGCTCAATGAAAGGCCCTGTACTTCGCCTCACACTTGATTTCCAACTTGGGTGCTGGAATGTTTACAGAAAAGAAAAACATACAAGCAGGCAGTGAAAACCTAAGGTTCTCAGTAAGTAAACTCAAACCAACCTTATAGTGTCATCATAAACATTCCAGCCGCTTCAGTTTATTATAAAAATATGAGCACATATAAACAAATAGTGGTTCAATTTTAAGTTGAAAACACCTTTCTCAAAGCGGATTATATCTTAACAATCACTGGCCATATCATATGACAGACATAGAAATATGAATAGTATAATATGCTTCACAAGAATCATAATAGCATTATGACTTAACGAGATAATTGAAGATGCACATATAGATGCTCATACTTGATTGTATGCAACTGCACTTGACTTAATTTGTATCTTTCTTTAACTTGCAACTTGATCTTGCTCTTCTGTACTTGGTCCCCCGGAGGTGAATGGGCTCTCTCACCCCTAGGTAATAGCCTGCTTTTCAGGTCCGAGCTCGTACCTATACATGAGTGATGGGTTTACTTTCCCCGACCCTCACACCAGTCTATTCCCCTTAAATCTTGTCGAGGGCTGGCCCAAGTTTTAGATAGTACCGCTCTAGCCCACGCTAGTTGGGTCTATGCCATGACTCACATGGTAGCTTGGTACATCCCGCTTGCAAGCTCTTATTATCTTTTCCTTTCCATATCTTATCATGTATGCGGATACTTTGTACATTCATGGATATGTCTCATACCTTATTTCTCATATCATATTCTAATTATGCTTGCATGCATGATGTACATGAACATGACATATAAATGTAAATATATTCAAAGCATAATCACCTATAGCATAAGTTCTCATAAATTCCTGCCGAAAATTCGGCAGCATAACGGATCTAGTCCGCTTCTCCATGAATAGTGCCAGATAACCAGTACAATCTTTCAAACTTGCAATTCAATATGGATCAGCAATTATACATATATTCATAGCATCATTCATTAAGTTCAATTCAAGCATCTATAAGGTTTTTGGTTTACTTCCTCCTATTCTGCCCGATTTTGTTATAATCCACCCTTTGATCAATTCGACTCATCTAAATCTAAATTTTGGATATGTCTTGTATCTAGTTTCCAACCCTTTTAGTTCCATCTCATTTTGATATGTGTAGCTCAAGATATTTAAATTTTGCCTCAGTCTATTCGGTCACTAGCCAAAATTATACTCTTGGAAGTAAAAATTCACTAAAAATAGGAATCTAAGTGAAACCATACAAAACCTATACAAAATTAAAGATAACAGGACAAGCTTTTACTTCCAATAAGTTTCATATCATTTGCATGAGTATATTTTGAGTTATGAGTCCTGAAACTTGACCCCACTAGACTACCCTGCTTCAGCCCAGTTTGAACTTAAGTCAACTTCATTGGTGTGCTGGGAACAAATGGCAATGAATCTGGTTCTAAAATTTTTATGGGGTGTTCCCTTAAAACCTTGGATTCACTCAATTCAGAATTGTGTAGGGTGAGTTATAGCCTTCTCAACTCATACTGCCCAGATAAGAATCCAGATTTCTAGGTTAAATTTCAAAAATTCATAACTAATTCTATACTAATCGAATGGCTTTATATTTTATATGTATGGAAACCCCTGAATGTCTTGTTTCATATAAAAATGGATTCATCAAATTTAAACGACTGCAGGTAGAGTCGTACACTCCGCTGTGCGAACCATTAAGGGGAAAAACCCTAATAGCTTCTTGAGTTCTTCTTGAATTCATGTTTTTCTTAAATCAATCCATCCAATCTTCAATTCAAACTCACATATACAACTTAAACCAGCCTTAATTCATCATCATCACTCAAGATAACATCAGAATCATACAAGAAGGAGGGAAGAAAGTGGAGTTCCAATCAGCCCAATTCAAAGAAAACAAGAAAAGAAGTTGGAATTCCTACCTTGGTGGTGTGAAATCTTGGTGGAACTTGATCTTGGAGTGAAGTTGATGGTTGGAGCTTGAGTTTGGGGATGAGAGGAAGTGGAATAAGATGAAGGAAAGTGGGAAAATGAGGCTAGTTGTGGGGAGGCCGAAATTTAAAGGGAGAAGGAAGAGAAAAATGAAAACTTTTGAAGCAAGTTTCATTTGATTGGTGAATGTAACCTTGTCATAAATTTTGGTTTAGCTTCCCCCCTCAATGGCTGATCAAGGTGCCACATGAGGAGGTGGTTTGGCTAAATCCTAGCCATTCATCCTAGGGTTTTCATAGTATAATTTCTATTGGTTCGGTTTCGACAATTCAAAATACCAAAATCTTACCGATTTCCTTTAAATCGGTAAATCGGTTTTCGAAAAATCCTATGAAGTTTCCTATGCTTTCAATCCAATTCTCTCATATCTAATTTCTCTAAATGATACTTATTTGGCTCCAAGTAAAATTTTAATCGAATGCTAATTAATCTTAAGTAGTTGATAAAACCGAACAACTAGGTGAAAACGATAAAAATCTGATGAAGGTAAAGCCAAGTTTTTCCACTATCTTAACCAACACTAGACGCCACTCATATGCCGTAGGAGTGGCTGAATTTCAGCCACTTAAGTGAGGGATTCCAGTAGAAAATTCTACTGGTTCGGTTCTGGTGATTTAAAATACCGAATCTTCGCCGATTTTTTCCAAATCGGTCAAACGTTATTTAATAGTTTAAGATATCTACATGTTCGTTTTAATTTTTCTTAAGCCTAATCTCTCTAACTAATATCTAATTAGCTCTTGATTAATATTTAATTAACTTTTAATTGCCCTTACACAACGATTGAAACCGAATAAGTGATCTAACGGCGTAAATTAGGCATTTTTGTAAATCTGGAGCCTTTTTGTTTCCTATTTTATGTAACTAATGGCATTTCCATAATTTTGAGCAAGTCCAGGGGCACTCCACGTAATTTAACACCAGACTGCCTTCATGGCCCAATCGGCAAAGACTTAAACTTCTACGGTTTTGCCACGTGATTCTGCTCCGCTTAAAAATCCCATGCTGCTAATTCTAAAGATGTGGGGACATAAAAGTCATTTTATGAAAAATTCTAGGGTTATTGTGGAAATATCCACTTGGGGTCAAAATACAATTTCTAAAACTTTCGAGCAAGATTGTAATTAACAAAAGTTGACAGGGGCACTTTTATCATTTCCTAATTCTTAACATATGGCAGTGCCATATTTTCAATGGCAGTGTTACACTACCCTATAATTCCAAGTGTGAGGATCGTTATGGCATAGCGCTGCCTGAGAAATTCTCACACTGCCTAAGGGAAATAATTCAAAGTTTCCATTACGTTTTGTTTACTAAGGTGGGGATGTTACAGTCAGCACTCATCTTAAGCAATCTGTCCCTTATGTCTTCATATCCCAATGGTGCATCTATAAGAGTGAACAATTTTGGGATAATAGAATAAGGTTTGAACTCCCTTTTGAATTTAATCCCTTGAGAAAGGATTTGAAGTCTATGATTTTGAGCGTAGACATCCATGCCAATCACAAGATCTTTGTTGGGCAAATATGTTCCAATGACCTTGGTCCAGATAATGCATCCTGGGAAAATTTTGATTCCAATCTTGTGTTTAGTAATCAGATCGGTCTGGAAAATCTTGTCGTCAGCTGCCTTGAAGAAATGAACACTAGGTTTCCAAGCAGATGATGGGAGGATCACTAGATTCATTAAAGTCTTTTGTGCTCCTGTATCCATAAAAGCAATGGCTTTGATTGGTATATCATATTTAAAGGGAAGAATATGAATCTCAATGGTCGGCAATGGTGGAACTGGATCAAGTGAACTGATTTCTAGATTTGGAAGTCTGGGGACTTCTTCTGCTTGTAGGACAGGGAAGTGTTCTTCAGAACTAGAAGAATCTGACTCACTGCTTTCTTCGAAGTCTGTGTACTCTAGCCTGACATCTGGTTGATCTTGCTCATCATACCAAGACTTAATGTCTTCATCTTCGGTTAGGTCAAGGGAATGGACTAGCTTGGAAGGCTTCTCCTTTTTATTTGGACAATTTTTTTGAAAAATGTCCTTTCTTGCCACAAATGAAACATCCTTTACCATCTTTTCCTTGAAAAGGCTTTCTTTTGAAGAATTTGACCTTCTTCTTCTTCCCTTTCCTATTCGTGAAGATTTTATTTTTCTTTTTGGCGGTTGGCTTGTAACGATAGCTATAATCTTTCTCTTTGCACTTGATCTCTAGATAATTCTTTTTGCAAGCTTTGGTGTACTTCTTTCTGTCTTTGAGAATAAAGAAGACTTGTTGACTGCATAACTTGTCCAATGCAGCAAGGTACGTCTGGTGGATTTCTTCAAGAGTCATGCTTACAACGTCTCTTTGCATAGTAGTAAACATTCGGTACATTTCTGCCTGGAGTTCTTCAGGAAGAGAGCTGACATAAGTGTTCTTAAGGCTAGAATTATTATAGCCATTTAGTTGATAAAACCTTTGAGCCATTCTTTTGAAATGGCATTCTAGGTCAGGTTTTTTCAGAGAATAACACTTCATGTCAAAGTATTCCTTCTGAATTTCCTTTTGAACAAGACTGTGGTCACTAAGAAATTCATGGTGGAGTGCTACAATAATAGTATCAGTACTCTCTAGTCTGCGTAGTTCATCTTGTTTTACAGGACCAAGACTACAATACCACTCTTTGAGGACTCCAGTCATGTATGCACAGAATTCTTCAGTGACTCAGTACCGGTCAACATCAGGTGAAACCATCTTAGCATCCATCCAGGCTTTAAAATCTAAAAACCTTTTTCTCCATTGAGATGGTGGAATATCATCTATAGTGAACAATGGTCCTCCAGATAGCCGAGGAGTATTGATCTATTGAGGATCTAAAGATAATGATTGAGCCCCTCTGGCTGTCTTAGTTTCTATAGTTTTGGCCATGAGAATCCTAGTGATATCAGCATGCTCATTGTCACTAGGGATTTCTACAGATGCGTCGACACTCTGGTCATCGCTATCTGTTTACTCTTGGTAGGCATGTGAGGCTATCATGGCTTGAGACAGTGGAACTGTATCGAGATCAATCTTTGATGTCTGAGTCTTTTTTGGAGATGGTTCAGGTTCAGGAGACTTTGGATTCTGAATTGGTTGTTTCAGAAAAACTGAGGCAGACTCAACAACTTCTTTCCTCTTTGGGTTTTCTCTGGAGGGTCGAGATCTTTCTCCAAAGAATTTTGGTTTTGGTGGTAGGATTAGTGGTAATAAAGGTAGAGGTTTATGTGGTTGTGAGGATGGCAAGAGGCTGGGATATATTTTTGGTGGCGGAGCAAAGAATGAGTCTGACTCTGGCTGTTTTTGAAGGCTTTTTGTATACTCATAGAGTTCTTCTATACTGTGGCTAAGCCTTTGAACTTGTTTTTCTCTTTGATCAAAAGCCTGGTCATGGATATTTCGAACAGGAAGTTGTTGGATTTCCATTTCCAAGACTTCAATTCTGGCTTTTGTCCCTTTATAGTATTTCTGCAATTTTTTGATAGTATCCCCAACTATTGCTCTACGGCCGTCATGAGGCTATCAATCTTTTGATTGATTTTTTTCAGCAGTCCATTTTAGGCTATGGAGTTTTCAGTTTGCCGGTTTAGAACTTCTTCAGCTTGAGTCAGAGGTTTCAGCTTCCCATCTAGTTGCACTTCAGTAGGCTGGATAAAAGGTTTAGTATGTGTCTGTGTGGTAGAATTGGATTTTCTTTCTAGAGTTAGAAAATCAGCTCCGTAGGTGGCTGGTGTGGAGCCAAACATCATGCACAGGATTTCTGGTGTTGTTGGGATAGAAAATGCGGATTCTGGGCTTTTACAAGAAAAAGAGTTTGTGATATTTTGTGTTGGTGGCCAAGTGATAAGATTAGGGTCTTCAGGTGGTGGTGGATACCCGTCTTTAGGTGGTGGTGGATACCCTTCTTGTCGGAGTATCCTAAGGGCTTCTTCATAGATCGACAGTGGTTCCTTCTTCTTTCTGATCCCTACCAAGGGACCATTGTCTGGATCAAATTTCCTCTGCGGCTTAAGAGGAGGCCTGCAAGGAGTAGCAAGATGCTTACAGTTTCTTGTGCATGCCCTTTGCCATTCATCATTTTCTGGCATGGGATAGAACCATGTGTCGCAAGTACAGCCTGGTTCGTACATTCCTGATCCAGGAATATCCCATAAGAAATGACCATCGATTTTGTCAGAATAGATGATCTGTCCATCTGGCTCAATAGCATGGATCGGCAACTTCTTTTCGGCTGCTCCGAGAGTGATCATCATGGTGTGGAAGACTGGAGGGTTTCCCCTAAAAGGTTCTTCTTGATCTGGCCTTTTGAAAATAGTTCTGACAGTTCTATCAGCAGATCTCAGTAGAGATAGCAAGGGTGCTATTCCTTTTAAAGTTTTCATAATTGCTTATCCATTTAAGCAGCATGAGCTGCAGGAGGTCCTTCTTTGGAATCTACTTTGGAATCTGAACGATGGAGGGTGTCTCATCATTTGAAGTGGCCAGGACCATCAAGGCATTTTCATTAAAGCCTTTTGGAGTATATAGATCAAAACAGTGATCTTGAAGCCTATAGATTAGCTGGTGTTACACTGAGGTGGCGAGGGCAGCTCCATCTTATGGAGCCCCTATGAGCTGGACCTGTACTTTGAATCTGGTAGTCAAAGTGGGGTCTCTAAGATGGACATTAAAATTGGGAAACATGATTAAAACAACACTACCTGCATTTAGTGTCGTTAAAATAGTTCCGATGGTGGCATGTTCAATATTCTAGAAAGTAGTGTCTAGTAGGCTTACCTTGGCAGTAATAGGAAGTCTTTTTCTCCCATGAAGGGAAAGAACTAGCCTAATAGCTCCAAAGTGAAGGCTAACATATCCTTCTCTCTACCAAAGCCAAATGAGAGTAGGATTGATTTCCAGATCAACATATTGTTCAGCACTGGTGGCTTGGAGAGCACATTCATCCATTTTTGTAGTTTGGAAATACTCTTTTACACGAGATTTAGGGTTTGAGATAAGCTTTTTGCGGAGCCACCTAACTGGCCCTTTTTCTCTTTTAAAGACATTATAAGGACTACGGAGAGGAGGAATAGAGCTTTCAATTTGAGCATCTTCAGGGACATAGGAATATTCTTTGAGGTTTTCTATTTTGGAAGAAAGGGTTTTTATACAGGATTCTAGGATAGATAGTCTTGAGGTTAAGGATAAAGGTTTTTGGAGGGCATTATCTAAGGAGGATGCCATCTGTGAGTTGGGTTCTTCCTTACTCATTCTCCCTACTAACATCTATAATATGCTCCCTGTTCTTTAGAAAATAAAGGAAATAATGAAGCCATAGATGATACGAAGCATACTTTGCACTTGTCTCTAATAGAGGAACCTATGCATCAGAAACATATCAAATTAATGATTTAGTTTTTCGATCCTCTTTATTGTTAGTATATGATCCTTACGAGTAACTGGGGCCGGATAAGTAAACTATTGTGTGAAAGTCGAACTACTCGCCTTGCCAAAGTAAGGATTATATATTAATGATAAGGGGGCTCCCGACAGAGTGGTAAAATTAATAAAATAACCATTGATAAATTTTTTCTATAGACAAGATTTAAGGACCATCTTGGTCCATAACTCATTAAGGACCATATTAGAACTTACCGCAATTGCCATCCCCTCCAATTGTTAGAAAGATCAATCTATGTTAGCACAAAACCACCAAAGTGTACAACTTATTTTCCCAGTCATCTATGGGGATATTGCTCTTTGATTGTTATCATTCTTTTTATTTTAAGCCACAATTTTTATATCTGTTGTCTATAATACGTAATAAAATCCAAATAATTTTGTTTTTTTATATTTTTTTTACAATTTTAATTTATAATTTGTATATGTGTTTAAATGCAAGTGTTTCATAGTGAGTGATAAAAACATAAAAATTTAAGTAATTGATCATGATTAGAAAGAGTATAACTTCCAAGATTTGAAAAAATAATGGGATAAGAATATATATATAGTCATTATTAATATATTTACAAATTTATTATTTGAAAAAAATTGAATATAAAAAGCTATCCCTTTTATTAATATAAGTTAGATTATAAGTAAATAAATGGATAAAATAGGAAGAATTGTGACGAAAATTTGTGACAAAATATTTGTTAAAATTAAATCTAGAGCTTTTTACTTTTTTTTTTTCAAGTTACCATGGATATATGGTCGGACACTAAATATAAGCACCTCTTCCAACTGGGAATTGAACCATTATTTGCCATGTTTTGGGGGAGTAGCCCTTTCCACTAGACTTAATTTTTCTTGATATCTAAATCTTTTAATAATATTAAAGAAGTATATATTAAGATAGTTTGTACTTTTTATTAGACAATTATATTTTATTTTAAATATTAATTTTTATATTAACCAAATTAAAATAAAAAAAGAAGAAAAAATTGGCTTTCAATTTATTATAATTTATGAAGATAATATTTACCAAGATTTATCTCTTGTAAAGTTTTTCTAGAAATCTTGCATGATTTTGATATGATTAAATTTGGCCAATTTTTTATTCGGAGTAAGAGCCCATAATTTTCGTAAGACATTAATTGTAATAGAGAACAAAGATGGAACTTGGAATCCGAGTTTATTCCTTGCACTTCGGACAACCATTAAAATGGTACGATACACAGGAGACTGTTCCTTTCGCATAGCGGGCCTTTCCTTCCCCTATGGAGACATATGTTGTTTTAGCAAATTACAACTACAGAAGCCATAATGTTAAAACTATTTTAATTAATAAATATGTAGAATCCAATTAGGTTACAATATCTTGATCAAACAGAGCTAGATTCGATCAGCTGCATCCACATGCTTATACATTGGCACAGCGGAAACTAACCTCTCATCTTTTTTCCTGTGTATTATCTATCCATCCTATAATTTGTTTATAGATTCGTGGATTCTTGCGTCAAGATCAATTGTTCCACATATTCTCTTATGTTCAGCAAAATCAATATGCAAGTCAAGTCTATTCGGAAGTCCTTCTTGAAGTACACTTGAGGAACACATTTTTCCATGAAGCATGCACAAAATATGTTGCTAAAAGATGATACTTGCATCTTTATTCAGCAAGACATATGGAATATTTGAGGCAAAAATGAAATCCATCCATTGCCAGGAGAGGAACTATCTTTTGGGCTGCTCAGAAACTATATGCAATTCTTGGCAAAGGTAAGAATCCATGCTTCAAGTAATGGGTTGACTTTATGTTGAAGCATGAGTTTAGAGGCCCAAGTTAAGCTATGTATACGCAATCCTATAACACAAACATGGCTTAAAAAAAAAAAAAACACGGCTCCCTGTTCCTTTCCTAATCCCAGGACTTGAAAAATCCTTGTGCTAATATTAATGTTTTCTTCAAGTGCATCAACAAAGATCTTGATTTAGATGACTAGATGATATTATTTTTCATTGAAAATCCACCTGAATGGTCATTATAGGTTAACCTCAATGTACTTGCCAAAGTAAGGTGTATGGAAACTCATGGAGAAGAGTTTCTTTGATGCTGGAATATACATAAGACTTAATATACCTGTTTATCTTCATGGAGTCCTCCACATTATAGGAGACAGCTCTACTATTTTTATGAGGGGTAGCCCTTATTTTTGGCCATATATAATGGCATACAATTTTGAAGTTGTGAATTAATAATGCTTAGGATATCAAAAGATGTAAGAAAGGGCTCTCATGATTTCAGTTGCGACATGACATGCGTATTTTTAAATAGGGGAAGGAGAATAGTTTGGATCATTCCATGTGTTTGGTAAGATACATGAAGTATATATTTAGCATATGGGTTTTGGTAGACTAGAAGTCAAATAATTGGAGAAGGATTTTGAAGATAAGGGTCACAGAAATGAGGATGAACGAAGAGGATCCTAAGGTTCAAGGGTTTACAATTATTAATAGAGATTATTTTATTTTTGCCATTGAGAAAAAGCTTTATGTATATGGTTTCATTAGTCAATTATTGGAGATTGAAAGAAATGTACTCTACAATTCCATTCATACTCATACATAATCTCCAACAACTGACTAATGAAACCATATACATAAAGCTTTTTCTTAATGGCAAAAAAAAAAAAAAAAATTCTCCATTAATAATTGTAAACCCATGAACCTTAGGATTCTCTTCCTTCAGCCCATGTCTTTAACCCTTATTTTCAAAATACTTCTCCAATTATTTGACTTGTAGTCTACTAAAACTCATATGGTAAAGATATACTTCATATATCTTACCAAACACATGGAATGATCCAAACTATTCTCCTTCCCCCATTCAAAAATATGCATGTCATAACTGTAATCATGAGAACATTTCTTGCATCTTTTGGGATCCTAAGCATTATTGATTCACCACTTTTAAAATTATATAACATTATATATGGCCTAAAATAAGGACTACTTTGTGTAAAAATAGAAGGGGTGTCTGATATAACATAGAGGACTCCGTGAACAGGCATATTAAGTCTTATGTTTGTTCCACCAATAAAGAAACTCTTCTCCATTGGTTTCCATACACCTTCCTTTGAAAAGTACACTTTAAGGTTAACCTCTAATGACCATTTAGGTGGATTCTCAATCAAAAATATCATGTAGTCATCCAAAGCAAGATCTTTATTGGCACTTTTTGAAGAAACATTAATATCAGCATGAGGGTTTTCAAGTACTGGGATTGGGATACGAACAGGGAGCATGTTTGTGTCATAGGACTGCATATACGCAGCTCAACATGGCCTCTAAACTCATGCTTTGACATAAAATTAACCCATTATTTGAAGCAAGGATTCTTACCTTTGCCGAGAATTGCATATAGTTTCCAGGCAGCCCAAAAGATAGTTCCTCTGCTTGGAATGGATGGATTTCATTTTTGCCAAAATTAAATATTCCATGTCTTGCTGAATAAAGATGCAAGTATCATCTTTCAGCAACATATTTTATGCATGTTTCATGGAATAACGTGTTCCAGAAATGCACTCCAAGAAAGACTTACGAGTAGACGTGCACTTGCACATTGATTTTGCTGGAAAATAGGAGAATATGTGAAATAATTCATCCTCACACAAGAATGCCATGAAACTACCCATATGTGAGAAACAAATAAAACTGTTCCCACGAAAATTACTACCCATAGCTGCAAGCACAACACCATCAACATGTCCAAGACGTGCAGCACCAAAAATACCATACAGGATCACTGCCACCATTGTTTTCATCCATTCCAAACCAGTTCCATTCAACAGAAAGAGGTCATCGCTATTGAAAAAGTAATTTCACGGCACAATGTTCGGATATTCAGCCTCCGTATGACCTTTACCGTTTTGACATTAGACGCACGATTCAGGTTCCTTTGCTGTGAGTATGCATGACTAATCCCTTCAAAGTTTTCTTCTCATCGAACAAATTCAGGATATTTCTCGCATTTTTCCTTGTTTTAGGTAAATATCTTTGAACCTTCGTTGCTTCTTCACGCACTGTTTTTCCAGCCTTTATGAATATATGTGATTCTAGATAAAGTCACAACATCTCATTATTCTCACCCATTGTTATTGGTGAAATACCAACCCATGTGTGGTCCTATTCGTGCTATATCATTCGATCGGCGTAAGCCTTGTCAAGCTAGTTTTGCTTATATTTTCCAATCGGCAAATTCAGCAAAGGCAAAATTATTGCCAAAGTTAATTACTATTTAATACCATTTATTATTTTCCAATCGGCAAAATTACTACTTATTATTTTATTTACATTTCAATTCTTAGCCATTTTTACAAATTACTATACCGGTTACTTCTCTTATAGTGGATTGCCATTAATTTTCATTTGTCGTCTAGACTTGTACTTAATTATCATTGGTTATAATTTGATTTATTACCATTGATGGTGACTGATAATTCTTCAAAATTATTTGTATTCTTTATTATCATTTAATTCAGTTAAGCTTTTTCTTTAAAAAAACAAAAAACGAGATGCAAATGATACTAAAAGTGGTAATGCTTGATTGATTTTTAACAACGGATTGGATTCTGATATGATCAAATGAAGGGCCATGAAAACTTAACCCATAAATAATTTAATTGTATTCTAATGATAATTTGATCAAATTAAGGACCATAAATAATATTCTCTGTTTCTAATGATTATTTTATGATAATATTTAATATGGTTGTTATAGACCAAAATTATATCTCATAATCACACATTCATGTCTCATATAAAATATGGCATAACATAATGAGATTTTTACAAATATTTTCATGCACTATATTGATTTGTATTTATGGGCAAAATTATCATTATTTATTTCATTTCCTTTAGTAACCAATTATTACCAAAAATTGACCAATTATTTCATTATATTGATTTCGTAAGTTACGTTGACCGGCTTTTCATCACTCATTTGATAAGATAGTATTTGATATATTACTTACTAAGATTATTGCTAGTAATATAGATTATTATTTAAAAATATTATTACTTTTTAAATTGTTGATAATGTTATAATACAGTATTTTGTATGTACAGACAATCTAAATAAAAATTTACATTATTCTATTTGGTATATCAAAAAAATATTACTAGATAAAATATATTTTTTACCAATATAATAATAATAATAAGCTATTTATTAATAATAATAATTATTATAAATAATAATTATTAGTTATAATAATATTATTATAATTTTATTTTTAAAATAATAATTATTAATAATAATAAGAGGATTTAATTATTAATTATGATTATAATAATTAATGTTGTTAATAATTATTATTAAAAAATAATAATTATAACAATTAATAATAATAATTATTATTATTATTATTTATAATAATAATATTAATTATCAAATATAAGAATAAAAAACAGAATTGATTGGATTAAAGCTCATTACAAATATTATCGATTGATTTTAATAGCTTATTTGCACATATCAAGTAATATTAAGGTAATTATTATAAATATAAAATATTTTAAATAGTATAACACTCTAATTAAAGGACTAAATTACAATACACATTGTAATCTTAACATAGGAAACATACCAATAATTTTTTCGTAATTCTCATCAATATATCAATTGTTATGTGGACTTTTGGGTATTTCATACTCTTAACTTTCATTAGTATTTTAAATTTTTATATTACGTGTATGAATTTATTTTCCATAAAATGAGTCGATTTTTTAATTTTTAAACAATGCACCTAAGTCTCATATTTCAGTTCATAATAGGAAAGTGAGAAGAATTGATATTATAATTGCCACGATTTATTAATTTTAATGATTGATTATAGCTTATATTTTTACCAGCAACAAAAATTGTGACTGTGTTACAATATAATAAGTGAAAGAATAATTGATTTCAATTTACAGCCTGATTGCACCATAACTGTTCAAACACATTTATTTATAATAATTGCACTGATGTTTAAATTAGTATAATTTTTGGATATTAGCAAACATCATTATTTTCAATTGACGTCATATTTCGATATTAACTTGTTAATTAATAATACACTGCCTTAATTAAAAAATATATTCTTTCACTTCTACATTTTATTGCAATTTAACCTATAAGCACAAATCACGTTAATTAGAATCCATAAATTATCGGCCATTATTCCTCTTCAATTCAATTACAATCAATAGCCAGGTCATCTCCCTTAATTTGTATGATGTTAATTGTCTATTAATATGCTTCTTTTTTAATATGTCACAGCTAGCCAATTTTATTTATTTATTTATTTATTTTTGGCTAAAAGAGCAGAATAAAAAACAACTAAAACAAACTAAGGACCACCGCCTTTGAAGAGGGCCCTAGGTCTCGAGTCTGGGCCATTCCAAACATGCAGCGGGCCATCAGAAACAGCACCAAATCTCGCCAAGTAATCAGGACAACAATTAGCAAGTCGAAGGACAAGAGAAAAAGAAACTATCCAAGGCTTGACGCAAGTAGTCTGATCTCATGCACCAAATCCAAACGAGAATGGCGATGATGGACCTCCAAAGATGAGACTGCAAGGAAGGCCTCCAAAGAATCGGTCTCACACACCACCAAACGGAAACCAGGATCCCAAGTAAATGTCAGAACTTGCAGAATAGCCAAAAGCCCAAAACCTCTACCCTGAGCACATCACAGGTAGTAGAGGAATTAGAAAAAGCAGCAGGCCAGTTCCCCACATCATTCCGCAGCAAGCCCCCGATGCCACCAGGATTCAAGTGATACATCACACTCCCATCAACATTAATCTTAACAAAACTAGCAGGAGGCCTGCACCAAGAATCGGGAGAGGCATCTGTAGAAAAATCCACAGCCTTGGAGCAGAACCTCTTAATGTCTTCAACCGAAGCATAAATAAGATGAAGCAGTTTAGCAAGATGCCAAGATTCACCACCAAAAGCAACCTGGTTGCGCCAGCGCCACAACCACCAGATAGATGCCATAAATACAGTCCCAGAATGAGCTTATTTGGATTGGCTTTTGTTATAAAGAAATTATTCATTTTATTTAAAAAAAATATTTTTGTAAATTTTTAGAATTATTTGGATACAATTTAAAAAAATTGTTTCAATTAAAAAATCAATTTACTATTTTTTTAAAAGCTAAAAATACCTAACTTTAAAAAAAAAATAGAAGCAGAAATAGTTTTTAATAAAATTAATTTTTAAAAATATCCTTTACTTTTATTCAAAATTACAATACATATCCTTTTTTTTTTATCCATTGTCAAACCCTAGTTTTTTTCCTCCTTTTTAATGTCTCTCTTTTTTATAATTTAACTATAAAAAAAAGTATCTTTATTCTTTTGTATTCAAATAGACTTATAAATATTTTTAATAATTAAAAATATTTCTCAGATAATCTATTTAAATACAAAATAACTTTTTCTAAAAATTAAAGCTCTGCAAAAAAGATTTAGAGAAATAAAGTCATTTTTTTATAAGCTTATCCAAATGGACTCTATGTCTAGCTGAAAAAGTTCTTAATGTTGTACTCTCCAAGGAAATCTATACCCGCAAAGCCAAGAATAGACCACAACTCCACACATCTACCACAATCACGCAAGCAATGGAAAATACTCTTTACCTCCTAAAAACATATAGGACAAATCGAAGAGGTAGTAAGATGCCCCAAGAATCGCAAAGAAATTGTGGGCAATGCCTCATGGAGCATCAACTGCAAAAGCGCCTAAAACTTCTTAGGGGTTACCACCCTCCAGTCCCAAGCCCAATTCTTAGAAATGTCCCATTGCATGTTTCTTTAAAAAAGCCAACAATAAGCATTCGAAGAAGGGTACAAGCCTAGACTCGAACCCGGCCAAAGCTAACCATTAGCGCAGGCCGAGCTCTGAGAAATGGGAAGAACATTAATGGCTTCAATGATAAAATCAGGAAAAAGGAGTACCAAAGTGGGATATAAACCAAGAACCATCCTCACCAAGCATCACTAACTCTGAGATGCACATCTGAAATATGGACATAATCAATCAAGTTAGCCCAAGTCATACCAAAAAGAAGAGTTCCCATCACCCAAAGTCCACTTCAACCTATCCTAAAGGCGATTCCAGGCTCTAATGGTACTCTATCAAGTATAAGAAGCACCTGAAGAATAAGAACAATGCAGCCCATTATGCAAATACTTGTAGGTCAAAGCCCTCACCCCAAAAGCCAGACTCACCACACACCAACTTCCAAATAAGTTTACCCAACAATGCCACATTTGTTTCTCTAGCTCTACTGATACCAAGACCCCCAAACCGCTTTGGCATAGTCACAATCTGCCAAGACACCAAGCTCAAGCTCTTAGCATCCACTTTGCTATCCAAATAAATTGGTGTGTTGTCTGGTCAATTTTCTCACGAAGACACTGGGGAAACCACAAAGTCTGCATGCGATAGATAGGAATAAAGGCCATGATGGATTTGGCAAGGCAAATCCTACCTGCATGGTTTAATAACTGCCCTTTCTAACTAGTAAGGCAATTCTGGATCTTCTCTATGACCTCCTAAAAAATTGATTGCCTCACCTTCCCCTAGATAAAAGAGACACCAAGATACTTACCCAAATCAGTGGTAAATCTCACAGTAGAGAGACTAGTGAAATTATCCTTCCTTCAATAACAAATATTCCTAGAGCAAATTGCTCTAGACTTCTCAAAATTCACATGAAGACCAGAAGCAGAACAAAAGACCTTGAGAGTGTTTAGAACCATCTTAACATCACTATTCTTGGTCTTATAAAACAAGAGAATATCATCTGCAAAAAAGAGATGAGAGATAGGAGGTCTTCTTCTATAAACTCGACTCCTTCCTCCACTATTTTATTAATAAGTAAGGATAACTTCTCTATACAAAGGACAAAGAGGTAGGGAGATAAAGGGTCACCTTGCTTCAAACCCGTAGTTGGAGAAAATGATTTAAGCTGAGAACCATTCTAGAGAATACAATTCATAATCGGCTTCATAGAAATGTCAGGAAAACCAAAATCCACCAATGTTGCTTCCAGAAAATCCCAGTTAACATTGTCATAAGCCTTCTCAAGATCTAGCTTAAAATCAATACTACTTTTCTGACTCTTGGCTTCTGCAAGTGATTCAAAACCTTTTGAGCCACTATAATGTTGCCAGTTGTACCTCTGCCAAGAATGAAACTACCTTACAAAGGACTAATAATCTCATTCAGGAAAGGCCGAAGTCTATTCATTATCGCCCTACTAATAATTTTGGAGATCACATTGCATAGGCTAATGGACTGGAAATTCTTCAAATGCAACGAATGATCTTTCTTGGGAATAAGAACAATCAAAGAATAGATGGGTCAAAACCCCCCCCACATGAAAGTATCCCTTACTAATCTCCACAACTCATCACCTACCATATCCCAATAATGCTTAAAAAACAAAGGCTGGAAACCATCAGGACCAGGAGCCTTGAAAGGCTTCATAGCCATAACCGTAGCCCTCGCTTCCTTTTTAGTGACAGGCGCAGTAAGAGAAATACACCCAACTGAGCTCAATATAACATCATACTAACTAACTATTAATGTACCATTTATTTTACCGCATTTAATTTTGATAATAATTAACTAGTAGAATATTCATAACTTTCTACCTAAATTTTTCTAAAGTAAAATTTTTTTTTTTCTGATTGCCATGTCTAATTCTATTATCTATTTATTAATTTTAAGCAGAAGAATAATTCTACTACATGCTAGTCGGTAATTCCCACAGTTAAGGCAACCATCACATACTACAAATATGCAACACAATTACTAAGTCTCCTAAGGGTTACGTAGGTACTAATACAAAATACATAGGTAGATTACAAAAAAGGAAACACCTTATACAATAATAGTAATATTAAGCATGTAATCTAAAATAACTAAATTGACTTTATGAATAACAAAGTCATATTCTAAGCCCACTTCCATCTCAATGGTCATCATGATCCATGCCATTTGGAAATGCTAAAGAAAAAAGGTGAGAGAAATCTTCCGGTAGGGTGGTGTTATCAGGGAGTCCCACTTCATCCCAAAACTGCTAAGAATAAGGCGAGAATGCAGCACTATGTGTAACACATAATAAATCAAATTTCATGTAAAATCATTAGAAAATTTATAAACAAAATGATATAATAAGTCACAGGTAGTAGACAATATAAATTATCATTCCCAGCCATTTCATAGAGTCAACAAGATGGCAATAGTAGTAAACATATATAGTAAATCAACAACACAAATAACATAATAATCAATATAACTCATAAATAGTGGCAAGTATATTGTCCAATTCCTTTTTGCTACTTTATGATCTTTTCGATGGCTAAAGTCTGTAGAGTTTTCCATAGTAATTTCAAATCTGCAAGAGCTCTCATTGCTAGAGCGTCCCCTAGTCAAATTTTCAAATACACCACTTGTCTACTGTGAGGTAAAGCCGATGAATCGGTGTAGGTTAATACACCACTTGTCCACAATTAGGTGAGGCCGATGTATTACCTTTGGTAAGTGTATCACTTGTCCACTCCGAGGTGGTGCCAATAAACTACCACGTACCATTGCTAGACAGTAAACATACTACTTATCTACTATGAGATAGGGCCAATATATTCACTTATAGCTCCATTTTCCACATAGTCTTGCCATCAATTTATCATCAAACATATCATGCAAACATTCATTTCATAGAACTCATCATATATCAATCATCAAGTGCACATAAGAGGATTAAAATCATAGAATCCCATTTCTTTGCAAAACCATGTGATCACCAAGTCCTTATCCGTTACTAGGTGGGGCCTAAGGTGTTATAGAACAATCACCAACTCCTTGTCCGCTAGCATGGTGTACCCGAGGTGTCATTTATTTATTTGTTCTCACATAACAACCAATTCACATTGTGAACATACTCAAATTCATTCTCAACACATAGTGCATATGTACAAATTTATTCCTATCACATAGTCCACTTAATCTCATAATCATCTCAAATTGCCATAAATCAATGACTCCAAAATTTCATCAAGAAGCCCATGTTATCACTTGCTAACATCAAATCATAACCATATCTATGTGCACAATTCAAAGCATATAAACATAGGACATCTTTGCTATCAATTCATATCACTAGTGCACATATGATAACACATATTCCAAGCCAAACTTTTCATACTCCATTGAACAACCTATGCCTCCAGTGGTTGCTGATCCAGATTAACCTCCTTCAATGGCCCTTTTATTAGATCTCTAAAGACTCATGAGATTGAGCTGAATGAAGTTTTTGAGGAAAGCAGTAGAAAAGGCAAATCCATTGCTCTTAAGTCTACACAAATGAAAGCAAACTTTACCAAAGCATTAAAGGCTTCAGAAGAATCAAAAGAAGAAGAATCTTCTAAAGATGAGGATGATGAGGAAAAAGATGAGATTGCTTATTTGGCTAAAAAGATTTTAATGGCCTAGATCAGAAGGAAGAAGAAGAAAGGGTTTATTCCCAAAAAGGGCAAGAAAGGAAAAGCAAAGTAGAGTAAAATCATCTGCTATGAGTACAAAGAGCTTGGACATATAAGATTTGAATGTTCGAAGTTGAAGAAAAGCTCCAAAAGGAAAGCACCTAAGAAGAAATCTATGATGGCTACATGGGAAGATCCTGATGAAGAATAAAAAGGTGCAAAATCTCAAGAAGAGGAGGAAATAGTTGCAAATCTCTCCTTCATGGCAGACATAATTTTTTATAAAGAAACTGAGGTAATAACTTTTGAATCGAAACCTTCTTATGATAATCTTCAAAAAACTTATGATGAACTTTTGAATAATTCTCAAATTCTTTCTTCTCGTTATTCTTCTTTACAAAAGAGTTTTCAAAAGTTGTCCTTTGAGTTTAAAAAGCTTGAGTCAGAAAAGAAGAACCTAAGGCATGAGAAAAATGAGCTTTTAAAAGAAAATGAGCTTCTTAAGAAAGACATAAATGACTTAAAAACTGAAGTTTCTAAATCTGCTCAGAAAATATCTTCTGATACTTCTAAACTTCAAAAAGTATTCAAGCTTCTCAGGTCTGATCTTTAGAAAATGGTAAATGGCTCCAAGAATCTTAATTTGATGCATGGTTGTCAAAGACCATATTTTGAAAAATTAGGACCTGGATATGGGAAAGAAGAAAATATTAAATCATTCAAGAGTTCTCAAGGCAAAGTTCTTGTTTGTATATACTACTTTAAGAAGGGTCATTCTTTTGAGAAATGTTTTTCTTTAAGAAAAGTAAAGAAATAGAAGTGAAGAACCCTAAGAAGGTAACTAACCAAAAAGGACCCAAGTAAATATGGGAACCTAGGGTAAAAGGGATGAAACAGTATCTAGACAATGGATATTCCAAAGACATGGCCAGAAATAAAACTTGGTTTAAAAACCTCAGATCCAATAATGGAGGAGTTCTAAAATTTGCTAGTGGAATCAAGTCTAAGATCATTGGTATAGATAATATTGGTAAGAAAAATTCTAACTTGATTACTGATGTTATGTTGATTGAAGGGTTGACTTACAACCTTCTGAGCATTAGTTAGTTTTGTGACCAAGGCTACAAAGTTGAGTTTAAACCTTCTAGGTGCATCATAAAAGACTTCACCTTAGATATAATCATTCTTATTGCTAAAAGGCATGATAATACTTATATATTATATCTAGATGGCATCCTTTGTGGATGAAAAGTGGACGTGGCATAAGAAACTTGGTCATGCTCACATGAGATTAATCTCTGAGATTTCTCAAAAAGAGCTTGTTAAAGGTTTACCCAAAACCAACTTTGACAATGATTCAACATATGAGTTCTACCAAAGGGGTAAACAAACCAAGAGTTCTTTCCATAACAAGAATATAGTTTCAACTACAAGGCTAATTGAGTTTTTACATCTTGATCTTTATGGGCTAACTAGAGTTACTAGTTTAGGTGGTAAGAAATATGATTTTGTCATTGTGGATGACTCCTCAAGATATACATGGGTTATATTCCTAGTCTATAAAGATGAAGCTTATGAGGCCTTTAAAGTGTTCTCAAAAAGAGTTCAAAATGAAAAGGGTTTTTGTATCTCATCCATTAGATCTTATCATGGTGGTGAGTTTGAAAATCATGTTTTATAAAGCTTTTGTAAAGAACATGGCATTTCTCACAATTTCTTTTGTCCTATAACTCCTTAACAAAATGGAATTGTTGAAAAAAAGGATAGATCCTTACAAGAAATGGCCAGAACCATGCTTTTAGAAAGTAGTTTATTAAAAGGTTTTTAGACAAAAGTAGTTAACATTGCTTGTTATATACAAAATTGTGTTTTCTAAAAGCTAATACTCAAGAAAAGCCCCTATAAATTATGGAAAGGAATGAGACATAACTTATGTTATTTTTATGGCTTTGGATCAGAATGTTTCATCCTTAACACAAAGGACAAGCTATCAATGTTTGATCCTAAACCTAACCTTAGTGAAGTCCTAGGAAACTCTTCTGTTGCTAAAGCTTAGGAGACCATACATATCTATTTCAAAGAAAAGAAAAAGGATTTGGACTAGAATATTCATGACCTAGAAGAAAGCTTTGAAGATCTGTCTTTTCTTTAGCCTTGGACATTCTAATCTTACATGTCTAGATTCTTTGCACTCAAAGCAAATAACTTCATCTTGCTTGGCTTTTCCTTTTTTGTCCTTTTTAGAGACATAGCCTTCCTTCTTCTTCTTCTTAATCCAAGCTTTTCATATCTTTCTTGCTAAGTGAGCAATTTCATCATTATCATCAGAGGAGTCTTTTTCATCTTCATCTTGCTCTTTTGCAGCAGCCTTAGAGAAACTAGTCTTTCTTTGAGTGGAATTTAGTGCAATGGATTTTCCTCTTATATTTGACTCCTCAGAGGCTTTATTGAGCTCAATCTCATGAGTCTTTAGAGATCCAATAAGTGCATCTAAACTGAGCATATTCAAGTCTTTTGCTTTTTAAATAGCTATTACTTTGGGGCGCTAGGCCTTAGAAAGACTCCTTAGAATTTTTCTTACCATTTTAGCATTAGTATATCTCTTGCCCAAAGGTTTCAACTGATTTATGATATGCATAAATCTAGTTGTCATCTGATCAATATTCTCATGCTCTAACATTTTGAACATTTCATATTGATGGACTAGCATGCTAATCTTGGTCTCCTTGACTTGATCAGATCTTTCATGGGGAGCTTGGAGTCTGTCCTAAATCTCCTTAGCAAAGTCTCATGATGTGATCTTATCATATTCACTCTTGCTTACGATACATGTGAGGAGATACTTTGTCTTGGTATTCACTTGAACTTTGGCTTTGTGTTGGTTAGTCCATTGGTTTCTTGGGATGATTCTAACCATTACTGGTGGAGGTTGATTAGGATTAGCAACCATTTGAGGCACAAGTTGCACAATAGTAGGTATAGAGTCACTATTCTCTATTATTTGCCACATGTCAATACTTGTAGACTCAATGAAGAGTCTCATTCTATCTCTGTAGTATGGCTAGTCTTCATAATTGAAATATGGAGGGCAATTATTAGAGTGCCCCATTAGCAATATGGTTTATTTGTTACGCTACTTTCTAGATCTTTATCCTCTGCAACAGTTAGGAAACTCAACCCCCAGAGATATGGCTCTAATGCCAATTGTAGATTGACATAGCACGAGAAGGGGGGGTTAAATCGTGCTTCAATTAAAATTTAAGTTCCTGAAAATCTTTAGAAACAACTTTATCAAGTCTTAGACTTGAAATGCCCAAGCTATCAAGTTAGTTATTTTCATAAAGTTCTTTGATGCAAGTAAAACAAATGATTCAATGTATCAAACAATGAAGAGTAGTAAGGCTAGAAAGATCACATAGAGAGTTTTATATTGGTTTGGCCGACCACTTTGCTTATGTTCAGTTTCCAACACTTTGTTGAGATTTTTATAGTCAGAGTATTATTTTTTCAAACTTCTCCAAGCTTTTACAATGGAGTAGTTTTTCATAAGCCTCTCCAAGTTTTGCAAATGAGTAGTTTTTCTCAAGCCTCTCCAAGCTTTACAAACAAGTAATCTTTAATCCTAGCCTCTCCAAACTCATAATAATCACTAACAGGTCAGGTTACAATAAGTAGATTGTTGAGGTTTGTATTTGTTACACTCAAACTAAAACTCTCAAAGGAGTATAATCAAATAAGTACAATGTGTATGACTTCTCAATATTCTAAGCAAGAGGATATTATCAAATACAATGCGAATGAGAAGATATTTTAATTAGAAGTTACAACAAATAACTTTCTGGTGGTTCGGAAGGTTTAGAAAGTTAAAAGATGAAAACTTCTAGTATGTGCAAAATTTTCAAAGAGCCTAACCCTTTCTTCTTCGACTTCCATCTTTTTATAGACATCAAAATATATCCATTGAAGCATGCAGATCTTGAGCTTTGAGCCTCTTTGATCCATTGGTCTAAGATTGGATAGACAAAAAGTTGCTTTTTTTTCTCAGTCTTTAAAAATAACCCAGAAGAGGAAAAGTAGCCATTTGATGGTTTATCAACTTTTTAGACTTGTCAATGCTTCCTTTGGATCTTGTCACATCACATTTTACTTTCGAACTTGAACCTTGAATCATGTAGAAGAAGCTTTTTGAAGGTGAGATACTTCATGAAAAGCATCTTTCTAGTGGTTACCTTTCTTAGTAGAGCGTTCTGGATAGATCATCCTTTTGATGGCTTGTTTTCCTTTCTGATAATGTAAATTCATCCTTCTAAACTTACTGATATGTTTCTTTAATGAGAGAGATCATGAATATGACAAAGTGTCCTTTTTCTTGTGATGTAGAAATGAGATACACAAAAGAACTAGAGCTTTGTACATCCTTGTATACATTTCTACACGAATTGTTTGATCTAACTCACAGAAACATTTAACAATGTAAATAAACAGTTAGTTCGTAAAAGATTTTATTAAACCTTGATTTGTTGATCATCAAAACCTTTTAGCTTTAAGATACAAACCACGAAGTGGCTTCTAAAGGGCATTGAAACTAACAAAATGTCCTTATACAATACACCATTCAAGATGGTAGATTTGACATTTAACTGGTAAATAGTCCAATTTCTATTGAGTTGCTAAGGCAATGTGTATTCTGATGGTATCATGTCTTGCAATTAGGGCAAACATATCAATGTAATCAACACCAGCTTCTTGGGCATAGCCCTTGACAACTAATATGGCTTTGTGCTTCTTTATTGAACCATCAGAATTCAGTGTGGTCTTATAGACCCATTTTAATCCAATCATGTTTCTATGATCTGGTTTTTTAACCAGTTGCCATGTATCATTTTTTTCAACCATTTTGATCTATTGCTATATTCTATTCTTCATACTTAAAACAAGAACAAAATTTTCTAATTCAAGAACTGCAAGGCTACACTTTTCATAAACATCAACAAGAGTTCTTGTCTTTCCTATTAGTGACTCAAGTGAGGAAGAAGAAGAGTGATCTCTTAGAAAAGAACCTAGACTAGATGAGCCCGAATAAGGAGTAGTTTCATCATAATCTAAATACGAATTACTGGAGTCTCAATCATCGAGAACATGATCATTATCATATGGTGGCTACATAGATTAATGTTGGAGCAAAATAGTTGCTCTTGTCTTAACTTTTTACTCCTCCTAATTCCATGAACTAGCCATATCCAATTTAACATCATGGCTAACAACAATTTTTCCAAACTTCAAATTAAAAATTCTATAGCCTTTAAACTGAGTGCTATAGCCAAGAAAAATACTTTTCTCAACTTTCACCTCTAACTAGTGTCTTCCCTCTGCTAGTATACGAATATAGCAAATAAACCCAAAAACCCTCAAGTGCTTGGCTGAAGGCTTGTGATTGCTTCATGCTTCTAAAGGTGTTTTACCATTGACTGCTTTTATAGGCATCCTGTTAAGTAGATAATAGCCGTATTAACAGCCTTTGCCCAGAATTTTTTGGTCAAATTTTTTTCAACCAACATGCTCTTTGCCATCCCTATGACTAGTCTATTTTCTCTCACAAACTCCATTTTGTGTGAGAGAATAGCCAACAGTGAGTTGGTGTTGTCGGCCTTCTTCTTCACAAAATTGCTCAAATTCTATGGAAGTGTATTCTTTGCCTGATCTAATCTTAAATATTCTATTTTGTAGCCACTTTGAGTTTCAACCAAACTCTTAAACTTATTGAAAACATGAAACACATCATATTTTAGTTAAAGAAAAGAAACCTATGTCATTCTAGTAAAATCATCAATAAACAAGATAAAATATTTATTTTCACTAAAAGAAACAATCCTCATAGGACCACATAAATCAATGTAAACTAACTCAAGCTTCTTTTTAGCTTTCCATGCTTTCCCAATAGGAAAAGGCTATCTATGCATCTTGCCCAGCTAACAAGCATCACATACATTATCACATACTTGAATGGGAGCCAAATTCTTCACCTTTTGTTTATCATGAAGATGCTTTAATGAATTGAGATGATAATGACCATATCTCTTATACTAAAGCTAAGTCTCATCAACTTTGACTTTTAAAACATCACATGAATACTACCACATAGAGGAAAAACTTTTGTTCTCCATAGTAACATTAGCAATTTCCTTTCTAACAAGATAACAAATAGTGCAGTGATTATTCTAAAAAATAAGAGAATATCCATGAGAAACCATTTTAGAAACACTTAAAAAATTCTGAGCACAAGTAGTACATCGCTAATAAGTTTCATACCTTTCTTTGTTGGAACAAAAATTATGCCTCTTTTTGCAAATTTGACAACATCACTATTCCCTATTTTGACAAAGACATTGATTGAAGTATCAAACTCCTCAATGAGCGTTGAGTTGTGAGTCATGTGGGTAGTGCAACCACTATCAATTATCCATGCATCTTTGTTGTCAAAGCTAGAAGACAAGGCTGTCATAAACAAGTAGTCATCACATTCTTTGCTCTATGACACACTTGCTTGCTGATTTGGCTTGAAACTTGAGAAGCTTTGGTCTTGCTTCAGCCTGCAAAATTTCTCAGCATGGCCAAACTTTTTGTAAAAATGACATTGTAGTTGAGGTTTTACTATATACCAACAATCCTGTTAGCTCCAATGCCCTTCAGAAACTGCTCTATGGTTGTGAACCAAAATGAGTTTTGAGGTTTTGATACATAACAAATCAAAGTTTAAGTTAATCTTTTTGTACTTGAATGATTTTGTATCCAGAAATATTTTCTTTCGTCAAAAAGATCATAATCGTATGCATTACCTGCTTGAGAATCAACAAAGTTGTGCTATCCATCATTCTTTTACTTGAAATACTTGATATGGAATATATGCTTTATATACTTCTTGAGCTTTGACATACTTCTTATGAAGTGTTACACATTCAAAGCTTCCTCTGTACACTTCATAAACAAATTCAAAAAGTCAAAAAGGTGATTTGACAAGATGCAGAAGAGATGCTGACAAGTCTGAATAGTTGGCAAACTAACAAATGGATACTTTTCCACTTCTATGTAAATGGAAAAAGGAAGGCAATTTCTTCTCTATCCAATCGTAGACTAGCAGGCCAAAAGGATTCACAAAGATCAAGGCCTGCAAGCTTCAACGGTCATATTTTTGAAGTCTATATAAAACTAGAAGTCGAAGAAAGAAGAGTTAGACTGTTGTATGTTTCTTATGTAAAAAGAGCTTCCTTCTTTCATCTTTCTTAATTGTTTAAAAGCACTAGAAAGTTACTCACTGTAACTTTTGACAAAAAGAAAATATTCTCTATTGTTCTGTATTAGATAATATTCTCTTTTTGAGAATTTAGAGAAGTCACATACATCAAGCTTTAGAGAGAGTTAGTATGAGTGTTTGAACCACATTATTTGTAAAAATTGTATTTGGACCTAGTAGTAGTCAATGTGAGCTTGGAAAGGCTAGGAAAACACTACCGATTTGTAAAGCTTAGAGAGGTTTGGAAAAAGCCTACTCAATTGTAAGAAGCTTGGAGAAGCTTGGACAAAGAATACTCATGGGTTATAAAATCTCAACAAAGAGTTGGGGATTAGAAGTAGGCAAGAGGTTTGGCTAAGCCATTATAAAAATTCCTTGTGTGATTTTTATATCGCTTATCTTGTTACTTAGTTTTATCACATAAGTTCATTTCTGTTTAAACTTTATCCAAAACAAAATCTATTTCCACTTTATACAGATTAAACTGTTTTATAAACTAACATAATCGCTTCCGTAATCCAAGTCTTGAACTTAAGATAAATTTGTTTTATTAAAGCTTTTTCAAATTACAAAGTATCTTGAAAGCATGATTCAACCCTCTTTCTCATGCTATCCTATCTAATAATTAACATCAGAGCCTACTTATGGGTTGAGCTTCCTAAAGATTGCAGAGGTCAAAGATTCTACCAAATGGCTCCATAGATAAATCATATTACAGAAGGTCGCTCTATAAATCGCCCTCCTTACTTTAATGGCAAAGATTATCCATATTGGAAGGATAGAATGAGGCTTTTCATCGAGTCTACAAGTTTGGATATATGGGAGATTATTGAAAATGGTGACTATATACCCACAGTTGAGCAATTAGCATCTCAAGTAGTTGCTGATCCAGAGCAACCTCCACCTGTTGTAGTCAAAACCATCCATAAAAATGAATGGACTAATCAACACAAAACCATGGTTCAAATGAATGCCAAAACAATGTACCTTCTCATATATGCCTTGAGCAAAAGTGAATATGACAAGACCATATCCTGTGATTCAGCTAAGGAAATCTGGGATAGACTTCAAGTATTGCATGAAGGTACGAACTAGGTCAAAGAAACCAACATCAGCATGTTAGTTCATTGATATTAAATGTTCAAAATGCTAGAACATGAGAACATTGATGAAATGACAACTAGATTTATGCATATCATAAATCAGCTAAAGGCCTTAGGCAAAAAGTACACCAATACAGAGATGGTGAGAAAGATTCTGAGGAGTCTTTCAAAGGCTTGGCATCCAAAAGTCACTGTTATTCAAGAAGCTAAGGACTTGAATGTGCTTAGCTTTGATGCTCTCATTAGGTCATTAAAGACGCATGAGATTAAGCTAAATGAAGTCACTGATGAGGCTACCCAAAAAAGGAAAATCTATTGCTCTAAAGTCCACTTGAACAAGGACTCAATCTTCCAAAGCCTTGAAAGCCTCAAAAGAATCTGAAAAAGAAGAAGACGATTCCTCTGATGATGATGATGATGATAGTGATGAAATTGCTCACCTAGCGAGGAAGATCTCAAAAGCATGGATCAAGAGGAAGAAGAAGAACCTTGCTCCCAAGAGAGACAAAAAAGGCAAGGCCAAGCAAGATGAGATCATCTGCTTTGATGTCAAATCTGAATGTCTCAGACTAAAGAAAGCCCCAAAAAAGAATACTATAAAGAAGAAAGCTATGATCACTACATGGGAGGATTTGGATGAAGAACAAGAAAATGCAGAATCACAGAGTGAAGAAAAAATTGTAGCTAATCTCTATTTTATGGTTGACATTGTTTTAGATGAAGAAACTAAGGTACATGATTGTAAACTTGAACTCACTTTTGAAAATCTTCAAAAAGCCTATGATGAACTCTTGGATGATTCCAAGTCTCTTGCTTCTCATTATGCCTCTAAAAAAGGATTTTCAAAAATTATCTTTGTAGTTTGAAAAGCTCAAGATTGAAAAAGAAAAGGTTGTACACGAAAAGGAAAGACTGCAAAATGACAATATCCTTATTCAGAAGGATGTAATAGCCCTAAAAATTGAAGTTTCTGAAACTCACTCAAAATCATCTTCTGATATTTTTGAGCTTCAAAAAACTGTTAAACTTCTCAAATCAGATCTTGAGAAAATGGTTAATGGCTCCAAAAATCTGGATTTGATGCTTGGTGGCCAAAAGCCTTATCTTGACAAAATTGGTCTAGGCTTTGAGAAGTAAGATGATGAGCAATCATTCAAAGATTCCTCATATCAGATTTCTATATGTATATATTGTTTTAAAAAGGGGACACTCTTCTAAAAAATGCTTTATGAGAAGGAAAGTTCAATAAAAAATGAAAATGCCTAAAAACTCTATTAAGACAAAAGAACCCAAGAAGATATGGGTACCTAAAGTTCAAATTCCTTTTGATGCAAGTGTGTCTTAAATCAATACACCAGGGGGAAAATAAGTGGTATCTGGACAGTGGATGCTCCAGACACATGATTGGAAACAAATCCTGGTTCAAAAACCTCAGACCCAAGGATAGTGGAATAGTGAAATTTTTCGATGGAATCAAATTCAAAGTCATTGTTATAGGTGATGTTAGTAAGAACAATTCCAACCTAATAACTGATGTTATGCTAGTAGAAGGGTTAACTCACAGTCTTCTGAGCATTAGTCAATTTTGTGACTAAGGCTACAAAGTTGTGTTTGAACCTTCGCAGTATATAATTAAGGATTCCACGACTGATAAAATTATTCTTACAGCTAGAAGGCATAATAATGCTTATGTATTGTATCTAGATGGCCTTCTAGATCAAAATGTAAAACACTTAGCTTCCTTTGTGGATGAAAAATGGCTATGGCACAGGAAGTTTAGTCATGATCATATGAAACTAATTTCTTAGATTTCTTGGAAGGAGTTAGTACAAGGTTTGCCTAACATCAATTTTGAAAATAACTCTTCTTGTGAGTTCTGTCTTAGAGGCAAATAGACCAAAAGTTCTTTCCATAGTAAAAATGTAGTTTCAACTACTAGACTACTTGAGCTTTTACATCTTGATCTCTTTGAACCAACTAGAACTACCAATCTTGGTAGTAAGAAATATGGTTTAGTTATTATGGATGATTTTTCAAGATTCACATGGGTTATATTCCTAATCCATAAGGATGAAGCTTGTAAGGCCTTCAAATCTTTCTCAAAAAGAATTCAAAATGAAAAAGGTTTTTGCATCACTTCTATCAGATCAAATTATGGTGGAGAATTTGAAAATCACTCTTTTGAAAACTTTTGTAATGAAAATGGCATTTCTCATAACTTCTCTTCTCCTAGAAGTCCCCAGCAGAATGGAGTAGTGGAAAGGAAGAATAGATCATTGCAAGAAATGGCTAGAACTATGCTTCTTGAAAGTGGTTTATCAAAAGGTTTTTGGGCAAAAGCTGTTAACACTACTTGTTATATTCAAAATCATATTTTCTTAAGGCTTATTCTTAAGAAAACTCTCTATGAACTATGGAAGCGAAGAAACCCTAACATTTCTTATCTTCATATCTTTGGATCCGAATGTTTTATACTTAACACCAAGGATAAACTTTCAAAGTTTGATCCTAAATCTGATCTTGGAATTTTCATAGGATACTCTTCTGTTTCAAGAGTTTACAGAGTGTTCAACAAGAAAACTCAAGCTATAGAAGAATCCATTCATATAAGCTTCATGGAAAAGAAGAATGACCTGAATTAGAAGGTTACAGATTTGGAAGAAGAAATGGAAAACATGTCATTAAATGACAACTCCCCTAAGTTGCAGAACCTTCATATTGCCACTGGCAATGACAAAAATGATGATTCTGAACTTTCCTCTCATCAACCTGTTTCTGATGATAATTCTGAAGAACCAAAAGGTACTCCTCTGAAGCCAAGATACACTGAAGGGAGAGACTTGAGAGTTGCCTCTCAAAAGCAAATTATTGGTGAATATTCTCAAGGAATCAGAACAAGATCTTCTCTTAGAAGCGAATCAAATCATGCTCTTATCTCTGAAATTCAACCAAAAAGTATTGATGAAGCCATAATAGATCAAAACTGGATTGTAGTAATGAAAGAGAAGTTATATTAGTTTGAGAAAAGCAAAGTTTGGGCCCTTGTCCCTCTACCAAAAGGACGATCTACTATTGGGATGAAATGAGTGATCCAAAACAAGCTTGATAAAAATGGAAAAGTCATTAGAAACAAAGAAAGATTGGTGGCACAAGGTTATAACCATAAGAAGGCATTGACTATGATGAAACTTTTGCTCCCATAGCAAGATTGGAAGCAATTAGAATGCTACTTTGCTTATGCCTCATATGAAGGTTTTATGTTATTTCAAATGGATGTAAAATCTACCTTTTTAAATCGTTTCATATCTAAGGAAGTTTATGTCAGTCAACCTCTTGGTTTTGAAAATGAAAATTTTCCTTACCATGTCTTTAAGATTTCAAAAGATTTATATGGTTTGAAGCAAGCTCCCAAAACTTGGTATGATAGACTTAGCTCATTTCTAATAAAAAATCGTTTTGTGAGAGGAAAAGTTGACACTACTTTGTTTATTCTTCATGACAAAAATGATTTTTTGATTGTTTAGATTTATGTTGATGATATCATTTATGGAGCAACTAATCAAAATTTGTGTAAGAATTTTTCTGAGCTTATGCAAGGAGAATTTGAGAAGAGCATGATAGGAGAACTTAACTTCTTTCTTAGGCTACAAATCAAACAATAGAAGGATGGAATCCTGATTCATCAAGAAAAATATGCGAAGGATTTGCTTAGAAGGTTTGATGTGGACAAAGCTAAGAGCATCAGTACTCCCATGCATCCTTCTCAAGTTCTAGAAGCTGATGAAGATGGTGAAAAAGTTTCTAAAACACTTTACAAAGAGGTACTGTTTGCACTGTTATAGGCTACTATGATGTTGATTTTATTGGAAACAGAGTTGAAAGAAAAAGTACTAGTAGTTGCTATTGCTTTCTTAGAAAATTGTTGATAACATGGTCAAGCAAGAAATAGAACACTGTTGCTCTTTCAACTGCAAAGGCTGAATATGTATCTGCTACAAATTGCAATACTCAAATTTTTTGGATTAAGTAACCACTAGAAGATTTCAATTTGAGGTATACCAAAATCCTTATCCTATGTGACAATATCAGTGCAATTAATTTCACAAAGAATCCCATTCAGCATTCTAGATCTATGCATATTGACATGTATCATTTTATAAGAGATCGTGTTCAGAAAGGAGATATTGAGCTAAGATTTATTAATACTAAAAGTCAAATTGCTAACATCTTTATAAAACCCTTAACTGAAGGTCATTTCTGTCATATAAGTAGCCTTCTGAACATGATTAGTTTTTAAATCATTCATATTCATTGTATTTGATACCTCATTTTCTCTTGAGCAAAAAGTAAATGCTAAGATTGCTATATCCAAACGGGATTTGCTCTCTGGACAAAGTTCTTCAACTCAAATGTGTGGCTCAGAAAGATCACTTCAAGAAAGAATTCAAAGAACCAGCTCAGAATGTTTCCTCATATGATTCAGAAAGTAATTTCAGAACTGGTATTCCACTTAGTTGAGAAAGATTAAAGCCAAGTTCAAGTTGAGAATAGAGTACTTCAGAAAGATTACTTCAGAATTGGGTAAAGATGAGATTGAGAAAAATAGCTTATGATGTATTCAAGAAATAGATTTTCTCATGGGCACAGATTGACAGATCTCTCTGGAAAGATGATCAAGATTCTCATCAATATCTGCTTTCTAGAGAAATAAAACTGTCCTGTGATGTATGTCGTTTTGGTTACCTTTACTATTACACGATTGCCACGATCTCAAAAAGCGGGAAAATCAAAAGACTCAGTTATCCTGAAATGATAACATTTCATTTGAAACCGTTCACTTTATTTAGCGATCAGTTTCCCCAAAAAATAATCCTCACCTATCACATCAGCCTTTCACTTCTCGAATCACTTAGCAAACCTCTCATTATTCATCTTCTTCGCTCACAAACTTTCCTACCTTCGCTTATTCCTCTATACACCTAGCCTAAACACTTTCCCTCTTTCACTATTCAACTTTCTATCATCATGACAAAGAAGGGAGATTACAGCTTCCCTTACAAGTTTGATTATGATGAAATGCAAACTAGATTTCACAAGCAATTCTTCATCAAGCCTATTGTGCTCGGAAGAAGCTTTGAGGTGGAAAACTTCTTATCTCTTCCTCAGATTACAAAAGTTTTTGAGATCCAAGGATGGAACGATTTTTTGAGGATTTCAGAAGATGTGTACATTGCAGTAGTTGCTGCATTCTACAGTACTCTTGCCTCAGTTGATGAAGACAACACATCTGTCAAGAGCATCATCGGAAGCTTTGAGATTCAAGTGCTTCCTTCTAATCTTGTTCATATCACCAATACTCAAAATGAAGGTGTTCTGTGTCAAGGTGGTACAAAATAGTGGGAGCAACTCGAAGTCTTAGAGAAGAAGTCTCTGAAGCTCTCACTAGTAGACGAGACATGTAAGTAAGAAATATTCAAACTAGCTCTCTTTTATCAAATATTATGGTTGTTTATTCTGTAGTCCAATACACAGTGCTTCCTAGAATGGGTAACACTGATGTCATGACCGAAGTGGATCATATGGTCATATTCTGTCTCATGACTAGAAGAAGGATAAACCTGGTTAGGTTGATTTTGGACCACATGCTCACAGCTATTGATGATTCAAGGAGGAGTCATGCTGCTTTGCCCTATGACATGCTCCTTACATACATCTTTGCAAGAGCACAGTTTCTTGTGGATGGTCACATGAAGGATGAGAAACGCCCTATCACCACCATGAAGACCTTCACTGTCATGGGTTTGAAACTTACAAGCACTGACAAAGGAGAAAAGGAGAAAAAGAAGAAGGAAGAAAAGAAAAAAGAAAAGGAAGAGAAAAAGAAAAAGAAGAAAAAAGAGAAGAATTAGCCAAAGAGAAGAGAAGCTCCACTTCAGAAGGCAAAATCCAAACATTCTAAAGAAATCATAACAAAAAGGAGGCATGAGAGGAGTCACTCCCCTATCTCTAAGGAGAGGAGAGTTAGTAAAGGGAGATTACTAAGTTTGCTGAAGAATCCTCTCCTCTAGAGCAAAAGATGACACTTCAGTCATTACTACACAATTGATGAATGCTGCTGCACCTGCACAATCTGCACCAAGACCTTCCAAACCAAGAGAAAGAGGAATTACAATTAGGGATTAACCTCATCAAGAGCAACTTAAGCAACCTGAAACTGAAGCTTCAAATAAAAATGAGGATCCTAAAATCAGAAGGAATGAGAAAAAGCCTTTGAAGAAAGCCCCCATGCAAAATTTTGGTGATTCTACCCCATCTCCTGTCAAAAGAGCTTTGTTTGAAGCAGATCAAGATAGATTAAGAATAGAGGCATGGTTGCAAAGGCAAAAAGACAAAGCTACTAGAGTTGGTAGTTCAACCAAAGGCACAAGAAGCTTATCTACTTCTTTGGAGGTAGAACAAGACTACATTGTCATTGAAGATGTCAATTCATCCTCTGAAATGAGAAAGGTTGTGTTACCCTTAAAGGAGTCTACAAGAAGATTAGCATAGCCTGCCATTCAACCAGCAAGCCTATCATTGATTCCATTGAATCAAGAAATATCACTAGTTCAACCAGTTGAGCCTGCACCAGAAAGACTTGAGCCTAAAAGAACACCTGCTCTGGTAGCAGAACCAGAAATTGAACATGCTGTTGCTGAATATGAGATTGCACCTCAGAACACTCCAATGCCCTAACCAACCACTGCCATAGTACCTCGAGAATTTCCTGCTACTCCTGTCACTGCATAAACATTGCTACTACCCACTTCAATGCCTATATATGACAAAACAACTATTCCTACTGCTTTTAAGCATCGACAATCCTTAGCTAGTCATAGCCAGTACACTGAAAAAGTGCCTACTGAAGACCTTTCATCTGCTAAAGTTCTTCTAAATGCTACTAAAGTCCAAATGGATCTGCTCTTGGCCAATCAACATACTATCATGGTCAATCAGGTTGAACTTCAAGCCCATCAACAAAGGCTGGACTAAAGAATGGATAAGACTGAGCATCTTCTACTACAGATTTTGAAGACTTTTCAGAAAAGAAAAGGCAATCAATGATGGCTCTTCCATAATCCCATATTCCCATTTTTTTTTATAATATCAAAAGGGGAGAAGATAATTCAAAAAAGTTTAAGCTAAAAAGGAGCATACACTAAGGGGGAGCATGCATACATTAGTTACATTAGTCTTAGGACTTATTTTTACACTTATTTGTTTACATTCCAGAAACATTTCTTTATCATTTTCATTCCAAGAACATTTCTCTATTTATATATGTTTGAACAATTTTTTTCATAGCCTACAATTTAGTTACATTTATGTTTAGTTATATTGATCTCTCTATCAATTATGCTCTCATATATCTTGATCAAATTTCACTGCAACTATATTGTGTATGAGTTATTAAAAAATTTGATATGTGAGTTATTAATTGCTATGATATTTGCTCTGATATCCTAACTGATTGAGATGAAAAGCTTAACTACATTGAGCTTACTCTGCTACAAGATTATGGAATTAGTATGTATATATTTTTGCTATATAATCTTTTTGATTATTTGCATCTGATTTGAACTATCTGAATTGTTGTTTTTATATGTTTAGATACTTTATTAAGCTTTAATGATGATTTTATATGACATAAGAATCCTATGCACTGTTACTTAGAATATAATCAAAACCCTCTGTTTTTGGGAAAGGATTCAATCTTTCTGATATTATGAGTATTACTACTCTCTTAACAAAGTTACTTACTCTAAATAATAAATCATGCCTTTTATTTTTTTTTTTAACAAAGACTTTTCTTAAATACTGATTTGCCATCATCAAAAAGAGGGAGATTGTTAGCTCCAATGCCCTTCAAAAATCGCTTTACGGTTGTGAACCAAAATGAGTTTTAAAGTTTTGATGCATACCAAATCAAAGTTTAAGTTAATCTTTTTGTACTTGACTGATTTGTATTTAGAAATATTTTCTTTCATGAAAAAGATCATAATCGTATGCATTATCTGTTTGAGAATCAACAAAGCTGTGTTGTCCATTGTTCTTTTACTTGAAATACTTGATATGGAATATATGTTTGTATACTTCTTGAGTTTTCTCGAAAGAAACAGAAAGAAAAGTTCAGAAGGTTGAAACTGCAACACCAGGAGGGAAAATTGTACCTCAAGAACAAACACTGTCCAATCAGAAAGATAACCTTGGCTAGAAGGAAAATCTCCAGAGACATGCTTCTCATGAAGTATTACACCTTCAAAGCTTCCTCTGTATGCTTTATAAAAAAATTCAAAAAGTCAAAAAGATGATTTGACAAGATGCAAAAGTGGCGCTAACAAGTCTGAATAGTTGGCAAACGGACAAACGACTACTTTTGCATTTCTATGTAAATGGAAAAAGGAAGGCTATTTCTTCTCTGTCCAGTCATAGACTAGCAGACCAAAAAGATTCACAAAGATCAAGGCCTGCAAGCTTCAACGGTCATATTTTCGAAATCTATATAAAGCTGGAAGTCGAAGAAAGAAGAGTTTAGACTGTTGTATATTTCTTATGTAAAAAGAGCTTTCTTCTTTCATCCTTCTCAACTATTTAAAAGCACTAGAAAGTTACTCATTGTAACTTCTGGCAAAAAGAAAATCTTCTCTATTATTTTGTATTAGAAAATGTTCTCTCTTTAAGAGAGAAGTCATACATACCGAGCTTTATTATTTATTCTCTATCAAGAGTGTTAGTGTAAGTGTTTGAGGAAGAAACCACATTGTTTGTCTTTGAATAGTGAAGAGTAGTGGTGGGATATTAGTCAAAGGGGAATCATAGAGCAATAATATTTCTAGCCTTAAAATTCAATGTCTTGGAAGTTTAATTGTCTTTTAAGGTATTAGAATAGGATTAATATCACAGGACTCTAGTGCTAATTATAAAAAGATCCCTTCCCATCAATTAGATGATTGGGTATAGTTAGACATAGAAGGCCAATACTCATCGAAATCCTAGATGAAATCAAATCCCTAGTGTTCATTTGCCCTGAAGTTCAAATCCTCACTCTTATAATTGATCTTGCTTATTCACATTCTACTCACTAATTCACAACTTTCTACACCTTTGCCTCAGCCTAATTAGTACTTTTTTGGTGAATTAGTAGTTAACTAATCTAATTCTCGTGAAAATGATACTCTATTCATTACTCTATTACTAAATTGACCCAGTGCATATGCTAATAAGGGGGAAAAAATAAATTAATTATCTAAACCACAGTGACCCTATCATGTTGGATCTTAAATTGTTTAACAATATTATATACAAAATAAGTCAATTTTAATGAAATTTTTGAAATAGATTTTCATAAATTATTTGGTGAGATTTTTTTTTTTAAAGTTAGATAGATAATCGTTTTAGAAAAATAAATCCAAGGAAAAATAAGAAAAATGCCATCTATTTTTTTTTCAATGATTCTCTTGATTTTTTAACATATTTTTTTTCTTGAATTTCATATGAATAAACAAACAAATATGTCAAATATTAGTTTTTTAGATTAATTTATATACATTAATAGTGTAAAATAATTTTATGTTATTAGCCAATAGATTTTGAGAAAAATAACAAATCATGGGGGGTAGTAATATGGTAGATAGTTATTTATTTAGATTTGTCATTTTTGTCAAATTCTATTGGCCGATTGTGTAAAGTTATTTTACAATATCAGTCCATAAAAATTAAATACATAGTTTGTTGGATAGGGATCAATTTTCTCCAAGAGTAAATCTTTATATATTTATTTTATTGAGTAACTTTTTATGGACAATGAATTTCACCAATCCAACTATTAAATTGAAAATTCCCATTAAATAAATCAAATATATAAAAGTTCATACAATTTAAAACATTTTATACTTCATTGTCCCACTTTTTATTGACATATCACATATTTTTAAAAATATAAGTAAATTTCAACTATTAAATTATATATCTATTAATATTTAATTTTTTATAAAATTTGTTATGTTTATTAAGATAATATCACATGATTTAATGGCTGGATTGGTGAAATTCTGTGTTTAAGTTATGTGATAGAGTAAGTATACAAGACTTCCTCCTAAAATAAATAAATCCTTTCCCTATTTTTGTGATGATTTTATTTATTTTTTGCTGAAAAATAAAAAATTTGAATAAAATTTTACAAGATTGTTTTTCAACTATTCCGTGGAAAATTAGAGTAATGATTCGTGCTCCAATCTTTCTATTTTTCATATCCTTAATCTTAGAATAAACTAGAATAGATATTATGGTGTGATAGAAGTATTGACTTATAATATATATATTAAGAGGAGTAAATCATGACTATTGAATCTTATGTAAATGGTTAAAATTAAAATATAAAATCATATGATTTTGTTAAATAATCATGTAATATTTAAATAACTTTTAATCTTGACTATTTATGTATGGTTATATGGCCTAAATTTGCGCCTTTTATTCTCGTAATAAAATCATTCCTCTTATTTGATATATCCCATATATATATATATATATATATATATATATATATATATATATATATATATATATATATATATATATATATATATAATCATCCTGCAATCTTGTATATGACCGATAAATTCTAGTGATTTACTTAGATAGAGATGACAAGGTTGAATTTGAGGAGTCTATCATTTAATTCTAAAAATTTGGTAGGTTGGGTTGCATTTTGCAACCTATTCTAGCTACTAAGCAAGTTATTTTGACTTGCCCACATAACTAGCAAGTTATGGTTGTAGGGAGGTGGATTGAACTGTCAAATCATTTATTATTAGTTTTTAATTCTTTTTTTTTTTTGTGGTAGGTTGGCTTGTCTAACTCACACTTCTTTATTTTATCCTTTTTAAGTTAAATTAGGTGCCTTAGCAAGTTAGCCTACAAATTAACTTGTTAAATGCATGATGCTTTTATCATTTTAGGCAAGTTGACCGGTTAATCCATTAATTTATTTATTTTTATTATTTTTAATTTTTAATTTAATTTTAAACTTATTGACATATTAATTTGCCAACCCACTATAAAATAAAGTGAGTTGATATCTTGAACACATTTTCTAAAATGTGGGTCAACCTACCCCACCTAATTTTTCAGTTAATCCATAGCATACCAAAACAAGTTGACTTGTTTGCCATCTCTAACTATAGAACTTTCATCACCACTTTTCTTTTTCCAATCTCTCTCTTTTTTTTTTTTGTCTTTGTCCTTTTTTCATCATTAATGCCTCACATTCCCTTTAAATGTGCTTCGGAAGATTGTTTGCTTTTCTATCTTATGTATTTTGCAAGCATTCCACAAAAATCCCAAATCAAAACAAGGGCACTGCTCAAAAAATGATGAAAAGATTAGGAAAGTAACCAAGTGAGTTTTTTTTCCTCCCTGAAGAGTGGGTCGGACTGAAAAGACCAGCTGTTGATATGCTCTAATTTTGGGTACTGTCAACAAGTAGTATGGTATAGGAAAGGAATAAAAACCGTAATCGGTTGCCAGTTCTGTGATCTCATAATAGACAGTTTGTCAATAGATTAATGTTGACCCCATATACGCTGCTAGCCCTTTTCTTTGTTCGGATCGGCAGTTTCTTTTTCTTTTTCTTTTTCTTTTTTCTCTCCTTATAATGATTACAGATATTCAAATCAAATAATTAACAGCGACAACTGACTAGCTAAAGCATAATCAATACGTATTTTTCTCAACTTGCTCGTAGCAGCTGCGGTTGTGTGGCTTTACTACGTTGTTTTGCTCTTGTAGAAGCATGCCGTGATAATTGTGGAAAGGCTGGGCATTTCGGTTGCGTGAAATTTTATGAACCTTGTTAATTTAATGAAGTTAGGGTGAGGGATCGTAAATGTAATGCCAATTCGAATGTAATTCCCTGCAACCCTTGCATATTTCAAAAAGATTAATTTTTATACACAGTTAATATATAAAAAATTATATATTAACATCTAATCATATATTATTATATAAATAAAAATAATTTATTTTTATATCTATTATTTTAAAAAATAATTATTTTTATTTATATAATAATAAATAATTGAATAATAATGTAAAATTTTTTTATTATATAAATTAAACCCTAAATCAAATAAAATTTCTCTAGAAAAGCAAGAGGGTGATTCTGTCGTCTACTTGGAAATGAAATCATTTCCATTAGGAAATTGCATAATAATGAAATAAGGTACATCATCAAGCACTTCATCATGGTCTAAGAAAGATTTGCTTTCTTACTCAATATTTTTAACATTTAATTGTTATATACTAATAATATAAAATAATTTTAAATTATTATTCAATTAAATATTTATATTTATAAAATTTTAAAGATAATATTTGATTGAATCAAATATTTTTATATATATAATAATATATGATTAGATATTTATGTAAAAAAATTTTACATAGACAATACATATAAATTAAATATATATTTTTATGCTTTATTCTTGGAAGTGTGCCAAAAACAAAGTGAAGCGTCATCAATGTTAATTGGGCCGAAGTTATAACAACTAAGCATAACATTATTTTCTTAATTAAGTGGGAAAACACATAGTCCCGCGCTTTAAAATAATGTCCTGCGATGGGTTTAAGGAACTTTATGGTACAAATTCCGTTAGTACATCGAATCCAAAGCTGTTTGCTAGCCCCTCGTATAACCGCCAAAAAAAAACCCTACGTGAGGGATTGACTCAGATTCAAATTAGACGCAACAAAATAAAAATTTGTTATACTCTGCTAAAGAAAATCCCATGAAAATTTAGGTCAAGCAACAATCACGGCTTTCTCAATGTACCCAAAAAAAAAAAAAAAAAAATCACAGCTTTCTCAAACATACCAAACACTCCCTAGAGGGGATTTCCCTCAAACCCCACCCTCTTTCTCTATCACTTTGTTTCCCTTGCTCTCAAAAAAGTCAAACATATTTAGGAAAAAAAAAATTTGCACTGTACAAGACGTACAGAAAGCTGTTCCCCCTAACCAAGAGAAAAACCAGCGCCTTTCTTTTCTTCAACCGCCATTCAATTTCTCATTCTCAAAGCCACGTTGACAGTTAAATCCATGACAATTATGCTGAAGGGCACCACCGTGGGAAATTTTTTTTTACCACCACTTTCCTTTCTTTTTGTCCACTTTTCCATATATGGATTGGAGGAGCACCACTTTTGGTAGCATAGTGCACATGTGTGATGCACCACAAAATCCTCCATCTCCATCATGTGTAATTAACTTTAAACCTCTTCTCTTTTATCTCTAATTTTTCCAAAAGGCCAAAACTCAAGTTGATTATTTATCAATCATGAATTTGATTGAGGCAAAAGTGAGAGAGAAAAGGTACGTACTATGCTTTGCCTCAGCTTTCCAACACCGGTCAATGTCTTCAGCTATGTTCTTAGCATCCATGGATGCACCAAGTAGTCCACGTTTGGTAAAACCCACTGCATAGAGCCCATTTTCACCCTTCCATCCATTTGGATATGGCCTCTTAGGGAATCCATCTTCCTTAGAGAACATATCCACTTCCTGCATATACCATGTCAATCATATTAGTTCCTTTTCTTTATGCTTTATATCACTTTCGGAATTGAGATATAGAGGGGCTTTATTCCATTCCATTTTTTCCTGACTAAAAAACTAACGGCGTGTTTGATTTTAATTTTATTTTCTATTTTTATTTCCTATTTTCTGTTTATAAGATTTTGTGAAAAATAAATAAATAAATACATGAGACAAATTTTCTTAATTTTATTATTTTCTTTATGAGATCTGAAAATAAGAAATGGAATCACGAAATAAACATACAAACTAACTAGGCCCTAAAGTTGTTAAAATTTTGTTTTCAATGCTTGATTGAAAAAGGGGAAAAGAGGAGGAGGGATATATCGTGTTCATACCTTTAGCCAATAGGGTACGTTGCTTTTGTAACCAGTTGCAAATATGATGGCATCAAAATTCTCTGCCCTTCCATCAACAAATTCCACCGTATGACGTTTAAGTAGCTTGATGCCTGGACGTACCTGCAGCAGTTGAGTTTGACATACTCAGTAGACTGCGCGGGGATCAAACCGAAAAAAACAGAAAAAAAAAAAAGAAAAAAAATCTAATGAAAATAATTACGCGCACCAAACATGATTGAAATAATGATGGTTTTTTCGATTGGCTTTTGGAAAAATCTCAGAAATCCTAGAATCTTGTGATTCCGGTATGATTTGATTGAAAGCACCCAATGATGGAAAATCTTGCAAATACAAAAAAGGAAAGGTGGAAAACAAAATAAAAAGGAGCTAGGAAATGTTGGTTGTGCTTCATCGGTTGTATTCTTCTTTTTTTTCATTGTCTAGTTGTTGAACTTTTGTAAGTCTGTGGTTCAAAACGATCTTGTACCAGGATAGCTCAATCTGTTTTGGGAGTATATTCTGTTTGCTTATATAAAAAAAAATTGTTAGTTGTGCTTCACAGGAAAAAAAAAAAAAAAAAGGGTACTAACATTAGTTATATAAAAAACTATGCGGTTAAATTGACGCACAATGAGAACATTGAAATCTGAACTTACAATCTCCATTAACTTACCGATTTAATTGTTTATATTATCATTTTATTATGTATAGATACCTCGTTAGAAATGTTTTACTTCTAACTTAAAAGCTAGACATATACCAACATGCAATTGACGAATAAAATAAAAAATTTACGCCCAAAGGTTATCAAAATTAAACCTCGTAAACAATACCTAAATCTCTTGTAATAGTTAAATTCTAATGGCTTCAAGAAACCGATGTTCCAGTTAAGATCTTTGTGATCCCAAAAGCTTAAGGATGGGAAAAAGAAAAGTTGAATTTGATTTGATAAAAAGGCAAAGTACCTTAATGTCTCCACTTTTAATCTTGGCAAGGGTGCCCACATCTAGCACCGGTGTCTTTCCGGACAGGTTTTTGAGATGAAGGGGACCCAAGCGAGGCCGGTCCAATCCGAATCGAGAAGTGTCACCGAGCATCAGCCATGACACGATGAGAAGGAAGCGATCGACAAGCCGCATGGGCAGCCACTTGAGCAACCACATGGACAACCCGAAAGTTGATTTTCCCAGCATCTCTTGGGGTAGGATGTGTACCTTCAACCAAGTAAACAGAAAAGAGGTCATCATGATGATGAGAAATTTTCATGTAATTTGAGAATAGAGGTCATTATGTGGACATCTTATTGATACACTGTGAGCACTTTGCATTATGGAAAAGTCAAACCCTTATAATGAGGTGATATATGATTGAATGATAATATAAATAAATTATATGTGTAAAAATTGAATCTTCAAAATTTATTTTTATTTCTCACAAATATCGTGCAACAATCTTGTTCAAGGAACAATTAAGTACTAAATGTGGACACCTCTTCTAGTCGAGATTTAAATGATGGTTTAGCATGTTATAGGGGACTAACCTTCTAAGCTAGACCCAATCTTTGAAATTAAATTCTAAAAATGTAACATATATGTTATTAAATTAAATTTATAGTATTATTTAACCCAAAAAAATTATAGTATTATATAATAAAGTAGAGTTTAATGATTTTTAAACTTATTTTTTATAATATCAGAAGAATACTCACTTTTAAAAGAGTTACAGAATTTAATGGTATCGGATCCAATTCAATTATATGAGATCCACATAAATTTATGATTCTCTCAAAGTGTCTCATTTTATATCTCTTTTTTATATGGGAAAAAAATATTCTCTATAAAAAAAGATATAAAACATTGAGAGAGTCTCCAAGTGTTTCTCCATCATCACAGCTCACAAATTCATTAAATTATAAAAGTGAACAGCTTCGCTTCAAAAAAAGAAAGTGGAAGGAAAAAGGGGTAAAAGGTAGAAGCTGATGATGTTCGAGGACTTTGGCACTTGGTAGGCCTTAATTTTTTGCAGGCCACGCTCTATATGCAGTAGGGAATGAGTATTACTTTTGCTAAGAAAATCATGGGAAGGAAAGGTGGGAAAAGCAACCTGGGTATATTAAATCACCGGCCATCTTATGCATCGAACCCATGCTGCGCATGCTTGAGAATACCAAGAAAGTGAATTATCAAGATTGTTATAGTATCGGTGCTCTCAAGATTAATATTGGAAATTATAGCTTCTCTGAGTCATCTTTGGACAATCCATTGGTACTTGAAGTCACAAAATGGAAAAATTAAACGAGGGTTTTGTAATTTGCCTGAAGTTTTGTGTAATTAGAGAAGACAAACATTGAAGATGATTTTTTACTTCCACATTTTTGTCTCACAAAATCAAACCAAATTTTCTTTCCCTTTCAGAATAAACAGAACTAGCTAGGCTTGCAAATTCCATGTTTTTAATTGAGAATTAGTGGTTAGTGATTTGGAATTCATATTATAAATTTGAAAATATCATAGTTTCTGTTTTCGTAAACGTTGATATTTTGTATAGGAAAAAAAAATCTACATCTGGGTTTTTGCATAACAAGTAATATTGAAAAATTTGACAAAACCCACTAAGAAGAAAAAGGTGGGAAGTCTTGTTGCCACACTTAAATTAGCATTTTTCATATTAAGTCAGAAATTCCAAAACAGGAGGGAAGTGTAAAAATTTTAACCAAAATAACTCAAAAACATCTTTTGGAGTATACCCATTTTCAGAGAGAGAGAGAGGAGAACAGAAAAAAAGGAGAAAAGGGAAGAAAAAGAAGGGGGGAAAGAGAGTTCTTACTGTATCTCTGACAGCAATTGAAGGACTGGCATTGTGGTTGCAAAGATCCAAGCACACCTCCATGCCTGAGTTCCCACACCCAACCACCAACACCCTCTTCCCTCGAAACTCCTCACCACTCTTATACAAGCTTGTGTGCTTTATGGGCCCACCAAACTCCCCCATTCCTTGAATCTCTGGCACCACCGCCTCTGCATTCTCCCCTGTGGCCACTATGAGCCACCGGCACACGAACTCCGTGATCATCTCCATTTTCCCAACACTTCTCACCCTCCAGAACCCAAGCGTGGCATCGAACTCAGCGTCCTTCACTGTCTCATTGAACCTTGGCCTAATGTCAAACCTATCCGCATAGCTCTCCAGGTACTTTATGAACTGTTGCTTTGTTGGGTATGTTGGGAAATCACAAGGGAACCCCATCAAGGGGAGCTCGCAGAATTGCTTGGGCAAGTGGAGGTGGAGGCGGTCATAGGTCTTAAGTTGCCAAAGAGAGGCTATGCAATTAGATCTCTCTAGGATTACACTTGGTACACCCTTTTCTTTGAGACACGCTGCTGCTGCTAGCCCTGATGGCCCTGCTCCTACAATCACTGGCCCTGGTACCCACACGCATCTCTCTGTGGTGGATGGGTTCTTATTCATTATTTTCTCTATGAATAAAGGGTCATGTGCTTGCTTCCCTGCTAGCTCTCTCAGGCTGTAATCCATCAAGAATAATGCAAACGAAGAAGAAGAAAATAGAGAACAAAAAAAAAAAATTGCTGTTTTTGCTGGTGGGCAATGAATGAATTGGCCAAACTCTGCGCCTTTGTGAGTTTATGGAAAATAGGAAACAGTTTGTGTTCTGAGGAATTAGGCTGTGATTTGACGGCAATTTTAATTGCGTCTCTTATGTTAAGGAGGATTAGGATTGTGAACAAATTCCTTTTTGTGTTGTGGAGTGGATTGAGAGGGGTCTATGACTATCCACTTGTGCAAAAAGAATGGAAATTTCTCCTCCGTGTGTTTTTGTGTGTGTATTGTTGTTCAATGGAGGAGGGTTAAGTGAAAGGACGACACCAACTATGGGGCTAAATCAGCATTCATCACAGAGAGAGACTGAGAGGGATGGTGATATCTCTCTTTGTATATTTACATATATATATTCCTATTGCTTCATTGAAGAATTTATATGAGCGAAAGCAAGTGGTAAAATGGGAAACCACACTAGTGGGGACGTCGTATTTTATTTTTATTTACTATTATTATTTCAAACTATGTGCTAAGCACACATAAAGTCATGTAAATTTCCAAGCTGATTAAAGTTCAGAATTCGTTCATATTTGGTTAAAATGCAATAAAGATTGAATAACAAGATGTAATTAGCAGAATATAGCTGGTAGTGATCGCTCGCATTGGACAATGTGGTGCGGGCTCAACTTGGACGTGGTGGAGCATAAATTGTATCCAACATGTCACCCGCATTAGTGGGATATTTTCAAATATATTCGAATATTATTTGAATATTTATATAAATTTTATTTTCATCCATTCCAAGTGTGAAATTTATTTTTAGTTTCTGAAGCTGATAAAATTTTCAATATTATTCATTAAATGCATGTATTGTCATATCATTGTTAATTTTTTATAATTAAGTAGAAAAATGTAATTTGATTAAAATATTAAAAAATTTACATTGATAATAAATCAAAATTATATTCAAATCCTTCTGGATGCATATAAAATTTTGTATTTAAATTTAATTTTAATCTTTTATTATCAATTTTTTGTCATATTATTGAAAAATTAATTAATAATAATCATTCAATAGCTTAATTTTTTAATAATATCTAAATAAATAATTACATGATAAAGTTAGTTTTAATTTACTCTTCATAATTCATGCCATATAACTTTTTAACCTAGTGGTCAACTCACTCGTAATAATGAGTCTCCTAACTTGCCTGGTACGAGTTTGAATCAAATTACATAAAATTTTAGATATGTACATCTCATCTCATGCCTCAGCGCAAAATCTAAACTCGAAATACTACACTAAGTGGGATCGACTCTGGCTCAATTCTTCTTTTTCAAAATTTATGTTGCGAGATATATATATATATATATATATATATATATATATATATATATATATATATATATATATATATATATATATATATATATAGTTCAAGAATAATTATTGGAGGTAGTAAAACGATATCTTATCCATATATTCAATGACTTTTTTTTTGTCTAAATTATCAATTTTTTTGTTCAAGCCAGGTTAGTCTATTATGGGATAAAGCTCTTCTCGGGCTATTTTTTCTATCTACAAGACTACAACTCTAAATTTTGCTTAAGAGGAGTAAGTGTCGAATCATTTGAACTAACTAAATATTAATATCCATATATTCAAAGGCTAAACAAGCACATCACATTATTTTCATAAAGAAAAGTAGATGTCTACCAGTAACATTTTCTCTTACATTATACAATGGCCTAAGAAAGTTCACATTATACTCATTCCTGTATTGTATAGTTATAACAGTAATGTTATTTGTATATTATGCTTTTCACACAAATTTTACATTTAATAATGACTAAATAATTGGTAAACAAGGTGTATCTATTAGCATATATTATTAGCTTATTGGAAGCAAATTCTTCATGTGTTAACCAATTAATATTTCTTATTAACTAATAATTGAAAAGTTAGTCAGTATAAAAAAAGATAAGTTTGCTTGGTTGGTTCAAGCATTATTACTTATTTCTTTTAAACAAGATTTTAAATTCGAGTTTTATATATGAAAAAAATATTAAAAATGTTTTACCTTCGTATTAAATTGACTCAATCCAAACAAAATTGCATAGAGTTCAATAGATTTCGAATATTGGTGGCTTAGGAAAAGAAATTGGTATAGAGATGGTTTGGAATATAATGTTGATGCAGAAGAGTCATTTTCCGGCCTATAAAATAGTTATGCAAAATTTGTTAAATTTTTACTTTTAAGGAGTATGGATTCTAGGCAATCATGGGAAAGCACTTGAAACAGTTAAGAATCAACAGTCATTTCAAACAAATATTTTGGAATTGACAGGACTGAGGTGGAAACCATGTGAACAAGAAAGTGTTTGAGGGTGTAAGTGGGATAGTAAAACCGAAGTAGTGATCGATGATGAAAAGATCAAAGACATTAAATATACTTACACATATTTATAAATTTTTAAAAACTATTTTATAAAGTGAATATATTTTTAAAATGAAAAATTAATAGTGTGTATTCTCATTAATTGATTTAAGAGAGTAATATGTCTTATTTATTTTCAAAGACAAGTTCGCTTTCACATGTTATTTCTGATTTTATAAATATGATTGTATTTTTTAAATTTTAAACAGATAATTTCTAAATAGAATTGTTAATACTAGTTATTATTTAAAATGCATCCCTCAATATAGCGTACATCTCCCTAAACGGATCGAGAAAACCCAACCCATAATCTGAACAGCTTATACTTTTTCTTTAAATTTACGTTAAAGATCTATTTATGTCTTTCGGATTTGATGAAAATTTCAATGTCGTTCTTTAAGAAAAAAAAAAAAAAACAGAAAAAAACAAAGGTAATTGGACTCATGAACCAGAACTTATCGATTTGTTTTAATGTTGTCCTTCAATATAACTCTATTCAAATTGTTAACAGCAATTACAAATATGGATGTTATGTATCCTTTTTTATTACATGATTTGTTGACATGCCATATTATCAAACCAAAACACTCGTGAGACATTAAAAAAAATTGAACTTTAAGGACTAAATTAGAAAAAAATAAATTGAAGGACAAATTTAAAATTTACAACCTTCGTCGGCAAAATTCGAGCACACTTGTCAAATGCTATCGCGGTTGCAATTTTTTTTTTTTTTTTTGATAATTGATTATTGTCTCGACACTCAAAGATTGGAGAAAAATATATATACCAAAGAGGGAAAGGCTTGCTCTAAACAAAATATTAGAGATACACAAAAAAAGGTCTTCCCTCTTAAAAGCAAAAAACCTAAACTATATAGAAAACTAAAGTCCACTCTTGCTGCCTTTCTTTTGTCTGGATCTAGGAAGTGTAGAATCATTCTCAATACCCTTACGGACTTCAACTGAAGCTTGAATTACTTCATTCTCAGCATATAATCCAAGACTTTTACCAAGAGCCCAAGAATACTTTGCTTCCTCATAGGATTCAATGGCAAAATGGTGCTCATATTCTCCGTGAAGGTCAACCTTAGAACTCTCATAGTCATTCTTCCTTCTCTTTGTTGAGAATTTTCATTTACCCATCAAAAAATAAAATTTTCATTCAAGCATGATCCCAAAGTATTCTTTTTTCTTCTTTTCATTTGCAAGCCCGTTTTTCTTCTTGTCTTTTTAATTGGATCTGCTAGGAAAACTCTCAGAGTCAACTCTCATAAAATCTTATAAGTTTATGAGTTGAGGTCCCCAAATTGAGTTAACTTGCTTGAAAACTTGAACACGAGTCGAGTAAACTCACAAGTTTACTATTTTAATCAGAATTCAGTTTCTCAATTATCAAAACATGGAATTTCACAAGAAAAATTTTCAATTAGACCTTTAAAAATTGAATATATGATATTTTGACTTAATTATTTCGATTTTGACATCCTGAAGTCCTGGATTGTTACATCTTTTATAATTTAAATTTGTATTTTATATTTTATGATTTGTATTTGCTTCATTATGATATTACCAATGAAATTTTGATATATCTTTGTTTTATCATGAACTTATTTTATTATAGTTAGATGTTATAAATATTTTTCAATATTATTTTCAAAATAAGTAAACTAATCTTATGTACAAGTTTACAATTGGAGTTTACTTAGGCAATACGAGTTTAGATAAACTTGCGAGTTTGACAACCTTAAATACAGTTAGTTATTTTTTTCTCAATGTAAAACTCATATATCTTGAAATTTTAAGGTTTCACAAGCAACCCATTCAATTGAAATGCAATGCTATTAAGTTTCACATTTTGTAAAACTCGTCCGAAAAGTTTTAAGGTTTCGCAAACAAAATATTCCTAAGAAAAACCAATCCATAATAACAATATTACATCGCAAATTCCCTAAATCATCACAAAAACTCATCTTATACTTTTTTAATTATACTTGATCAATACCTCAAAATGATTATTAAAAAATAAAAATATTTAACATTTTTTATCCTTTCACTTAGTTAAAAATACCACAAAAGATTTCGGTAAATATTTAAAAAAATTTTTGTTTTACTCTAAAAATAATTGATGAGTTAAATTGTAGCATTTTTACAGCATTAGCTATTGTATTCACACCAACAACAATTTTACATAAACTTCTCAAAGACTTAGATGGAAAAAATAACGGCTAGGGAAGGATCATATGAGGATAATAACTTATGCTTTTTCTTTTACTAAGTAGAACACTTAAACTTTATGTTAAGTAAATATCACTTTCCCTAATCAAGAAGTTGAAAATAGCGTTAAAGAAGTTATGTCAATTGTTGTAAGGATAATCACAGGATTTGATGTAAAATTCAAGTTAAAGATTATATTTCACTCAATTTTTCGGTCATTTTATTTCTAATGAAATTTTTATATATTTGTGTATTTTTTTTATATTATCGGATGGCGTATTTTCTCATAAAATTGAAGCTTTCCTTAATTACAGACTATATTTATGACTGATATGAGCAGAACAAGAAAAAAGATAAATTTCAAGCAAAATGACTCTCTGAAATTTGATTTTGAACTTATAGCTGTTGAAATTTTATTTGGTTAAGACAGCTTTTGGGGGTTTTCTCTGCAATGAAAAAGGAAGAATTACGTTTATTTCTGCTGATTATGTGAATTCCTACGATGTGAGTGAATCTAAATTTATTGCTATTTCTAATGTTCTTGAAGCATCTATCTACAAGCATTAAATTTTAGAAGCCCCATTGTGATTGAAATTAGTTCTCAACTGGCGACATCTTGGATGGGCAGCAATAAAAATGTGCTATGGAGTTTGCGTCTTCGGTGGAATAAAATGCAAAAATTGAGAAGACATTTCAGGGACTTAAGGATGGTTAGCCACAGGAATTTCATAGTAGACACAGGAATGCTAGAGTGAAAATTGAAGCTTATAGAAATGTCCCTGGTGGACTACATGCTTACTGCTTCATTTTAAACTTGTGTCACCATGTTTTAGTTGGACTTCTAGGATTATTTTTCCTTGTACTATATACTCAAAGACCTTTAATAATAGTTTGATTTTGATGTTATTTTTAGGTTTAAATATGATTTTTTTCCCTAAAAATTAAATATAGTCCTTTTAGTTTGATCCCTCAAAATGGTCCCTCATTATAACAAAGGTGAGCGTAAGTGATCCCTGATAGGGGGTATATAGGAGTGCTACGAGAGGGATCATTCATGCTCACTTCTAACAAATGAGGGATTGAAATGATGCAGAACTTTTTTGAGGTACAAATGCAAAAGTGTGTTACAATTTCACGGACGAAAAGAAACATTTAATCCCTTATTTGTAAAACCCATTGATCCGAAGGACAGTAACAATATAAACTTAAAAACTTCAGCCTTGAACATCAATATACATAAAGGACATACATATAAGTATTCATATAAATGCATTACTCTACTGACTTTATATTTAGCATCAATACATCCACCAATGTTAACTACAAACTACTCAAATATTAGCCCGTACATCTCTAGTAGTTTCAAAAGAGTTTATCTTCCTCTATGGTGTTACCTAATCTGAAATCACCACACATAAAGTAAGAATTGAAAATTCTCAATACAAAATGAATGTTTTTAAAATCTTTTGAAAATATGGTGATTTTGTATTATGAAAGATATATAGAAAAACCACATTGTTATCAATTCCCTAATTTAAATGCTATCTAGGTACCCAAATCAAAGTTCACGGATTCAAATTTAAATTCAAATCAAATTTAAAACTAACTAACATGTAATAGTATCAAAAAAATTACAAATTGGAATTACTAGGTGTCACAACCCAACCAGGGTTGTGACCCATGCTTAAGGACTTTCCTGCAACCTACCCAAGATTTTCCTACAAAATAGGCAGAGTTTCCCGTAAAAATTGGGCATTTCCAAAATTACAAAAAGTCCCTAATATGGACAAAAAATATATAGTCCAACCATAGAATCAAAGTATCAACAATACTCATAATATAGACTCAGGAACAATAAGCATTTGCAAAATGCTCTCAAAGTTTAGAACATGCAAAACATATATAGATAGGTGTGGATACACTTTTTCTAGACCAAATCTATTATGACTGTATTATATTACAATGGATGCCAGACCCTGCTTATGGGTTATGGAGCATAATTAAAAATATTTACATATAATTACTCAGCTATACATATATCAAAATATAGTGACAACCTGGAGGCCCACACGAATTAATATCTCAAGCTCATGGAGCTTCTATATCTTTAACTATTAAGATGAACCACTTGTAGCTTGTACCTAATTTTGAAATGGAGGAAGAGTGAGGAATGAGTCAAACAGACTCAGTGAGAGATAATATACTTATAACAAAGAGTGGGACAAGTGCAAGCACGAACTTTTCATAAAATAAACTATTCAATTATTAATACTCTCATTTTAAGATCTATATATATATATAAGATATTCCAAATCAAACATGATGCATTAAACTAGAATATGGTAAAGTGGGAAATAAATAAAATTTGTAATAAAAATTCATCATTAACAAATTAATACATCCAAAAATTGGTAACATGAGTATAGAGGCACCTAAACCCATTTTATATGTAGGATAGGTGGGAGGTCTCGATTATAAAGTCAGAATAGAACAGACACGTCTCACCAACGCTCGTCCCCAAAGGATCAATGAGAACAAACCTTACACCAACGGTCCTATGCTGAAGGATCAACAAATAGAGCCAAAGTGTGATTGTCATGTTGGGCTAGCAAGACCACTGCTAGCTGGGTTGGCCAAACCAAGGTGCACCCAAGGCTAACATCTACTGCCGTTAGCATACAGTCATGTTAAAGATCCTTTCCATAAAGAAAACCATTTTATCCAAAACTTAAATAAAGTTCTTAAATAACTTTGTTTCAAAAATCAAGTTCATCAAATTCTCAACCTCCTATAATATTAGAATCCAATATAGTTCTCATGTATATCAAATTTTAGAAATAGTTTACGGGAATCAATTTCAAAACTTACTATATCAAAATCTGTAATTTATTTTGTCTGAGTTTGTAATATCAATTGAAACATAACATCAGTTTCAAAGCATTTGGATAATCAGATTTCAACCATCAATTGATAAGAATATGAAATTTTTAAACTAAATTAGAGCATTTGAGAGCAAATTCCTCAAAATGTATGTCCCACCTGCAGATGTACAGAATTAGATAACATAATAATAATATAAGCGGCTTTAAAGGTTCGGTTGGAAAATGAGTAGCTGTCAAAACACATATTTAGGAAAAAAATTACAAATATACTATCACTCAATGATAACTCCTTTTAATGAGGTATATATTTTAGTTTTTATTTAATTTAGGATGTAGTTGTTTAATTTAGTTAATATCTTGTTCTATTTTCATTAAGTAGTCTAGATTAGGTGATACTTTTATTTTCTATTACTTTCTTATATTTTATATATTTATTTATATTTTTATCTAATTTTCATTAGGCACAAGAACTCAAGTTGGAATTTGGAGCCATGAGAGAACATATCTTGCATGAAGTCAAGACCTTTCAGCATTAGAAACTCGATATCTAGCTCTCTAAAAGTCGGATTATGATGATTCAAGATTCTTTGGAAAGAAGAGAAGAAGATCTCTAACTTTGATGTTGAACACTTTTTCTAATTCTTGAGTCTTCTAAGAGAAAAAAGACAAAATAAGATTTAAGCTTCATTTTGCCTTTGATGCTATCAAGTCTGACCTTTCATCAGTATTTCACCATATCTTGAGCTACAAAACTCCGACTGAGGTGGTTTTTCTCGCGTTGGAAAGATTGCTCAAAGATCTACAATTTCTATCTCTTCCTCCGAGGGCAAATTTCAACTACTTTGACTGCTACAAAGCTTGAAAATGTGTAAAAAAGGTTAGCCCTATCAAGCAAGCGCGTTATAGCACACTCACAAACTAAACCAAGAAATAGTGGTTGGAGATTAAGGCATCTCGGAGCCTCGATCGCTACCTAAGGGAATCTAGCACCAAAAATGTCACCATTCACATGTCAATTAGCATTGATAGAATGACAGGGGCAATAAGAGAGCCTCGAGGCAGGGAGACGCAAGTAGAAGGGGAAATGGGTAGCAGGGAAGAGACGCGAGCTGAGGGGGGAAGAGACATGAGCAGAGGGATGAAGAAGGATGGACAGGAAACCTTGGGGTAGAACAGTGGTGGAGTAAGATAGCAGCTCGATAGAGAAAGAAGCTCAGTTGAGGGAAGGGGATGCGACGGTGGTGTATGGTAGAGGGAAGGTTGGTGGCGGTGGTGAGTGAGCAAGCGAACAAGAAAGAGAGATCGCAAGTGAGAGAGTGAGTGAAAAGGAAAGAGAGGCGATGCAAATGAGGAAAATAGGGGATGAATGTTTATCTGCAGAAGGAAGAAGAAAGGGGAAAAGGAACAGTCTAGGGTGGTTCGCCTCATTAAAGATGTTGGTGGTCTTTCTTTATTTTTTTCTCCACCTTTAAAACAATCTTCACCTAATTTAAGTTAAATTCCTCGATCAGTATATAATTTAAAGTGAATAAAGAAGTGTCCCAAGGACTTAAGCTGTGTAAAATTTTAACATTTTCTGTTATTAATGTTTTATTTTAAACCAAATGCTTTATTTTAGACTTTTCTGTTATTAATGTTTTATTTTAAACCAAATGCTTTATTTTAGACTGAGGTATTGCATTCTCCCCCCTTAAGAAATTCGGTTCATGAATTTCAAGAAGACAATTCCCATATAAACTGGTTATACTCATGCATATCAATTTGCTACTATTCTGCACATATATAAAGCAACATCACTATTGTAACACCTACCAATTTAATATTATACTTAAGTCATAGCATGAAATTAAGTAGATTGTGTTACCGATACTCTGCTTATTATTTACTTATCAAGTCACATCCCTTCTTTTTCTCTCTTTTTTTTTATTCAAATGGGCGAAACGGCGCGCTGTGTGTATAACAAATGTGATTAACATTGCATAACGTAACGAAATTTAGAAGCACAACAGAAAAGATATAGATAGGTAATATATCATCAACTATATACATAGGTATATGTATGTAGGTAGATGCCGATACTTCAGTGTATATACAAATATCAAATAGGATACATGAGTGGGGCCGGTGTACCAAAAAGAAAGGCCCGTGTCAGTCAAAGCAATCCTATGTGGTCCTCAGAGGACATTGCAAACTATTACATGTGGCTAAGTCCATGGCCAAATGCTGTACACTACCAAAAGAGGGTCATGCTGTACAATATAGCTCTCGGCCGGGACCTACTCGGTTAGGTAGCCGTTGGCCACATCGGGCCCGACTGAGGAGTAGTCCATGCTAGGTCCCGAGGAGGAGGATGATGAGCCGATAGCCTCTGATGGATTACTCTTAGAACTGAGCGGTATGTCTGGAACCATCTGCGGAGGTAACTCTGGTGGAGGACTGGCAGGTATGGCAGGTGCTGCGGGTGCTAGAGATGCAGGAGGAGGATGTGCCATATGCAAGGAGAATGCAAAATATGGAGTAGTAGGGTCAAAAGTAGGGTGGAACAGGGGAACAGCAAAATTCCTGTTGCTGAACAAGTAGAGATAGAAATTGTAGGAACCGGCAGTGAATCCACGAAAGGGTCATTGTGGAGCTATAGGTTGGGAATCTCAATAAAAAAGGTGGCAGTTGAATCCATCACTAGCATTTGAGAATAATGCGGGAATACAAAGTGAGGTGAGAATTTAAAGAAACTCTCAGTAGGGTTTGAGTAATTGGCGTCACATTCATTCTCAGTTACCTCAGTTTTTATTTAATTATGAAAACATGGGAACAAATTAAACTATCCATATTTAACAAGTTTAATAAAGCATTCGGTCCGAGGCAAGATTATATTTTACTTAAGACAGTATAAGAAACAGAATCATAAGTAGAATAGATGAGCACACAGCAGTAAGAAAATATATAGTCATACTGTGATCAACTTATAATGACTATTCAATGTGACCAAATGTGACCATGTAAAAACTCATTCTTGAAATTATTTTCATAAACTTTTCCTTAAACTTTTCCATTTCTTGGTCCCCTAGGAGTTCTTGGCCATTCAGACTCCTGAGTAATAGTCTGCTTTTTGGATCAAGCTCGTTCCTATATAGGAATGCCGGGTTTACTTTCCCTAACCTTCGTATCAATCTATTCCCCTTAACTTTCATCCAGGGCTGGCCCAAGTATTATGGAACTTTCATCATAACATAACTCTTATGTTTATCATAACATAATCTTTATGAACTTCTTGCAATGCACATGGATTTGAATGTAGACTATAATTTATGCATACATTTTACCAAAATTTTGGCAACATAACAGAATGTGTCTGCTTACCCAAAATAGTGACAACACTCAGAACACCTAATTGTTAGAGAAATCATAACACTTTAGTCATATTTCAAACATCAAATTCATGGCATAATTATTGAAATTAAAATATAGTTGTTATCTCATTCAACCCGATTTCTGTAAATTCGATCACAATTGTTGTTTAACTCATCTGGACCTCAATTTAGAGTATTATGTGTCTATTTTCTAGCCTCATTGGTCCTATCTCATTTCGACTTATATAGCCCAAAATATTTAAGTTTTATCTCGGCCTGCCCTACAGCTAGCCAGAATTTTACACTTAAAAGAAAAAATTCACTAAAAATCAAAAACCAGCTCAAATCATACGAAATTGGTATCATATTAAAGCTAATAGGACAAGTTGTAAAAAGTTCCATTTCATTTGCTATAGTAGGGCTCGAGTTATGAGCCTCGAGATTTGACCTTCCTAAACTGCCCTATTTTGGCCCGGTTTAGATATAGGGCAACTTCTTTGAACCACTAGGAACAAACAGGACTATATTTAACTCGAAATTTTTTTGAGTTCTCCTCTATGTAAGCTTTCTAACAAAGTTGGTTTCATCCAATTCCAAGTTGTATAGAGCAAGTTATGCCTTGAATAACCCAGTCTGCCCAATATCAACCTCTACAATCTAGATCAAATTTCCAAAATTCATATCTCTCTCAATACTAATCCAATGGCCTTATATGATATATGTATGGAAAGCCCTAAATGTCTAGTTTCATATAAAAATAGTCTCATTGGATTTAACTGGTGGTAGGTGGAGCCGTACACTCCGTCGTATGGACTGCCAAGGGAATTTGGTTTCCAGCCCTCACATCTTCTTATTCTCACCCTTTCCTACTCCTTACTCAATCAAATTTAAACACAAAGCAGCAACAACCAGTCCAAAATCATCATACTCATTCACTAATCACATTAAGAAGTGAGAAAATAAAGCCAAAAATCAGTCACTCACAATCAAAATAATAAGAACAAAATTAAACCTCTACCTCTTTATGTGTGGTTTTGCTAAGTGTTGGAGGTTGGTTGAGAGGAGAAGAGAAGAGGAAATGAGAAGAGAAAAAATGACTGAAGTAAAGAGAGAAAGGAGCGTGTAAGTCAGCTGAATAAAGAAAGAAAAATCTGATTTAAACATAAAGAGAGTAGTTAAAATTGTGAGTGTTGATTGACTGAATTTCTTGTGGCTGATTTCTAGCCACGCTTCCTTCTTTTTGTGGCTCAATGTGGCTTAATTATCCTCCAAGCAAATTGCAAACTCATTTGCACTTTGTCTGAACTCGGAACTTGTATCCATTCTGTGTAAAGTCGAAACTCATGTCCATCTTATTTGAACTTGGAGATTAATTCGGATATTGGAACTCGAGTTACTTGGAAACATATTATTAGATCGGAAATCATGTCCGTTTTCTTTGCAAAATAAAGTCAGAGATCGGAAATCTCAACAAACAAATCACCTTAAAATCGGCAGTCAAAGACACGACTATGAAATGTAAAAGACTTAAACTCGGAAGTCGGGGATGTTACATAAACTTGGAAGTTAGTACCAGAACATAAAACCTTATACCCGCATATCGGAAGTCGAGAACTAAGATGCTTAAAAACTCTTACACGTAATGCTAAAACTTGGTCTCGGATCAATCTCGGAGGTTGGTCACAAACTCAATCTCAAGAGTATCAATAGAAATGAAAATGCTCTTGAAATAAGTTTGGAGATCGGAACTTAAATAAACTCGAATATCGGTAATCACGTCCATTCTGTTTGGACCTTAAAGGTTAAGCTAGAAATTGGAAATTATACCATTTTATTTGAAACTCGAAGATGAAGTCGGAAGTCGGAAATCATGGAAACTTGAAGATGAGGTCAGAACTCGTGGTGGATGTTACAACTATGTCACTATAGTATGCACAAATTAGACTTATTTTCTTACCTTATCTTTAGATATAAAGGGAAAGGTTCAAACTTCAAGTTAACAATGCCTATTATCATGGTTATACTAAAAGAGATCTTGTGACAGCCAAATAAGGATAACATGAACAAATTTTATTACCAAAAACTAACTATGTCAAAATGGAATTTTTTTCTTTTTTTTTTTTCCTCTCTTAACTATAATATACTCAAAATAGTTCTTGGGAAAGGAAGGACCCAAAGATTTAAAAAAAAAAAAATTAAGCAAGGTCTAAAACACAAGAATACAAAATAGCATAAGTAGACTAACAAAACTTGGCCCTCACATCTCCTTCATATTGGAGCATCTTAAAAGCTTTCAAAACCATTCTTTAATGCTCAATTGCTCATGGCTAAGTGCTACATCAGATCAGAAATTCGTCAAGGACACATATTCATTCCCTACATTGTGATCCCTCCTCCTAAGACCTAATAGTCTCCAGGAAACCAACTCAAACAATAAATATCAACATCATCAAGTGTCAATGCGAATTTTGTTATGGTGGGATGCATATACTAGCATAGACAAAATAAGTTAATTTGGAATCACAATGATCCAACATTATAGAAATTTTTCTAGAAAAGAAATGATCGACGCTCAAGCAACACCACAATAAAATGGATTACAGAATCAATATTCCATCAATGATGATTTAATCTAATAAGATAGTAAGAGGCACTCCCTAAACTATTAATTAAAACTCAAAATAATTCCATATCAGCATCTACAAGGAATAAGAATAAGCTATAAACAAATAACCATGAAATCAAATGACTAGTAACACAAAATAGGCCATAAGCAAGATTCATTATGGTTTAAAAATTTAAAATCTAGGAATTACGCCATATGAACTAAGAATCAATGATAAAACACGTCAACCCTATCACTATGTCACAAAATGATGCTAAGCAGCAAAACCATAACGTACTAAAGGCCATTTAAAACTCATGCTCCAATACTTTAGCACAAACAAAGAGCCTAAGCTAATGAATAGCCATAAAAAAAAAAAAAACCAAACAGTTGAACATACAATTTGGTTTTCAACCAAATAACATAATATCTAGGCACTTATAAATTTGCACACTTAAGAACAACCCAAAAATATACACACTAAAGGAACGGACAAAAGGTTTACGCATCATAGCTGATAGGGTGCCTGAGCACTTGGCCCTAGAAAGGAAAACTTTTGTGTCAAGCCTTATTGGAGAGCCTTCTATACTCAGAAGCAATCCTTTCTAAGATGTCCTACTTGACCACATTGGAAACAAGCCCTCGTCTCTCTGTGACATAACCCATGGTGGAACTTACCACAGGTTTGACACCAAGGTTTACCTTTACCCAAATTCGATGCAACCTCACCTTCGAGAGTTCTAGTTGTCACCAAATAGATTGGGGGTGATTTTCATAAGCCGTGGACCCCAGACCTTCCTTCCACATTGAAACCACCCATCATAAGCTTTTTGCCCAACTCTTCTAGAGTGCTCTTTCTTAGACCTCTAAGCTCAATTTCACTAGTAGCTCCTATTGCCCCGACGTATGGGGCACCATGCGAGTTTTGAGCAAGTGGGACACATGTTCTTGGCACTAACATTGACCCTCATAAATCCCTATAATGGCTTGTCCTTTATCCCCACTTTGGCCTATCATCACATTGGTTAATCTATACACAACCTAGCAAACTTCTCTCATTTCTACAACTAACTCAGTCATGCCGCTCACCAGTTCTCTATAAGGCCTCACTTTTCCATACTAACTTTGTATTTTGACATGACTCTTTTCTCTCACCCCAAGTGAATGAACCTTATTAGGATCTGCAAACATAGCAGGTCCTTTAGCATTAGGATCATTGAAATAGATCTTGATGTAACGATTTCATCTATTAAGAGAAACCAAGGAATTAAAATATAAAGAGAATTCTCAATACTAAAAAGAATAGAAAAAGCAACTAGAGGAAATGTGAATAACAATGATATTCCTAAAGGTCTCTATCAATGCCATAATCTGTGAGAATGGGGGCACTTCCATTTGCATTGTTGTGATCCTATCAAAGTACACTTGCTCTATTAACCACAGGAAAACATAGAGCTCTAATACACTTTTGTCATGACCCAACCGAAGCCATGACCGGCGCTTATGGAGCATGATTTCCCAGCAAGCCTATCCAATATTTTCATGCAAAACGGGCTGAGTTTCCCTTAAAAACTAGGCATTCCATATAATACAAAAAAATCCCTAATACAAACCAGAAAATTATGGTCTAACCACAGAATCTAAGTATCAACAATACTTAGAATATAGACTCAGGAACATCTAGCATTTTCAAAATGCTCTTAAAGTTCAGAACATGCAAAACATACATAGTGTAACATCTCCATATAACTTGATAGAAATGTTCTTAGGCAAATTTTTATTATTCACAACCTTGCCCTTGAACTTTTTAGAAAATGACATCTAGGTCCCTAGATCAATAGAATTATTAGAAGAGGGTTTTAAATGGAGCAGAATCATATAGCGGAAACGTAGAAACTAAATTCTTGCCCAATTAGGCCACAGAGGTGCCCACATGTGAAATAACGCGAGATGCCCCTAGACTTGTCCATAATTACGAAAATACCATTAGTTACGGTAACCAAATAGAAAATATTAAAGGATTTACGAAAAAGCGAAAAGATAACAATCCCAAAGAAACAGTGCAATTGATTTGTGCTGTTAATCAATTTATTAGAAAAATAAGAGTAATTAGGGATGAATTATAAATACTAGAGCCAAAGAAAATTTAGATTGTTGTGTAAAAGACTATGAGAAATTATTTAGTATAATGTCCGGAATTACACTAAGTTTAATATATGTTATTAATCGATCTATCTGACTTTATTGAATGTGTAGAATTAATTAGAAGTTAATGAAAAGTTAATTAGGAGTTAATTAAGTATTAATTAGAGATGCTAGACTTGAGGGAATTAGAATAGACACATAGAAACTTTCACAAAAAGTTTTCCAAACTATTTTGCCGATTTAAAGAAAATCGGTAAAATTTCGGTATTTCAAACTGTCAGAACCGAACTAATAGAAATTATGCTATGAGAACCCTAGGATGGATGACCAAGATTTAGCCAAAATATCCTACCAAGTGGTGCAAGAATCAGCCCTAAATGTGGGTAGCTACACTAAATTGAGTAATAAGAAGGAATCCACCAATCACTTAGTAGCTTCCTTTGAAAGTTTTGCAATTTTTCTTTCCTTCTCCCTTAGAATTTCAGCCATATACTGCTGACCTCTTCTCTATCTTTCCTCTTCCTTATCTCATCTCATTTCATCTCCATCTCCATCAACTCTTCAAGCTACATCAAGATTCCTTTACTCCAAGACACAGATGCAACAAGATTTCACCTTAGAAAGGTAGGAATCCAACTTCTCTTCTTGGTTTTCATTGATGTGGGGCTATGTGGCGATCTTGTTTTTCTCATGACACTGATGTGATTTAGAGTGATGAGGATGGATTATGTTGATTTTGCATGTATGTTGTGATTAGAATTGGAATTGGTATGAAAGAACTTGAAGAATAGAGAGAATTCAAGAAGCTATTAGGGTTTTCACTCAACAATCCATACGGCGGAGTGTACGACTCTGCCTACAGTAGTTTAAATTTGATGAATCTATTTTTATACACAACTAGACATTCAGGGCTTTCCATATATATATATATAAATTATAAGACCATTGGATTAGTATAGAATTAGTTATGAATTTTTGAAATTTGACCTAGAAATCTGGATTCTTATTTGGGCAGTATGAGTTGAGAAGGGTGTAACTCACCCTACATAACTCTAAATTGAGTGAAACTAACACTGTTTGAAAGCTAACATGTAAGGAAACATCCCATAAAAATTTAGAAGTCAAATTCTATAACACTTTACCAGACAAAGTACTATGCTTAAGTCATAATAAATTATCTGATAAGTGACTATGTGCAGTGAGCTGATTAAATTCTACTTTCTGTCTCATTAATAAATACCCATATAGAGATGACTATTCGCATAATAATTTTCTTTTCTGCTTGATGGCGGAATAAATGCTAGTTAATTGTTGTACCGTAAATAACGTAACATAAATCAGAATGCAATATAGGCAGAACTATTGCAAAATACATCATAAATATATACATGGGTGTCTGTTCTCAAAGCTTGTCAAACGATACATAAAACAACACAGGATAACAAAAATGAGGCTGCTAATACAAAATAAATCGGTCAGTCCCTATGAACAGTACCCTAGTTGGTCCCCATAGGACATTTCATGTATAACTCCTAATTCCTACCCATCTGCCCATGACCAGATTGCCAAAAAAAGGGGGCCATTTTGTACATCTACTACTGCTACAGCATTCACACTACTTAAACGGAATCTGAAGAAAGAATTCCGTTTGCCATGCTGGCATCTGTAAGAGGGTGGTCCACGCTCGGAGCAGAGGACGAGGAAGAGGAACTCGGTGCCTCAGATGGATCCTCCTCAGACATTGAGACTGAGGGCGTCTGCTGCGGTGGTGAGGCAGGAGAGGCCATAGGAGCTGGAGTTGCTGCTGCTGGTGGAGGTGGAAATGGATGAGCCATGTAGATGGGAATGGCAATATAAGGAATAGCGGGGTCAAAAAGCAGATGCATGAGCAGTATAGCAAAATCTCTCTAAAAGAAAAAGCAAAGGCAAAACTGACATCTACCGGCTATATACACAGAGTCCAAGAATAGGTCGAGGTGGATATGGAGCTCGGGGAACTCAATGAACAGAACTCTGGTTGTTGCATTCTCCATGGTCTGAGAATGACATGGAAATATACAGTAGGGTGAGAAATAAAGATTTCTCAGTAGGAATCCCTAGTTTCTACATATTTGTCATCGCTGTCATCCTCAGTTGTTTCGATTTTTCCATATTTTAAAATAGTACGACACAATAGTAACATTTAACTTAAATACTTATTTATAGAACATGCACCAAAACAATCTTAATTTTAGTTAACAGATATGCTAATGCAATTAGAACGGCAACTATAAGCAAACTATAATATATTAAGAACAATAAACAGGTAATTCGAACAACCAATTGAGGAGTATCATGCTGTACATATTAATGTGCAAATGGAAAATGCATTTATCCTTGAAGGCTTTCGCCTCTTAAAACTTATTTCCATCCTTGGTCCCCTGGGAGTTATTGGCCATACACTCCTGGGTAATAGTCTGCTTTTCAGGATCGAACTCGTTCCTATACAGGATTGCCGGGTTTACTTTCCCCAACCTTCCCACTAATCTATTCCCCTTAAATTTGTTCAAAGACTGGCCCAAGTGGTATGGAATCCTTTGCAATACTCATGAATTGCATGCATAATTAACTCTATTCTTTCAAACATCATGTGCTCATGCCATTGTAATTTACACACATATGAATCTCTTGCCGAAATTTCGGCAGCATAACGGATCGAGTCCGCTTCCCTATGAATAGTGCCAGACAACCAGTACAATTGTACAAACTTCCAATTCAATATGGACCAGCAAATATATACATATATTCATAGCATCATTCATCAATTTCAATTCAAGCATCAATAGAGTTTTCAGTTTATTCTCCCCTATTCTGCCCGAGTTTGGTATACTCCACCCTTATTTCAATTCAACTCATTTAAATCTAATTTTTGTATATGTCATAGCCTTATGTATCTAGTTTCCAACCCTTTTAGTCCCATCCCATTTTGATTTGTATAACTCAAGATATACGTGTTTTTCCTCAGGCTGTCCTATTCTTAGCCAGAATTATGCTCTTATAAATGAAAATTCACTAAAAATAGAAATATAGGTGAAACCATATGAAATTTAATCAAATGAAAGCAAACAGAACAAGCTTTTAAATGAATTAAGTTTCATATAATTTTCATGAGTATATTTTGAGTTATGAGTCCTGAAACTTGACCCTATTGGACTACCCTGTTTTAGCCCAGTTTAAACTTAAGTCAATTTCATTGGTATGCTGGAATAGATGGGAATGAATCTAGTTCTGAAATTTTTATGGGATGTTCCCTTACATGTTACCTTTCAAAAAACTTTGGGTTCACTTAATTTGGAGTTGTGTAGGGTGAGTTATACCTTTCTCAACTCATACTGCCTGGATAAGAATCTAGATTTCTAGGTTAAATTTCAAAATTTCATAACTAATTCTATACTAATCCAATGGCCTTTTATTTTATATGTATGGAAAGTCGTGAATGTCTAATTTCATATAAAAATAGATTCATCAAATTTAATCAGCTATAAGCAGAGCCGTACACTATGGACTGCCAAGGAAAACCCTACTAACTTCTTAAATTGTTCTCTGTTCTTCAAGCCATTTGCTATCAAATTCAATTTTAATCACAACATACATGTAAAATTAATCATAAACCATCATCATTACTCTACATAATATCAATATCACAGATTATACATGGCCCTCATGCAGCCCAAACCAAAGAAAGTAAGAGGAGAAATAGGATTTCCTATCTTGTCTAGTTGAATTTGTGTTGATTTAGTGTCTTTCATGGAAGCAACTTTTGATGAGACTTGAAGAAGAGACGAGGATGGAGTGAAATTGAGAGTGAGGAGAAGAGAAATGAGATGAGTTTCAGTAGCTAAGAGGTGGCCGAAAATTACAAGAAGAGAAGGAAAGAAAAGGTGAAGATTTTTTTTGGAAGCACTTCTCTTTAATTGGTGGACTTCACCTCATCATCCAATTTAGCTTGGCTTCCCATCATCAATGGCTGATCAAGGCATCACATGAAGGGGTGGTTTGGCTAAATCTTAGCCATTCATCCTAGGGTACTCATAGAAAAATTTCTATTAGTCTGGTTCCGACAGTTTAAAATACCGAAATCGTACCGATTTCTCTTAAATCGGTAAATCGGTTTTAAAAATTTTTGTGAGGTTTCCTATGCTCCTAATCTAATTCCATCAACCTAATCTTTTTAAATCACGCTTAATTGGTTTTAAGTAAATGTTTGATCAAATTTTGATTAAACCCACTTATTCGATAAAAACTGAACAACTCAATTGTTGATGATAAAATTTTTCGGACGTTACAGATTCGTTGCCATTTGTTCTCAGCACATCAATGAAGTTGCCTTAAGCTCAAACCGGGTTAGAACAGGGTAGTCCAATAAAGTCAATTTACTATATCTCAAGATATACTTATGCAAATGCTATACAACTTATTCATTTAAAAGCTTGTTCTGTTAGCTTTTAATTTGGTATAAATTTCGTATGATTTCACCCAGATTCCTATTTTTAGTGAATTTTCACTTATAAAGGTGTAATTCTGGCTAAATGTAGGGTAGTCTGAGGTAAAATGCAAATAACTTGAGCTATGCAAATCAAAATGAATAGGTCCAAAAGAGTTGGAAACGAGACACATAGAGCTATAACATATCCAAAATTCAAGTTTAAATGAGTTGAATAGGAGTAAGGGTGAATTTTACAAAATTCAGGCAGAAGGGGATAGAGTAAGTAGAAAGCTCTATTGATATTCCTGTTGATTTTGACACACCATATGATTGATATTGTGGTTATAAGTTCTAAATGTTTATGTGTTGATCTTATTACATGACATATATCAATACCATACAAGTATGATCATTTTAGAATAAGGTATGAAGCATGTGTATTTATGATTCTATGATGAAAGATATGATGATGAGTCCATATTCCTAAGGAATGTGACATGGCGATCATGCTCTGATGGGGTATGACATGACGATCATAATTGCACCAAAACTTCATATTAACTCACTTTGATATGAAAATTTAATATGTTGTAGTCTTATTAGTCTACTATTAAATCTCTTTAGTCTCGTTAAGTTTTGATGTGTATAAATTAAGTTATTAAATTTTTAGTCAAAGCTGCCTTATTTCAGAATAAACTTGAGCACCTAAAAATTCCATATTTTATCATTTTTGTACATATTTTATATTAATTCAATCCCAATAAGTTTCATCCTCATTGGGTAAGTAGAGCTCAAGTTATGTGCTTCTCAAATAGGCTGCTTTGTTTCAACCCAAACAGAGCATAGGATAATTTTGAGAAATTACTGGGAGCAACATACTTAAGTTCTAAGCCTAACATTTTTATGGCATGGTTATCTATGTGTTAGCTTTCTAAAAAAATTAGTTGCACGATTTGAAGTTGTATAAGGTGAGTATGCCCTTCACAACACATACTGGTTAGGATAGTGAGTGAAAATTAGTAGTCTATTTCAAAAATTCATAACTCTATCATTTTAAATCCAATGGACCTATAATTCATATGGTTAGAAATCTCTGGATGTCTAGTTTTATATAAAGTTAGTTTCAATCAAATTTGATACATATAGGTGGAGAAACAACATTCACTGTATGGATGGTTACCCTAGGGTTTTCCTTTTAGCATTTCTATTTATAGTTTCTTTTGGCCTTTTGATCAAATCATCAAACTAAACCAATGATTCCTGTAACACCCTACTAATTTTATGTTATGCTTAAGTCATAGCATGAAACTAGTCGGGTTGTGTTACCGTGTTGATACTTTACTTACCTTTCTTGTCTTTAAGTTCTCCTTAACTCGTCTCTATTGACGAGACGGCGTGCTGTTATATTACAAACAAAATAAACGAAATATCAACAAAATGAACCGAATAGACTATCATCAAATAAGTATGGTACAATAAGGTCACTGCATGCGTGTAAACATATGTATATATATATATCAGAAGACGCTGTTTTAGTTTATGTACAAAGGTTCAAAGTAAAACACATACATGGGCTAGTGTATCAAAAGACCATACGCCTCATCTATCACCTACCCTATGGTCCTCATAGGACATTTCATAATCTACTGCTAATTCTACAGTCAAACCCATGACCCAAAGCTACATGCTGTCCAAAAGAGGGTCATCTTTGCATAACATCCCTCGCCGCGCTAAACTACTCAGTCAGGTAGCCGTTAGCCATGCCAGGCTCCAGGAGTATAGTCCGCGCTAGGTCCCGAGGAGGAGGGCGACGAGCCTGTGGCCTCGTAAGGGTCACTCGGAACTCGAGGGACGTCGGGGCTGCCTGTGGTGGTGACCCGGGAGCACGGTCAGCGGTGCCGCGGTGCGGGAGGAGCAGGATGCGGGTGCGCCATATGTAGAGGGATGGCAATATAAGGGGTAGCAGGGTCGAATAGGGGATGGTGCAAAGGAACATCAAAGTTCCTGTCGCTAAATAAGTACAAACGAAAGTTACACGAACCGGCTATGTACAGAGAGTCCAACTCCAGGTCATGGTGGAACTGAAGTGCAGGGATCTCAATAAAAGGGTGGTCAGGAGTCCATCGTCAATCTGAGAATGATGCGAATACACAAGATGGGGTGAGAATTTCAGAAAATTTTCAGTAGGGTTCGGTTACACCGACCGACATCACATACATTCTCGCTACCTCGGGTTTTACTTAATTATTAAAATACGTGTTCAAACTAAAGTCCATTTTCATGAGTTTAAAAACATGTCTGGTCCGAGGTAAGGTTCAATTTTACTTTAATTGGCATAAGAAACGAAATAAGTACTAATACTAGTGCACAGAAGGATAAATGGAATAAATCAATGAATAGCGATGAAGCGCTTGTAATGCATAATTGTAAACATCCTGAAGCAACTATTCCATGGATTTATGCATTCATGTAATCATGTAAACTCATTCTTGAACTTTCTTTCATAAACTCTTTCATTACTTTCTATCATTTTTCCATCTCTCTTGGTCCCCTGGGAGTTCTTGGCCATTTTAGACTCCTGGGTAATAGTGTGCTTATCAGGATCGAGCTCGTTCCTATACGTAAATGCCGGGTTTACTTTCCCGACCTTTCCACCGATCTATTCCCATTAACTTTCTATCCGGGCTGGCCCAAGTAGTATGGAACTTGCATAATGACATGCTTCTTTTCACGACTTTCATGACTTTCTTAAGAATGTATATACATTCATATGAAATTCATAACTTGTTCATGGGTTCTACCAAACTTCGCAGCATAACGGAACGTGTCCGCTTCCCCATGAATAGTGCCAGCCAATCAATACATCAATATATCACAAGAAGCACAAATTCACATGTATACTCCAACATGAAACTCCAATTCATATCAAATTCATTAAGACAGAAATTCTGCCTCAGCATATACAACCAACCCGGTTCTTGTAATTCATGCCTCAATTTCATTTTAGCTCATTTGGACCTCAAATTTGAGTATGTTACAGGGTTGTGTGTCTATTTTCTAACCTCTTTGGTCCCATCTAATTTCGGTATCTATAACTCAAGATATCTAAACTTTATCTCGGCCTGCCCATTAGCTGGCCAGAATCAGGCAACAAAAAGTAGAAATTTACCAAAAATCGAAAACTCACTCAAATCAGACGAAATTGGTCTCGTATTAAAGCTAACAGGACAAACTTTCATATACAAAAAGTCCCATTTCATTTGCCTTAGTAGGGCTCGAGTTACAAGCCCCGAAACTTAGCCTTCCTGAACTGTCCTGTGTTGGCCTGGTTTGGACATAGGGTAACTTCTTCAAATCACTGGGAATAACTGAGTGGATAACAAACTCGGGATTTCTCTGGATGTTGTTCTCCTATGTGTAAGCTTTCCAACAAAGTTGGTTTCACTCAGTTTCATGTAGTATAGGTCGAGTTCTACCCTAAATAACCCAATCTGCCCAGAGCCAGAGTTAAAACCCTAGGTCGAGATTCAGAAATTCATATCTTCCTCAATTCTGATCCAAAACCCTTATATGATATGTCTATGGAAAGCCCTAGATGTCTAGTTTCATTTAAAAATAGGTTCATCGAATTTGACCGATCGTAGGCGGCGCCGTACGCTCCGCCATATGGTCTGCCGTGGACTCTCCACCAAGACAGCACCTCCAGCCATTTAATCCTCTTAGTTTTCTTCTTCTAATTCTACTTCTAACTCAAAATCTTCTATTAATCCAAGCATAATTATTCAATTCACACATCAATTAAGGTGAAACTAATTCAGTCCAGCCAGCCAAGTGCATGGATTTGATGCAAGAAATTTAAAACCCCTACCTTTGATTTAAGTGTTTTGGTGCTGAGCTCTTGAAATTTGGATAAACAAGGCTGGAACTTTGCTTAAGTCTTGGATGTGTGAGCAAGAGAAAAGAGAGCTGATGGAGAAGAGGAAAAGCAACGTGAATAATGGTCTGATTCAAAGGAGGATAGTGTGTTATATAGGCATGAGTGGGAGTTAACTTGGAAGATTGTGATTGGTTGCCCTCTTTGTGTGGTAGAATCACTCTCCACGACGCTCAAGTGGTAGGAGTTTCTAGCATATTTGAAACAAAATCGGAACTCGTACTCTACATAAAGTCGCACCTCGTGAACTTCCTGTATATGAAGTCGGAACTCGTAAAACATCCAGTCTAATTGAAACGTAAAAGTAGAGCCTGGTGAGAAGCCAAGCACTTAAGGTCGGGCTCGTAAATCATGAACTTTCTATCCCTAACTCAAAAGATATAGAAGTGAGAGCTTCTAATATTGAACTCAAGATCGGATCTCGCATCTGCTAGAATCATAATGTCGGAATTGAATACTTTCAGTTCATCTCGAGCCTTAGAGACGAAGTCGGAAATCGAACATTTTACTCTTTGATCGATAAGATCGGAAGTCGTAAAGAATGCTGAAGTCGACAACGAACTCGTAAGTTGGAAGCATCAGTCACTCTCATTTCATCTCGCGAAATTGGAAGTCGGAATTCATACCGAGAAGGTCAAAATTTATCCACGCTTACAAGGTCGGAAATCGTCAGCTCCATCCATTAAATCGGAGAGCGTAAGCTGCATGCCTTAGGTCGGAAATCGGAAGAAGTCCTTTGCAAGCCTTGAAACGAAGTCGGAAGTCGAAGCTAGTGTTGAGGTCGGAGGCCAAGTGTAAGGAAACTCGGAAATCGGAAATGTCATCAATAATGGGGATCGGAAGTCGGAATTCGCGGATGTTACAATTCCTATCATAAATCACTCAAAACAAGTCATATCAACATCAAATATCATCAAATAAAAGATGGCATGAGAAATCTTAGTAGCCATATAAACCACAGAAATCAAATAATATAATAAATCCTACTTAAAATCATTACTTATGACTTGTAACTTAGAGTTTCTTGGTAGCTTTTCTTCAATAAAGCTTTAAGATGATGGTGACTTCTCTTGTTCTCCTTGGTGGCTGAAGCTATAGGATCCAACGGTAGGAAGTTTATGGGGTTGTCTTCAATTTTTCTTGAAGAACATAAAGAAAAAGTGGAAATTTTTAGAGAAAGGAAACAAGATTTACTTAGAAGCTTAGGTGAAGATGGAAAGAATGCAGAAAGGAATGGAATGGAAGAAAGAAATGGAGAGTGGTTGTTTAAACGGTTGGCTGAAAATTCCATGGGCAAGGGAGGAAATTTTTGGTAACCTATGTCCGAAGTTGGAAGAAAAGAAAAAGAATATGATAGGTGGACATGAATGGCATTTTAATTTTTGTTAATTCTTCAAATAGATGGCCATGATTTGACCAACAAACATAGGTGATGTAGCTAGTTTCTAGCCACATATTTTAGGGCTTTAAACTGGTACTTGTGTCATCTTATAGTATAAATTCCTATCAAATCGGTTCTTATATTATAAGATACCGTAAACAAACCGATTTCCTTCAAACTAACTAATCATTACTAATTGTCTAGATAAAATTTTTCTACAAAGAAACTTAAATTTTTCTAACTCTAATATTCACATCTCAATACTGACTACTCGTATGCTTCTAATGCAACGTAATAAATCAATTAATAATGCTAGTTAGACACACTATTCTTTAGGATGTTACACAAATTGCCTTTCTTACTCATTCTCCTCCATTGTTGTTCTTAGACAACCTCAAACCCTTGTTTCCTCTAGTTTCTTCCACTACGATTTAGCCTTTGAGCTTGTTCACCATCTTTTAACCTATATAGAAGCTAAAAATCCCTCCCCTTTTGGACTTATATAGCTTTAGCCAAGAAAGAAAAGGAAGAGGTTAAGAGTTGTCTTGTGACTCCAAAAGAGATTTGGAGTTGAAGAAAGTAAGGTTTGAAGTTTTTACAAGCTTGGAAGTGAGGTAGGTTCCTAAAACTCCTCACGTGTGATTATGTCAATATATGAGCTAGGGTTTTCATATTATTATTTCTCACATGTTGAAGGCTGAAACTGATGTTCTTTAGGCTTATATCAATGAGTTAGAACTAGTGAAACATGAGTTAGTGTGAGAAACAAACTATGAACTCAAAGATACTCATAAACAGAAATAGGCAAATCTGGATAATTCTGGACACTAGCGAGTCCTGGGGTCATATCTTGAGTTAGGAATCTTCAATTGAATTGAAATTAATATTGAAACTTAACTCATAGAGAGTATGCCCACAAAATTTGAGGCCCATAGGATTTAAGATGAATAAGTTATGAAGTTTTGAAGTAGGCTATAGATGAAGTAACATGGACTTGAGCAACAAGTGTTCTAATAGGCATAACTAGGCTCATAGACCATCAAATTGAGGGCAACCAATTTTGTTAGAAAAATAACACATATTAAAATAAGTATGTAAATTTTTAGATCCAAACTCCTCGTGATTTACTTCCAGTAATTTCATGAAGTTACCCCATGCTCTATAAGTGTCAAAATAGGGCAGTCCCAATGTAGAGTTTATTAATTATGCTCTACTTAATCAAATTGAGTGAGACTTGATTCATTTAAAAAGGGGTTCACATGAGTAAAAAATTTCAGGGCAAAATGAAAAGAATGGATTTTTGGTAATTTTTTAATTTTAGGTGCCCGAAACTTGGCCACAACAAGGCAACAATAGATTAAACTTAAATAACTTAAGTTACACTTATCAAAATTTAGTGGTACTACAGAGATTTGGAAATAGACTAATAGAGCAATATTGTATAGAATTTGAGATCAAAAGGGTTTAAATTGGAATTTTGGTGTATTTTACAAGTATGGGCAGAATTGAGGAGTCTAAATCTAAATTTTATATAACTTAACTTAGAGGTCTTCAAACTAAACGCAACCAGAATTAAGTTAAAGGTTGAAGAATATATGTTGATCTTAGTGCTATTTTGATATATATGCCATGATATAGCCACTTATTTGGAATCCTTGAGATTGGTTAGTTTGCCTCATATAACTATGTATGTAATTGAGATTTTGATGTATGTGTTGGAGTTGTCCTTTTCTATTGGCTGGCTGTTTAAACTACTATCACAAATTTTGGAAGCCCCTATATTACAACTGTCATACTATCAAATTTTTAGTAGAAATATTTTGAAGGTAAGTTACGTAGCATAAGCATAAGTGCATCAAACATCCCTGTGTACAGTTATGAACAAAGAATGCATATGAGGCTATAAGCTAAGGAATTATATGAATACATGAGCTCACAAGATGATTATAATTTTAAATTACTTAGGATAGAGGAAGTAAATCTAGTTAAGTCAGGAAATGTATACCTAGCTCCCTTGAACTGAGTTAGGAAGGTAAACCAGCTAGGAATAGGTCTGTATGAGCATTGAGGAAAGTAAACCCGAAAATTATGTATAGGAATGAACTCAGTCCTAATAAGCAGCCTATAACCTAGGTGTAGGAGAAGCCATCCACTTATCTCAGGAGCACCAAGTACAGTGCTCATGTCAAGAGTTTAAAGAAAGACCAAGAAGACAAGTACACGTGCATAACCCACTTCATTTGTATTTATATATGCATATTCCATTATTTTGCTATACTATTATTAATGTCATGGACTATGCTTTAACTTCAAATTTGTGAATAAAATGAACGTACTTCAAATAAAAGAGTTTTAGAAAATTGATCAAATAAATCTTTACTCTCTTATATGTTGAGAATACGATTTTTAAAAGTAAACCGAAGTAGTTGGCGATGTTTACGATGACATTGTATGTGGCAGTTTGGGATCTCCTGCTGAGAATTTATAATTCTCACTTCTATAAGTATTCCTATGTCATCTCTAGATAGCATAGGTAGTAGTGGCATGGGTAAACGAGTTCATTGCCTCTTGAAGATTACAGAATGCTCATGACCAGGATTACTTGGATACATATACAGAATTTCATGTATTTGATAGTTATGTAGACATAACTATTATTTTGTAATTTCTTATGGTTGTGTGATATAAGTTGTAATTTTGTTTGAGCTATGAACCTTGTATGATCTTTTAAATTAGTATTTTTTGAGTATTTGGAAGTTATTGGATTGGAAATATGCTTAGATATATAAGTGGGGTTTTAAAAAAAAAAAAAACTTTGGGCGCCTAGGCACCATAAACTGCCGCCCAGGCACCCGCTGTCAGCACAATTGAGGGCATTTTAGGGTACTAGATGCCTAGGCGCTCGCAGATGGCCGCCCAGGCACCCACTGTTCAATTTTTTTATATGGGTTTAAGCCTTTTCCTCCTTGTTTTCATCCAAACACTCTCTCTCTTGGTTTTCTCTCTTTAAAAGCCCTCCACCCCCACATACCTTATCAATCCATCATTTTTCCTTTTGATTGCGCTCACAAATCCACCCTTTTCCACTTTATCATCATCTTCCTCCTCTAACCTTTTTCTTTCCTCTTGAAGTGAGAGAAAATGAAGAGTAAAAGTGACCCATCACTTCTCTCTTGCTCAAATCCTCCTTCCAATGTTTTGAAGTGAACTCTTGGTACTTTTTATCCCTCTCTAGCTATATATTATTTGTTTACCCTATAGAATTAGATTTGGGATTATTGAGATGAATAGTTAAGTTTTCAATTGGGGATTTTGAGATTTTTGGGTAGATTGAGGTTATATTTGGTCTCTAGAAGTTTAATTATGTTAGATTGGTGCATTTTATAGCTTTCGATTCTCCCCGAGAGTTATCAACTGACCAAGAGGCATCACCCAAATGACCTCCTAATTTGGAGTCTTGATTATGAGTGAATAAAATGTTTGTAGCCAACCTTGAAGTAAAATTTTGCATGGTTATATGCATATATGTATATTCTTTCCAGTTTTCTAGAATAATTGATAAACTGATTTATCTCTAAGAATTGGAAAGTATTTACTTGTATAATTACACTTGAAGCTCTTATTTCATTGGTCACTTAGTAAATTTAGACTTGATATTTTGTGTGTTGAGCATGAGACAAGGCTACATAGTTATGTTATTGACTTCGTATGCTATCAATGGAATTCTTGTTGAAAATTTATTATATGTATAAAGTGATGAACTAGAAAGTTTTCTTTGAAAAAAGGAGAGGAAACTATATCAGAAACTGCGTGCTAATGGCAGTTAACATTAGCCTTGGTGTACCTTGAAAAGCCTAGCTAGTAGGGTGGTTGTTAGCCCGACATGTTTGGTCGACATGTTTGGAACAAATAAGGACTCCCTGGGATGACAATACATAACATCCAGAGGTGATTTATAAAGAAAACCATACTGGGGATGGTGATACATAATGCACAGATGTGGAAAGGATTTGATATAGATTTTGAGCAAGACCCCTCCCTTTAGTCATATTATGTTATACTATATATATGTATTTTGAGCATGTTGAATCTAAAGGCTTGTCTTATACTAACTATGAACATAGTATTCCTCACTGAGTTTTTATAACTCACTATGTGGTTTCCTTATCTTTTTCAGACTCAACTGTAGAGACAGCTCTTGCCCTACCAGCTCAGTAGAGTTCTGCTCATTTTATTTTGGTAAGCCCACTTTCAAGGCCTAAGATTCTTTTTGGAATGTCTTTGTATAGCCAAGACCGGTATATATTGATATAGTGCTCCTTGAAACACAGGTAGGGTCCAATGGTTGGGTTTTCAATTGTCTAGTACTAAGTTGTTCCTTTTCATTTTGAAATTGTAAAGCAAAGGTGTATATTTTGTTGAGTTTAATGTGGATTAATTGGCTCCTTGATAGCCATTGTGTATGTGTAAATTTCTAAACTTTATAATTATGACTATATACGTATATGTATATAAGTATATATGGTGAAATTGATTATCTAGATGAATTATGTAGGCTCAGAAATTTGGAAATATCCTGGTTTTAAGGAAAACTCCGTCAGTTTCTCATGAAAAATTTTGGGTTAAGCTTGCTAAGGAATCAGGATTTCTTATGCGCCGGTCACGACCTGAGGAAGGTTGTGACAAAGGTGGTATCAAAGCCTAGGTTTCCCTATGATTTATGGAGCAAGTGTCCTTAGGTAGAGTCACGATTGTGTAAATGGAAGCCGGCCTATTTTCATAAGACGTGAGGCTACTCGAGGCCTTTAGGAAGTCAATTTCTGTAATCTTATCTCAAGTATTCCTATCTTGGTTATACTAAACCTTAAGAATGTGTTAATCAAGCTTTCTTTTAATAGGTTGAGATGCCACCAAGGAGATGTACCCAGGCCTGAGGGGCCTCAAATCAAGAAACCCTTGATGTTGAGTCAAACTACACCCCCTCTTCAGTACAGAAAAGAAGGGATCATGGACGAGCAAGGGTAGAGGCCATGGTAGAACGGCCAGGCAAGTAGAGGAGCCTACCCCTACCAGGGCTATGCCTGAAGTAGTTGTAGAGATTCGTGGGGTCCACCAGGCTATTGAAACACTGGTAGGAATGATGATTGACTAAAGGTAGGTTGGAGGACAACCCAAGAAGCAGTTGCAACACAGTAGCCCCAGAATGAGTACAAGTTTTACCTCCAGTGGGAAGAGATGTCACAGTTTAAGACTTCCTTAAGTTGGAGCCCCCAACTTTTAAGGGAAATCTTATTGTGGAGGACCTTCAGCTATTTCTGGACAAAACTCTTAAGGCTCTTTGGGTCCTTGGATGTTCAACCACAAAGGCAATGGAGTTAGCAGCCTATCTTTTAGATGGGATAATCGAGCAATGGTTTGGGACTCTCCAAAGAGGGAGATCAGCTGTTCTACCTCCTCTTACTTAGGAGGAGTTCTCAGAGATATTCATGGCCTGATTTCTCCCTACTAGTAAGAGGGCAAATCTTGCAACTGACTTTGAGAAGCTCAAGTAGACACCAGGAATGTCAGTCACAGAATATGATATGGAGTTTACATAGCTCTCTTACTGCGCATTTCATCTGGTGACCACTGAAGCATTAAGAAATTCATTCGAGGGTTGGCAGACCCTTTATTCACGTCCTTAGCTCCCTAGATTGGCAAGATTACATATGCTGAAGTAGTAAATGCTACATTGTTAATTGAATCAAGCAAAATGGACAAAAGGGCCTTTAAGGAAACCACGGGGAAAATGCCAAAGATCTGAGTTTTCTTTTCTGGTGGACCAAGTTCCAGTGGAAGTTGTGGCTTTCAAGGACAGCGGCGGGCTCAATTTGAAGGAGTAGCTTCTTCAGGTCCCAACCCCATCAACATTTCCGCCACAGTGTCTCCATTGGGCAGTGCATCACATTAGCAAAGCATGCTAGTACCCGAAATTTTTGGTCAGACACAACCACCTTGCTAGTATTGCAGTAAGCAGCACATGGGGGCATCTCGTAGGGGGTTTGGAGTCTATTACAATTGCGGTCAAGAAGGACATTTTAAGAAAGATTGCCCTCAGCTGATAGGAGGATCTAATCGAGGCTCTGTGCAACAAGTTGATTCGTCCACTTCTTTTTCTACACCATCTCAAGGTACTACTTCAGGAATAGCTGGTAGAGGAACAAATGGTAGAAATTTAGGTAGGAGAGGAGCTGGGAGAGCAAGGAAAGGACAGCCACACCTGTATTCCTTGACTTGTCAAGATGCTCAAGCTTCTAATGCAGTAGTAACAAGTATACTTCAAGTGCATTCATATGATGCTCATGTATTGTTTGATCTGAGGTCTACACATTCATATGTGTTCCCCTATTTTGCTTCCTAATTCAGTGAGCTTCCCATAAAATTAGATGATCCATTTTAGGTTGATACCCTATGGGATAGTTACTTTTGGTTCAATTGGTATTCAAATCTTGCGTAGTTTGTGTGCGCAATATGGACACGTTAGTTGACTTAATGCTCTTAGACATGGTTGATTTTGATGTCATCCTAGGAATGGATTAATTAGCTTCATGTCATGCCACGGTGGATTGTCATTTGAAGGAAGTGAGATTTGAGATTCCCGGGCAGTTACAATGTATATGTAGAGGGAGCAATTGTATTACTCCTACCAACTTGGTTTCTTCTTTTAATGCCTTATGGTTGTTGAACAAGGGAAGTCAAGGATATATTGCAATAGTTAGAAATGTTAAAGCCAAGGCACCTTGCTTGGAATAGGTTCCCATGGTTAGGGGGTTTCTGGATGTATTTCCAAAAGAATTACCTAGAATGCCTCTAGTTAGGGAAATTGAGTTTGGAATTGATGTATTTCCAAACACTTAACCTTTTTTCATAACTCCTTACCATATGGCACCGATGGAATTAAAAGAATTGAAGGAGCAGTTGCAGGACTTGTTGAATAAGGGTTTTATACGTTCAAGTACTTCACCATAGGGTGCTCCCGTTTTATTTGTAAGAAAAAAAGGATGGGTCTCTAAAGTTACATGTGAATTATCGTCAACTTAACAAAGTGACGATGTGCAACAAGTACCCCTTGCCTCGCATTGATGACTTGTTTGACCAACTTTAAGGAGCTTCTTATTTTCCAAGATTGACCTTCAATCTGGATATCACCAGTTAAAGGTTAAAGAAGCCGATATCCTAAAGACTGCTTTTTTTTCGTTACGAGTTCTTGGTAATGTCTTTTGGGTTAATTAATGCCCCAGCTGCCTTTATGGACTTAATGAATCGTGGCTTTAAGCATTTATTGGATCACTTCGTAATCATTTTCATTGATGATATTTTGGTGTATTCTAAGAGCCGAGAAGAACATGAGCAGCAATTGCGAATTGTACTTCAGGCTCTAAGAGATCATCATCTTTATGCCAAATTCTCCAAATATGAATTTTGGTTGGACAAAGTAACATTTCTGGGTCATATAGTATCTAAGGATAGAATTATGGTGGATCTAAAAAAAGTTGAAGCCATACAGTAGTGGCCAAGGCCTACCACTGCCACCAAAATTCATAGTTTCTTGGGATTGGTCGGTTACTACTGCCATTTTGTCAAAGGTTTCTCTAAGATCGCAACACCATTGATGCAGCTGACACAAAAGAATGTCAAGTTTCAGTGGTCGGATGCTCGTGAAGAGAGTTTCCAAAAACTGAAGACTTGCCTACCCACAACTCCTATTCTTGTCTTGCCTTCAGATTCAGGTGGATTCTTAGTGTACTGTGATGCCTCAAGAGTAGGCCTTGGATGCATTTTAATGCAGCATGGTCGGGTAATTGTTTATGCTTCAAGACAACTCAAGAAGTATGAGCAAAATTATCCTACCCATGACTTGGAGATGGTAGCAATTGTTTTCACCTTGAAGTTATGGTGGCCTTACTTATATGGCAAGGCTTGTGAGATCTACATAGATCACAAAAGTCTTAAGTATATTTTCCAACAGAAAGATTTAAACTTAAGGCAACAAAGGTGGGTGGAATTGTTGAAGGATTATGATTGCACAATATTGTATCACCCTGGTAAAGTAAATGTTATCGCAGACGCTTTTGAGTAGGAAGTCGATGGGTAGTTTGGCCTATATAACTCCTACAAGAAAGCCTTTAAAAGAAGAAATTCACAAGTTAGAATCAGATGGTATGTAGTTTGAGTTGAATAAGTTTGGGGTACTTGTGGCTTGTTTTAGAGCCCGATCTTCTTTGGTTGATCAGATTAAGAAAGCTCGGGGCTAGGATCCAAAGTTAAAAAGATTAATGGAAAATGTATAGAGTGGCAAGAATTCTGATGTTACCTTGAACCAAGAAGGTGCTTTAAGGCATGGTAACTGTTTGTGTGTGCCTAATATGAGTGAGTTGAGAAAGATTATTCTTGAAGAAGCTCATAATTTCGAGTACACCATTTATCCAAGCTCGACTAAGATGTACCAAGACCTAAAGCAACTGTATTGGTAAGAAGGCTTGAAGAAAAATATTAGGGACTTTGTTTCTCGATGTTTAGTCTGCTAACAAGTCAAGGTAGAACATCAAAGGCTAGCTGGTCTTTACCACCACCATGGACTTTGTCACTGGTTTGCCACAGACTTTAAAAGGATTCGATTCCATCTAGTTGATAATAGATCATTTGACAAAATCCACTCACTTTCTTCTAGTAAAACCCACGTTCAATGTGGCTTAGTATGCTCAGATGTACATTGATGAGATAATTAAATTGCATAGGGTGCCAATATCCATTATCTCAGATCAAGGGCCTCAATCCACATCTCATTTCTGGAAAGCCTTTCAAGAGGCTTTACGGACATGTCTAGATCTCAACATGGCTTTTGACCCTTAGACGGATGGACAATTCGAGAGGACTATTCAAATTGTAGAGGATATGCTGAAGGCGTGCGTCTTTGACTTTGGTAGGAGTTGAAGCTACTTCTTGCCTCTGATTGAATTCTCCTATAATAATAGCTATCAATCTAGCATTCAGATGGCATCTTTTGATGCTTTGTATGGAAGGCATTGTCGATCTTTGATTGGTTGGTTTGAAATCGGTAAAGCCAAGCTTCTAGGGCCAGATCTAGTTCAAAACTCCCTAGAAAAGGTCCACATCATAAAGGAAATACTTTTGGCCGCTCAAAGCAGACAAAAAGCATATGTAGACAATCGGAAAAGAGAATTGGAATTTGCAATTGGAGACCATGTATTTCTCCGAGTATCTTCTATAAAGGATGTCATGAGATTCGATAAGAAAGGAAAGCTCTGCCCATGTTATATCGGTCCCTTTGAAATTCTTGAGCGGGTTGGTGCAGTGGCTTATAGATTGGCCTTGCCACTTGATTTATCTTCAATTCACCCAGTATTCCATGTTTTCCTGCTTTGGAAATATATACATGATCCCTCTCATGTCCTTTAACCTCAGACAGTTCAGTTGGATAAGAACTTTGTTATGAAAGGGAACCAATAGCTATAGTAGATCGACGAATGAAGAAGTTGCGCTCAAAGGATATAACTTTGATGAAGGTGAACTGGAGAAATCACACTATTGAGGAAGCTACTTGGGAATCTAAAGATACTATGCATTCTAAGTATCCTCATTTGTTTGAACAACAAGGTAAATATGGTGGAATTTGGAGGACCAAATTTCCTAAAAGGAGGAAGAATGTATTGCCTTAAAGTTGTGTGATATAAGTTGTAATTTTGCTTGAACTATGAACCATTGTATGATCTTTTAAATTAGTATTTGGAAGTTATTGGATTGAAAATATGCTTAGATATATGAGTGGGGTTTAAAAAAAAAAAGTATGATGGGCGCCTAGTGATGTTAGCATGTTGGGTTTCAGGGGTTTGGGTGCCTAGTCACCAGAAAGACGCCCTCCAGGCACCTGCTATCAGCATAATTGAGGGCATTTCAAGCTACTGGATGCCCAGGCGCCCAGTGTCTGATTTTTTTAGATGAGTTTCGGCCTTCTCTCCCCCATTTTCATCTAAACACTCTCTCTTGGTTTTATCTCTCTAAAAGCCCTCTACCGCCACATACCTCATCAATCCATCATCTTTCCCTTTGATTTCGCTAACAAATCCCCCCTATTCCACTTCATCATCATCATTATCATCATCATCTTCCTCCGCTAACCTTTCTCTCTCCACTCTTGAAGTGAGAGAAAGTGAAGAGCAGAAGTGACCCATCACTTCTCTCTTGCTCAAATCCTCCTTCCAAGGTTTTGAAGTGAACTCTTGGTACTTCTATCCCTCTCTAGCTATATATTGTTTGTTTAGCCTATAGAACTAGATTTGGGATTATTGAGATGAATAGTTAGGTTTTCAATTGGGGATTTTGGGATTTTGGGGTAGATTGAGGTTATGTTTGGTTTCTAGAAGTTTAATTATGTTAGATTGGTGCTTTTGTAGCTTTGGATTCTCCCCAAGAGTTATCAGCTAACCAAGAGGCATAACCCAAATGAGCTCCTGGTTTGGAGTCTTAATTGTAAGTGAATAATATGTTTGTAGTTAACCTCGAAGTAAAATTTTGCATGGTTATATGCATATATGTATATTCATATTTCCAATTTTCTAGAATAATTGATAAACTGGTTTATCTCTAAGAATTGGAAAGTATTTACTTGTATAATTACACTTGAAGCTCTTATTTCATTAGTCACTTAGTAAATTCAGACTTGATATTATGCATGTTGAGTATGAGACAAGGCTACATAGCTATGTTATTGACTTCATATGCTATCAATGGAAATTCTTGTTGAAAATTTATTATATGCATAAAGTGATGAACTAGAAAGTTTTCTTTGGAAAAAGAAGAGGAAACTCCATCAAAAACTACTTGCTAACGGTAGTTGACATTAGCCCTGGTGCACCTTGAAAAGTCTAGTAAGCAGGGTGGTTGCTAGCTTGGCATATTTGGCCGACATGTTCAGAACAAACAAGAACACCTTGGGGATAGCGATACGTAACGCCTAGAGTTGATTTATAAAGAAAACCACACTAGGGACGGTGATACGTAATGCCCAAATGTTGAGAGGATTTGACATAGATTCTGAGCAAGAACCCTCCCTTTAGTCATATTATGTTGTACTATATATATATGTATTTTGAGCATGTTGAATCTGAAGACTTGTCTCATACTAACTATGAACATAGTGTTTCTCACTGAGTTTTCATATCTCACTTCGTGGTCTCCTTATCTTTTTCAGACTCGGCTATAAAGGCAGCTCTTGCCCCACCTGCTCAGTAGAGATCTGATCATTTCATTTTGGTGAGCCCACTTTAAGGGCCTAAGATTCTTTTTGGAATGTCTTTGTATAGTCAAAATTGGTATATATTGATATAGTGCTCCTTGAAATATAGGCAGGGTCCAATGGTTAAGTTATCAGTTGTCTAGTACTAAGTTGTTCCTTGTCATTTTGAAATTGTAAAGCAAAGGTGTATACTTTGTTGAGTTTCAGGTGGATTAATTGGCTCCTTGATACCAATTGTATATGTGTAAATTTCTAAACTTTATAATTATGACTATATATGTATATGTATATAAGTATATATGTTGAAATTGTGCTGGATTGTCTAGAAGAATTATGCAGGTTTAGAAATTTGGAAATGTCTTGGTTTTAAGGGAAACTCCGTCAGTTTCTCATGAAATATTTTGGGTTAGGCTTGCTAGGGAATCAGGATTCCCTATGCACCGGTCACGACCTGAGGAAGGTCGTGACATATTTATTCTCTAGTGCCTACGTATTTCAAATTTTTTGAGAAGAGTAGAGAGCAAGACAAGCTTCTTCAGTATATGTAATAGATATGATGACAAGGGAAGTTAGCAGTGTACCTGCAAGTATTATGACCACAATTCTTGTGCAAGCTCAATTTTTGAAAAATTTCTACTTTCCCATTGATAACCCTTATGTTCTTTAAAGGTTTTTTTCAAAGAGTAAGAAAGGAAACACAATAACAACTTTAGGTATTATACTTAAGCATGATGTTGTAATTAGAAGGGTGTTACAATATAGGCTAAGAAAATTTTGCCATTAAGTTTTATATGTTAGGTGATACACTTGACTTACAGGCTTCCCCACCAAGCATGCAAGGAGTATCCTCACAATCAGTGCAACAATTTTTTGATGCGAAGATATGAGTGTGGAAGGTTGTGTAAATGTCCAAAGATTTCAATTTATGACTGGAGACAAAATAGCTTCTTTCTCTGCAAATTTCTTATTCTATACTCTTCTATATGTAGGATCCAAGTGTTAATTTCCAGTGATTTTTGTGTATCGACTGGGACAAAAAATTTTCTCTGTTTGGGGATTTCGCGCTATGATGTTACTCAGAATTTCATGTTTAATATGGATCTCGCAATTGTGCAAACACATAAAATAGGTAGAACAAGGTTATTCACTTCCCCTATCATACACAAAAATTCCCAAATTTTCATACAATTTCCTACTAAAAAAGCTGTATGCGAAAATTGAGTGCCGATCCCTAATGCTATGGTACTCTGAAAATGAAGTTCTGTGACTATGGTACTCCAAAACATGGTTGTGAGTATCGTAGCCTTACCTTAACTTACATAGTTATTGTCTTTTTCTATTTTTCCTTTTAAATGAAGTAAAACGCACATAATTTTTACTAAAAAAAATTAATTCATTTCTTAATTCTTAACAAATTTTATTTCTCCTCTATTAACACATATTTTGAGTGTATCATTACTAATTTATTATATTACTCTAAAAATTTAATATCTATGATTTAACTCTTTAATTGATTTTCAATTTACTGTTGTTGTAAAATCAATTCATACAAATATACAAAAATATTTAAATTAAATAAAGAAATCAAAATTACTCTACACAAAGTATTTTATATTGTTATGTAATTAATTTTAAATAGTATTAAAGAAATTGATTTTCTTAAAAAATGGTGTTATAACCATAAATAATTAGATGACAATGTAATTACATTAATTAGTAAAGCCAAATTAAATTCATTTTATTACTCAACCTATCAATTGGGGTAAACTGGGGTAAATAAATGTTTAGGGAAGGGTAATATTGCATTATTCCAAGGTTAGAGCATACTACAAATCTCAACAAGGATTTATAAAATTATTCAGACATGACCTATCAATGAAGCACCACTAACAAGAATCAATTTTTAGGTTAACACAGTTTGATCTTATTAGTTAGGTGAACCTTTATTTGTTAACTCCACCTAATTTTATCACACATTTAAGCGAAGTATGTTAAATTAAACTCAAGGGATTTGCAAAGATTATGCACAAGCTTAAGTAAAGGTCCCTTTTGATGGGGCTATTTCAGTGTGATTTAAATAATTAATTCTTTTCCTTACTTTACCGGTAAGTGCACCAAATCAATCAAGTAATAAAGCAGTGAATAGAGAATTGTGCCCACAAGAATTGCTTAACCAACTATTGTAATTACCAATTAGACTCTATTTAGGTTAACTATAATATGGTTGGATTGCGAGAGTGTGATTAGAGAGCAATATAATAAGCATGAAAATAGAAGAAAGTTTATAATCAATGGAGATAAGCACTAGGGTTTGATTTGACCTAGTTCTTGATGGGTGTTGACTTCCTAGAAACATCATTCATTCAATTGAAGAGCATGGATCCTAAATTAATTAGTACCAGATTTCTTTTGCATACTAATCCTATTCTAACACCTTAAAAGACAACCAGATTTCCAAGACATTAAATTCTAATGCCAGATAAATTATTATTATGTGATTTCCTTTTGAATAATGTCTCATAATTATGCCACACTAGTGATAGATAAATAGGTAGATAATGATTTTTTATACCATGCATGTTCCAAATGTGTACCTAGATTCCTCTAGTCTACAATAACTTTAGGATCAATCAATGGATGGTACCAGGTCCATAAATAGCAATAAGCACATATATAAGAACTTAATTGCAATAAATAAGATTCAAATAAATCCAAACAAAAGTCAATATATCATCATTCACAAAGGCTACATCTTCACCTTAGTAAAGGAGAGTTAGCTAATCATGGAGACAATATTCATACTCAATGAAGAAACATGTCTCATAAACATGAGAGAAGAAGAAAGATAAAAAGGATATGGAATAAGGTGATGAGTCTTCTCTTCTTTGAAGCTCCAAGAATGCTCTAGCTCCCTCTCCTTTATGCTTTTCTAAAACAAGGATTTGTGACCAAGTGTGTAATGCTATGTGTGGTATATTGCATATGGCAATATCTCTTTTTATATTAGATATTACGATTAAGATAATGATATTCTTCTAATGTAAGCTGTGGGTTGCATCTAAGAGTAGTGGAATGGGTCCAACTGGCTCTTGGTTGTATCATAATTGGGCTAGGTAAGCCCAATTTGTGTTCTGGTGTAGGCTCAAATCTAAACCATCAAATTGTAACTCTGTAGCTATCTCTAAGGTTGAAACTAGCTCTTTATAGTAGAATAGAAGTTGTACATCCTTTTGTTAGCTTTCCAATGTCGCAACAGTCACCTTAA